>CM069932.1:16643736-17969364 GCA_036172225.1 Cryptocoryne crispatula var. balansae | reverse complement strand
GGCTGCCAAGGTTTTTGGAAAATGCTATCCAGCTTGATGAAATCTAATATGAGGATGAATTCAATGTAGATCATACACTGGGAGTTTACGAGGTCTTATCAGAAAAAGATCCTGATTTTGAGGATGGAATTGAGGACTTGGCTGATGCGTATACATCTGGACTTAAAAGGTTTGAAGAACCATCAGCCACGGTGGATGAACCAACAAAAGAATTAAATCTTGGAACATCGGAAGATCCCAAGACAGTCCTCCTAAGTGCAAACCTCACTCCCACTGAGGAACATAGTTTAATTGAAATTTTGGAAGAATACAAGGACACGTTCGCATGGACATACGAAGACATGCCGGGGTTAGACAACTCGTTAGTTGAACATCGTCTAACTTTGAAACCTGGAGCTACCCCGGTTAAACAAAAATTAAGGAGATTCCACCCTGATGTTGCACTTAAGATGAAATAAGAGGTCGACAAGTTACATCAAGCAAAATTTATTAAGGTTGTCCTTTATCTGCAATGGGTGGCAAACATAGTCCCTATCATGAAGAAAAATGGTAGAGTTCGGATATGTATAGACTTCAGGGACTTGAACCGAGCGTGTCCTAAAGATGACTTTCCTCTACCTCATATTGATGTACTAGTTGATAACACTGCTGGATTCGAGATGCTATCATTCATGGATGGCTATTCTGGATATAATCAAATCCGGTTGGCCAAAGAGGACCAGGAGAAGACCTCGTTCACCACACCTTGGGGAACCTACTGCTATGTCGTCATGCCCTTTGGACTGAAGAATGTTGGTGCTACCTATCAGAGAGCCATGATGGCTATCTTTCACGACATAATGCATACCCTTGTAGAGGTGTACGTGGACGACCTGGTCGTTAAGTCCAAAAGCCAAGAAGATCACCCGGAAGTGTTGAGAAAGGTCTTGCAAAGGGCTAGGGAATATAAATTGAAGATGAACCCAAAGAAATGTACGTTTGGAGTATTCTCAGGAAAGTTATTGGGGTTCATAGTGAGCAAAAGGGGCATAGAGATCGACCCAAACAAGGCCAAGGCGATCATTGGTATGCCTCCTCCAAGAAATATGAAATAACTTCGAGGATTAATCGGGAGGCTACAGTTTGTCCGCCGGTTCATCTCACAACACTCCGAAAGGTGTAAACCTTTCTATGAGTTGACCAAGGCGGGGGCCGAGTTCAAATGGGATTCGAAGTGCCAGGATGCATTCGATGGTTTGAAAAGATACCTGGCTAGTCCCCCTGTGCTTAGACCACCAGTCCCTGGCAAGCCCTTAGTTTTGTATATCTCGGTTTTGGAGAATTCTCTTGGGGCAGTCCTTGCACAAGTGGATGAAGAAGGGAAAGAGAGGGCAACTTACTACTTGTCAAAGATCTTTGATCCATGTGAGCAGAAGTATACTGTAGTGGAGAAGACCTGTGCTGCACTAGTTTGGGTAGTTCAAAAGCTTAAACACTATTTCTTGGCTCATGAGGTCAACCTTATTGCCCGCATCAATCCCATCAAATTTCTTCTGGAGAAAACTGTTCTAACTGATCGGTTAGGTCGTTGGCAGAGCTTCCTTTCCCAGTTTGATATCACCTATGTCCCCCAGAAGGCGATTAAGGGCTATGCCATTGCCGAACACCTAGCCCACCACCCTATACCCCTCTTTGACCCGGTCCAGTCGGAGCTCCCAGATGATGAACTAATGTTGATCCGATCTTCCCACCTTTGGACATTATATTTTGACGGGGCTCTGAATTCTCACGGTAAGGGAATAGGAATCGTCCTTCTATCACCCGAGGGTGTCACCATTCCACAGTCATTTCAGCTTGACTTCCCAGCAACCAACAATATAGCTGAATACGAAGCCTTGCTGGCCGGGCTGGAGCCCGCTCATTTCTATGGTGCCACGGAATTAAGGGTGATAGGTGATAGCCAACTAATTCTTCGCCAAGTCCTAACCAAATACCGAACTTCTCATCCAAACCTCAAACCTTACCAAGAACTCACCTCTTGCTACATCAAACTCTTTTCCAAACTCACTTTTGTCCATGTTCCTCGAGCTCAGAACATCCTTGCTGATGCCCTAGCCTCCTTAGCTTCATCTCTATCAGTCCCGCTAGGTAGACAGGTGCGGACTATTCATGTCCGTAGAAGGTCGATGCCGGCGATTAAGGATGGTCGATTTATAAAAGTCAAGGAGAGATTTGACAGGAAGGAATATTTGGAGCAGAAAGAGGAAGTTTCTCTAATCGAGTTGGAAGAGTTAGATGAGGGTGAGAGGCCTTGGTTTGATAAGATCGCAAGGTATTGTCAAGATCAGACATATCCACTTGGATCAAATACAAAAGAAAAGAAGGCCATCAGGAGAGTATCCCAGAGGTATACCATACTAGGAGGGGTGCTCTACAAGAGGAGCCTGAGCGGAATTTTATTGAGATGCATTGATGAAGAAGAGGCAGAATTGGTGGTGCTTAAGGAAGCACATTACGGGTCTGTGGGGGCCATGTCAATGCTCAAGCTCTTGCCAAGAAAATCATCAGGCAGGGGTATTATTGGCCAACCCTAGAAGAGGATTGCTCCATCTTTGTCCGACACTGTCATTCTTGCCAACTCCTTGCCGACAAGATCCATTCTCCCGCATCTTCCCTTCATCCGATACATGCCCCATGGCCCTTCGCCATGTGGGCTTTCGATATCATTGGCCCTCTAAGTGATCTTAACTCTGAAATCCATTCTAAATCATTCATCCTGACGGCAACAGAGTACTTCACCAAGTGGGTAGAAGCGAAAGCGTTCGCAGAGATCAAGGCATCAACACTGTGCTCCTTCATCAAACGCAACATCATCGCCAGGTTCGGGATACCCAGTGACATTATCACCGACAACGGACCGCAATTTCTCTCTCAAGATCTGCGTGATCTTTGCAATAGGTACCGCATTGCATTGCATCATTCATCTCCTTATTACCCGCAAGGCAATGGTCAAGCAGAAGCCACCAACAAAACTTTGATTAAAATCATTAAGAAAACCTGTAAGTCTAGCAAGTTCACAGACTGGCCAGATAAGCTTGTATGCCCTATGGGCTTATCGTACTTCTATACGGACCCCCACTGGTCAAACCCCGTATGCTCTCGCATATGGGATGGAAGCAGTGGTCCCGTACGAAGTACTCCTTCCATCACTCAGAGTTCAACTCGATAGGGACATCCCTGTCGATGAGAGACGAGAATCTCTCCTTGCACAACTTGAACTCCTAGATGAAAGAAGGTTGGCCGCTTACGAGCATGCCGGACTTATCGAACCGATTGAAAAGATTTTATCAAAAGAGGGTGGTAGAGAGAAAGTTCGAAATCGGTGAGATGGTAGTCAAACGCATATTCATTAAGCCGGGTGGTCCCCGCTCTAAGTTGCAACCTAACTGGGAAGGGCCTTTTGTTATAACTGAAAAATATCCAGGTAATGCATATGAGCTAACCAACGTCGATGGAGAAAAATTGAACCATCCATGGAACAACGTTTACCTCAAAAAATATTTTCCTTAGAAGAGAATATGGAGAATTTCTGGTATGATATTAAGTCATCGATCCAAGAGTGTTAGCTAGAAGTCAAGGGTAGACATCACCTTGCACACACAACACCTCCCGATCCCAGAATCTGGATAGCCCAACACTCGAGAGAGGCAAGGAAGAACCCTGAAGGCAGAAAGGAAACCTTACCCTATTCTCTTCTATTCGGTCCAAAATAGGTGAAGGGGACTAGAGGAGGATAGTATCGAAAATGCCCGCCGCCTTAGTAGGAGGCCGTCTCATAGGGTGCAAAAGGGTGCCAAAAGATGGGCAATGAACCCCACAGGTTTAAACAAATATGGGCCTGTTTGGATGAGTACCCGAAAGAATAGAAAATGAAGAAAAGGCACCAAAAGATGGGCAATGACCCCACAGGTCAAAGACTTGTCTAAATACATATCACATGTAGAAAAGACCCGAAGAGGCCGAACCCCAACGGGCAATTTGGGCATGAGTAGAGAAACCCTCCTCAACACCCCCAAATCCTATCAAAGACTTCCTCTATTATTCTTCCATCTTAAAACCCCTAGGGTAGGGTAAATTGTCCAAACTCAGGGGGAATCCAAACCGATCAAGAAAAAAGGGCAAGAAAGATTCTGGGTAGGGAACCTTATTTTCACGTGGTGTTTATCGCTTGAATCTTGATCAACACTCAAAGATTGATGAATTGTTTCAATACCGGCACATTCTCCACAAAATCCAAAAAAAAATAAAATGAATGTTTTCAAAAAAAAATAAAATATTTTCAAAAATTCAAAAAAAATGAAATGAATATTTTCAAAAATCCAATATGTTCAAAAAAATAAAAAAATTGAATACTTCCCAAAAAAATCTAAAAAAATGCATCATCTAACTTGGCATAACCTTGATTTTTTTTTGCCTTTGCTAGCATTCATGTTTATCTTTATGTCTTGCATGTTTCATTTCCGCATTGCATATTTACCTTCATTATCACCCCATTAAGATGGCTCCTCCCTTTGACCTAAGTCAAAGTTGGGCATAATAGGCAAAGGGATGAGTCGTTGTGAAGATCTGATCCTCTTTTATCAAGTAATTTCATGGACATTAAAGTAAGAGGGGGAGGTTCTCTCAACGACAGGTAAGTTTTCTTAACCATTTCATTTCGGTCATCTAGTCTATTTTTATACCTTGTTAATAAGGCTCCTCTCTTTGACCTAAGTCAAGGCAGACAGCAATAGGCAAAGAGATAAGCCATGGTGAAGATTTAATCCCCTTTTATCAAGTGTTTCATGATGCTAAGATCAAGAAGGGTGTGACTCTCACCGTAGCAGGTAAGCTTTCTTAACCCTTATCTTATTCATTTTCAGTCATTTTATTCATATTACCTTGTTAATAAGGCTACCCCCCTTGACATGCAAGCAAGGCAAGATGACAATAGGCAAGGGGGTAAGCCATAGAACAGATTTAACCTCTCTATTAAGTATTTCAGGAAAGAAACACAAGTCAAGGAGTGGGAAATCTTGCCAATAGGAATTGCTCACAGAAGCGGAAGAATCGACATGGGAAACCCCCATAACTTGCCGACTAGCATTTATGTCGTTAGTCATGTATTATTATCTTATGCATTATTTGTTGAAGACCATAAGTACGGAGAAGACTTGACCTGAGATCCCCTTCATCAAAATCTACGACGGTCGGGTCATCTCTGATGCTCACGGATAAGCCAAAGTTGTGCTATGAGGGACGATGGTTCCCGAATGGGTATCTTGACCTCATAGACAATTTATATCTTCAACTATTTGTTATACAAGTTTTGTTTTGTTTTCTTGAGTCCAACATGCATCATGTAGCATTAATTGCATTACATTTTGTTTTGTTATTGCATACATCATTTCCTAAACTTCACCTTCTCACTCTCTCGATCATTCTAAATCCCACCGTGTTTTCTAATCCCATCGTGTTCTCTAATCCCACCATGATCTCTAGTCCCACCAACCTCTCTAATATCCCACCGTGTCTATTAATCCCACCGTGTTCGGTAATCACTTTGTGCCCTCAAATCTTTCATTTCTTTTCACCACTGTGGCCATTGCAACATCTTTGCTATTCATCCCACCATGGCAGCCAACTCATCCCGCCAAGGGCCTTCTATTTGGTCAGAACTTGCACCGTCACTATCTTCATGGTCTATGCTTAAACATTTGCCTTTCGGAATCTGAGATCATTCTATTCCGAATCGAATCTTGTCTCTTGAAAGACTTAAATGAATCTAAGAGCCTGAATGTGCTCGATTGGTATTCTTTTACTTTTTCAAACAAATCTCTTTTTAAACTTTAGCCATCACAGTACAGGAACACCGCAAAGATCGGGTTATCGGCTGATGATGAACCTACGAACCCATGTTTCGGGGACTCCCCACCGCGTTGGGGGTTGGCTATTCTTCTCTTGTGCCAATGGCACATCTCTTACCAATCGAACATAGGAAGACTTGATGAAACATGGCGGTTAACCAGGAAACTTGAGGAGATTCGTCTTGCCGAATCTGGTCGTTGAGCGTGTCTATATCTACACCTTGATGCCACCTTTTCAGTCCATCACCATTTCACTCCACTACATTCCACTATGATCCATCTCGCTTCGCTACACTTTCTCTACGTTTCACTCCGCTCCGCTACATGCCATTCCCTTGCAAAGCCGACATCAAGGCGAGGCAAGCTATAGACATGCCAAATTGGCCTAATTCGGACCCCAGACTCTTATTCCATAGGCGATATCCTTTATTTGACTGTTATCTGGTCCGGATTACCTTGTGGATATGAGCTAAGGACATTGGTGGAGCCCCTTGTAAGTTGAGAATGGACCAATGATTTCTGAAATATTGCCGTAACCTTCAAGCGAGAGCCGCACGTGAACTGTAAAAACACGAAGCCTGCTCGATGACCGACCTTGAATGGTCCATAATTGAAGGTCTCGGGAGTCCCGCATGTGTTCCGTAACATTTAGGGTTTCCGAGAAGTCATTTCGGTAGGCGTCGGTCAATGACGGCTTTCGTTATGGCTTTTTTGATCTGTGCTGACACGGCTATCCTGGACCACATGTTAGGCCTTTCCGGTCATCACCGGGTCCTTTTAGGTCATCCGGGTCGATTCTAGCCAAATATTTTCATCAGCAGGGGCCATATGGCCATTTCGGTCAATTTTAGGGTTTCTGGCTTTTCGAGTTTCGGTTCACGTTCTCGGGTTAATATCAAATTTTTCGATGACTTCGGGTTTTCCAGTTGTACCGGACTTGTTCGGTCATCATTTTAAGTCATCCCGAGTTGACCCGAGATTTCTCGATCGGAACTGTGCTCTTTCGGATCTTCGCCCCGGGTTTCGGCTTTCTGCGAGAGGGTAAACTGGTAGAAAGCCCCGTGCGAACATATTGGGAGTCATGCCGGCTGGTTTACCAACTTGAGAAGGTGCGGTTGAAGGTCCTCTTTCCAACGCGACAAACGGGAGCCGAATCGGACATCCCGCTTGCAAGATACGGCTCGCGGAACATGCGCGCAGGAGAGAGAGTGTATTGCGCCCCCTCTCCCTTTGAAAGAGGAGGGCGCGCCCTGCGCGCCCTCAACCCGGGGGCGCGCCCTGCGCGCCCTCAAACAGGGGGCACGTCCTGCGCGCCCCCGGTTTCTTTGAAAGGCGGGGGCGCGGTAGGTTTCTATAAATCACAAATTACCCCAATTAGCACCTTGTAAACCTGATTTTTGGAAGGTTTCTGTGGAGGATTTTCAATTATTTGTACTGCGCCCCCGGTTCAGGGGCGTGTTACGTATGTCAAGTCGATTTTTAGCAATTTCCGGAAGATTCCGTCGATTTTTAGCAGTGAGACGCGTAACGCACCCCCACTTCCTTTGAAACAGGGGGGCGCGCAGACCGCGCCCCCGAACTGGGGGTGCGCCCTGCGCACCCTTGGTTTGAGGGCGCGCCCTGTGCGCCCTCGTCCTCTTTGAAACGCGGGGGCGCGGTCGGTCCAGTTTCCAAATTTTGCACCAGCTTCCTTCCCCTATAAATTGAGGGCCATTCTCAACGACCCAAGGTAAATCCATGGTGCCTAGCTCGTCCATAGGTCGTCCAAGCTCTTCTCCAAAGCCATCCCGACGTCCAAAGGCGATCCGAAGTCAAGAGATCGATCCCGAGGTGAAGGAGAAGGCTCGATCCGGGTGTTCTGCATCAGCCAACTTCATCAACTTCTACAGAAAATCCGTGACTCCTTCTGCAAAAGTCTTCAACATAGAAGATGTTCATATCTTCGTTATCTTTCATCTCCAACTGACGGCACTCAATTCCTACTTGCCGTTTGTTCGTGGCGATTGCTACACTGAGGGCGCGCATCCAGGTTCTGTTTTCTATATCCGCCCAATTTCAGAATTTTTACTGACTTCTACAGGAGGATTTCGGAGAAGTTATAAACATATAAACTCTTCCTCTCTAAGTCCTCTGTCTACTCTAACAAACGGAACTCGGTTCTGACATCAGGGTCGTCCGTATCATCCTCTACACCGAAGTCGCGCCATAAGGGTGCAAAGCTACCCGAACCGGCCTTCTTCAACCAAGTCGGCTTCAACTCAAGCCGATCCATTCCATAAGCTTTCTCAACTCATTTAAGTCAGTTAATTTACTGTTTTAAAGCATATTTCAGTTTATTTTCATCATTTTTACATAATCAAAAATATAAAAGAAAAGGGGTTAGGACTCGACCCAATCCGGTGAGTTCGATTCCAATTGCTTCTTTCTCATATTCTCTCTACAGTTACTACACTTCCCATAGTTCTAATCATTTTATTTCACTTGGTTTATTGTTCTAGTTGCACAGGTTGATTAAGCTAGCATCGGTTGGACTCTTCTTCATCGGCCGGCCGAAGAAGAAGAAGGTTGAACTCACATATTAATCTCCCACGCTAAGGTACACATGGTCAATTCATCTTTCTATTTCCATTACATAAAGCGGAGCCCATGGCTCCTGGCGGCCACATTCTTTCATGTTTTAATTTTATCTCCTCCTCACTCTCCTCCCACATGACCCGAACCATCTCCGGTGCTCGAGCGACGCCGTGAGATGAAAGTTTGGGATCAATGTGAGTGTGGGACCGAGGTGAGGAGTCTTTACCGCTTTCCGAGTGTTTTCTGATTCACTCCCTTTTTCTCCTATTCCATCTTTCACCTTCTTATCTTGAGGTGTCGATCCGGAACCCGTTTTCGGAGTCGACACCACTCTTAGATAACCCTTTGCACTTGATGTCAGAAGATTCATTATAGCCAATCCTTCCTTTCTGGTGCATCTTTACTAGTTTTAAGGATTGGGTGATCCCTTGCAAGTCATTGCCTAACCCTTGACCTAGTTGATATCCTAGCTTCTTCATCATTTGCCATGCAATTGCCCTGCCCTCTATTTTCTTGGTTTATTGATGTGATATCATCGATCCATTGACCTCTGGTTGGTCTAAGACTAACAAAATTGGCTGACCAAATTCTTGTAATGATGGTGAGGTGGAGAGGCATTCCATGTTGTTTAATAAAGGTATACTAGTCACATAAACCACCTATCCTTTGTATAAAAATTTTATGCATTGATGATTAGTCAAGGAGATGGCTTCCAATTCCTTGAGATAAGGTCATCCCAGAATAGCCTTGAAAGTCACATTCATTTCTAGCACATGAAAATTGTAGTAATAGTGCATGACCCGAGCTTGATATCCATGTCAACTTGATGAATAGCCTAACCTCGAACTACCCTCTTGCACTCACCTTGGTTCCCAAAAGTTCAGCCCTCGATGTCACTTGGCCGCCAAAGGACGGTTTGGGTCATGTGGGATGAGGATGAAGAGAGAAAATGGAATGGGAAGGAAGAAGAGGAGAGGGATCAAAATGTAGAAATAACGTGGTTGTCAAGAGTAAATGGAAGTGAGATACTATGCTTTTAAGTGCTAACTATGTGTACCTTAGCATGGGAGACGTGTGTGAGGTTAAACTTCTCATTCTTCAGCTGACTGAGGAAGAAGAGTAGCTATGCTAGTTTGCTTTTGTTCTTGCACAGCTCAAAGACAACAAAACAAGTGAAGGGATTGATTATAACCAAATGGCATAGTAAATGTAAAGAAAATGACATAAAATGTCAATTAGGTAAGAACTGACCAGATTAGGGTTAACCCTAATCCCTAGTTTTTTGGGTTTCTTAAGTATGATGAAATGCAAAAATGGGTAAAACTTATACTAAATGAATAAAAGAAACTTGGATGTGAAAGGAATCAAATATGAACAATAACGGGTGAAGAAACACATTCTATCAGCCACGTGGGCTCAAAAGGGGGTGCATGGTCAGATTGGTCTCTCCACACATCGACCCCTACTTGTTATAAACAAAAGAAGACTAGGCGAGGAAGCTTTACCCATAGTCGGATTGGTTGTCCCACATGACAAATTTTCTATATGGAATCTAAAATTAGGTTGACAATGATGAACATGAATCCACGGCACAACTTTACTCCAAAGCTTGCCATGGAGAATATGAAAATCAGATTTGATCTCCAATTGTTGAAAATGAAAGAGAATAGAGAGAGAGAGAGAGAGAGAGAGAGAGAGAGAGAGAGAGAGAGAGAGAGAGAACTTTTCTCTTCAAGTGGATCAACTAGAACATACTTTGAGACTTTTAAAGAGAGTGAATAATAAAGGTAATGTTGACAAGCATGAATTGAATTTCTTTTGCCTAAACTCTTCAAATTCTCTCTCGAGAAGCCTTCAAAACTAAAGAACATGGTGCAGAGATGTGCTAGTTGTCCATATGGATGTCTAAACAACCTCTGGGACATCTTCAAGTGCTCCAAGTTTATTGAGGAGCGGAAAGCCCACTAATTAGAAAGGTAGACCCAGGCGACCCAATCCTAGGGTGTGTGGACATTAGAAGGAAATCAACTAAAATCAAATCTTAAAAATAAATAAATATGAGATCCCATGAGCCCCACGTAGACATTAGAAGGAAATCGAATAAAATTTGATCTTAAAAATAAGGAAATGGGAGACCCATGCACAGCCACAACCTAGGGTGCATAGACCTTGGCAAGAAATCTTACAACACCAAGCAAAGTTTAAAAAATGGAAGGTCCATTCTAGGGGCGCATGCACCCCCATACGGGGTCACATGTCCCTATGCATCGAAGTGGCGTGCATGGCCACACCCCCCAAATTAAGGAGCATGAATATGCACTGCCAGATGGAGACTCATGCGCTCTCACCCTGGCCTGTTCAATCAAAATGTGTCCATAAGCTTTAGAAAAGACCTAATGTTGATTAGAAAGACCTGACACGGCCCTGAATGGGTTTGGCATTCTTTTAAACCATGATAACCTAATAGTAACCATAAAAAAATTATTTTTAAGTATCAGTCATTGAGCCAAATTTGTGCATCTATCATTCATGAGTGGCTCTCGCTTGGATGGTACGATCTTGTTTGGAAAACTTACAATTTGATCTGGAGATGGCACGGAGAATCTCTAGGTCATAGAAACTTGAACCCAATGTCATGAATGGAGCCCCCTAAGGTTCGCAGTCAAGCCAATTTTTCATGAATGGTTTCTCTCAGAAGAAAATCGATTTTGCAAGAACAACCTTGGTTGAATTAAAAAATGTTCGATTTGGTCTGACATGATCAAAAATGTCTTGGCTCGATTTAAAGAATCCTTGATTAGTCTCAAAAGTGACCCATGATGATTTTAAGCAATGTGATTTGCATATCACATATAGAACTAGAGGTTTATACTCTAAATTAGGCTAATTTTGTGTGTCTATAACTTGTCTTGCCTTGATGTTGGATTTGCAAGGGAATTCCATATATTGAAGCAGAATAAATTATAAAGAAATGTAGTGAAATAAAATAGATAGTAAAGAATGTAGCAAAGCGAAATGGAGATGGACTTAAAAGATAGCATCAAGGTGTATATATAGATGAGCTTGTTAACCTAGCTTGACAATGTGAATCTCTTCAAGTTCTTTGGATTATCACCATCTTATATGAAGCCTTTCCTACACCCAATTGGTAAAAGGATGTGTTGTGGGCATGAGAGAGTGAAAATAAAAGTATCCAACCTCTCAATGCGGTGGAAACCCTCGAATTGCAGATCTAGGTTCTTCAAGGATTAGTAACCTGAGTTGTGTGGTGTGCTTGTATCGTGATGGACTAAAGTAAAAATTGAGATTCTATAAAAAAAAAGGAGTACCAATCGACCATATTTGGGTTCTTAGGTTCACTTGAGCTCTCAAAAAAACTCAATTCAACTTAGAAGGGAATAATCTCGGGTTCCATTAGGTTTGAATTAAAGCACAATAAAAAAATTTGTACAAGTATTGTGAATATAAGCAGTTGCATAAGGGCACTAGAATGTGACACTTGTGGAACATGATAGAGCCCATAATAACGAGGCAGGACAAAGAACATAGTAGGATAAAAAAGGGATAGAAAACAAAGAATAAGGCCACTATGGAACCTAGGATATGGTAAACAACAAAATGTAATGTAGGATAGAGTGAGACACAATAAGGTAACTACGGTGGGACAATGTGGGGACCAAAAAATGAGGGACATTGTGGAATGTGTTGACCCTATGAAGCAAGTTGGCACCTTAGAAATGAAAAGGGATCGACCCCATGCTCACATTAATCCTTGGATAATTTGCAATGTGGGGAAAGAAAAAGGATAAAATTGAAGGGAAGTAAAGAAAAATGATGTAAATGAAATAAATTGATCGCTAGGAGCTGCATGCTCTAAAACTAACAGAAATTAAATGCACATTGATTAAAAGATGACCATGTGTACCTTAAAGTAGAGAGATGGGTTGTGGGTTCTAACTTCTCCATTGGCTGGCCAATGAAAAAGAGTCTTTAACCGATGTGTACTTGATGTTCTATGCAACTCAAAGACAATAAACCATGTGCAAAAAGAATTAAAGTTGAGTGGAGTGTAGTAACCATACAGAAAATGGCATAAAAGTGGGCAATTGGGTAAGAACAAATAGAATTTAGGGTTAGCCCTAACCACTAATTTTTGGTTTTTTCTCATATTAATATGATGCAAGAAAGTACATAAAAATGTAAAAATATGATGAAGGATGGCTAAAGTATAAGCTTAAAATAAAAAGGAAGTAAATTTGAGCCAATTTGATGAAGAAATGATGAAGCTCGGTGTCGAGGTGATGCCTGGTCTGAAACTAGAAGTTGGCAGTGTGACTTCGCTCCAAAGCTCGCCATGAACTCTACACAAGTTGGCATTAATCCGTATTTGTTTCAAATGGAAGAAGACAAGGAGTGGAAGAATTTATCTTTGCACAGCTCAACCAACACATGCTTCGATGCTTCTATAGAAATCAGGGAAGAGCAACAACAAGTTTGACAGGTGCAAATTGATCTTCCTCTCACTAAAACCTGTTAAATTCTCTATCTAAAAATCACTGAGGCTCAAGAATAGGGTGTGGGGACATGCCAGTACTCTTGTGTATGTGCTTCCAACCTCCAAGATGTATAGAGGTTGTTTTAATTTATAAAGAGGAAAAATGTTGACAAATCAGGAAAGATAGTCTCATGCACCCTAGGTGGGGGCACATGCACCCCCACCCTTGGGTGCATAGAACTTAGGCAATAAATCTTATAAAATTGAGCAATGTTTGACCATCAAATAAAGGAAAGGGCAAGGTTCCATGCACACTCGAGTGGGGCACATGGAACCTAGTAAATTTTTTTTCCAAATTTTGAAGATTCAGCCAAAGATGATCGAAATAAGAAGGGTCCATGTGCCCCCTACCTAGGACACATAAGTTTTAGGCAATGAAATTGAATCAGATGAAGATCAGATCAATTGGAGAAGAAATCAAAATCAGAAACCAAGGGTGCATGTGCCCTCAAAGGGGGTGCATGTGCCCCCACTCGGGAGCACATAGACAGTTTAGTGAAAAAATATTTTCTGAAGCTTCGAGGAGGACCCAACATCATTTAGAAAGATATGACAACAACCAAAGAGGCGCCATGGAGACTAGAAAGGCTTGGCTTTTCTTAGAAAGACTTAGATTGATGACTGGCAAGACATGACAGTGTGTGGAAAGATACAATTACAACAATTAGAGTGAAACAACAACAATTGGAAAGATGTGGTACGGCCCTAAAGGTGCCGTAACCGTCAAGATTTGATCTTTAAGTATTGGTCATTGAGCTACTTTTGTTCATTTATTGTTAACACATGGCTCTTGCTCAGAAGGTATGAATTTGTTCAGAAATCTTCAGAAAGCATTTAGTTCTACTCACTATAATTGAAGAGCTCCTAACTTGACTTAGGGAATCCTTGGACTAAGAAAAGACCTAGCATGATTTTAAGTGGTGTAATCACATGTATCACCTATAGAACAAAAGTTTTAAAGCTCCGAATTTGGCCAATTTTGCATGTCTGCAAGGTGAAAGATAAAAATTGATAATGTGAATGACAACCATGGAAAAATAAGTGTAGTGGGACATATGGCCACAGTGAGGATGTAAAACATATTGAAACCCAAAAGACGATCATGGTAGGACAATAAGGGGCACGGTGGGACAAAACACATTGCACAAAAATGATTGTCATGGGATGATGAGAAGAGATGATACCATTGTGGGATAAAAAATGAGATGAAGGGCCATAGTAATATGGGGCTTGGCCAGACAAAGACAACAATGGATCATGGTGGAGATGACACAAATATAATGGGTGTAGAAAATATGTGCAGCCACAATAGAATGGTGATCACATACAAACATGACGTGACCTAGTGAGAATGAAAAATCATGGTGGGAACACACACATGGCGATACATTAAACACATGGTGGGAAGAAAAGAATGACATGACAAGGTGAAAAATGATGCAAAATGCAAGAGCCTATACGATGTATGTTGGGCTAAAGAAGTTCAAATTTTACGTAGAAGATAGTTTAAGATGTAGATTGCACATCAGATGTCAGGCACCCAACCGGGAACCAACATCTCTCAATGTTCAATATTGTTCTATTTATGAACATGACGAATGACCAAACCATCGTGGATTTTGTTAAAAGGGTATCAGGTCTAGTTTTCTTATTCAGACTCATGGTCTTCAACATCAATGCATAAATATATAGTAATGTACCTAATATATATATGTTAAAAGAGAAAGGATATGAGTGAGACTACAATGTTGCAACATACATTCTCCCTAAGGAGAACCATGTGCTTTGATAAGGGTGCATAGTGCCATTGAAATTTTTCTAAAGCTCCTTGGCAAAGCGGAGGCTGAGGTTGTGGTGACATTGCCTCCTAAGAATGCCCAGGGGAAGAAAGTGGAAAGCACAAATGTATCTATTGTGATCATTGTTGTATGCATTTTGGTAATTGCATGGAGATGTGACATCCTGTTGCCTGAAACACTTGAAAAAAAATATTAGATCTTCAAAATAGCTCAACCCCATACATGGCATGGTCTGCCTTAACCTTTGTCAAAGGGTGAGAGCCTTCTTAATGAGGTGAAAATAACAAAACAATACATGTGCAATGCACGAATTGAAATGTACAATATTGAAAAACAAACATGAATGCAGAGGTTAAGATCAAGGTGATGTCAAAATATGATTAAGCACTTTTTGGGTTTTAGGGTTTTGTATTTTCTTATGTTTTAAAAAATTGCAAATTTTTTTGGTATTTTTAAAAAATCTACAATTAATTTTTTTGTATTTTTAAGAATATAAATTTTAAGAGAAAGAAATATTAGTATTGACCTAAGCCTTCTGTCACTTGATTGTTATTATAGTTTCAAGTAGTATACACCGCATGTAAGAAGGGTTCCCTATCTAGAATCCTTTCGACCTTGAATCTTTGATTGACCGAGGTTTAGCCCTAACTTGGTTGATCACCTGCACCTTGAGATTAAGAAAGAGAATTGATAGGATGTCCTTGATAGGCTTTGGAGACGTTGAGAGAGATTTCTCTACTCACATCCAATTGCCTATTAGGGTTTGGTCTCTTTAGGACTTTGGACATTAAGCATTAGCCTCTTTTCTTTTGATTTTTATAGAATGGTGCAACTAGGTTTTTTTTTTGAAATCCAAGGGATACTTGACTTCTTTATTGTGCCTTTTCTTTTTTTTACATATTTTTTCAAGCTTTTGAATCCTGTCAAGATGGCCTTCTATTAAGGAGACATATGCTTTCAATACTACCTTTCTCTAATCCCCTTCACATATCTGAAATGGAATAGAAGAGAATAAGATAAGGATATTCCTTCCACCTTAAACCTTGTTTGGCTTCTCCCAGGTGTTGGGTTGTTTAGATCCTGAGATCAGTAAGTCATATGTGTGTAAGGTGGTATCTACCCCTCAACTCTCAGAGAACAACCTAAGACATATAGACTCGAGTCATATTAATAGTTTTTTTCATTTATTTAAGGTAGATTGCATTCCTTAGGTGATTCGTTTGTTGGCATCTACCTTGCATTACTCAAGTTCTCTTTGATTTTCAAAGCTAGCTACAAATATTACCAATCCTTAAATTTTTTTTAGTTATCTTATGCATGTTTAAAAAATATAAACTCACAAATTTTTTTTGAGGATGACATATTGATGATGACTGAAATTTCATGCAATACCTGAGAGAAGATGGTGTTCCTTGTTAGTGACATTGTTGCCAAGATCATAGTTACTTATGCTTGTTGATGCCTTGACCTGCATATTTGTTTTACTTCAAAATTTTGGAGTTAACATTGAGAGGGGAAGATGCAGTGGAGTCAGTTGGCATCACAGAGTTGGCATAGATGATGTTCTCTAGCAGGGTTTGAGATATTACCCTAACATTTCTCCACCTTTTGATTTTATTGAACTAAAAAAAGAAAACTTGGAAAGATGCACTAAACATTCATTATTGGTAGAAACAAACTTGAGTGCCCGATGCAAATGAAAAGTTAAAATGAAATCATTGGCCTAATAGTTGAGAGTGGGGTCAAAGACCCACAAATGGTCAAATAAAATGGGCATGCGAGCCATAGAGGTGGAGGTGGGCTTGACAACTTGATCGATGAAGAAAGGCTCGAGGGCCCAAGTGAATGAAATGGCATGTGGGCCTAGCAGTTGATGATGGGCCCATAGACACTGATAATTTAAGGTGGGCTCATGGGACCTAGTATAGGAAGGGGGCTTGTGGGCCTGCAAGTCGAAAGTGGGCTTGAGGGCCAATTGGTGAAAATGGGCACAAGGGTCCAATTTCGAAAGATCAATGGTGCGCGGGCCCAACTTAGAAAGATATCGGACATGCTAGCTCAATTTTGAAGGGAAGTGGGCATGTGGGCCCAATTTTGAAGAAAGTTGGCAACATGGGCCCAATTATAACGGAAGAAGGTGGGTGTGTAAGCCCAATTTTGAATGAATGTGGGTGCATAGGCCTGATTTTGAAAGAGTATTGGCACATGGGCTCGATTTTGAAGAGAGCCACACGTGCCTAACTCTGCGGGATGATGGGCATGTGGGCTCAATTCTAAAAGAAGGTGGACACGTGGACTTGACTTTGAAGGTGGGAGCATGGGCCCGATTTTGATGGGAGGTGGGCATGGGTGCACGATTTTGAAGGATAATCACTAGGGCTTGATTTTGAAGGATTGTGGGCACAGGGGACCTGATGCTAAAGGAGTATGGGCATGTGGGTTGACTTTGAAGGACAATGGGCTTGACTTTGAAAGATGGTGGGCATGTGGACCTAATTTTGAAGTAGAATGGACACATGGACCTAATTATGAAGAAGGGACATGTAGGCCCAATTGGTAAGCATGGTCACGTGGCCCAATTCTAAAGTTGGATGGGCACTTGGATGGGCACATGGGCAATTTTAGTGAAAGATGGGTGCATGGGGGCCCGATTGATTGAGATGGGCCCATGGGCCCGATTGATTTAGGGGTCGATTCATGAAGACCAATTTCTAGCTTAGGAATCAATTCAAATCCTTGCCTTGCCTTTTACCACATTGACACCCAATTTCATTCATTATTTTCTAACTTATCTTTCTCACTATAGGCTCCTCCTCAGGTTGTTCAGTGATGAAGGGTGTGCCTAGTTTAGGTGATTCTGAAGGGATAGAAGGAGTTGATTGAGAGTCAAACGTGGGATGATCATCATTGACTTGTATTTTGAATTCCTCCACTAGCTGATCCTATTCATGATTGGTTGGCTCTCGTGTTAATATCATCATGAGCTGATGATAGATAAGAGGGACTAGTTTTGTTATCAAGGTAGGTGTACAAATGATTGGAAGAGCTTAATTGTATACAATTGGTTGTTGAGGTTGTTGAAGAGCCATGGGTTGGATAACCAGCTGAGGAGCCATGGGTTGTGCAACTGGCTGAGGAAGATGAGTTTGTTGAGGGCATGTTTGAAGCTCATTGTTTTGTTTAGGGGCAACCCTATGTTGCTAAGGGCTTCAATGTCGATACTGATGGTTTCTTACAGGGTTCCTACAACATTGACATCCTCATCCCCACTAGGGACTTGATATCTTGAATCAAATAAATCACTGATCGATGAATCCTTAAGTTGAGTTTGAATGCATCTTGCCCCTTCATACAAATCATGCATGGTTTTTGGACAATGCAAGGCCAAAATATTTCTGATGGTCAGTACAATGTTGGCAACAATCATCCTAACTTGTTCTAGGTCTAAGATTGTATCTTTAAGTTTATTGGCTATTGATCTCCAAGTATCAGTTTATTGTACAAAATCTTCAGCATTGTTCATTTTCTCAGCCATTAAATTAGTAATCCAATAGACTGTGCTAACAAGGTCTCTGTACCACGATAAGAGTTTTGCCTTGGCTATATAAAAATTGTTTACCTCTATTAGGTCGAGTAACAAAATCACTCTATTGCTGACCTATCTAATGATCACCTAAACAGAAATGCAAGTGCATTTTGATCATGTTTCCACAATGATGATTCATATAAAAAGTCTTTAATATGAATAAGCGAGTTGCCTATACCATCATAGCAATGAAAGATCAACATCTCTGAAAGAGGAAGACGAAAGGTAGGAAGGTAAGGAATGGTGACTTCAGGGGCTGCTTGGATATTCAACAGGCATTTGAGCTCCTTATATTGATCCTTGACTTGATTGAGCATGTCGAGTAGGGCCTAGTAGGTAGAGTTTTTAAGCGATTGGTGGAGGAAGTTGCATTGAAAGTGGCATAGAAGGCACCTGAATTGGGGAAAGGTAAGATGGTGTGACAAAGTGAGTAGGATCTAGCTCAAAAAAATTGGTGGCCAAGAAAAAATTGGGACTAGAAATGTGTGTTGAGGATTGAGAGGTACTGGAATGGACGAGTCTAAGCTTAGTGAGCTTGTCCCCGAATATGAAGGAGATAGAGGAGTAGTAGGTGAATGAGCCAAGGACCATGATGGACTAGCATAGGCCCAATCCTACATCCCTGAAGTGAGGTGCTTGGCCATACACTATCAGATGGGGACTCATGTGTCCCACCCCCACCTTGTTCAGTCAAAATGTGTCTGGAAGCTTTGAAAAAGACCTAGTGTAAACCGAAAAACCTGGCACGATTTTGATTAGGTTTGTCATGCTTTTAAACCTCAAAAACTTGACCATAAACCTAAGAAATAGAGCTTTAAGTATTGGTTATCAAGCCATTTTTGTGGATATGGGTTAATGTGAAACTCTTACTCAGAGGGTACGATCTTGTTCGAAAAGCTTATGGTTTGATCTAGAGATGGTGTAGCAAAATCCTAGGCCATAGATACTTGAACCCAACATTAAGAATGGAGCCCCAAAGGTTCACAATCAAGCTAGTTTGCAATGTATGGTTTCCTTTAGGTTTTATTTGGCTTAATGAAAACCAATTTTGCTCAAAAGATATTAGTTGACTTAGAAAATGTTCAGTGTGATCTAGCATGTTCAGAAGGATCCCAGCTCGAATTGGAGAATCCTCAGTTCATCTTAGAAATGACGTAACATTATTTTAAGCAATGTGATCTTACATATTTCTTAAATGAAAAGAGTTTTGTGTTCCAAATTAGGCTGATTTTGTGTGTCTACAATCCATAGTGACCATTTCACATATAGGTTTTCTAGAGTTGTCGTAGGCTATTATTGTCAGTTGGGATATCTTTATCTCTCTTTCAGGTATACCACATATCTACAATGTTTCCAATGGCATCACATTAATAGATGCCCATGTGTCTGTAGACACGCCAAATTGGCCTGATTTAGAGTCCCAAACTCCTATTCCATTGGCGATATCCTTTATTTGACCGTTATCTGATCTGGATTACCTTGTGGAGATGAGCTAAGGACGTTGGTGAAACCCCTCGTGAGTTGGGAACGGACCGATGATTTCCGAAGTAATGCTATAACCTTCAAGCAAGAGCCGCTCGTTAATCATGAAAATCCGAAGCCTACTCAATGACCAACCTTGAATGGCCCATACTTGAAGGTCTCGGGACTCCCACGTGTGTTCCATAACATTCAGGTTTCCGAGAAGTCATTTCGGTAGGCGTTGGTCTATAACGACTAGGCACCTGCACCTCGTCTGACTGACTGGACAGATTGATGGGACAGTTCTGTAGATAAAGTTGCTCTTTTCTTGGCTATAAAGGACCCCAATTTGGAGGCTTGAGGACACACCAAGGGCGCCCCCCCAAACTCTCTCATCCACCACAACACTCCCAAGGCCTTACAACGCCTCTTCAAGCTCTCAAACCGTTTCAAAACCCTCTCCCAAAAACCCTAAAAATCGGCAGTTTCCTTCTTCAGAAATATGATTTTTCTCCGACTTTGAGGGCCTCTACACTTCATTTATCTTACATCTAGTGCCAAAACACTCTTCCATTAGCTTCACTTGAGTATTGGCTGCTTGAAGAACTCCTTCTTCCATCTTAGAGGTCTTCCTACACTCCGGGACGACACCGCGAAGAAGGGAAGAAAATCTGCTAAAATCAGTCCCTGGTGCCTCATAAATAGGGCGCTTTGACTTTGGTCAACACGCCCCATCAAGGGGACATCTGCAGCTAACGCCTCATACATGGGGCACTAGTAGGGGCAGACCCCGTTTTTCATTTTTTGAGTTTCTTTTACCCTCCCGTTTGATCCTTTGCTCCCCCCTTTCATTTTAACTTTCATTAACATGTCATTTAGCATATATTAAGCCACTCATTTGCATTTTCATGCATATTTAAACCTTCTAAATAGGGGTTGGGATTTATTCCCAATCCGGTCAATTCCTTCCCTCTTTCATGTTTACATTCGAATTTGAGCATGATTCTACACTTTCACTAGAACTAATGATCTTTCACTTGTTTCTATGTTTTCATATGGACATTTGTAGGTAAATCTGGCCGAGGCGGAGCTTCAACCGGACCAAAGACGAAGGACTCTCTAAGCTCTCTTCTTTCGGCCGGCCGAGAGAGGAGAAGTCGGAACCCAACAATCTCTCCGCTTCCAAAGGTATGACGGTCATTTTTATTCTTCATTTTTATTTCTTTCTACTATATTTTGTAGCCTTTGGCTCCTGGCGACCACAAACACTAACATCCCATCCACCAAGTCTCCAAAGCAAGCGTAGGGGCCAGAAAAGGGAGATCTACGGATATCCCGTTTCGGGTGCCTGCACCTTTTGGCGACCACGGTGGGACCGACTTTGCTTTAGTGAGTTCTTCTCTTCTTTCCTAAGAATGTCCACTTGAAAACATGCTTATTTTCACTCTAGTTCTCATTTAAGCCATTTCCATTTCTTTGCATTTCTATTTGCTTGCTTACATGCTTGTTTATTTCCTTGAAGCATTATCTTGTTTCTTCTGATTTACTTGCCTTCCGTTGGTCCTTTTAAAAGCATACAATCTGATTTCTAGCTTGGTTTATCAACTTATTTCACCTTAGCATTTTAGATATCATCTTCTTTCATCCCTTGTTAAGTATACTTGTCTATTTCCTTCTAAGCCTAGTTTTCCTTTAGCAAATCTTTCAAAGCATGCTTAGTTAAATTAATGCTTTCTTCCATCTTAGTTTAATTTCATATCATTGTCTTGTTCACTTGCTTCCTACAACATCTTGTTAATCATTGTATGCTTTTATTTTCTTCTTGGTTGCTTCTTATTCCTTGACATTTCACTTGCATTTAGTTTGTATTGAGTTTTGGGTTCGCCCGTCTCCTTAGGACATCCGAGAAGGGAGGCTCTCTCTTCCCAAAGCCCCACACATTCAAACACCCCTCTTGGTGGTTGCCAACTCCTCCTCCGGGGATTCCCTCTTGGAAGGACTGGGTAGCTTCCATCAAGGCCACCGTAAGTCCCTAGACATGAAGGATTCCCTCTTCACTGATCGGGCATGTTGTACCTTTTCACCTCAAAACCCAGAGTACCTATTACCTATCGTTGTGAAAAGAGTGACAACCTTAGATTGCTCGGCGTTGTGAGAGCATAGGGTACTACCCATTTATTTGAGTGGACAATATTTCTCTTAACAAGCCATTAATTTGAGGTTGAAACAAAAAAAAATTACGTTAATCATTCTGAAGTCTTTGCTATTACTTGTTTACAAATAAAAATTAAAAATTAAACAAAAATTCCAAAATCACTTAAAAAAACCAAAACAAAAATTTGCTTGAGGTTAATTTGCTTGATAACTTGCTTGTCCAACAAAATAAAATCAAAACAAAAAAGGGGTCAAAAATCAAAAGCAAAAAAAATAATCCTTGAGCTTTTATTTGTCAAACCTTCTTTTTCTGTTGTGTTTATAAATTTAAGGACAGGACGAGTTATCGGAATGGCGAATCAAAGGTACGAGCAACTACAATTGGAGTATGACCAGTCTTATTCCTACCCTGATCCCGTATGTGCCATCAATGAACCCGAAATTCTCCTTGAACCTAGTCAAATTTCTCCTCAACCCAATCCAAATTCACTTTGGGAGGCATTCTCTCATGCCGACCCTACCCAACTTCAGGCTATCGAAGCCATCCTCAAGAGCAAGTTGCCCGCCGACTACAATCCTCCCGAAGGTGGTCTTCACATCTCTACCCCTCGGTCAGTGGCACGTCAACCCAATGTGCCTATTCATGGCTCGTAGCTATAACTTCTCCTCATCCAGTGGCTAATCTAGATCATCCCGATCCAAATGCTGTTGTTCCTTCTAGGTCACCTGTTTATTCTTCTAATCAACTCAACCCTACTCACTCTTTGGTGAATCCCCCTATGTACCCTTCTTATCCGGCCACTTCGGCCCACCCAATCCCAATTCCGGTGCATCAAGCACCCACTCCTCCTCCTCTTGGGGAACCTTCTGTCGATCAGTCTATGGTTAACAAAATCAATCGCATAGATGAGCAGTATAGAGAGCTTAGACGATTGATCGACACCAAGGCAACCCCTGAAATTTCTCTTCCTTCCATCCCTACTTTTCATCTACCTCCCTCTGAGATGCCGGTATACCGTCGCTACAACGGAACCGGTAATCCATTCATTCATATCAAGGACTTTCTTTATGAGTCGGTAATGTGGCAAAATAATCCAAGGGCCCTTGCTTTTCTTTTCAGAAGATCATTAGAGGGTTCAGCTTTAGAGTGGTTCTACTCGCTTGACTCTTTATAGGCGAGTAACTTTGAAACTGTTAAAGCTAAATTCTTTCATAGATATCAAGATAGGGTCGGACCAACATATTCCATCACCGACCTCATGGCTAAAAGAATGATAAATGATGAGGATTTTATCAAATATGCTGATAGGTGGAGGTCCATGGTAGAAAGGCTTACTGATTCCATTTCAGAACCGGAGCAAGTGAAGATGATCATCACCAACACCACTCCAGCCTTAAAGAATATGCTGGCTTTGCATCACCCCACCTCTATGAGTGAACTCTATGAGAAGACATGGTACATTCAGACACAGCTTAGGGACTCACCTATCATGAACTTGTTTGATCCTAGACCCTGAGCTGTCAAGAAAACCACTTTTACCACAATCGGCCTAGTGACTGAGGGCATAATGACAAAGAAGAACCTCAATGTTGTAGGGAACCCACCTAGCAATTATCAACATCAGTTTAGGAACCCTCAACAAAATCAATCATTTAGAAACCCTCGTCAACCTCAACATCAACCTCAGTTCCAGCCTCGTCAACAACAAGCTCCGATCCCTCAGCGATCGCAAGCCCCAGTTCCCCAACCACCGCGGAAACAACTGGCCAACTACAACCAAGCACCCCCTCTCAAGGCCTACGAACCCCGAAAGATTGGACCCAAGAGGAACCATTATCCGCCTTTGCCATACTCTCTCATGGACATCTTTAATGCACTCATGGCGACAGAGTAAATTGCATTGCCAAGTGAGAAGTTGGAGTGGCCTCAAAATGTCAACACAGAGCGATACTGCCTGTTTCACAGATATCCTGGGCACACTGTGGAAAATTATTTTCAGTTCAAAGACTACATCCATGACCTTAATGAGCAAGGCAGTATTGACTGGGACCAGATGGGGGAATACATCAGAACAGTGAAAAATCAACGACATCATGAACCAGCTCAGCAACAACAACAAAACCCTGGCCTGGGGATTATCCAAAACCCTCTACCTCCACATGCACCCACACTTGGGAATCAACACGTTAATCCCATCTTGATCTCTTCCGAGGAGTATCATCATCGGGGCCATAATTGGCAAGTTGAGGGAGCCACCTCCGCCATGCACGTCAACCAGACCGTCCATTCCATACCCCGAGCTACATCAGCCAACCCCATTACTCTCAATCGGCCATCCATCATCCGAGCACCATCACGACTCATTGTAAGACCACCAGCCATACAACTCCAACCAGGACAGACCCTAATCCGCCATGTTGATCCACCACAAACATCACCACCACTAGGACCCATCATTATTCCACCCTGAGCAACTGTACCTTCACAACTTACCTACCCTACCATGCCTCAAACCACCATCATTACACCAGTCCCAAGAGCTCCCATCATTCGACCTAACCCACCACCCACCACTACCATCACAACTATAGCTCCTCAACTTGCCACAGTACTCAGGAGTGGGCGCATGTTCCAAAGGTCTTTCCCCAGGTCGGTCAGTCAGGATTAGTACCAGAAGCAGAAGAACACATTGAAGAACCGTTGCCCTGGACATCCTATGACTTGCTAAAACATCTTGATAAAACCCTGACACATATCTCTATCTTAGAGTTGATCAAAAGATCCAAAGTTCATCAAGAGGTTCTCCAACAATACATACAGTGGGTGATGGTGAATGAGAGCCTCCCCCAGAAAAGATCTCATCAGTTCTGGTCCTGAGAAGTGAGTACCCGGCCCTTACATTCACAAAAGAAGAGTTGGCCAACCCAGAAATAAGGAAATGTGCCTTATGCATCACAGTCCACATCAATGAAGTAGGCATTAAGTCATGTTTGGTTGATACCGGAGCCTCCATTAATGTTTTGCCACCAGAAACATTACGTCTTTGTGAAATTTCTGAAGAGGATGTCCGGCCATCTCAAATAACAGTGACCGCATATGACAATTCGAAAAAGCCTGCCGATGGCATGATTACATTAAATGTGAAGCTTGGACCTCAAACAGTCACTTTTGACTTCCACATACTTGAGATGGATCCGACATACAAAGCTATTCTGGGACGTCCCTATTTGGAAGCACTAGAGGCAGTCGCCTCCACCAATCACCAGTGTCTTAAATTCCCTTACAAGGGACAAGTGATTAAGGTGACTAGCATGCCCCTAAATCATCCATCTTCTCCATCACCACCCCTCGGGTTGCCAAATGAGCCAATTTTGACAATCTTGGATCTTCCAGAAATAAGTAGGCAGCCAAGGCAAGTGTGGAGAAGGAAAAGAGAAAAAATGAAACTATTGGGTGGCATATAATGAAGAGTTTGGGATACCAGGAGGGCTGAGGACTAGGCAAAGAACTACAAGACATAGCTGAGCCAATCAATCTAATGAGGTTACAACTAAAAAGCGGGGTTGGGTATGATGGAACGACGGCGAATGGTCAGAATCTCAGAAGCAGATACTTTTCTGGATGCTTACAAAAGTTTTTCATCAAGAAAGAAACCATTCAATTGGCTAAGAACAAGGAAGAACAAGAGATGGAGCAAGAGAAGAGAAGAAGAACCAACGACCCTGAAGATGACTTGTATCCTGAAATATCTTTTTTGTTTTCCACCGATGAAGAAGGGTCAAGCAATGAACCACTCCAGGCTGAACCACGTGTTGACACACCCGAGGGTCATATTGCCAAACCGACTCGAGAAAAAGTTTAACCAACTCCACGAGGGCCTTCCCTCATTGTGTCATCTTTTGGGGCCGACACCCCAACTCACTGTGATGCTCTCCCCGGGCTTCTTGGCTCGATCCCTATTTCTAGGCGCTCAAGCCCAACTTATGGGTCTATGTACCCACTTGTTGCTCTTGGGCCACCGAGCCCCTCCATTGAATCTGGGCCTCTGTGCCCATTTTCTCCAATTCTCGAGCCCTCGAGCCCATCTCCTAAACCCAGGCCCTCGAGCCCACATCCTCCTATTATTGGGTCCATGAACCCACCTTCCTCTATGATCATCCGGCCTACTGGCCCATCATCTCTTTCTATCAACATTGGGCCCGAAAGCCCCCTCTATCAAACATTGCTCGAAGTCTTCCACTCTTTATCAATATCTCTGCCTACTTTGGCTCCCATAGTTGATCTCAACCCAAATCGGACACCTAAAGCCCATTCTATCTTTATGTTTAGCACTTCCCAAAAAAAACGTCCTCCTCAAAACTCAAATTTCGATCGAGGAAACATCTCAACTTGCCTCGAAAGGGCATTCGACCCAAGGAGCCGCCAGATCCTTGATTGACTTTCTTTGCCCTTCATCCTCTACAATAAATTCTACTCCCTCAACCTCCTCTTCCTACCCTTATTTACTTTCTTCTTCTTTAGGTTTAGTTTCCAATAAAAACAAAACAAAAATCAGGGGTAGAAGAGTTCCAGAAAGATACCTACATCAGTTAGCTTGGAAAAGCATAGAATGTGCCAAGCTACCGGAGTATCTAGAAAATGTGATCCAGTTGGATGAAATCCGATATAAGGAGAAGGACAACATTGATCCAACTTTAGGGGTTTATGAGGTTGTATCGGAAAAGGATCCTGATACTGAGGATGAAGAAGAGGATTTGGCTTATGCCTACGCATCTGGATTAAAGAGATTTGAAGAACCATCAGCCACGGTGGATGAACCGACTAAGGAACTTAATCTTGGAACACCGGAAGATCCTAAGAATATCCTCATCAGTGCCAACCTCACCCCTTTAGAAGAATAAAATCTAATAGAATACAAGGACACATTTGCTTGGACATACGAATATATGCCGGGGTTAGACAAGTCATTGGTAAAGCTTCGATTAACTTTAAAACCCGAAGCTACCCCGGTCAAGCAAAAGTTAAGGAGATTCCACCCAAACATAGCATTGAAGATGAAGTAAGAGGTTGATAAATTACACCAAGTAAAATTCATTAGAGTCGTCCTTTATCCGCAATGGGTGGAAAATATAGTCCCGGTCATGAAGAAGGATGGAAAGGTTCGAATTTGCATTGACTTCAGGGACTTAAACCGGGTGTGTCCGAAAGATGATTTCCCCCTTCCTCATATCAATGTTCTTGTTGATAACACAGTAGGATATGAAACCCTATCATTCATGGATGGTTATTCAGGGTATAATCAAATCCGGTTAGCAGAAGAGGATCAAGAGAAGACCTCATTCACTACACCTTGGGGAACCTATTGTTACGTTGTCATGCCCTTCGGATTAAAGAATGCCGGAGCTACTTATCAAAGGGCCATGTTGGCGATATTTCATGATATGATGCATAAATTTGTGGAGGTGTATGTGGATGATTTGGTAGTCAAATCTTGGACCCAAGATGAGCATGCTGAGGTGTTAAAAAGGGTTTTGCAACGAGCTAGGAAATATAAGCTTAAAATGAACCCCAAGAAATGTGTGTTTGGAGTATCATCTGGAAAATTACTTGGGTTCATCGTCAACAAAAGAGGCATCGAAATCGATCCCAACAAGGCCAAGGCCATCATTGATATGCCTCCACCAAAGAACTTAAAAGAGCTGAGAGGGTTGATTGGTAGACTACAATTTGTTCGCCGGTTTATCTCACAACACTCCCAATGATGTAAACCTTTCTATGAGTTAACCAAGATGAAGGCCGAATTCAGATGGGATTCAAGATGCCAGGAGGCATTCGATGGTTTAAAGAAATATTTGTCAAGCCCACATGTGCTCAAACCTCCGGTTCCCGGCAAACCCTTAATCTTATACATCTCGGTTTTGGAAGGATCCCTTGGTGCAGTATTGGCACAATTAGATGATGAAGGGAAAGAGCGAGCAGCATACTATCTGTCCAAAATCTTTGATCCTTGTGAGCAGAAGTATACAACTATGGTAAAAACCTGTGCCACCCTGGTTCGAGTGGTCCAGAAACTTAAACACTACTTTCTACCTCACGAGGTTAATCTCATTGCTCGCATGAATCCCATCAAGTTTCTCCTAGAAAAATATGTCCTGACTGACCGGTTGGCACGTTGCCATAGCTTTCTCTCTCAATTTGACATCACCTACATCCAACAAAAGGCAATCAAGGGCTATGCAATTGCTGAACACCTTGCCCATCATCCTATCCCAATCTTTGACCGATGATAAATTGATATCCATTCGATCCTCCAATCTATGGACTTTATATTTTGACGGGGCATTAAACTCCCAGGGTAGAGGGATAGGGATTGTTCTTCTGTCACCCAAAGGTGTCACCATTCCATAGGCTTTTCAGCTCCATTTTCCAGCAACAAACAATATAGCTGAGTATGAAGCCTTGCTGGCCGGACTGGAGGCCGCTCACTTCTATGGTGCCGCTGAACTAAGGGTGATTGGTGATAGTCAGTTGATTCTCCGCCAAGTGCTTTCCAAGTACCTCACATCTCATCCTGGGCTCAGACCGTACCAAGAACTCACCACCTGTTACATCAAGCTATTCTCCAAACTCGAATTCATTCATGTTCCTTGTGCTCAAAATATTCTCGCCAATGCTCTCGCTTCTCTGGCATCTTCACTATCTATCCCGCTAGGCAGACAAGTTAGGACGATCTATGTCCACCGATGTACCATTCCGGCAGTAGAAGATGCACAATTCTTAAAGGTTAAAGAAGAATTTGAAAGGAAGAAATACATTGAGCAAAAGGAGGAAGTATCTTTGGTCAAGTTGGAGGAATTAGAAGAGGGTGAGAAACCATGGTATCATGAGATTGCAAATTACTGTCAGGATCAGGCATATCCACCAGGAGCAACTGCTGAAGAGAAGAAAGCCATTAGAAGAATCTCCCAGAGATACACCATCCTAGGAGGAGTACTTTACAAAAGGAGCTTGGCCGGCATTCTATTAAGATGCATAGATGAAGAAGAGGCTGAGGCCGGCATTCTATTAAGATGCATAGATGAAGAAGAGGCTGAATTGGTGCTTAAAGAAGCACATTCCGGAGTATGTGGAGGCCATGTAAATGCCCAAGCCCTCGCCAAGAAGATCATTAGGCAAGGATATTATTGGCCTACTCTAGAAGAAGACTGCTCAATCTTTGTCTGGCACTATCATCAATGTCAACTTCATGCCAAAAAGATCTACTCTCCCGCATCTTCCCTTCACCCGATTCACGCCCCATGGCTTTTCGCTATGTGGGCTTTTGATGTTATCGGACCCCTTGGTGACCCAAACTCCACAAACAAAACCAAATCTTTCATCCTAACGGCAATGGAGTACTTCACCAAGTGGGCGAAAGCGGAAGCATACGTGGAAATCAAGGCATCAACAGTCTGCACCTTCATCAAACGCAACATCATTGCCAGGTTCGGGATCCCAGGCGACATCATCACCGACAATGGACCACAATTCATCTCTCAGGAGCTGCGTGACCTTTGCAACAGGTATTGCATCAGATTGTATCATTCATCTCCATATTATTCTCAAGGCAACGGTCAAGCAGAAGCCACCAATAAAACTTTGATAAAAATCATTAAGAAAACTTGTAAGTCTAGCAAGTTCGCGGACTGGCCGGATAAGTTAGTTGATGCTCTATGGGCCTACCACACTTTCATTCGAACCCCAACGGGTCAAACTCCTTATGCCTTGGTGTTTAGGATGGAGGCGGTAGTCCCATATGAAGTACTCATTCCTTCCCTCTGAGTCCAGATCGATCGAGACATCCCGATAGATGAATGCCGAGATTCCCTTCTCGCGCAACTCGAACTCTTGGACGAAAGGAGGCTGGCCGCTACTGAACATGCTAGATCTTATCAGAATAGACTTAAAAGATTTTATCAGAAGAGGGTGATGGAGAGAAAATTTGAAATCGGTAAGGTTGTGCTTAAAAGAATATTCATTAAGCCGGGCGGTCCCCGCTCCAAACTTCAACCTAATTGGGAGGGTCTGTATGTAATCTCAACGGTTTATCCTGGTAATTCATATAAGCTAACTAATGCAGAAGGAGAAGAACTAGCTCATCCCTGGAATGGTGTATACCTCAAAAAATATTTCTCTTAAAACAAAAATCACAAAAAAAACATAAAAATCTATAAAATCCGAAGGTGTAAAGAATGATGATAGCATCTAACGCTTGCTTGTTCGGTGTCCCAACTTGTCACTTAGGGAAATAAGGATAGGCATCATATTGCACACACTACACACCTAGGTTTTGGAATCCGATAATTGGAAGTCAGAGAGAAAGTTAGGCAACCCTTGGCAAAAGAAGGTCAACCCTATCCTATTCTCTTCTTATTTTGGTCCAGAAGGGATGAAAGGGGTTAGAATAAGGAGTATCGAAAGTGCCCATTGCCTTAGTAGGAGGATACCTCTGAAGGTCTGACTTCTTAAAAGAAAAAAGAACCAAAAGATGGGCAATGACCCCTCAGGTCGGCAAAAGAATAGACCTGTCTGAATGTGTACCAACAAAAGCCCCAAAAGAAAAAAGGCTCCAAAAGATGGGCAATGAACCCCTCAGGTCAAAATCAAGCAAAAGAAAAAAGACCTGTCTGAATGTGGAACATCAAAGAAAAAAGGCTAGAAGGAAGGACCCAAGGATGTCAAATCCCAAACGGGCAACGCGGGCACTAGTAGAGAAACAAATTCGACACCCTGAATCCTATTAAGGACTTACCATCAATCCTCTTCCCTCTTTAACCTTGCAAGCAGGGTTGACCAACTAGATCAAAGAAGAGCCATAACCTATCAAAGGCGGAAGGTCAGAATACTCTAGACTAGGCACTTTCTTACACGTGATGCCTATTCTTAACCCTTGGGTAACGATGGGGGGCACCTATGGCAAGCAAGGCAAAGGATGAGATGGTCGTTTCTTTCACACCAAACAAAAAAATCAAATACTTTGAAAATACCAAAAAAATTCATAAAATCAAAATTCTTAAAAAAGTAAAAATCCAAAACACCAAAAAAATCATAAAGTTTCAAAACACCAAAAAATTATAAAACCATTAAAAACCAAACAAATCAAAAAATTCAAAACACTTTAAAATTTGCTTTCTAGATTGACTAGTTGCCTTTGCATTCATGTTTAATTTTCTTTTGTACAAACTTATGTTTTTCTGTTATCTTTACCTTGATAAGGCCGATGCCCCTTGACAAAAGATCAAGGCAACTTTGCCCTCTCCTCGCAAGGGACTAAGCCAAAATAAAGTTCTAATATCTTCTCTCAAGTGGGTGCAGGAATAGGAGAAGGTATGCCGGCTTCATATCCCCAGACACTAGAGGAAGCATAAACAACAAAAAAAATCAAAAATTGAAAAACAAAAGTGGACTACCCCGACCCCTATTAGGACTTGCATTTAGTATTGCATCTATCAAAATAAATAATATTTGAGATGTTGAAGACCTCAAGTCTAGAGGGGGTTGAGCCTGAGAACCCCTTCAACAAAATCAGTGAGGGCTCAGTCATTCCCTAGGCTTGCGGATAGGCCAAAGTTGAATATGCGGGGACGACGGTTTCTTTATGGATGTCCTAACCTGTTATGTTCAACCTATATCTTCAACTATTTTCTTATACTTAGTTGTATTTCTTTAAACCCAGCGTGCATCATTTCATACATGCATCACCCTATCATAATCCTGCCATGACCTCTTTCCAGTCCACTATGAACATTTTAAAGATGGTCTTTTATAGCCCCAGAGGAGGTCTTGATTTTTCAAGAGAATCGGTTTCCAACATGTTTTAACAATTATTTCATCGAAAAAAAGAAGTGTTTCCATGTTGAATTGAACCGGTATCGTTGAGTAAAACCTTATGAATTTAAAGAACCCAACCTTGGTTTATTGGTTGTCTCCTCTTTACTTTTCACAATTTACTTTTCAATGCATTTCTACCGGGTCCAGCACACCATGCAGTTCGGGTCCTGGCCGGTAACAATTCTCCCCTCATGAAATTTTAGTTATTTACTTTAAGTACTGTTCTTCTCTTTAGCCAATCAACCAGAGGGAAGGTTTCGATAAGACAAAGGGTTATCTCGAAGTCTGATAAAGTTTTATTTCACTCAACTAGGACGATAAGGGCGTGTCTAAATCTACACCTTGGCGTCACCTTTTCAGTCTGTTACCACTTCATTCCACTGCACCTCACTATGCTTCACTACATTCGCCTATGCTTCATTCATGTCACTCCCTTGCAAAGCCGACGCCAAGGCGAGGCAAGCTTTTGACACGCAATTTTGGTCCAATTGAAGAGTTTAAATTCTTATTTTCATGAATAATATTTGAGTAACCTTTCAAGGGAATCGAGTTTTCTGGAAAAATCAAGTTTTTCGGCACATTTTGAAGAAGATCAATAGGCGTTGACCAGGGTCAAAGTGCCCTATATACATGGCACTAGGCGCCCTGTATATAGGGCACCTGGCGCCCTACTTATAAGCCACCAGGCGCCCTACTTATAGGGCACTTGCACCTAGTCTGACTGACTGGACAGATTGATGGGACAGTTCTGCAGATAAAGTTGCCCTCTTCTTGGCTATAAAAGGATCCCCATTTCGAGGCTTGAGGACACACCAAGGGTGCCCCCCCAAACTCTCTCATCCACCACAACACTCCCAAGGCCTTACAACCCCTCTTTAAGCTCTCAAACCGTTCCAAAACCCCCTCCCAAAAACCCCAAAAACCTGCAGTTTTCTTTTTCAGAAATATGATTTTTCTCTGACTTTGAGGGCCTCTACACTCCATTTCTCATACATCTAGTGCCAAAACACTTTCCATTAGCTTCACTTGAGTATTGGCTTCTTGAAGAACTCCTTCTTCCATCTTGGAGGTCTTCCTACACTCTAGGGCGACACCGCGAAGAAGGGAAGAAAATCTGCTAAAACCAATCTCTGGTGCCCCATAAATAGGGCGCTTTGACTTTGGTCAATGTGCCCCATCAAGGGGACACCTGCAGCTAGCGCCCCATATACGGGGCACTAGCAGGGGCAAACCCCGTTTTTCATTTTTTGAGTTTTTTTACCCTCCTGTTTGATCCTTTGCTCCCCCCTTTCATTTTAACTTTCATTAACATGTGATTTAGCATATATTAAGCCACTCATTTGTATTTTCATGCATATTTAAACCTTCTAAATAGGGGTTGGGATTTATTCCTAATCCGGTCAATTCCTTCCCTCTTTCATGTTTACATTCGAATTTGAGCATGATTCTACACTTTCACTAGAACAAATGATCTTTCACTTGTTTCTATGTTTTCATATGGACATTTGTAGGTAAATCCGGCTGAGGAGGAGCTTCAACCTGACCAAAGACGAAGGACTCACTAAGCTCTCTTCTTTCGGCCGGCCGAGAGAGGAGAAGTCGGAACCCAACAATCTCCCCGCTTCCAAAGGTACGACGGTCATTTTTATTCTTCATTTTTATTTCTTTCTACTATATTTTGGAGCCTTTAGCTCCTGGCGACCACAAACACTAACATCCCATCCACCAAGTCTCCAAAGCAAGCGTAGGGGCCGGAAAAGGGAGATCTACGGATATCCCGTTTCGGGTGCCTACAGAGGGGGGGACCCAAGAGAGAGTATTATCCTCAACTGCCCTCCCCCCTCACCGATATCTTTAATGCATTGATTTCTGAGCAGTAGTTGGAGCTCCCAAAGAGAGAGAAGGATGGTCGACGAATGCTGACATGAAGAAGTACTGTGCCTACCATTGGTATCCTAGGCATACGACGGAAATTTTCTTCCAATTTAAAGATTATATTCATGACCTCAATGATCAAGGGAATATTGACTAGGCACAGATGGAAGAATCCATACAAGCTATGAAGGCACGACAGAATCAACCACGGCAACAACAGCTGTGCTTCGGCATAGTTCAAGATCCTCTCTTGGTGCATGCACCCACTCAAGCACCGGCACCAGCATCGCCAAACCAGCGACTTGGCCTCATCCACTCTTCCATCGAGGAGTCAACCAACCACTCCCAGGGTTGGCTGGTTGAGGATCAAACTGCATCGATTCCTGCCAGACCAACCCTACCTACTAATCGCCACATACTTTCCATCTCGAGAGCTGCCCCCAGCCCATAAACTACCCAAACACCACAAAGCCCAATCTCACCAACACTACCCTCACCAGCTATTAACCCTCTACGGCGCCTAATCATTAGACTGCCACCAGCATCCCAACCAGCACCCCAACCATCACCCCAACCTAACCCATCAACCATCATTCCTCCCCGGCGTCTAATCATTAGACAGCCACCAACACCCTAAACATCACCTAACCTACTAGCCTCCACCACCTCTTGGCCTCTCGTTATCCGACCATCACCCAACCTACTAGTCGTCACCATTCTGTGACCCTTAATCATTCGATCATCACCACCAACACCCCAACCATCACCTAAAAATACCGGCCTCCACCACTCCATGACTCCTTATCATCCTATTCTCACCACCCCTACCTACCATGGACCCCTCAACATCCCAACCAACCTTACCATCACCATCATCACCACTCCTCCCTACCACGTTGGCGCCGATACTTCATAACGGGAAGATGTTCCAAAGAGTCTTCTCCCAGGCTAGGATACAACCACAGGAGCAAGCAGAAAAGGAGGTGGTAGAAGAACCGTTGCCCGGCATGGCATATGACTTGTTGAAGCACCTGAACAAAATGCGAGCATGGATTTCAATCCTGGAGCTGATAAAGAGGTGGAAGAATCATTAAGACATCCTACAACAATACTTGCAACGGGTCATGGTCAGTGAGGACCTCCTACCTTAGAAAATCATTACAGTTTTGACCCCGAGGAGTGAGCATCCGACACTTATATTTACACAGGAGGAGTTGGCACGGCCTGAGATCAGAAAGTATGCCTTGCACATTGCAGTGGTCATCAGAGGCACGAAAATTAAGTCTTGCTTGATTGACACCAGAGCATCTATAAATGTCATGCCGCCAGAAACATTGCAACTTTACTGCATCTTCGATGAAGAAATCGAGCTTTCTGCCATCACGGTGACAGCATATGACAACTCTCGGAACTCGGCATGAGGGGTGGTTACATTGGAAGTAGGGCTCGGGTCGTGTACTATCATCGTCAAGTTCCATGTGTTAGAACTGGACCCACTTTCAAAGCTATTTTTGGGACGCCCGTATCTTGAGGCAACAGGAGCTATTGCCTCCACTAATCATCAATGTCTGAAGTTCCCATACCAGGGTCAGGTAATCAAAGTAACCAACATCTCCATTCTGAATGACGTAGATGACCTCTCTTCTGCACTGCCGATATCAGAACTTGTCCAGCCGTTGGTTTCAACTACAAAGCTGCCTGGGGTTATGGTCGTGACAACTTCGCCTTTAGATACGGTTGCTTGGCGAATGATAAAAGGAATGGGCTATCAGCCAGGAAAGGGGTTAGGAAAGGAACTGTAGGAGGTTGTGCACCCCATTTAAGTTGTACAAAGACCAAGAAGGCACGAGCTTGGCTATGAGCCCAGTTTCACTCTAAGGATGGTCTATCGGCCAAAAAATGTCATGGGACTCCAAAGATTCTTCATCAAAGGAGAGACCATGATGATGCTGGGGACGAAGAAGAAGAACCAACCAAGAGGAGGAAGGCACTAGAGCAAGAGGAAGAAGTGGACAATTTGAGTACATCTTTGGTTCGGTTGTTCATGGAGAAGGAAGAGCCAATCAAGGGCGATTCCATCCCTAAACAACTTGTCCATTCAAGCTCACCTCTAATCAACATCCTGCGTAAGCTGTATCCTATGGTCACGTATTTCAAAATCCTTACTCTCTCCCTCCCAAACTCGCTCGATGGTCTTTCTAGCCCGATTCCCACTTCTGGGCCTAAGAGCCCATTCAAATTTTCTTACTCCACTGGGCTTCTATGCCCATTTCAATTCAACAACATTGGGCCCACGTGCCCACCAATCGGGCCCACTTGCCCTTTAGATTTATTTTCTAGCTTTGGACCTACGTGTCCAACACTTGGGCCCACGTGCCCCTTGGATCTTTTCACTAGGTTTGGGCCTATCTGCCCATTTCTTGTCATTGTCGGGCCCGCAAGCCCATTTCTCTTATGTTTGCTTAAGCTTTCTACTTCTGCTCGAGCCCCATCAGCTCATTTTCTTTCCGTTATTGAAAACACCAAAAAAATGACTTTTCACAAACTCAATTTTCCATTGAGGGGACGTCTCTACTTGTCTCGAAGGGTGCTCCCAACCAGGGACCCCTCTTCTCTGACTCACTGATCGATCTGCTCGATCCTTCACCCATTGTAGATACCACCTTTTCAATTCCATCTTCTTTAGGAGTAGTTAGGTTAGAGAAGAAGAAAACTCGAGGTAAGCGCGTTCCAGAGAGGTATCTCCAACAACTAGCTCTGAAGTGCAAGGAATGTGCAAGGCTGCCAAGTTTTTTGAAAAATGCTATCCAGCTTGACAAAATCCAATATGAGGATGAATTCAATGTAGATCATTATTTGGGAGTCTATAAGATTTTATTAGAAAAGGATCTTGATTTCGTGGAAGGAATTGAGGACTTGGATGATGCATATGCATTTAGACTTAAAGGGTTTGAATAGCCATCAGCCACGGTGGATGAACCGATAAAAGAATTAAATATCAGAATACCGGAAGATACTAAGACAATCCTCTTAAGTGCAAACCTCACTCCCACTGAGGAACAGAGCTTAATTAAAATTTTGGCAAAATATAAGGACATGTTTGCATGGACATACGAAGACATACCGGGGTTAGACAACTCGTTGGTTGAACATCGTCTAACTTTGAAACCTGGAGCTACCCCGGCCAAACAAAAATTAAAGAGATTCCACCCTGATGTTGCACTTAAGATGAAAGAAGAGGTCGAATAGTTACATCAAGCTAGATTTATTAAGGTCATCCTTTATCCACAATGGGTGGCAAATATAGTCCTTGTAATGAAGAAGGATGAACGAGTTCGAATCTGCACAGACTTCAGGGACTTGAACCGAGTGTAGACATGCCAAATTCGCCTAATTCAGAGCATAAAACTCATGTTTTATAGGGTAATATGTGTGATTGACCTCAGAATGATGCCGGGTCTTTTAAAGTTGATTTGGAGCTTCGCCGAACGAAATCAGATGTTTTTTGAAGTTTTCCGCAAAAAGCCATAATTTCCGAGTGAAAGCCACACGTAAATCATGTAAACACGGAAATTGGCTGAATGAACAATACCTAATGATTATGCATTGAAGGTTATAGTCATATTCACATTCCGGACAAGTTTTGTTGCATACCGTACCTTTCCGGTTTGCCGTCGGAGTCATTTTGACCTGTATCGGATCTTCTGTTCACTGCCCTAACTTCCAGACAAAATTATGATGTTTTGGAGGGTGTGATGGCTTATCTAATGCTATAAATAGATTCTTCGGCCTGTTAGATTTCCAACGCAACAAACGGCGTCGAATTCTGAGTTTGGGAGTGTTTGCAATGGCTTCCGGAAGGACGCGCAAAAACAGTCCCATGCGCCTGGGTCCCTAGTCACATGCGCCCAGGACCCAGGGCACGTGCCCATGCGCCCTACCATTGAGGCATGGGACCTCGTGCCCTCACTTGAGGGCACATGGACCATACCTTTGAGGCACGAGGGAACCAGTTTTTCACCGAGACTCTACCGCTGAACGGATGACCGGATAAGATCGAATTTTTCGAAAAATGTGCCATGCGCCCCCACTGGGAGGCACATGCGCCCCTCAGTGGGGTGCATGCGCCCTGCACCAGGGCGCATGCGCCCTAGAGTAGGGTGCAAGGTGGCCTATTTTTTCGTCCTGATCGCGCCGTTCATTCTCCTATAAATTAACTCTGATTCTGGTCATTCCAAAGGCATGAGCACGACCCCCCAGGCATCTTAAGACGTGAAACCTCCCTCCTGCATTTATTTTGTGATTTTTAAAGAGAGAATTTCGAGTTTTTAGAGAGATAAAAGTCGGTTCAAGAGAGAGGAAGGCTGTTCTGCAGGTGATCAGCCAGATCTCTCTTCTTCGGCCTCTACAGAAGCGTGTGAACGTCTTCTGCCTGAGCTATCTTCATAAAAGTTATTCCTCTCCAAGTCTTATTTATTGTTAAATTTACAGCACTTGATTCTTACATCGGGGCTGGTCATGACAAGAGCAGAAGCAAAGTCGCGCCTGGCAGATCCTGGACTGCTTCTTGGCTTTTTCGACAACCCAGATTTGGCCATATCTCTCTCTATTATACTCAGAATCTTTCTGTTCTTTTTCCTATCTCTTTGTTTCATGATTCTACATCATCCTATAATTATTTTACATTTTTTTCAATATTTTTAGTCTGTTTATCCTAAAATAGAAAAAGAAGGGTTAGAGATAACCCGAATCCGGTCAGTTTCTAGTCAGTTGTGTGTTTCATGTCATTTTCTTTACATATACTCCACTTTTTTTAGTTCTAATAGTTCTAATAGTCTCTTTCACTTGTTTATTTGTCTATTTGCACTTAAAATTAAGCACCCACGCATTGAGGACTCTTTTTCATCGGCCGGCCGAAGAAGGAGAAGCTTTCACCCACATTCTTCACGCTAAGGTACACACGGTCAATTTTATTTCATAAATCGGAACCCGCGGTTCTTGGTGACCACATATCTTAATTTATTTATTCTCACCCTCCTCCCACATGACCCGAGCCGTCTCTTTGGTGATCGAGCAACGCCAATGGATGAAAGTTCGGGGATCAATGTGAGTGTGGGACCGAGGTGTGAGTTGCGTTCCATGTTTTCTTTCTTTCTTTCTCATCCCCTCTTGAGGTGACGATCTGGATTCACGGACTTCCCTGAAAAGAAAGAGGCCCCATCAAATTTTTAGAGTTGATAGCTTTTTGGTGACCACGGTGGGACAAGCAATGTCTTCAACCGTGGGTGCTTAGTGTTTTGTTTGCAACTAGTTCTAGTTCTAGACCGGTTCCCACGTGAGCCTTTCCTTCTTTCCATCTTTCTTAAATTCATGCCATCTCAAAATTTCTGATTTCACCCATATTTCACCAGATCTGAAGTGCCAAGTATGTCATTTAATTTTTGTCATTTTATTTAAACCGGTTCCCGCATGAACCACCCTTTTCCTTTTAAACCGGTTCCCGCGTGAACCAATCTCTTTCTTTACTTCGGTTCCCACGTGAACCAAACCACTTTCCTTCAGATCTATCCCCACTTGGATCAAATCTTTATTCACCTTTAATTGGCCCCACGTGGCCCTCTTTTGACCATTCAAACCGGTTCCCACGTGAACCACCCTTTTTTACCCAAAACCGGTTCCCGCGTGAACCACCTTTACTTTTTACCCCGGTTTCCACGTGAACCAGTTTATTCTTACATCGGTCCCCACGTGGACCACCCTTTTGCTTGGCTATCAGATCTGATCCCTCTTCTTTCCATCACTTTTCACTATCTTCATTTGGCTCACATAAGAAACAAGGTCTGGATTATAATTTCTAGTTGCTTGTCTAGTTTCTAATTGCTTGTCTTGTGTGATTGCTTGTTTATTTAAGTTTATGTTTTGCTCATTACTTGTTTTATTACTTGATTGCATTCTCTGCCCCTCTCTACCTCCTTCTTTTACACTTTTTTGAGGCGGGAGCTCACTCTCCCATTTACCCCTCCCATCCAAAACACCTTCTTGGTGGATTCTGACCTCTCTTCTGGGATATTCCTTCCTAGTTGACTTGGTTGGCTTTCATCAAGGCCTCCGTAATTCCTCATACGTGGAGTATTCCTCTTCACGATCGGGTTGGTTGTACCACTCCCCTAAACCTGAAGCATCCTATGTTACCTACACGTGGTGAGATTGTGTGAAACCTAGGTCATTGGAGATTGGAGATAGGATCCTGACCCATTTGTTGAGAGAACAATTCTTAACAAAATTCATAAACCTAAGGTTTAATCAAAATCATTGTGTAATCTTGCTTTCAAGTCTTTGTATCACTTTTTTGTCAAACAAAAATTCAAAACTCTAACATTTTTACAAGATACTAAAAAAAAAGAAAAAAGTTCTTTGTTTATTTTGGCACCTTGTTCAATGCAATTAAGGTCTGGATGGTACGTTGGAATGGCGGAACAAGCTGAACATCGAGGGCACGAGATGGGTCACCAACCAATTCCATCAGATGGTCATCCATTGTTTGAGTCAGAAGCGCAAGAGGTCCCTCAACCATCTGCTCCTCGTGATGTTGAACAACTCTTTAGGGAGTTGTCTCTCTATACCAACCCAGAAACCTACGCCCGCATACAATCCATGGTGAAGGGCAAGATTGCCTCTGATCAGGCTGAAGCCAATCAAATTGCCTCATCTCCTTGTCCTATGGTTCGACCACCACTCATTCAACCACCGTTTGTTCACCCACCTATTGTTCAACAATCTATGATTCAACCATAATTAACACAACCATCTATAGTTCAACCATCTGTAGTTAAACCATCTATAATTCAACCATTTGTGGTTCAACCATCATTTGTTCAGCCATCTTATTTTAACCATGTTGCTCCCTTGAACCACCAAGTCATGGGACAATCTTCAGTGAATTTGCCAAGTCATGCTCCTCAATTCCAAAATCATGTCTCTAACCATATACCCCCACCAGTAAACCAAGAACCTGCTCTTACCCAGGCAATCATGGATCAGCTCACCCAGATGAATGAACGTTATGAAGAGCTGAGATGTCACCTGGACTCTAAGTCAGTTCCTGATATCTCTATTCCTTCTTTGCCAGTTCTCCACTTGCCACCTTCTAAACTACCAGTTTATCGCTGCTACAATGGTACTGGCAATCCTTTTCTCCACCTTAAAGATTTTCTCTATGAATTCTCATTCTGGAAAGATGATCATAGGGTTCTTGCTTTCTTATTCCGTCGATCACTAGAAGGGTCTGCATTGGAATGGTTCTACTCGCTCGACTCCTTTGAGGCAGGAGACTTCGATATTGTCAAGACCAAATTTTTGCAAAGATACAGAGACCGGGTGGCACTAGCATGCTCCATTACAGACTTGATTGCTGAAAAGATGAAGCCCAAAGAGGACTTCATAAAGTTTGCTGATCGCTGGAGGGGAATGGCAGAGAAATTGACAGATGTGATTTCTGAAGGGGAACAAGTGAAGATGCTTATTGAAAACACTACACCTGCCTTAAGGAATGTATTGATCATGCACCGTCCTACCACCATGAATGAACTCTATGACAGTGCCTGATACTTGCAAGCCCACTTCAAAGATGCCACCATGATAAACCCTTTTGATCCTAAACCTAGAAACTTCAGGAAAACCCCTTCTGCACCAGTTGGGCCTACAACCGAAGGAGTGGTCAACAACGAAGCTATAAACATTGTGGGGAACCAGGGAGGGAATCGTCAAAACCAGTTCAGAAACCCACCAACAACAAGTTAGGCCACCACAGCTACGACAACCACAACAACCCCCTCAGCCAGTAGCACAACCCCAGCAACCTCGTCAACCTACCTACAATAGGGCACCGCCACCACCCAATCAGGCACTACGAAGGGGAGGTCCTAGGAGAGAGAACTACCAACAACTCCCTTACTTTTTGACCGACATCTTCAATGTACTCATGGCAGAAAAATAGTTTGAATTGCCCAAGGAAAGAGAGGTTTGGCCAGTAAACGCAAATATGTCCCGATACTGTGCTTACCACCGGTGTCCTGGTCACACTGTAGAAGTGTGTTTTCAATTCAAGGATTACATCCACGATCTGAATGACCAAGGAAGCATTGATTGGGTTCAAATGGGGGAATGCATACAGGCAATGAAGGCTAGGCAGCAGCAGCGGCAGCGTCCACCGGTTCAACCTCAACAACAACCTGGCTTGGGGATTGTCCAGAATCTGCTCCCGTTACATGCTCCCGCTCCAGCACCGGCACCAGCACATCCAAACTTAGGAATAGGTCTAGTACACTTCAATGTCCAGGGAGATGCCAGTCGTGCTCAAGGTTGGCAACTAGATGTAGACACGCCAAATTGGCTTGATTCGGAGCCCTAGACTCTTATTCCATAGGCGATATCCTTTATTTGACCGTTATCTGATCCGGACTACCTCGTGGAGATGAGCTAAGGACAATGGTGGAGCCCCCCTTGTTAGTTGAGAATGAACCAATGATTTCCGGAATATTGCCGTAACCTTCAAGTGAGAGCCGCACGTGAACTGTAAAACACGAAGCCTGCTCGATGACCGACCTTGAATGGTCCATAATTGAAGGTCTCGGGAGTCACGCATGTGTTCCGTAACATTCAGGGTTTCCGAGAAGTCATTTTGGTAGGCGTCGGTCAATGACGGCATTCGTTACGGCTTTTTCGATCTGTGCTGACACGGCTATCCCGGACCATGTATTAGGCTTTTCCGGTCATCACCGGGTCTTTTCGGGTCATCCGGGTCGATTCTAGCTGAATATTTTCATCAACCGGGGCCATACATCCGGTTCGGTCAATTTTAGGGTTTCGCGGCTTTTACGGCTTTCGATTCACGTTTACCGGGTTAATCTCAGATTTTTCGATGACCTGTCCCACATATCCCTCCATCACAAACACCAGCCTACCTTCGCTACAATGGCTCAAGTGATCCCGTCACCCATGTCAATGATTTCTTGAGCAAATCATCTCGATGGCTAAATGATCGAAGAGCTCTTGCTATTCTTTTTAAGTGATCATTGGATGGTGCAGCCCTAGAATGGTTCTTTTCACTAGGGGAAATAGAAATATGGGATTTTGAAATTGTTAAGGAAAAATTCTTGCGACGATATGGGCTGGGCTATTCAATAATTGGGGAAGCAAAAAGCGACATGGAATTAATACAATATCACGATGAATTGAGGCCCATGGCCAAAAGAAGCATTGATGCTATGCATAAACCTAGGAGTCCTTCCCAATCCCATCCTGATCATCTTCATCGGCCGATTCCTCGACGTTAGTTGATTAGGCCACCCATGCCCCAACCTCAGCCGGTCATGCAACCCGTGCTAATGGCGAAACCAACTGTGCACAATCAAGTTCCTCTTGTCGCTTGTGCATATACTTCATTACCTAAACCGGCTCCCCAGCCTTTGACCTCACCAACATTTCCAAAGGCCCCTCGGCCAATCATCCGGCCCTTAGCTTCTCAATCTACTTCACCAACAGCTCCTCGGCCAACCGCACAAGCCTTGGCCCCTCAACCAATTTCACCAATAGCTCTTCAGCCTGAACCGACTTCTATGCCAACACCAATTAAACAACCCTTGGCTATTCAATCAACCCTTCAAAATAGGGTTCACCCTAAGTCGGTTAAGGCCCTTATTTCTTCTATTGCTCCTGCCATGGTAGAGGAACCAGTCACTCTGACCTTTCATGCTCCTACCATGGTAGACGATTCAGTCCCTCTGACCCTTAGTGCTCCTGCCCTAGTAGAGGAATCAATCACTCCAACCATTTGTGCTCTTGCCATGGCAGAAGAATCAGCTTCTCAACATATCATTTCTCTCTCTCAAGATCAAAGTCAGCCAGTAGGGGAGGTCGAACCAAACTCTTCTATCATTCTAGAATCCCCTAAACTAGGCATGCCCTTTTCCCCAGAACAACCTGAGGAGAAGCCTACTGTAAAGAGCTTAGGTAAGAAGATCATAAACTTAGTTGATTGTCAATCCAATGATGAACTAGGCAAGGATTTGTCAGGCATTGATCAACTGTTACCATCATTGGAATTGATCAATGAAGATGGTCAGATTGAATTGACCCCTGAACTGAGAAGTAAGGAGACCAAATTGGTTAGTGAAATGGGGAATGAATCGACAAGTCTCCTGAAGGATGTAGACCTTAGCAAGGGGATACTAGGACCTCCTCCAGCTAGGCAGGCAAATCCCTTAGCATCGATCTTAGGGCCACAACCCTTACCCCATTCTTCTCCTAAGCAACAATCTGGCCCATGGGCCCACGATCAATCAATCTTAGGGCCACGACCCTTTCTCTACCCTCATCCCAATCAAAAATCAGGCCCATGGGGCCACAATTCCTCAATCTTAGGGCCACCACCCTTTCTTTATCCTTCTTACAACCATCAATCAGGCCCATGAGTCCAAAATCTGTCAATCTTAGGGCCATGGCCCACACCCCATCCCACTCAATTGGGCCTATATGCCCCATTTTCGGGCCCTTATGCCCCATTTTTGTGCCCTTATGCCCCATTTTTGGGCACTTATGCCCCTTTTCGTCAATCGGGCTCTTATGCTCCTTTCATCCAATCGGGCCCATGTGCCCCTTTCCATCAATCGGGCCCACGTGCCCCCTTTATCCAACCGGGCCCATGTGCCCCTTTTAATCAATTGGGCTCTTATGCCCCTTTTCTTCAACCGGGCCCACGTGCCCCTTTTAATCAATCGGGCTTGCATGCCCCTTTCCTTCCACTGGGCCCATATGCCCCTTTTCCCCAATTGGGCCTACATATTCCTTTCCTTCCATCGGGCCCACGTGCCCATAATTCTCCCCAATCGGGCCCATGTGCCTTTAATTTTTCTAAATCGGGCCCATGTGCCCACAATTCACCTCAACCGAGCTCACATGCCCATGTTTTTCTACAATCGGGCCCATGTGCCCAAATTTCTTCTATATCGGGCCCACGTGCCCACCTTCCAACAAACTCGGGCACACATGCCCACACTTCAACTTTAGGCGTGTATACCCTCATTTCTTCACCATCGAGCCCACGTGCCCATACTTCTTCAAAATCGGGCACCCGTGCCCCCACTTCTTCGAATTCGGGTTTGCGCACCCATACGCTTCAATGGCGCCAGCGAGCCCATCACAAATCACAATCTTGCTCCCAACCATTTAAATAGGGTCCATGTGCCCACTCTTTTCATTGGGTCCCTCGGGCTCAACCTCCAATCAGGCCCTCATGCCCATCAACATCAACCGGCCTCTCTAGCCCACATTCAAATCTTGGGCCCACGTGCCCCCTGATTCCGACTACTCCTGGGCCTTCAAGCCCACTTTCAACTCACGGGCCCAAGAGCCCATTTTAACTCACTTTTGTTTCCAAGCATGTTTTTGTCCTTTTTGAATTCTCTTTCTTTTTTCCAAGTTTTACTTTCAACAAAAAATCAAGGTAGAGAAATTTCTTAGGTGATATCCCAATCTTTGCCTTCTACATCATCAATCCTAGTTTTGCCATGTTAAATCATATCCTTCACATCTTTCACTTCATCATATGACTTTGAAACTTGAATCCAATGTGATATAAAGCATATCAAAAGTGGAAGCAGTTGGGCAAGGCAAGGCAAGGCATGGCAGGTAAGGCAAGGCAAGCACAAGCAAAGCCATCATCAACAATGAACTTCTCCTTCTCTCAGGTATTACATGAAATTGCATTCATTATCATTATGTCACCCGCAAGGCAATATTTTTATAAATGATTTTGAATTTCACATGACAGTCTTACTTGAGAGAAAGTTTTGATTGATGATAACTACTTTTTGTCTTATCCTAATGAATTCTTCACAATGCAAGGCATGCTTTCAATTGATTCGCCCATGGAATGTAATCTACCTCAAAAATGGAAAGAACTACCAGTATGACTTAAGTCAACATGTTCTAGGTTGTTGTCTAGGAGTTGAGGGTAGATACCATTCTACACACACAACACGTCCTGATCCCAGAATCTGGATGACTTGACACCCGAGAGAAGCTAGGCAAGGCTTAGAGATGGAAGGAAAACCCTCGCCATATTCTCTTCTGTTCGGTCCAAGATAGGCAAAGGGGACTAGAGGGGGAGAGTATCGAAAGCATCCACCACCTTAGTAGGAGGCTGTCTCGAAAGGTCCAACTTCTCAAAAGAAAAAGGTGCCAAAAGATGGGCAATGAACCCCACAGGTTTAAACAAATATGGGCCTGTCTGAATGAGTACCCAAAAATGCAAAAAATGAAAAAAAAAGGCACCAAAAGATGGGCAATGACCCCATAGGTCAAAGCACCTGTCCGAATGTGTGCCACAAAAATAGGTTTGTCGATAAAGAAGAAAAGACCCGAAGAGGCCGAACCCCAACGGGCAATTAGGTGTGAGTAGAGAAACCCCTCTCGACATCTCCAAAGCCTATCAAGGACTTTCCCTCAATTCTTCATTCTTACCCCCAAGGTGTGGGTGAGCCAACCAAATCAAAGCTAAACTCTAGCCGATCAAAGGTTGAAGGTCGGAAAGATTCTGGGCAAGGAACCCCATTTTGCACATGGTGTCTACCACGAACCTAGAAAAACAACCAAGTGATGAGAACTTGTGTCAATACTGATTTTTCTCTCCCAAAAAAAATATTTTCAAAAACTCTAAAAAAAGTTGAATATTTTCAAAAAAATTAGATATTTTCAAAAATTCAAAAAAATAATATTTTTAAAAATCCCAGAAAATCTGAATCTTTTCAAAAAATAGAAGAAGAAAACTTCATTCTCAAATTCCAACAAAATTTTCAAAAAAAAAATAAAAAAAAATCACCATGCTTGGTTTGAATTCTTGTCTTTACATTCATTGTATATTTGCTGCTTTATTCACCCTTAAGAAGGCTATTACCCCTTGACAAAGGTCAAGGCATACTGCAACTTGCAAGGGGGATAAGCCGCATTGTTGTTCTAATCTCTTCCTTCTAAGTGTTTCAGGCACAAGAAAAACTTTACACCCCTTGACAAAGATCAAGGCATACTGCAACTTGCAAGGGGGATAAGCCATATTGGCATTCTAATCTTTTTTTTCTAGTGTTTCAGGCACGAAGAACAAATAAGGACAACTTCACAACAAGGCGAAGCTCGCCACTTCCCTCCCCAAGGATTCTTAGGAGGAGGTGCCACCATGACCTCGGCCTTAACTTTGCCGAGGAGCATTTTTCAAGATTTCAATAAGGCGATGCTCGCCACTTCCCTCCCTTGAAAATTCTCAGGAGGAGGTGTCATCATTACCTCGGCCTCAACTTTGCCGAGAAGCTTTCACTCTGTGTCCTCATTAGGACACATAAACTCTTTTGTGAGAATGCATGTCATCCCACTGCAAACTCACCATTATCATTTCTTTTCTTAGCATATATTAGGTGCATTACTATTTATTTTATGCATTGATGTTGAAGACCATGAGTACGGAGAAGACTTGACCCGAGATCCCCTTCATCAAAATCCACGACGGTTAGGTCATTCTTTGTGCTCACGGATAAGCCAAAATTGTGCAGTGAGGGACGATGGTTCCCAAATGGGTATCCTGACCTCATAGACAATCTATATCTTCAACTAATTGTTAGACAAGTTTGTTTTTGTTTTCTTGAGCCCAGCATGCATCATATAGTATTAGTTGCATTGCATATTTCATGATCATTGCATACATTCTTTCAAAATCTTCACCTTCTCACCTTAGTCTCTAAATCTTTTATCCTAATTCTGATCATTACGAATCCCATCATGTTTTCTAATCCCACCATGTTTTCTAATCCCACCGTGTTTTCTAGTCCCACCAACCTTTCTAATATCCCACCGTGTCTGTTAATCCCACCATGTTCGGTAATCACTTTGTGCCTTCAAATCTTTTATTTCTATCCCCACTGTGGCCACTGCAACTCTTTTGCTGTTCATCCCACTATGGCAGTCACTTCCTCCCGCCAAGGGCCTTCAATTTTGATCAGAACTTGCACCGTCATTATCTTCACGGTCTGTGCTTAAACATTTGCCTTTCGGAATCTGAGATCATTCCATTCCGAATCGAATCTTGTCTCTTGGAAGACTTAAATGAATCTGAGAGCCTGAATTTGCTCGATTGGTATTCTTTTACTTTTTTAAAAACAAATCTCTTTAAATTTTAGCCCGTCACAGTACAGGAACACCGCAAAGATCGGGTTACCGGCTGATGATGAACCTACGAACCCATGTTTCGGGGACTCCCCACCGCGTTGGGGGTTGGCTATTCTTCTCTCGTGCCAATGGCACAATCGAACATAGGAAGACTTGATGAAACATGGCGGTTAACCAGGAGACTTGAGGAGATTCGACTTGCCGAATCTGGTCGTTGAGCGTGTCTATATCTACACCTTGATGCCACCTTTTCAGTCCATCGCCATTTCACTCTAGTACATTCCACTACGATCCATCTCACTTCGCTATGCTTTCTCTACGTTTCACTCCGTTCCGCTACATGCCATTCCCTTGCAAAGCTGACATCAAGGCGAGGCAAGCTGTAGACACGCCAAATTGGCTTGATTAGGAGCCCTAGACTCTTATTCCATAGGCGATATCCTTTATTTGACCGTTATCTGATCCGGACTACCTCGTGGAGATGAGCTAAGGACAGTGGTGGAGCCCCCCTTGTTAGTTGAGAATGAACCAATGATTTCCGGAATATTGCCGTAACCTTCAAGCGAGAGCCGCACGTGAACTGTAAAACACGAAGCCTGCTTGATGACCGACCTTGAATGGTCCATAATTGAAGGTCTCGGGAGTCACGCATGTGTTCCGTAACATTCAGGGTTTCCGAGAAGTCATTTCGGTAGGCGTCGGTCAATGACGGCATTCGTTACGGCTTTTTCGATCTGTGCTGACACGGCTATCCCGAACCATGTATTAGGCTTTTCCGGTCATCACCGGGTCTTTTCGGGTCATCCGGGTCGATTCTAGCCGAACATTTTCATCAACCGGGGCCATACATCCGGTTCGGTCAATTTTAGGGTTTCGCGGCTTTTACGGCTTTCGATTCACGTTTACCGGGTTAATCTCAGATTTTTCGATGACTTCGGATTGTCCGATCGTACCGTACTTGTTCGGTCATCATTTTAAGTCATCCCAAGTTGACCCGAGATTTCTCGATCGGAACCGTGCTCTTTCGGATCTTCTCCCCGGGTTTCGGCTTTATGCGAGAGGGTAAACCGGTAGAAAGCACCGTGCGAACATATCGGGAGTCATGCCGGCTGGTTTACTGACTTGAGGAGATGCGGTTGAAGGCCCTCTTTCCAACGCAACAAACGGGAGCCGAATCGGACATCCCGTTTGCAAGATACGGCTCGCGGAACACGCGCGTAGGAGAGAGAGTGTACCGCACCCCCGTTCCCTTTGAAATAGGAGGGCGCGCCCTACGCGCCCTCAACACGGGGGGCGCGCCCTGAGCGCCCCCGGTTCCTTTGAAAGGCGGGGGCGCGGTCAGTTTCTTTAAATCGCAAATTACCCCGATTAGCACCTTCTAAACCGGATTTTTGGAAGGTTTCCGCGGAGGATTTTCGATCATTTGTACCGCGCCCCCGGTTCGGGGGCGCGTTACGTATGTCAAGTCGATTTTTAGCAATTTCCGAAAGTTTTCGTCAATTTTTAGCAATGAGACGCGTAACGCGCCCCCGCTTCCTTTGAAACAGGGGGGCGCGCGCGCCCCTGGTTTGAGGGCGCGCCCTGCGCGCCCTCGTCCTCTTTGAAACACGGGGGTGCGGTAGGTCCAGTTTCTAAATTTTGCACCGGCTTCCTTCCCCTATAAATTGAGGGCCATTCTCAGCGACCCAAGGTCAACCCCCGGTGCCTAGCTCGTCCCGAGGTCGTCCAAGCTCTTCTCTAAAGCCATCCCGATGTCCAAAGGCGATCCGAAGTCAAGAAATCGATCCCGAGGTGAAGGAGAAGGCTCGATCCGGGTGTTCTGCATCAATCATCTTCATCGACTTCTTCAGAAAATCCGGAACTCCTTCTGCAAAAGTCTTCAACATTGAAGTTGTTCATCTCTTCGTCCTCTTTCATCTCCAACTGACGGCACTCAATTCCGACTTGCCGTTTGTTCGTGACGATTGCTGCACTGAGGGCACGCATCCAGGTTCTGTTTTCTACATCCGCCCACTTTCAAAATTTTTACAAACTTCTACAGGAGGATTTCGGAGAAGTCATCAACAAAAGAACTCTTCCTCTCCGATTCTTCTATCTACTGCAGCAAATAGCACTCAATTCCGACATTGGGATTGCCTGTGGCGAGCTCTACACCGAAGTCGCGCCAGACAGTGCAACGCGCCCCCGAACCAAGGGCACGCAGACCGCGCCCTCGTACCTAGGGCGCACCCACCGTGCCCCCAAATCCAGGGCACGTTCAGTCTAGCGCGCTGTCCGGCCGTATTGGTGATATCTTCTCCATTTTAGCTCCGATTTGAGTCATTCAAGTTTCTATGTCTTCGTCATTCATCCAGGATCATTTTAGCATCATTTTATTTAGTTTTTTGCATAATTTTATATCACAAAAAAATATACAAAAAAAGGGGTTAAGGCTCACCCCGAAGCCGGTGAGTCCAATTCCGATTGCTTCTTTCTCATCTTCTTACTACAGTTACTACACTTCCCATAGTTCTAATCATTTTCTTTCACTTGGTTTATTGTTCTAGTTGCACAGGTCTACCAAGCTAGCATTGATTGGAGACTCTTCTTCATCGGCCGGCCGAAGAAGAAGAAGGTTGAACCCATATCCCAATCTCCCACGCTAAGGTACACGGTCAATTCAAATTCAACTTTCTTTCTATTTTCATTCCATAAAGCGGAGCCCGCGGCTCCTGGCGACCACATCTTTCATGTTTTAATTTCATCTCCTCCTCACTCTCCTCCCACATGACCCGAACCATCTCCGGTGCTCGAGCGACGCCATGAGATGAAAGTTCGGGGATCAATGTGAGTGTGGGACCGAGGTGAGGAGTCTTTACCTCTTTCCGAGTGTTTTCCGATACACTCCCCTTTTCCCATATTCCATCTTTCACCTTCTCTTGAGGTGCCGATCCGGAACCCGTTTCTGGAGTCGACACTAGAAAGCCACAATACAACCATGCCTGTCAACCCAGCTAGGCCTCCTGCTAGGAACCCTCCTAGACAAATAATTCGTGCACCTTCTACTCCACAACTACCACAAAGCTCAATAACCCAACCATTGGCCGCCACTTCTTCTCGCCGACCCATCATTAGGCCAGCCCCCTCCTTAACTACACCTCCTTCAAACATTGCTACACACCGGCCCTTGCTAATCCGACCACCACAATCACCACCAAACCTGAACCCCGAGCCTATGAGCTCTGTCACTCCAAAACCTCAACCTATCATACCACCAACCCCACAACCTACCACATTACCAACACTTTCATCAGCCACTCCTGCACCCTAGCCTCTTCTTATCAGGCCACCAGTATCACCATCACTACCACCTCCAAATCCTACCCCTCTACCCATAAACCCAATCATCCTAGAACCACCAATCCCATTGCCTACCATACCTGCACCTACACCACCTGTTCCACCACAGTCCACCCCAGTTAACCCATCACCTCTACCCAACCGCCAAATAGCCCCGGTGCTTCGGAGTGGAAGGATGTTCCAGCGGCTCTTTCCCCAAGCCGGTACTCAACCGCAGGATCCAATGGAGGAGGAACAAGTAGAAGAACTATTGCCGGGCACGGCGTATGATTTGTTGAAACATTTGGATAAGACACCGGCCCGTATTTCCATACTTGAGTTGATCAAAAGATCAAAGGTGCACCAGGAGATTCTACAGCAGTATTTGCAAAGGGTCATGGTGAGTGAAGATCTCCCACCTGAGAAGATCACTACAGTGTTAGCCCTAGAAGTGAGCACCCAACATTCACTTTCTCTCAGGAGGAATTAGCAGATCCAAAGGTCAGGAGATATGCTATGCATGTGGCTGTTATCATCTGCAATGTCAAAGTGAAATCATGTTTTGTTGACACTGGAGCTTCTATCAACGTTATGCCACCAGAAACTTTGCAGTTGTGCGGCATTTCTGAACAACAAATCAAGCCATCCTGTGCCATGGTGACGGCCTACGACAACTCCAAGAAGTCTGCACATGGGGTGGTCACTTTAGAAGTTAAACTTGGACCATGTGTGGTCACAACTGATTTTCATGTTCTAGAATTGGATCCAACTTTTCGGGCCATACTTGGGAGACCATACTTGGAGGCAATAGGAGCTATGGCTTCAACAAACCACCAGTGCATAAAGTTTCCCTTTAAAGGACAAGTGGTCAAGGTGACTAGAATGCCTGTAAGGGATGAGATGAATGATGCTACTTTTACATCACCCCTAGGTCTGTCAATACAGCCCCAGATCTCAGTGGGAGATTTACCAGAAGTCAGATGCATGACCGCCTCTCTACCTGACACAGTGGGATGGCAGATGATGATGAAACTGGGCTATCAGCCTAGAAGAGTTTTAGGCAAGGATCTTCAAGGGATCACTCAGCCGATTCAAACTGAGAAAAGGCCACGTATGCAGGGGTTGGGATACAAAGAAGATTTCATCCCAAGGAGGATCTTCCAGCCAGGATATGCCATGGGACTCCACACCTTCTTTATCAAAGGGGAGACCATGATGATGGCTGAAGATGACAAGAGTTCTATGATAGCTATCAAGAGAAGGAAGGCTCCAGATGAAGAAGAAGACTTGGAAGACCTATGCTTATCTTTGACTCGTTTGTTCTCAAGTGGGGAAGAGCACCAGGAACCACTCAAGGGCAGACCAATCTTGGATCATCTGGTTAAGCATACCACCCAAGTCAGAACCATTCCGCGAGGCCCAAATACAACAATCCCATGTTTAAACCTCGTGTCGTTGTTCTTAGATCTATTGGATGGGCTTCTAAGCCCACTCTGTTCCACCAAACTAACAACTCATTTTGGGCCCATGTGCCCTTTCCAACCTTCTATTCTCACTGGGCCTGCTTGCCCATTTACTTCCCTAAGCAACTTCAGAACTGAGGGTTCTTTCCAACATGGGCTCACCTGCCCATCCATTTCTAAAATCGGGTCCACATACCCGTTTACTCTTTTTATCAGTTTTGGACCCATGTGTCCACTTTCTGTTACCATTGGGCCCACGAGCCCCTTTTTCCCTTTTATTCTTAAGTTTTTCTCTCTAGTAATTCAGTCAGTTTCTAGAAAACCTCGAGTCATTCCGACTCATTCTATCTTTTTACTTGAAATTCCCCAAAAAAAAACGTCTTCTCTGAAACTCACATTTCCATTGAGGAGACATCTCTACTCATCCCAGAGGGCGCTCCCAATCAGGGATCCCCCTTTTCTAAATCATTGATCGATTTACTCGATCCTCCCTCCACTATCAATACCACCTTTCCAGCTTTATCTTTAGTAGGTCAAGTTAGGTTAGGAAATAGGAAAGTCAGAGGTAAACGAGTTCCAAATATGTATCTGCAACAATTGGCACAGAAATGTGTAGAGTATGCAAGGCTGCCAAACTTTCTAGAGAATACCATCCAGCTAGATGAAATCCGATATGAGGATGAGCATAACATAGATCATACTTTGGGAGTATATGAGGTGGTATCAGAGAAGGATCCCAAATTTGAGGATGAAATTGAGGACTTGGCTGATGCGTATGCATCTGGACTTAGAAGATTTGAGGAACCATTAGCCACAAGGAATGAACCAACCAAGGAACTGAATTTAGTAACCCTAGAAGATCCTAAGACTATCCTCATCAGTGCAAACCTCACTCCCTCAGAAGAACAACATTTGATCAAAGTTTTGAAAGAATATAAGGACACGTTCGCATGGACATATGAAGATATGCCGGGATTAGATAATTCATTGGTTGAACATAGATTAACCTTGAAATCTGGAACTACCCCGGTTAAACAAAAGCTCAGGAGATTCCACCCTGATATTGCACTCAAAATGAAAGAGGAGGTCGACAAACTACACCAAGCAAAATTTATTAAAGTTGTCCTGTATCCACAATGGGTGGCTAACATAGTCCCTGTTATGAAGAAGGATGGACGGGTTCGGATTTGTATAGATTTCAGGGACTTGAACCGAGCATGTCCTAAGGATGATTTTCCTTTACCTCATATCAATGTTTTGGTTGATAACACAGCTGGATTTGAAATGCTTTCATTCATAGATGGCTATTCTGGATACAATCAAATTCAATTAGCTGAGGAGGACCAAGAGAAGACCTCGTTCACTACACCTTGGGGAACATATTGCTATGTTGTCATGCCCTTTGGGTTAAAGAATGCTGGTGCTACATATCAGAGGGCTATGATGGCTATCTTTCACGACATGATGCACACCCTTGTAGAGGTGTATGTGGACGATTTGGTTATCAAGTCCAAGAGTCGGGAAGATCATTCTGAAGTACTAAGGAAAGTTTTGCAACGAGCTAGAGAATACAAGTTAAAAATGAATCCTAAGAAGTGTACATTTGGAGTTTCATCAGGAAAACTACTTGGGTTCATAGTAAGCAAAAGGGGCATAGAGATCGACCCAAACAAGGCCAAAGCAATTATTGGTATGCCTCCTCCGAAGAATATGAAAGAGCTTCGAGGATTGATATGGAGGCTACAATTTGTCCGCCGATTTATCTCACAACATTCCCAAAGGTGTAAACCTTTCTATGAGTTAACCAAGGCGGAGGCCAAGTTTAAATGGGATTCGAAGTGCCAGGAGGCGTTTGATGGGTTGAAAACATACCTGGAAAGTCCCCCTGTACTTAGACCACCAATTCCCGACAAACCTTTGGTCTTTTACATTTCGGTTATTGAGAACTCTCTTGGGGAAGTCCTTGTACAAGTTGATGAAGAGGGGAAAGAACGAGCTACTTTTTACTTGTCTAAGATGTTTGATGCTTGTGAGCTGAAGTACACTGTGATAGAAAAAACCTGTGCTGCTCTTGTTTGGGTAGTTCAGAAACTCAAACATTATTTTCTTGCTCACCAAGTCAAGCTCATTGCTCGTATCAATCCCATTAAGTTTCTGTTAGAGAAGACAATTTTGACTGATCGGTTAGGGCGATGGCAGAGTTTCTTACCCCAATTTGATATCACTTATGTCCCACAGAAGGCAATTAAGGGCTATGCTATTGCTGAACACCTTGCCCACCATCCTACACCCGTCTTTGACCCAGTCCGGTTGGAGTTCCCGGATGACGAACTAATGTCAGTTTGATCTTCCAATCTTTGGACATTATATTTTGACGGGGCTCTGAACTCTCATGGTAGAGGGATATGTATTGTCCTTCTGTCACCTGAAGGTGTCACCATTCCACAGGCTTTTCAGCTTAACTTTCCAACAACCAACAACATAGCTGAGTATGAAGCCTTGCTGGCCGGGCTAGAGGCCGCTCATTTCCATGGTGCCACCGAACTGAGGGTGATAGGTGATAGTCAATTGATCCTACGCCAAGTCCTATCCAAGTACCGAACTTCCCATCCAAACCTCAAACCCTACCAGGAGCTCACCACCTGCTACATAAAGCTATTCTTCAAACTCACCTTTGTCCATGTCCCCCGTTCTCAGAATATCCTCGCCGATGCCTTAGCTTCACTTGCTTCATCTCTATCTGTCCCGCTAGGCAGGCAAGTGCGGACTATCCACATCTGTAAGAGGACAATTCCAGCAATTGAGGATGGACGTTTTCTGAAGGTTAAGGAAAGGTTCAACTGAAAGGAATACTTGGAACATAAAGAAGAAATCTCCTTAATTGAGTTGGAAGAATTAGAAGAAGGTGAGAGGCCTTGGTATGACGAGATTGCGAGGTATTGCCAAGATCAGTCATACCCACCTGGATCAACCACCAAAGAAAAGAAGGCAATTAGAAGAGTATCCCAGAGGTATACAATCCTAGGAGGAGTGCCCTATAAGAGAAGCCTAAGTGGAATCTTACTCAGATGTCTTGATGAAGAAGAAGCCGAGTCGGTGCTGAAGGATGCACATTCTGGAGTTTGTGGTGGTCATGTGAATGCCCAAGCCCTTGCTAAGAAAATCATCAGACAAGGGTATTATTGGCCAACTCTAGAAGAAGACTGCTCCATCTTTGTCCGGCATTGTCATTCATGCCAACTCCATGCCGACAAGATTCATTCTCCCGCATCTTCCCTTCATCCAATTCATGCCCCATGGCCTTTTGCCATGTGGGCTTTTGATATCATTGGCCCCTTGAGTGACCTCAACTCCGAAATGCGCTCAAAATCATTCATTCTGACGGCAATGGAATACTTCACAAAGTGGGCTGAAGAGGAAGCATTCGTGGAGATTAAAGCATCAATTGTTTGCTCCTTCATCAAGCACAACATCATTGCAAGGTTCGGGATCCCCAGCGACATCGTCACTAATAATGGGCCACAATTTCTCTCTCAAGATCTGTGTGATCTTTGCAACAGGTATTTCATTTCATTGCATTATTCATCACCATACTATCCTCAAGGCAATGGTAAAGCAGAAGCCACCAATAAAACCTTAATCAAAATCATCAAGAAATCTTGTAAGTCTAGCAAATTTGCTGACTGGCCTGATAAGCTTGTAGATGCTCTATGGGCTTATCGTACTTCTGTAAGGACTCCCACTAGAAAAACCCCATATGCTTTGGCATATGGGATGGAAGCAGTGGTCCCCTACGAAGTATTACTTCCATCTCTCCGAGTTCAGCTCAACAGGGATATTCCTGTTGATGAGAGACGAGAATCTCTCCTTGCACAACTTGAACTCTTGGATGAAAGAAGGCTAGCTGCCGCCGAGCATGCCCGGACTTATCAGAGTAGACTTAAAAGGTTTTATCAAAAGAGGGTGGTTGAGAGAAAATTCGAGATCGGTGAGATGGTAGTCAAACGCATATTCGTTAAGCCAGGGGGTCTCCGCTCCAAGTTGCAACCTAACTGGGAAGGACCTTTTGTAATCACTGAAAAGTATTTAGGTAATGCATATTAATTGACTAATGCAGATAGAAAAAAATTGAATCATCCTTGGAATGGAGTTTACCTCAAAAAGTACTTTCCATAAAAATGGAGAAACCATTGGTATAATCTCAAGTCATCGATCCTAGGTTGTTCATGAGAAGTCAAGGGTAGGTACCATCCTACGCATACAACACCTCCCGATCCTAGAATCCAGACAACCCGACACTAGAGAAAGGCAAGGCAAAAATCTAGAAACGAAAGGAGTACCCTTACCCTATTCTCTTCTACTCGGTCCAAGATAGGGAGAGAAGATTAGAGAGGGGTAGTATTGAAAACACTCGCCACCCTAGTAGGAGGTCGTCTCAGAGGGTACAAAAGGGTGCCAAAAGATGGGCAATGAACCCCTCAGGTTAGAAAAAGAAAAATGATCAACCTGTCTGAATGAGTACCCAGAATGATGTCAAGGCAAAAGGCATTAAAAGATGGGCAATGTCCCCACGGGTCAAAAAACTGTCTAAATATGTGCCACATAGAAAAGAGCAAAAAAAAAAGAGAGAGACCCAAAGAGGCCGAACCCCAATGGGTAATTTGAGTGAGAGTAGAGAAATCCCTCTCAACATCTTCAAGCCCTATCAAGGACTTCCTCTATACTCTTCCTCCTTAAACCCCTTGGGTAGGGTAAACTGACCAAATTCAGGTGGAATCCAAGCCGATCAAAGGAAGAAGGTTAGAAGGATTCTAGGTAGGGAACTTTATTCTTGCACGTGGCATCTACCACTTGAGTCTTGACAAACCCCAAAGACCGATGAATTGTCTCAAATACCAGCATTTTCTCCACAAAAAGATGAATATTTCAAAAACCCAAAAAAGTGAATATTTCAAAAAAAACCTAAGAAAAGTGAATATTTTCAAAATCCAAAAAAGGAATATTTCAAAAAACCCCCCCAAAAAAGGGAATATTTCAGAAATCCACAAAAATGCATATTTCAAAAGTCCAAAAAAATTTGCATATTTTAAAAATCCAAAAAAAGTGAATATTTCAAAAACCCAAAAAAAATACACATTTCAAAAATCCAAAAAAAGTTGAATATTTCAAAAAATCCAAAAAATACATATTTCAAAAATCTAAAAAAATTGAATACTATTGAAAATCCAAAAAAAATGATTGTTTTCAAGAAAATCCAAAAAAATGCTCAGTCATGATCATTGCCTTAGTTGCATCCATGTTTATTTGACTGTCATGCATAGTTCCATTTCTGTATTGCATATCCATTTTTTATTTATTCCACCTTGTTAAGAAGGCTCTTCCCCTTTGACCTAAGTCAAAATTGACCATAATGGGCAAAGGGATGAGTCACGGTGAAGATCTAATCTCCTTTCTATCAAGTGTTTCAGGCATTTCAATGTTGGAGAGGAGAGGATTCACACCACGACAGGTAAGTTTTCTCAACCCTTACACCAATACATTTTAGTCATTTGTTTTATTCTACCTTGTTAAGAAGGCTACTCCCTTTGACTCAAAATCAAGACAAATGATATACAAGCAAAGGGATGAGTCATAATAAAGATTTAATCATCTTTGTTAAGTGTTTTCAGGAGCTGAAGAAGTAAAAGAGAAGGGCCATCAGGCAATATTTTAAGTCCTAACAGGTGAATTGGTGAGATCAGTGTTCCCCAAGGAACGTCATGCCAACCTTGTGGCGAAAAGAGAGAAAGCGCTACCTATCGTGGTGCTGTATTCCGTCAGAAGGCAAGACAAGGATGGACCAGAGATGCTGATGAATCAGGCAGTCGATGCAAGTTGATAGACCATGCTTGAAAACTTCATTCAAATCCACATTCTCATAAATCTCACATCATCACCATCACTTCATTTTTGCACTTCACATCACTCCTACCATCTGTCACCTAGTTATGTTAGGTCCATTTGATACATATTATATGCATTAATGTTGAAGACCTTGAGAGTGAAAATGACTAGGCCCGAGGTCCCCTTCAACAAAATCTACGACGGCTTGGTCATTTCTTCACAATCACGGATAAGCCAAAATTGAACATTGGAGGGACGATGGTTCCTAATCAGGTGTCTTGACCTCCAATAGACAATCTATATCTTCAACTATTTTCTACATAATTTTCTATGTTTTCACATCCATCTCCTTTTCATTCTTCATCATTACTAATTTTATCCCTTCATGTTTTATTCCTTCCTTTTTATTCCACCATGTTTTATTCTTTCCTTTCTTTTATCCCACCGTGTCTTTTATTTTATCCCACCGTGGCAATTGTTATGCCATTGTTTCTTCTTTCCCATCATTCTATGTTAGTCTTATCATTATCTTTCAATCTCACTATGGCTTAAGTCTGTTTTGTCGTTTTCCAAATACTCGATTTTCTGCTAGAGCATGATTCATGGTTTTCACGATACCCGAGCAATTTTGTTATGCTTAAAACAAACCCTTTTAGAACTTGAGATTATTCCACTCATAATTAAACTGAGTATTTTGGTGAAACTTGAATGAACTTGAGATTCCAAATATGATGGATTGGTATTCTTTTCATTTTAAAATCAATTTCTCTTTTAAAACTTTAGCCCATCATAGTACAAGAACACCACAAAGTTCGGGTTGCTGGCTGATGATGAACCTACGAATTCGAGGACTCCTTACCACACTGAGGGTTGGCTATATCCTTTATCCTTTATTCTTTATTTTTCATCTCTCATGCCAATGGCATGTCTTTTACCAGTCAATTATGTGAGGTTTTGATGGAACATGAAAGCGATATAGAATACTCAGAGAGATTCATTTTGCTGGATCGGGTAGATAAGCATGTCTATATCTACACCTTGATGCCACCTTTTCAGTCCATCACCATTCCATTCCGCTACATTCATCTACGTTCACTTGCATTCTATTACAATTCACTCCGAATCACTCCGCTTCATTACATGTCATTCCCTTACAAAGCTGACATCAAGGCGAGGCAAGCTATAGACACGCCAAATTCGCCTAATTCAGAGCATAAAACTCATATTTTATAGGGTAACATGTGTGATTGACCTTAGAATGATGACGGGTCTTTTAAAGTTGATTTGGAGCTTCGCCGAATGAAATTGGATGTTTTCCGAAGTTTTCCTAAAAAAGCTGTAATTTCTGAGTGAAAGCCACACGTAAATCATGTAAACACGGAAATTGTCTGAATGACCAATGCCTAAGGATCATTCATTGAAGGTTATAGTCATATTCACATTCCAGACAAGTTTTGTTGCATACCGTGCCTTTCCGATTTGCCGTCGGAGTCATTTTGACCTGTATCGGATCTTTTGTTCACTGCCCTAACTTCCGGACAAAATTTTGAAGTTTTTGAGGGTGTGATGTCTGATCTAATTCTATAAAGGGATTCTTCAGCCTGTTAGCTTTCCAACGCAACAAACGGCGTCGAATTCCGAGTTCGGGAGTGTTCGCAATGGCTTCCGGAAGGACGCGCAAAAACAGTCCCATGCACCCGGGTCCCTGGTCACATGCGCCCAGGACCCAGGGCTCGTGCCCATGTGCCCTACCATTGAGGCACGTGACCTCGTGCCCTCACTTGAGGGCACATGCGCCCTACCGTTGAGACACGAGGGAACCAGTTTTTCACCGGGACTCTACCGCTGAACGGATGACCGGATAAGATCGAATTTTTCGAAAAATGTGCCATGCGCCCCCACTAGGAGGCACATGCGCCCCTCAGTGGGGGGCATGCACCCTGCACCAGGGCGCATGCGCCCTGGGGTAGGGCGCAAGGTGGCCTATTTTTTAGTCTTGATCGCACCGTTCGTTTTCCTAAAAATTAACTCTAATTCTGGTCGTTCCAAAGGCATGAGCACGACCCCCCAAGCATCTCAAGACATTCAAACTCCCTCCTGCATTGATTTTGTGATTTTTAAAGAGAGAATTTTGAGTTTTTATAGAGAGAAAAGTCGGTTTAATAGAAAGGAAGGCTGTTCTGCAGGTGATCAGCCAGATCTCTCTTCTTCGGCCTCTACAGAAGCGTGTGGATGTCTTCTGCCCGAGCTCTCTTCATGAAAGCTCTTCCCCTCCAAGTATTCTTTAGTTTTCAATCAACGGCACTTGATTCCAAGGTTAGGGCTGGTCGTGACAAGTGCAGAAGCAAAGTCACGCCTGGCAGAACCTGGACTGCTGCTTGGCTTTTTCGACAACCTAGATTTGGCCATATCTCTCTCTATTCTACTCAGAATCTTTCTATTCTTTTTCCTATCTCTTTGTTTCATGATTATTCATCATACTATCATTTTTTACATTTTTTAAAATATTTTTAGTCTATTTATCCGAAAATAGAAAAAGAGGGGTTAGAGTTAACCCGAATCTGGTCAGTTTCTAGTCAGTTGTGTGTTTCATGTCATTTTCTTTACATATACTCCACTTTGTTTAGTTCTAATAGTATCTTTAACTTGTTTATTTGCCTAGTTGCACAGAAAATCAAGCACCCACGTGTTGAGGACTCTTCTTCATCGGCCGGCTGAAGAAGGAAAAGTTTTAACCCACATTCGTCACGCTAAGGTACACACGGTCAATTTTATTTCATAAATCAGAACCTGTGGTTCCTGACGACCACATGTCTTAATTTCTTTCTTCTCACCCTCCTCCACATGACCCGAGCCGTCTCTTTGGTGATCGAGCGACGCCAAGGGATGAAAGTTCAGGGATCAATGTGAGTGTGGGACCGAGGTGTGAGTTGCTTTTCTTGTTTTCTTTCTTTCTTTCTCATCCCCTCTTGAGGTGACGATCTGGATTCACAGACTTCCCTGAAAAAAAGAGGCCCCGTAGAATTTTAAGAGTCGACACCGAGCGTGTCCTAAAGATGACTTTCTTCTACCTCATATTGACATGTTGGTTGATAACACTGCTGGATTCGAAATGTTATCATTCATGGATGGCTATTTCGGGTATAATCATATCTGGTTACCCGAAGAGGACTAGGGGAAGACCTCATTCACTACACCTTGGGGAACCTACTGCTATGTCGTCATGCCCTTTGACTGAAGAATGCTGGTGCTACATATCAGAGGGCCATGATAGCTATCTTTCACTACATGATACATACCCTTGTAGAGGTGTACGTGGATGACCTGGTCGTTAAGTCCAAAAGTCGAGAAGATCATCCTGAAGTGCTAAGAAGGGCTAAAAAATATAAGTTGAAAATGAACCGAAAGAAATACACATTCAGAGTGTCCTCAAAAATTTTTTTTGGGGTTCATAGAGAGCAAAAGGGGCATAGAGATTGACCCAAACAAGGCCAAAGAAATCATTGGTATGCCTCCTTCGAGGAATATGAAAGAACTTCGAGGATTAATCGGGAGGCTATAGTTTGTTCGTTGGTTTATCTCACAACATTCCCAAAGATGTAAACATTTCTATGAGTTGACCAAGGCGGGGGCCGAGTTTAAATGGGATTTGAAGTGCCAGGATGTATTTGATGGTTTGAAAAGATACCTGGCTAGTCCCCTTGTGCTTAGACCACGAGTCCCTGGCAAGCCCTTAGTTATGTACATCTCGGTTTTGGAGAATTCTCTTGGGGTAGTCCTTGCATAAGTGGATGAAGAAGGGAAAGAGAGGGCAATTTACTATTGGTCAAAGATTTTTGATCCATGTGAGCAGAAGTATACTGTAGTGGAGAAGTCCTGTGCTGCACTAGTCTGGGTAGTTCAGAAGCTTAAACACTATTTCTTAGCTCATGAGGTCAATCTTATCGCCTGCATCAATCCCATCAAATTCCTCCTTGAGAAAATTGTTCTAACTGATCGGTTAGGTCGTTGGTAGAGTTTTCTTTCACAGTTTGATATCACCTATGTTCCCCATAAGGCGATTAAGAGCTATGCCATTGTCGAACCTCTAGCCCATCACCCTATACCCCTCTTTGACCCTGTCTAGTCGGAGCTCCCGGATGACGAACTAATATTGATCCGATCTTCTCATTTTTGGACATTATATTTTGACGGGGCTCTGAATTCATACAGTAAGGGAATAGGAATTGTCTTTCTATCACCCGAGGGGGTCACCATTCCACAGGCATTTCAGCTCGACTTCCCAACAACCAATAACATAGCTGAATACGAAGCCTTACTGGCCACGTTGGAAGTCGCTCATTTCTATTGTGCCATGGAATTGAGGATGATAGGTGATTGCCAACTAATCCTTTACCAAGTCCTAACCAAATACCAAACTTCTCATCCAAATCTCAAACCTTACCAAGAACTCACCTCTTGCTACATCAAACTCTTTTTCAAACTCACTTTCTTCCATGTTCTTCGAGCTCAAAATATTCTTGCTGATGCCTTAGCCTCCTTACCTTCATCTCTATCAGACCCGCTAGGTAGACAGGTGCAGACTATCAATGTCCGTAGAAGGTCAATACCGGCAATTTAGGATGGTCAATTTATGAAGATCAAGGAGAGATTTGGCAGAAAGGAATATCTAGAGCAGAAAGAGGAGATTTCTCTAGTCGAGTTGGAAGAGTTAGATGAGGGTGAGAAGCCTTGGTTTGATGAGATTGCAAGGTATTGTCAAAATCAGACATATCCACCTGGATCAAATGCAAAGGAGAAGAAGGCCATCAGGAGAGTATCCCAAAGGTATATCATTTTAGGAGGGGTGCTCTACAAGAGGAGCCTGAGCGGAATCTTACTTAGATGTGTTGATGAAGAAGAAGTAGAGTTGGTGCTTAAGGAAGCACATTCTGGGGTCTGTGGGGGCCATGTCAATGCTCAAGCTCTGGCCAAGAAGTTCATCAGGCAGGGGTACTATTGGCCAACCCTAGAAGAGAATTGCTCCATCTTTGTCCGGCACTGTCACCCTTGCCAACTCCATGCCGAAAAGATCCATTCTCCCACATCTTCCCTTCATCCGAACCATGCCCCATGGCCCTTCGCCATGTGGGCTTTCGATATCATTGGCCCTCTAAGTGATCTTAACTCTGAAATCCATTCCAAATCATTCATAATGACAGCAATAGAGTACTTCACTAAGTGGGCATAAGCAGAAGTGTTCGTGGAGATCAAGGCATCAACACTATGCTCCTTTATCAAACGCAACATCATCGCCAAGTTCAGGATCCCCAGCGATATCATCACCAACAACAGACCATAATTTCTCTCTCAAGATCTGTGTGATCTTTGCAATAGGTACTGCATTGCATTGCATTATTCATCTCCATACTACCCGCAAGGCAATGGTCAAGTAGAAGCCACTAACAAAATCTTGATCAAAATTATTAAGAAAACCTGTAAGTCTAGCAAGTTCGCGGACTAGCCATATAAGCTTGTAGATGTTCTATGGGCTTATCGTACTTCTGTGTGGACCCTTACTGGTCAAACCCCGTATGCTCTCACATATAGGATGTAAGTGGTGGTTCTATACGAAGTACTCCTTCCATCACTCTGAGTTCATCTCGATAGGGGCATCCCTGTCGATGAGAGAAGAGAATCTCTTTTTGCACAACTTGAACTCCTAGATGAAAGAAGGTTGGCCACCTCTGAGCGTGCCCGAACTTATCAGAACATAAAGTTTGAAATCGGTGAGATGGTAGTCAAACGCATATTTGTTAAATCGGGTGGTCCCCGCTCCATGTTACAACCTAACTGGGAAGGGCCTTCTGTTATAACTGAAAAATATCCAGGCAATGCATATGAGATAACCAACGTCGATGGAGAAAAATTGAATCATCCATGGAACGGCGTTGACCTCAAAAAATATTTTCCTTAAAAAATGGAGAATTTATGATATGATATCAAGTCATCGATCCTGAAATGTTTGCTAAAGGACAAGGGTAGACATCACCCTGCACACACAACACCTCCTGATCCCAAAATCCAGATAGCCTGATACACAAGAAAAACAAGACATAACCTTGAAGGCAAAAAGGGACCCTTACCCTAATCTCTTTTATTCAGTCCGAGATAGGTGAAGGAGATTAGAAGAAGATAGTTTCGAAAATGCCCACCGCTTTAGTAGGAGGCCGTCTCATAGGGTGCGAAAGGGTGCCAAAAGATGGGCAATGAACCCCACAAGTTTAAACAAATATAGGCATGTCTGAATGAGTACCCGAAAAAGTAGAAAACAAAGAAAAGGCACCAAAAGATGGGTAATGACCTCATAGGCCAAAGACTTGTCTAAGTGAGTGCCACATGTAGAAAAGACACGAAGAGGCTGAACCCCAACAAGCAATTTGGGCATGAGTAGAGAAACCCTCCTCAACACCCCCAAATCATATCAAAGACTTCCTGTATTATTCTTCCATCTTAAACCCTAGGGTAGGGTAAACTGTCCAAACTTAGGGGAAATCCAAACTGATCAAAATAAGTGAGAAAGAAAGATTCTAGGTAGGGAACCTTATTTTCACGTGATGTTTACCACTTGAATCTTGATTAACACTCAAAGAACGATGAATTGTCTCGATATCGACACATTCTTCACAAAATTCAAAAAATTTGAATATTTTCAAAATTTTAAAACAAAATTGAATAGTTTCAAAATCCAAAAAATTGAATATTTGAAAAAATCCCAAAAAAAATTGAATGTTTTAAAAAAATCTAAAAAAATGATGATTTCCAAAAAAAATGTATCAATTAACTTGGCATAACCTTGATGATTTGCCTTTGCTAGCATTTATGTTTATTTTTATATCCTGCATGTTTCTTTTCTACATTGCATGTTTATTATCACCCCATTAAGAGGGCTCCTCCATTTGACCCAAGTCAAAGTTGGTCGTAATAGGCAAAGGGATGAGTCGTTGTGAAGATCTAATCCTCTTTTATCAAGTATTTTCAGGGACTTTAAAGTAAGAGGGGAAGGTTCTCTCAACGACAGGTAAGTTATCTTAACCATTTCATTTCGGTCATTTAGTTTATTTTCTTATCTTGTTAAGAAGGCTCCTCTTTTTTATCTAAGTCAAGGCAGACAGTCATAGGCAAAGAGATGAGCCATGGTAAAGATTTAATCGTCTTTTTATCAAGTGTTTCAGGATTCTAAGATCAAGAAGGGAGTAACTCTTGCCATAGCAGGTAAGCTCTGTTAACCTTCACCTTATTTATTTTCAGTCATTTTGTTCATTTGACCTTGTTAATAAGGCTACCCCCCTTGACATATAAGCAAGGCAAGATGACAATGAGCAAGGGGGTAAGCCATGGCACAGATCTAACTCCTTTATTGAGTATTTCAGAAAAGAAACACGAGTCAAGGAGGGGAAGGTCTTGCCAGCAGGTATGTTTCTTACCATTCATCTATCATTGTTTACCATCTTTTAGAAGGCTTCGCCCCTTGCCGAACTCACAAGGGGCCAAGCCAAAAGGCGATACTAACCAACCTTCTCAGTAATGTCAAGCAGGTAAAAGTGGTTTGAGCAACACTGAAGCAAGCAAATAAAGATCTGATTACACCATCAAGTGCTATAACAAGAAAGAAAAGTAGGTACAACAACAGAAGAGCTAAGCCTGCTACAGATATCAGTGCCCACTGCTGCCCACGCAAAGGGAATGACCACGTGGAGGAGGCATGGGAGCCATGTCCGCTAACGCCACCGTAGCCACCTCGTTCTAGAAACACTCAGAAGAAGTGGCCAAGTACACAATGGCACCACTCGAATTGCTCACAGAAATAGAAGAATGGACGTGGGAAAACCCCATAGCTTGCCGGCTAACATATAAGTCATTAGTCATGTATTATTATTCTATGTATTATTGTTGAAGACTGTGAATGCGGAGAAGACTTGACCCGAGATCCCCTTCATCAAAATCTATGACGGTCGGGTCATCTTTCATGCTCACGGATAAGCCAAAGTTGTGCTGTGAGGAATGATGGTTCCCAAATGGGTATCTTGACCTCATAGACAATCTATATCTTCAACTATTTGTTAAATAAGGCTTGTTTTTGTTTTCTTGAGCCCAGCATGCATCATGTAGTATTAGTTGCATTGCATTCTTCATTATCATTGCGTACATCCATTCATGATCTTCTACCTTCGTCGGGATATCTCTGAACCCTACCAAGGATATTCTCCCATCGTATACCCCAATTATGATCTTTCTAATATCCCACCATGTTCTCTAATCCTACCGTGTTTGTTAATCCCACCGTGTTCGGTAATCACCTTGTGCCTCCAACTCTTTCATTTCTATCACCACTGTGGCCACTGCAGCACCCTTCTTCCTATTCATCCAACCGTGACAGTCAACTCATCCTGCCAAGGGCCTCCTATTGATCAGCTTGTCGTTATCTTCACAGTATGTGCTTCAATATTTGCCTTTTGGAATTCTAGATCATCCCATTCTGAATTGAATCATGTCTCTTGGAAGACTTAAATGAATCTGAGAGCCTAAATGTGCCCGATTGGTATTCTTTTGTTTTTCAAAAAATATCTCTTTTTAAAATTTAGCCCATCACAGTACAGGAACACCGCAAAGATCAGGTTACTGGCTGATGATGAACCTACGAACTCATGTTTCGGGGACTCCCCACCACATTGGGGGTTGTCTATTCTTCTCACGTGCCCATGGCACATCTCTTACCAATCAAACATAGGAAGACTTGATGAAACATGGTGGTTATTCAGGACACTCGAGGAGATTCGTCTTGCCGAATCTGGTCGTTGAGTGTGTCTATATCTACACCTTGTTGCCATCTTTTCAGTCCAACGCCATTTCTCTCCACTACATTCCACTATGATCCATCTCGCTTCACTACGTTTTCTCTACATTTCACTCTGCTTTGCTACATGCCATTCCCTTGCAAAGCCGACATCAAGACGAGGCAAGCTGTAGACATGCCAAATTGGCCTGATTTGAAGCCCCAGACTCCTATTCCATTGGCAATATCCTTTATTTGACCGTTATCTGATCCGGATTACCTCGTGGAGATGAGCTAAGGACATTGGTGGAGCCCCTCGTGAGTTGAGAACGGACCAATGATTTTCGATGTAATGCTGTAACCTTCAAGTGAGAGCCGCGTGTTAATCATGAAAACACGAAGCCTGCTCAATGACTGACCTTAAATGGTCCATACTTGAAGGTCTCGGGAGTCCCGCATGTGTTCCGTAACATTCAGGGTTTCCGAGAAGTCATTTCGGTAGACGTTGGTCTATAATGGCTTTTGTTATGGCTTTTCAATCTGTGTTGACACGGCTATCCCGGACCACGTGTTAAGCATTTCCGATTATCACCGAGCCTTTTTAGGTCATCGGGGTCGATCCTAGCCGTATATTTTCATCAACCGGGGCCATACTGTTGTTTCGGTTGATTTAGGGTTTCCAGGCTTTTCCGAGCTTCGGTTCACGTTTACCAGATTAATTTAATATTTTTTGATAATTTCAAGTTTTTTGACCGTATCGGACTCGTTTGGTCATCATTTTAAGTCATTCCGGGTTGACCCGAGATTCCTCGACCGGAACCGTGCCCTTTCAAATCTCCACCGTAGTTTCTGACTTTTCGCTAGAGGGTAAACTGGTAGAAAGTCTCGTGCGAATGTCTCAGGAGTCATGTCGACTGTTTTACTGACTTGAGGAGCTGCGCACAGCAAACGGGAGCCAAATTGGATGTCCCATTTACAAGTTACGACTTGTGGAATACACGCACAGGAGAGAGAGTGTACTGCGCCCCCACTCCGCTTGAAATGGGAGGGCGCGGTCACCACGCCCTCATAGTGAGGGCGCGCCCTACGCGCCTTCAGTCCGGAGGCGCGCCCTATCTCCCTTTGAAAGGCGGGGGCGCGGTCTGTTTCCGGAAACCAGAAACTACCCCTATTAGCACCTTCTAAACTGATTTTTTGAAAGTTTACCTTGCTAATTATCATTTATTTTGACCACGCCCTTGCGTCGGGGGCGCATTCATCTTATCAAGTCCGATTTTTAGCAATTTTTGGAAGGTTCTAGCGATTTTTAGCAATGAAACGCATAACGTGCCCCGCCCCCTTTGAAATAGGAGGATGCGCCCTGCGTGCCCTCAGGTGGAGGGCGCACCCTGCGCGCCCTCACCTCCTTTGAAATGCGAGGGCGTTGTTGTGCCAGTTTCCATATTTTGAACCAGTTCTGCATCTCTATAAATTGAGGGCTATTTTCAATGAGCCAAGATGGAACCCCCCGTGCCTAACTCATCCTAAGGTTGTCCAAGATCCCTCCCAAGGCCATCCCAATGTCCAAAGCCAATCCGACGTCGAGAGATCAATCCCTAAGCGAAGGAGAAGGCCCGATCCATGTGCTCTACATCATAGAAGTTCATCAGATTCTACTGAAAATTTGTGGCTTCTTCTGCCAAAGTTGTCAACAGAAGAATCGTTTCTCTCCTTGTCCTCTTTAATTTGCAACCGGCGGCACTCAATTCCAACTTGTCGTCTGTTCGTGTCGATTGCTTCACTGAGGGCGTGTTTCCAGGTTCTATTCTTTTATATTCGTCCAATTTCAGATTTTCTACAGGCTTGTACGGACTGATTTCATAGAAGTCATCAATAGGAGATCTCTTCCACTCTGAGTTCTCCATCCATAGAAACAAACATAACTTAATTATGACATCGAGGTCATCCATAGAATTCTCTGCACCAAAGTCTCACCAGAAGGATGCAAGCCTACCTGAACCGGCCTTCTTCAACCAACTCGGCTTCAACTCAAGCTAATTCACTTCATAAGTTATTCTTAACTCATTTCATTCAGTCTATTAATTTATTAGAACATCTTTAGTTTAGTTTGCATCATTTTTACATAACCAAAAACACAAAAAAGGGGTTAAGGCACACCCCGAAGCCGGTGAGTTCGGTTTCAATTGCTTCCTTTCTCATTTTCTCTTTAAAGTTACTACACTTCCCACAAGTCTAATCCATCCCTTCACTTGTTTCTTTGTTTAATAGAAATCTTATACAATTTATTAAAGCTTGCAATTAAACTCTATAATCACTTTGTATTTGTTTTGATTGTTCAAAGAATGCTGATTGAATGCTTTTGTTTTGAATCAACATCTTGATAATTTTTTAAAACTATAATATGTGAAGTGTTATGACCACCAACATGCACTTCAAGTCTTTCTAATTCCAAGCAGAAAAACCATCATAAACAAAAGAATCACCACCAACATATTTATCATGATCTACTTTAAATAGGTTACAACACAAGCAAAATGCAACATAATTTGCAATGCTATATTCTAGCCAAGCTTCATACTCATCAAACCAAATCGATACAAATGTATGCATTTTTTCACTAATGAGTTTTATAGAAAATTTGTGATTGCGAGGTTGGCAAGGACCTTTCAATAAATATGCCCCTCTAACATTATCTTGCTATCATAAATGATAATTTGATATTTTTCTTAATCTTAAATATAATTCTAAAGTACTCAAATTTACTTGAATTTTCTTTTCCAACTCTAAGTGCAGATTTTCAATCGAAATGTTATTTTGGATAAATGAACTACTTTGTCTGGATATTAATTTCATAAAGTAATGCTTCATCCTAATAAATACAAGTGTACATCAATTAAATAAGTATGAAGTACATCTAAAATATAGATATAAATAATAAATTGAAAATGAAAACTCACCTAAAGATAGTCTTTTGACTTGGTAAAAATCTATCTAGTTTATCACTCACAACCTATTTCAATAAGATAAAGAAAGCTAAAAAAATTTAGTTTCAAGAAAAAATATAATCAAAATTCAATGCCATGTACTTTTAATTAAAATTGGATAAATAAAATATGAATTATTTAATTCTGATTCCAATTTCCAATAAGCTATCTGTCTGTTTCATTGACCGGGGAAGAACCCTAAGTGAAAGGATAAGAGAGAAATGGTTGTATTCACTCACTTTTTAAATCCAAACTAAAGTGCCTACTTGCGCCAACTCGAGGAGGCACCCTGGCATCTCGTGATAGTCCTACGTGAACCAATATATTCATTCTTTGAGTAACTTAATTGTAAAGCGCCTTGTGCAGCAAGGCAAGGATACTTGGCACTGTTACCAGAGTATCTGACTTCAATTTCGATAGCTAATAAGATACAAAAACAAGTTTTGAGCATGTCAATTTGTATCAAAATTGAATCAAAATTTTATAATATCAAATTTCGTTTACACTCAGTGCTTAAAATTCAAACTAAACAACCTAATTAATGGAACTTATGCAAAACAAATATATCGACAACCACAACACCAAGGGATTTGCCATTGTCCACAATTTATGCATAACATATTTATGCATATCAAATTTATGCACAACAAATGAAAATATAAAATTACCTTGGATCTACCACTATCCACAATGCCAAGGGCAAGGAATGATGACTAATCCATAGTTCACCTCCTTCTCTCCTAACTCACAGTGATGAACAGAAACAAAGTATAGAATGGAAGGCCCACTGCTTAATTGTTCTCCTTCACTGGATGATGAACACAATAAGATGTTCGATGTTTACGCGATGCTAGAAGATGGAATAGAAGTATTAGAGCATGGATTAGGTTATTTTTAAATATTAATATTTAATTATTAGTAGCACTTAACTAATGATAAAACTTAATTAAAAATGATTATAATAATTTTATTAGTTAACTCATTATTTTAAAATAACTCAATAACACAACTTGAATATTTTAGTGAGATCATTATCATAAAAATTCAACTAAAAATATTTGTTGAAAATTTTAAAAGAACATTAATATCTTTCAAATTTTTAGTGTGGTCACATGACCCTACTATCTTCAATGTGCATCATCTACAACTACTCATCAAATGAGAATATATCACATACGATAGTCTATTTAGATCCTTGATGTCATGTCTAAAAATATGATAACTAAAAATATTTAGATCACATATATCTATATGACTGATCTCATCATAATCCAATCATCATTATATGTGATCAAGAAAATCATTACGATATTAACATCTAAGTAGTACAAATAATGAAGAAGATGTCAATTTTATTGAATAAGATATTACAAAAAATGTTTGATCATATCACATATGATTGACTGGAAGAAAATACATTTCTAACCGTTTATATTTATATGATAATTGATGATGGAAAAGCTCAATAGACATAAACTCAAATCATGGGGCATGAATCGTATATACACGATCAAAAGTTGAATAAAGTTGTTATCAAACAATAGATTTAAGTTAAAATAATAATTATTTTCTAATCAGATATCAATCAAAAAGACTATTAGACCTAGTGGGTCACACATAATATAACTGATTCATTTGTACATGAGCATAGGCCTAATTTATAGAAATTGTGAAATTTTGTAAGAAAAATTCAATTTATATGAGTAATAGTGAATTGAGCCAAACCTTGATAGGCCAAGGAAGTTGATTTCAATTCAATCTCTCTACAACATGTTCTCCCACCCTAAAGGCTGCCAACACATGGTGGAGCTCACTTTGAAATGAGTCAAGGTGTGTCTGATATGTAGGAGAATCTATTTGTGGTGGTAGCTCATGTGGATAGTGTTAGAGGTCGTGCATTTGGACGGCTTGAAGAGTGTGGATACACTCATTCATCTCCATTTTTAAAGGGTTAGTTGAATTTCATATAGGTATTTTCAATTCCATTCGAATTCGATTTTTGTTAATGTAGTTAAGTTTCTATAAAGACAATGACAATGAAATCTTAGGAATCGACACTTCCTCTGTCTTTTATAACACATTAAATGTAACTTAATTGTTAAGTTAAATGTGATATCCATTATAGGAAAAAAAAGTTATTGGCGATGGTTGGAAGCCATCACTAATAGCCTCAAAGTATTCACCAATGATCATTGGTGATGGCTTTTCAACCATCGCAAGTCCATCATTAATATTATTAGCGACAACCTGTAAGTAAGCCATTACTAATAATAATATATCGGATGGCATGTAGTTGTTTCTAATAAATATATTAGTGATGGGGTCATCACAAATAATTTACTATTTAAAAAATAATAAAATCACCAACTTGTCGAATCCTTCATCTTCTTCATTTGATTTGTCCTAGTTAGCCTTCTCCTCCCCCTTCATCTACTTCATCATCATTGGTTTCCCCCCCTTTCACATGATCATGTTTCCACTGCCATGCTATCCCACTAAACTACCAGGGTTGCACCACATCATCTGAGACCACCTGATCATCTTCTTCCTCCACCCCTGTTCATGATGGCCCAACCTTGACACCCCATGGCCACGCACACACTCGTCCCATCCTATTCCTCCTCCAGTTGCACATGCAATGTCAAATTGCCGTCCACCTCCATCGGCCACAAGCATCCTCACTGCTGTCACAACACCACCACCGGCACCACCCTTCCACCAATGAAGGTCACCATCTCCATTAGGACAACTTCTGGCCTCCCTTGCCATTGACTAAACCAAGCAAGGGTCCCCACCTTGTTGAAGCAACCCCATGACGTAGTCAACAACACCTTGGCACTTAGGTTGGCCATGAAAAGCTTACTCTAGAGACCCACTCAGTTGTGGTCGATAGTGTGGGTGATGAAGTTCTCACCCCACTGAGGAGACTCATGGTTCTAAAGGATGCCATTGTAGGCGAGAAGATCCTAGGCCTCCTGGTAGTTGACGGTGTACCAATGGGTAGAGTGTGCTGGTGTAGATAGGAACCTTAAAGGAGATGGTGACATAAGACTAGGTGACAAGGTTTTAGACCTCGTCGGGGCAGATGTCATCAACCCAATGGTGTTTTTGTGCGTTGGCAAAGAGATGAGAATAGAAGTGGAAAGGAAAAAAAAGGAAAACCATCTACATTAAAAAAAGTTAATGGAATGGTGCCAATTGCAAAAATTCAAATTTATTGGTGATGGCTTAAAAATCCATGACCAATACTTCTTTTTAGGTTGGTTCTAGCAAAAGTCGTCATCAACCTATAGACATTTGTGACGGCTTCTATTTGGCCATTGCAAATTTTTGTATATTAGTGATGGCTCTGAAAAGATGTTGCAAATAATTTTATGGGGGACAGACCCATCTCTAATAAGTCATAAGTGTCTACTTGTTCAAAATTTTGATATGTTGCTAAATCTTTAGAAATTTTAGTTGCAAGCCAAAATTTTTTGGTTTTGGAAATGTCATATTAAGATTTATATTGACCCTAGGCTATAATTTGAAACTTAATATTAGAGTTAAGTTAGTTAATTACGTGCAATGATGTGAACGTCAAATTTTGTGCACAACTTACACTATTGCCCCTCAACTGATAAAAGTTAATGACATGAATTTGAAAGTGGCATCGCTATTAAATAATGACATACTGATTTAGCTTAGGTAGTACAATGATATACCATTAGTCTAGTTCATGTGCTAAATAAAAGATGTCAATATTAATAGTAATAAAGTTGAAAACAGAGTAGATATGGTAAACTTATGACTACATGCTATTATTATATTTGTATCTTTACTACTTAATTATGTTGCTTATTTTCATATGATACAATGGCAAAGATATTATAAAAGTTAATTTATTGTAAAAAAACTAGATATTAAGGGAAGGTTTAGTTGGCACATATATATTATTTTAAATGTACAGTCATACGTGTATTATGGGAACTAGAGAATGGTAATAGGTAGTGTTTGGTTGCACAATATTTTTATACACTTTCATGATAAAAATTATATTAAAAATAAAGTCTAAACTACACAATGACATAATGACATAGAAACTGCCATGTTTGGATATGTGATAGCATAAAAAAAGTGAAAACCATATGTGATAAAAAGAGATATGATGGACTACAAGATAAGAAAAGAAGATCCCACCTCTTTTATTATTCAAAACTAAAATATCTTTTAGATACAAAAAATTTTAATTATTGCCAAACAATTCTATTTACAATTTTTCTTAAGAAAACATATTTTCTTTACGAAATAAAATTTATCATGCAGCCAAACGCCCATGAAAATTATGATACTGCGGTTATACGAAGGTTTGAACATAAAAGAGATTAATACCTCTTGGTCCTACACTGTGATTCACAAAATTTATTTTTGTTAATATCCTTACGGATGGATTTTGAGGTGGTTACCCTGAATACTGGAAGTTAAAGAAGTTCAAGAAAGAAACTCAAGTTTCCAGGAGTTGAGACAACCAATGATCCCAAATTATTCGATTCGTTAATCTTGTGTCTAATAAAGTTGACTATAATTGGGAAATAATAATAATAATAATAATAATAATAATAATAATAATAATAATAATAATAATAATAATAATAATAATAATAATAATAATAAAGTGAGCCTTCTGAATATTCGAGCTTAACTATTTGTTTGATTTCAAGTTGTCAAAAATATGATTGTAACGAAAGAGTTGACCAAAAAAAAAGATGGGAAAATTATCACCAGGTCCGTTTAAGAAAATCGGTTTACCAAAAACTCCGTTGACCACTTTTTCATCCCCTTTAATCCGTTGACAACACATTGTATTATCATTTGGTCCGTTTTGCCAATCGACGTTCCCGGTATCCCCATTTTGCCCTTCCCCGGTGTTCGCGACCTCGCCCACTGTTTCCCCTTTTCTCGCCCTATTTCGCCGCGGCACCTCGCGAGGGCTTCTTGTCGCAACCTCCCGATCTCCGTCGCGCCGTCGCGAGGTCTAGCAAGGCGTCTGTCGCGCCGTCACACCGTCGTAAGGGCTTCGGGAGACGGTGGCATCCAGCAAGGCCGGCAAGGTGTCCGTCGCGCGCCGTCGCGAGGGCTTCTGGAGAGGGCGGTGTCGCGAGAGCTTCTGGAGACGGCGGCGTCGCGAGGGCTCCTGGAGACGGTGGCGTCCAGCAAGGCGCCCGTCGCGCCGTCGCGAGGGCTTAAGGAGAGGGCGGTGTCGCGAGAGCTCCTGGAGACGGCGGCGTCGCGAGGGCTCCTGGAGACGGTGGCGTCCAGCAAGGCGTCCGTCGCGCCGTCGCGCCGTCGCGAGGGCTTCTGGAGAGGGCGGTGTCCAGCAAGGCGTCCGTCGCGCCGTCGCGAGGGGCTCTGGAGTCCAGTAGGCGCAGTGCCGTCGACGGCTTCTGCTCCAAGGGCGGCGGCGTGTAGGGGTAAAAGAGACTTTTCAAATCCAAAATAGAGTGAGTGTGATCATATTTCAAAAAGATGGACTTAGTGACAAAACGATTTTGAAAACGGACCTATCGTGAAAGCAGTACCCCCAAAACGGACCTATTGTGCATTTACGCAAAAAAGATTGTAACGAAAGACATATTTCTGTTTACTTGCTTTAATTGTTATATCAAATCTAATTCGTATTTTATTCCCGTCACTTTACCCAAATTTTAGTGAAGTGTGACAGTATATATGGGTTGGCCTAAACCATCGGATCTCGCTTGCTGGATCTGTCAGATATCTGTTGGTGATCGTCCTAGCTTGTTATTCATGGATAATCAAGATCAATCCGATCGGAACAGGTCGGCCTTTCTTTTCTCCTTTCTCAGCATATCCGTGGGGCACGTCACGGTCCCGGATTCTTTGGATATGTCACCTGCTGATCGATCTGCCGTCAGTTTGCCGGGCACGCTCGCTAGGTATTGATGTTTAATGGTGAAGAACAGCTAGGGTTTGCTCCCCGCCGAGGCAGCCATCTGTCTTCCTGGAAGCTTCTGTTTCAGCAATGGAGGAGGCATGCCGCCGTTGGCTCCTATAAGAAAACGACCACTTGTCCCCAGTGCAGAACATGTCCGAAGATGTTGAAGCGTGCGCCGCTGCGTGAGATCATGAGCTGAAGGCACGGAGCTTCTTAACTTCTGGATTTTAATTTCTTCTGGCAGTGGCATCGTATGGGCAGGCATGTGTGTTCGGCTGCTCGAAAGAAGACAGGATCACGACTATATAATTAGCTGTTGTTTTAAATATTCAAGAGTCGGAAGAGGCATTTATAACTAGCTAGTCTCTTGGTTTGGTTTAATTTGTGTATAATGAGGTACTTGGCTATGCTATATTTTTCGTATATCCTGTGACAAAATAATTTATATTAAAATAAAATGTAAGAGGGTTAAAATTTAAAATTATCGTGCTTGGTTAAAGTCATATTTCTATTTTTTTGATAAAAGTTTTACTCATTTTTAAGTAACTTGTAACTCAACAAGAATTTTCTTCTACTTATCCAATCTCTTTAAATCAATATAGGATATTTTTTTTTGAAATGCAGTTGTCCATTCGTGTGTAACTTTTTAAGCGCAATAAACAACATTCTTTCTGATCGCTTGGAATATGACATATAGGTGTATATGAATATGCAAACATACATAATCTAATATATGCATAATAACGATTATATTATCTTCCCTAAAATTATGTTATATTTCATCTAATATTCATATCTAACATTAATATATTTTTATTGATATGATCTTTTAAATTTATAGAAATCCAAATAAGAAGAGTTTTCATATCAAACAAAACTAGAAAATTTATTTGGATCTCTACTCTATCCCGAAGTACTATCTAAGAAACAAAAAAAAATCAACAAGTATTGTCGTTAATAGAGTAAAATGTAAAGGTTTTTTATCTGTTCGTAACATTTTGTGGTACGATGCTAATGCTCTGTTTGGTAACACTATTAGACATCTCTATCACTTTTATTTTTAAAATTGATGTTGATTGTAATCACCTTGAGATGTTTGGCTAATAGTATCAATTTTGAAATTTATATAGCAAACAACACATGTTATGTAATATAAGTGTCAACTTGTATCAATTTTGATATTGATACTACATCTTCTAAAAATATCAATATCAATGCTAATAAAATATCATTTTTGATATTGTAACCAAATAGACCATAAAGTGCTAAAAATCATAATTTAGAACGAACTAAAATACTTGTTTATTGCCGGGATACCACAAAAAACAATGTTATTAATGTCAGTCTATGCAATATGAAGTTTGGCCATAAGATAAGTTTGTTTTGAAGCAAACTTGAGATATAACCCGCCGGTGTAATGAACAGAATCATAAATTTTGCATAAGATACTTCTTTTCTAATATTCGAGTTGGTTGAATCAGCTGCAAATAATATTTCATCAAAATTATGTCATAATTTTGAGATTTAAATGGATCAGGCACACATACCAAAACAAAACTAACTTTATCATGATAGACAAATTCTTATATATGTAATTTTTGACAACGAAGATTAACGAAGAATAATGGACTGGATCTTCTATTCACCGGCAACATAGAAATTCAATCCCCAGGGTTAGGCGAATTCAAGATCATCGTATGCGTATGTGCAAAGAGCGTGTGATCATAAATAAATGATGATTAAGTCACCGACACGAAGAACCCACAATAAATTAAGTACTGAGTCAAACAACTGCTGTTTCTAATACTTGTCATATCCCAGGTTCCCAGCTGTATTTGAGACCTACATATCTAGAGCCACGGAGCTGGGGAGCTCGTGCGGCCTGTCAAAGATTCTTCTTGCCGCCTCAGTCTACAACTCCGGCTGCAATTCACGAAGTTCTCCCAACGTGGGTTAATCATCCTCAGAATCAAAAGGGGACATTATAGATTGATTAATATGGTTTGCAGATGGAGGATGGCCATCAACCACCAAACATGAAGTTTCCTGCTGTCTTTTGTGTAGGGTGAGATCAGCTATATTAAACACCTGCATATAAGGGTTTAAATTGTTCATAGGTCGTCACTCTGTCTGTAACGTTCATTTTTTTATAGGTTAAAGATATTTTAAATTAATTTTTATGAGCGTTTTATTGTTATTTAAACCCTTCCCCATTTATCCTCCATTTTTACTAAATTTTCCCCCCTCTCCGTACCCTAGTTTGATCGTCGCCGTCTTCCCCTCGCGAAACCGTCTCCGCCTTCGCGAGCAGCGGCGTTCGGCCGCCTTGTTCCTCCCTCCCTCCGTCGCCGCTTTTTCTCTCTCTGCGAGCATCTCCGCCGAGCACCGCCCTCACGGACGTCGGCGTCGACGTCCGCACCTCGTCTCTCTCCTTGCCCTCGTCCGCGCGCGCACGCGCGGCACCCCACCCGTCAGCACCACGCGGCCAGTCGCCGCCGCCCGCGTGGCCAGCAGCGCCGCCCCCGGTCAACGCTCTCGCGCGGCCGCCCCCGCCTCGCGCGGCCAGCCGCCGCCCGCGGTGCCAAGTCGCCGCCGCCCTGGTCAACCCGCGGCCTCCGCGCGACCGGCCCCCCTGCCGACCGTGCGCCCCCCTGGCCGCGGTACGCCCGCCGTGCGCCCCCCTATCAGCCGCCGTAAGCCCCTCTCTCTCTCTCTCTCCTATCCTATCATCCTCTCTCTTTTATCTATTGCCCATATCATGATATTCTTCTCTTCAATTATTTTTATAAATTTTTCCCTTGATCCAACAGATTATTTTTCTTGTGTATACTCTTTTTCCAGCAACCTAAGTGGTGAGAATTAACCCTTTTCGATCGGTTCAAGCGGTGCATCGCGTTGTCAACATTCGATATCTTTTTCGGTCACCAAATTCCGATTTCTCCATCACGGTTTACGGTAGGCACTCTTGACGTGTCTACTACCATTTAAATCATTTACTTTAAAAATCTCCATGACTTGTAGTAATTGGCCTATTCTATTAACCGGGTTGGTGTTACTTGTCGTGGTTAGATAGTACTTCCTCCTTTGTGCATGATTAAGGATCATGATATGGTGTTATATATGTCGTTTATAACATGTTGATTGGTAGATCTTAGTCGATCATATCCCTGTTCAGTTAGTAATCTTTGTTATCCTTTTTAAACTACTCTCCTTGTGCAGGTGGTGTTATGTTAACCTTATTAGTTAATGTATTTTCTAGTATTATTAAATCTGATTTTGATTATGTTATGACCTTTTAACCAAGAGATAAATCTGATTGGGTGGTTACAATATGTTTGGTTGAGTGTTTGATGTAGTATTCATGTTAGTCTTCAGTTATGCTTGTCATTTCATGGTTCTAGTATCATAAACCGGTTACTTAGATATTGTTGTTCATATCAATTGCATTGGTAGCATGTTGGGCATAGTATGATATGGTATGTCATCTCTTGCATATTTTTGGTTATGGCATGGCATAATTAGGTGGATGCATGATGCATTAATGACTGTGAATGGAAATTGAGCTACACCAGACTAGTTAGTCGTGACTCGAGGGCAGCGAGGGGTTAGAACCGTCTGGTGCATCATTCGATCCCAGACCCCGCGGGCATCCTAAGTGTCACCACTGCCTAGGTGCACTATGGGATTTCGATTAGTATATGATACTTATATATGATAGATCTGGTGGTAGCTAGTTGAGGTGGCAAGACGACGCTTTCCTTGCCAATATGAAAGGATGTAATTTCTTTTGTAAAGGATAGGTGCATGTTTGCATTGTATGGCATAGTTGGTTTGGTGAGGTAGTTTATTTTTGTCATTCATCACTTTGTGTTGCATAGGGTATGTTTGAAATGTCTCATTTATAATCTATTGTCTTGTGGAGCATATACTAGATGTCTATGCATGTAAGTGTCTATGTTTATTCAGTCTTTTTAGAACATATCAAAATGCATATAGGTGCTGGTCATCATGGGCATAAGGCTGGTTGGTGGTGTAAAAGATGTGATTTAAGTCAATCATTAACATATTGACTAGTTTTACTTATATGCCTACAAAGGGTGCAGGTCTGGGTATTTATTTAAATATCATTTTAGGGCCTTTTGGCTATCCGATCTGGCGGATGATTGAGTGCCTACTGAGTCATTTTATATGACTCACCCCCGTGGTTTAATTATTTCAACAGGTCTTGAGGAGGAGGAGAATCCTGAAGCGGTCTTGGAAGAGACGCCAATGGGGGAGCAGGATTACACCGACCTTGGAGATGCTTGATATTCGTGTTCTCGGTCTTTGAGATGGTTGCTTAGTTGTTATAACAATTATTTTTCAGCACTTTATGATGTCTCATTGGAGTTGTTTAGATTGTTTAATTCTGGACCTTTAGTTATGTTATGTTGTTATTTGATCTTGGAGTTGTGAACGGTTTAGTTTGTGATTTGATATTGATCTCGATGTTGGATTAGTTTATGTTAAATTTGGTTATGTTTAGTGATTGTGTTTTTGTTACCAAACCTTCTTATTTTCGGGTTTTATCCCGCTGTCATAATCCGGATAAAAAAAAAATCCGCTGCGTTTTCCGGGTCGTGACACTGTCTCTTTGTTTCAGGTTCATATTTATGCATTGGGTTGGATAATTGGATGCTTGCGATCTCAAGATGCTAGCTCCCCACCTCTCCTCCAGTAATGCCTAATAATTTTTTTTCCGACGGTGTCTCTTGCACGTGAAATAGTAGTTTTGCTCTCCTGCTCCAAATACTACATTCTCCTTATTGATCGTCGTCACTTGATAATCTTCATCAAAAGAGATTATTTTTTACTATTTTGAGATAGTATTCGGTCGAGGAGGGATCCCTCTCTCTCACACTCCCATCTCACTGTTCAGCCTAAATATGATTTTATATATTTTGTGTCTTTTTATCACGTTGGGTTTGTGGAATCTAGTTATCTATTTTGGGGGGTCTTTTTTTCTTTTCTTTCGCTATTGTCCAACCCATGCAGTCCGCCTCACCCACTCGTTGAAGTTCTCCATGCATCAGCCGTCGGCCATCGTGGCAACCCGCCCTTGCTGATGTCAGCGTCACCCGCTGCACATGCCTCTCCTCGTGCACCTGTGGAGCCGCCCCGCGGATGCTTGCTGCCACCTCATATAGCCGCCAGAACGGATCATCTCAGTCCCCGAATGGAGGGAGTAGTCTCAGTTCTCAATTAAAAACGGTCACGTACCCACGTCACTTAAGTGACGGTTCAAGAATCGGTTCGGTGAATCGTTACTGAAAAGAACTAAAGCGCTACCGACGCCTTACTAACTCGTTACCGATGGTAAGGAGTTACAAAGACGTCGGTAACGGTTCAGCCTTTTTCGGTAGCGGGTTCAAGACTTTCAAGTTATGTTATCGAACCGTTGTTGAACCGCTACCGAAAAAGGCTGAACCACTACCGACGCCTTACTAACTCGTTACCGACGGGTAGTGAGTTACAAAGACATCGGTAACGGTTCAGCTTTTTCGGTAGCGGTTCATCGAATCGGTTCTTGAACCGCCACTTAAGTGGCAGGGATATGTGACCGTTTCTGATTGGGGACTGAGACTTCTCCCTCCATCCGGAAACTGAGGTGATCTGCTCTCTACGATCGTGCGTGTTCCCGTCGCACGCACCCGTGTGGCCTCGACGTTGCCGGTTGTCCACCCCATGTCGCCGTGCCTCAGCCAGGTCAACGCCCCCCTCCCCCGTCACGTTGGTCGACTACACCGTCCACGCCCTGTGCACGGCTATTTCTGGTGGACTATCACGCACCCGCTTGCCTGAAGCCACATGACCGAGTCCCACCGCCATCGTCACTTGGTTGACCACCCGCCCACGTTGGTTGGACCTTGATGCCGTCCTTTAACGTCGTCGGTGAACCATAACCTCTTCTCTCTCCTACTCCTATTCTCTCCCTATTATCATTTATTTATCTCTCTTTTATCTCTTTTAAATTCTCTCCCTTGATACCATGGCATATCCCCTATTTCATCTTTTCTTTTCCAGCATCCTTGGACGTGGAAGGAAATATCTAGTCTTTTTGATCGGTTTGTGCATCACGTCACCAACAACTGGTATTATTTTGGGTCGCCGATCCTTAAATTTTACAACGTCGGTTAGGTAGACATCCTTTACGTATCTATTCATTATTATTAAATCTATATGTTAAAATCCTCTATGATTCGTAGAGTTTGATCTTTTAATTAAATGGTGTGTATAGTTATATTTGGTGAGTTAACATGGGTTAGTTAGATAGATGTTTGTAGTATCATGTGATGATATGTGTTTATGTCTTTATTTGTGCATATGAGATCATGCTTAATTACTAGTGTAATATTGATTAGGTAATTGTATCATAGTAATAATACAATCTAATAAAACATATATCAATATAAGACAAAGATCATCCGATGACTTAATGAAAAATTGAACCACTATTTCTCTACTGTGCTAAATCTGATTATTTGATCAATATTAAAAGAAATAATATTAAACTACTAATTAAGTATGATCTCATATGCACAAATAAAAATCTATCTCATAACACATAAACACATATCATCACATGATATTACACATCTATTTAACTAACTCATGTTAACTCACTAATTCAACAAAACATAATTATACACACTATTTAATTAAAAATATAATCTCTGTGAATCAAGGAAGATTTTAACATATAAATTTAATAATGATAAATAGACACGTCAGAGATGCTTACATAATTGACACTGAAAAACTCAATGATCGACAACTAAAAATAATACCGAATGTTGGCGACGCGATGCACAAATTGATCTAACAAGACAAGCTATCTCCCTCCACATCGACGAATGCTAGAAAAGAAAAGATGAAATAAAGGATATACCATCGGATCAAGAGAGAGAATTTACAAGAGATAAAAGAGATAGATAAACAAAAAGATAATAAGAAAAGAAGAGAAGTAGGAGAGAGAAAAGATTATGGCTCACCGATGAAGTTAAAGAACGGTATCAGGGTCGAACAGACATGAGCAGGTGGTCAACCAAGTGACACGATGGCGGTGGGACCCGATCATGCGGCTGCACACAGGCGAGCAGCAAGCGTCCGCGGGAGGCTCCACAGGCGCGCAAGGAGACGGGCGCGGCGAGTGACGCTGACGTCGGCAAGGGCGGGTTGCCACGGCGGCCGACGGCTGACGCGTGGGAGAACTTCAACGAGGAGGCGAGGCCGAGGCGGACGCATGGAGCGAGACGACGCGCAACGCGGTCAAACCGGGAACGGTCGGGGCGGCGGCGCTCGCAGGGGGAGAAGGAAGAACGGCAGCGGCAGCTCGCGGGTGAAGGAATCAAGGCATGGCGACGGTCACGCCGGCGATGCAGATGAAGAGGGGGCGGCAGGGCGGTCGCTGGAACAGAGGGCTGGGGGTCGCGGAGAGGCTTCGTGTGGGTGCTCGCGGAGTCTCTGGAACGGAGAGAGAGACTATCGGAGTGCATTAACGTGGGCTGTTGTGCGGTTACAGGAGATACATACAGGGAAAGAAAAGTTGCGGCGACGTCGGACGAGAGAGACGTGGGAGAGGTTGGAGAGGAAAACGGATGGGCTGCTGCAGGATATAATAATGGAATGAAATTTTTATTTTAAAAAAATTAGGTGTAACTCTGGAGAGAGAACATTGATGATAAGGATAAAGAATAAATTGATAATATTTTTACATCAACCAAAAGTTAATCTAAATAAGATATCAATATATTACATTCTCCATCCTTTAAAATAAATTTTGTCCTCAAAATTTTTAAATATTTTTATCAAAACATTTGGATTCAGCATTTACTAATATCATTTTCTTTATACCTTTAATGGTTAATAATATCCTCTCCAATTTCAATTCGTAACCCAAATATCATATTATAATGAAACCCAAATCCACAAAATTTATGATAAAAGCATTTCTTCCGAGTCACATATATCACCCAAGATCAGTATTCTCACGTAGACAAGATGACTTGATATAATTGTTCTCATATCTATCATTAAATTATCTAATATATATCATCTATATCATCCAATCACCTAATTTCATGACCTTAGTTCTAATGATAATTAATCAAAATCACTGATATACTAGTTTGAAAATTTTGCAGCTTAATATATTATGGATCAATTATTCTCCATAAAAATATTTAATAATCCAATAGTCCTTACGTAGATCAAATGTAATAATCATGTCTACATTAATAAACTTGATCGCATGTATTTAAAATTTCAAATAAACTAAATTTGAAAATTCTCTGTCACAACATGCATGAATCAACGGCTCAAATCAATCATGGTCAAAATAAATTGATCCAACTAATATCTTATCTAAAGATTGGTATACCTCATTATCAATCACTAAAATGATTGGGTTCACTAAATCTAAAGCTATATCATCATATTATAGGTATTGATCATCTAATCCACAATAGAGATAAAAAATTCCTTAGCTATTCCTCTTACATTCTTTTATCTAAAGATCATTTCTAACAAATTGTGGTCTAACTAATTCATCAATTACAATTAATCACAATATGAAAATCAATCTATCATCATATACTCAAGTCTAAATTTGAGTATTCAAACTCTACTCCTAACGAAATTTGTAAATCAAGATTTGAAGAGAGCATAAGTCCTCAATTAGATAAGCCAAACACAGATCATGGCAGATAGAATAATTCTTGAGTTCTAGATCGATAGATAATAAAAGATAATTAGGATGATATCTTCATGCCCTAAATCATATTGCCAAAATCTTAAACTAATTACAACCTTATCTAGATAATCATCTATCCACTAAGGTTTATCTTTGCTCTCTGTAAATCTCATCTTCAGTATCAAAAGATTGACAACCTTATGATCATGTCTATATTTTATAAATCTGTTTCAAATTTCATATGGGTAATTCACATTCTAAATATGATATCTTCTCATTAAGGGCTACTATATAGTTTCAATTCCATCTCATAGCTAAGCCTCACAAAGAAAGGATGCCTTAAGAAAAAGTATACCTCAAAATTATTGTTATCCTCTTATACAATCAATGTAATTATTCATAGTCTCTATCTCATTCATATGTATCAAATATAATCACCCCATATCATCTATATTATTTAAGTCCTCAAGACGGAAAATCTCTAACTTCCAAAGTAATTTTAACGAGTTTACTACCTTTGACAATATTAACATCACTTAAACCAATATGATTCAGACTTTAATCAAGTATATCAACCACGATATCTTATTGTCTAAAGTTGTTTCTATCAAATTGTAATCAAAGAATTCATCTCTTACCTTCATCATAGGAATAATATCTATTTGTAATCACATATAATTCAGCAAATGATTCTCACTCTCAATGAGTTCTTGAATCTCCTATTTTACAAATTCATCTCAATATCACTCTTACATGATACATTCTCATTTCTTTCTTAAAATAAAGTTATATTTATATTCTAGTTGCTTTCAAACAACTAGCAAGATACATCTCATTATCATTGTATCTCTATCTAATCTAAAAGATCACATCTAATGAACCAAGGTCCAAACTCCCCATAAGATCAACCTATTATTGGTCACAACATATAATTAAAGTGATCTAGAGTCAAGATTTGGCTAAATTGATCCAATGAGATGTAGCAAGATAAAGAGTTCAAAATGAACTTGATCCTCCTTGTAATGAACTTCATATATTTTGGCTTGATTGTTGTTAATTGGGCCTTCCATGGCTTAATGGGCCTTAAACCGGTCTATGGTTTGGTTTGGTTGGAGCTCGATCGGGCTTTGAGTTCTTCTAATTGGGTTTAACTTTCCTTTAGATGGACTTTGCATTGCCTTGATTGTCTCATTTAATGATGGTGGTTAATTGGGCCTCTTATGGCTTGACTTTCTTTGAGATGGATTTGCATTGCTTTGATTGCCCCCATCATGGTGGTTGATTGGGCTTCATATGGCTTAATGGGCCTTGAAAATGATTGATGTTGTCCTTGGGCTTTGAATTGATGTAATTGAGCCTTCATCTTCCTCCTTGTAGTACCTTGGGACTTCACCGAATTTTGATGCCTTAAGCTTCTTCTTGATCTTGCACTTCTTTACTTGATTTAAGGAGCTTGATGCTTGATTAATGGCCTTGAAGCTGCTTGTTGAGCCACCATATGACCCCTTCATTTGAAGCCTTCTTCTTCTTCTTCTTGGAAGCTCTCTATGTAAGGACCTTGTAGAATGAATCCTCTCTCTTCCAATGGAGCATCTCACACTCTTTTATATGCTAAGAAGTGGGCATTTTGGTCCCAAATTTGGCCCAACATTTTTATGTTTTTGAGTATGTGAGAGAGAGTGGGGGGCACTTTGGTTTAAAATTTGGCCCACCGTTTCCTTGTTTTTGAGTATGTGAGAGGGAGTGGAGGCACTTTGGTTTAAATTTTGGCTCAACATTTGGTTTTTAATGGTTTTGAAAGAAAAAAGTGATGATGTTTTAGACTCTGACATCTTGTTTTGGGAAGGAAGGTAGTTAATTATATAAAATAACCTTCAAAATCACCTAATAAAAGGAATTTTGTATTCCCCATTGGAGGGGATTTTGGGCCCTCCAATCTTGAAGGTTATAGGGCCAATTGATGAAAATAAAGGCCCACATGTATATACATAGCTAAAGGTATAAAGTAAGGGTAATTTGGCCCATTTAGGGGTTATTAGGGGTGCATCATGCCTGATGGACATGGGTGTGAAAAGTTTTTGAGCTCCTTCTATGCTCGTCCCGACAGGGCTTTAACATCAAGGTCATCTTCTTGCCAGAATTTCTTAGTTCTTTTTTATTGAAAAGAAGGGGTTGATCTTCCCCTTTTTCATGCACACACTTTTTCTTCGGTTGCATTGTACTTTCTTTTCTTTTTTGATCTAGTTTGATTCAGTTACTTTTCTCCATAGGGAGGGGAACCCAACTCTTTGTTCTATCAAGCCAAGGCAACCTCATTTATTCCCGTCTTCATTTCATTGTCATCCTAGGCTTGGTTGGTGTCCTCCCTCACATAGAAGCACTTCACTTGGGACATCAGCTAGTGCAACATCGGTCTTTGGCAAGAAGCCAAGCACCCTCTGTAGACCACAATGAGCTATCGAAGCTAAGGCTGAGCATCTCCCTTCAAGATGTTTGTGCTCACTACTAAAGATGATTGGACCGAGGTCGTTGACAGTGGTCAAGGCATTATAGTGACATGTGAGAAGTGTTTGTTCTCTCTTTTCACTCATGTTGTTGAGGTCACTTACCAGAATAGACACTTGGTATGTCCTCTCGTCTGCTTCTCTTATCTCTTTTTTTTCTTATAACCAATATGCATCATCAAATCGATACTAGTTGGGTTGGAAAAAGACTGTTGAAGATATAATTAATTCAACTATTTGAAATGTACATTAGAGATGACTGCCAATGTATCGAGTCTAGTTGGACTATTCCTATAGGTGCATAACTTGGTCGTCCACAAGTCCTTCAGAGGAGGACCCATTGCCATTCGATTTAATAAATTTGGCTCATCAGTTTAAAACTTTTATCGTTAAGAAAATTAAACGTTGACACCTTTCAGAATAGTTGCTCCCTCTTACATATGCATACTCATGGCATTTAGAAAGATTATCTGTTAACAACTCACCAGGCATTCGAGAAATTGAGGTAACATATATCATAACAATAAGAAATTTGAACATGAATGCCAGTAATCATCCATTCATTTGAGCTTAACAGCCCAAGGGTAATCCAATATTTCCATCTATGTAAGAAGCCATTGTTGCGTCAAAATTTTCCAATTATTGAAGGATTGAAAGGCTTCCTAATGGACTAGCTAGGACCAATAAAATTTAATGGGCCCAAAAAGTTCAATAGTGACCCAGAAAGGTCCAAACAACTCCATTTAATCCACTCAATTCAAATTTGAGCAATGCTAAAGATGGTTTGGAAATGTGGCCCAGATTCGTAAAACAAGAACCAAATGGTGTAAACAAGCTTTGGAAATGTCTCGATAGACTTAATGGGCTAAAATAGCCAAACAATGAACTCATTACATAGCTCTGATCAAGAACTTTGCAAAGGTCCCCAACACTACAAAAAATTCGCGTTTTACCTACGAAAAAAAATCGTAGGTATAGGCTATTTTCCCGTAGGTAATAGTCTTTACTTACGGAGCTACCTACGGACCCATCCGTAGAGCTAGTATATGTAGGTAAATGTTTTACCTACGGACGGATCCGTAGGTATAGTACTGGTACTATACCTACGGGTACTATACCTACGGGTGAGCATACACCCGTGGGTATAGTTCGTACTATACCTACGGATCGTCCGTAGGTAAAACATTTACCTACATGTACTAGCCCTAAGCAACCAATCCGTAGGTAACTTCGTAGGTAAAAGTTTTACCTACGAGAAAATGGCCTATACCTACGATTTTTTGCGTAGATAACCTACGCAAATTTGGTCTTTACCTACAGACGATCTTCTCTTTACCTACGAGAAAAATATCTGTAGGTAAATGTTACATAACTAAAGCCTGATCTCAATCCATTCGACCTGAATATATTTCACTCATTGAACTTAAATACATTCCACTCATTCCACTTACTCAATACAAACACTATCCACACAAAAACTCATACAACCTTCAAAAGACCTCATCATTCAATCTAATCCAAATTTTGACAACATTTCACAAACAAAACAAACAGGAAAAAACATAGTCTGCTCATTACAAACAAAACAAGATCAAAAACAAAACTTCACAACAAAATATTTCTATATTCACCATTCACAAGCTGCTCATATATACACCATCTTCGTTTAAAAACATACAACAATCAAGTTTGTTTCACAAACAAAAATTCAATGAAACTGAGGATAACATAAAATCTAATCATACAAAATAAAAACATACAACCATATATGAAGAGATTTAAGAAACATATAAGAGGACATGATAGTATGTGAAACCTCAAGTTATAGGTGATGATTAAAAAAATCTAGTTAAGCATGAAACAGAGATCAACATTTGATTAATCATGAAAAGACAATCTGGTAGACCATGAACTGAGTGATGTCAAGTTTTGTTGTTTAGAATAAATGAAGTCACAAAGTTTCAAGCATTGTCCCATCTGAAGAACCAAATATGTAAGAAAAAAATTTGTGATAAAATGGAGAAGTCTGAAGTAGTGCACCTGTCCTGAACTAATGAAACCAGTTTCCTTCACCGACAACTCTTATAACTGCTGCTTACCCAAATGTATTATCCGATACGTTAACTGCAAATGACAAAATAAGTAAATTGTATAATAACGTTAGGAAAAGTTAAAAGACATCATATACACTTGCAGTGCCATAGTAGAAAATGAAACTGAGGAAAAAGTACCAGCTGAGAGCTTAAGGATATGAAAATAAGTTTAAAAAAATAATCAGAACTATAAAATACCTGAGAACTTAAGGATATGAAAATCTCAACTACAGAGTGCCTATATACCTTCCCCATTTTTTTGCTTTCTTTGGTTTTCAGTCATATTTCTGTAGCTTTTAGATTTCTCACTTTTACTTTCTCCACATCCAAAACTAGCGCCTAACAAAATTTGCAACCTGAGTATCATCCACAAATTTGAAACAATCCTCCTACACATAGCAATTAACAAAATATTATCAAACATAGGAATAATTAGTAAAAACATTACCTCAACCACCATTCAAGATCTATAACAACACAAAGAGAGGCCTCAATAAAAAGTTAACTGAAACTCTCATCACTAAATAGAGACAAAAAACACTTGGAGATCCCAGCTGAAAGAAATCGTCAAGTTCACAATATCCTCAGCTATGAGTAAAGAGACATTCCAACAGAAACACCCTTCTTATGCTCTCCAACCAGACAGAGCAGTAAACCTCAAGGTGCTCTTTAGGGCTCTTAAATCTTTAAGTTTAATATGATGAGGAATAAACCTTAAATGAGAAGTCACTGGCATACATGACATTAAACACAAGATTTAAAAAAAAACATTTTGATGATCTGGCGATTTGATGATCAGGGATGATTGATGCAACTGGAGTTTCTCATACATACATATATATAGAGAGACATACACACACTTGGGTCAAGAGTGCAAAAAAACAAGAATTATGATAACAAGCATCCAATTAAATGCTCTCATGGACTGTTTAGAGCGCATAGTAATGTACAAGAGCTGATAGCTGCAGAAACATAACACATTTTAAAAAAATCTTATTGTGAAACAAAATGGTGAATCAACAAAATCCCCTTGGGCTATTGTTAGAAGAAGTTGGGAACTAACACATAAAGATTAAACCGATAAAACATATAGAAGAACAATGTAACAAATGCGAACTAGATAAATATACTTACCTTGAGTTTTGGATGATCATAAAAGAAATGAAAGGTAATACCCAGCAGTTGACACTGTCTTCCATCCATCTTACTGAGTGAAAACACTCAATCTTCTTACAACAAAACCTGCTAATTACAAACTACAGCTGAAAAAAAAATCTAAAAAAATAAAACTTACTCATCAAACATTCATACATCTGTTATATACATCATTCACAACTTTCTTATATATAGACCATCCTCAAATCATAGTGATACAACAAACAGGTCTGATTTATAAAGAAAAATTCATAGTGTTGAGTTCATTGTAAAATAAGAGGGAAATAAAATGAAAAAGATAAAAATACGAATGATCGAGAGACCTAACGCATTGAAATCAATAATGCATCAAATTTGACATTATGCTAGATACATTAGCATCTAATTTGTTATTATCAAATACTGAAATTAATATGATGCAAGTGGTTAATACTATATCCAAGCAGACCGTAAAGTAACCTATGAATGTATTGTTTTCTTATTTACCTTCCAGATTAGAGATCAATCAAGTTGACTGACAATCTATGATGCCAGTCTAGAATCATTTATCTGCATAAACAAAAAAGAAGCTTAAAACGAATACACTCTGGCAAATACACTCTGGCATAAACAAAAAAGAAACTTAAAAGAGAGTTTGCCATTATCCTTGGAGGCTCTCAAAAACAAAAGTTCAAGAAATTTCAAGAAATAGTATTATGTGAGCAAGGGAAACAAACAAATACAACAGTTATGTCCAAGGCACAAAATGTGTACGACTGGAAGAATTCTATGTCAAACCTTTCCCCACCAACTCTCCTACACTTGTTTCTATGTGTACACTCAAGATGAAAGCATGGAAAGAGGCAAGATTATCGAGAAATCTATAAGATGTCACATCCTACCTCATCAACTTATGAGTTATGTCCATAAGGCAATTTTCCCCATGAAAGATAAGCAGGTTTAGAGTGTTTTTCTTTACATAAAACATCAGTTAAAAGACAATGCCATGCTGAGTCATGTTTGAACTGTATCAAGTTTTTAAGCTGATCATATTGCACCTTTTTTACGATCCTCAAACTGTTGAAAATTACACTCCAGATAATCATGGAGGCACATAATTTGGCCATAGATAACAAATGAGAGAATAAAAAGGTTAAAACAGAGCGGCACCATAGAAAAAGAAAGCATGAAGTACAATTAAACAGAACATGCTGCAAAAAATTGTAACTAAGTAGAAGTGCAATCCAATTCTTCCCGTTCTTATCTTTCTTTTCCGACAAACTAAAATAAAAAAGAAGATAAATATATGATTTACAAACGAATATTATGTGACAAAAACAGAGACCTTGGTTTTACACACACGTTAGACTTTGATCTACTCGATTTTATCAAGCTGTGGTTGATTAAGAAGTTTTTGATAATATGCATATTTTTTATTTATATAGCAAAAGCTAATTAAGAAGTTCTTTTGAAGATCTTTCAACTAATTATTGACATATACATCCATGCATAAACCGGCTGCTATATGTGGCTCCTATCGCTGGCTGCTATATGTAGATCCTAAAACTAATTATTGACATATATCGTCGGCTGCTATATGTGGCTCCTATATATAAACCATGCATAAAGCCTTCTCTTATTCCAGATCAGCCAATCTACTTTAGTCACCAATCAGGTGATATTGTTTCAAAATAAAGAAATGCAAGTAAGTCAATGTGATACCAGTAGACACGCAATTTGGCCCAGTTGGAGAGTTTAAATTCTTGTTTTCATGGAGAATATTTAAAGCGGATCGTGTTTTCCGGACGGATCAAGTTTCTGGCACGTTCCGAAGGGAGATCAGCCGAGCCGAACACCCCGTGTATAGGGTACCTGGCGCCCTGTTTATAGGGCACCAGGCGCCCTATAAACAGGGCACCTGGCACCCTGTATATAGGGCACCAGGCGCCCTGTATATAGGGCGCCAGGCGCCCTATATACAGGGCGTCTGGCACCATATCAAATCGATTTGACAGGCTTATTTGACCCCTCACAGTGACTCGTCTTGTCGACCTGACAGACCTAATGATGCTGGCGCCCCATATATAGGGCGCCATGCCACGTGGCACTGTTTTTCGAAAATGGCCAAAGTACCCTCTTTTGGGCTATAAATAGAGCTCCATTTGGAGCTTGGAGGAGGTTCCAACTTTGTGCCACCCTAGAGCTCATCCAACACCACGTTTCTAAGCCATTCTCACCCCCCACAAGCCTTCAAATCGATCCAAAATCGTCCACCAAAAACCCTAAAAACCTTCTGTTTCTGTCACCTAGAAACATGATTTTTCTCCAACTTTGAGAGCCTCTATCCGTCTCTCCTCTTACATCCAGCATCCAAACCACCTTTCATTAGCTTCATTTGCATATTGTCTACAAGGAGGAGCCCCTACTTCGTCCCGGAAGCCGTCCACCACTCTGGAGCGGCGTTGCGAAGAGGGGAAGAAAATCTGTTCGGGCCAGACTTAGTGCCCCGTATACAGGGCGCTTTGACTTGGTCAACGCGCCCCATAAAGGGGGCACCTGCTCCTGGCGCCCTATATATAGGGCACCAGGAAGGGCAGAAGCTCGTTTTTATCATTTTCGAATTCCGATCGCCCGTTTAATCGAGTTTTCATCTTCCTCTTTCATCCTAGCATCGATCATCATGTTATTTGACATGTCTTAGAACATTTTGCATCTCATATATGTTTAAAAACCTACCAAAAATAGGGGTTGGGATTCCGTCCCAATCCGGTTAGTCTCCTTTCATTTGCATGTTCGAATTCAAATTTGAGCACGATACCGTGCTTTCATTAGAACTAATGAACCTTTCACTTGTTTCTATGTTTTCTTATGGACATTCTTAGGTAAACCCGATTGAGGTGGAGCTTCAACCGGATCGAAGATGAAGGACTCACTAAGCTCTCTTCTTTCGGCCAGCCGAGAGAGGAGAAGTCGGAACTCAACAATCTCCCCGCTTCCAAAGGTACGACAGTCACTTCTCCATTTCACTTCTTTTCATTCTACCATATTTTGGAGCCTTTGGCTCTTGGCGACCACAATCACTAACATCCCATCCACCAAGTCCCCAAAGCGAGCGTAGGGGCCGGAAAAGGGGAGATCTACGGATATCCCGTTTCGGGTGCTTACACCTTTTGGCGACCACGGTGGGACAACTTTTGCTTGAATCAGGTCGAGTCGTAGGGATGACGGACCAAGGATACGAGCCGTTGCAGTTGGAGTTTGACCAGTCCTACCTCCACCCGGATGCCGTATGTGCCGTTAATGAACCCGAAATGTCCCCTGAAACCAGTTCACCCCGACCCCACCCAGATTCTCTGTGGGAGGCATTCGCTCATGCCGACCCAACTCAATTACAAGCCATTGAGGCCATCCTGAAAGGGAAATCTCCTGTCAATCACACCCATGCTGAGGGTGGTCACCACATTTCTACCCCCCAGTTGGCAACTGATCAACCCGGCGCACCAGTACCGGGCCATTCTCACAACGGACCCTTGATTCCAAACTCACCCCATCCGATGGCCATCTTGAACCATCCGGACCCAAACAACACCACACCACTTAGGCCACCGGCCTATTCTTTCGCACATTTCAATCAAGCACGTCCTCAAGTGCACCACCCGATGTACCCTCCTTGCCCGGACGCCTCGGCCTATCCGATGGCCATGCCGGCAAATCAAGCATCTGTCCTCCCCCCTCCTCCCGTCCGAGAATCCTCCGTTGATCAAGCCGTGCTTAAAAAAATCAATAGGATGGATGAACAATATCGAGAGCTCAAGCGATTGATTGACACACGAGCTCTCCCCGAGATATCCCTTCCCTCTCTCCCCGTGTTCCATCTTCCTCCTTCTGAGTTGCCCATTTACTGCCGATATAACGGAAATGGGAACCCTTTCATTCACATCAAGGATTTTCTCTATGAGTCTATCATGTGGCAAAATGATCCTAAGGCCCTTGCATACCTATTTAGGAGATCATTAGAGGGCTCCGCGTTGGAATGGTTTTATTCACTTGACCCCCTGGAAGTTAGCAATTTTGATACCGTCAAAGCAAAATTCCTGCAAAGATATCAAGATCGAGTCGGTCCTACCTATTCAATCACAGATCTTATGGCTGAAAAAATGAGGAACGATGAGGACTTTACAAGATATGCCGATAGATGGAGGGCAATGGCAGAGAGGTTGACAAATGCACTGTCAGAATCAGAACAAGTAAAGATGATCATCACCAACGCCACTCCGGCCCTAAAGAATGTATTGGCATTACATCACCCAGTCACAATGAGCGAACTCTATGAGAGAGCACGGTACATCCAAACCCAACTTCGGGACTCTCCCATCATGAACCTCTTCGATCCTAGGCCCCGAATCACCAAAAAGACAACCACTACCTCCGCTGGGCCCGTGACCGAAGGCGTGGTAACCAATGAACATGTCAATATCGTAGGGAACCCGCCCAACAATCACCAACAGCGATGCAATCCCCAGTACAGAAACCCCCGCCAAACCCAACCGGCACCTCGCCCTCAGATCCAACCCCAACCTTTCCGCCACCAAACACCAAACCAGTATCCCCAACAACCAATGCAGACGCCAGTCCCCCAGCAACCCCGGCAATTGGCCGTACAAACCTTTGCATCTCAACCACCCCGCCAACCAACTACCTATAACCAGGCACCTCCCCCCGCCACCTACGTGCCACGAAGAGTAGGGCCTAGGAGAAACCATTACCCGCCGTTACCGTACTCTCTCACGGACATTTTTAACGCTCTTATGGCGGCAGGGCAAATTTCATTGCCGAGAGAAAGGCTAGAGTGGCCGCAAAATGCCAACATGGACAAGTATTGTTTGTACCACAGATACCCGGGGCACACAGTAGAGAATTGCTTTCAATTCTAAGATTATATCCATGACCTCCATGAGCAAGGAAGTATCGACTGGGGTCAAATGGGCGAGTACATCAAGGCGGTAAAGATCCAACCTCAGCAACAACAACAGGCACCAGTCCGACAACAACAACAGGAACCCAGCCTGGGGATTATTCAGAACCCGCTACCCGCGCATGCACCCACACCAACACCAGAAAACCAGAGGGTCAATCCTATTCTAACCTCCACCGACGAACCCCGCGATAGAGGCCAAAATTGGCAAATCGAGGGACCAGCTTCTTTCATGAACATTAACCCTCCGAACCACGTTAACCGAACCGTTCACTCCATACCACGGGCTATCCCCACCAGAAGAAACCAACCACCAATCATCCGCACTCTGTCACAGCCGACCATAATGCCGCCAGCCATACAACTCCAACCGGGTAGGACCTTGATCCGACCGGTCGAGCCTCCGCCAATACCATCCCCATTAGGACCCATCATCGTACCCCCTCATACGACCATGTCATCACAACCTACACGCATCCCTACGACCCGGACCATCATCACTACACCCCTACCTAGACCTCCCATCATCCGACCTAACCCTCCGTCTACCCCCACTACACCAACCATAGCCCCCCAGCTCGCCACGGTGCTTAGAAGCGGGCGCATGTTTCAAAGGATTTTTCCCCAGATCAGTCAACCAGGACGGTCACAAGAAGAAGAAGAAGAGCACCCAGAAGAACCAGTGCCAGGAACATCCTATGATTTGCTGAAGCACCTTGACAAAACCCTGCACGGATTTCCATTCTGGAGCTGATCAAAAGGTCCAAAGCTCATCAAGAAGTACTTCAGCAATATTTGCAAAGAGTAATGGTCAATGAAACCCTTCCCCCCGAGAAGATTGCATCGGTCTTAACCCCGAAAAGTGAACAGCCCGCTCTTACTTTCACCAAAGAGGAGTTGGCCAAACCAGAGGCAAGAAAATATGCACTTTGTATCACTGTCAGTGTTAATGAAACAGATGTTGAGTCTTGTCTAGTTGATACCGGTGCATCCATCAACGTCTTGCCACCAGAAACGCTACAGTTGTGTGGAATCCCAGAAGAGGATATTCGGCCATCACAAATCACTGTAACAGCCTATGACAATTCTAAGAGGCCCGCCCATGGCATGGTTACACTGGAAGTCAAACTCGGACCCCGAGTTGTTACTGTCGACTTCCACATCTTGGATATGGATCCAACTTACAAGGCCATCCTGGGAAGGCCTTACCTAGAGGCATTGGAAGCCGTAGCTTCAACCAATCACCAATGCATTAAATTTCCCTTCAAGGGACAAGTCGTCAAGGTGGTAAGTATGCCCGTAGATTGCCTGGTTACTCTCCCTCCTGGCTTGCCAAATCAACCGGTCTTTACGATCCTCAATCTGCCGAGGGATGGAAAGCAGCACAAGCAAGTTTGGAGAAAGAAGAAGGATAATGCCAAAACCCTGGGGTGGCGTATGATGGAGAATCTGGGATATCAGGAAGGCCAAGGGCTGGGGAAAGAACTACAAGGTATCACAGAACCCATCCAGCTGGTAAAGACAACATCAAGGAACGGGATAGGGTATGATGGAACATGTGATAATGGCCAAAAGACCGGACAAAGATACTTCCGGGGGTGTTTGCGTAAGTTTTTCGACAAGAGAGAGACAATACAAATGATTGAAGAGCAAGAACCACGGAAACAAGCAAAGAGGAAGAAGGTGGACAACCTAGAGGATGAGCCATACCTCGATGCATCATGGTTATTTTCTGAAGAAGGGTCAAGTGATGAATCATTCCGCAACGAGCCTTCTAGCAGTCAGAATCCAGAGCACTCATCCCATGTCGTCTCTTTAAACACGTTTCCAATAAGTTCACCATTAGATCCGCCAGATGACAAAGACGGATGCTCTCTTTACCCATCTTTTCTTGACTTATTCCCCTCTCTGTCAATATCTCAACCCGTGTTGGAAACTGCAACCAACCAAACCCCCTCTGTATTCATGTTTAGTACTTCTCAAAAAGATCAAAAAAAATGTCCTCTTCTCAACTCAAATTTCGCTCGAAGAAACATCCCAACTCGCTCCAAAAGATGACCCGAATCAGGAGGCCACCCGGTCTCTAATCGATCTCCTTTGCCCTTCATCAATAAATTCCACTCCATCCACCTCCTCTTCCCCTCCTTATTTACCTTCTTCTTCTTTGGGTTTAGTTTCCAGCAAAAGCAAAACAAAAGTCAAAGGTAAAAGAGTTCCAGGAAGATACTTGCATCAATTAGCTCAAAGAAGCAAAGAATGTGCCAAGCTACCGGAATATCTAGAAAATGCAATCCAGATAGGAGAAATTCGATATGAGGAGAGAGACAATATTGATCCGACTTTAGGGGTTTACGAGGTTGTATTAGAAAAGGATCCTGACATTGAGGATGAAGAGGAGGATTTGGTTGATGCTTATGCGTCCGGTTTAAGAAGATTCGAAGAACCATCAGCCACGGTGGATGAACCGACTAAAGAACTTAATCTTGGAACGCCGGAAGATCCTAAGAATATCCTCATCAGTGCCAACCTCGCCCCTTCAGAAGAGCAGAATATAATGGGGGTGTTACAAGAATACAAAGACACGTTCGCTTGGACATACGAAGATATGCCGGGGTTAGATAAATCATTGGTAGAGCATCGACTGACTTTAAAACCTGAGGCTACCCCGGTCAAGCAAAAGTTAAGGAGATTTCACTCAAACATAGCATTAAAGATGAAGGAAGAGGTCGATAAGTTACACCAAGCAAAATTCATTAGAGTGGTCCTCTATCCGCAATGGGTGGCAAATATAGTCCCAGTCATGAAGAAGGATGGAAAGGTTCGAATTTGCATTGACTTCAGGGACTTGAACCGAGCGTGTCCAAAGGATGATTTCCCCCTTCCTCATATCGATGTTCTTGTTGACAACACAGCTGGATACGAAACCCTGTCATTCATGGATGGATACTCGGGGTATAATCAAATCTAGTTAGCAGAAGAGGATCAAGAGAAGACCTCGTTCACTACACCTTGGGGAACCTACTGCTACGTCGTTATGCCTTTCGGATTAAAGAATGCCGGAGCAACTTATCAAAGGGCCATGGTGGCAATATTTTTGTAGAGGTGTACGTGGATGATTTAGTGGTCAAATCTCGAACCCAAGATGAGCATGCTGAGGTTTTGAAAAGGGTTTTGCAACGAGCCAGGGAATACAAGCTCAAAATGAACCCCAAGAAGTGTGTGTTTGGAGTATCATCTGGAAAGTTACTTAGGTTCATTGTCAGTAAAAGGGGCATCGAAATCGATCCCAACAAGGCCAAAGCCATTATTGACATGCCTCCACCAAAGAACCTAAAAGAGCTGAGAGGGTTGATTGGTAGGTTACGCTTGTTCGCCGGTTTATCTCACAGCATTCCCAAAGGTGCAAACCTTTCTATGAGTTAACCAAGGCGAAGGCCGAATTTAGATGGGATTCGAGATGTCAAGAGGCATTCGATGGTTTAAAGAAATATTTGTCAAGCCCACCTGTGCTCAAACCTCCGGTTCCCGGTAAACCCTTGATCTTATACATCTCAGTCTTGGAAGGATCCCTGGGAGCAGTATTGGCACAAATAGATGATGAAGGGAAGGAGCGAGCAACATACTATCTGTCCAAAATCTTTGATCCTTGTGAACAGAAGTATACAACCATGGAGAAAACCTGTGCCGCCCTGGTTTGGGTGGTCCAGAAGCTTAAACACTACTTTCTGGCCCACGAGGTTAATCTCATTGCTCGCATGAATCCCATCAAATTTCTTCTTGAAAAATATGTCCTGACTGACCGTTTGGCACGCTGGCAAAGCTTTCTCTCCCAATTTGACATCACCTACATCCAACAGAAGGCAATCAAGGGCTACGCGATCGCTGAACATCTTGCCCATCATCCTATCCAAATTTTTGACCCTATCCAATCGGATTTTCCCGATGAAGAATTGATGTCCATTCGATCTTCCAATCTATGGACTTTATATTTTGATAGGGCATTAAACTCCCAGGGTAGAGGGATAGGGATTGTCCTTCTATCACCCGAAGGTGTCACCATCCCACAGGCTTTTCAGCTCCATTTTCCAGCAACAAACAATATAGCTGAGTATGAAGCCTTGCTGACCGGACTGGAGGCCGCACACTTCTATGGTGTCACTAAACTGAGGGTAATCGGTGATAGTCAGTTGATTCTCCGCCAAGTACTGGCCAAATACCGCACATCTCATCCCGGGCTCAGACCATACCAAGAACTCACCACTTGTTACATCAAGCTATTCTCCAAACTCGAATTCATTCACGTTCCTCATGCTCAAAATATTCTTGCCAATGCTCTCGCCTCCCTGGCATCTTCACTATCTGTCCCGCTAGGCAGGCAAGTTAGGGCGATCTTTATCCGCCGACGTACCATTCCGACAGTGGAAGATGCACGATTCTTGAGGGTTAAAGAAAAATTTGAAAGAAAAGAGTACATCGAGCAAAAGGAGGAGGTATCTCTGATTAAGTTGGAGGAATTAGAAGAAGGTGAGAAACCATGGTATCATGAGATTGCGAATTACTGTCAGGATCAGACATATCCACCGGGGTCAACTGCCAAAGAGAAGAAAGCCATAAGAAGGGTCTCCCAGAGATACACCATCTTAGGCGGGGTGCTTTATAAGAGGAGCTTGGCTGGTGTTCTATTAAGATGCGTAGATGAAGAAGAGGCTGAATTGGTGCTTAAAGAAGCACACTCCGGAGTATGTGGAGGCCATGTAAATGCTCAAGCCCTCGCCAAGAAGATCATCAGGCAAGGGTATTACTAGCCTACTCTGGAAGAGGATTGCTCTACCTTTGTCCGGCACTGTCATCAATGTCAACTTCACGCCGATAAGATTCACTTCACCCAATTCATGCCCCATGGCCCTTCGCTATGTGGGCTTTTGATGTGATCGGACCCCTCGGCGACCCAAACTCCGCAAACAAAACCAAATCATTCATCCTAACTGCAACGGAGTACTTCACCAAGTGGGCGGAAGCGGAAGCATACGTGGAGATCAAGGCATCAACAGCATGCACCTTCATCAAGCACAACATCATTGCCAGGTTCGGGATCCCAGGCGACATCATCACCGACAACGGACCACAATTCATCTCTCAGGAGCTGCGTGACCTTTGCGACAGGTATTGCGTCAAATTGCATCATTCATCTCCATATTATCCTCAAGGCAACGGTCAAGCAGAAGCCACCAATAAAACCCTGATAAAAATCATTAAGAAGACGTGTAAGTCTAGCAAGTTCGCGGGCGGCCAGATAAGTTAGTTGATGCTCTATGGGCCTACCGCACCTCTATTTGAACCCCAACGGGTCAGACCCCCTATGCCTTGGCATTTGGGATGGAGGCGGTAGTTCCATACGAAGTAATCATCCCTTCCCTCCGAGTCCAGATCGATCGAGATATCCCGATGGATGAACGCCGAGATTCCCTTCTCGCGCAACTCGAACTCTTGGACGAAAGGAGGCTGGCTGCTGCCGAACATGCTAGATCTTATCAGAATAGACTTAAAAGATTTTATCAGAAGAGGGTGGTGGAGAGAAAATTTGAAATCGGTGAGGTTGTGCTTAAAAGAATATTCGTTAAGCCGGGCGGTCCCCGCTCCAAACTTCAACCTAATTGGGAGGGTCCGTATGTGATTTCAGCTGTTTATCCCGGTAATTCATATAAGCTTACTAATGCAGAAGGAGAAGAACTAGCTTATCCCTGGAATGGTGTATACCTCAAAAAATATTTCCCTTAGAACAAAAATCACAAAAAAATCTATAAAATCTAAAGGTGTGAAGGATAATGATAACATCTAACGCTTGGTTGTTCGGTGCACCAACTTGTCACTTAGGGAAATAAGGATAGGCATCATACTGCACACACTACACGTCTAGTCTTGAGATCCGATGATCGGAAGTCAGAGAGAAAGCTAGGCAATGCTTGGCAAAGGAAGGTCAACCTAATCTCATTCTCTTCTTGTTTCGGTCCAGAATAGATAAAAGGGGTTAGAATGAGGAGTATCGAAAATGCCCATTGCCTTAGTTGGAAAATGCCTCTGAAGGTCTGACTTCTTATTAAAAGAAAAGGTGCCAAAAGATGGGCAATGACCCCTCAGGTCAGCAAAAGAATAGACCTGTCTGAATGTGTACCAACAAAAGTCCAAAAAGAAAAAGGCTCCAAAAGATGGGCAATGACCCCTCAGGTCAAAATCATGCAAAAAAGAAGAGAGACCTGTCTGAATGAGGGCCATCAAAGAAAATGGGCTAGAAGGAAAGACCCGAAGAGGTCAAAACCCGAACGGGCAATGTGGGTATTAGTAGAGAAACAAGTTCGACATCCCTGAATTCTACTAAGGACTTACCACCAATCATCTTCCTTCTCTAACCTCAAAGGATAGGGTTGACCGACTAGGTCCAAGAAAAGCCATAGCCTATCGAAGGCAGAAGGTCAGAAGAACTCGGACTAGGCACTCTCTTACACGTGATGCCTACTCTTAACCTTTAGGTAACAATGAGAGGCACCTATAACAAGCAAAGCAAAGGATGAGATAATCGTGTCCCCCACACCAAACAAAAAAAAAATCAAATATTTCAAAAAGTACCAAACAAATCTATGAAGTCAAAAATCCTAAAAAGAGAATATGCAAAACACCAAAAAATCATAAAAATTCCAAAAACATCAAAAACATTATAAAACTATCAAAACCCAAACAAATCAAAAATTCCAAAACACCTAAAAATTTGCTTCCTAATTGACTAGTTGCCTTTGCATTCATATTTAATTTCAGTCTTGCATACTTATATTTTTCCGTTATTTTACCTTGATAAGGCCTATGTCCCTTGACAAAAGATCAAGGCAGTTTCGCCCTTTTCTTGCAAGGGACTAAGCCTAAATAAAGTTCTAATCGCCTTTTGAGTAAATACAGGGAGTCAGGAAAAGAAGTCAACAACTATCACTATGAAAAAGAAAGTACATCAAGGATAGAAGGGGCCGGCACATCATAAATCGCCGCCTCCCTCTGCTGGAGCCTGATCACCCGGAGGTGGCATGGCAAGTCTCTCCTCACCTCTCCTCCTATGACTACTAATCTGAAAGGAACCCGAGTGGGTAGGTCCCCTCAGCATGGTCCCATGGGAGTCGGAGCGGTGGGAGTGGCTCCGAGATCGAGACTGCAATGCCTGCATCATCAGCTGACGATGCTATGCCTCGACCCGATTGAGCTCTCTGGAGTGCTCAAGGCGAAGAAGAAGGAGCTGCTCGGACTCTGGTCGTGACAACTCGACCACGCGAGCCTCCAATCTCCCGACCTACAAGGTGACAAAGAGATGCATCAGCTACACAAAAAAGCAGTTTAAGGAAAAGAATCAAACAAGTACCTCCTGTGTCAACTCCTCTATCCTCTGAGCAGTCTGTGAAAACCAAAAGAAGCGTCAGTCCAAGAATTCCCAGTTTAAAATCATAATAAAAACATCGCACCTCGGAAGTAGAAGGACCAGGATCCGGAATGCCTACGAGGGGCTCGAGCCCGAGCTCCCTCTGTAGCTCCATCACCTACCGGAAAAATGTCAGGAAAGAAAGAAAATGATGACAAGCAAAGCAGAAAGTTATATACCTTGTCCTGAAAACCCTAGGGATCACCAGTAGAAGGCGGAGCACCCCCTGCAGAAAGGTCGGAGATCCTCGCCCAAAGATCCTTGTTCTACAAAAGAGAAAATGTTAGAATCAAGCAAAGTGAAACAGAAGAAAGTCAAGGAAATTCACCTTAGTAGTAAGGGCCTCCACCCGTTCCTTCAGCTGGGTAATCTGCAAGAAAAGAAAAGAAGATTAGCAAGACAAATAAAGGAGGAAGACAACATAAGGAAGAAACAGTAATCACCTCAAGAAGAAAGCCCGTCTCTGAAGAACTGCTCCCGGGATCGGTAGGAATGAAGGAAGGAGGGTCGACCGGCAAGTGGTGAGGAGGTAGCTCGGGACCCGTGGGCTGGCCGAAGTCGAACGGCTCAAAGGGAGGCTCTGAAGGCTCGTCAAAAATCGTCGGCTCAGGGGCAGCTGGATGGGAACCCAACTCCAGCTCGGCCACGCGCTCGCGGAGCTGAGAGATATGAAAAGAAGCAGAGGAAACAGTTAACAACATTCACTCAAGGAATTAAAGAAAAATAAAGAGTGTTACCTCATCATCACGCCCGCGCAGCTGTCGACGGGCACCTCGGTAGCGACGTCGCTGAAAGAAAGAAAAGAGAAAGATCAGTTGACAAGCAATAGAGGTTTAGAAAGCAAAGAAAGTACCTGTCGCTCCAACTCGGCCTCCGCCTGAATACTCTGAAAGCAACATACAGTTAGACATCAAAGCAAAGGAAGAACAGTGGTGAAAACAACAAGTACGTACCTCTCCACCCTCAGTGAAAAGGTGGGCAAATGTCGCCATGTAGCGACGCAGATAGTCGTCATTATCAGAAGCACTGGAAGTCACTAGGGTGCCACCCCTCTTCCAGATCCGAACAGTGAATTGGCCCTCCTTCTTCCAGTCGATCTCCTGGATCAGACCGCGGGTAGAACGACCCAGTCGTGGGTAAGGTGGGAGATCCACCCACTCCTGGTGAAGCCCCAATGAGCGCATCGTGAGGCGCACCCATAGTGGCTCCATCTCGTTTAGGCAGATCAAGAAGGTGTCATGGCCAAAAGCCGGACGACCCTCCGATACCCACGGCTGCCGATCCAAGTGAAGGTCTGAATATGGGCACCAGACCACCTGAAAAAGCAAGGCAAGACAGTAAACAAGAAGAACCAAAAGCTAAGAATGAGAAAAGTAACAGAATACCTCATGGTGAGGGAAGCGAAGCGATTGCCTCCTCGGGTTCTCCACCTGGTAAGGATGGGAAGAAGCGAGACCGAGTGGCAATCCAAATGGCGATAAGAGGGTACTCGTGGTCAGCCTTCAGCAAGGCACGACCAGGGGGATGTGGTAGTAACTCCATACCTGTCAATGAAAGCTCAGTTAGTCACCAAAAAGATAAGCCAAAATTAATGATGGACAAAGGAGCAAGGCATACCTGAAGGAACGGAGTGAAGCCGGCTACTGAAACCGGACCGCTCTCCATCGCCAGCGAGGAGAACAGATGGGCCAACATGGCGGCACCCCACGCATACTCACCGACCTTCGACAGATCAGCAAGAAAGGGGAGGAACCGCAAGTGCACCCTGTCCGTCTTCGAGGCCAGAAGAAGGCGGGTGAGGAAGAAGAGAAGGAACCGGCGGAGATCCTGGTCGGCCTCGACGGTGCCCTCCTCACCGACCAAGTAGCGCTCGACGCGTTTCGTCAATGCGTCGAGAACATCCGCCACCAGGTCATCCTTACCCACACTGGCGTTGCCCGCAGGCCGAGCAAGTTCCCGACGACTGTGCGCTTCATAACGCGCAGTCCGCCGGGGCAATGTGGGACCGGATGACCCAGAAAGTCCCGGACCATGGCCGAGTAATCGCGGTAGGTCTTGCCGGTGATGGCACGACCATGGACACGAAGACCCATCATCCGGGAAACATCCTTCAAGGTAGGGACCATATGCCCCCAGGGGAAGAGGAAGGAATGGGTAGTGGAATCCCATCTCTCCCTCAAAGCCTGGATCAGAGGAAGGTCTTCCCAGAAGGCGGAGCAGCGGAGCAATGGGCCGAAACCCATCGCATCCAACCGTACCTTCTGGAAATCCTTCAACCCCTTGTAGGCATGGAAGACCATTTCCCAGGATATCCGGGACTTGATCTTCCCCTGTACAAACAAACGATCATGTTAGAAACAAACAATCATGAATATCTCAAAGAAGTCAAGATTCAGTTACCGAGACGGTCGGAGGAGGATGGAGAGAAGGAAGCTCCGATGGGCCGAGATCAGCAGAAGAATAAGCACCGGCGGAGGAAGAGGCTCCGGCGGCATCTGAGGCGCCGCCACGCTCGATGCAAGATCTCTTCGTCATCTGCATCATTTTAAAGTATTAGAACATGTCCAAAACGGCAAAACAAGGAAGACGGGGGCCTGGTGCCCCATTTATGGGGCACCTGGACCAGGCGCCCCCTTGATAGGGCGCCTGGCGCCCCATTGATGGGGCGCCAGGCAGAGCCTCGCGCCCCATCAAGGGGGCACGAGGGGGCTTGGACCCCTTCTCTCATCCCGTTTTGATCCGGAACGACTCCGGATCGGTTCGGTCCCTTCTGCAAAAATGAAGATAATGAAGTAAATTACAAGTTTGCAGTTGGAAGAAACTTACTGTGGAATCCGCACGATGCTCTACACTCCCCGAGAAGGTTCCGCTCAGTAGAAAACTAGAAAAAGTTGATGGTGAAATGAAGAACGGTGCAGGGGTGGAAATATAAAGTGCCATGGTCAAAATTTTCAAAATTTTTAGAACGTGTCTGCAAGCAATATTCTTCATGAAAAACACAAATTTATTAGCAAAACATTGATATTCAATTCCCTTTTGCATATTTTTGTTGTTTTTCTGACACTAACAGGACAATGACACAACTGAAAAGAAACTACATCAAGCAAATCCTAGACCTACACTGATCAAGTCCTGGACACAACAAAAGCAAATAAAATACAACTGGACACAACAAAAGCAAACAGAGTACAACTGGACACAATCAAAGGCAGATACAAGTCACCCACCGCGCAACTTCCTCAGCTTCGCCACGTACCGGCTCTTCCAGACCTCGTCTTCGTCCATGTAGGCACTTGGCGAGAAACTCTTGCAGATTCCCCAGATGGCAAGGATGCTCTGGCATTCCTCAACATCAGCCGCCGTGCCCGTCTGACGATCTTTGACGGACGGAATATGAGAGAGACGAGGAACTTTGAGCCGCGGTTGGCCCAACTGGAGAGGACATCTATGTGGGTTGTAGATAATGAAGGAGGTACCGGTAATGAACCGAAGATCCACCCCTGGGGTGGGAGAGGCACGGACATTCTGGCGCATAACCGCCTCTGTGGGACAGACAAAGCCGCCGCTGCTCATAGCTGAAAAGTACAAGCGCCAGTCAGCACGGGTCTTCACTGAAGGGCACTTGTTCATCACCTTGTATTCCATGCAGAGACGGTTGATGAGAGGCTGGAGGGGGCTCCGAGCGAAAAGCCGGGAAGCCGTGGCCGGTCCGAAGCACACGTCAAACTTGAAGTGCCAGTCGGCCCAGCACATGAACAAAAGGATGCTGCCGTACATGGGCCTACCAACGCTAGCAGAAGTCAGGCCGTCATAAAGGTAGCCCAACACCGAGTGGGCTATGCACTCGTTGGACCAGATACCCTGGATACAAGGAAGACATGTAGGATCAAGCCACCCGTCCTCACACGGGTAAAGGAGCACCGAGGCAAGGCAAACGGCAACACCTTTGGCACCGGGCAACAATAGGTCCTCATTGTCACCGGCGCCTTGAATCACGCCAATGGACCAATCCGCCAGTGCCTCGATGTAAATACGGCCACCTACCATAATAGACCGGGCCTCTCCGGTGGTCATGAAGCCACGGAGGAAGTCCAAACCGGTGACCGGTCCAACGGGAATGAACATGGCCTGCCCGTACCCAGGCATGGCGCGAAGCCCCAGGAATAGCTCCACCTCCTCTAAAAGAATAGTGCATTCAAAAGAGTCAAAGACAAAGGTGTGAGTGTCGGGGTGCCACATCTCGAGAAGTGCGCCTGCCAGGGAGAAGTCCCAGAAATATTTGAGAAGATGATTGGCATGAACTAGAATGCCGGTGAAGCCCCACCTGCTCAGGATAGTCCGCACATGGATATTAATAGCAGCCATTAAGCGGGCTATCCACAGCACCTGACCGTAACGGCGAGCGCCGGGAAAATTTGGAAGGTCCTGCAAAATAACCGCTCGATCAGAAAAAAGGTTTTGAAACAAAACAAAGAGGAGTGCCTAATAAAGTCACCACCACTCCCATGGACACTCGGTTCCGAATATGGCAAGGCACTTCGGAAAAACTTTTCATCTCGGTCGAGCCGGTTGGACGAGAGGAGGAGGATGCCATCAGAGCAAAGGGAGAGCAAAGAGCACTGTAGCTGGTGTGGGGAAGAAGAAGGGGAGGTCCCCCCTTCTTATAGAAACCAAAAGCTGCCTCGGGAAGGAGAAAACTTAAAATCCGCGCAGGTGCCCCACTTATAAGACTCTGAAAATTCGACGGGGTCCTCTCCTTTTCAGGGAAGTCCGTGAATCCAGATCGTCACCTCAAGAGGGGATGAGAAAAGAAAGGAATAAAGCTCGGAAAGCAACTCTCACCTCGGTCCCACACTCACATTGATCCCCGAACTTTCATCCCTTGGTGTCGCTTGATCACCAAAGAGACGGTTCGGGTCATGTGGGAGGAGGGTGAGAAGAAATAAACGTGGTCGCCAGGAACCGTGGGTTCTGATTTATAGAATTAAAATTGACCGTGTGTATCTTAGCGTGAAGCATGTGAGTTAAAGCTTCTCCTTCTTCGGCCGGCCGATGAAGAAGAGTACTCAACGTGTGGGTGCTTGATATTCTGTGCAACTAGACAAATAAACAAGTGAAATAGACAATCATAACTAGACAAAGTGGAGTATATGTAAAGAGAATGACATAAAACACACAATTGACTAGAAACTGGCCGGATTCGGGTTATCTCTAACCCCTTTTTTATTTTCGGATTAACAGAGTAAAAATAATGCAAAAAATGTAAAAAAATGATAGGAGGATGTATAATCACTAAATAAAGATATAGGAAAAATAACTGAAAGATTCTGAGTTGAATAGAGAAAGATATAGCCAAATCTGTGTTGTCGAAAAAGCCGAGCAGCAGTCCAGGATCTGCCAGATGCGACTTTGCTTCTGCGCTCATCACGACCAGCCCCGACCTCAGAATCAAGTTCCGTTGATTGTAAACTCAAGAAGACTTGGAGAGGAAGAACTTTTATGAAGAGAGCACTGGCAGAAGACGTCCACACACTGCTGTAGAGGCCGAAGAAGAGAGACTTGACAGATCACCTGCAGAACAGCCTTCCTCTCTCTTGAACCGACGTTTCTCTCTCTAAAAAACTCGAAATTCTCTCTCTAAAAATCAAAAAATCGATGCAGGAGGGTGGTTGGATGTCTTGAGATGCCTGGGGGGTCGTGCTAATGCCCCTGGAACGACCAGAATCAGAGTCCATCTATAGGAGAACGAGCAGTGCGATCGGAGCTAAAAAATAGGGGGCCTTGCGCCCCACCCCTGGGCGCATGCGCCCTGGTGCTGGGCGCATGCGCCCCACTGAAGGGCGCATGCGCCCCCCAGTGGGGGCGCATGGGCACAAACCCCGAAAAAATAGTTCTTATCCCATCGGCGGTTCAGTGGTAGAGTCCGGGTGAAAAACTGGGTCCCTCGTGCCTCAAAGGTGGGGCGCATGTGCCCTCAAGTGAGGGCACAAGGTCACGTGCCTCACTGGTAGGGCGCATGGCCATGTGCCCTGGGTCCCGGGCGCATGTGACCAGGAACCCGGGCGCATGGGACTGGTTTCGCGCGTCTTTCTTCCGGAAGCCATTGCGAACACTCCCGAACTCGGAATTCGACGCCGTTTGTTGCGTTGGAAAGATAACAGGCCGAAGAAGCTTTATATAGCATCGGATCAGCCATCACACCCTCCAAAACTTCATAATTTAATCCGGAAGTTAGGGCAGTGAACAGAAGATCCGATACAGGTCAAAATGACTCCGACGGCAAACCGGAAAGGCACGGTATGCAACAAAAATTGTCCGGGGTGTTAACATGACCATAACCTTCAATGCATGATCATTAGGCATTGGTCATTCAGCCAATTTCCATGTTCACACGATTTACGTGCAGCTTATGCTCGGAAATTATGGCTTTCTGCGGAAAACGTCGGAGAACATCCGATTTCGTTCGGCGAAGCTCCAAATCAACTTAAAAGGACCCAGCATCATCATATGATAAATCATGCGTGTTACCCTATAAAACATGAGTTTTATGCTCTTAATTAGGCAAATTTTGGCGTGTCTACAGCTTGCCTCGCCTTGATGTCGGCTTTGTAAGGTAGCGGCATGTAATGAAGCGAAGTGATTCGTAGTGAATTGTAATGGAATGCAAGTGAATGCAGATGAATGTAGCGGAATGGAATGGTGATGAACTGAAAAGGTGGCATCAAGGTGTAGATATAGACACGCTTATCTACCTGATCCAGCAAAATGAATCTCTCTGAGTATTCTAGATCGCTTTTATGTTCTATCGAAACCTCACATAATTGACTGGTAAAAGACATGCCCTTGGCACGAGAGATGAAAAAGGTAAATGATAAAGGATAAAAGGATGTAGCCAACCCTCAGCGTGGTGAGGAGTCCTCGAATTCGTAGGTTCATCATCAGCCAGCAACCCGAACCTTGCGGTGTTCTTGTACTGTGATGGGCTAAAGTTTGTAAAAGAGAAGTTGTTCTTAAAATGAAAAGAATACCAATCCATCATATTTGGAATCTCAAGTTCATTCAAGTTTCACCAAAATACTCAGCTTAATTCTGAGTGGAAGAACCTCAAGTTCTAAAAGGGTTCGTTTTAAGCATAACAAAATTGCTCGGGTATCGTGAAAACTATGAATCATGTTCTGGCAGAAAACCCGGTATTCGGAAAACAACAAAACAGACTTAAGCCATAGTGAGATTGAAAAACAATGGTGGGACTAACATAGAATGAAGGGAAAGAAGAAACAATGGCATGACCAATTGCCACAGTGGGGTGGGATTAAATACACGGTGGGATAAAAGAAAGGACAGAATAAAACATGGTGGAACAAAAAGAAAGGAATAAAACATGAAGAGATAAAATTGGTAATGATGAAGAATGAAAAGGAGATGGATGTGAAAACATAGAAAATTATGTAGAAAATAGTTGAAGATATAGATTGTCTATTGGAGGTCAAGACACCCGATTAGGAACCATCGTCTCTCCAATGTTCAATTTTGGCTTATCCGTGAGTGTGAAGAAATGACCAAGCCGTCGTAGATTTTGTTGAAGGGGACCTCGGGCCCAGTCATCTTCACGCTCAAGGTCTTCAACATTAATGCATATAATAGGTATCAAATGGACCTAACATAGCTAGGTGACCAATGGTAAGGGTGATGTGAAGTGCAAAATGAAGTGATGGTGATGATGTAAGATTGATGAGAATGTGGATTTGAGTGAAGTCTTCAGGCGTAGTGCATCGACCAGCACCTCTGGTCCATCCTTGTCTTGCCTTCTGACGGAATACAACACCATGAGAATGTTGAGCCGGGTGGTGCTTCCTTTCTTTTCGCCGCAAGGTTGGCATGATGTTCCTTGGGGAACACTGATCTCGTCAATTCACCTGTTAGGACTAAAAAGGTTGCCTGCACATCTTTGATTAGTACCCAACAGACAGAATTGTCATATGAAGCAAATTGTCCTTGAAATGATCAACTGAAGATTTTACTATTAAAACCATCATTTAGAGGTCAAAAAAAAGTTTATGATGATGGTTCCTTTAGCAAAAATGTCATTTTTAACATTATAGACAATTTCTGAATTTTTGAGATTTTTCTAAATTTTTCAAATTTTTTGTCCATGTGCCCCCGATCGGGGGCACCTGGCCATGCGCCCTGGGGTGGGGCACCTGGCCATGTGCCCCCAGGTGAGGGCACATGTGCCCTGAGGCCAAAATTTTATATTTTTTTTCATAAAAAAAATTATACCTGATTGCCCTTCTCTTTTTGCTTCTTCAGCTCCTGCAAATACTCAATGAAAATGATTAAATTTTTATCATTACTCATCCCTTTGCCTGTATATTGTATGCCTTGATTTTGAGTCAAAGGCAGGAGCCTTCTTAACAAGGTGGAATAAAACAAATGACTTAAAATGAAATGGGGGGTTGAGAGAACTTACCTGTCATGGTGTGAATCCTCTCCCCTCCGTATTGAAATGCCTGAAACACTTGACAGAAGGAGATTAGATCTTCATCAGGACTCATCCCTTTGCCCATTATGGTCAACTTTGACTTAGGTCAAGGGGAAGAGCCTTCTTAACAAGGTAATTAAAGTAAAAATGGATATGCAGTGCAGAAATGAGAATATGCATGACAATCAAATAAGCATGGATGCAACTAAGGCAATGATCATAACTAAGCAAATTTTTTTTTTTTGGATTTTATTAAAAAAAACATTTGGATTTTCAAAAGTATTCAATTTTTTTTGGATTTTTGAAATATGTGTTTTTTTTTGAATTTTTGAAATATTCATTTTTTTGGGTTTTTGAAATATTCATTTTTTTTTAGGTTTTTTTGAAATATGCATTTTTTTTGGGTTTTTGAAATATGCATTTTTTGTGGGTTTTTGAAATGTGCATCTTTTTTTGTGGAAAAAATGCTAGTATTTGAGACAAGTCATCGGTCTTTGAGGTTTGTCAAGCTTCAAGTGGTAGATGCCACGTGCAAAAATAAAGTTCTCTACCTAGAATCCTTCTAACCTTCTTCCTTTGATCGGCTTGGGTTCCACCTGGATTTGGTCGGTTTACCCTACCCAAGGGGTTTAAGGAGGAAGAGTATAGAGGAAGTCCTTGATAGGGTTTGAAGATGTTGAGAGGGATTTCTCTACTCTCACTCAAATTACCCATTGGGGTTCGGCCTCTTTGGGTTTTTCTTCCTTTTTTTGATCTTGTGGCACATATTTGGACAAGTTTTTGACCCGTGGGGACATTGCCCATCTTTTAATGCCATTTGCCTTGACTATCATTCTGGGTACTCATTCAGACAGGTTGATCATTTTTTTTCTAACCTGAGGGGTTCATTTCCCATCTTTTGGCACCCTTTTGTACCCTCTGAGACGGCCTCCTACTAGGGTGGCGAGTGTTTTCGATACTACCCCTCTCTAATCTTCTCTCCCTATCTTGGACCGAGTAGAAGAGAATAGGGTAAGGGTACTCCTTCCATTTCTAGATTTCTACCTTGCCTTTCGCAAGTGTCGGGTTGTCTGGATTCTAGGATTGGGAAGTGTTGTGTGTGTAGGATGGTACCTACCCTTGACTTCTCACGAACCACCTAGGATCGATGACTTGAGATCATACCAGTGGTTTCTCCATTTTTTATGGAAAGTACTTTTTGAGGTAAACTCCATTCCAAGGATGATTCAATTTTTCTCCATTTGCATTAGTCAATTCATATGCATTACCTGGATACTTTTCAGAGATTACAAAAGGCCCTTCCCAGTTAGGTTGCAACTTGGAGCGGGGACCCCCTGGCTTAACGAATATGCGTTTGACTACCATCTCACCGATTTCGAATTTTCTCTCGACCACCCTCTTTTGATAAAACCTTTTGAGTCTATTCTGATAAGTCCGGGCATGCTCGGCGGCGGCTAGCCTTCTTTCATGCAAGAGTTCAAGCTGTGCAAGGAGAGATTCTCTTCTCTCATCAACAGGAATATCCATGTCGAGCTGTACTCGGAGAGATGAAAGTAATACTTCGTAAGGGACCACTGCTTCCATCCCATATGCCAAAGCATACGGGGTTTGTCCAGTGGGAGTTCTTACAGAAGTACGATAAGCCCATAGAGCATCTACAAGCTTATCAGGCCAGTCAGCAAACTTGCTAGACTTACAAGATTTCTTGATGATTTTGATTAAGGTTTTGTTGGTGGCTTCCGCTTGACCATTGCCTTGAGGATAGTATGGTGATGAATGATGCAATGAAATGTAATACATGTTGCAAAGATCACGCAGATCTTGAGAAAGAAATTGTGGCCCATTATCGGTGACGATGTCGCTGGGGATCCCGAACCTTGCCAGGATGTTGCGCTTGATGAAGGAGCAGACTGTTGACGCTTTAATCTCCACGAATGCTTCCGCTTCAGCCCACTTTGTGAAGTACTCCGTTGCCGTCAGAATGAATGATTTTGAGCGCATTTCGGAGTTGAGGTCACTCAAGGGGCCAATGATATCAAAAGCCCACATGCCGAAAGGTCACGGTGCATGAATTGGATGTAGGGAAGATGCGGGAGAGTGAATCTTGTCGGCATGGAGTTGACATGAGTGACAATGCCGGACAAAGATGGAGCAGTCTTCTTCTAGAGTTGGCCAATAATACCTTTGTCGGATGATTTTCTTAGCAAGGGCTTGGGCATTCACATGCCCACCACAAACACCAGAATGTGCTTCCTTCAACACCAACTCGGCTTCTTCTTCATCAAGACATCTGAGTAAGATTCCACTTAGGCTTCTCTTATAGAGCACTCCTCCTAGGATTGTATACCTCTGGGATACTCTTCTGATTGCCTTCTTTTCTTTGGTGGTTGATCCAGGTGGATATGACTGATCTTGGCAATACCTCGCAATCTCGTCATATCAAGGTCTCTCACCTTCTTCTAATTCTTCGAACTCAATCAAGGAGATTTCTTCCTTCTGTTCCAAGTATTCTTTTCTGTTGAATCTTTCCTTAACCTTTAGAAAACGTCCATCCTCAATTGCTGGAATTGTCCTCTTACAGATGTGGATAGTCCGCACTTGCCTGCCTAGCGGGACAGATAGAGATGAAGCTAGTGAAGCTAAGGCATCGGCGAGGATATTCGAGAGCGGGGGACATGAACAAAGGTGAGTTTGAAGAATAGCTTGATGTAGCAGGTGGTGAGCTCCTGGTAGGGTTTGAGGTTTGGATGAGAAGTTCGGTATTTGGATAAGACTTGGCGTAGGATCAATTGACTATCACCTATCACCCTCAGTTCGGTGGCACCATGGAAATGAGCGGCCTCCGGCCGGCCGGCAAGGCTTCATACTCGCCTATGTTGTTGGTTGCTGGAAAGTTAAGCTGAAAAGCCTGTGGAATGGTGACACCTTCAGGTGACAGAAGGACAATACCTATCCCTCTACCATGAGAGTTCAGAGCCCCGTCAAAATATAATGTCCAAAGATTGGAAGATCGGACTAACATTAGTTCGTCATCCGGGAACTCCGACCGGACTGGGTCAAAGACGGGTATGGGATGATGGGCAAGGTGTTCAGCAATAGCATAGCCCTTAATTGCCTTCTGTGGGACATAAGTGATATCAAATTGGGATAAGAAACTCTGCCATCGCCCTAACCGATCAGTCAAGACTGTACACATTTTCGTGCTAATTGTTGCAGATATCTGTTTGGAACTCGTTTACCTCTGACTTTCCTATTTCCTAACCTAACTTGACCTACTGAAGATAAAGCTGGAAAGGTGGTATTTACAGTGGAGGGAGGATCGAGCAAATCGATCAATGATTCAGAAAAGGGGGATCCCTGATTGGGAGTACCCTCTGGGATGAGTAGAGACGTCTCCTCAATGGAAATGTGAGTTTCAGAGAAGACGTTTTGAAAATTTCAAGTAAAAAGATAGAATGAGTCTGAGTGACTCGAGGCTTGCTATAAGATGACTGAATTAATAGAGATAAAAACTTAAGAATAAAGGGGAAAAAGGGGCTCGTGGGCCCAATGGTAATAGAAAGTGGACACATGGGTCCAAAACTGATGAATAAAGTAAATGGGTACGTGGACCCGATCATAGAAATAAATGGGCATGTGAGCCCATGTTGAGAAAAGCCCTCAGTTCTGAAGTTGATGAGGGAAGCAAATGGGCAAGCAGGCCCAGTAAGAGTGGAAGGTTGAAGAGGGCACATGGGCCCAAAGAGGGTAAGTGGGCCCTGAAGCCCATCCAAAAGATCTAGAAACAACGGCACGAGATTTAAACATGGCATTGTTGTATTTGGGCCTTGTGGAATAGTTTTGACTTGGGTGGTATGCTTAACTAGATGATCCAAGATTGGTCTGCCCTTGGGTGGTTCTTGATACTCTTACCCACTTGAGAACAAACGAGTCAAGGATAAGCACAGGTCTTCCAAGTCTTCTTCTTCTTCATCTGGAGCTTTCCTTCTCTTGACAGTTATCATGGAACTTTTGTCATCTTCAGCCATCATCATGGTCTCCCCTTTGATAAAGAATGTATGGAGTCCCATGGCATATCCTGGCTGGAAGATCTTCCTTGAGATGGAACCCTCTTCATATCCCAACCCCTGCCTGCGTGGCCTTTTCACATTTTCAATTGGCTGAGTGATCCCTTGAAGATCCTTGCCTAAACCTCTTCCAGGCTGATAGCCCAATTTCATCATCATCCGCCATCCCAGTGTGTCTGGTAGAGAGGCGGTCATACATCTGACTTCTGGCAATTCTCCCACTGAGATCTGGGGTTGTATTGACAGACCTAGGGGTGATGTAAAAACATCATTCATCTCATCCCTCATAGGCATGCTAGTCACTTTGACCACTTGTCCTTTAAAGGGAAATTTTATGCACTGGTGGTTTGTTGAAGCCACAGCTCCTATTGCCTCCAAATATGGCCTCCCAAGTATAGCCCAAAATGTTGGATCCAATTCTAGAATATGAAAATCTGTTGTGACCGTACATGGTCCAAGTTTGACTTCTAGAGTGACCACCCCATGTGCAGACTTCTTGGAGTTGTCGTAGGCCGTCACCATGGCACAGGATGACTTGATTTCTTGCTCAGAAATACCGCACAACTGCAAAGTTTCTGGCGGCATAACGTTGATAGAAGCTCCAGTGTCAACCAAACATGATTTTACTTCGACATTGCAGATGATAACAGCCACACGCAAAGCAAATCTCCTAAAGTCCGGATCTGCTAATTCTTCCTGAGAGAAAGTGAGTGTTGGGTGCTCACTTCTAGGGGTTAACACTGTAGTGATCTTCTCAGGTGGGAGATCTTCATTCACCATGACCCTTTGCAAGTACTGTTGTAGAATCTCTTAGTGCACCTTTGATCTTTTGATCAACTCAAGTATGGAAATACGAGTCGGTGTTTTATCCAAATGTTTTAACAGATCATACGCCGTGCCTGGCAATGGTTCTTCCACTTGTTCCTCCTCCACTGGCTCCTGCGGTTGAGTTCCGGCTTGGGGAAAGAGCCGCTGGAACATCCTCCCACTCCGAAGCACCGGGGCTATTTGGCGGTCGGGTAGAGGTGACGGGTTAACTGGGGTGGGTTGTGGTGGAATAGGTGGTGTAGATGCAGGTATGGTAGGTAATGGGATCGGTGGTTCTAGGATGATTGGGTTAGTTGGTAGAGGGGTAGGAATTGTAGGTGGTAGTGATGGTGATACCGGTGGCCTAATAAGAAGAGGCCGGGGTGCAGGAGTGGTTGATGAGTTTAATGAAGGTTGTGGTGGTATGATAGGTTGTGGTGTTGGTGTGGTAGAGCTCGTAGGCTGGGGGTTCAGGTTTGGTGGTGATTGTGGTGGTCGGATGAGCAAGGGCCGGTGTGTAGCAATGGTTGAAGGAGGTGTAGTTAGAGAGGGGGCTGGCCTAATGATGGGTCAGCGAGAAGAAGTGGCGGCCAGTGGTTGGGTTATTGAGCTTTGTGGTAGTTGTGGAGTAGAAAGTGCACGGATTATTTGTCTAGGAGGGTTCCTAGCAGGAGGCCTAGCCGGGTTGACAGGCATGGTTGTATTGTGGCTTTCTAGTTGCCAACCTTGAGCACGGCTGGCATCTCCCTGGACAATGGAGTGTACTAGACCAATTCCTGGGTTTGGATGTGCTGGTGCCGGTGCTGGAGCGGGAGCATGTAATGGGAGCGGATTTTGGATAATCCCCAAGCCAGGTTGTTGTTGAGGTTGAGCCGGTGGACGTTGCCGCTGTTGTAGCCTAGCCTTCATAGCTTGTATGCATTCCCCCATTTGGACCCAATCAATGCTTCCTTGGTCATTCAGATCGTGGATATAATCCTTGAATTGAAAGCACACCTCTACAGTGTGACCAGGACACCGGTGGTAAGCACAGTATCGGGACATATCTACATTTGTTGGCCAAACCTCTCTTTCCTTGGGCAATTCCAATTGTTTTTCTGCCATGAGTACATTGAAGATGTCGGTCAAGGAGTAAGGGAGTTGCTGGTAGTTCTCTCTCCTAGGACCTCCCCTTCGTGGTGCCTGATTGGGTGGTGGCGGTGCCCTATTGTAGGTAGGTTGACGAGGTTGCTGGGGTTGTGCTACTGGTTGCGGGGGTTGTTGTGATTGTCGTGGTTGTTGTGGCCTAACCTGTTGTTGAGAAGGGTAATAGGAATGGTTTTGTGGTGGGTTTCTGAACTGGTTTTGACGGTTCTCTCCCTAGTTCCCTACAATATTTATAGCTTCGTTGTTAACCACTCCTTCGGTTGTAGGCCCAACTGGTGCAGAGGGGGTTTTCCTGAAGTTTCTAGGTTTGGGATCAAATGGATTTATCATTGTGGCATCCTTGAAGTGGGCTTGCAAGTATCGGGCAGTCATAGAGTTCATTCATGGTGGTAGGACAGTGCATGATCAAGACATTTCTCAAGGCAGGTGTAGTGTTGCCAATAAGCATCTTCACTTGTTCCCCTTCAGAAATCACATCTGTCAATTCTTCTGCCATTCCCCTCCAGCGATCAGCAAACTTTATGAAGTCTTCCTCTGGCTTCCTCTTTTCAAAGAATCAAGTCCGTAATGGAGCATGCCGGTGCCACCCGGTCTCGTATCTTTGCAAGAATTTTGTCTTGACAATGTCGAAGTCTCCTGCCTCAAAGGAGTCGAGTGAGTAGAACCATTCCAATGCAGACCCTTCTAGTGATCGGCGGAACAAGAAGGCAAGAACCCTACGATCATCTTTCCAGAATGAGGACTCGTAGAGAAAATCCTTAAGATGAAGAAAAGGATTGCCAGTACCATTGTAGCGGCGATAAACTGGTAGCTCAGAAGGTGGCAGGTGTAGGACTGGCAGAGAAGGAATAGAAATCTCAGGCATTGACTTGGAGTCCAGGCGACATCTCAGCTCTTCATAACGTTCATTCATCTGGGTGAGCTGATCCATGATTGCCCTGGTGAGAGCAGGTTCTTGGTTTACTGGTGGGGGTATGTAGTTAGAGACATGGTTCTGAAATTGAGGATCATGACTTGAAGATTGTCCCATGACTTGATGGGTCAAGGGAGCAACATGGTTGAAATAAGTTGGCTGAACAAATGAGGGTTGGACCACAGACGGTTGAACAATAGATGGTTGAACTACAAATGGTTGTGCTAGCGATGGTTGATTCATAGATTGTTGAACAACAGGAGGTTGAACAAAGGGTGATTGAATGAGTGGTGGTCGAACCAGAGGACGAGGAGATGAGGCAACTTGATTGGTTTCAGCCTGATCTGAAGCAATTTTGCCCTTCACCATGGATTGTATGCGGGCATAGGTTTCTGGGTCGGTATAGAGAGACAACTCCCTAAAGAGTTGTTCAACATCACGAGGAGCAGATGGTTGAGGGACCTCTTGCGCTTCTGACTCAAACAATGGATTAACACGACCATCCGATGGATTTGGTTGATGACCCATCTCATGTTCTCGATGTTCAGCTTGTTCTTCCATTCCAACGTGTCTTCCAGACCTTAGTTGCATTGAACTTCAAGGAAAAGGTAAAACAAACAAGTTGACAAAGTAAACAAAGAACTTTTTTTGTTTTTTTTTATTATTTTGCAAAAAGTTAGAGGTTTGAATTTTTTGTTTGACAAGCAAGTTATGCAAACACTTGAAAGCAAAATTACGCAATGCGTGGGAACCGGTTTGAATGGTCAAAAGAGGGCCACGTGGGGCCAATTAAAGGTGAATAAAGATCTGATCCAAGTGGGGATAGATCTGGAAAAAAGGGTTGTGGTTCACGTGGGAACCAAAGTAAAGAAAGAGATTGGTTCACGTGGGAACCGGTTTAAAAGGAAAAGGGTGGTTCACGTGGGAACCGGTTTAAATAACATGCAGAAATTAAATGGCATACTTGGCACTTCAGATCTGATGAAAGATGGGTGAAATCAGAAGTTTTGAGATGGCATGAAGTTTAAGAGAGGTGGAAAGAAGGAAAGAGAAGGAAAGGCTCACGTGGGAACCGGTCTAGAACTAGAACTAGTTGCAAAACAAAACACTAAGCACCCACGGTTGAAGACATTGCTTGTCCCACCGTGGTCGCCACAAAGCTGTCGACTCTGAAAATTCGACGGGGTCCTCTCTGTCGACTCCAGAAAACGGGTTCCGTATCGGCACCTCAAGATAAGAAGGTGAAGATGAAATTGGGGAATGGGAGTGGATCGGAAAACACTCGGAAAGCGGTAAAGACTCCTCACCTCGGTCCCACACTCACATTGATCCCCGAACTTTCATCTCACGGCGTCGCTCGAGCACCGGAGATGGTTCGGATCATGTGGGAGGAGAGTGAGGAGGAGATGAAATTAAAGCATGAGAAATGTGGTCGCCAGGAGCCGCGGGCTCCGCTTTATAGAATAACAACAAGATTGAGTTGTTTGTTGTTTTGACCGTGTACCTTAGCGCGGGAGATCGGGATATGGGTTCAACCTTCTTCTTCTTCTTCGGCCGGCCGATGAAGAAGAGTCTCCCAACCGATGCTAGCTTGATAAAACTGTGCAACTAGAACAATAAACCAAGTGAAAGAAAATGATTAGAACTATGGGAAGTGTAGTAACTGTAGAGAGAATATGAGAAAGAAGCAATTGGAATCGAACTCACCGGATTGGGGTGAGCCTTAACCCTTTTTTTTGTATTTTTTTGATTATGTAAAAATGATGAAAATAAACTGAAATATGCTTTAAAACAGTAAATGAACTGAGTTAAATGAGTTGATAAATCTTATGGAATGGATCGGCTTGAGTTGAAGCCGAGTTGGTTGAGAAAAGGCCGGTTCGGGTAGCTTTGCACCCTTCTGGCGCGACTTCGGTGCAGAGGATTCTACGGACGACCTAGATGTCAGAATCGAGTTCCGTTTGTTGGAGTAGACGTAGGACTCATAGAGGAAGAGTTTCTATGTTGATGACTTCTCCTAAATCCTCCTTTATAAGCCAGTAAAAATTCTGAAAGTGGGCGGATATCGAAAACAGAACCTGGATGCGCGCCCTCAGTGTAGCAACCGCCACAAACAAACGGCAAGTCGGAATGGAGTGCCGTCAGTTGGGGACGAAAGGGGACGAAGAGAGGAACAATTTGTATGTTTAAGACTTTTGCAGAAGAAGCCTCGAATTTTCTCCAGAAGTCGATGAAGATGATTGATGAAGAACACCCGGATCGAGCCTTCTCCTTCACCTCGGGATCGATTTCTTGACTTCGGATCGCCTTTGGACATCGGGACGGCTTTGGAGAAGAGCTTGGACGACCTTGGGACGAGCTAGGCACCGGGAGTTAACCTTGGGTCGTTGAGAATGGTCCTCAATTTATAGGGGAAGGGAGACGGTGCAAAATTTAGAAACTGGACCTAACGCGCCCCCGCGTTTCAAAGGAGAGGAGGGTGCGCAGGGCGCGCCCTCAAACCAAGGGCGCGCAGGGTGCGCCCCCAGTTCGGGGGCACGGTCTGTGCGCCCCCCTGTTTCAAAGGGACCGGGGGCGCGTTCTGCATCTCACTGCTAAAAATCGACGGAAACTTCCGGAAATTGCTAAAAATCGACTTGACATACGTAAGGCGCCCCCGAACTGGGGGCGCGGTACAAATAAGTGAAAATCCTCCACCAAATCCACCCAAAAATCCGGTTTAGAAGGTGCTAATCGGGGCAATTTCCGGTTTTCGGAAACCGACCGCGCCCCCGCCTTTCAAGGGGACCGGGGGCACGCAGGGCGCGCCCTTAGTTTGAGGGCGCGCAGGGCGCGCCCCCGGGTTGAGGGCGCGCAGGGCGCGCCCTCCCCTTTCAAGCGGAGCGGGGGCGCGGTATACTCTCTCTCCTACGCGCGTGTTCCGCGAGCCGTATCTTGCAAACCGGATGTCCGATTCGGCTCCCGTTTGTCGCGTTGGAAAAAGGACCTTCAACCGCACCTCCTCAAGTCGGTAAACCAGCCGCATGACTCCCGAGATGTTCGTACGGGGCTTTCTACCGGTTTACCCTCTCGCGGAAAGCCGAAACCTGGGGCGAAGATCCGAAAGAGCACGGTTCCGGTCGAGAAATCTCGGGTCAACTCGGGATGACTTGAAATGATGACCGAATAAGTCCTGTACGATCGGACAATCCGAAGTCATCGAAAAATCTGAGATTAACCCGGTAAACGTGAATCGAAAGCCGTAAAAGCCGCGAAACCCTAAAATTGACCGAACCGGCCTTATAGCCCCGGTTGATAAAATATACGGCTAGAATCGACCCGGATGACCTGAAAAGACCCGGTGATGACCGGAAAGGCCTAACATGTGGTTCGGGATAGCCGTGTCAGCACAGATCGAAAAAGTCGTAACGAATGCCGTCATTGACCGACGCCAACCGAAATGACTTCTCGGAAACCCTGAATGTTACGGAACACATGCGGGACTCCCGAGACCTTTAATTATGGACCATTGAAGGTCGGTCATCGAGCAGGCTTCGTGTTTTTACAGTTCACGTGTGGCTCTCGCTTGAAGGTCACGGCAATATTCCGGAAATCATTGGTCCATTCTCACCTAACAAGGGGGGCTCCACCAATGTCCTTAGCTCATCTCCATGATGTAATCCGGATCAGATAATGGTCAGATAAAAGATATCGCCTATGGAATAAGAGTCTAGGGCTCCGAATTAGGCCAATTTGGCGTGTCTACAGCTTGCCTCGCCTTGATGTCGGCTTTGCAAGGGAATGGCTTGTAGCGGAGCGAAGTGAAACGTAGAGAAAGCGTAGTGAAACGAGATGGATCGTAGTGGAATGTAGTGGAGTGAAATGGCGATGGACTGAAAAGGTGGCATCAAGGTGTAGATATAGACACGCTTAACGACCAGATTCGGCAAGACGAATCTCCCCAAGTCTCATGGTTAACCACCATGTTTCATCAAGTCTTCCTATGTTCGATTGGTAAGAGATGTGCCATTGGCACGAGAGAAGAATAGCCAACCCCCAACGCGGTGGGGAGTCCCCGAAACATGGGTTCGTAGGTTCATCATCAGCCGGTAACCCGATCTTTGCGGTGTTCCTGTACTGTGATGGGCTAAAATTTAAAAAGAGATTTGTTTGAAAAAGTAAAAGAATACCAATCGAGCACATTCAGGCTCTTAGATTCATTTAAGTCTTCCAAGAGACAAGATTTGATTCGGAATGGAATGATCTCAGATTCCGAAAGGCAAATGTTTAAGCATAGACCGTGAAGATAATGACGGTGCAAGTTCTGATCAAAATAGAGGGCCCTTGGCGTGATGAATAGGCTGCCATGGTGGGATGAATAGCAAAGAAGTTGCAATGGCCATAGTGGTGAAAAGATTTCAGGGCACAAAGTGGTTACCGAACACGGTGGGATTAATAGACACGGTGGGATATTAGAGAGGTTGGTGGGACTAGAGAATATGGTGAATGACACGGTGGGATTTAGAATGATCGAGAGGGTGAGAAGGTGAAGATTAGGAAATGATGTATGCAATGACAACAAAATGTAATGCAATTAATACTACATGATGCATGTTGGGCTCAAGAAAACAAAACTTGTATAACAAATAGTTGAAGATATAGATTGTCTATGAGGTCAAGATACCCATTCGGGAACTATCGTCCCTCACAGCACAACTTTGGTTTATCCGTGAGTATTAGAGATGACCCGACCGTCGTAGATTTTGATGAAGGGGATCTCGGGTCAAGTCTTCTCTATGCTCATGGTCTTCAACAAATAATGCATAAGATAATAATACACGACTAGCGACATATATGCTAGTCGGCAAGAAATGGGGGTTTCCCATGTCCATTCCTCCGTTTCCCCGAGCAATTCCTGTCTTTCATCAAAATGTTAGTTCCGAATGAACAATAATGTTCACTCGACCTTAATAAAGATCAAACATAAATGTATTTGATTTTACAAATTTTTTTGAAATTTTTATGTATTTTTTTTTTGAATTTTTCTGAATTTTTTGAGAAATTTTCAAAAATTTGACCGAACGTGCCCCCGAACCGAGGGCGCGGCCAGCGCGCCCTAGGTTGGGGTTGCACGGCCTGCGCGCCCCCCCGCGCCCCCATCTTGAGGGCGCGTTTGATCCCAGTTTCCTGTTTTGATCGGATCCGAATCCGATTCAAATCGGGACCGATTTCCCCTATATAAACTCCTCTTAGGACGACCAAATCGTCCTACCAACACCCAGGATGGCTCCTCCTTTGAAAAAGCAGCGTGTTGGCTCGGTTCGAGGTATTTCAAGCATCCCGGGTCATCTGATGGCCAGAATCGGCGCCGACTTGGTGAGTTTGCTGCCAATTTTAGCTTTCAACCACTCTCTTCTTCTTTTTTTCCTTAAAAATTTTCTCTTACCTCCTATTTGGGTGTAGGATTACCCAAACTTCCCTGGGCCTCGCCGGTATTGCTCTCCTCCTTGGCTTTCCAGCTTGCTTGACGCCCTCGGCTTATCGGTCAGAGCAATTCTTCGAGATTGGGGCTTAACCGGGCTCTTGATCCATGCCAAGCAATATTCGGGCTACTCCCTTGATTTCGGTTTGATGGGAGCTCTTGTTGAGTTTGTGGCACCCCGACACTCACACGTTCGTGTTCGGCAGCTTTGAGTGTATAGTTCTTCTTGAAGAAGCAGAGCTCCTTCTCGGCCTCCCTCGGACTAAGAAGGGAGAAACTGAAGGTATGTTCATCCCTCCAGGACCCCTCTCTTGCTTGGAATTCTTGCAGGATTTTGTCGAGGCTCGGCAGATCAGCACCTTGTTGGCCGGCAAGCGAATCAGTGTTCCCAAGTTGGTGGCTTGGACAATCTCTCTTCTGACGGCTCCTGGTCTAGACGAGGACCGGATTCTGCGCGGCACAAAGGGTTTCACGGCTTGCCTTGCCGCGGTGTTCTTGTTTCCTGCGGAGGATGGTTTCCTGGAGGTTGATCAACTCTCGTGCATCCGCGGCATCTGGAGCGGTGCGCGGTTGGGGCCTTCAGTTCTGGGCTTCTTGTACTGCGGACTGTCCGCAGCTTGCGTGGGCCGTCCTCCCTTCGGCAGTGCGCTTTTACTTGCTTGCTGGTCCGATCTTCACTTTAAGTTCGATCCAGCCGGTGAGGTGGCCACCAGGTCGCAGCTCTTCCGCCGTAGCCCCTTGTTCCCATATGCCGATGCAATTGGCTTCGGCGAGAGAGTCGCCAATAGGTGTGCATCAGTGAAGAAAAGGCCGGACTGGCGTGCTCACTTTGCCTCCATGAACCGTTCTAGCTTCTTGCACTCTTCTGCTTTCTTGATGCGGAAGGACTTGCAGGTGTGCTTTGTGCCCGGCGTTGATCTCCGCCTGGTTACAGGTTCGGCCTATGTGTTGTACAACACTCACCGTTGCCATTCCCAGATCGGCTTGCCTCGGTACGAGTTGCCCAAGCTGTCCCACCTGTCACCTATCAAGGGTAGACAGCTTGGCTCCGCGGATGACGAGGAGGAGGCGATCTCAGTCATTGCCTTGTGGGAGACGAGTCGGGTGTGCCGCCCAGGCCTCCTGATTGAGGAGGACCCTGACCGGAAGCGTCGCTACATCTCTGCGTTGAAGGTTCTACTTGCCTGAGCGTCTTCTTTTCCTGCTTTAACTTGTCAGCCATGTTGTTTTTATTTTGAATAAACAATTATTTATAGCAAGTTTGAGTGAAAATTCAAAAGAAATTTGCCTTGTTTCGGAAAAATGCAAGACAGATGTTGACAATTATAATGAATATGCCTTGTTATTTTTCAACACCTTGAATATTTTTTAACATGAAACAAGATATTTTTGAAAGGTTTTAACCTGCCTTTTTTCTTTAGCTAATTTTTCAAAGCAAACCATGAGTCTGATGAATTTTCTTTCGGTGACTCCTTGATCGGCTCGATTTTCTGAACAGCTTGACGCTTTCTGAAATTTTCGCTATTTTTATCAATTTTGCTCCTGAAAAATACATTTTTAGCCATTTCTGACTAATAAATGTATAGAATTTTCTCCTAACCCCTGAAAAATGTTAGCTAGTGATGGTAAAAAACATTAATATGTCTAACTAATTTAGGAATTGAGACATTCAAAGTTATGTGAAAACAGAGATTTTTGATGAGAATTTAAAAAGAATTTTTCTTCACAAAATTATTTTGAGCAAACCGTGCATCAGATCAGAATTCTTTCGGTGGCGTTGCGATCAGCTCGATTTTGTGAATCTTGGGTGATATTTTCAAATTTCTCCCATTTTCACATTTTTACTCTCTATAAATACCCCGTGGAGGTAAGAATATCTCATTTCCACCTGCACACCATCTCTCCTCGTGCCGGAAGCTCCAGAGTTCCAACTCAGATCCGGAGTCCGAGACGCCATCAAAGGTTAGTGCCCCTGTTACAAAAAATGTAGATCAGGTTATGCTCTTCGATTTGGTTCAAGTTTTACGCGATTTCGAGTTGATTTGACGAAGTTATCACGAAAACAGAGATCGAACAGATGAGAGGGTGCGGTCAACGCAAAACGTTGACCGCGCCCTCTAACCAGGGGCGCGCAGACCGCTCCCCCAAGAGGATGGCGCGGTCTGCGCGCCCTCTCTCTTTTCTATGGGAAGGGGCGCGCATAGCGCGCCCCTATAATGAGGGCGCTCTCAGCGCGCCCTCAAGTGGAGGGCGCTCTGAGCGCGCCCTCCCTCTCCAAAGGAGAGGAGGGCGCGTTCGGTTGAGGTTTTTTTTTTTTATGAATGAAAAAAAAAAGTGTGTAACAGAGTTTAATGTCAACTTCCCTTCTGGCACAGATGCCGAGACACGTTCGCCGCCACGACTCCGATTCCGATGAGCCCGAGCTTCCGGCAGTCCGAGAGGTACATTTTCTTTTCCTGCACTTAATGATTAGCTTCTTTGCATTTTGGCAATAAGAATTGGGTGAACTAATTAAATGAATTCATTGCAGGCCCGGATAAAATCCCGGATCTCGTGGGACCTGGTGCATGCTGCCTACCTAGGCCTACCGGACTTCCAGCAGGTTCGGTTAGAGGAGATGGGGTTTGGGCCCATCCTCCGGGTGACTCCCTTTTGGGAGGCCCTGCCACTGGTGCAGGTCCTCCATGAGTCCTGGGACCCAGACTCCTTCGTGTTTCTGTTTCCATGGGGGCACATGGTGCCCTCCTTAGAGGATGTTGCACACATCACCGGTCTTCGTGTTTACGGTAGGCCGGTGGTGTGTGCCACCTCTTCCGACTATTCGCGGGAGTTCCGGGCCCTCTTCGCATATGAGCCCGAGTTCGACCCGGAGGATGGCCTACGCACCATCGCTAGACTAGAGGCTGGTGAGATGGTAGGCTTGGTTGATGCCGAGCGTGTCCGCGGCGAGAGCCAGGACAGCTTTTTCTGCCGCATGGTCGGCCAGGCTGCAGCGGCATTTACCGGATTACCTGGCTCCTTGGAGGCGGACGTAGACTTGCGCCGTTTCCTCCTCTTCTTCTTCGGGCGCCTTCTGTTGGACTTGAAGACGGACCGCATTCATCTGCGGTTCCTCCCTTTGCTTGCTGACCTGGAGCAGGTTGGCACGTACGCGTGGGGGGCAGCGATGCTCGCCCATTTGTTCTGTGGCCTCCAGCCTGAGGCGGTTTCTGTTTCGGTTGCCGACTTCTCTCCTTTAGCAGCTTTCCTTTCTTGTACACTTGTATTGCTCTGCTTTGCTCTGACGAGTTGTGCCTTTTACAGGTCTGGAGCTACCTCTACTTCCCCCTCGGTCGGGCACAATAGTCCTACCCCGACCTCTTCCCCCTGATGGCTCGTTGGGAGCCCCTCCGCCCTACTGGGGGCCATCGTAGCCAGCTGGCTTCGATTCGTTCACAGATTCTCCGTTTCCCACACACTGAGGTATGTCTTTAATTTGTGTATCAATATCTCCTGTTGAAATAATAATCATGATTTTGCTTCCCACAGGTGTGTTGGAGGCCATATCTCGTGACCGATGACCATCTCCAGCTTTGGATTGCCCACGCTGGTCGTGTCTTCGGCCACGATCTGCATCTTCTGTGCGTTAATGAGCTGGCGCCACTGTGGCTTCGGTTCTCGGCACGCGCCCTCGGTCTGGAGCAGGACTGGTTGGAGCCTCCTCCTCCTCTTCCCCAAGTTGGTGCTCGTCCCAGGCGCCTTCTCCTCCCCGTGGACTGGGTGGAGAGGTACCACGCCTCGATCACTTTGTGGTATGAAGGTGGCGAGGTAATTTTTGGCTGGGCAGAGGATAGCCGAGACTACCTTCGCCGATACGCGGAGGCGTACGGCCACTTGTTTGTTCCAGAGGGTCAGGTAAATGCTTCTTTTTTTCTTTTGATTCTGTGTTATTGTTCTCTTCTGACCTTCATGTCATTTCAGGAGGCTCGGGCTCTATTGCTACGCCAACAGCTGGAGATCGTTGACCTTCGGCAGGAGGTGGCCACTCTTCGTGGCATGCTGGAGACTGAGGTAGACACTGCCTTTGACCTTCATTTGTATCCTCAACATATGATTGCCTTGCTTTGATGTGTTTTTCTTCTGTTCACAGCGGAAGGCTCGTGCTGAGGGTTCACCTCCTTCTCTGTCGAGGGAAGAGGTGGCTGAGCTCCGCCAACGTCTTAGTGAGGCGAGAGAGGCCCTGACGACCAAGGAGCCAGAGGTATCTTTCATTGTTGTCTATTCTGGTTGTTGATTTTTCTTGGTTCATATACTTCCTCTTTTTCCAGGTTGTCAAGCTTCAGAGTAGCTTGTCCTCCCGTATCCAGTCCTTAGAGTCTGAGGTGGAGACATTGCGGTCTGCCCCAGCCGATCTTCGTTCCCAGATGATCGTCTCGGATCTCCGCCTTCAGCACGATAGAGCCATGCGCGAGGTGGAGCGCCAGCATAGCCAGGCCATGCGATCTCTGGAGCAGATGCACCTGCAGGCACAGGTTCATTTGTCGGCAGCAGAGGCGACATTGCAGGTTTACCGCCAGGGCATCCCTCCACAGCCGAGCCAGAGTTTCACCCATCAGAGCAGCTCCCATCGGAGTGGCACGCACCGGAGTGGCGGCGCTGCTCGTAGTCGGGGTCACCACGGGCGGAGCCAGCAGGGGCAGAGTGGCCAGAGCCAGAGCCACGAGCACGGTGCTTCTGCGTTCCTGGCCACTTCTTCAGAGCGTCGCCGCAATGAGGCGGCTGCAGCAGCTTTGGCGGACACCGCTACCATGCCTCCTCCGCATGGTCATTCTCCTGGAGGGGGTAGCGACAGTAATCGATTTCTGTAGCAGGTTTAGCTTTTCTGATGTTGTAGCTGCTTTTCTTCTTTGTTGTAGCACTTAATGGCATAATCAGATCTTCACCTGTTTGCTTCAGTGTTTATTTGATCTGCCTGACATCGCTCAAAAGGGTAGTTAGTTTCAAATTCCGGCTTGGCCCCTTGCAAGTTTGTCAAGGGGTGAAGCCTTCTAAGGGATGGCAAATAATAAAAGTAAATAATAGATGTAGGGTTAAGAGACATACCTGTTGGCGAGATTCTCACCCTCCTTGACTTGTGTTTCTTTCCTGAAATACTTAATAGAAGTGTTAAATCTGCTCTATGGCTTACCCCCTTGCCTATTGTTGTCTTGCCTTGCTTATATGTCAAGGGGGGTAGCCTTATTAACAAGGTAATATGAACAAAATGGCTGAAAATGAATAAGATAAGGGTTAAGAAAGCTTACCTGCTATGGTGAGAGTCACACCCTTCTTGATCTTAGCATCCTAAAACACTTGATAAAAGGGGATTAAATCTTCACCATGGCTCATCTCTTTGCCTATTGTTGTCTGCCTTGACTTAGGTCAAAGAGGGGAGCCTTCTTAACAAGGTGTAATAATCTAAATGATCGGAATGAAATGGATAAGAGAACTTACCTGTTATTGAGAGAACCTTCTCCTCTTATTTTAAAGTCCCTGAAAACACTTGGTAAAAGAGGATTAGATCTTCACAACGACTCATCCCTTTGCCTATTATGGCCAACTTTGACTCAGGTCAAAGGGAGGAGCCCTCTTAATGGGGTGATAATGAAGGTAAATATGCATGCAAGACATAAACATGAATGCTAGCAAAGGCAAAATTCAAGGTTATGCCAAGCTAGATGATGCATTTTAGAAAATATTCAACTCCTTTTTTTTGGATTTTTTTTTAAAAATATTTATTTTTTTGGATTTTTGAAAATATTCATTTTTTTTGGATTTTTGAAAATATTCATTTTTTTGGATTTTTAAAAATATTCATTTTTTTAGATTTTTGAAAATATTCATTTTTTTTGGATTTTGTGGAGAATGTGCCAGTATTGAGACCATTCATCGATCTTTGAGTGTTGATCAAGATTCAAGCAATAAGCACCACGTGTGAATAAGGTTCCTTACCAAGAATCTTTCTTGCCCTCTTCTCTTGATCGGTTTGGATTCCCCCTGAGTTTGGACAGTTTACCCTACCCTAGGGGTTTTAAGATGGAAGAATAATAGAGGAAGTCTTTGATAGGATTTGGGGGTGTTGAGGAGGGTTTCTCTACTCATGCCCAAATTGCCCGTTGGGGTTCGGCCTCTTCGGGTCTTTTCTACATATGGCACTTATTTAGACAAGTCTTTGACCCATGGGGTCATTGCCCATCTTTTGGTGCCTTCTTTTCATTTTCTATTCTTTCGGGTACTCATTCAGACAGGCCCATATTTGTTTAAACCCGTGGGGTTCATTGCCCATCTTTTGGCACCCTTTTGCACCCTATGAGACGGCCTCCTACTAAGGCGGCGGGCATTTTCAATACTATCCTCCTCTAGTCCCCTTCACCTATCTTGGACCGAGTAGAAGAGAATAGGGTAAGGTTTCCTTTCCGCCTTCAGGGTTCTGCCTTGCCTCTCTTGAGTGTTGGGCTATCTAGATTCTGGGATCGGGAGGTGTTGTGTGTGCAAGGTGATGTCTACCCTTGACTTCTAGCTAACACCCTTGGATCGATGACTTAATATCATACCAGAAATTCTCCATTTTTTTATTTTTATTTTTATTTTTTTTAAGGAAAATATTTTTTGAGGTAAACGCCGTTCCATGGATGGTTCAATTTTTCTCCAACGGCGTTGGTTAGCTCATATGCATTGCCTGGATATTTTTCAGTTATAACAAAAGGCCCTTCCCAGTTAGGTTGCAACTTGGAGCGGGGACCACCCGGCTTAACGAATATACGTTTAACTACCATCTCACCGATTTCGAACTTTCTCTCTACCACCCTCTTTTGATAAAACCTTTTCAATCGGTTCTGATAAGTCCGGGCATGCTCGGAGGCGGCCAACCTTCTTTCATCTAGGAGTTCAAGTTGTGCAAGGAGAGATTCTCGTCTCTCATCGACAGGGATGTCCCTATCGAGTTGAACTCGGAGTGATGGAAGGAGTACTTCGTATGGGACCACCGCTTCCATCCCATATGCGAGAGCATACGGGGTTTGACCAGTGGGGGTCCGTACAGAAGTACGATAAGCCCATAGGGCATCTACAAGCTTATCTAGCCAATCTGCGAACTTGCTAGACTTATAGGTTTTCTTGATGATTTTAATCAAAGTTTTGTTGGTGGCTTCTGCTTGACCATTGCCTTGCGGGTAATAAGGAGATGAATGATGCAATGCAATGCGGTACCTGTTGCAAAGATCACGCAGATCTTGAGAGAGAAATTGCGGTCCGTTGTCGGTGACGATGTCGCTGGGTATCCCGAACCTGGCGATGATGTTGCGTTTGATGAAGGAGCACAGTGTTGATGCCTTGATCTCCACGAACGCTTCCGCTTCTGCCCACTTGGTGAAGTACTCTGTTGCCGTCAGGATGAACGATTTGGAACGGATTTCAGAGTTAAGATCACTTAGAGGGCCAATGATATCGAAAGCCCACATGGCAAAGGGCCATGGGGCATGAATCGGATGAAGGGAAGATGCGGGAGAATGAATCTTGTCGGCATGGAGTTGGCAAGAATGACAGTGCCGGACAAAGATGGAGCAATCCTCTTCTAGGGTTGGCCAATAATACCCCGGCCTGATGATTTTCTTGGCAAGAGCTTGAGCATTGACATGGCCCCCACAGACCCCGGAATGTGCTTCCTTAAGCACCAATTCTGCCTCCTCTTCATCAACACATCTCAATAAAATTCCGCTTAGGCTCCTCTTGTAGAGCACCCCTCCTAGGATGGTATACCTCTGGGATACTCTCCTGATGGCCTTATTTTCTTTTGCATTTGATCCAGGTGGATATGTCTGATCTTGACAATACCTTGCGATCTCATCAAACCAAGGCCTCTCACCCTCATCTAACTCTTCCAACTCGACTAGAGAAACTTCCCTCTAGATACTCCTTCCTGCCAAATCTCTCCTTAACTTTCAGAAATCGCCCATCCTTAATCGTTGGCATCGACCTTCTACGGACATGAATAGTCCGCACCTGTCTACCTAGCGGGACTGATAGAGATGAAGCTAAGGAGGCAAGAGCATCAGCAAGGATGTTCTGAGCTCGAGGAACATGGACAAAAGTGAGTTTGGAAAAGAGTTTGATGTAGCAAGAGGTGAGTTCTTGGTAAGGTTTGAGGTTTGGATGAGAAGTTCGGTATTTGGTTAGGACTTGGCGAAGAATTAGTTGGCTATCACCTATCACCCTTAATTCCGTGGCACCATAGAAATGGGCGGCCTCCAGCCCGGCCAGCAAGGCTTCATATTCAGCTATATTGTTGGTTGCTGGGAAGTCAAGCTGGAATGCCTGTGGAATGGTGACACCCTCGGGTGATAGAAGGACAATTCCTATTCCCTTACCGTGTGAATTCAGAGCCCCATCAAAATATAATGTCCAAAGGTGGGAAGATCGGATCAACATTAGTTCGTCATCCGGGAGCTCCGATTGGACCGGGTCAAAGAGGGGTATAGGGTGATGGGCTAGATGTTCGGCAATGGCATAGCCCTTAATCGCCTTCTGGGGGACATAAGTGATATCAAACTGAGAAAGGAAGCTCTGCCAACGACCTAACCGATCGCTAGAACAGTTTTTTCCGTAAGGAACTTGATGGGATTGATGCGGGCAATAAGGTTGACCTCATGAGCTAAGAAATAGTGTTTAAGCTTCGAACTACCCGGACTAGTGCGGCACGGGTCTTCTCCACTACAAGATACTTCGCTCACATGGATCAAAGATCTTTGACAAATAGTAAGTTGCCCTCTCTTTCCCTTCTTCATCAACTTGTGCAAGGACCGCCCCAAGAGAATTCTCCAAAACCGAGATATATAAAACTAAGGGCTTGCCGAGGACCGGTGGTCTAAGCACAGGGGACTAGCCAGGTATCTTTTTCAAACCATCGAATGCATCCTGGCACTTCGAATCCCATTTGAACTCAGCCCCCGCCTTGGTCAACTCATAGAAAGGTTTACACCTTTGGGAGTGTTGTGAGATGAACCGGCGGACAAACTGTAGCCTCCCGATTAATCCTCGAAGTTCTTTCATATTTCTCGGAGGAGGCATACCAATGATTGCCTTGGCCTTGTTTGGGTAGATCTCTATGCCCCTTTTGCTCACTATGAACCCCAACAGTTTTCCTGAGGATACTCCAAACGTGCATTTCTTTGGGTTCATTTTCAATTTATATTCCCTAGCCCTTTGCAAGACCTTTCTTAACACTTCAGATGATCTTCTCGGCTTTCGGACTTAACGACCAGGTCGTCCACGTACACCTCTACAAGGGTATGCATCATGTCATGGAAGATAGCCATCATTGCCCTCTCGATAGGTAGCACCAGCATCCTTCACTCCAAAGGGCATGACGACATAGCAGTAGGTTACCCAAGGTGTGGTGAACGAGGTCTTCTCCTGGTCCTCTTCGGCCAACCGGATTTGATTATATCCAGAATAGCCATCCATGAATGACAACATATCGAATCCAGCAGTTGTTATCAACCAAGACGTCAATATGAGGTAGAGGAAAGTCATCTTTAGGACACGCTCGGTTCAAGTCCCTGAAGTCTATACAGATCCGAACTCGGCCATCCTTCTTCATGACAGGGACTATGTTTGCCACCCATTGCGGATAAAGGATGACTTTAATGAATCTTGCTTGATGTAACTTGTCGACCTCTTCTTTCATCTTAAGTGCAGCATCAGGGTGGATTCTCCTTAATTTTTGTTTGACTGGGGTAACTCCAGGTTTCAAAGTTAGACGATGTTCAACTAACGAGTTGTCTAACCCCGGCATGTCCTCGTATGTCCATGCGAACGTGTCCTTATATTCTTCCAAAATTTTAATCAAACTCTGTTCCTCAGTGGGAGTGAGGTTTGCGCTTAGGAGGATTGTCTTGGGATCTTCCGATGTTCCGAGATTCAATTCTTTTGTCGGTTCATCCACCGTGGCTAATGGTTCTTCAAATCTTTTAAGTCCAGATGCATACGCATCAGCCAAGTCCTCAATTCCATCCTCGAAATCGGGATCTTTTTCTCGATAAGACCTCGTAAACTCCCGAGTGTATGATCTACATTGAATTCATCCTCATATTGGATTTCATCAAGTCGGATAGCATTTTCCAAAAACCTTGGCGACCTTGCACATTCCTTGCATTTTTGAGCTATTTGTTGGAGATATCTTTCCGGCACACGTTTACCTCGAATTTTCTTCTTTTCTACCCTAACTACTCCTAAAGAAGACGGAATTGAAAAGGTGGTATTAACAATGGGTGAAGGATCGAGCAGATCGATCAGTGAGTTGGAGAAGAGGGGTCCTTGGTTGGGAGCACCCTTCGAGACAAGTAGAGACGTCTCCTCAATGGAAAACTGAGTTTGCGAGAGGACGTTTTTTTTTTGGGTATTTTCAATAACAAAAAGAGAATGAGCCGATGGGGCTCGAACAGAAATAGAAAGCTTAAGTAAATGGAAGAAAAATGGGCTCGCGGGCCCGATGATGACAAGAAATGGGCAGATAGGCCCAAAGCTGGTGAAAAGATCTAAGGGGCACGTGGGCCCAAATGGTGGGCACGCGGGCCCAAAGCAAGAAAATAAATCTAAAGGGCACGTGGGCCCAAGGTTGTTGGATTGGAATGGGCATAGAAGCCCAGTGGAGTAAGAAGATTTGAATGGGCTCTCAGGCCCATTGATCAGTTCAGGTGGCCATTTTGGCCCGAAAGTGGGAATTGGGCTAGATAGCCCATCAAGCGAATCCAAGAGGGATAGAGTGAGGATTTTGATATACGTGACCGTAGGATACGGTTCACGCGGGATGTTGTTTGGAGGTGGGTTCAAGTGGACAAGTTGTTTAGAGATGGACTTGCCCTTGACTGGTTCTACCTCCTCTATGAACAACCGAGCCAAAGATGAACTCAGGTTGTCCACCTCCTCCTCTTGCTCTGGTGCCTTCTTCCTCTTGACTTGTTCTTCTTCTTTGTCCCCGGCCATCATCATGGTCTCCCGTTTGATAAAGAATTTTTGGAGTCCCATGGCATTTTTTGGCCGGTAGACCATCCGCGGAGTGAAACTGGGCTCATAGCCAAGCCCGTGTCTCTTTGGTCTTTGTATGGCTTCAATGGGGTGCACAACCCCCTGCAGCTCCTTTCCCAACCCTTTTCCTGGCTGATAGCCCATCCCCTTCATCATCCTCCATGCAACGGTATCTGGAGGCGTCGTTAATACCATGACCTCAGGTAGCTCTGTAGTTGAAACCAACGGCTGGACATATTTTGATATTGGCAGTGCAGAAGAGGGGTCATCCACGTCATTCAGAATGGGGATGTTGGTTACTTTGATCACCTGGCCCTTGTATGGGAACTTCAGACACTGATGATTAGTGGAGGCAACAGCTCCTATTGCCTCAAGGTATGGGCGTCCCAAGATAGCTTTGAATGTAGGGTCCAATTCTAGAACGTGAAACTCGGCGGTGACAACACACAGCCCGAGCCCTACTTTCAATGTAACCACCCCTCATGCCAGCTTTCGGGAGTTGTCATATGCTGTCACCGTGATGGCAGAAGGCTCGATTTCTTCATCGGAGATGCCGCAAAGTTGCAATGTTTCTGGCGGCATGACATTTATGGATGCTCCGGTGTCAATCAAGCGAGACTTGATCTCCACGCCTCGGATGACTACTGCAACGCGCAAGGTGTACTTTCTGATCTCTGGCCGTGCCAACTCCTCTTGTGTAAAGGTGAGTGCCGGATGTTCACTCCTCGGGGTTAGGACAGTAATGATCTTCTCAGGCGGGAGGTCCTCACTGACCATGACCCGCTGCAAATATTGTTGTAGGATGTCCTGATGGTTCTTTGACCTCTTTATTAGCTCCAGAATTGAAATCCGTGCCGGCATTTTGTCCAAGTGCTTCAATAGGTCATATGTCGTGCCGGGCAACGGTTCTTCTACCACCTCCTCTTCTGCCTGTTCCTGTGGTTGTATCCCGACCTGGGGGAAGACCCTTTGGAACATCCTCCCGCTACGAAGTACCGGCACCAGCGTGGTAGGGGGAAGTGGGGATGATGGTGATGGTAGGGTTGGTTGGTAGGTTGAGGAGTCCATGGTAGGTAGGGGTGGTGAGGATCGGATGATGAGGGGTCGTGGATTGGTGGAGGCCGGTATGTTGGGTGATGGTTGGGGTGTTGGTGGTGATGGTCTAATGATGAGGGGTCGTGGGGTGGCAGTGGCTGGTAGGTTAGGTGATGTCTGGGGTGTTGGTGGCGGTCTAATGATTAGACGCCGTGGAGGATTAATGGTGGTTGGTGGGTTAGGTTGGGGTGCTGGTTGGGAGGCTGGTGGCAGTCTAATGATTAAGCGTCGTGAAGGGTTAATGGTTGGTGAGGGTAGTGGTGTTTGGATAGTTTGTGGGCTGGGGGCAGCTCTCGGTATGGAGAGTATGGTGCGGTTTGTAGGTGGGGTTGGTATGGCGGGCATGGAGGTGATTTGATCCCCGACCTGCCAACCCTGGGAATGGTGGGTTGACTCCTCGATAGCGGAGTGGACGAGGCCGAGTCGTTGGTTTGGTGGTGCTGGTGCCGGTGCTTGTATGGGTGCATGTACCGGGAGCGGATCTTGGACTATGCCTGTGCCGGGCTGTCGTTGTACTTGCCGTCGCCGAGGTTGATTCTCGCCGTGCCTTCATGGCTTGTATAGACTCTCCCATCCGTGCCTATCAATGTTCCCCTGATCGTTGAGGTCATGAATGTAATCTTTAAACTGGAAACAGATATCCACTGTGTGCCCAGGATACCGATGGTAAGCGCAGTATTTTGTCATGTCAACATTTGTTGGCCATCCTTCTCTCTCCTTCGGAAGCTCTAGCTGCTGTTCAGCCATCAATGCGTTGAAGATATCGGTGAGGGGGAATGGCAGCTGAGGGTAGTATTCTCTCTTGGGTCCCCCCCTCCTAAGTCGGTTGGCTAGTGGTGGCACTTGGTTGTAGGCTTGTTGTTGGGGTCGGTTGTAGACATGTTGTTGTTGAGGCGCTTGGTTGTAGGCATTTGGTGGCTGGGGCGCTCGGTTGTAGGTGGGTTGCTGGGGCGCTCGGTTGTAGGTGGGTTGCTATGGTGGTGCTTGGTTGTATGCAAGTTGTTGCTGTGGCTGAGGAGCTGGTTGAGGGGCTGGGCGGTATTGTTGATTGGGTGGTGGGTTACGGTATTGGCTTTGACGGTACCCACCCTGGTTACCCATGGCATTGTTGCTCTCATTATTTACTACCCCTTCGGTGGTGGGTCCTACAGGTGTAGGCTTTCTAGTATTACGGGGCTTGGTGTCGAATGGGTTGATCATGGATGCATCCTTAAAGTGGGCTTGGAGGTAGCGGGCGCTATCACACAACTCACTCATGGTTGTTGGGAGGTGCATGATCAGAAGGTTGCGAAGGTTGGGCGTGGTGTTCCCAATGAGCATCCTCACCTGCTCCCCCTCTGAGATGGTATCCACAAGCCTCTCAGCCATTCCCCTCCACCGATCAGCAAATCTGGCAAAGTCCTCATCCGGCCTCATCTTTTCAGCAATTAAGTCGGTTATTGAGCAGCCGGCCCCACCCGATCCTTGTACCTCTCGTAGAAACTTCGTCTTGACAATGTCGAAATCCGCCGCCTCAATGGAATCAAGAGAATAGAACCGATCAAGGGCGGATCCATCCAATGACCGACGGAATAGGAAGGCAAGGGCTTTGCGGTCATTTTTCCCGTAATGAGGAGTCATAGAGAAAGCTTTCGGATGGTTGAAAGGATTACCGGTCCGTTGTAACGTTGGAAGACTGGTGTCTCTGAAGGAGGAAGGTGTAGACCTGGGAAGGATGGGACAGAGATTTCAGGGATGGCTTTAGAATCGAGGCGATGCCTCATCTCTTCGAAACGCTCATCCATCTGGTTGAGTTTGTTCATTAATGCCTGGGTGAGGCTGGATTCCTGAGCCACGGGAGCAAAGTGTTTAGGCGGCTGAGTTGGAGGAGGTAGGTTGGAAACAGGAATTGGAATAGAATTGTGTGAATGCCCCACAACGGGGTGAGTAGAGACACGGCAGGGTTGCCCAGGAGAAGAGATGATTTGGGGCCTGACTTCCGGTTGGGGTGGTGAGGGGGCTTGATTTCCCTCGATCGGAGCTTGATTGGTGGGCATCTTGCCCTTAGTGGCAGATTGGATAATTGCAAAGGCCTTGGGATCAAGGTGAAGAGATAGATCCTTGAGAGCTTGTTCTATAATATGTGAAGTGGATCGGTGAGCAGGATCTTGGACCTCAGGTTCCATCACGGCATTAACATGGCCATCTGGTTGGACCATGGGTTGCTGAAGCTCGTAGTGACCCGTCTCGTACTCCTCTTCTTGGCCGCGATAGTCCGACATCCCGACGTGTCTTCCGGACCTTAGAGTGGGCATCCTGTCAAGTTTCCTTACAAAATGGTTGAAAGAAGGCAAATGAAAGGTGTAAATGCAAAGAGAGTTTTTGTTTGGTTATGGTTGTTTGTTTGATTTGATTTGGTTTCAATTTGGTTGTTTGGCAAGCAAGTTGAACATAAAAATTAAAGGGATTTTTTTTAGGTGTTTTGAAAGAGAATTTTTTTTTTCAATTGTTGTGAGCAAGCAAGTTATGCAAACAAGGTTTTAAAATGACTACTCGACAATTAATGTGTTGAAATCTTAGATTAGATAGATTGTTAGCAATTGTTCACTCAAATTGGGTATGGTTCCTATTGCTTCAATCTTCAAGACCTAAGGTTATCACTCATTCACCACGAGTAGGTACTTGGGTTCTTTGGGTTTTGGGAGAGTGGTACAACCGGCCCAATCGTGCGGAGAGGAATACTCCACGGATGGGGACTTACGGAGGTCTTGATGGAAACCACCAAATCAACTAGGAAGGAATATCCCAGAAGAGAGGTAAGAATCCACCAAGAAGGTGTTTGGAGGGTGAGAGTGTGTTGGGAGAGAGAGCCCCCGCCTCGAATGCCCTACGGATCGGAACAAGTCCGGTACCCGATGCAAAGCTAATGCAAAAATGAAAAATGGAGGGTAGAAGGAGAAGAAGCAATCAATATGCAAACATGAATGAAAGCTATTAAATAAATCAAACAAGTGAATGCAAGCAAGACAAGCAATGATAGAGTAAACAAGTAACTAGCAACTAACAACTAAAAGGGGGTTCGCGCGGGAACCGGCTTGTGTTGGAGTGTTCAAGTGGGGACAAATCTGAAGTAAAGGTAAAAGGATGGTCCACGCGGGGACCGATTTGAAAATAAAGTGGCTCACGCGGGAGCCGAGTTTTGAAAAGGTAGGTGGTTCACGTGGGAACCGGTTTTTGAAGGAAAAGGGGTGGTTCACGCGGGAACCGGTTTGTTTGATTGAAAAGGGAAAGGGGGGGCACGGCTTTGGAGAAGAGCTTGGACGACCTTGGGACGAGCTAGGCACCGGGGGTTAACCTTGGGTCGTTGAGAATGGCCATCAATTTATAGGGGAAGGGAGACGGTGCAAAATTTAGAAACTGGACAGACCGTGCCCCCGTGTTTCAAAGGAGACGAGGACGCGCAGGGCGCGCCCTCAAACCAAGGGCGCGCAGGGCGCGCCCCCAGTTCGGGGGCGCGGTCTGCGCGCCCCCCTGTTTCAAAGGGGGAGGGGGCGCGTTCGGCGTCTCACTGCTAAAAATCGACGGAAATTTTCGGAAATTGCTAAAAATCGACTTGACATACGTAACGTGCCCCCGAACCGGGGGCGCGGTACAAATAAGTGAAAATCCTCCCCGGAAACCTTCCAAAAACTCGGTTTAGAAGGTGCTAATCGGGGTAATTTCCGATTTTCGGAAACCGACCGCGCCCCCGCTTTTCAAAGGAACCAAGGGCGCGCAGGGCGCGCCCCCAGTTTGAGGGCGCGCAGGGCGCGCCCCCGGGTTGAGGGCGCGCAGGGCGTGCCCTCCCCTTTCAAGCAGAGCAGGGGCGCGGTACACTCTCTCCTGCCCGCGTGTTCCGCGAGCCATATTTTGCAAACCGGATGTCCGATTCGGCTCCCGTTTGTCGCGTTGGAAAGAGGGCCTTCAACCGCACCTCCTCAAGTCAGTAAACCAGCCGCATGACTCCCGAGATGTTCGCACGGGGTTTTGTATCGGTTTACCCTCTCGCGGAAAGCCGAAACCCGGGGCGAAGATCCGAAATAGCACGGTTCCGGTCGATAAATCTCGGGTCAACTCGGGATGACTTAAAATGATGACTAAACAAGTCCGGTACAATCGGACAATCCGAAGTCATCGAAAAATCTGAGATTAACCCGGTAAACGTGAATCGAAAGCCGTAAAAGCCGCGAAACCCTAAAATTGACCGAACCGGCCTTATAGCCCCGGTTGATAAAATATACGGCTAGAATCGACCCGGATGACCTGAAAAGACCCGGTGATGACCGGAAAGGCCTAACATGTGGTCCGGGATAGCCGTGTCAGCACAGATCGTAAAAGCCGTAACGAAAGCCGTCATTGACCGACGCCTACCGAAATGACTTCTCGGAAACCCTGAATGTTACGGAACACATGCGGGACTCCCGAGACCTTCAATTATGGACCATACAAGGTCGGTCATTGAGCAGGCTTCGTGTTTTTACAGTTCACGTGCGGCTCTCGCTTGAAGGTTACAGCAATATTCCGGAAATCATTGGTCCACTCTCACCTAACAAGGGGGGCTCCACCACTGTCCTTAGCTCATCTCCACGAGGTAGTCCGGATCAGATAACGGTCAAATAAAGGATATCGCCTATGGAATAAGAGTCTGGGGCTCCGAATCAGGCCAATTTGGCGTGTCTACACTCTCCTTTTCAGGGAAGTCCGTGAATCCAGATCGTCACCTCAAGAGGGGATGAGAAAAGAAAGGAATAAAGCTCGGAAAGCAACTCTCACCTCGGTCCCACACTCACATTGATCCCCGAACTTTCATCCCTTGGTGTCGCTTGATCACCAAAGAGACGGTTCGGGTCATGTGGGAGGAGGGTGAGAAGAAATAAACGTGGTCGCCAGGAACCGTGGGTTCCGATTTATAGAATTAAAATGACCGTGTGTACCTTAGCGTGAAGAATGTGAGTTAAAGCTTCTCCTTCTTCGGCCGGCCGATGAAGAAGAGTCCTCAACGTATGGGTGCTTGATATTCTGTGCAACTAGACAAATAAACAAGTGAAATAGACAATTAGAACTAGACAAAGTGGAGTATATGTAAAGAGAATGACATAAAACACACAATTGACTAGAAACTGACCGGATTCGGGTTATCTCTAACCGCCTTTTTTATTTTCGGATTAACAGAGTAAAAATAATGAAAAAAATGTAAAATAATGATAGGAGGATGTATAATCACTAAATAAAGAGATATGAAAAAGAACTGAAAGATTCTGAGTTGAATAGAGAAAGATATAGCCAAATCTGTGTTGTCGAAAAAGCCGAGCAGCAGTCCAGGATCTGCCAGGCACGACTTTGTTTCTGCGCTCGTCACGACCAGCCCCGACCTCATAATCAAGTTCCGTCGATTGTAAACTCAAGAAGACTTAGAGAGGAAGAACTTTTATGAAGAGAGCACTGGCAGAAGACGTCCACACACTGCTGTAGAGGCCGAAGAAGAGAGACTTGGCAGATCACCTGCAGAACAGTCTTCCTCTCTCTTGAACCGACGTTTCTCTCTCTAAAAAACTCGAAATTCTCTCTCTAAAAATCACAAAATCGATGCAGGAGGGTGGTTGGACGTCTTGAGATGCCTGGGGGGTCGTGCTCATGCCCCTGAAATGACCAGAATTAGAGTCCATTTATAGGAGAACGAGCAGTGCGATCGGAGCTAAAAAATAGGGGGCCTTGCGCCCCACCCCTGGGCGCATGCGCCCTGGTGCTGGGCGCATGCGCCCCACTGAAGGGCGCATGCGCCCCCCAGTGGGGGCGCATGGGCACAAACCCCGAAAAAATAGTTCTTATCCCATCGGCGGTTCAGTGGTAGAGTACGGGTGAAAAACTGGGCCCCTCGTGCCTCAAAGGTGGGGCGCATGTGCCCTCAAGTGAGGGCACAAGGTCACGTGCCTCACTGGTAGGGCGCATGGCCATGTGCCCTGGGTCCCGGGCGCATGTGACCAGGAACCCGGGCGCATGGGACTGGTTTCGCGCGTCTTTCTTCTGGAAGCCATTGCGAACACTCCCGAACTCGGAATTCGATGCCGTTTGTTGCGTTAGAAAGATAACAGGCCGAAGAAGATTTATATAGCATCGTATCAGCCATAACACCCTCCAAAACTTCAGAATTTAATCCGGAAGTTAGGGCAGTGAACAGAAGATCCGATACAGGTCAAAATGACTCTGACGGCAAACCGGAAAGGCACGGTATGCAACAAAACTTGTCCGGGGTGTTAACATGACCATAGCCTTCAATGCATGATCATTAGGCATTGGTCATTCAGCCAATTTCCGTGTTCACACGATTTACGTGCAGCTTTCGCTCGGAAATTACGGCTTTCTGCGGAAAACGTCGGAGAACATCCCATTTCGTTCGGCGAAGCTCCAAATCAACTTAAAAGGACCAGGCATCATCATATGATCAATCATGCATGTTAACCTATAAAACATGAGTTTTATGCTCTGAATTAGGCAAATTTTGGCGTGTCTATAGCCTGGCGCCCTATAAATAGGGCACCAGGCGCCCTATAACCAGGGCACCTGGCGCCCTGTAAACAGGGCACTGTCGACTCTGAAAATTCGACGGGGTCCTCTCCTTTTTAGGGAAGTCCGTGAACCTAGATCGTCACCTCAAGAGGGGATGAGGAAATAAAGGAAAGCAATTCTCACCTCGCTCCCACACTCACATTGATCCCCGAACTTTCATCCCTTGGCGTCGCTCGATCACCAAAGAGATGGTTCGGGTCATGTGGGAGGAGGGTGAGAAGAAATAAACGTGGTCGCCAGGAACCGTGGGTTCCAATTTATAGAATTAAAATGAAAGATGACCGTGTGTACCTTAGCGTGAAGAATGTGAGTTAAAGCTTCTCCTTCTTCGGCCGGCCGATGAAGAAGAGTCCTCAACGTATGGGTGCTTGATATTCTGTGCAACTAGACAAATAAACAAGTGAAATAGACAATTAGAACTAGACAAAGTGGAGTATATGTAAAGAGAATGATATGAAACACACAATTGACTAGAAACTGACCGGATTCGGGTTATCTCTAACCCCCCTTTTTTTATTTTTCGGAATAACAGTGTAAAAGTAATGCAAAAAAATGTAAAAAAATGATAGGAGTATGTAGAATCACTAAATAAAGATATAGGAAAAATAACTGAAAGATTATGAGTTGTATAGAGGAAGATATAGTCAAATCTGTGTTGTCGAAAAAGCCGAGTAGCAGTGCAGGATCTGCCAGGCGCGACTTTGCTTCTGCACTCGTCACGACCAGTCCCAACCTCGGAATTGAGTGCTGTTGATTGTAAACTCAAGAAGACTTGTAGAGGAAGAACTTTGATGAAGATGGCACTGGCAGTAGACGTCCACACACTTCTGTAGAGGCCGAAGAAGAGAGACTTGGCAGATCACCTGTAGAACAGCCTTCCTCTCTCTTGAACCGACTTTTCTCTCTCTAAAAACTCGAAATTCTCTCTCTAAAAATCACAAAATTGATGCAGGAGGGTGGTTGGACGTCTTGAGATGCCTGGGGAGTCGTGCTCATGCCTTTGGAATGACCAGAATCAGAGTCCTTTTATAGGAGAATAGAAGGTCTTATCGGAGCTAAAAAATAGGGTCTATGCGCCCTGGTGCCAGGCGCATGCGCCCTGGTGCCAGGCGCATGCGCCCCAGTGAGGGGCGCATATGCCCCCCAGTGAGGGCGCATGGCACTATTCCCGAGGATAATGGTCTTATCTCTTCCGTTTGTTCAGTGGTAGAGTCCCGGTGAAAAACTGGGTCCCTCGTGCCTCAAAGGTGGGGCGCATGTGCCCTCAAGTGAGGGCACAAGGCCACGTGCCTCACTGGTAGGGCGCATGGCCATGTGCCCTGGGTCCCGGGCGCATGTGACCAGGAACCCGGGCGCATGGGACTAGTTTCGCGCGTCCTTCTTTCGGAAGCCATTGCGAACACTCTCGAACTCGGAATTCGACGCCGTTTGTTGCGTTGGAAAGATAACAGGCCGAAGAAGCTCTCTATAGCATCGGATCTGTCACCACACCCTCCAAAACTTCATAATTTTATCCGGAAGTTAGGGCAGTGAACAGAAGGTCCGATACTGGTCAAAAATGACTTCGACGGCAAACCGGAAAGCACGGAATGCAACAAAACTTGTCCGGAGTGTGAATATGACCATAACCTTCAATGCATGATCATTAGGCATTGGTCATTCAGCCAATTTCCGTGTTTACACGGCTTACGTGTGGCTTTCGCTCAGAAATTACGGCTTTTTGTGGAAAACGTCGGAGAACATCCGATTTCGTTCGGCGAAGCTCCAAATCAACTTAAAAGGACCCAGCATCATCATATGATCAATCATGCGTGTTACCCTATAAAACATGAGTTTTATGCTCTGAACTAGGAAAATTTGGCGTGTCTACAGCTTGCCTCGCCTTGATGTCGGCTTTGTAAGGGAGTGGCATGTAATGAAGCGGAGTGATTCATAGCGAACTGTAATGAAGTGCAAGTGAACGTAGATGAATGTAGCGGAATGGAATGGTGATGGACTGAAAAGGTGGCATCAAGGTGTAGATATAGACACGCTTATCTACCTGATCCAGCAATATGAATCTCGCTGAGTATTCTAGATTGCTTTCATGTTCTATCAAAACCTCATATAATTGACTGGTAAAAGACATGCCCTTGGCACGAGAGATAAAAGGTAAATGATAAAGGATAAAAGGATGTAGCCAACCCTCAGTGTGGTGAGGAGTCCTCGAATCCGTAGGTTCATCATCACCAAAGACAACCCGAACTTTGCGGTGTTCTTGTACTGTGATGGGCTAAAGTTTGTAAAAGAGAAGTTGATCTAAAAATGAAAAGAATACCAATCCATCATATTTGGAATCTCAAGTTCATTCAAGTTACACCAAAATACTCAGTTTAATTCTGAGTGGAAGAACCTCAAGTTCTAAAAGGGTTCGTTTTAAATAAAACAAATTTGCTCGGGTATCATGAAAACCATGAATCACGCTCTAGCAGAAAACTCGATATTCGGAAAACGACAAGACAGATTTAAGCCATAGTGAGATTGAAAGATAATGGTGGGACTAACATAGAATGATGAGAAAGAAGAATAGCAATGGGATGACAATTGCCATGACACGGTGGGATAAAAGAGATGACAGAATAAAACATGGTGTAATAAAAAGAAAGGAATAAAACATAAAGGGATAAAAGAAAGAATAAAACATGATGAAATAAAAGAAAGAGAAAACATAATGAAATAGAATTGGTAATGATGAAGAAAGAAAAGGAGATGGATGTGAACACATAGAAAATCATGTAGAAAATAGTTGAAGATATAGATTGTCTATTGGAGGTCAAGACACCCGATTAGGAACCATCGTCCCTCCAATTTTCAATTTTGGCTTATCCGTGAGTGTGAAGAAATGACCAAGCCGTCGTAGATTTTGTTGAAGGGGACCTCGGGCCCAGTCATCTTCACTCTCAAGGTCTTCAACATTAATGCATATAATATGTATAAAATGGACCTAACATAACTAGGTGACAAATGGTAGGAGTGATGTGAAGTGAAAAAATGAAGTGATGATGGTGATGTGATGTGATATGAGAACCTGAGGATGAAATCTTCAGGTAAGCTGCATCGACCGCCTGGTTCATCAGCATCTCTGATCCAATCTTTGTCTTGCCTTCTGACGGAATACAACACCATAAGAATGTTCAGTTGGGTGGTGCTTCCTTTTCGCTGCAAGGTTGGCATGACGTTCCTTGGGGAACATTGATCTCACCAATTCACCTGTTAGGACTAAAAAAAGGTTGCCTGCACATTTCTGGTTAGTACCCAACAGAAAGAATTGTCATATAAAGCAGATTGTTCATGAAATGATCAATTGAAGGTTTTACTATTAAAACCATCATTTGGAGGTCAAAACAAAGTTTTTGATGATGGTTCCTTTAGCAAAAATGTCATTTTTAACATTATAGATAATTTCTGAATTTTTTGAGATTTTTCTGATTTTTTTGAATTTTTTGTCCATGTGCCCCCGATCGGGGGCACCTGGCCATGCGCCCTGGGGTGGGGCACCTGGCCATGTGCCCCCAGTTGAGGGCACATGCGCCCTGAGGCCAAATTTTTTTTTTTTTTCAGAAAAAAATTATACCTGATTGCCCTTCTCTTTTTGCTTCTTCAGCTCCTGCAAATACTCAATGAAAATGATTAAATTTTTATCATTACTCATCCCTTTGCCTGTATATCGTATGTCTTGATTTTGAGTCAAAGGGAGGAGCCTTCTTAACAAGGTGGAATAAAAAAATGACTTAAAATGAAATGGGGGTTGAGAGAACTTACCTGTCATGGTGTGAATCCTCTCCTCTCCTGTATTGAAATGCCTGAAACACTTGACAGAAGGAGATTAGATCTTCATCAGGACTCATCCCTTTCCCCATTATGGTCAACTTTGACTTAGGTCAAGGGGGAGAGCCTTCTTAACAAGGTAATTAAAGTAAAAAATGATATGCAATGCAGGAATGGAAATATGCATGACAGTCAAATAAGCATGGATGCAACTAAGGCAATGATCATGACTAAGCAAAAATTTTTTTTTTTTGGGTTTTCTTGAAAACAATCATTTGTATTTTCAAAAGTACTCAATTTTTTTTGAATTTTTTTTGAAGTATGTGTTTTTTTTGAAATATTCAATTTTTTTGGGTTTTTGAAATATTCAGTTTTTTTGGGGTTTTTGAAATATGCATTTTTTTGGGTTTTTGAAATATGTATTTTTTTGTGGATTTTTGAAATATGCAATTTTTTTGGTTTTTAAAATATGCATTTTTTTGTGGTTTTTTTTTAAATATGCATTTTTTTGTGGAGAAAATGCTGGTATTTGAAATAATTCATCGGTCTTTGGAGTTTGTCAAGAATCAAGTGGTAGATGCCACGTGCAAAAATAAAGTTCCCTACCTAGAATCCTTCTAACCTTCTTCCTTTGATCGGCTTGGATTCCACCTGGATTTGGTCGGTTTACCCTACCCAAGGAGTTTAAGGAGGAAGAGTATAGAGGAAGTCCTTGATAGGGTTTGAAGATGTTGAGAGGTATTTCTCTACTCTCACTCAAATTACCCATTGGGGTTCGGCCTCTTTGGGTTTTTCTTTCTTTTCTTGTTCTTTTCTATGTGGCACATATTTGGACAGGTTTTTGACCCGTAGGGACATTGCCCATCTTTTAGTGCCTTTTGCCTTGACTATCATTCTGGGTACTCATTCAGACAGGTTGATCATTTTTTTCTTCTAACCTGAGGGGTTCATTGCCCATCTTTTGGCACCCTTTTGTACCCTCTAAGACGGCCTCCTACTAGGGTGGCGAGTGTTTTCGATACTACCCCTCTCTAATCTTCTCTCCCTATCTTGGACCGAGTAGAAGAGAATAGGGTAAGGGTACTCCTTCCATTTCTAGATTTCTGCCTTGCCTTTCGCAAGTGTCGGGTTGTCTAGATTCTAGGATCGGGAAGTGTTGTGTGTGTAGGATGGTACCTACCCTTGACTTCTCACGAACAACCTAGGATCGATGACTTGAGATTATACCAGTGGTTTCTCCATTTTTATGGAAAGTACTTTTTGAGGTAACTCCATTCCAAGGATGATTCAATTTTTCTCCATCTGCATTAGTCAATTCATATGCATTACCTGGATACTTTTCAATGATTACAAAAGGCCCTTCCCAGTTAGGTTGCAACTTGGAGCGTGGACCCCCTAGCTTAACGAATATGCGTTTGACTACCATCTCACCGATCTCGAACTTTATCTCGGCCACCCTCTTTTGATAAAACCTTCTGAGTCTATTCTGATAAGTCCGGGCATGCTCGGCGGCGGCTAGCCTTCTTTCATCCAAGAGTTCAAGCTGTGCAAGGAGAGATTCTCGTCTCTCATCAACAGGAATATCCCTGTCGAGCTGAACTCGGAGAGATGGAAGTAATACTTCGTAAGGGACCACTGCTTCCATCCCATATGCCAAAGCATACGGGGTTTGTGGAGTGGGAGTCCTTACAGAAGTACGATAAGCCCATAGAGCATCTACAAGCTTATCGAGCCGATCGGCAAATTTGCTAGACTTACAAGATTTCTTGATGATTTTGATTAAGGTTTTGTTGGTGGCTTCTACTTGACCATTGCCTTGAGGATAGTATGGTGATGAATGATGCAATGAAATGTAATACCTGTTGCAAAGATCACGCAGATCTTGAGAAAGAAATTGTGGCCCGTTGTCGGTGACAATGTCGCTGGGGATCCCGAACCTTGCCAAGATGTTGCGCTTGATGAAGGAGCAAACTGTTGACGCTTTAATCTCCACGAATGCTTCCGCTTCAACCCACTTTGTGAAGTACTCCGTTGCCGTCAGAATGAATGATTTTGAGCGCATTACGGAGTTGAGGTCACTCAAGGGGCCAATGATATCAAAAGCCCACATGGCGAAAGGCCATAGGGCATGAATTGGATGAAGGGAAGATGCGGAAGAGTGAATCTTGTCGGCATGGAGTTGACATGAATGACAATACCGGACAAAGATGGAGCAGTCTTCTTCTAGAGTTGGCCAATAATACCCTTGTCGGATGATTTTCTTAGCAAGGGCTTGGGCATTCACGTGACCACCACAAACTCCAGAATGTGCTTCTTTCAGCACCAACTCGGCTTCTTCTTCATCAAGACACCTGAGTAAGATTCCACTTAGGCTTCTCTTATAGAGCACTCCTCCTAGGATTGTATACCTATGGGATACTCTTCTGATTGCCTTCTTTTCTTTGGTGGTTGATCCAGGCGGATATGACTGATCTTGACAATACCTCGCAATCTCGTCATACCAAGGTCTCTCACCTTCTTCTAATTCTTCCAACTCAATCAAGGAGATTTCTTCTTTATGTTCCAAGTATTCCTTTCTGTTGAATCTTTCCTTAATCTTCAGAAAACGTCCATCCTCAATTGCTGGAATTGTCCTCTTAAAGATGTGTATAGTTCGCACTTGCCTGCCTAGCGGGACAGATAGAGATGAAGCTAGTGAAGCTAAGGCATCGGCGAGGATATTCTGAGAGCGGGGGACATGAACAAAGGTGAGTTTGAAGAATAGCTTGATGTAGCAGGTGGTGAGCTCCTGGTAGGGCTTGAGGTTTGGATGAGAAGTTCGGTATTTGGATAAGACTTGGCGTAGGATCAATTGACTATCACCTATCACCCTCAGTTCGGTGGCACCATGGAAATGAGCGGCCTCCGGCCCGGCCGGCAAGGCTTCATACTCGGCTATGTTGTTGGTTGCTGGAAAGTTAAGCTGAAAAGCCTGTGGAATGGTGACACCTTCAGGTGACAGAAGGACAATGCCTATCCCTCTACCATGAGAGTTCAGAGCCCCGTCAAAATATAATGTCCAAAGATTGGAAGATCGGACTGACATTAGTTTGTCATCGGGGAACTCCGACCGGACTGGGTCAAAGACGGGTATGGGATGATGGGCAAGGTGTTCAGCAATAGCATAACCCTTGATTGCCTTCTGTGGGACATAAGTGATATCAAATTGGGATAAGAAACTCTGCCATCGCCCTAACCGATCAGTCAAGACTGTCTTCTCTAACAGAAACTTAATGGGATTGATACGAGCAATGAGCTTGACTTGGTGAGCAAGGAAATAATGTTTGAGTTTCTGAACCACCCAAACAAGAGCAGCACAGGTCTTTTCTACCACAGTGTACTTCAGCTCACAAGCATCAAACATCTTAAACAAGTAGTAAGTAGCTCGTTCTTTCCCTTCTTCATCAACTTGTGCAAGGACTGCCCCAAGAGAGTTCTCAAGAACCGAAATGTAGAGGACCAAAGGTTTGTCGGGAATTGGTGGTCTAAGTACACAGGGACTTGCCAGGTATGTTTTCAACCCACCAAACGCCTCCTGGCACTTCGAATCCCATTTAAACTCGGCCCCCGCCTTGGTTAACTCATAGAAAGGTTTACACCTTTGGGAATGTTGTGAGATAAACCGGCGGACAAATTGTAGCCTCCCAATCAATCCTCGAAGCTCTTTCATATTCTTCGGAGGAGGCATACCAATAATTGCTTTGGCCTTGTTTGGGTCGATCTCTATGCCCCTTTTGCTTACTATGAACCCAAGTAGCTTTCCTGATGAAACTCCAAATGTACACTTCTTAGGGTTCATTTTTAGCTTGTATTCTCTAGATCTTTGCAAGACCTTCCTTAGCACTTCAGAATGATCTTCCCGACTCTTGGACTTGATAACCAAATCATCCACATACACCTCTACAAGGGTGTGCATCATGTCGTGAAAGATAGCCATCATAGCCCTCTGATATGTAGCACCAGCATTCTTTAACCCAAAGGGCATGACAACATAGCAATACGTTCCCCAAGGTGTAGTGAATGAGGTCTTCTCTTGATCCTCCTCGCCTAACCGGATCTGATTGTATCCAGAATAGCCATCCATGAATGAAAGCATTTCAAATCCAGCCGTGTTATCAACCAAAACATCGATATGAGGCAAAGGGACATCATCCTTAGGACACGCTCGGTTCAAGTCCCTGAAATCTATACAAATCCGAATTCGTCCATCCTTCTTCATAATAGGGACTGTTAGTCACCCATTGCGGATATAGGACAACTTTAATAAATTTTACCTGTTGTAATTTGTCGACCTCTTCTTTCATTTCGAGGGCAAGATTGGTGTGGAATCTTCTGAGTTTTTGCTTGACTGGGATAGCTCCAGGTTTCAAGGTTAATCTGTGTTCAACTAGTGAGTTAACCCCGGCATATCTTCATATGTCTATGCAAACGTGTCCTTATATTCTTCCAAAACTTTGATCAAACGTTGTTCTTCTGAGGGAGTGAGGTTTGCACTGATGAGGATAGTCTTAAGATCTTCGAGGGTTCCTAAAGTCTGTTCCTTGGTTGGTTCATTCTCCGTGACTTATGGTTCTTCAAATCTTCTAAGTCCAGATGCATATGCATCAGCCAAGTCCTCAATTTCATCCTCGAATTCGGGATCCTTCTCTGATAACACCTCATATACTCCCAAAGTATGATCTATGTTATGCTCATCCTCATATCGGATTTCATCTAACTGGATGGTATTATCCAAAAAGTTTGGCAGCCTTGCACACTCTACGCATTTCTGTGCTAATTGTTGCAGATACCTATTTGGAACTCGTTTACCTCTGACTTTCCTATTTCCTAACCTAACTTGACCTACTGAAGATATAGCTGGAAAGGTGGTATTTACAGTGGAGGGGGGATCGAGAAAATCGATCAATGATTCAGAAAAGAGGGATCCCTGATTGGGAGCACCCTCTGGGATGAGTAGAGATGTCTCCTCGATGGAAATGCGAGTTTCGGAGAAGACGTTTTTTTTTGGAAATATCAAGTAAAAAGATAGAATGAGCCTGAGTGACTCGAGGCTTGCTAGAAGATGACTGAATTAATAGAGAGAAAAACTTAAGAATAAAAGGGAAAAAGGGGCTCGTGGGCCCAATGGTAACAGAAAGTGGACACATGGGTCCAAAACGGATTAAAAAAGTAAACGGGTACGCGGACCCGGTCTTAGAAATAAATGGGCATGTGAGCCCATGTTGAGAAAAGCCCCCAGCCTTGAAGTTGATGAGGGAAGCAAATGGGCAAGCTGGCCCAGTAAGAGTAGAAGGTTGAAGAGGGCACATGGGCCCAAAATGAGTAAGTGGGCCCTGAAGCCCATCCAAAAGATCTAGAAATAATGGTACGAGGTTCAAACATGGTATTGTTGTATTTGGGCCTTGTGGAATGGTTTTGACTTGGGTGGTATGCTCAACCAGATGATCCAAGATTGGTCTGCCCTTGTGTGGTTCTTGATACTCTTCCCCACTCGAGAACAGACGAGTCAAAGATAAGCACATGTCTTCCAAGTCTTCTTCTTCTTCTTCTGGAACTTTTCTTCTCTTGACAACTGTCATCATGGAACTCTTGTTATCTTCAGCCATCATCATGGTCTCCCCTTTGATAAAGAATGTATGGAGTCCCATGGCATATCCTGGCTGGAAGATCCTCCTTGGGATGGAACCCTCTTCATATCCCAACCCCTGCCTGCGTGGCCTTTTCGCATTTTCAATTGGCTGAGTGATCCCTTGAAGATCCTTGCCTAAACCTCTTCCAGGCTGATAGCCCAATTTCATCATCATCCGCCATCCCAGTGTGTCTGGTAGAGAGGCGGTCATGCATCTGACTTCTGGCAATTCTCCCACTGAGATCTGGGGTTGTATCGACAGACCTAGGGGTAAAGAAGCATCATTCAGCTCGTCCCTTATAGGCATGCTAGTCACCTTGACCACCTGTCCTTTAAAGGGAAATTTTATGCACTGGTGGTTTGTTGAAGCCACAGCTCCTATTGCCTCCAAATATGGCCTCCCAAGTATAGCCCGAAATGTTGGATCCAATTCTAGAATATGAAAATCTGTTGTGACCGTACATGGTCCGAGTTTGACTTCTAGAGTGACCACCCCATGTGCAGACTCCTTGGAGTTGTCATAGGCCATCACCATGGCACAAGATGGCTTGATTTCTTGCTCAGAAATACCGCACAACTGCAAAGTTTCGGGCGGCATAACATTGATAGAAGCTCCAGTGTCGACCAAACATGATTTTACTTCAACATTACAGATGATAACAGCCACATGCAAAGCATATCTCCTAAAGTCTGGATCTGCTAATTCTTCCTGAGAGAAAGTGAGTGTTGGGTGCTCACTTCTAGGGGCTAACACTGTAGTGATCTTCTCAGGTGGGAGATCTTCATTCACCATGACCCTTTGCAAGTACTGCTGTAGAATCTCCTGGTGCACCTTTGATCTTTTGATCAACTCAAGTATAGAAATACGGGCCGGTGTTTTATCCAAATGCTTTAACAGATCATAGGTTGTGCCTGGCACTGGTTCTTCTACTTGTTCCTCCTCCACTGGCTCTTGCGGTTGAGTTCCGGCTTGGGGAAAGAGCCGCTGGAACATCCTCCCACTCCGAAGCACCGGGGCTATTTGGCGGTCGGGTAGAGGTGACGGGTTAACTGGGGTGGGTTGTGGTGGAACAGGTGGTGTAGGTGCAGGTATGATAGATAATGGGATTGATGGTTCTGGGATGATGGGGTTAGTTGGTAGAGGGGTAGGATTTGTAGGTGGTAGTGATGGTGATACTGGTGGCCTGATAAGAAGAGGCCGGAGTGCAGAAGTGGTTGATGAGTTTAATGAAGGTGTAGGTTGTGGGATTGGTTGTGGTGTTGGTGGCATGATAGGTTGGGGTCTTGGAGTGGTAGAGCTCGTAGGCTGGTGGTTCAGGTTTGGTGATGATTGTGGTGGTTGGATGAGCAAGGGCCGGTGTGTAGCAATGGTTGAAGAAGGTGTAGTTAGAGAGGGGGCTGGCCTAATGATGGGCCGGCGAGAAGAGGTGGCGGAAAGTGGTTGGGTTATTGAGCTTTGTGGTGGTTGTGGAGTAGCAGGTGCACGGATTATCTGTCTATGAGGGTTCCTAGTAGGAGGCCTAGTCGGGTTGATAGGCATGGTTGCATTTTGGTTTTCTAGTTGCCAACCTTGAGTACGATCGGCATCTCCCTGGACAATGGAGTGTACTAGACCAATTCCTGGGTTTGGATGTGCTGGTGCCGGTGCTGGAGCGGGAGCATGTAATGGGAGTGGATTCTGAACAATCCCCAAGCCAGGTTGTTGTTGAGGTTGAGCCGGTGGACGCTGCCGTTGCTGCTGCCTAGCCTTCATAGCTTGTATGCATTCCCCCATTTGGACCCAATCAATGCTGCCTTGGTCATTCAGATCGTCGATGCAATCCTTGAATTGAAAGCACACCTCTACAGTATGACCACGACACCGGTGGTAAGCACAGTATCGGGACATATCAACATTTGTTGGCCAAACCTCTCTTTCCTTGGGCAATTCCAACTGTTTCTCCGCCATGAGTACATTGAAGATGTCGGTCAAGGAGTAAGGGAGTTGCTGGTAGTTCTCTCTCCTAGGACCTCCCCTTCGTGGTGCCTGATTGGGTGGTGGCGGTGCCCTATTGTAGGTAGGTTGACGAGGTTGCTGGGGTTGTGCTACTGGCTGAGGTGGTTGTTGTGGTTGTCGTGGTTGTGGTGGCCTAACCTGTTGTTGAGGGGGGTAATAGGAAGGGTTCTGTGGTGGGTTTCTGAACTGATTTTGACGGTTCCCTCCCTGGTTCCCTACAATGTTTACAGCTTCGTTGTTGACCACTCCTTCGGTTGTAGGCCTAGCTGGTGCAGAGGGGGTTTTTCTAAAGTTTCTAGGTTTAGGATCAAAAGGGTTTATCATGGTGGCATCCTTGAAGTGGGCTTGCAAGTATCGGGCACTATCATAGAGTTCATTCATTGTGGTAGGACGGTGCATGATCAATACATTTCTCAGGGCAGGTGTAGTGTTGCCAATAAGCATTTTTACTTGTTCCCCTTCAGAAATCACATCTGTCAGTTTTTCTGCCATTCCCCTCCAGCGATCAGCAAACTTTATGAAGTCTTCCTCGGGCTTCATCTTCTCAGCAATCAAATCTGTAATGGAGCATGCTGGTGCCACCTGGTCTCTGTATCTCTGCAAGAATTTGGTCTTGACAATGTCGAAGTCTCCTGCCTCAAAGGAGTCGAGTGAGTAGAACCATTCCAATGCAGACCCTTCTAGTGATCGACGAAACAAGAAGGCAAGAACCCTACGATCATCTTTCCAGAATGAGGATTCATAAAGAAAATCTTTAAGATGAAGGAAGGGGTTGCCAGTACCATTGTAGCGGCGATAAACTAGTAGCTCAGAAGGTGGCAGGTGTAAGACTGGCAGAGAAGGGATGGAAATCTCAGGCACTGACTTGGAGTCCAGGCGACATCTCAGCTCTTCATAACGTTCATTCATCTGAGTGAGCTGATCCATGATTGCCTGGTGAGAGCCCGTTCTTGGTTTACTGGGGGGGGTATGTGGTCAGAGACGTTGTTCTGGAATTGAGGAACATGATTTGAAGATTGTCCCATGGCTTGGTGGATTGGGGGAACAACATGGTTGAAATAAGATGGTTGGACAAATGAGGGTTGGACCACGGATGGTTGAACTGAGATGGTTGAATCATAGGTTGTTGAACAACAGGAGGTTGAACAAAGGGTGTTTGAATGAGTGGTGGTCGAACCAGAGGACGAGGAGATAAGGCAACTTGATTGGTTTCAGCCTGATCTGAAGCAATTTTGCCCTTCACCATGGATTGTATACGGGCATAGGTTTCTGGGTCGGTATAGAGAGACAACTCCCTAAACAGTTGTTCAACATCACGAGGAGCAGATGGCTGAGGGACCTCTTGCGCTTCCGACGGAATTGGTTGGTGACCCATCTCGTGCTCTCGATGTTCGACTTGTTCCGCCATTCCAATGTGCCTTCCGGACCTTAGTTGCATTGAACCTTAAAGAGAATGTAAAACAAACAAGCAAACAAAGAACTTTTTTTTTTTGGTTTTTTTAGTATTTTGAAAAAAGTTAGAGGTTTGAATTTTTGTTTGACAAACAAGTTATGCAAAGACTTGAAAGCAAGATTACGCAATGATTTTGATTAAACCTTAGGTTTATGAATTTTGTTAAGAATTGTTCTCTCAACAAATGGGTTAGGATCCTAACTCCAATCTTCAATGACCTAGGTTTCACACAATCTCACCACGTGTAGGTAACGTAGGATGCTTCGGGTTTTGGGGAGTGGTACAACCAACCCGATCGTGAAGAGGAATACTCCACGTATGAGGAATTACGGAGGCCTTGATGAAAGCCAACCAAGTCAACTAGGAAGGAATATCCCAGAAGAGAGGTCAGAATCCACCAAGAGGGTGTTTTGGATGGGAGGGGTAAATGGGAGAGTGAGCTCCCGCCTCAAAAAGTGTAAAAGAAGGAGGTAGAGAGAAGGAGCAGAGAATGCAATCAAGTAATAAAACAAGTAATAAGCAAAACATGAACTTAAATAAACAAGCAATCAACACCAGACAAGCAATTAGAAACTAGACAAGCAACTAGAAACTAGAATCTAGACTTGTTTCTTATGTGAGCCAAATGGAGATAGTGAAAAGGTGATGGAAAGAAGAGGGTTCAGATCTGATAGCCAAGCAAAAGGGTGGTCCACGTGGGGACCGATGTGGGAATTGGGGTAAGAAGCAAAGGTGGTTCACGTGGGAACCGGTTTTGGGTAAAAAAGGGGTGGTTCGCGTGGGAACCGGTTTGAATGGTCAAAAGAGGGCCACGTGGGGCCAATTAAGGTGAATAAAGATCTGATCCAAGTTGGGATAGATCTGGAAAAAAGGGGTTTGGTTCACGTGGGAACCGAAGTAAAGAAAGAGATTGGTTCACGTGGGAACCGGTTTAAGAAGAAAAGGGTGGTTCACGTGGGAACCGGTTTAAATAAAATGCAGAAAATAAATGGCATACTTGGCACTTCAGATCTGATGAAAGATGGGTGAAATTAGAAGTTTTGAGATGGCATGAAGTTTAAGAGAGGTGGAAAGAAGGAAAAGCTCACGTGGGAACCGGTCTAGAACTAAAACTAGTTGCAAACAAAACACTTAGCACCCACGGTTGAAGATATTGCTTGTCCCACCGTGGTCACCACAAAGCTGTCGACTCTGAAAATTTGACGGGGTCCTCTCCTTTTCAGGGAAGTCCGTGAACCCAGATCGTCACCTCAAGAGGGGATGAGGAAATAAAGGAAAGCAATTCTCACCTCGGTCCCACACTCACATTGATCCCCGAACTTTCATCCCTTGGCGTCGCTCGATCACCAAAGAGATGGTTCGGGTCATGTGGGAGGAGGGTGAGAAGAAATAAACGTGGTCGCCAGGAACCGTGGGTTCCAATTTATAGAATTAAAATGAAAGATGACCGTGTGTACCTTAGCGTGAAGAATGTGAGTTAAAGCTTCTCCTTCTTCGGCTGGCCGATGAAGAAGAGTCCTCAACATATGGGTGCTTGATATTCTGTGTAACTAGACAAATAAACAAGTGAAATAGACAATTAGAACTAGACAAAGTGGAGTATATGTAAAGAGAATGACATGAAACACACAATTGACTAGAAACTGACCGGATTCGGTTTTTCTCTAACCCCTTTTTTTTATTTTTCGAAATAACAGAGTAAAAGTAATGCAAAAAAATATAAAAAAATTATAGGAGGATGGATAATCACTAAATAAAGAGATAGGAAAAAGAACTGAAAGATTCTGAGTTGTATAGAGGAAGATATAGTCAAATCTGTGTTGTCGAAAAAGCCGAGTAGCAGTGCAGGATCTGCCAGGCGCGACTTTGCTTCTGCACTCGTCACGACCAGTCCCGACCTCGGAATTGAGTGCCGTCGATTGTAAACTCAAGAAGACTTGTAGAGGAAGAACTTTGATGAAGATGGCACTGGCAGTAGACGTCCACACACTTCTGTAGAGGCCGAAGAAGAGAGACTTGGCAGATCACCTGTAGAACAGCCTTCCTCTCTCTTGAACCGACTTTTCTCTCTCTAAAAACTCGAAATTCTCTCTCTAAAAATCACAAAATTGATGCAATAGGGTGGTTGGACGTATTGAGATGCCTGGGGAGTCGTGCTCATGCCTTTGGAACGACCAGAATCAGAGTCCTTTTATAGGAGAATAGAAGGTCTTATCGGAGCTAAAAAATAGGGTCTATGCGCCCTGGTGCCAGGCGCATGCGCCCCACTGAGGGGCGCATTTGCCCCCCAGTGAGGGCGCATGGCACTGTTCCCGAGGATAATGGTCTTATCTCTTCCGTCTGTTCAGTGGTAGAGTCCCGGTGAAAAACTGGGTCCCTCGTGCCTCAAAGGTGGGGCGCATGTGCCCTCAAGTGAGGGCACAAGGCCACGTGCCTCACTGGTAGGGCGCATGGCCATGTGCCCTGGGTCCCGGGCGCATGTGACCAGGAACTCGGGCGCATGGGACTGGTTTCGCGCGTCCTTCTTCCGGAAGCCATTGCGAACACTCCCGAACTCGGAATTCGACGCCGTTTGTTGTGTTGGAAAGATAACAGGCCGAAGAAGCTCTCTATAGCATCGGATCAGTCACCACACCCTCCAAAACTACAGAATTTTATCCGGAAGTTAGGGCAGTGAACAGAAGGTCCGATATTGGTCAAAAATGACTTCGACGGCAAACTGGAAAGCACAGAATGCAACAAAACTTGTCCGGAGTGTGAATATGACCATAACCTTCAATGCATGATCATTAGGCATTGGTCATTCAGCCAATTTCTGTGTTTACACGACTTACGTGTGGCTTTCGCTCAGAAATTATGGCTTTTTGCGGAAAACGTCGGAGAACATCCGATTTCGTTCGGCGAAGCTCCAAATCAACTTAAAAGGACCCGGCATCATCATATGATCAATCATGCGTGTTACCCTATAAAACATGAGTTTTATGCTCTGAATTAGGCAAATTTGGCGTGTCTACAAGCACCAGGCGCCCTACAAATAGGACACCAGGCGCCCTATAAACAGGGCGCCTGGATCCTTGCGTGTGTCATTTTTCTAGCATAATTTTGCATATATATCGTTGGAGACCTCGGGTCTGAAAGGGCTGAGTCGGAGAACCCCTTCAACAAAATCGATGAAGGATTCAGTCACCTTTTAGGACCACGGATAAGCCAAAGTCAAATAAACGGGGACGACGGTGTCTTCACGGATATCCTGACCCGTTGCATTTGACCTATATCTTCAACTATTTTTCTATATTTATTTGTATTTCTTTAAAACCCAGCATACATCATGCATCATCACACATGATCTCATGCATCATCTTTCCATCACTGTCTTTTCCATGACTTTTCAAGGAGGTTTTGGCCTGCCCGGAAGACCCAATTTTAACCGTGTCTCGATGATTTCATCAAAACAAGAAGTTTTTCCATGTCGAACTAAACCGGTATTGTTGAGTGAAACCTTATGAATTTGAAGAACCCAACCTTGGTTGATTGGCTGTCTCCTCTTTACTTTCCGCAATTTACTGCATTTCTACCAAGACCAGCACACCATGCAGTTCGGGTCCTGGCCGGTAACAATTCTCCCCCACGTGGGATTTTAGTTATTTACTTTCACTACTGTTCTTCTCTTTAACCAATCAACCAGAGGGAAGGTTTCGATAAGACAAAGGGTAATCTCGGAGTCCGGTAAAGTTTTATTCCACTCAACTAGGCCAATGAGGGCGTGTCTAAATCTACACCTCGGCGTCACCTTTTCAGTCCATCACCACTTCATTCCGCTACGCCTCATTACGCTTCGCTATATTCACCTACGCTTCATTCGTATGCTGCCCATAGGACCAAACTATAGTTTGTTGAAGTAGAATTCTATTACAAGGCAGCCCACTGCATACTACATCTCTCAAGATGAAAGCATATACAAATTACTCAGACAATCAACCAATCAAAGTAACCATGGACATGTGCATGATAATCTAAACATAGAACACATAGTTGAACAATCTTAAATGTATGTGGGAACCTCGGGAATCGTTTTGATTCTTGAAATGTGTTTAAAAGATTTCTTTTTTTTTGAATGTTGAAATATCGTACCTGAATTTTCTAGTAAAATAGGTGATAGACCATAAAAACTACTAGATAGTCCAAGTGATATTAGAAGAGTATAGAACCGAGGTTCGGGTTCTGTGAAAATATTTTTTGACCTCTCCCCATCGGATGGTGCGAATATCCGATGTTCATTTACATCGAGCAAACACTCGAACACCCTTGATTAAGTGCCATAGCGATCTTGTTTGACGAGAGCGTGCACATCCACAGCGTGTAAAGAACACAAAGGGCCCCGGCCTTTCAGGCCCGATGAGATGCAAACAATTTTGATTAGATTTTGTTTGGAGTTGATTTATGTTTGATTTATAAATGGATTTTGATGTGTTTTGAAATGTTGATTTCAGATTTCCATTTGACTTAGGTTTGAATGTTAAGTGTTTTGAGCTTGTTTGGCTTGTTTGGTTTGTTTTACTTTAATTGGTTGAAGTTTATTTTATTTTTTGTTTGAACTTGATATTTTAGATGTGTTTATCAATTTTGACTTGTTTAAGTTTAATTGACATGTGTTGAGTTATTTTCAAGTGATTTTCTCATGTCGGTTGGTGTTTTCATACCAATTCGGGTGTGTACGGTATGTTTCAAGTGTTTTGAAGTTTGGTTCAAATTGATTTAAACTTGAACTTCAGATTATTAATGATCTAAATTTGACGTGTTTTAAGATGAATTTCATATACCTTAATGTTTTCTTTATGTGTTCTTTTCAATTGGTTTGATTATTTGATTTATACTTGTTTAGGAAATTGAATTTCAATGGATTAAGTGTATTGAATCAATTCTTCCAGATTGTATTAAATCTGATTTTTGTTGAATGTTAAAGCTTTAATGATCTGTTTTAAGCATGTTTTAAGGTTGGTTTGAATGTATTTTCATATTTAATTAAGTTAACTACAGATTTGGTTAACTCTTGTTCGGTTTGCATCACATCCGGTCTGTCGGGCTAGTGTCGATGCCCAGTCACATGTAATCAACTCGGTACTTGAAATGTTCATTGAATATTCATGTTCATGCTGGTGTACATCAGATGTGGCAGTTCATATGCCAAGAATAATGCTGGTCGAAGTGTAAATGTGTGAATGTCCTTCCCTTGGTGTAAAAAACCACTTGATTGGGAAAATTTTAGCAGCATGCCGCCTTATTTTCCAATCGGTGTGGAATTTTACCCGTCCTACAAGGCATAGTCATTTGACTTTCCAAGTAGTGGGAAGGGTCCGTCTGCAGTGGGAAGCGTGTCCCATGCCTACGCCCGGGTCAACGTTCCGGTGCATGCCGGATGAGCCGCCCAATGAAGCGTCCAGTTGTGGACTAACTCCTTATTTAATTTTGGCATTTCGCCTTCAGATTTAGTTAAGGTTTATTTTAAGTGTCCAAGGCCCAATGGGCCAGCTTCATCAGCACAATGGGCTGGTCTTCATGTCTCATGGCCTGAGAAGGCCGGCTTCATGCCATGTCGGCCCGGTTGGCCCAATCTTGAGCTTCATGGGCCCTGGCGGCCTCGCTTTGAGCTTCAAGACCCAATGGGCCCTATTTGCACCTCCATGGCCCGATTGACCTGATTTGCACTCCATTTTTGCACCTTGACATCTTGTTGGAGCAGCGGAGGAGGTGAGCCTCAGAGGGGCTGGAATGGGTTGGCTAAGGTCTTGTTTAGGTGGGCTTTTGGTAGGATTGCACAAGGGGCGAGGTTTAAGGCAAGTTTGGAAGGGTTGATTAGGTGCTGCACAAAGGGCATGTTGCAAAGGATTTCGATGCCTCAAAGGGGCTGTTTGGTGTTGAAAGAAGGAAGTCCACCGAACTGGGCTGTCTTGGTTGAAGTTGAGAATCCGCATGCGAGGCAGACCTGGCCCGTCGTACGGAGTCCAAGAATTCCAAGACATCACCCTCTCCTCCAGCCAAAACGATGGATCAAGAGCCCGCCCGGGGGAAACTTGGCCCATCTTGTGGATCCAAGAATGCCCGGGACATCACTCCATCCTCCTCAATGGGTAAGGGATCTGTGTAGAGAATAGTGCTGATTGGGTGTGTTGCACATAGGGCAAACTAGGTGACCATCAAAGGGGCCTGACATGGGTGCTCACAAGGGGGCAGAACTTGGGCCAGCAAGGGGGCCTATTTTGCATGCCATTCGGGGCCTGATTGGGGGAGGCAGGAGGTGCATGTCCAAGTGACCATCAGTGGGGTCAGACCAAGCATGATAGTAGAAGGTTTAGAGGCCAACATGGAGGGCCAAAAGGGTGCGCAAAGGGGCTGGTTCAGAGGTCTATTTTAAGGGGCAGCAAGGGGCTGTTTTTTTGTGATGGCCAAATAGAGGGTACACTTGGGGCTTTATGTAGACAAATGTGAAGGGCACTCAAAGGGGCTGAATGGGCATTACTCAGAGGGTATGCCACCATGGAGAGGGGTAGAGAAGATAAGGGTAAGAGTTGAATTAAAAGGCTACATTGGAACACACTTTTTCAACTCACCGGTTTTTTTTTCTTCTCTCTTGCACTGCAGGTGGTGTTGAAGATGATGGGCTGAAGGTGCCACCAAACCCTTATTCTCTTGCTGTTGGATGAGAAAAGGGGGTCTTCTCCTTGCTGATGTTGATGGATGGAGCAAAGGAATGAAGATAGCTCGCTGCACTTGTTGAAGTTGGCACACCAATCAGGTGGGCTGGTTGCACCTGCTGCTGGCGCGCCTGCTGGAGGGAGGCCTTTTCTTCTTCTTATTTTTCACTTGGAACACCACCAGGGGGCTGGAGAGGTTGCTGACTTGCTGATGAAGACGTCCAAGCAAGGAGAAGCTCTCTTGGTTCAGGGTAGAGGGAGGAGAGGCAGGGCTTCCGCAGGGTGATCTGCTTGTCCTGCACATGGCCAGCTGAGGGGGCTTTTATAGGGGCTGAGGGGTGCCATCTCCAGGAGGAGATAAGGCTGGAAGTTGTTGAGAGGAGATAAGGATAACTCAAGGGAGGTTGGGGATGATAAGGATAACCCATAGTTGGTTGTTGAGGATGATCATGCGCCAACTAGAAAGAGAGGGAGAGAAGGGTGCGCACCTTATCCTCCTTTCAAGGAGGTGTGCGCACATGACAAGTGGAGAGAGGGCTGGTTCGACCAAGGCTTGGATGAAGATAGGCTTGGTTAGTTGTAGGATTAGTTAGGATGAAGATAAACCAAGGGAGAGATAGGGATAAGCCATGGGAGGTGGTCGAGGGAAGTGGTTGAGTGGGACCCACTAGCCAAGGAAGGAGGAGGTGGGTGCGCCTCTCTCCCCTATTTTCTAGGGCTTCTTGCGCACATATCATATGAGGGAGGATGGCATTCGACCATGACAGGTTGGGTTAGCCCATCTTGGGTTAGTTTTAACCCTGGTTTAATCAAAGTGCTCCGGATCCAACGGCTAGCATTAACTCCGACCAAAACCAATTAAATAAATATCAAATTGACTTTAAAAAATTCCAGATCATGCCCTGATGGCCATTGATCTTATGCTCCATCCTGATGTGTGGTTGAGATCACTTGAATTGCAACGGATATCCTGATTTAGCTAGTTTCTCCGATCGGTGCGATCTCGGCCGTCGATAATGCCGAAAACTGTATCTGAGTGTAATTACCTTCTCCCATTGGCCAAATTTATTTTTCATGCATCAATATTCATGAGATCAAAGTTTTGGGTCATGAAAATTGAAATTTTCAGCCCATGGGTCGATCCAGAGCTAATTGGACCATTATGCCCCTGGTGCGAGAACATACGGCTTTCCGTTCGGATTTGTTCTTTCTTGCATATCTCTTCACCCGGGGGTCGGATTTTCGATCCGTTTCGAGCGTTGACTAGCTCTATCCAACCTTGACAATGTTGTAAAGTTGGAATTCCATGTTAGAGTCCCAATTTGTCCCAAAGTGTCAGGGGCAAAATGGTCATTTCGGCCTTTCGGTGTCCGTTTTTCATGTTTTGGGCACCGTTGCAAAGCTCTTGACCGGGGCTATGTAATGAGCACATTATCTTGGCCATTTGTAGCATGTAAGGCCATGCCAAGGCATTTCCAAAGCCTGTTTACATCATCTATTCATGAATTTTCCGAATCTGGGTCAGATTTTCTGCACCGGCTTCGGCATTGCTGAAACTTGTATCAAGCAAGCTAAGTGGAAAAATTTGATGCCAACAATGTATACCTCACATATGCATACCATACCAAAATTAAACTCAAACTATACCAATTGACTAACCTCATGATACTCTAAACTGTGAATCATGTAATTCTAACATACTATTATGATGTATACATGCAATGACAACAACTGTCTATCTACTACATGAATTAACAAAGCTGAAAAATAACACCATGCTTTAACTTCTACTCCGGCTATTCATTAAATTGGGTTATTGTTTAAGATCATCGAAGTATTAACCATACTATACTAACCATATTCTAACACACGACATGATATTTAACATGTCAAAGCCGACGCCAAGGCGAGGCAAGCTGTAGACACGCAATTTTGGCCCAGTTGGAGAGTTTAAATTCTTGTTTTCATGGAGAATATTTAAAGCAGATCGTGTTTTCCGGACGGATCAAGTTTCTGGCACGTTCCGAAGGGAGATCAGCCGAGCCAAACACCCCGTGTATAGGGTACCTGGCGCCCTGTTTATAGGGCACCAGGAGCCCTATATATAGGGCACCTGGCGCCCTATTTATAGGGCACCAGGCGCCCTGTATACAGGGCGCCTGGCACCATATCAAATTGATTTGACAGGCTGATTTGACCCCTCACAGTGACTCGTCTTGTCGACCTGACAGACCTAATGATGCTGGCGCCCCATATATAGGGCGCCAAGCCGCGTGGCACTATTTTTCGAAAATGGCCAAAGTACCCTCTTTTGGGCTATAAATAGAGCTCCATTTGGAGCTTGGAGGAGGTTCCAACTTCGTGTCACCCTAGAGCTCATCCAACACCACGTTTCTAAGCCATTCTCACCCCCACAAGCCTTCAAATCGATCCAAAATTGTCCACCAAAAACCCTAAAAACCTTCTGTTTCTGTCACCCAGAAACATGATTTTTCTCCAACTTTGAGAGCCTCTATCCGTCTCTCCTCTTACATCCAGCATCCAAACCACCTTTCATTAGCTTCATTTGCATATTGTCTACAAGGAGGAGCCCCTACTTCGTCCCGGAAGCCGTCCAGCACTCCGGAGCGGCGTTGCGAAGAGGGGAAGAAAATCTGTTCGGGCCAGACTTAGTGCCCCGTATACAGGGCACTTTGACTTGGTCAACGCGCCCCATAAAGGGGGCACCTGCTCCTGGCGCCCTATATATAGGGCACCAGGAAGGGCAGAAGCTCGTTTTTATCATTTTCGAATTCCGATCGCCCGTTTAATCGAGTTTTCGTCTTCCTCTTTCATCCTAGCATCGATCATCATGTTATTTGGCATGTCTTAGAACATTTTGCATCTCATATAAGTTTAAAAACCTACCAAAAATAGGGGTTGGGATTCCGTCCCCATCCGGTTAGTCTCCTTTCATTTGCATGTTCGAATTCAAATTTGAGCACGATACCGTGCTTTCATTAGAACTAATGAACCTTTCACTTGTTTCTATGTTTTCTTATGGACATTCTTAGGTAAATCCGATTGAGGCGGAGCTTCAACCGGATCGAAGACGAAGGACTCACTAAGCTCTCTTCTTTCGGCCGGCCGAGAGAGGAGAAGTCGGAACTCAACAATCTCCCCGCTTCCAAAGGTACGACGGTCACTTCTTCATTTCACTTCTTTTCATTCTACCATATTTTGGAGCCTTTGGCTCCTGGCGACCACAACCACTAACATCCCATCCACCAAGTCCCCAAAGCGAGCATAGGGGCCGGAAGGGGGAGATCCGCGGATGTCCCGTTTCTAGTGCTTACAATACCTGGCGTGAAAAAAAAGGGAGAATTTCTTCTTTACCCCTCCCTTACGAACCGCCTCCCCCCCTCTCTTATTTTTATTTTATTTTCTGTTTTCTTCCCCACCCGTCCTCTTTTTCACCTCCGTCCCAGAGTTAGCAGAGGCCCCTTTTCCCCCTTCATCGGCTTCCATCGGCAGAAACTGGAGAAACTCCGGCGTTGGCGATTTCTACCCCATATGCTCAGGTGCCAATGGTAGAAGTCCGGAGAGGATTTCTCTCTCTCTCTGGGGCTTGCGTGTGCCTCATATCTCTCTCTATACAATCTGATTGTACATTCTACCTCTCTCCATTAATGTACTCCCCTTGGTTAAAACCAAGGTTTCTTATAAAGTTATGTACATTTGTGGGTCTGCGTACCCTTAAGCCGCTTGTAAGAGTTAGAAGCCGGTTCATGGAAGGTTGGAGAGCGGGACCACTTGGAGAAGTACCATTCTAAAGTGGGAGCATGCCAACTGAAGCATTTGAAGCAAGGATTGGCACCTATAGGGGTGCCTTAGGTGCATGCTTAGGGTTAAGTCCACGATCACCTATTTTTATGCATATTTGATATGTGGATTGTGCTACGAGTTATACCTTAGATATATGATATTCTAAAGGTATTATATATACTTAGCACATATTCTTGATGAGACTAAAATAAAATTCCTCCTTGCTTTAATTAGGTTGATAAACGTGTGACATTAAGAATGACTCACGTAGCCTTCTGTTGTTATGGTCTTGATGAGCCAATCTTAGATTGGATGGGTTTGTTGTGTTTCCCACAAGACTCATTCAGCAAGGGATTGGTGATCATGGCCAAGGCATTTGCCGAACTTTGGGATGGACCATTGCATGGCCTTGTTGTGTTTCCTACAAGGGCTATGTTAAGAATTCATCCTTATAACGTAACAAGCGGATTTGACCTAACTAGAGTATATAGCTTGTTGTGTTTCCCACAAGGTTATAACTCTAGAGGCTAAATGACTAAGAATTGCAAGGGTTGCAATTGGTAAAAGTTACCTACCTATTAAGTATGGGATGACTTGTTGTGTTTCTCACAAGGTTGTCACCATAAAGTTAATAGGGTCTTAGTCCCCACTAGGATTTCATCATGATATCCCGTCTTTGCATAATGAGGGTTATGCAAATTCGTCAAAAATTAGTGGGAGCATAAATTAGGATGAAAGACCATATCTTAATTTCATGAATGTCTGTAATGTTATTTTGATAAAATTATATCTCAGTTGTAGAAAACGATAATAAATCACCATTAGTATGACATACCAGATGTCAAATAGCTCAATGGCACACACTTCTTAGACCGGTTTAGAACTAAGAGAATTGTTCTCATAGTTGACCAATTAACTATCCTACTTGAGAAGTAGGTGTCTCCTAAATTATCTAATGATGTGAAAGAAAGATAGGATCTTATTTTATAGACAAGATGCAATGTTTGCCTTAAACTAGATGTTAGTATCTATGAGATATAAATTGTAGAGACAACATGGATTGATGGATATGAGAAGTCATATTATGTAAGACATAATATGAACAATGACAAGCTTTGCAAAATTTCCTCTTTGTCTAATTATGGCTAAGTACTCATTATAACCACTTGATCTTAAGAGGTACCTTCTTAGTCTGTTCTGATTATTCCATATAGGATATGGAAAAGGGGTTAAAACTTGACCTTAAGCAAGTTAAGGTTTCAGAATGTCTGACATGGTGAAGAAGTATAACTCTAACAAGTTGTAATATAAGACTATGAAGTGTTGGCTTGTGGGATATCCTAAGGAAACTTCTGGATATTAATATACGACCCTTATGAACATGGGTATGTGTTTCTAAGCTCACTATATTTCTAAAGGAAAAGTTCCTTCTTAATAAAGATAGTGGGAGCAAGGTATATATGGAAGATGTTCCAATCCTACAACCCAATAACACTTCTATTAAGGTGCTAGTTAATAATTACACAAGGACAAATCATAGGTCTTTACTTGTGTCCATTCAACCTAAGAGATATGTGAGACATATCTCTGATAGATGAAATGAGGCATAAGATAATACGGATATTGATCCTAAGATCTATATAAAACCAATATGAGATATTGATTCATTAATGGGAAGAGACAATAAAATCCGATATAAACTTTATCTATGCTAATCAAATTTAGAACTTGATAGATCCACCTAAGGATATAGTATCCATAAGGAATAAATGGATCACTAAAGAATAGATTGCAGTGGATTAGAAGGTAGATACCTTCAAAGGTGAAAATAGATGAAAAGGATATCATCTAAGTCAAATGGTTGACTATGATGAGATCTTTTACCTATTCCATGGATTAATCCATTTGGATTTTAATTGTTACACTCTATGATTATGAGATAAGCTAATTGGATGTTAAGATCGTGTTCCTCTAAAGTATTTTGAGGAATAGGTGTATGTGATACAACTATAGGGAATCAAGTCCCAATAACATCCAAGAAGAGTGTGTATTAAGTTCATTTATGGACTGAAGTAAAACTTCCCATAGAACATATATAAGGTTTAATGAGATTAAATCTTATGACTTTGTTAAGAACGAAGAGGAGCCTTGTGTATTCAACAAGATAAGTGGGAGTGCTGTTACTTTCTTGACATTTTATGTTGATGACATACTACTCATTGAGAATGAAGTAGGTGTGTTATCATAAGTGAACCTAGCTATCAAATTGATCCTCCAAACACAATTTGGGTTTTGAGATCTATGGAGATAGATCTAAAATCAATGCGCAGTTAATGTACGTAGTCACCATAGTCAAAGGGTTTGACATGATAAACTCCAAGATAGGTTTCTTACCTATGTGGTGTGGAGTTGATCTCTGTAAAGTGTTGTCTTTATAGACTTCTTGAAAGATAAAGAGATCACATAATTAGAGCCCTTATGCCTTTGTCATAGGGTTTATCATTTATATGATGCTACGTACATGATGTGATTAATGCTCTAAGTGTTATGAGCATTCATTAAGAAGATCCAGGTGAGAGTCACTAAATAGTTTAGAGATATATCATTTGGTACTTGAGAAGCACTAAGATTATATCTCTATACACTGGAGGATAAGACTTGAAGTCATGTAGTTTTACAAACACAAGCTTCTAATCAAATAAGTTTGATATTAAGTCAGAATAATGGTGGTGCAGTGAGCTGGAAGAGTTCTATGCGATAGAACACTATAAATTCTACAACATATGTAAACAAGTTTACATAGTGATTGCACACTACTTGAGAAGTAGTCTAGATGAAGATTCTCATTTAAGGTATGGGATTGTCCCAATTTTCTCTGAAAATGTATCATTGTTTTGAGAAAACAATGGGGTAGAGCCGATGTCTCATCAGAAGTTTAGAACTTCTGTGGCAATACCATACAATCAGAGAGATTGCAGCTTATAGAGATATAATTAAAGATAAAGTATATATCGTTAATAACATTGCAGATCCACTAACTGAAGCAGTTACTCAAAGAGTGTTTGAGCTTCACCTCGAGCTGATACAGATCAGCCATATAAATGATTGGCTTTAGTGAAAGTGGGAGATTGATAGAAATGTATGCCCTACAAGCCAATCATATATGATATGATTCGACATTTCTAGAAATATCTCATTCAATTAATCAGGCAAATCTTCATTATAAGCTCTTATTAGATGCGAATATCATAATGAAGTCCTTGATCAAATACAATGATGATTAAATCATGATGAGATCATGATAATGAGATTGATCATCTAGAGGTATTTGATCTAAATGTTCCTAGTCATAGGATACTTGAGACGGGACATCAAGGATCCAGATAGACTAGTGTATGTGATGTCTTCTCATGTGATGAGGATGACCTATCTCATTGGTCATTAGTGTGGAGACACTGAGATACACATACATGTGCTCATTAGTTGAATCAGTTCACTGAACTGACCGAATTAGAAATCCTGAATGGTATCTTACCGAACTGTCTATCAGGGTTTTCTATCATCACGGTTGCATGGTTGGACGTTTGACCTGAGTCGCCAAAGATGCCTTGTTGGGTGGAACTTGTGCTTTGACCATTGACTTATGAATCACCATTTAGATGGTCCAATATAGCGATGGATCGGGTACAAGGAAAACTCGATGGAGGCAATTGAGCGGACAACAAGGGATCGTCCACTCTCGGTAAGTGAGAGTGAATGTCCTATGGGATAGTACTCTAAATCCCTGGCCAGGGTAGATAGGATAATTGGAAAAGGAGTTTCCCAATTGATCCAATTCCGAGTACAGGATCCTATAGAGTCGGTACACTAAGGAGTTGACAGCCGTTGCCGTACTCCTTTCCGACCGGGACATTGGATGGATGAGGGTTTATATCCATGCGGTAACTGATGATGGAAAGGCTCAATGGAGATGAGATTATCCCCATAACCATTTGAGATCATGGGATGTGGCTTGTACCCTTCATGATCGGTAGGCCGATTAATCTGTTATCGGATAACGGATTTAATTAAATTAAATATAATTGTTCTATTTTATTTAGACCTCAACCAAATAGGCTATTGGGCCTAGTGGGTCACACACAAAAGAACTTATCCATAAGTACAGGGGCAAGGGCGTAATTTATGGAGATTTTGGGTTTTTATGAAAAAAAAAATCTATAATTCTCTATAAATACTAATGGTTTCAGCCAAACCCCATCAAGCCAAAGGTGAAAACCACGTCCTTAGCCTCCTCCCTACCTCCTCCTCTCTCTAGAAGGTGTCCATGGTCGATGGAGCTCCGTTCGGGAAGAGTTCTCTAGGCCGACGCGAAGGGAGAACATGTTGTGGATGAAGTTCGTGTGGATACTACTGGAGACCGGACACTTGAACGGTGTGAAGAGCTTAAGAAGCTCATCTCCTTCCTCTTTATGGGATTATATGAATCCCTATCAGGTATATTCGAACACGATTTGATCGGTTTTCAATTTTCGTCGTTCGGTTCTGATTGAGACGAATTCTAAAGGAACCCATAGGAATCGTCGCTTCCGCTGCACCAAATTTTTATGGACAATTCCTTATTCCTTACAGTAGACACACAATTTAGGTTTAGTTGAAAAGCTTAAATTCTTATTTTTATAAAGTATATTTGAGTGCCCTTCCAATAGAACTGAATTTTCTAAAAAAATAGAGCTTCCCGCACTTTTTTGGACCAGAGGTGCCTAGTGTCCCATCACTGGGGTGCTTTGACCAGGACAAAGCACTTGGGTGCCCTACCAATGGGGTGCTTGCCACCCTAGTCAGAAGTGATTTGACACCGAATTAGACTTCTGTCAGGAGGTCTTGTCGAAGGGATAAGTGTCATGATGCTAGCACCCCATTAAGGGGGCACTTTGCCATGCGTGAGTGCCTTGTGCATTTTCATGAAATACTCTCTTTTTGCTATAAACAAACCCCCATTTGGAGGATTTGAAAGGTTCCAATCCCATCCCTCACACCCTCTAATCCACCACTACACATCCAAAGCCTCACTACCCCTCTCTAAGCACTTAAACCATCTCAAAATACTCCCCCCAAAACTCACAATTTTCTTCTTTAAAAATAGAGATTTTCACTAGCTTTGAGTGACTCTATAAATCTTTCCCTATGCCTCCAATGCCAGAAACCCTTCCACAAGCTTCTCTAGTGTATTAACTGTCTAAGAAAGCTCTCCTTACATCTTGAAGATCATCCAACACTATAGGGCAAAGCTGTGAAGAATGGATGAAAATCTGCTAGAACCAAGCCCTAGTGCCCCATCCCTCCTAGAGCCAGTGCCCCATTAGTGGGGCACTTTGATCTTGGTCAATGTGCCCTACCAATAGGGCACTTGCAGCTAGCACCCCATCAGTGGGGCACTAGCAGGGGTAGACCCCGTTTTGCATCGTTTTGCTTCACCGTTCGATCCTTTGTTATCCTCTTTCATTTTAGCTTTTATTAATATGTTTTTTAGCATACATTAGGCTACTCATTGGTATTTTCATGCATTTTTAAATCTTCTAAATAGGGGTTGAGATTTAGTCCATCTGATTAGTTTCTTTTCTTTTGTATGTTTAAGTTCAAATTTGAGCATGATGATATACTTTCTCTAGAGCTAATGATATTTTCACTTGTTTCGATGCTTTCTTGTGGACACTCTTAAGTTGTTCTGGCTGAGATGAAGATTCAACTATATTAAAGAAAAGAACTCACTAAAGCTCTCTTCTTTCGGCCGGCCAAGAGAGGAGAAATCGGAGTCCTACAATTTTCTCGCTTCCAAAGGTACATTAGTCATCTTTATTCTCATTTCAATTTCTTATTTTCTACTTTGGAGTCTTTGGCTCCTGGTGACCACAACTACAAACTCTATCAACTAAGTCACCAAAAAAGGAGGGGCAAGAAGGAGGCTAGAAGAAGGTTCTTCTTCCTCCCTTCTGAGTACCTACATATAGGTGCTACATATAAACATTAATATACCTTTGGAATATCATATATTTAAAGTATAAAAGGTAACCCAAATTCACATATCAAATATGCATAAAAATAGGTGATCATGCACTTAACCCAAAGCATGCACCTAAGGCACCCTTATAAATGCAAATCCTTACTTTAGAAACTTAAGTTGGCATGCTTTCACTTTAGATTGGTGCTTCTCCGAGTGGTCTTGTTCTCCAATCTTCCACGAACAGGTTTCTTGCCATTACAAACATTATGGGGTTCACAAACCAGATAAATGTACATATCATTTAAGAACCATGGTTTTAACTAAGAGGAGTACAAATCTGAAGAGAGATAGAATTTAAAATCAAATTATATAGAGAGAGGAGGCATATACAGGTCCCATTTAATAATAAATCTAACACATATAAATAAGCAATCACAAGTCAAGACATTTAACTTTATGATCACCTCTATACACACTAACATTCATCACATGAACATCAAGTGCATATGTAATAATTATCTGAGATATATCCTATATACCACTATAAAATTATATACTGTGATTTGAATTCTTAATTTCATGTATGTCAATTTTTTTATGAAATAAATAATATGAAAATAACATATATATACAATTTATATAAATCATACAAGTACATCTAAACTATTTAGAATATTTATACATTCTTAATATTGTGCAACATCATAAATTAATGTCCTAATTTCTATTCTACAAAATCTTATTTTATAGAATTAATTAAAACACTTTAGTAATATGATATCCGTTTTGATATTGATGTTAACCACTAAACATCAAAACTATTACCATAATATATCGAAAGCAATATAGATATAGGAACCCAATATCATATCAAAATAAGACTTATGTTTTATTTTCATCTATAATTTTATTACATAAAGTCTATAAAAGTTATTTTGCAATCAAAGACCTTGTTAAGGATAACCCGTATGTTGTGTTGTTAATTTCACAAAAATTATCAGTTCTCCCTCTCTTTTTTTACCAATATGGCTATAAGTTTCGACTCATACAGATAACCCGTATGTTGTGTTATTCTTTCTTTATTTGTTCGTAAGCCTATCTATGAATTTCAAAAGCTTACCTGAGTGTATATATGTGTGTATATATATTATCATCCTCCTTTTTCATACATTATTTATTATAAGATTTCTATTCGACATTTCTTCTTCTCTAAATTTAAACGTATGCTACCTTCTACTGTGTCTCGGCATTATCTTTCCTTTAGTCACACTCATGAGATAAGAATCTTTACTTATTTAACGTCATATGTAGGTATCCGCTGATATTATCTTACAGGTAGTTTAAAACAAATAAATATTAGATATGAATCTGATAGGTTGTGCCCTGTTTGGTTAGTATTGACTACATATATTAATATAATTTCTAATATTTTATAGTGTCTATTTTGATAGTTATATCTAGTTTCAATATCAAAAGTACTACAGTATTTATTTTAACATGAAGAACAATAGGGCAGTCTAGATTATTGTTGCCCAACCATACTTTTCCTATGCGCAAAGATTATTAATCATTTGTATCTTACTCTGGAAAGAAGGATTATGCCTTTCCGTGGGCCTTCGGTTCCAAAGTCTGGGACCATTAGTAAAACAAAGCACTATTTTCTCTATATTTACTTTTTCATCCTCAAATTTCAACGCCAAACTCTCACCATCACCTATCAATTAGGGCTTTTCTTTGATGTAAAAGTCTAAAATACAGTTTTTTATTTCATTTTGCAGCAAGTTTTCGTTGTTTATGTTAGTGTAAACAAAGTATATATTTTAGAAAAAAAAGACTTTTTTTTTCAGACTACATGAGGAAAGAAGTGGAAACAAAAACAAGAACATTCACAATTATAATTTTAAGGAATTGTACTTAAAATTTTAATGTAGCAAAAGAGACGATTCCTATGAATTCCTTTATAATCTATCTCAATTAGAACTAAACGATAAAAACCAAAAACCGATCATCAAAGTTATTTTGTAATCAACATTAATTTTAAATTTTATAACATAAACACTCATAAAGCGTAATATAAATGTCTACTTGTATTAATTTTATCATACAGATTCTATTCTTTAGAACTATTAATAACAAAGTTGATATGATATCATCATTAGCACTCTAATGGGGTGTTTTGTCGTATGATAAATTAGATTTGTGTTATAATTTTATATTTTACAACAAACTTTGTCAGAAAAAATGTTTGGCAATCATTACAATTTTTTAAAAAGATTTTCTTCTTGATCAAAAAAAAGGGTGTCATCTCTTTTTACATCTTGTGGTCGCCGATCTTGTTTAGTCATATATGGTATTCACTTTTTTTTTTGTTACCACATCCTCCCAAACATAATAATTTTATGTTATTAATTAACTCACACTTTATTTTTATACAACTTTTAATGGAAGTGTCTAAAAAATTATTGTCCACACCCTCTGAACTCCGAACCAAACTGAACATGAGCCAGCATCCCAGTCCAATGGGTTTGATCGGGTGTGGATCGCATTTAGGTCGATAGACAGGACATAAATCGGCCCACCACCAAATACATGTCCTTACAAAAGCTTTCTTTTATTTCTAATAATAATATTATTATGTGATTTAATTCAAACAATCAATTTATTATGTTCAAGAATAATTTTGCGTGATGCTAATTTATTATATAGATAGTTGAGTAATAATGATCGAGGGCATCCCAACCATGGATGAGAAGGCTGTCGACGTCGCCTACTCTTTTTTCCTTGGAGAGGAAGCAATGAGACGAGACGAGATTGATTAGCACATGAATGAGACTTACGTGCATCGTTTTTCATGCGGTGAATTTATTGCATTAATAAGCCTCGTACATATTGCGTCTGAGATGAAAAGATTACTTTACTAGTTTTCCGTTTTTATTGTTATTTTACCTCACCGAACATGATTATGATGTCGTAATCGATTCCAAATCATCAAGTAGATATGTGTATGTATAACCCACTGATAATGTTCAGAGCCAAATTGAGGTGTCAATAATATGAGATAGGATCTTGGCATTTCCCTTTCATAAAACTGTAGTATATATAGAGAGCTTACCTCCAAACGGCTCTTGCTATGATATTCAGCTAAAATACAAGATAATCTGTGAAGATATCTGTGAAACTGACTACCCATCCCTTCTTCAGAATTAAGCAATAGTGGATGATGGGAGGCTTCTGTGAGCAGTGTGCGGAAGGTGTACGTACACTGTAATATGAAGTTAGGGTTAGGGTTGCAATGTGAGCGTATACCTTCCACGAGATAGAACTTCTGATATTCAGTAGGTCTCTTATAATAAAAATAATGGATAGTATAACCAGCATCTAGGCAGAGTAGTTCCTGGCCTCCTCAATTTGGGGACATCACCTTTTTAATGTCTGATACACCAAAATCGATCTTCTTAAGGGAGTCTTCGGTTGCATCATAAATTGAATTTTTGTCACCAATTCATATTTTTATAACAAAATATTTTAATGAATATTTGACACCCATTACAAATTTATGTTTTCAAAAAAAAATTCCTGTTTGACAAAAAAAGGTGAGATCTTTTTTCTTCTTCTTCTTATGGTCCCTCACCTATTATGGTCATACAGGTTCATATTCTCTTTTTTAAAAACATTTCCCCAAACATAAAAGTTTTATGTTATTAACGTACTTAGACTTTATTATAACTTTTTACCATGAAAGTTTTATGTTTCTTATATACATGCATGATCAACACAGGTCCAGACAATATGAGTTGCTTGCTGGCCTATGGTTCAATATCTTGGTGGTTTAGAAAAGTGGACGCCATCAGATGATCATTTAAGAAACAATTTATCTCTTTTATTACTGTAGGGAAAAATTAGACTATATGATTATTATATAATTTGCCAAAAGTTATTGTTTGCATTAACTTTGGTAAGCGAAAGAGAAGAAGATGGGTTTTTCTTTCATTCTTTCTTAAAATAATATAAGGTATACGAACACTCATATTATTTTGAAATAGTACAATATGAGAGGTTATAATTCTTATCTTGGATGCACTACAAGAAATTGGACTTTTACCCACTAAAACACTCCCCGTAGGTAAGATTTGGTGGGTATAAATAACTTTTACTTACTCCCTATACCTACTAAAAATGATTTCGTAGGTAAATTTATCATTACTTACAAAATACCTACGAAAAACGCTTCGTAGGTAAATAATATATCCACAGATTCAATCTGAACCGTCCATTAAGATATAATCCAATAGCCCAGATTTAATCTCTTTTGCCCTTATCTCCACCGTCCATTGACAACACATGGACATACCAGATTTGAGTCCAATCTTAAACCCTCCCGATCGACCCTCTCCCACCTCATCGCGCTCAGCCCCAAATCGACAGTCTCTCCTGTGGAAACCCTCCGACAACGCGGCACCTTTGGTTCATCCTCCTCTGACGGCAACGCCTAGGCCTTGCGCCCTTATGTCAACCATCCACGTCGTCCCCTCCTGCTCCTCCAAGGTTCAACTCCCACAAGAAGCTCTCGAAGCTGTTTCCGTGAGAACCCCCCGAAGGTGAGTCCCCGTCTCGTCTCCTTTTCCTATGCACGAGAAAGCTCCATCGCTTCTTCCTCTTTACAAAGGTGGTTTTACAGATCCTGAGCTTGTTCTATGTAATCGTCTGTACAAACCCTCGGTCATCAGCTCGTAGTTTGCTTAGTCGTTCATAGACCATCCCCCCCTCGAGGTCGATTTTGCATGTCCGCCATTTTTACTTTGGAATGCCATCTTTTGTCTTACGAACGAGCCCTATGTCATGGTAGTCATGCGAAGACGAGCCCTATGTTTATTTCTGACATGTCTCGATTTTCATTTGTAATATTCATAAGCCTTAAATTGTGTGTTGTTGGCAGGTTCTACTGCAAATTGTCTATTGTTGGCCTTGTTTGACGTATTGCTATCTTGTTGAAGACATATTCTGGTAAGACTTTGCTTGATGTACGTGACTTTATTATCTTGCTGTATGAACTATGTAACTAATATGTTTCCATTCTGATAGATCGGAACATAAGCGTAATCAGCAAGGGATTTATAAGTGTCAACAAATATTTTCAAGCACAAAATGAGGTAATACATGTTTTCTTACAACGATGGATGTTCATGAGAACTAGTGTCTGATTGTGTAATTAATGTTTGTGTGTTTCTTTATAGTGATATGGATTGGAGTTGGATGGATTTACCAAAAAATATGTTTGGTTACTATGATGGTGTTGATAACTTTATCAATTTTGCATTTGCAAACTTACCACCAACTCATCAGACTAGATGTCTATGTGTGAAATGTACATGTTTGAATAAATGTAAAAAAGAGATAGTTAGATAACACTTGTACATTGATGGTGTTATAAACGACAAACATTTCTGGAAATTTTATGGTGAAAGACTAGGTCATGTTAAGTTGGAAGAAAGCCAACATGATTCAAATATGCATGACATGTTAGCTAATGTTTTTCCTATGTGTAGTTATGAAACAACAAATGATAAAGATTCTGATAGTTTTTTGCATTGTTAAACGATCTTAACCAACCGGTTTATCCAAGATGCAAAAAGTTCAGCAAACTTTCATTTCTCATTCGATTGATTAACATTAAATACATGGATGGAATGAGCAATAAGCATTTCAATATTTTGTTGAAGTTATTGATTGATGTTCTCCCTGATGGGTCATCAATACCGTCCAGCTTTTATGAGATTAAGAAGATACTTGATAAGTTAGGGTATGGATATAACAAGATAGATGCGTGTCCGAACAATTGTATTTTATATTGAAAAGAAAATGAGAAGTCCGAATGTTATCCAAAATGTGGAGAATCGCGGTGGAAGTCTTGTAAGTCCAGTAAAGTTGTAAAGAAGAAAAGAGTGCCTCAAAAAAATTTCGTCATTTTCCACTCATTCCATGGTTAAAGAGACTGCTTACATGCTCAAAGACTTCTGTCAACATGAGATAGCATGAAGAGAAGTGTGAAGAGGATGGTATGCTAAGACATCCTGCTGATTCTCCATGTTGGAAAACATTAAATAGCATTGATGATTTCAGGTTAGAAACTCGGAATGTACGCCTTGGATTAGCCAGTGATGGGTTTAACCCGTATGGAAACATGAACGTCACTCACAGTACATGGCCAGTGTTAGTTATACCTTATAACCTACTGCCTTGGGAGTGCATGAAAACTATGAATATTTTGCTTTGCCTCCTTATCTCTGGTCCAAAAGGTCCCGGTAACAATTTTGATGTTTTCTTACAACCACTCATAGAGCAACTTGAGATTCTCTGGCACGGTGTTGATACCTTTGATGCCGCTAAAGGTGAGGTATTCCGTCTACGTGAAGCACTATTGTGAACTATTAACGATTTTCCAACATATGCCTACATGTCAGGTTAGAATACAAAAGGTCGATTAGCTTGTCTTAATTGCAATAAAGACACATGTTCAACTTGGTTAGAGTGTAGTGGTAAATTTTGTTACACTGGTCATTGGAGATGGCTTGGAAACAACCATAAATTCCGAAAGATGAGTAAGCAATTTGATGGTCATGAAGAATGGGGTGAAAAGCCATTGATGTTGTCTAGAGATGAAATCCTACGTCAATTAGGATATTTTAATTCACGTGTTGCAAAAGGAGACACGAAGAAGATAAGTAAGAGGAAGAGACAAGTTAAGAAGGGGGATAAGACCAAGAATCTAGGGTAGAGGAGCTACCTTATTGGAAATCTTTGTTGCTCCGCCACAAATTAGATGTGATGCATATAGAGAAGAATGTATGTGAGAGTATACTAGGCACTCTTCTATCGATTGAAAGAAAGAATAAAGATGGCTTGAAAACCCGTCAAGACTTACAGAAGTTGGGAATAAGAGAATGCCTTCATCCACAAGAAATTGGGTCAAGTAAAATATTGCTTCTACCAGCACAATTCACATGTAGTAAGAAAGAAAAGGAAAAAAATTTCAAGTTCTTTCAATCCTTGAAGGTTCCTGATGGATACTCCTCTAATATTGCAAGGCAATTTCACAACAAAGGTAATAAGTTATGGGGGATGAAGACACATGACTACCATGTGATTATGCAACAATTACTTCCAATTGCTGTTAGAGCACTCCCAAATATTCATGTATCTTCAGCATTAAGTGACATTTGTCACTTCTTCTTAAATATATGTTCCAAAGTTGCTTCCACCGAAGACTTTTACCAACAAGGCCTACATGTCTCAAGGGTATTATGTCAACTAGAGATGATATTTTCTCCGAGTTTCTTTGATATAATGGTACACTTAATCATTCATTTAGCAGATGAGGTTAGGATTGCTGGGCCAGTTCATTATAGATGGATGTAACAATTTGAGAGGTATCACATTCACTTCTATATGTAAATTTTTCCTTTAAGATAGACCGATATTCATTGATGTTATTTTTTCAGGTATCTGGGTAGATTAAAGTCTTATGTGAGAAATAGGACTTATCCAGAAGGGTCAATTGCTAAAGGTTATATTATTGCTGAGACAATTACATTTGCAGCTCGATATCTTGACGATGATGTGGAAACATGGTTAAATAAGACTCATCGACAAGTAGAAGACAGTCCAAAAAATGTGGACCTTGGATGGGAAGTTTTCATGGAGACTTGTCGGCCGTGTGGGATAAGTACAATTGGCAAACTACAAAATAATGAGCTGGAAGAAATACATAAATTTATCATATTCAATTGTACAGCACTCAACAAATTTATCAGGTAAGCTTTCGTCAATTCAAACTTTTCATTCACTATATGAAATATGAATATTGCAGGGATCACATTGCTGAACTTAAAGAAATGTCACCTGGAGTGCACATAGATGAAATGGAACGCATTCATACATCCACATTTACCAAATGGCTGAAACATAAGGCAATTATCCTTGATTCTTATAATTATATTTTTAAACGATTCTATGATCATATGATGTCATGATTTTCTATGTTTGTTAATTCTTATCAGGTGCATAAGTTGCAAGAGTTTACTAAGAGAGATATATCTCCTTATCTCCTTTCGATTAAAGATTTCCCTAGTGACGTGGTCAAGAAGTATGATGCATGCATTGTTAATGGCAGTAGGTTTCACACTAGAAGCCTTGAACAAAGACGAGTTACCCAAAACTCAGGTGTTATGTTGAAAGCAACTACCCCTTCATTTACTAAAAATGTTGAAGAGAATGTTACTTACTATGGTGTCCTTGATGAGAATCTAGAAGTCAACTAGAGGGTGGTATTATTTAAGTGTGATTGGATAGATGTGCAACGAGGGGTGAAACATGATGGACCTCTTACAATAGTGAATCCATCAAGTAAGTTATGAACAACTGAACCTTACATCTTAGCATCACAAGCAGAGCAAGTTTGGTTTGTTGAGGATCCTAGGAACATTGGTTGGTTTGTGGTTCGCAAGACAACCCCACGTGATTTTTACAACTTATCGGAATCTACGTTTGAAGAAGATGTTGAATTCCTAGATATACAGCCAATGTGTCATTACCAAACATCAAGCATCCAGCATGATGATGAACATGAGGAGATAATGGTCCATAGATCTGATATAGATGGTATTGAAGTGTAATGTAAGTCATTGTTTACTATGTATGTTTCATATTGTTTATTTCCAAAAAAAATGGATGCAGGGATATATGTATGTACTCAACAAATTTCTGCATGTTGTTGCCATCATCATTTTATCATTGTTAGTGTCCAAAAAAATCATTTTATCATTGTCATTTCTTTTCTTGTTACCACCTTTATCTATTGGACCTGAGGTGTGAACGAAGCCGGTGCCATTCTTTATGCTTGCTTTCTATTGCCAGGCTGACAATAGTCAACGTATAAGCATCTTTATTATTATGAAGAGAAGGATGGCTCTTCCTGTCCTGTTCTTGCATAATATTATTATGAATAGAGATAGAGGCTTGAAGAGTCTGGATCTGGGTTCTTCCTTCTATAGTTGGATCTGGATTGGAATTGATATCTCCAAGATAGTGCACATTATATTATCTCTTCTACTGAACTGTCTCTTGCCATTTGGCCATAAACCCCAAGATAAATAGGGTCACTTGATGACCCTGAATCGGTACTGAATCTTTCTATAAGAGGATAGCATGTCTATGACTCTAACGTCTATTTGAGAAAATTAATTTATTTGTATGCCAGGTGCATCTATATATCTAGGTAGTTATATTTTTCTTAACGTGGATATCCCAAAATTTAGGCATAAAAAATGAAGTTTTGAACATTCTCCTCTGTACACCTTATATATGTAAATAGCACCCTTTTAGCAATCAGGTGATGGTGCGGTGATATTTATTCTTTTCTTTTTGAAGAAAAGAGACAGTGTGGGGAGCCTTATTATTTTTTGAATAAAAGAGTCCAGATTCTTGGATCCTGCACAACCCAATTAGCTAGGTCCTATAACTTAAGTTGTGGGTCCTCGTAACCTGGTAATGGGATCTACAACTCAAATGATGCCGCCCTCTCCAACACCATCTAATTTATGCATTTTATGTGAATTGTATGTGGAGAGAAATTTTGAATTTTACGTGAATTGTATGCATTTTATATAATCCAACTCAAATAATAGCAGAGATTGTTTTAATTTGTAGGTTTATCCAGAATATTCATAGTTTCTGACCACCAATTTCTTTTTGTAGGTTGGTTTGTCTATCTCTTACCTACCACTTTGGGACCTGCCTCTCGGTTGAAAATGGTTTTGATGGAATGACGTAGTCATTTGGCTATCAGTCTTGCAAATTAATGTGCTGAATGAACTCTTCATTTTTAATTTCTATTTTACACTGGTCACCTCTTTATTTTAGAAACATAAAGCTACCTTTATTAGTTGAGGTTTTCTGTCTTTTTTAGTGGACTTGTTTTGACTTTATCGGTGGATGAAACATAATGTTTGTTATGTAATCTCTTTGCCTCCACTTGATTTATTTTGTCCTCATTTTTTTATGTTGATCAGTGGATGATACAGTGAGGGGTAATCTCTTTGTCAACTATTCCTTGTTTTCTACCCATTTGTTTTGTTATACAAACAGGGGAAAGAAGATCATGGAAAATCTATCTTACAAGTCGGAATGTGCAAGCTCAAAGGAGAAAGGCTTGTGAGGGCCTGAAAGCTCAGATGTTAACACACTACTTAAAAAAATAAAGCACATTGCAGAAATATATGATCTTCCAAAGTCGGTGAAGAAGAAGATGGACTCTGATCTTTTTTTAGAACTTTATGGAGTACATAATCTTTCTTAATATTTCCCTAATTTGAGGTCATATAATTCTTATTGCTTACAAGAAACCATCTTGCATAAAGCAATCAAAGTTCACTTTTACACATGGAATATTTTTTTAAAACTTAGTTGTTTCTCACATGTCTTTTTTTATGCAGAGGAGGTTCTTGTCACATTTTGAAGGGGCTGTATGTTTCCATTGAGTGGCTACTTTCTGATGTATTTATGAGAAAAATACATCAGGATTGTATAGTCAACTAGAAAACTATTTGTTTAACTATTTTTTCTTGTCTTTATTTGCATTGACGCTTATTAATCATTTCTTTCAATTTTGGATAGATTTCAGGAAGGGTTGGATTTACTGCAGTCATTTCTTAGCACATTTTCTAAATTTTTATCCATTTCCTTTTTCAGCCATATGTGGGTCCAACTACGCATGACCCATAGCACTAATGCAGCAATAGTAGACTGTCTTTTATTTTCTATGCACCTTAATGGCAGCCATAGGATTATAGAGACAGTAAGGGATAAAGAGGTGTTCGTAAAAACTTATGTCATTATTCCCATTGTTGATGGGTATGTACATGATAGTAGATGTCAAGTTCATGTATTTTCATTTCTTACTTACTAATGAGAAGTATATTTCCAGGGGACATTGGAGATTGCTCTTGCTATGTAATCTTGCTAATTCTTTTACGTCTGACTTTGGCCCTTGTATGATTCTATTTGATTCTCTCATCTTGACTGAGCCACACAAGCAAGAGCCAGTCATAAGAAGGTAAAAGTTCAAACACTTTATATTTTGTGTTTGCTTTTCAAGTAAAAAAATGTGGTGACAACATTATTCTTTATTTTAGATTCTTGAAGGATTTGTACCAATCAAAGGGGAAGATGGTCAAAAAGAAGAGCATTGCCTCTATCCCCTTTTATATACCCAATGTACTACTTGAAAGGGCATTGATTTATCTATTATACCTCGTTTCTCATTTCTTAAGTGCATTGACATTTGTATCTTTTGGGTACCCCAACAACGGGATGACTTAGAGTGTGGATTTTTCGTATTATACTATTCATATCTCTTTTTAAAGAATGCTCCGGATACATTCTCTCGGTCAGAATATCCATACTTTGTACGGATATTTAACTCATCAGTTTGTCTGATTTTCAATCCTATATTCAGCCATATTCATGGATTACTAATTTGCGTAATTTCTTGCAAATTTCCAAAGACTGGTTTGGGTATGCTGAGATGGACACATTTATCAACAGAGTAATTGCCTACGCTCAACAGGGAGATATGTTTATCTCCTCACCTGATGCTTCAATATCCTCTTCGACAAAATCAAGAGAATCAAATGGAAATGCCCTTAAAGTGGAAGGTATCTCAGAAGATGTTCTTGTTGCAGGTGATGTTGAAGTGAAGAGATCACGGGGCCACACATATTGTCGGGATATGCTGGCATTGGAGGATGGCAAAGTCATTTCTGTGGAGTGGAATGAGTTTGGGCAACCTATTGGAAATGGTGGAAGGTCATTAAGGACCTTCTTGGGAACAATTGCAAGGAATAGTGAAAAATGCCCCATAAACGTTACATCATGGGATAAGATGCCTGAGCAGAATATTGCCAATATTTGGGGTTTTATCAAGGTGAAGTTGGTCTTTTTCTTGTCTTACACTTTGATGTTATACTTTGTTAAGTCATTAATTTGATGTTTATTTCCTCTATTTTTGCAGAGGAAGTATGATGTGGATGATGGAAATGAACTACAACGACTATTTATTATGAAAGATCTATCTCAGAAGTGGAAGTATCATAAATACTGCCTGAGAAAGAAATACATAGATGGACAGGAGCCACCTCAAGGCCTACATATTTCTTCTGAGATGTGGGAGACAGCAAAGACCACATGGTGTTTTGCTGAATTCAAGGTGATTTTTTTTAAGATATTTTCACTGATGATTCAATAAATAGCATAATTGTAAATGTTTAACTTTATAGAAAAGAAGTGAGGTTAACCAAAAGAACAAAGGACTACAAAATATTTTCCATTGTACTGGCAGTAAATCTTTCGCAGATATCAGGAAAGAGGATGTTAATGTCTCTTATCTTATCACCATGTTATAATAACAATCTTTTGGTATAACTATTATGGCCTAATTGTTATGCTCGTATGTGTAAAATATCAGACTGCTAAAACCGGTGTCAATGTGGATAGAATGGATATTTTTATTGTAACACATACGAGGAAAGATGGAAAGACAGTTAATGAAGAATGTGCCCTTGCAATAGTAAGTATATAGTGATTTCATTATATTCTGTTATGCTTGCCATCATATATCTTCTTTAAATACATTTATGTTCTATGTAGGGGAAACTTAAAGCCTACAAAGAATCTCAACCATCTACTAGTTCAGTTCCATTGGCATCAAAATGTGATGTATTCACTAAATTCCTTGGAGGGGACAAAAAGGGGAGAGTTAGGGGTATTGGCACTGCACCTTCACCTCACCATCTTTGGAAAGATAAAACTGAAACTTCACAATCTAAAAACAAAAAGTTATATGAACGTCTGCAAGTTTTAGAATTCAAAGTTGCTAAGCTTGAGGCAAAGCCCCAAGAGGTAGATAATTTTTCTCATCACTCATATTGATGTACATTACATATTTCATATTTACATAAGAAACTATATAAAATTTTGTTTTCTTTTCAATCTTTTACAGTCTGGATTGCGCTCTTCGGCCGCAAGCAAGTTGTCAACGTCAACTGAAGATAAGGTATTTATTCCACTTATGCTTAACTGTCAAGTTGCCAAAATTAAATTGACAGCAACATGTCTAATTAGGATAAACTTAGTTTGCCTTCCAAGTTTCTGGTTTGGGATTTTAGACATTGGGGATTTGACTTTTTTTTTTATTGGCCTGAACTTGATGGAACACCTCTCTCTGTCTATCATTCAAGTTGTCTATCACTTAAGTTGTTCTGATATGGGCAGTTAATTTTACTGGTGTCTACAAAGTTCTGGATTGCTCGAAGTTATGTTTTTCCTTTATCCACAAATGACTAAATCTGGAAAAAAAGTTGTATTTTTAGCAGTAAAATAGTTGTTTTATCTTTTAGTATAGCATGCTCTTCTTTCTCCTGGGGATTCAAAAAGAGTATAATCCATAAAGAGTGTGATAGAATACAAGGGTGTTAATCATATTTTTCAGTGGGTATTCTCAGACCACAATTATGGGGTTCTGAAGATTGATTTACAGTCAACAGGAGTCTCCATAGATGACTGTTTTAGCATTAGATTGTTGTTTATTTTGGGCTTGAAAGTAGAGAATTTCATATCTATATAGGTGTGTTTTCATTGACTGAATATAGGGATCCAAATAGGGAATTCGTGAGAGGTTAAGGGGTTGTATATCAGGATCCAAACAGGACTGTTTGAGGCTTCAAAAAGAGCCTGAATATAGGATACCTCAGACCAATCTTGATGGGCTGCACAAGGGGTTTTGTAGACCCAAACAAGAGGATATCCAAGGTAGACTGTGGGCATCTTCTCAGCCCCTAAGGGGTTTTGTAGACCCAGACAACAGGGTTTTCTCTCCCTTTCTTTACTTTTTTTTATTCTTCTCTCTCTGTTGGCACAGTAGCAAGGTGAGGGTGTTGGAATGCTTCCTTCTCCTTTTCTCTCTTGTGGCGACTGTTGGGGTTGGGAGATGCTAGGCTTGAGAGAGATCCACAAACCAAACCCCTAATCAATTCTAATAAATACTGGGAGATGATTTTGAAATCAGATGTCCTACACCTCTGATTGTTTATGTAGTGTCCTGAATGATGCTATGTTTCATTTTTTTTAACTACATTACAATATACAAAAAGATTGTACATGATTTGTTACTATCAGGTGCAGGGAAGGACAAGGAAGGTCAAGTTGCTAGATCTTGAAGAACAATATGTGGTAGATGGTTTTCTCATCAGTGATGACCCAGTAAAGACTGTAATGGGGAGATTACGTTGGGTTGTCCAATTGCTTGTGGTGGGATCTTTGCTTGTTGTGGGAAATAGATGATCTTTTCATTGTGGTTGTGGCTGGAAGTCTGGAACAATTGAAAACTTTGTATATTTAACATCTTATTCACTACGTACTATGTGTTAATTGTAAAATGTTTTATGTTAACATGTCATACTTTATGTTTGTGGACAAAGTAAATTTAATGTTTAATGAATGTCTTTGTGATGTTATTTTTTGTTGTATGTGTAGATGTGTGCATTGTTGTGACAGTGTATAGCAGGTTGTTGTGAGTCCAACAAGTGTACGAATTGAATGTATGCCTTGAATTAGTTGTACAGCCAGATTTGAGAGTTACTTATGTAATGGTGTGGATGCCTTGAATTGGTTGATTCCAAGAATTGTGAATGTATTGTTGATTGTATGGATGGGTAAATGTTTTTGCCCAAACTGTAAATGAAAGAGACGTTGTAATGTAAACATTTACCTACGACTAAACATCCGTAGGTACATGTATCTCGTGATATATATACAATGTTTTTTTTCAGGTATGTAACATTTACCTACGAGAGCCCCGTAGGTATAAATCAGGCATGGGGAGACAGTTTCATTCGTATGTTTTATATGTGTCTACAGATCGTTTCGTTGGTAGAAGCCGGTACTATACCTACCGGACATGTCCCGTAGGTAATACATTTCCCTACTTGTACTAGGCCTACAGACCCCCCTACGGGATAGTCCGTAGGTAAATCTATTTGCTTACGGGAAAATGACCTATTCATACGATTTTTAGCATAGGTAAAAATCAATTTTCTTGTAGTGATGTTCAAATCGATACAGCCCTAGTCAAACAATATCAGCTAGGTTCAAATGAACCTACTCGGCTCAATATTTTAGTTGTTTCGACTAGGACTACTAAAAAAATTGCGTGAACAGTCATTTTCGTTTGATTTGATGATCTAAATAATCAATTTCTTTCGTTTGGTCATCTCCAAACCAAATCAAACTGTAAACTGATCCAGTTGTGTTGGGTTGTTGGGGACGCATTGGGCATGTTGCATGGTGGAGTGTGACTCATAGGAGTAGAGGTTGATGTAGTGAATGGGTGTAACGAATCAATATATGACAATAAAAAATTATTATCTTTACCTTGGTTGATGTTGAACTAGAAAAATTAAGAATTGAATATGAAGTAACTGTAAGGAATCGTTCATAAAAATTTGGTGCAACGGAAGCAACGATTCATATGGGTTCTTTTAGAATCTGTCTCAATCAGAACCAAACAACAAAAATAAAAAATAGATCAAATCGGGTTCGAATATACCTGATAGAGATTTATATAATCCCATGAAAAATAAAGATATAAGCTTCTCAAGCTCTTCAAACCATTCAAATGTTCGGTCTACAGCAGTATCCACACGAACTTCATCCATAGCAGGTTCTCCCTTTGCGCCGGCCTCGAGAACTGTTCCCGAACGGAGCTCCATCGACTATAGACACTTTCTAGAGAGAGGAGAAGGTAGGGAACAAGTTGAGGATGTGGTTAACACCATTGTCTTGATAGGGTTTGGCTGAAACCATTAGTATTTATAGAGAATTTTAATTTTTTTTATAAAAACCCAAAATCTTCATAGATTACGCCCTTACTCATATACTTGTCGATAAATCCTTTTGTGTGTGACCCACTAGGCCCAATAGCCTATTTCTTTTAGGCCTAAATAAAATAGAACCATTCTATTTAATTTAATTGAATTTGTTATCCGATAACAAATTAATCGACCTACCGATCATGAAGGGTACAAGCCACATCTCATGATCCCAAATGGCTATGAGGATAATCTCATCTTCATTGAGCCTTTCCATTATCAGTTACCGCATGAATATAAGCCTTCATCCATCCAATGTCACAGTCGGAAAGGAGTACGACATCGACTGTCAACTCCTTAGTGTACCGACTCTATATAATCTTGTACTCGGAATTGGATCAATTGGAAAACTCCTTTTCCAATCATCCTATCTACCCTGGCTAGGGATTTAGAGTACTATCTCAAAGGACATTCACTCTCACTTACCGAGAGTGAACGATCCCTTGTTGTCCGCTCAATTGCCTCAATGAGGTTTTCGTTGTACCCGATCCATAGCTATACTAGACCATCTATATGGTGATCCATAAGACAATGGTCAAAACACAAGTTCCACCTAACAAGACATCTTTGGCGACTCAAGTCAAAGATCCAACCATGCAACCGTGATAATAGAAAATCCTGATTGACAGTTCATTAAGATACCATTCAAAGTTTCTAATTTGGTCAGTTCAGTGAACTCATTCAACTAATGAGCACCTGTATGTGTATCTCAGTGTCTCCACACTAATGACCAATGAGATCAGTCATCCTCATCACATGAGAAGATATCACATACATTAGTCTATCAGGATCCTTAATGTCCCATATCAAGTATCCTATGACTAGGAACATTTAGATCAATTACCTCTAGATAATCAATCTCATTATCATGATCTCATCATGATTTAATTATCATTATATTTGATCAAGGACTTCATTATGATATTCGCATCTAATAAGAGCATATAGTGAAGAATTGCCTAATTAATTGAATGAGATATATCTAGAAATGTCGAATCATATTATATATGATTGGCTTGTAGGGCATACATTTCTATCAATCTCCCACTTGCACTAAAGCCAATCACCCATCTGACTGATCCGTATTAGCTCGAGGTGAAGCTCAAACACTCTTTGAGTAACTACTTCAGTTAGTTGATCTACAATGTTATTAGCTGTAGATACTCTATCTTTAATTATATCTCTATAAGCTGCAATCTCTCTGATTTTATGATATTGCCACCGAAGTTTTAAACTTCTGATGAGACATTGGCTCTGTCCCATTATTTTCTCAAAACAATGGTACACTTTAAGAGAAAATTGGGACAGTCCCATATCTTAGATGAAAATATTCATCATGATTACTTCTCAAGTAATGTGCAACCGCTATGTAAACTTGTTTACATATGTTGTAGAATTTACAGTGTTCTATCGCATAAAACTCTTCTAGCTCACTGCACCACCATTATTCTGACTTAATATCAAACTTATTTGATTAGAAGCTTGTGTTTGTAAAACAAAAGACTTCAAGTCTTATCCTCTAGTGTACAGAGATACATTCTTTGTGCTTCTCAAGTACAAATGATATATCTATAAACTATCCAATGACTCTTACCTGGATCTTCCTGATGAATACTCATAACACTTAGAGCATTTATCACATCAAGTACGTAGCATCACATTAATGATAGACCATATGATAAAGGCATAATGTCTCTATTAATGTGATCTCTTTATCTTTCAAAAAGTCTTCAAAGACATCACTTTACAGAGATCAACTTCACACCACATAGGTAAGAAACCTATCTTAGAGTTTATCATGTCAAACCCTTTGACTATGGTGATTGCGTACATTAACTGGGCATTGCTTTTAGATCTATTTTCATAGATATCAAAATCCAAATTATGTTTGGAAGATTAATTTGATAGCTAGGTTCACTTATGATAACACACCTACTTCATTCTTAATGAGTATTGCGTCATCCACATAAAATGTCAAGAAAGTAATAGCACTCCCACTTATCTTCTTGAACACATGGCTCCTCTTCATTCTTAACGAAGTCATAAGATTTAATCTCATTAAACCTTATATATGATCTATGGGAAGCTTTATTTCAATCCATAAATAGACTTAATACACACTCTATTGGATGTTATTAGGGCTTGATTCCCAATAGTTGTATCATATACACTTGTTCCTCAAAATACCATAGAGAAACACTATCTTAATATTCAATTAACTTATCTTATAATCATAGTTTATTACAATCAAAATCCGAATGGATTAATCCATGGAATAGGTACAAGATATCATCATAGTCAACCATTTAACTTCGATGATATCCTTTTCAACTATTGTCACCTTTGAAGGTCTCTACCTTCTAATCCACTCTAATCTATTCTTTAGTAATCCATTTATTCATTATGGATACTATACCCTTAGGTGGATCTATCATGTTCGAAACTTGTTTAAAATAGATAAAGTTTATATCGGATTTTATTGTCTCTTCCCATTTATGAATCAATATCTCATATTGGTTCCATATAGATCTTAAGATCAATATCCTTATTATCTTATACCTCATTTCATCCATCGGAGATATGTCCAACATATCTCTTAGGTTGAATGGACACAAGAATGGATCTATAAATTGCCAATGTGTAATTATTAACTAGCACTTTAATAGAAGTGTCATTGGGTTGTGGGACTAGAACATCTTCCATATATACCTTTCTCTCACTATCTTTCTTAAGGAAGCACTTTTACTCTAGAAATATAGTGAGTTAATTAACACATACCCTTATACATAAGAGTGGTATATTAATATCCAGAAGTTTTCTTTAGGATATCTTACAAGCCAACACTTCATAATCTTATATTCCAACTTGTTAGAGTTATACTTCTTCACCAGGTTGGACATTTCGAAACCTTAACTTACTTAAGGTCAAGTTTTAACCCCATTTTCATATCCTATATGGAATAATCATAATAGACTTAGAAAGTACCTATTAAGATCAAGTGGTTATAACGAGTACTTAGCTAAAAATAGACAAAGTGGAATTTTGCAAAGCTTGTCATTGTTCATATTATGTCCTACATAATATGGCTTCTCATTTTAGCTACTCAATTAAGCTAAAATGTGTAAAGAGGTGCCAATTAGATTCTATTATCCTTCAATTATATGTGAATTATGTACTTAAGTATTCTCCTCCATGATCTCATCAAAAAATTCTAATACTCTTTCTATTAGTACTACTTCATTCTTAATCTCAGATAATTTCTCAAAGGTCTTAAATTTGTACTTCATAAAGTACATGTATCCATACCCCGATATATCATCTTTGAAATAATGAAGTAGAAATATTCTCCTTTAGCCTTAATAAATATGGGTTAACATACACCTAGATGTATGAGTTCTAACAACTCATTAACCTATTCTCCATGTCTATATTAAGCTAAAGTGTACATTGATCTAAATCAACCCATTTCCTCTTAAAAGGAGTATTCACACATAATATGAGAGCTAACATATCAAATATGATTAAACAATTCATTAAGCTCCCACTGACAAGCACTGTCATTCAATCTTTTAGAACATCTAACAATTTCATAGTTTAGAATAAATCAACATTTATTCAAACAGGAAATCATATAATGTTCTTGTAAAAGGATATAATAGCAATCTTAATTATTAAGACATTTTCATAAGGCTATTAAAGAATTGTACCTCCCACTAATAATGATGCAACTTTTGCACCATTTCAAATGTAGGTCAACATCTTCTTTATTAAGTCTACATTTACTTGTCATCATCTACAACTCCTTGTAAATATAAGATCCATATCCGGTATCTCATACCATTAGATGCATCCATAGTATCTAATATTATGATATACACATATAGTATCTAATACTATTAAGTGTATATTTAAAACAAGTAAATGTCAATAACTTGGATGCATGAAGCTTCTCTAGCTCCACCTTTGCATTATGTATAATACACTTTTCACTTCTTCTTCCACTTACCATCATCATGATAGTGGAATAATTTTATCTTATTCTGGCTTTATTATCTTGACCACCTTCTTTTACTATTAACTATCTCCTATTTCTATATAATGATTTTACTTCTTTCTATTGGTCTCACCAACTAGAATTAATTAAGATGTATTGTTGTTCTAACTTGCCCTTAGTTAGCTCATCACTATGAGCCATGATGGATCTCATATCCATCTATCCATGTTGTCTCTACAATTTATATCTCCCAGAGACAAACATATAGTTTAAGGCAAACAATGCATCTTGTCTATAAGATAAGATATTATCTTTCTTTCACATCATTAGATAATCTAGGAGATACCTACTTCTCAAGTAGGATAGTTAATTAGTCAACTATGAGAACAATTCTCTTAGTTCTAAACCGGTCTAAGAAGTGTGAGCCAATAAGCTATTTGACATTCAGTATGTCATACTAATGGTGGTTTATCATCGTATTCTACAACTGAGATATAATTTTATTAATATAACATTGCAAATATTCATTAAAATTAAGATATGGTCTTTCATCTTAATTTATGCTCCCATTAATTTTTGACGAATTTGTATAACTCTCATTATACAAAGATGGGATATCACGATGAAATCCTAGTGAGGACTAAGACCCTATTAACTTTATGATGATAACTTTTTAGAAAACACAACAAGTCATCCCATACTTAATAGGCAGGTAACTTTTACCAATTGCAACCCATGCAATTCTTAGTCATTCAACCTCTAGAGTTATAATCATGTGGGAAACACAACATGGTATATACTCTAGTTAGGTCAAATCTGCTTGTTACGTTATGAGAATAGATTATTAACATAGCCCTTGTGGGAAACACAACAAGGCCATGCAATGGTCCACCCCAAAGTTTGACAAATGCCTTGGCCATGATCACCAATCCCTTGCTGAATGAGTATTGTGGGAAACACAACAAACCCATCCACTCTAAAATTGGCTCATCAAGACCATAACAACATAAGGCTACATGGGTCATTCTTAATGTCACACGTTTATCAACCTAATAAAAATAAGGAAGGATTTTATTTTAGTCTCATTAATAATATATGCTAAGTATATAAAATACCTTTGGAATATCATATATCTAAGGTATAACTTGTAGCACGCATCCACATATCGAATATGCATAAAAACAGGTGATCATAGACTTAACCCTAAGCATTCACGTAAGGCAACCCTATAGGTCAAAATCTTTGCTTCATATGCTTGAATTGGTATGCTCCCACTTTAGAAAGGTGCTTCTCCAAGTGGTCCCGCTCTCCAACCTTCCATGAACCGGCTTCTCACACTTATAAGCGGCTTAAGAGTACGCAGACCCACAAATGTACATAACTTAATAAGAAACCTTGATTTTAACCAAGGGGGGTACATTAATGAAGGGAGGTAGAATATACAATCAGATTGTATAGAGAGAGAGAAGGCACACAGGCCCCATATAATAACATATCCAACACAACTAAAAGCAATCTCAAGCCAAGCATAATTAAGTCCATGATCACCTCCATACACACACTAACATTCATCACATGAACATAGAGTGCATACATGATAATCATATGAGATATATCATATATATCAGCATGAAATTACAAACTTTATATTTGAAATTCTCAATTTTATGTGCGTCAAATTTTCATGAAATAAATAACATGAAAATAACATAACAACAACATATAAATAATTTATATGAAATAAACATACACATCTAAACTATTTAGAATTTTCATGCATTCCCAATACTGTACAAAGTCAGAAATTAATGTCCCAAATTTTATTATGTAAAATATCATTTTACAAAATTAATTAAGACACTAATAATTTTAAGTTAAACCTTTAAAACAATTTTAAAGTTTAACCATGAGTGAATCTACGTAAATAGAGGTTAACAAGATCTAACATGTCATTAAACACTTTAAAATATGTTAAATAATATTAAAGACTTTTAAAAAAATTTAGATTTTTATGGCAAATTTTTGAAATTTTCTATGATTTTAAACACTTTAAAATCAATAAGAAAAGAAACCGACACATTGAACCGCGTCTCTAGCGCACTGCACTCATCTGGCGTGCGCCTGCGTGCACCGGGCTTCAACTAGCGCTACACCGCCATTGTGTGCCTACCTAGTGCGCCGGCCAGCGGCTACTATAGCGACTGGGTCCGAATCAGGCCCGATAAGGGCCACAGTCAGTGCATAGTTCACTCGGGAAGAAGATTTTCAAAAAATCAGGTCCTTATCTCCTCATTTCAGACTCTAAAAAATCCGAAAAAATATGCGTTGGAATCCTTATCGAATAAAGAATCCAAAACAGTTGGCCACATATCCAGGAAAAATCTCAACCGACCTTAGAATGAGGAAGAAGAGACGGTAGTCACCGAGATTCTGTAGCAGAAATCACTATTTTGCAACGAGGATAACTTTTTATCCCGAAATCTAAAAATTCTTCAAAAATACAATTTAGAATCCTCATAAAATGATGCTTCCAAATATATATATATCCTTTCAGAGAAAAAATCTATAACAACGGAAAAACAAGGAGAAACAGGTTGGTGCTGCCAGACTCTGCAAAATCCTAGTTTGTCGGAAAAATCTAAAATTCTCTTCCTCCGCCACTATTCAAAGCTAGAGATCATAAGTAAAGTTTAGGTAATCACATTACCATTTTCTAAACTTTTTAGAAGCCTCAATTTCTTCAGTGAACGGAGATTTCACAAAATCCCCAAATCCGGGTGACAGTTCGGGCATAATAGAAGCACCAAATTTTGGGGCTTCTCCCAAACTCTACAGGGAACGAAACTTCTAACAGTTTATGGCATTGGAAAGCCCTATATCACAAGATTCTATCGGAGCCAACAAATCTTTTATCTGAGTCATAAACAGATTATGGCGGCCTCGTCAAAACAGACGTTTGCACATATTCGGGAACACATAAATTACATGAAATAATGTTGATTCGACGTCGGTTTGGACCAATATTTGAACCTAGCACTGATACCATTGTAAGAAATCATCCATAAAAATTTGGTGCAGTGAAAGCAACGATTTCTATTGGTTCTTTTAAAATCTGTCTTAATCAGAACCGAACAACGAAAATAAAAAATCGATCAAATCGAGTTCAAATATACCTGATAGAGATTCATATAATCCCATAGAGAGGAAGGATATGAGCTTCTCAAGCTCTTTAAACCGTTCAAATGTCCGGTCTCCAGCAGTATCCACACGAACTTCATCCATAGCAAGTTCTCCCTTTGCATGTGCTTCGAGAACTATTCTCGAACGGAGCTTCATCGACCATGGACACCTTATAGATAGATGAGAAGGTAGAGAGGAGACTGAGAGAAGACTGAGGACGTGGTTAACACCTTTGGCTTGATAGGGTTTGTGTAATTACGCCATTGCCCCTGTACTTGTGGATAAGTCCTTTTGTGTGTGACCCACTAGGTCTAATAGCCTATTTGGTTGAAGCTTAAATAAAGTAGAACAATTCTATTTTATTTAATTAAATCCGTTAACCGATAACAAATTAATCGACCAATTAATCATGAAGGGTACAAGTCACATCCCATGATCCCAAATGGCTATGGGGATAATCTCATCTCCATTGAGCCTTTACATTATCATTTATCGCATGGATATAAACCCTCATCCATCTAATGTCCCAGTCGGAAAAGAGTACAGCATCGACTGTCAACTCCTTAGTGTACCGACTTTATACGATCTTGTACTCAGAATTAGATCAATTGGAAAACTCCTTTTCCAATCATCATATCTACCCTGGCCAGGGATTTAGAGTACTATCTCATAGGACATTCACTCTCACTTACCGAAAGTGGACAATCCCTTGTTGTCAGCTCAATTGCCTCCATCGGGTTTTTTTGGTACCCGATCGATCGCTATATTAGACTATCTATACGGTGATCCATAAGACAATGGTCAAAGCACAAGTTCCACCCAACAATGCATCTTTGGTGACTCAGGTCAAAGGTCCAACCATGCAACCGTGATGATAGAAAATCCTGATTGACAGTTTGGTAAGATACCATTCAGGGTTTCTAATTTGGTTAGTTCAGTGAACTCATTCAACTAATGAGCACCTGTATGTGTATCTTAGTATCTCCACCAAGGAAGAAATAGTCGGGGGTCGGCTCTGGGTCGGCTGGCCCCCAACCCGGCCCGGTCGGGCCGAGTCGCCGACCTGGTCCAATCGGGTCAGTTTTTTTATTCTTTTAAAATATATATATATAAAATAAAAAATCATAAAAATACCCAAAAATTAAAGAAAAATAAAAGATATGATTCTACATGATTCATTCAACATTCATTCAAGCATGACATTAAATTGTTCTTCTACATAATGTATGTACTCTGCCCATGACATTGAGGAAAAGTACGACGCTCAAGTTTGGTGTGGAGTAGAAGCCTCCCCTTGGGGGCCCCAAGGGGGGAATTTTAGTAATTTAGGGGGTGGGTGAGTGGGGTGACTCACCCACCACCCCATTTTTTCTTAAGTGGGGGGGATGCCCCCCCACTAACCCCCTTAAGTGGGGGAAAAAGCCCCCCCCCCACTGCACAGCCTTTTGGCCTCCAGCGACCCGGTCGGCCGAGTCGCCGGGTCACACAACCCAAAGCTGGGTCACTCGACCCAAAGCTGGGTCGGTGATTCCGGGCCGGTCGGCCCGGAAATCGACCGGGTTGGGCCACTCGGCCGACCGGGTTGCCGACCCGGAATACCATGGTCTCCACACTAATGACCAATAAGATCAGTCATCCTCATCACATGAGAAGATATCACATACACTAGTCTATCTAGATCCTTGATGTCCCATCTCAAGTATCCTATGACTATGAACATTTAGATCAATTACCTCTAGATGATCAATTTCATTATCATGATCTCATCATGATTTAATCATCATTGTATTTGATCAATGACTTTATTATGATATTTGCATCTAATAAAAGCATATAATGAAGATTTGCCTAATTAATTGAATGAGATATGTCTAGAAATGTGAAATCATATCATATATGATTGGCTTGTAGGGCATACATTTATATCAGTAACATGAGAACATCTCATAGGATTTCCAAACTGCCTTACCATGCATGAAGAGAGGACATTCCTCCTTGCTAAAAACCATTTAAGTGTATAGTCTCTAGTGGTATCCATATGATCCGCTTTAATAAACGAGTTTTTCCTTTCTTCAAGTTTCAAGAAATCTTCCATATCTAAGCTTGACCATGAGAGATCACCTTCTTAAAGAGAGAGAAGGAAGGAGGCAATTTGGGACATGCTCCAGCTCTATGACTTGTTAAGGTTTGACTTCACAAGTCATTTATTTATAGAAGTTAGAATTTTTCACAAAAACCCAAAAATTCCATAATATTATTATGCCTATGCCCTTGTCCTATTGACCAAATCTAATGTGTGTAACTCACTAGGCCCAATAGTTAATTTGGTTAAATTTTTAATTAATTTAAAAGAATAATTCTTTTAAATTAAATCAAAATCATTATCCGATAATAGTTTTGACGACTTTCTAATCATAAAGGGTACAAGCCACATCATATAATCCCAAATGACTTTGGAAAGTTAAATATCATATAGTGAGCATTTCCAACATAAATTATCACACGGATTTAAATCCTTATCTATACAATGTCCTAGTCGATCAGGGATTCGCCACCAACTATCAACCTCTAAATATTCCAACTCTATGGGATCTTGTAGTCAAGTTTAGATCAATTAGAAAAATCATTTTCTAATTATCCTAAGTACTTTGGACAAGGATTTAGAGTACTATTCCATAGCATATTCTCTCACTCTTACCGAGAGTGAACGATCTTTGTTGTCCACTCAAGTGCCTCCACCGAGTTTCTCTTGCACCCGATCCATTAAGTATACTGGACCATCAAGATGGTGATCCATAAGTAAATAGTCAAAGTACAACATATATTCGATAAGACATCTTTGGTAGCTCAAGTCAAAGATCTAACCATTCTACTATGATGTTATAATAACCTGACAGATAGTTCGGTAAGATACCGATTAGGTTTTCTAAATTGGTCAGTGTAATGAACTCATTCCATTAATGAACACTTATGTGTGTATCTCAGTGTCTCCACACTAATGATCAATGAGATCAGTCATCCTTATCATATGAAAAGACATCACAAAAACAAGTCTATCTAGATTCTTAATGTCCCGTCTCAAGAATCATATGACTTGAAACATTTAGTTCACATACCTTTAGATGATTGATCTCATTATCATGATGTCATCGTGATTCAACCATTATTTGCACGTGATCAAAGACTTTATTATGATGTATACATCTATTAAGATCAAGTAATGAATATTCGCCTAATGAATTGAATGAAATATTTCTAGAAATATTGAATCATATCATATATGATTGACTTGTAGGGCATACATTTTATCAGATGAGAGGAGAGAGAGGTGTGAGGATAGAGAGCCGAAAATGTAAGGTTGTCCAAGCTGGACTTGAAGATGATGCCAAGTATGCCATCATTGAGCACCATTGCTGAGGAGAACCTACTGATGGCGAGGGTCAAGTGTGGCAATACTATCACACAGAGGAGGCAAAAAAGGGTTAGGAGGTAGAGAGTAGAAGCTTCCCTCTCCATCATCGTCATGTATCTCCATGTAGCTCCACCTTACCACCTTCCTGCTAGCTCTGTCAGTGGCTACTGCTTCTTAATCAATGGTGTGATTATGTGATGAGGGAGCTATCATGATGGAGAAGTAGAGGAGATCATGCCATGGTGATGCATAGTGAGAGAGAAAAGAGTTATGAGTTTTTTTTTTAAATAACACATTTTTTTTAATTTTAAAAGTAGCACACTAAAAATTTTTATTGTAGAACTAGCATACTTTGAACAAAGTTGAGTCTTCAAAACTCGACTTATTAAGAAATTCGATTTGGACCGCCTAATGATGGTGGAGACGTAGTTAGCATAAAGTCGAGTTGTGGTTCATCAACTATTAAAAGTCAAGTAAAGAAAACTTGATTTTTAAAAGTCGAGTACAGAAAACTCAACTTTAGAGAGGTCTATAAACGAGTTAACACAACTTGACTTTCCAACAGAACTCCCTCTGTCTTACACAGTTGAAAGTCGAGTTTTAGAAACTCAACTTTCTTTCTAGTAAAACCTGAGAAAGTTGAGTTTCCATAACTTGACTTTCCAACAGAACTCCCTCCGTCTTACACATTTGAAAGTCGAGTTTTAGGAACTCAACTTTCTTTCTAGTAAAACCTGAGAAAGTTGAGTTTCCATAACTTGACTTTCCAACAGAACTCCCTCCGTCTTACACATTTGAAAGTTGAGTTTTAGGGTTTAGGGTTTAGGAACTCAACTTTCTTTCTGGTAAAACCTGAGAAAGTCGAGTTTCCATAACTCGACTTTCCAACAAAACTCCCTCCGTCTTACACATTTGAAAGTCGAGTTTTAGAAACTCGACTTTCTTTCTGGTAAAACCTGAGAAAACTCGACTTTCCAACAAAACTCCCTCTGTCTTACTCATTTGAAAGTCGAGTTTTCAAAATTCGACTTTCTTTCTGGTAAAACTTGAGAAAGTCGACACAGCACATAAAAAAAACTGCAGTTTTCACACTTGCTAGATATACAATTGAATGAAATTGATTCATATATAATACAATTTGAAGGAGATTTAGCCTGAAATCGATCTAAATCCATTCAAAAGAACTTCATTCAACTAACCAACCATTTGGAACACATTCAATAGGACGTTGCATACATACATTTGAATCGAACATAAACACAACCATTTGAATCAACACAAACACGACAATTTGGAACACATTCAATAGAACATAGCATACATACAATTCACATAGAACTAACCACATTAAATCAACACTTTATAACATAGAAACTCTCCTTTCGGTTGGAGGACACTTACTTTAAAAGTCAACAGATCTGTAAATTAGAAGTTTACAGGACCGTATCCATAAAAATTTGACTTCACCCTCCTCTTCCTTTCCTTGGACGAAGTTTTCTCCGAACAAGCCGTCCTTCCTCTTCTTCAGGAGGTGATAATTCTAATCTATTGGGCCAGACATTGGCCATCACATTTTCGCCATGTCGACTCGGCCTCATCGGTGCCGATGGGGTGGGATTATCAATAGAGTCCTGTTCTTGATACCCATAGCCGGAGTCAGTCAGAGTGATCATTAACGGATCACGTGGTCTCTTTCGCACATATGTAGATGGTCCCGCTCCCGTAGATGGTCCCACGACCATATCTATGTAAGAAAGAAGTTAATATAACGGTTGTGCAAACACAAAATTGATAATATATATTTTTAATGAAATTATACATACTTGTAACAAATGTAAACATCCACCTATTCAGTTGCGCTTCATAGCCATGGCGGCACATAATTGGTGGTACAAGTAAGCTAGTACCGCAGCACCCCATGCCAATCTCCCACATTCCTAAAGATCCTCCATAAAAAATAAATATTGCATATGAACTTCGGTACCTGAGGTATCCGGTAGAAGGAGTGTGCCGATGTACATGAGCATAAGAGCCCTAGTATGATATACACATATGGCACGAGACTCCTCACTATCATCGGTGGGTAACTCACCCGCCCTCTGCCCAAATGTGGTATACAACCACTGCAACCGTAATGTAGACGGACTTTGACCATGCGGTGGGATCTCATCCCCTTCTACTGGTCGTACACCCAAAAATCGGAGGCAAACGTCCTCCCAGTTCATGAACTCTCCACATGGTACCTGAGGTGGGAAAATGACGAGGGGACCATCTATCCTAAGACCCATGATGATGGATACATCCTGAAGTGTGATGGTCATCTCTCTCCGTGGTAAGTGGAAGGTAGACGTCTTGGGACGCCATCGCTCCGTGAGAGCCGTAATCAACTGTCTATCTAAAGTAAACCACTGTAAATGACGTAAATGGACAAAACCACTAATTTCTAATAACTCCAAAAATATAGGATTTTCTATCGGCCAAAATGACATCTGACGGAAGTGAGAAACTAAATATAGAGTGGTACCATCCTGCAACAAAATTTAATGAATAAAAAATATTAGGACATAACATGAATGCAATAAAACTTTAAAGTTCTTTCTAATGTCACTTACAAGATCAAATCTTTGTAAACTTGAATATGATTAAGCTACAATTTCAATACATGCGGGAAGAACATAAACAAACGTAAATGCATGATTAGGTGTATAAAACTAAATTTTACCTTAGGATTCGCCGAATGATGGCGAGACTGATCCCGTAATAGAGAAGTATCACGAGGACCTTGCTCCATGCCTACAGATCAAAATGAAACATAAGTAATTGAATATCCGAACCACATTTAAATTTTACCTTAGGATTCGCCGAATGATGGCGAGACTGATCCCGTAATAGAGAAGTATCACGAGGACCTTGCTCCATGCCTACAGATCAAGTTGAAACATAAGTAATTGAATATCCGAACCACATTTAAAAGAAAACAACTAAATATACGGTAAAACAATTTGAACAAATAGTTGCTAAATATTAATTTCAATTACAAACTATACGTACTGTGGATTCATACGGCAAGTGGAATGATTGTGTCCTCATTATTTACAAATACTACATTTATTTTGTTGTCTGCTCAGGTCACGGTCCATCACCATTGGTAACCATTTATTTCTTGGTCTATCACTCCTTCAGACATTAGCAGGTGGTAACAATGGTATTATATTTCTATCTGGATCAAATGACGGCCAATAACTAGCATCTAGAATAGTGTGAAATTCATGCCCATAGTTTGATCGATAATAATCAGCATTGTACCACTTGGATGCATATGCATATGGATCCCAGTTCACTAACCCGATAGCAGTTAAAGCATGTTTACATAAGAAATGTTTCAGCATAGGCTCACAACATGTGCATGTAATTGAATCACGGTCAATGTCAACTCGAAATACATAGCCATAAGCATCATTCAAATCCCACTCACCAACATTTACTCGAGCTTGAATGATTATCTCTCGACTTTTTTCTTTCAACTCTAGCATTTTCTTCACAAATTTAGTGGTAAGATGGGATTCCATGTTCATGCCACACGTACGACGTTGATAAAACATAAGTCTAAGTCGGTGGTACGTCATGTGAACCAAAGCATGAATGGGCAAACCCCGTGCTATTTTCAAAACATTGTTAAAGCATTCGGAATAATTAGTTGTCATTATCCCATATCTTTTACCATCGGTATCAAAGGCTAGAGCCCAATACTCCGGATTTACTTGTAACAACCAATCATATGCTTTTGGACAACGCAATTTTATGTCATCCATCTATTTGTTAAAATCCAAAGCATTAGTAGCCATGCCTGCATTGTACGTCCTTCTATATAGTTTTTTACCACTGAAATGAGATTGAAAATTTTGACAATAGTGTCGAAGACAATAACAATGTGCTACTAGAGGAAACCATCGTTCAATTGCATTTTTAATACTGACATGTCTATCAGATATTATGCACAATTCATGACATCTTTCTGTTACAGATGGAATATGTTGTAATAGTTGTTGTAAAAACCATGACTATAATCGATCGTTCTCACTATTTACAATAGCAAATGCAATAGGAAATAAGCCCTGATCGGCATCGACACCGCAAGTAACCAAAAGTGTACCGTGGTATTTGCCATGAAGGAATGTACCATCCACACTTATAACTGGGCAACAAGATCGACATCCTTCAATAGAAGGCATTAAACTCCAGAAGAAAAAGAACTTTCATGTATCTCAACAAATGTGTGTAAGAACTTTCCCAGTCACCAAACAATTTTTCAAAGACTTTCCTACGAGCATTCCAAACCTTGTAATAAGAAGGTTTTAGAGAATATTTTACTTGCACCATATCTATGATGTCCCTTGGTCAGATATCTAGATGGGATCGAACAATGAGCATGATTAGATGACAAATTGTTGTGCATGTCAACTGTCTATGTGCCATGTTATGAATGGGAGTGAAGCAAGTGTGATTATTGTCGAAACTCATGACTTTCCACAACCCTCCGACCCTAGTGCTAACATGTGCATGTAATCTCCATTTACACCCTTCGGTTCTTAATGGACAAATCAATGTAAGATTAGTCTTCGTTGATCTATCAGTTTGGTGTTGCACGTTACGTTTCAATGCCCACGCAGCAACGGCCTGTATAAGATCTTCTTTGCATCTGAAAACATCTTCGACTGAAAGCTCATCAAGATTCTCTCCTTCCCTTCTTACTACACTTGTATCTTTCCCTTCAACATCGTCTTCATCACTGTCTATATACACATTTCTTACAATTGCATTATTTATCTATGTTGTATCTTCCGCCTCATGAAATTCATTGACACCAATATACTATTGACCATCTCGTGCGGCACTTCCTCGTTATCACTTGAGGATTATTCGGTTTCATCGTGTTCATCATGTGGTTCGTATTGCTCATTCAAATTGATTTCAGTGTTCTGACCACTTACTACATTCCATGGACTAATATTACTTTCAACTTGAGATAACAACTGACTCATTGATGGTTGATTATAAGTTTGTGGATTTCAAGTACTACATCCAGCTTGGGTTGTAATGTCGAGGTATTCTTTTACAGTATACAGTATGATATCATCGACCTCAACACATCTCGTCAATAGAGTTTGAGTGGTTGATTCATCGACAATCTCATTGACACTATCAAAATAATTATAAACTAACTTCAAATTAATTGATCCTGGGTTACACCCAATTGCATCGAATATATAACTCTTGAGATCTTCATAACTACCTCCTCGCAATATCTTATTATTGCATTCATATCCACCATAATAATAAGCATAATCATTGCTTATTGAAAGCATCTCATCAAACATTATATGGCCATTGATTATCCTTGATGCCATATCTTTAAATTTTCTATGAGTATCCTAAAAATATCAAATCGTTAATTTTCTAACTTGCTATATCAAGCCATTGATTAATAACCACATTTTAAATTAAAAGTAGTCCCATTTAAAGTACCCCCATTTAAAGTATCATCATTAAAAGTAGAAGTACCATAGATTGCAAAATCAGCCAATCCAAATCCGTCTCCGCCGATTCCGGCCAGAACTACCAATCCGGATCCGTCTCGGCCAATTCCGACCGGAAGTAACAATCCGGCTAGGACTCCCGGCTGGATTGGTAATAATCGACAAGATAGGTCGATCCTCAACCGATCTAGGCGGATCAATTCGAGAATTGGTCGATCCGGATCGACATCCTACGATCCTTGAGGACTACACCCATCTAAAGTACCCCGATTTAAACTGATCGGATTCGGGTTATCTCTAACCCCTTTTTTATTTTCGGAATTAAAGAGTAAAATTAATGCAAAAAAATGTAAAAAAATGATAGGAGGATGGAGAATCACTAAATAAATATATATGAAAAATAAATGAAATATTCTGAGTTGAATAGAGAAAGATATAGCCAAATCTGTGTTGTCGAAAAAGCTGAGTAGCAGTCCAGGATCTGCCAGGCGCGACTTTGCTTCTGCGCTTGTCACGACCAGCCCCGACCTTGGAATCAAGTGCCGTCAATTTCAAACTGAAGAATACTTGGAGAGGAAGAACTTTGATGAAGAGATCTCGGGCAGAAGACGTCCACACACTGCTGTAGAGGCCGAGGAAGAGAGACTGGGCAGATCCCCTGCAGAACAGCCTTCCTCTCTCTTGAACCGACTTTTTTCTCTCTAAAAACTCGAAATTCTATCTCTAAAAATCACAAAATAGATGCAGGATGGAGGTTGGACGTTTTTAGATGCTTGGGGAGTCGTGCTCATGCCTTTGGAACGACCGGAATCGGATTTAATTTATAGGAGAACAGAAGGCGTTATCAATACTAAAAAAAATGGGGCCTTGCGCCCCACCCCTGGGCGCATGCGCCCTGGTGCTGGGCGCATGCGCCCCACTGAGGGGCGCATGTTCCCCCCAATGAGGGCTCATGGGCACAAATCCCGAGAAAACAGGTCTTATCCCCACTGAGGGGCGCATGTGCCCCCCAATGAGGGCTCTCTGAGTATTCTAGATCGCTTTCATGTTCTATCAAAACCTCATATAATTGACTGGTAAAAGACATGCCCTTGGCACTAGAGATGAAAAGTAAATGATAAAGGATAAAAGGATGTAGCCAACCCTCAGCGTGGTGAGGAGTCCTCGAATTCGTAGGTTCATCATCAGCCAGCAACCCAAACTTTGCGGTGTTCTTGTACTGTGATGGGCTAAAGTTTGTAAAAGAGAAGTTGATCTTAAAATGAAAAGAATACCAATCCATCATATTTGGAATCTCAAGTTCATTCAAGTTTCACCAAAATACTCAGTTTAATTCTGAGTGGAAGAACCTCAAGTTCTAAAAGGGTTCATTTAAGCAAAACAAAATTGCTCGGGTATCGTGAAAACCATGAATCACGCTCTGGCAGAAAATTAAGTATTTGGAAAACGACAAAACAGATTTAAGCCATAGTGGGATTGAAAGATAATGGTGGGACTAATATAGAATGATGGGAAAGAAGAAACAATGGCATGACAAATGCCATGGTGGGATAAAATAAAAGACACGGTGGGATAAAAGAAATGACAGAATAAACATGGTGGAATAAAAAGAAAGGAATAAAACATGAAGGGATAAAATTAGTAAAGGAGATGGATGTGAAAACATAGAAAATTATGTAGAAAATAGTTGAAGATATAGATTGTCTATTGGAGGTCAAGACACCTGATTATGAACCATCGTCCCTCCAATGTTCAATTTTGGCTTATCCGTAAGTGTGAAGAAATGACTAAGCCGTCGTGGATTTTGTTAAAGGGGATCTCGGGCCCAGTCATCTTCACTCTCAAGGTCTTCAACATTAATGCATATAATATGTATCAAATGGACCTAACATAATTAGGTGACAGATAGTAGGAGTGATGTGAAGTGCAAAAAAAAGAAGTGTTGGTGATGATGTAATGTGAGATTGATGAGAATGTGGATTTGAGTAAAATCTTCAAGCGTGGTGCATCGACCAGCATCTCTGGTCCATCCTTGTCTTGCCTTCTGACGGAATACAACACCATGAGAATGTTCAGCTGGGTGGTGCTTCCTTTCTCTTCGCCGTAAGGTTGGCATGACGTTCCTTGGGGAACACTGATCTTGCCAATTCACCTGTTAGGACTAAAAAGGTTGCCTGCACATTTCTGGTTAGTACCCAACATACAGAATTGTCATATGAAGCAGATTGTTCATTAAATGATCAATTGAAGATTTTACTATTTGAACCATCATTTGTATGTCAAAACAAAGTTTCTAATGATGGTTCCTTTATAAAAAATGTCACTTTTAACATTATAGACAATTTCTGAATTTTTGAGATTTTTCTAAATTTTTTTGATTTTTTGTCTATGTGCCCCCGATCGGGGGCACCTGGCCATGCGACCTGGGGTGGGGCACCTGGCCATGTGCCCCCAGAGGAGGGCACATGCGCCCTGAGGCCAATTTATTTTTTTTAGAAAAAAATTTGTACCTGATCGCTCTTCTCTTTTTGCTTCTTCAGCTCCTGAAAATACTTAATGAAAATGATTAAATTTTTATCATTACTCATCCCTTTGCCTGTATATCATTTGCCTTGATTTTGAGTCAAAGGGAGGAGCCTTCTTAACAAGGTGGAATAAAACAAATAACTTAAATGAAATAGGGGTAAGGGTTAAGAGAACTTACCTACTGTGGTGTGAATCCTCTCCTCTTCTACATTGAAATGCCTGAAACACTTGATAGAAAGGGGATTAGATCTTCACCGTGACTCATCCCTTTGCCCATTATGGTCAACTTTGACTTAGGTCAAAGAGAAGAGCCTTCTTAACAAGGTAATTAAAGTAAAAGAATATGCAATGCAGGAATGGAAATATGCATGACAGTCAAATAAGCATTGATGCAACTAAGGCAATGATCATGACTAAGCAAATTTTTTTTTTTGGATTTTCTTGAAAACAATCATTTGGATTTTCAAAAGTATTCAATTTTTTTGGATTTTTGAAATATGTGTTTTTTTTGAATTTTTGAAATATTTAATTTTTTGGGTTTTCGAAATATTCAATTTTTTTGGGTTTTTGAAATATGCATTTTTTGTGGGTTTTTGAAATATGCATTTTTTGTGGTTTTTGAAATATGCATTTTTTAAAAAATAAATTTTGAAATATGCAACTTTTTTTGTGGAGAAAATGCTGGTATTCGAGACAGTTCATCGGTCATTGGAGTTTGTCAAGACTCAAGTGGTAGATGCCACGTGCAAAAATAAAGTTCCCTACCTAGAATCCTTTTAACCTTCTTCCTTTGATCGGCTTGGATTCCACCTGGATTTGGTCGGTTTACCCTACCCAAAGAGTTTAAGGAGGAAGAGTATAAAGGAAGTCCTTGATAGGGTTTGAAGATGTTGAGAGGGATTTCTCTACTCTCACTCAAATTACCCATTGGGGTTCGGCCTCTTTGGGTTTTTCTTCCTTTTTTGCACTTTTCTGTATGGCACATATTTGGACAGGTTTTTGACCCGTGGGGACATTGCCCATCTTTTTAATGCCATTTGCCTTGACTATCATTCTGGGTACTCATTCAGACAGGTTGATCATTTTTTTTTCTAACCTGAGGGGTTCATTGCCCATCTTTTGGCACCCTTTTGTACCCTCTGAGACAGCCTCCTACTAGGGTGGCGAGTGTTTTCGATACTACCCCTCTCTAATCTTCTCTCCCTATCTTGGACCGAGTAGAAGAGAATAGGGTAAGGGTACTCCTTCCATTTCTAGATTTCTACCTTGCCTTTCGCAAGTGTCGGGTTGTCTGGATTCTAGGATCGGGAAGTGTTGTGTGTGTAGGATGGTACCTACCCTTGACTTCTCACGAACCACCTAGGATCGATGACTTGAGATCATACCAGTGGTTTCTCCATTTTTTATGGAAAGTACTTTTTAAGGTAAACTCCATTCCAAGGATGATTCAATTTTTCTCCATTTGCATTAGTCAATTCATATGCATTACCTGGATACTTTTCAGTGATTACAAAAGGCCCTTCCTAGTTAGGTTGCAACTTGGAGCAAGGACCCCCTGGCTTAACGAATATGCGTTTGACTACCATCTCACCGATTTCGAATTTTCTCTCGACCACCCTCTTTTGATAAAACATTTTAAGTCTATTCTGATAAGTCCGGGCATGCTCAGCAGCAGCTAGCCTTCTTTCATCCAAGAGTTCAAGCTGTGCAAGGAGAGATTCTCTTCTCTCATCAACAGGAATATCCCTGTCGAGCTGTACTATGAGAGATGGAAGTAATACTTCGTAAGGGACCACTGCTTCCATCCCATATGCCAAAGCATACGGGGTTTGGCTGGTGGGAGGCCTTACAGAAGTACAATAAGCCCATAGGGCATCTACAAGCTTATCAGGACGATCGGCAGGCCTGCTAGACTTACAAGAATTCTTGATGATTTTGATTAAGGTTTTGTTGGTGGCTTCTCGCTTGACCATTGCCTTGAGGATAGTATGGTGATGAATGATGCAATGAAATGTAATACATTTGCAAAGATCACGCAGATCTTGAGAAAGAAATTGTGGCCTATTATCGGTGACGATGTCGCCGGGGATCCCGAACCTTGCCGGGATGTTGCGCTTGATGAAGGAGCGGTCGTTGACGCTTTAATCTCCACGAATGCTTCCGCTTCAGCCCACTTTGTGAAGTACTCCGTTGCCGTCAGAATGAATGATTTTGAGCGCATTTCGGAGTTGAGGTCACTCAAGGGGCCAATGATATCAAAAGCCCACATGGCGAAAGGCCATGGGGCATGAATTGGATGAAGGGAAGATGTGGGAGAGTGAATCCTATCGGCATGGAGTTGACATGAATGACAATGCCGGACAAAGATGGAGCAGTCTTCTTCTAGAGTTGGCCAATAATACCCTTGTCGGATGATTTTCTTAGCAAGGGCTTGGGCATTCACATGACCACCACAAACTCCAGAATGTGCTTCCTTCAGCACCAACTCAGCTTCTTCTTCATCAAGACATCTGAGTAAGATTTCACTTAGGCTTCTCTTATAGAGCACTCCTCCTAGGATTATATACCTCTGGGATACTCTTCTGATTGCCTTCTTTTCCTTGGTGGTTGATCCAGGCGGATATGACTGATCTTGACAATACCTCGCAATCTCGTCATACCAAGGTCTCTCACCTTCTTCTAATTCTTCTAACTAAATCAAGGAGATTTCTTCTTTATGTTCTAAGTATTCCTTTCTGTTGAACCTCTCCCTAACCTTCATAAAACGTCCATCCTCAATTGCTGGAATTGTCCTCTTACAGATGTGGATAGTTCGCACTTGCCTGCCTAGAGGGATAGATAGAGATGAAGCTAGTGAAGCTAAGGCATCGGCGAGGATATTCTGAGAGCGGGGGACATGAACAAAGGTGAGTTTGAAGAATAGCTTGATGTAGCAGGTGGTGAGCTCCTGGTAGGGCTTGAGGTTTGGGTGAGAAGTTCGGTATTTGGATAGGACCTGGCGTAGGATCAATTGACTATCACCTATCACCCTCAGTTCGGTGGCACCATGGAAATGAGCGGCCTCCAGCCCGGCCAGCAAGGCTTCATACTCAGCTATGTTGTTGGTTGCTGGAAAGTTAAGCTGAAAAGCTCGTGGGATGGTGACACCTTCGGGTGACGGAAGGACAATACCTATCCCTCTACCATGAGAGTTCGAGCCCCGTCAAAATATAATGTCCAAAGATTGGAAGATCGGACCGACATTAGTTCGTCATCCAGAACTCCGACCGGACCGGGTCAAAGACGGGTATGGGATGATGGGAAAGGTGTTCGAGAATAGCATAACCCTTGATTGCCTTCGTGGGACATAAGTGATATCAAATTGGGATAAGAAACTCTGCCATCGCCCTAACTGATCAGTCAAGACTGTCTTCTCTAACAGAAACTTGATGGGATTGATACGAGCAATGAGCTTGACTTGGTGAGCAAGGAAATAATGCTTGAGTTTCTGAACCACCCAAACAAGAGCAGCGCAGGTCTTTTCTACCACAGTGTACTTTAGCTCACAAGCATCAAACATCTTAGACAAGTAGTAAGTAGCTCGTTCTTTCCCTTCTTCATCAACTTGTGCAAGGACTGCCCCAAGAGAGTTCTCAAGAACCGAAATGTAGAGGACCAACGGTTTGTCGGGAATTGGTGGTCTAAGTACAGGGGGACTTGCCAAGTATGTTTTCAACCCATCAAACGCCTCCTAGCACTTCGAATCCCACTTAAACTCAGCCCCCGCCTTGGTTAACTCATAGAAAGGTTTACACCTTTGGGAATGTTGTGAGATAAACCGGCGGATAAATTGTAGCCTCCCAATCAATCCTCGAAGTTCTTTCATATTCTTCGGAGGAGGCATACCAATAATTGTCTTGGCCTTGTTTGGGTCGATCTCTATGCCCCTTTTGCTTACTATGAACCCAAGTAGCTTTCCTGGTGAAACTCCAAATGTACACTTCTTAGGGTTCATTTTTAGCTTGTATTCTCTAGCTCTTTGCAAGACCTTCCTTAGCACTTCAGAATGATCTTCCCGACTCTTGGACTTGATAACCAAATCATCCACATACACCTCTACAAGGGTGTGCATCATGTCATGAATGATAGCCATCATGGCCCTCTGATATGTAGCACCGGCATTCTTTAACCCAAAGGGCATGACAACATAGCAATATGTTCCCCAAGGTGTAGTGAACGAGGTCTTTTCTTGGTCCTCCTCAGCTAACCGGATCTGATTGTATCTAGAATAGCCATCCATGAATGAAAGCATTTCAAATCCAGCTGTGTTATCAACCAAAACATCGATATGAGGCAAAGGGAAATCATCTTTAGGACACGCTCGGTTCAAGTCCCTGAAATCTATGCAAATCCGAATTCGTCCATCCTTCTTCATAACAGGGACTATGTTAGCCACCCATTGCGGATATAGGACAACCTTAATAAATTTTGCTTGGTGTAGTTTGTCGACATCTTCTTTCATTTTGAGTGCAATATCAGGGTGGAACCTCCTGAGCTTTTGTTTAACCGGGGTAGTTCCAGGTTTCAAGGTTAATCTATGTTCAACCAATGAATTATCTAATCCCGGCATATCTTCATATGTCCATGCGAATGTGTCCTTATATTCTTCCAAAACTTTGATCAAACGTTGTTCTTCTGAGGGAGTGAGGTTTGCACTGATGAGGATAGTCTTAGGATCTTCTAGGGTTCCTAAATTCAGTTCCTTGGTCGGTTCATTCCCTGTGGCTGATGGTTCTTCAAATCTTCTAAGTCCAGATGCATATGCATCAGCCCAGTCCTCGATTTCATCCTCGGATTCGGGATCCTTCTCTGATACCACCACATATACTCCCAAAGTATGATCTATGTTATGCTCATCCTCATATCGGATTTCATCTAGCTGGATGGTATTATCTAAAAAGTTTGGCAGCCTTGCACACTCTACGCATTTCTGTGCCAATTGTTGCAGATACCTATTTGGAACTAGTTTACCTCTAACTTTCCTATTTCCTAACCTAACTTGACCTACTGAAGATAAAGCTGGAAAGGTGGTATTTACAGTGGAGGTGGGATCGAGTAAATCGATCAATGATTCAGAAAAGAGGGATCCCTGATTGGGAGCACCCTCTGGGATGAGTAGAGACGTCTCCTCGATGGAAATGTGAGTTTCAGAGAAGACGTTTTTTTTTGGAAATTTCAAGTAAAAAGATAGAATGAGCCTGAGTGACTCAAGGCTTGCTAGAAGATGACTGAATTAATAGAGAGAAAAACTTAAGAATAAAAGGGAAAAAGGGGCTCGTGGGCCCAATGGTAATAGAAAGTGGACACATGGGTCCAAAACTGATTAAAAAAGTAAACGGGTACGTGGACCCGATTTCAGAAATAAATGGGCATGTGAGCCCATGTTGAGAAAAGCCCTCAGTTATAAAGTTGATGAGGGAAGCAAATGGGCAAGCTGGCCTAATAAGAGTGAAAGGTTGAAGAGGGCACATGGGCCCAAAGTGGGTAAGTGGGCCCTGAAGCCCATCCAAAAGATCTAGAAATAGAGGTACGAGGTTCAAACATGGCATTGTTGTATTTGGGCCTCGTGGAATGGTTTTGACTTGGGTGGTATGCTCAACCAGATGATCCAATATTGGTCTGCCCTTGAGTGGTTCTTGATACTCTTCCCACTTGAGAACAGACGAGTTAAAGATGAGCACATGTCTTCAAAGTCTTCTTCTTCTTTATATGGAGCTTTCCTTCTCTTGACAACTGTCATCATGGAACTCTTGTTGTCTTCAGCCATCATCATGGTCTCCCCTTTGATAAAGAAGGTGTGGAGTCCCATGGCATATCCTGGCTGGAAGATCCTCCTTGGGATGGAACCCTCTTCATATCCCAACCCCTGCCTGCGTGGCCTTTTCACAGTTTCAATTGGCCGAGTGATCCCTTGAAGATCCTTGCCTAAACCTCTTCCAGGCTGATAGCCCAATTTCATCATCATCCGCCATCCCAATGGGTCTGGTAAAGAGGCGGTCATGCATCTGACTTCTGGCAATTCTCCCACTAAGATCTGGGGTTGTATTGACAGACCTAGGGGTAAAGAAGCATCGTTCAGCTCGTCCCTTATAGTCATGCTAGTCACCTTGACCACCTGTCCTTTAAAGGGAAACTTTATGCACTGGTGGTTTGTTGAAGCCACAGCTCCTATTACCTCCAAGTATGGCCTCCCAAGTATAACCCGAAAAGTTGGATCTAATTCTAGAACATGAAATTCCGTTGTGACCGTACATGGTCCAAGTTTAACTTCTAGAGTGACCACCCCACGTGCAGACTTCTTGGAGTTATCATAGGCTGTCACCATGGCACATGATGGCTTGATTTCTTGCTCAGAAATGCCACACAACTGCAAAGTTTCTGGCGGCATAACGTTGATAGAAGCTCCAGTGTCAACCAAACATGATTTTACTTTGACATTGCAGATGATAACAGCCACATGCAAAGCATATCTCCTAAATTCTGGATCTGCTAATTCTTCCTGAGAGAAAGTGAGTGTTGGGTGCTCACTTCTAGGGGCTAACACTGTAGTGATCTTCTCAGGTGAGAGATCTTCATTCACCATGACCCTTTGCAAGTACTGCTGTAGAATCTCCTGGTGCACCTTTGATCTTTTGATCAACTCAAGTATGAAAATACGGGCCGGTGTTTTATACAAATGTTTCAACAAATCATACGCCGTGCCCGGCAATGGTTCTTCCACTTGTTCCTCTTCCACTGGATCCTGCGGTTGAGTACTAGCTTGGGGAAAGAGCCGCTGGAACATCCTCCCACTCCGAAGCACCGGAGCTATTTGGCGGCCGGGTAGAGGTGATGGGTTAACTGGGGTGGATTGTGGTGGAATAGGTGGTGTAGGTGTATGTATGATAGGTAATGGGATCGATGGTTCTGGGATGATGGGGTTAGTTGGTAGAGGGGTAGGATTTGGAGGTGGTAGTGATGGTGATACCGGTGGCCTAATAAGAAGAGGCCGGGGTGCAGAAGTGGTTGATGAGTTTAATGAAGGTGTAGGTTGTGAGATTGGTTGTGGTGGTATGATAGGTTGGGGTTTTGGAGTGGTAGAACTCGTAGGGTGGGGGTTCAGGTTTGGTGGTGATTGTGGTGGTCGGATGAGCAAGGGCCGGTGTGTAGCAATGGTTGAAGGATGTGTAGTTAAGGAGGGGGCTGGCCTAATGATGGGCCGGCGAGAAGAAGTGGCGTCCAATGGTTGGGTTATTGAGCTTTGTGGTAGTTGTGGGGTAGCAGGTGCACGAATTATCTGTCTAGGAGGGTTCCTAGCAGGAGGCCTAGCCGGGTTGACAGGCATGGCTGTATTGTGATTTTCTAGTTGCCAACCTTGAGCACGACTGGCGTCTCCCTGGACAATGGAGTGTACTAGACCAATTCCTGGGTTTGGATGTGCTGGTGCCAGTGCTGGAGCGGGAGCATGTAATGGGAGCGGATTCTGGACAATCCCCAAGCCAGGTTGTTGTTGAGGTTGAGCCGGTGGACGCCACGCTGCTGCTGCCTAGCCTTCATTACCTGTATGCATTCCCCCATTTGGACCCAATAAATGCTTCCTTGGTCATTCAGATCGTGGATGTAATCCTTGAATTGAAAGCACACTTCTACAGTGTGACCAGGACACCGGTGGTAAGCACAGTATCGGGACATATCTACATTTGTTGGCCAAATCTCTCTTTCCTTGGGCAATTCCAACTGTTTCTCCGCCATGAGTACATTGAAGATGTCGGTCAAGGAGTAAGGGAGTTGCTGGTAGCTCTCTCTCCTAGGACCTCCCCTTCGTGGTGCCTGATTGGGTGGTGGCGGTGCCCTATTGTAGGTAGGTTGACGAGGTTGCTGGGGTTGTGCTACTGGTTGCGGGGGTTGTTGTGGTTGTCGTGATTGTGGTGGCCTAACCTGTTGCTGAGGGGGGTAATAGGAAGGGTTCTATGGTGGGTTTCTGAACTGGTTTTGACGGTTCCCTCCCTAGTTCCCTACAATATTTACAGCTTCGTTGTTGACCACTCCCTCGGTTGTAGGCCCAACTGGTGTAGAGGGGGTCTTCCTGAAGTTTCTAGGTTTGGGATCAAATGGATTTATCATTGTGGCATCCTTGAAGTGGGGTTGCAAATATCGGGCCTTGTCATAGAGTTCATTCATTGTGGTAGGACGGTGCATGATCAAGACATTCCTCAAGGCAGGTGTAGTGTTGCCAATGAGCATCTTCACTTGTTCCCCTTCAGAAATCACATCTGTCAATTTTTTTGCCATTCCCCTCCAACGATCAGCAAACATTATGAAGTCCTCTTCGGCCTTCATCTTCTCAGCAATCAAATCTGTAATGGAGCATGCTGGTGCCACCCGGTCTCTGTATCTTTGCAAGAATTTGGTCTTGACAATGTCGAAGTCTCCTGCCTCAAAGGAGTCGAGTGAGTAGAACCATTCCAATGCAGACCCTTCTAGTGATCGGCGGAATAAGAAAGCAAGAACCCTACGATCATCTTTGCAGAAGGAGGATTCATAGAGAAAATCTTTAAGGTGGAGAAATGGGTTGCCAGTACCATTGTAGCGGCGATAAACTGGTAGCTCAGAAGGTGGCAGGTGTAGGACTGGCAGAGAAGGAATAGAGATTTCAGGAACTGACTTGGAGTCCAGACGACATCTCAGCTCTTCATAACGTTCATTCATCTTGGTGAGCTGATCCATGATTGCCCTGGTGAGAGCATGTTCTTGGTTTACTGGTTGGGGTATGTGGTTAGAGACATGATTTTGGAATTGAGGAGCATGACTTGAAGATTGTCCCATGGCTTGGTGAATTGGGCGAGCAACATGGTTAAAATAAGATGGTTGAAAAAATGAGGGTTGGACCACAGATGGTTGAACTATAGATGGTTGAACTACAGATGGTTGTGCTAGCGATGGTTGATTCATAGATTGTTGAACAACAGAAGGTTGAACAAAGGGTGATTGAATGAGTGGTGGTCGAACCAGAGGATGAGGAGATAAGGCAATTTGATTGGTTTCAGCCTGATCTGAAGCAACTTTTCCCTTCACCATGGATTGTATACGGGCATAGGTTTCTGGGTCGGTATAGAGAGACAACTCCCTAAAGAGTTGTTCAACATCACGAGGAGCAGATGGTTGAGGGACCTCTTGCGCTTCTGACTCAAACAATGGATTAACACGACCATCTGACGGATTTGGTTGATGTCCCATCTCATGTTCTCGATGTTCAGCTTGTTCCGCCATTCCAACATGCCTTCCAGACCTTAGTTGCATTGAACTTCAAGGAACAGACAAGTTGACAAAGTAAACAAAGAACTTTTTTTGGTTTTTTTAGTATTTTGCAAAAAGTTAGAGGTTTGAATTTTTGTTTGACAAGCAAGTTATGCAAAGACTTGAAAGCAAAATTACGCAATGATTTTGATTAAACCTTAGGTTTATGAATTTTGTTAAGAATTGTTCTCTCAACAAATGGGTTAGGATCCTAACTCCAATCTCCAATGACCTAGGTTTCACACAATCTCACCACGTGTAGGTAACGTAGGATGCTTCGGGTTTTGGGGAGTGGTACAACCAACCCGATCGTGAAGAGGAATACTCCACGTATGAGGAATTACGGAGGGCTTGATGAAAGTCAACCAAGTCAACTAGAAAGGAATATCCCAGAAGAGAGGTCAGAATCCACCAAGAGGGTGTTTTGGATGGGAGGGATAAATGGGAGAGTGAGCTCCCACCTCAAACAAGTGTAAAAGAAGGAGGTAGAGAGAAGGAGCAGAGAATGCAATCAAGTAATAAAACAAGTAATGAGCAAAACATAAACTTAAATAAACAAGCAATGACACAAGACAAGCAATTAGAAACTAGACAAGCAACTAGAAACTAGAATCTAGACTTGTTTCTTATGTGAGCCAAATGGAGATAGTGAAAAGGTGATGGAAAGAAGAGGGTTCAAATCTGATAGCCAAGCAAAAGGGTGGTCCACGTGGGGACCAATGTGGGAACTGGGGTAGAAAGTAAAGGTGGTTCACGTGGGAACCGGTTTTGGGTAAAAAGGGGTGGTTCACGTGGGAACCAGTTTGAATGATCAAAAGAGGGCCACGTGGGGCCAATTAAAGGTGAATAAAGATCTTATCCAAGTGGGGATAGATCTGAAGGAAAGTGGTTTGGTTCACGTGGGAACCGAAGTAAAGAAAGAGATTGGTTCACGTGGGAACCGGTTTAAAAGGAAAAGGGTGGTTCACGTGGGAACCGGTTTAAATAAAATGCAGAAATTAAATGGAATACTTGGCACCTCAGATCTGATGAAAGATGGGTGAAATCAGAAATTTTGAGATGGCATGAAGTTTAAGAGAGGTGGAAAGAAGGAAAGGCTCACGTGGGAACCGGTCTAGAACTAGAACTAGTTGGAAAACAAAACACTAAGCACCCACGGTTGAAGACATTGCTTGTCCCACCGTGGTCGCCACAAAGCTGTCGACTCTGAAAATTCGACGGGGTCCTCTCCTTTTTAGGAAAGTCCGTGAACCCAGATCGTCACCTCAAGAGGGAATGAGAAAAGAAAGGAATAAAGCTCAGAAAGCAACTCTCACCTCGGTCCCACACTCACATTGATCCCCGAACTTTCATCCCTTGGCGTCGCTCGATCACCAAAGAGACGGTTCGGGTCATGTGGGAGGAAGGTGAGAAGAAATAAACGTGGTCGCCAGGAACCGTGGGTTCCGATTTATAGAATTAAAATGACCGTGTGTACCTTAGCGTGAAGAATGTGAGTTAAAGCTTCTCCTTCCTCGGCCGGCCGGTGAAGAAGAGTCCTCAACGTGTGGGTGCTTGATATTCTGTGCAACTAGACAAATAAACAAGTGAAATAGACAATTAGAACTAGACAAAGTGGAGTATATGTAAAGAGAATAACATAAAAACACACAATTGACTAGAAACTGATCGGATTCGGGTTATCTCTAACCCTTTTTTTTTTCTTTTCGGAATTACAGAGTAAAATTAATGCAAAAAAATGTAAAAAAATGATAGGAGGATGTATAATCACTAAATAAAGAAATAGTAAAAATAACTGAAAGATTCTGAGTTGAATAGAGAAAGATATAGCCAAATCTGTGTTGTCGAAAAAGCCGAGCAGCAGTCCAGGATCTGCCAGGGGCGACTTTGCTTCTGCGCTTGTCACGACCAGCCCCGACCTCCGAATCAAGTGCCGTCGATTGCAAACTGAAGAAGACTTGGAGAGGAAGAACTTTGATGAAGAGATCTCGGGCAGCAGACGTCCACACACTGCTGTAGAGGCCGAGGAAGAGAGACTGGGCAGATCCCCTGTAGAACAGCCTTCCTCTCTCTTGAACTGACTTTTCTCCCTCTAAAAACTCGAAATTCTCTCTCTAAAAATCACAAAATCGATGCAGGAGGGAGGTTGGATGTTTTGAGATGCCTGGGGAGTCGTGCTCATGCCTTTGGAACGACCGGAATCGGATTTAATTTATAGGAGAACAGAAGGCGTTATCAATACTAAAAAAAGGGGGCCTTGCGTCCCACCCCTGGGCGCATGCGCCCTGGTGCTGGGCGCATACGCCCCACTGAGGGGCGCATGTGCCCTCCAATGAGGGCGCATGGGCACAAATCCCGAGAAAACAGGTCTTATCCGATCGGCGGTTCAGTGGTAGAGTCCCGGTGAAAAACTGGGTCCCTCGTGCCTCAAAGGTGGGGCGCATGTGCCCTCAAGTGAGGGCACAAGGTCACGTGCCTCACTGGTAGGGCGCATGGCCATGTGCCCTGGGTCCTGTAGACACGCCAATTTGGCCTTATTTAGGGCTTAAACCATTATTCCATTGGCAACATCTCTTTTAGACCATAAAAATCATGATGAACCACTCTTTTGTATGAGCTGAGGTGCTTATTGGAAATATGAGGATGATTTTCTAATTTCTAATCAAATCCATGTTTGCCGAACAAGAGACTCTTGGTGGTGTACCAGATTATGCTTTTCCCAGCATATCATCTACTTGAAAATTTTTCACTGGATTATGTGGAGATACAATGAAGAAGTCCTCAACATCAATAATCTTCCCCTCTGAGTTCTCTTTCCAATTCAACAAACGGTATTCAATTCTGATCTACCATTTGTCCGCAGCGCCTTTTAGAAGTCAGGTGCGCAGTTCTGTCCGCACGCAGCACCGATCAAGCCCAATTGCATGCAAGCCCAGCCCATTGGGCACATATCTGATCAATTCACGACCTTACCTTCATTTTTCATCCTCTATATCACTTTTTATAGAATCTGGAATCTTCATGGTCGAAATTAGCATCATCTAATGATGGCAATCCAACTTGTTGTCTTGTATATCAAGACTTGCCATTTTTGGACCAGATTTGTTTCCTCTTCAAGTGGAGGCATATTTTGAGCATGGAGAAGGTGATCCACGGTTTTCAATCTCTCTCAATCATTTAGGTAAGTTTCTAGATACCTTAGGATGAAAATCAGCAACATTAATTGAAGGAAATCCAACCTATGGTCGGATGTATCAAAACTTGCTATTTTTTGACCTGGTTCTCATCCCCTATAAAGGGAGACTCATATGAACGACCTAAGAAGGGGCATCCCCATCCTCCAGCACTTCTCTCTTCGTCCTCCAGCCACCCTAGGCTCTTCCCAATCTCCCCAAATAGTTCTATCTTCGTCCCGGTGCCCGGAGATCATCCCAAAGTGAAGAAGAAGCCGGTCTATGCTCCAACGTGCTGCACTGCTGATCATCGGATTCTAAAGATATTTCTAGTCATTTTATGGCCTGAATTCCTTCATACGAATGCTGTACAGTCAGATCCGAAGGCTTCTCTTCTAAGTCATCATCTTCTCAGTCAATTTCAGTACACTTAATGGTGGATTCAGCCTATACATCCTTCATAGAAATTGTTCCCAGGTGAGTTATATTTTATCTCAAACAAGAATCATTCAATTTGGATATCTGTGGTGCCCATAGCATGTCCTACATCGACATTGTGCTGGGAGTTTCCAGAACTTCACTGTCCAAGATCTGTCTTATCAGGTAAATTCGGATTACTTATCATAATATTCAGGCAAACTTGTCTTCATATAAAACCACCCACGGTGAGTTATATTTATTTTGAAATAAATTTCACTTGATTCTTACATCGGTGCTGTCCTCTACGGTCTCTGCATCGAGCCGCGCAGCTTACATTAAATCTGTCCAACCCGGTTGCCACTTTGCATGGGTTGTGTTGTCTTTAACCATTTATATTCTTTTTTATTCATTCAAATCATTTAGTTCACATTTAAGAATCATTTTTATTCAGTTTTACATCATTTCATACATCATAAAAAAACCAAAAAAAGAGGGGTTAGGGCTAACCCCGAATCCGGTGAGTTTGTTTCCAATTGTCGTTTTATGTTATTACTTTTACAAGTTACTACACTTCACTCAGTTCTGATCCTTTTCACTTGTTTTCTTGGTTTATTGTTCTAGTTGCACAGGTTTATCAAGCTAGCATCGGTTGGAGACTCTTCTTCATCGGCCGGCCGAAGAAGAAGAAGGTTGAACTCACATCCCTTTCTCCCACGCTAAGGTACACACGGTCAACTTCTTAATTTACATCCCATAAATCGGAGCCCGCGGCTCCTGGCGACCACCTTTCTTTTTATTCATGTTCTAAGCTAATTCAATTCACTCCTCACTCTCCTCCCACATGACCCGAACCATCTCCGGTGCTCGAGCGACGCCGTGAGATGAAAGTTCGGGGATCAATGTGAGTGTGGGACCGAGGTGAGGACCTTTCATTGCTTTCCGAGTGTTTTTCTGATTCACTCCCCTTTTTCCCCTATTCCATCTTTCACCTTCTTATCTTGAGGTGCCGATCCGGAACCCGTTTTCGGAGTCGACAGCTTTTTGGCGACCACGGTGGGACAACCAATGTCTTTAACCGTGCTAGCTTGATTTGTCTGTGCAACTAGTTTCATTCTAATTCAGTTCTAGTCACTAGACTATTTGTTTTGTTGCATGATTGCTTGTCTCATTTGCATATCGCATGCTCTATTTACTTCATTTCATTTCATGTTTTCATATTGATTGCTTCTTCTCCTCCTACCCTCCATTTTTATTTTTGCATTAGCTTTTGCATTGGGTACCGGACTTGCTCCGATCCATAGGGCATTCGAGGCGGGGGCTCTCTCTCCCAACACACCCTCACCCTCCAAACACCTTCTTGGTGGATTCTAACCTCTCTTCTGGGATATTCCTTCCTAGTTGATTTGGTTGTTTCCATCAAGGCCTCCATAAGTCCCCATCCGTGGAGTATTCCTCTCCGCACGATTGGGCCGGTTGTACCACTTCCCAAAACCCGAAGAACCCAAGTACCTACTCGTGGTGATTGAGTGACAACCTTAGGTCTTGAAGATTGAAGCAATAGGAACCATACCCATTTGAGTGAACAATTGCTAACAATCTATCTAATCTAAGGTTTCAACCCAAAAATTGTCGAGTAGTCATTTTAAAAACTTGTTTGCATAACTTGCTTGCTCACCAAAAATTGAAAACAACCAAAAAATTTTTTCTTCTTTCAAAACACCTAAAAAAACAAAAAAAAAAAAAAAAACATTTTTAATTTGGTGTTCAACTTGTTTTCCAACCAACCAAATTGAAACAAAAAAATCAAACAAAACAAAACATAAAAAAATTCTTCAAATTGTGTGCTTTGCTTGCTCTCTTTTCTAACCATCTTTCTAGAAAGATCGACAGGATGCCCATGATGCTAAGGTCTGGAAGTCACGTTGGGAGGTCGGACTACTACAAGCTACAACAACCCATGGTCCAACTAGAGGGCCATGTCAATGCCGTCAGAGAACTTGAAGTTCAAAATCCTACTCATCCACCTGCTTCACTTAGTGTGGAACAAATCCTTCAGGGTCTATCTCTCCACCTTGATCCCGAGACCTTTGCAGTCATCCAATCTGCCACTAAGAGCAAGATGCCGACCAATCAAGATCCAGTCAAGGGAGATCGAGCTCTATCACCATCTCAATCAGTAGCTAGGACTCTCATCATCAACTCTCCTGCACAATCTTGCCGTGCTACCTTGCCTACTCACCCCGTTGTGGGTCACCCACCTGATTCCATGCTAGTTCCTACTTCCAACCCACCTCTTCTAGCCCGTTCATCTAAATACCTTGCACCGGTGGCTCAGGAACCCAGCCTCACTCAAGCATTCATGGACAAACTCAACCAAATGGATGAGCACTTTGAAGAGTTGAGGCATCGTTTGGACTCGAAGGCCATCCCTAAAATATCTACTCCATCTTTCCCTGTCCCACATATCCCTCCATCACAAACACCAGCCTACCATCGCTTCAATGGCTCAGGTGATCCCTTCACCCATGTCAATGATTTCCAGAGCAAATCATCTCGATGGCATAATGATAGAAAGACCCTTGCCTTTCTTTTTAGGAGATCTTTAGAGGGTGCAGCCCTAGATTGGTTTTTTTCATTGAACGAAGTAGAGATATGGGATTTCGAAATTGTCAAGGCCAAATTCTTGAAACGATATGGGCCAGGCTATTCAATAATTGGGGAAGTAAAAAGAGACATGGAATTAATACAATATCATGATGAATTGAGGCTCATGGCTGAGAAGAACATTGATGCTATGCACCAACCTAGGAGCCCTCCCCAACCCCATCTAGATCATCATCTTCGGCCAACTCCTCGACGTCAGTTGATTAGGCCACCCATGCCCCAATCTCAGCCGGTCATGCAACCCATGTCAATGGAACAATCAATTGTGCATAATCAAGCTCCTCTTGTCAATTGTGACAACACCTCATTACCTAAACCGGCTCCCCAGCCTTCAACTTCACCAACATTTCTTAAGGTCCATCAGCCAATCATCCGACCATTGGCTTCTCAGCCTATTCCAACAACAACCCCTCGGCTAGCCACGCAAGCCTTGTCCCCTCAACCCACTTCACCAATGGTCCCTCGACCAATCATTCATCCTGAGCCGATCGAGCAAACCCCGGCTTCTCAACCAATCCCACCACATAGGGATCCTCCTCAGTTGGTTGCACAACAACCAATCATTTCTTCTATTACTCTTGCCCCAACAAAGGAACCAATCACTCCTACTATTCTTGCTCCTGCTGTAGTAGATGAATCAGACACTTCAACCCTTCAAGCTCCTGCCATTGCAGAGGAATTAATAACTCCAACCATTTGTGCTCCTGCCATGGCAGCAGAATCAACTTCTCATGAAGATCAAAGTCAGCTAGTAGGGCAGGACGAACCAAACCCTTCTACCTTTTTGGAATCTCCTAGACTAGGCATGCCCTCTTCCATAGAACATCCCGAGGAGAAGCCTGCTATAGGGAGCTTAGATGAAGGAATCATAAACTTAGTTGATTGTCAAGGACTAGGCAAGGATTCTTCAGGTATAGATCAACTATCGTCATTATTGGAATTGATCCCTGAAGATGGCCAGATTGAATTGACCCCTGAACTGAAAAATAAGGAGATAGAATTGGTCAATGAAATGGGGAATGAATCGACAAGTCTCACGAAGGATGTATACCTTAGCAAGGGGATACTAGGACCTCCTCCACTAGGCGAGTAAATCCCTTAGCATCAATCTTAGGGCCACGACCCTTACCCCATTCTTCTCTTAAGCAACAATTCGGCCTATGGGCCCACGATCAATCAATTTTAGGGCCACGACCCTTTATTTATTCTCCTCCAAATCAACGATCGGGCCCATGGGCCCACAATTCCTCAATCTTAGGGCCACTGCCCTTTCTTTATCCTTCTTACAACCATCAATCAGGCCCATGGGTCCAAAATTTGTCAATCTTAGGGCCTTGGCCCACACCCCATCCCACTCAATCGGGCCCTTATGCCCCATTTTTGGGCTCTTATGCACCTTTTCATCAACTGGGCCCATGTGCCCCTTTCCATCATCCGGGCCCATGTGCCCCCTTTATCCAACCGGGCCCATGTGCCCCTTTTAATCAACCGGGCTCTTATGCCCCTTTTCTTCAACCGGGCCCACGTGCCCCTTTTAATCAATCGGGCTTGCATGCCCCTTTCCTTCCACTGGGCCCATATGCCCCTTTTCCCCAATTGGGCCTACATATCCCTTTCCTTCCATCGGGCCCACGTGCCCATAATTCTCCCCGATCAGGCCCATGTGCCCTTAATTTTTCTAAATCGGGCCCACGTGCTCGCAATTCACCTCAACCGGGCTCACATGCCCATGTTTTTCTACAACCGGGCCCATGTGCCCAAATTTCTTCTAAATCAGGCCCACGTGCCCGCCTTCCAACAACCTCGAGCACACATGCCCACACTCCTTCAACTTCGGGCATTTATGCCCCCATTTCTTCACCAACGGGCCCGCATGCCCATACTTCTTCGAAATCGGGCCCCCGTGCCCCCACTTCTTCGAATTCGTGTTTGCACACCCATACTCTTCAATGGCGCCAGCGAGCCCATCACAAATCACAATCTTGCTCCCAACCATCTAAATCGGGCCCGTGTGCCCACTCTTTTCGTTGGGTCCCTCGGGCTCAACCTCCAATCGGGTCTTCGAGCCCATCAACTCCCATCGGGCCCTCATGCCCATCAACATCAACTGGGCCCTCTAGCCCGCCTTCAAATCTTGGGCTCACGTGTCCCCTGATTCCAACCCTTCCCAGGCTTTCAAGCCCACTTTCAACTCACGGGCCCAAGAACCCATTTTAACTCACTTTTGTTTCCAAGCATGTTTCTTTCCTTTTTGAATTCTCTTTCTTTTCACAAGTTTTATTTTCAAAAAAAAAATCAAGGTAGAGAAATTTCCTGGGTGATACCACAATCTTTGACTTTTACATCATTAATTTTGACTCCGCCATGCTAAATCAGATCCTCCACATCTTTCACTTCATCATATGACTATGAATCTTCAATCCAATGCAATATGGTGCATATCAATAGTGGAAGCAATTGGGCAAGGCAAGGCAAGGCATGGCAGACAAGGCAAGGCAAGCACAAGCAAAGTCGTCATTAGCAATGAACTTCTTCTTCTCTCAGGTATTACATTACATTCATCAACATTATGTCATCCGCAAGGCAATATTTTTTTGAAATGATTTTGAATTTCACATGACAATTTTAATTGAGAGAAATTCATGATTGACGATATTTGTAGCTACCTTGTTTTTATTAAACAAATTCTTTACATTGCAAGTTATGTTTTCAATTGATTTACCCATGGAATGTAATCTACCTCAAAAATGGAGACAACTACCAGTATGACTTGAGTCCACATGTCCTAGGTTGTTGTCTAGGAGTCGAGGGTAGATACCATTCTACACACACAACATGTCCCGATCCCAGAATCTGGATGACTTGACACCCGAGAGAAGCTAGGCAAAGCTTAGAGATGGAAGGAAAACCCTTACCCTACTCCCTTCTATTCGGTCCAAGATAGGCAAAGGGGACTAGAGGAGGAGAGTATCGAAAGCATCCACCGCCTTAGTAGGAGGCCATCTCGAAAGGTCCAACTTCTCAAAAGAAAAAGGGTGCCAAAAGATGGGCAATGAACCCCACAGGTTTAAACAAATATGGGCCTGTCCGAATGAGTACCCAAAAATGCAGAAAATGAAAAAAGGCACCAAAAGATGGGCAATGACCCCACAGATCAAAGCACCTGTCCGAATGTGTGCCACAAAAATAGGTTTGTCGATAAAGAAGAAAAGACCCGAAGAGGCCGAACCCCAACGGGCAATTGGGTGTGAGTAGAGAAATCCCTCTCGACATCTCCAAAGCCTATCAAGGACTTTCCCTCAATTCTTCATTCTTACCCCCAAGGTGTGGGTGAACCAACCAAATCAAAGCTAAACTCTAGCCGATCAAAGGTTGAAGGTTGGAAAGATTCTGGGCAAGGAACCCCATTTTGCACATGGTGTCTACCAACGAACCTAGAAAAACAACCAAGTGATGAGAACTTGTGTCAATACTGATTTTTCTCTCCCAAAAAAAAAATATTTTCAAAAAAAAAAACTCTCAAAAAAGTTGAATATTTTCAAAAACTCCAAAAAAATTAAATATTTTCAAAAACTCAAAAAAATAATATTTTCAAAAATCCCAGAAAAATTGAATCTTTTCAAAAAAAGAAGAAGAGGAAAACTTCATTTTCAAATTCCAACAAAATTTTCAAAAAAAATTAACCATGCTCTGTTTGAATTCTTGTCTTTACATTCATTGTATATTTGCTGCTTTATTTTTATTTTATTTTTTTGCACCCTTAAGATGGCTATTACCCCTTGACAAAGGTCAAGGCATACTGCAACTTGCAACGGGGGATAAGCCACATTGTTGTTCTAATCTCTTCCTTTTAAGTGTTTCAGGCACAAGAAAACTTTACACCCCTTGACAAAGGTCAAGGCATACTGCAACTTGCAAGGGGGATAAGCCATATTGGCATTCTAATTTCCTTTTTCTAGTGTTTCAGGCACGAAGAACAAATGAGGAGAACTTCACAACAAGGCGAAGCTCGCCACTTCCCTCCCCAAGGATTCTTAGGAGGAGGTGCCACCATGACCTCGACCTCAACTTCGTTGAGGAGCATTTTCAAGATTTCAATAAGGCGATGCTCGCCACTTCCCTCCCCTGAGGATTCTTAGGAGGAGGTGTCACCATAACCTCGGCTTTAATTTTGCCGAGAAAACTTTTGCAGGCGATGCTCGCCACTTCCCTCCCCTGAGGATCCTCAGGAGGTGTCATCATTACCTCGGCCTCAACCTTGCCGAGAAGCTTTTGTTCTGTGTCCTCATTAGGACACATGAACTCTTTTGTGAGAATGCATGTCATCACACCGAAAACTCACCGTTATCATTTCCTTCCTTAGCATATATTAGGTGCATTACTATTTATTTTATGCATTGATGTTGAAGACCGTGAATGCAAAGAAGACCAGGCCCGAGATCCCCTTCATCAAAATCCACGACGGTCAGGTCATTCTTTGTGCTCACGGATAAGCCAAAATTGTGCAGTGAGGGACGATGGTTCCCGAATGGGTATCTTGACCTCATAGACAATCTATATCTTCAACTATTTGTTATACAAGTTTTGTTTTATTTTCTTGAGCCCAACATGCATCATGTAGTATTAATTGCATTACATTTTGTTTTGTCATTGCATACATCATTTACTAATCTTCACCTTCTCACCCTCTCGATCATTCTAAATCCCACCGTGTCATTCACCATATTCTCTAGTCCCACCAACCTCTCTAATATCCCACCGTGTCTATTAATCCCACCGTGTTCGGTAACCACTTTGTGCCCTCAAATCTTTCAATTCTTTTCACCACAGAGGCCATTTCAACTTCTTTGCTACTCATCCCACCGTGGCAGACATTTCGTCTCGCCAAGGACCTCCTATTCGATCTAAACTTGCACTGTCATGGTCTGTACTTAAACATTTGCCTTTTGGAATTCGAGATCATTCCATTCCGAATTGAATCTTGTCTCCTGAAAGACTTAAATGAATCTAAGAGCCTGAATGTGCTCGATTGGTATTCTTTTACTTTTTCAAAACAAATCTCTTTTTAAACTTTAGCCCATCACAGTACAGGAACACCGCAAAGAACGGGTTACCGGCTGATGATGAACCTACGAACCCATGTTTCGGGGACTCCCCACCGCGTTGGGGGTTGGCTATTCTTCTCTCGTGCCAATGGCACATCTCTTACCAATCGAACATAGGAAGACTTGATGAAACATGGCAGTTAACCAGGAGACATGAAGAGATTCTCTTTGCCGAATTTGGTCATTGAGCGTGTCTATATCTACACCTTGATGCCACCTTTTCAGTCCATCTTTATTTCGCTCCGCTGCATTCCATTACAACTCATTTCGCTTATCTACATTCCTCTACATTTCACTCCTCTACGCTACATGCCATTCCCTTGCAAAGCCGACATCAAGGCGAGGCAAGCTGTAGACACGCCAATTTGGCCTTATTTAGGGCTTAAACCATTATTCCATTGGCAACATCTCTTTTAGACCATAAAAATCATGATGAACCACTCTTTTGTATGAGCTGAGGTGCTTATTGGAAATATGAGGATGATTTTCTAATTTCTAATCAAATCCATGTTTGCCGAACAAGAGACTCTTGGTGGTGTACCAGATTATGCTTTTCCCAGCATATCATCTACTTGAAAATTTTTCACTGGATTATGTGGAGATACAATGAAGAAGTCCTCAACATCAATAATCTTCCCCTCTGAGTTCTCTTTTCCAATTCAACAAACGGTATTCAATTCTGATCTACCATTTGTCCGCAGCGCCTTTTAGAAGTCAGGTGCGCAGTTCTGTCCGCACGCGCACCGATCAAGCCCAATTGCATGCAAGCCCAGCCCATTGGGCACATATCTGATCAATTCACGACCTTACCTTCATTTTTCATCCTCTATATCACTTTTTATAGAATCTGGAATCTTCATGGTCGAAATTAGCATCATCTAATGATGGCAATCCAACTTGTTGTCTTGTATATCAAGACTTGCCATTTTTGGACCAGATTTGTTTCCTCTTCAAGTGGAGGCATATTTTGAGCATGGAGAAGGTGATCCACGGTTTTCAATCTCTCTCAATCATTTAGGTAAGTTTCTAGATACCTTAGGATGAAAATCAGCAACATTAATTGAAGGAAATCCAACCTATGGTCGGATGTATCAAAACTTGCTATTTTTTGACCTTGTCCTCATCCCCTATAAAGGGAGACTCATATGAACGACCTAAGAAGGGGCATCCCCATCCTCCAGCACTTCTCTCTTCGTCCTCCAGCCACCCTAGGCTCTTCCCAATCTCCCCAAATAGTTCTATCTTCGTCCCGGTGCCCGGAGATCATCCCAAAGTGAAGAAGAAGCCGGTCTATGCTCCAACGTGCTGCACCGCCGATCATCGGATTCTAAAGATATTTCTAGTCATTTTATGGCCCTGAATTCCTTCATACGAATGCCGTACGGCCGTATCCGAAGGCTTCTCTTCTAAGTCATCATCTTCTCAGTCAATTTCAGTACACTTAATGGTGGATTCAGCCTATACATCCTTCATAGAAATTGTTCCCAGGTGAGTTATATTTTATCTCAAACAAGAATCATTCAATTTGGATATCTGTGGTGCCCATAGCATGTCCTACATCGACATTGTGCTGGGAGTTTCCAGAACTTCACTGTCCAAGATCTGTCTTATCTGGTAAATTCGGATTACTTATCATAATATTCAGGCAAACTTGTCTTCATATAAAACCACCCACGGTGAGTTATATTTATTTTGAAATAAATTTCACTTGATTCTTACATCGGTGCTGTCCTCTACGGTCTCTGCATCAGAGCCGCGCAGTTTACATTAAATCTGTCCAACCCGGTTGCCACTTTGCATGGGTTGTGTTGTCTTTAACCATTTATATTCTTTTTTATTCATTCAAATCATTTAGTTCACATTTAAGAATCATTTTTATTCAGTTTTACATCATTTCATACATCATAAAAAAACCAAAAAAAGAGGGGTTAGGGCTAACCCCGAATCCGATGAGTTTGTTTCCAATTGTCGTTTTATGTTATTACTTTTACAAGTTACTACACTTCACTCAGTTCTGATCCTTTTCACTTGTTTTCTTGGTTTATTGTTCTAGTTGCACAGGTTTATCAAGCTAGCATCGGTTGGAGACTCTTCTTCATCGGCCGGCCGAAGAAGAAGAAGGTTGAACTCACATCCCTTTCTCCCACGCTAAGGTACACACGGTCAACTTCTTAATTTACATCCCATAAATCGGAGCCCGCGGCTCCTGGCGACCACCTTTCTTTTTATTCATGTTCTAAGCTAATTCAATTCACTCCTCACTCTCCTCCCACATGACCCGAACCATCTCCGGTGCTCGAGCGACGCCGTGAGATGAAAGTTCGGGGATCAATGTGAGTGTGGGACCGAGGTGAGGACCTTTCATTGCTTTCCGAGTGTTTTTCTGATTCACTCCCCTTTTTCCCCTATTCCATCTTTCACCTTCTTATCTTGAGGTGCCGATCCGGAACCCGTTTTCGGAGTCGACAGGTCCCGGGCGCATGTGACCAGGAACCCGGGCGCATGGGACTGGTTTTGCGCGTCCTTCTTCCGGAAGCCATTGCGAACACTCCCGAACTCGGAATTCGACGCCGTTTGTTACGTTGGAAAGATAACAAGCCGAAGAAGCTTTGTATAGCATCGGATCAGCCATTAAACCCTCAAAAACTTCAGAATTTTATATGTAAGTTAGGGTAGTGAACAGAAGATCCGATACTGGTCAGAATGACTTCGACGGCAAACCGGAAAGGCACGGAATGCAACAAAACTTGTCCGTAGTGTGAATATGACCATAACCTTCAATGCATGATCATTAGGCATTGGTCATTCAGCCAACTTCCGTGTTTACACGATTTACGTGTGGCTTTCGCTCGAAAATTACGGCTTTTTGCGGAAAACGTCGGAAAACATCCGATTTCATTCGGCGAAGCTCCAAATCAACTTTAAAAGACCCGGCATCATTATAAGGTCAATCATACATGTTACCCTATAAAACATGAGTTTTATGCTCTGAATTAGGCGAATTTGGCGTGTCTACACCCTCCTGTCGGAATGCTTGCCGTCCACCTCTTCAGCCGGATCTGTCCCGCCAGAAAACATCCTTCAACCAAAGCCCTCCTACCGGAATGCTTGTCGTCCCCCACCCTAGCCGCCACCGCCGCCGCAAACGCACACCGCCGCCGTCAGCCGTCAGCTGCACACGCCCGCCACACATGCCGCCGCCGCCATCAAGTTCACCGCCACCATCGCCCAGGTCGCCCTCGGGTAAGTCGAACGCGGTAACAGTAGAAGGGGAAAAGGGTTTACAGCTAGTTAAAAGTAGAAGAAAAGTCGAGTTTTTAAAACTCGACTTGTTTAGTTGAAAGTCAAGTAATAGAAACTCGACTTTCAAACCTGTAATACTTACCCGAGCGAATGGTCATTAGTTTAAGTCGAGTTTGCTTAAATCGACTTTCTTCATAAATCGAGTTTTCACAACTCGACTTTGACCAAATCGTGCTACTTTTACAATAAAAACTTTGAGTGTGCTACTTTTAAAATTAAAAAAAAAACGTGTTATTTTTAAAAAAACTCAGTGGGAAGGGAAGGAAGGGGGAAGATGAGAATTATGATAGATTGTGACCATTGTCACCTTCTGAGTGCGAATAGCTAATATGACATAAGAGGCAGTAGGGAACAAATAATGCTAGGAAGACAATGACAAGCAGTTCACCATGTTTACTTGTTTAGGATCACATCATTCTCCATAGGAATAAGAGATAGTCTTTTGTTTTAAAAATAGTATTAAGAGTGATAGAAATGTATGCCTTACAAGTCAATTAATCAAAAAAATCTTTATTACTAGTTCTTATTAGATACATACATCATAATAAAGTTTTTGATCACATGCAATGATACTTGAACCATGATGAAATCATGATAATGAGATCAATCATATAAAGGTATGTGATCTAAATGTCCATAATCATAGAATCTTTGAGACAAGATATCAAGGATCTAAATAGATTAGTGTATGTGATGTCTTCTCATCTAATGAGGATGACTGACCTCGTTGGTCATTAGTGTGGAGACATTGAGATACATATACAAGTGCTTATTAGTTGAATGAGCTCACTAAATTGACCGAATTAGAAACTCTAATACTATCTTACTAAACTGTCAATCAAGGTTATGTATCATCACGGTTGCATGGTTGAACCTTTCACCTGAGTCACCAATGATGTCTTGTTATGCAAAACTTGTGCTTTAACTATTGACTTATAGATCACCATTTAGATAGTTCAATATAATGGTGAATTGGGTACAAGGAAAACATGCTGGATGCAATAGGGCAGACAACAAGGAATTGTCCACTCTTGGTAAGTGAGAGTGAATATCCTATGGGATATACTCTAAATCTATGGCCAATGTAAAGAGCATAATTAAAAAAGGAGTTTCCCAATTGATCTGATTGTGAGTACATGTTCTTATAGAGTCGATATTCAAAGGAGTTGATAGGCGATGTCGTACTCCTTTTTGTCCAGGACATTGTATGAATGAGATTTTATTTTTATTTAGCAACTAATGATGGAAATGATCAATGTAGATAAGATTATTGCCATAGTTATTTAGGATCATGGGATGTGATTTGTACTCTTTATAATCGATAGGCCGATTAATCTGTTACCAATATATTATCTGATAAGCATAAGGGCAATGATATAATTTTTTGATATTTTGGATTTCTATGATAAAATTTAAATTTTTATAAATACTAATAGTTCTAACCAAACCATATCAAGTCAAATGTGAGAAACACATCCTCAACCTCCTCCCTACCTTCTCTTTGTGGTCATCACCTCATCAGTCTCCCAGCTCGGCGCCACCTTTGGGCTCTCTCTTCGGGGTTTGACGTCGGGTGGAGGGCGTGTGTGTGGTCACCAAGAGCCCAAGGCTCTGAAAGTGGTGGATAAAATAAAATGCAAGCATTAAAATGAAATGACCAAACATACCTTAGCGGAGATATTGTGTTGAGAGATTATGGGTTCTATCTTCTTCCTTCTCAACCAGCCGAGGAGAAAGAGCTTAAAGCGACGATTGTTGTTCCGACAAAAACAAGTAAGCCATGAAAGCAAGTGAAAGTGAATTAGAACTATGGAAGGGAAGCATTTTGCAAAAGAAATAAACTAAAATCACAAAAGGAGTTAGACTAATTAGATTGGGAATAAATCCTAACTCACTTTTTATTTTTTTAAGATGATGAAGATGAGATTATTAAACTAAAATATATATGCAAACATGAGGATCTATGATGGAAACATGGAGGTAAAAGAATGCAAGATAATGGGGGAAGAAAGATGAATTCATGCTCCAAGAAAGAATGTTCAGGGTTGCTAGCATCCATGCACCAGGGTCACCAAGTGACATAGTTTGAGAATCACCAGGTGCCGTGGAAGGTGGGTCATTAAGCATCCTGGTAGGTGGGTCATCAAGCATCCTAGTTGATGGGTCATTAGGCCTAGTGTCCCTAGTGATGGGTCATCAAGTTCTCCTATGGCCAGTTTGCACCCGAATGCTCCAACGACCCTCCTAGACGATCTTCAAGGCTTGTTGATGACCCCAAGGTGCCTCTTGGACATGAATGATGACCTCCTCCCTGATGTGGAGCTTTAAAGAGCTTTGTGATGGATAGTGGTGAAGAAACGGTGTGAAGAAGATCAATTTTTTGATGGTGGAATAAATGGAAAGCTCTCAAAACTCTCTTACAATGAAGCTTGGGGAGGGGATGGTTTAAAGCTATTGAAACAATCTCTTTAGACCTCTGAGGCAGCCTTGGAACCTTGAAAACATGGTTAGGGAATGTCTATTTATAGATCAAAAGGTGAGCATTGCAGGCATATTTGAAAGTGTTAGTCATGACAGAAGATAACCCACCTGGGGGTCATTAGGCATCCCACCTGGGGGGTCATCTGCAAACTCATAAACACCATTGATGCGCATGTGTTGAAAGTTGGTTGCATGCCTTGCATGGCTTGCTATAGTACCTGGCGTCCCAACATGCAAAATGCCACTATATTGTTCATGCTTAGTCATCAAGTCAAGCATGTGTCGCTCACAAGTCACTTCGGTCAATCCATATGCTACACTACCTGGTGGCCAAGGTCCTAGGGCATTTTTGTACTTGAATAGTCATCAATGCCCACATACCACGGCTAGAGTTGTCGGGTTTACGTGAGAATCATGTAATGACCTGGGAGCCAAGTCGCCTAGCATCTCACTAAGGGGGTCACCAGGTGACCCGCATAGGGGGATCATTAAGGGTAATGACCTAGGGAGGAAAACATTAGGGAGATGACTCGAGAAGGGGGATGCCAGGTAACCCATCTAAGGGGTCATCAGGTGACCCATCTGGGGGGATGCCAAGGTCCTAAACTACACGACTTTCTTCCTAAGGCTGCTACGGACAAACGGGAGCTCGAATTGCATCATCCCCCCTGTTTGTTGTGTATGAAAGCTAACAAGCCAAGGAAGATAATATCATAGTTAGATTAGGAAAAAAATGAATAGCCCATCGTCTATAATATTGAAAAGACAAGCAAGTGTCGGAAAGCGTGATTTTCTTCCAGTGCTTGGTACGACCAAATGAGAAATTAGATTAATTCTATGTTTGTAGCAAATGGAAGCTATTTGGCCAAGGAAAAACTCACTTCAATTGGATTTCATTTTACCAATGAAGGTTGTCCTCCATGGGCACATGAAGCAAACTAGAATGGATCGATTCTAGATAGTCCAAAATATTACCTATAAAAATACAAGTTTTTAGCTCTCAATTAGAAAAAATTGGCGTGTCTACACTCCTTTCTCTTGAATACGTCCATGGATGATGGAGCTCCATTTGGGAAGAGTTCTTAAACCTAGTGTGAAGGTAGAACCTGCTGTGTATAAAGTTCATATAGATATTGCTAAAGATAGGATTTTTGGACAGTTTGATAAGCTTGAGAAGTTCTTTCTCTTCCTCTCCAAAAGATTAAATAAATATCTATCAAGTTTATTCGAACCCGATTTGATCAGTTTTTGATTTTGTTATTCAATTCCGATTGAGACAAGATCAACATGAATACATAGGAATCACCGCTTCCATTGTACCAAGTTTTATAAGATGATTCCTTACAAAGAAGTAAAACACTTTATTTATCTAAGTCAAGTTAATCTTTGGGCAATTTTTAATGGCTTATTAATAATAAGTTTAATTTGTTTGATTACATATTAAATTTTATTTTTTAAATTTAATTATTTTAGATTTATGTTGATAAAAAATTGATAATTTTTTGGTTTATTGTTGGTTTGGCATTTAATTGAATCAGTTCTATTTGGTTTAAATTTGTGTTTGGTTTTAGTTTTAAAAAGATTGGTCTAAAATTGGATTGAACCAAATCATGAGCACTCTACTCTACCTTCAACTTGGTTTGACATGAACCTTACTGATACGAGTGCAAATGAACCAATACATTTAACAAGTAACTTGAAATTTTCCCCAATAAGAATGTGACCTAACATGATTATTTTTTAAATGAATAAATTTGAAAACAAATAAAATGACTTGAATTGGTCGCAAGTAATTGAATTAAATGTCAATTTTTAAAAATTAATTTATGAGTATTAATGGTTACAAATGGTTGCTTAAATAAATATATTATATTATATTATATTCAATGTAAGTTTAATCGTAAATAGAGCTTCATAAATAAGTTAAAATTAAAGTTTTATAAATAAGTTTAAATATATTTAAAGAATCTATATTGAGTTTAAACTTGAATATCGATTGGACTCGAGTTGAGTTGTTGTTTGAGCTCGTGTTGAATTTGGTTTGATTAAGTAATGAGAACAAGATTATTGAACATGCTTTTAAAAACTCTAACTCGTGTAAAATAAAGGAGCCAACCAGATAAGTATATTACATATAGGCACCCCTACCCACAAACAAATCTCTAGAATTGCCCTTGCAGTGGGAACCACAACGCCGTATTTAGATGCGTCACTTAGGATGCAAATGAGTCAAGCCGAGTCAAGTAACATGATGTTCAAAGTTGACTCCTTTATTTTACATGAGTTTGAATTCGAGCTCAAACTTTTACAAATTTGTTAAATCTTTGTTCAAGATTGATTCGTTAATTAATCCAGTTGAACTCGAACTCAAACTCGAATAATAGTTTAACTTAAGTTCAAACTACATTAAAATTCAAACTTAATCTAAATTCTTTTATGCAACTCAAAATCTATCAAAAACCATTCGTAAAACTCTAACTTTAACTTATTGATAAACTTTTATTTAAATTTAAATTTAAATATTGACTTTTATGTCATATTTTTAAAGAATAATATATAATTTAAATTTTTAAATAAATATTTGATTGAATATTTAATCAAATAAGTTAATCAAACTGAGTAAAAAATTAATCAAATTCGACTTATATAATGAACTGTGTTAATTTTTTATTTAAATTTATTCGTTAAACATAATGACCGGCCGAAATCCGCTGAAATGCCCTCTAGGCTCACTCTCCATCGTCACTTCGGCGCAGCCGCCGCGGGCCCGGCGCCGGACCCGGACCCGGACCGGGCGGGTTCCTTCTTTGACTGACGGCGACGCGACTCCAACGATTCCCGTACGCGCCTCCTCCGCGTCTTTGCCGGGGCGACTCACGTGACGCGCGCCGGACGCCGCCATCGCCGCCTGTGATTGAACAGCCGAGATGCTCTCTTCGAGAAGGTCGGCTGGGTTGTTTGACTGGAGACGGGCGGGAAGCCGAGATAGATGCCATGCATCCGGACACGGTCGGTCGGTTGCTCTCGTATCCCGTCGGCTTCTCATTGCCGGGTATAAATATAAATATAGTACGGGTTCAGTTGGTTGATCTCGATGACATGTATAAATAAATAATGAGATAATATATCAAACCATCACATCAAGGATCATGTTCTCTTTATACATACATTAACTACAGAGATCTCACACCTGGAGACAAAATGTACGAGGGGCGTAAATTAAATTTGGGGATCCAAAAATTCCATTTTTCTTCAAAAAGTTACACGTTTTAAAAAATCATTAATATATTTTATAAGTTATCAAATCGATATTGTGATAGATTTATTTTTGTTTTTATCGTGATGAAATACTGAAATATCATATTTTTAAATAAGAATTATTGTACTAATAACAATAGGTAAACTACATGATGTATAATGTGATAAAAAGTAAAGATAAAGATTATAAGGTGACTGAATCTGGTTAGTAATATGTGAGATTTATTAACTAACTTTAAATAAAACTTGTATGGTATTTTTGAAAAACAACAAATATGATGCTAAGTTGGATGGAATGGAAGACAGAACCAAATTAATGTATATATTTATTTTGAATTAATCGGAAACTATATCAAAATGTCCCGATAAGCTTTTTAAAAAATTAAAAAAATAGGCTTTATAAAAAAATTTGGCTTAGCTCATTTATTATGTTTAAACAAATAAGTTAAACAAAAATAAAAAAATTCATTTATTAACAAGTGGAGCTTGAATAGATAGACCCTACTCAACTTAATAAATTTGTGAGTAGCTCGATTAAGTACTAAATTGAATATTTATTTTAAAATTTTAAATTAGGAGTGTTAATAGTAAAGGTGTTCAAGTGAATCGAGCAAACAAATAGAAATGACATGGTTGGTTCAATTCAAAAGTTTGAATGTTCGTTCCTTGAATCAAACCGAATTGATATAATTTTATTAGGTCAACTTAATTCCGCTCCTCTCTGAATCGAATTGAACATGATTGATTTTCTAGTTGACCCAATTTGACTTAATTAATTTATATAATATATTAATTTTAAATATATTATTATAAATATATTTAAATAATTTAAAAAATATATTTGTCTCTTATAAATAATGCAAATAATCATTTTATAGTAGCAAAAATATTTGATTTCTTAGATTTCATGGCAGTACTGTTAATCAGAACTGAATGGCATAACTGAAAAATTAGATTAAAACCAAATTGAAAATACCTTTGGGGTATTCAATTGATCCTAAGACCGGAGAAGAACGAAAGTTCCCATGCTCTCTAAGTTGTCCAAATGTATGGCTTATATTGGTATCCACACAAATCTCCTCTATAAACGAGTTCTCCTATACATTAGACCTTCTGACTCATCTTGAACAAAGCTTCACAAGTTGTCAACAACCTACAGAGTGGGAAAGCTTGCTGGAGAAGGCTAAGCATGAATTTGGAGCCCTTGGCTTGATAGAGTTTGACCAAGTTCACTCTTATTTATATAAATTATTTTTTTATAAAAAGCTCTTAATTTCTATAAATTATGTTTATGTTTTCATACTTACGTATCAATCCTTCTGTGTGACCCACTATATCCAATAATCTATTTGATTGAAGTATAATTAAAGTTACACCTTTATTTTAAATTAAATATGTTATTTAATATAAATTTAATGGTTTTTCGAACATAACTGGTACAAGTCATATATCATGATCTTAAATAAATTTGGGATGATTTTATCTCTATTGAGCTTTCCACCATCATTTACCACACATATATAAACTCTTGTCCATCCAATGTCTCAGTCAAATATGGGTATGACATCGACTACCAATTCCTTGATATATCAACACTTTGGGATCTAATACCTAGAATTGAATCAATTATAAAACTAATTTTTCAATTATCTTTTCTACTATAACCAAAGATTTATAGTACTAACCAAACATTTTTCATTCACTATCACTCATTGAGAGTAAATGATCCCTTGGTATCAGCTCAATTGTCTCCACTAGTTTTTTAATGCACCTGATCCATTAATTGTATTGAATCATCGAATTGGGTGATTCATGAGTCAATAGCTAAAGTACAAGATACACACGATAAGACATCTTTAGTGACTCAGATCAAATGTTTAATCATGCAATCATGATGTTAAAAAATTTTGATAGACAATTAGATAACATATCATTTAGGGTTTTTAATTCACATAGTTTAGTGAACTCATTCTACTTATGTGTACATGAATGTGTATGTCAATATTTGCATACTAATGACTAATGAAATCAGTCATTATCATCATATCATATGAGAAGACATCACGTACACTAGTTTATCAAGATTCTTAATGTCTCATCTCAAAGATCATATGACTAGGAACATTTAGATTATATTTCTTAAAATGATTGATCTCGTTATCATGATTTTATTATAATTTATTCATCATTGCATGTAATTGAATACTTTATTATGATATACACATCTGATAAAAGCTAATAATGAAGATATACTAATTTGATTGAATGAAATATTTCAAGAAATGTTAAATCATATCAAATATGATTGACTTGTAGAACATATATTTTTATCAAATAAAATATTAATATTAATATTAATATTTATTAATTAAATTTTATTTAATATTATCATATTTTTATAAATAAAATAATATATTTTAAGCCAATGAACCAAATGAAACGAACTAATTGATTTGGGATTCACTAAATCAATTCGGTTCTATTTGTATTTTGATTCATTTTCAGTTCCAAAAAAATGTTTCAAAACTAAACCAAACCAAATCATAAACAACACTAATTAATAGTTATAATGTCACTTAAATATATAAAATAAATTAAAATACATTTTAATTTGAGTTTAAACTTAGATTAAATTTTAGAAATGAGCTAAAGTTTGAGTTTCATAAGTTTATAATGATTTAAAGTTTTGTAAAAAGATTCATATCGAGTATTACTCAAATTTAGACTAAACTTGAGTTGAGTTGCTATTCTTGAGCTTAGCTCAAGTAAATAATGAGTCACATTTGAACAAAGTTTTAAACCTATTTGTAAGAGCTCAACAGTAATTCTCACCCTTGTTAAAAAAATGTATGACCTTGTATAGCATACAACTTGGCTCGTATGGACTTGTTTGCACCACCTTTGTGAATGATAGCTATGGGACCATGTTCTCAGTGTTGTAACACAACGACAGACATCACCTTCCAGTTTGAAGGAAGTCTCACGCTTGAATACTTATTCTCTCTCTCATTTTGGGAGAGTAAAAGCTCCCTTATTTGAAGTGGTCAAAAGTATTATACATGTGCGCTCCAGCCCTTGGGCCACATCCACAGTGTTTGCATTGTATATCCAAAAACACATAGTTGTACAGTCGTAACTATAACATCAACTGTGTGTTTACCTCTACATGATGGTAGAGGTGGTAGAGATGTTCTTAGGCTAGTTTGGTTTGGGTGTGAGAGCACAGATTTTCTTTGATGGAGGTCACTAGTTTGGTGCTCGAATAGAAGTGTCATCTTTCTTTCACTTCTCTCCTCTTCCACACACCTTGATCCCCAAACTCTAGACTCTTGGTATCATTTGGATATCGAAGAACCAGTTATGGTCATGTGGAAATTGGGAATGAAAGGAAGAGGGGAAATGGGAGTTAAAGAAAAGGGTGATCACTGAAGATGTGGGCGGGGATTTCTTCCCTCACACCCACAATGTTTCTTTCTCTTTCTTTTCTTCTTCCTCTCCACACTCACCTTAATTCTCAAATGATCAACCCTTCGCATCACTGGGGTGCCAGAGGAGTAGTTTGTGTGGTGTGGAGAATGAAAATGAAAAGAGAAGAACAAAGAAAAGATGATGGAGTCACTATGAAATTGTGCAGTGTGTGTAATGTGGTCAGAAGAAGCCGTAGGCTTTAAAAGCAAAGGGAAGATAGAAATGCTTAGGGGTTTGAGCTTGGAATGACTCTATGTAACTTGCTTTGTGGGGAGATGTATTGTGAATTCTAGCTTTCTTTTGTTCAGTCGGCCGAGAAGGAGGAACTCAAGGTGTTCTTTTCGCCCTTAGTCAATAGTTGCAAGTATAGTCCACTCCAATCAACCTTACCCTACAAGATTTAGTAGAAAGAAGACAAGAAATAAGTGAAAGAAAATATTAGAACTAAGGGAGGGTGAACTACCCAAAGGGAAATTGAATATAAAATCACAAAAGGCAAAACAACAAACCGGATTGGGAATGGACTCCCAACCCTTATTTTTGGATTTTCGGAATAGAGAAAATGCTAACTAAATACTTATATGAAGATGCATGATGCTAGTGCATAAAAGAAATGACTAAAAAGATGGATTTGTGAAAGAATGATGAAAGAATAACCATCTAGAGATCTTGAAGCCCTGACCCTTGGACCATTTGGTGCTTTGATGGTTGGACTGCTTGCTGACCAATTGGTGAAGAAGACCTTGTTGAGGTCTTGGCCAACCCCAAACTCCTCCATTAGCTTTGTCACTCCAAGGAGACTTCCAAGGGTCTCCTCTTAGCACTCTTGGATGATGAACATGGTGATGGGGTTGATGGGAAATAGTGCAAAATGACGGTGAGAGGTATATAGTTTTCTTGGGTGTGTAGGGGTGGTTCCAAGGTGGATGAATATGCTCTAAAGGGATTGGAGACGTAGTGAGAGGTTTGGAATGTAGAAGGTCAATTCTATCTCTCTCTAGAGCATGTTGGAAGATGGCTCCCTTGAAAGGAATCATCCTACAAAATTTGATACAACGGAAGTGACGATTCTTATGGGTTCATTTAGAACTTGTCTCAATCAGAACCAAGTGATGAAAACTAAAAATCGATCAAAATAGGCTTGAATATACCTGATAGAGATTCATATAATCCTATGGAGAGAAAGAAGATAAGCTTATAAAGCTCTAAAAATCATTCAAGTGTCCGGTCTCCAGCATACGAACTTCATCCATAGCAGGTTCTCCCTTTGTGTTGGCCTCGAGAACTCTTCTCTATCGATCATAGCCACCTTTTAGAGAAAGGAAGAGGTAGGGAGGAGACTAAGGACGTGGTTTCACCCTTGGCTTGATAGAGTTTGACTAAATCCATTGGTATTTATAGTGAATTTATTTTTTTATAAAAACCCAACATCTCCATAAATTATGCCCTTGCCCCTATACTTATGGATAAGTCCTTATGTGTGTGACCCACTAGACCCAATAACTTATTTGGTTGAGGCCTAATTAAAATAGAATAATTCTATTTAATTAAATTAAAATTGTTATCCAATAATAGATTAATCGACCTACCAATCATGAAGCATACAAGTCACATCGTATGATCTTAAATGGCTATGGGAATAATCTTATCTCTATTCATTTTTTCCATCATTAGTTATCACATAGATATAAATATTTATTTATTCAATGTCCCAATTGGAAATGAGTACGGTATCGACTGTCAACTCCTTTGTATACCGACTCTATAGAATCCTGTACTCAGAATTGGTCAATTGGAAAACTCATTTTTCAATTATTCTTTCTACCATAGTCAGGAATTTAGAGTACTATCTCATAGGACATTCACTCTCACTTACCGAGAGTGGACGTTTCCTTATTATTCGCTCAATTGCCTTCAACATATTTTCTTGTACCCGATCTATCATTATAATAGACCATCTAAATGGTGATCCATAAGTCAATGGTTAAAGCACAAGTTTCGCCCAACAAGACATTTTTGGCAACTCAGGTTAAATGTTCAACCATGCAACTATGATGATGAAACATCTTGATTGACAGTTAGGTAAGATAGTATTTAGTGTTTCTAATTCGATCAATTCAATGAACTCATTCAACTAATGAATACCTATATGTGTATCTCAGCATCTCCACACTAATGTCCAATGGATCGATTATCCTCATTATATGAGAAGACATTATACACAGAAGTCTATCCAGATCCTTAATGTCCCATCTCAAGGATCCTGTGACTAGGAATATTTAGATCACATACCTCTAAATGATCAATCTCATTATCATGATCTCATCATGATTCAATTATCATTACATATAATAAAAAGCTTCATTACAATGTATGCATCTAATAAGAGCTAGTATTGAAGACTTGTCTAATTAATGAGATATTTTTAGAAATGTCGAATTATATCATATATGATGGGATTGTAAGATATATATATCATATATGATGAGCTTGTAGGACATACATTTCTCTCGTTCCTTGTATAGGCCTAAAATAGGGTCACTTTTCAGTACAAGAGATCTTGATAAGGGGGTGTCTAGTGCTCCCATAGACGAGACACGTACAATCACATTAAATGATGTGTGCATTGACCTTGTGCAAATCTCGTGGTGGATAACAAAAGTCAACTTTTCGGCATAACAAATGCTCTGCACATGCTTTATAGGGTGTTTGGTTTCGCTTTTTTACACTTTTTCTCTCTAATTTTTTTTTTAAAAAAAAAGCTTATGAGGGATAGCGTTTGGAACATGTGACCTATTTTGCAAGATAGCGCCTTTGTCCTGTTGCAAGTGCTCCAAGAAAAAAAACATGGGGTGACCTGTTTTACATTTGAGAGAGACGCGGGAACACTTTCATCAAATCTCAGCACCTACAACTCCAGTCGTAGTACTGTTATACCATAAAAAAAGTTTATGTTATGGTTGTTCTCTCTCTCTCTCTCTCTCTCTCTCTCTCTCTCTCTCTCCAACTCAAGCTTTGAGGGAGTACCTTCCCTCACCACGTTGGATTTTATCACAACCCACCGTGGGATCATCATGACTATATGTGTAAAATCAAAATTTAGAAAAAAATAATTTTTATTTTAAAGAATATAAAAAATATTTTACTCATTTAAATCCTAAGTAATTAGTATTTTAAAAATTATTTATATTATTTGATTATTCATTTATTACTTTTATATAATTTTATCTTTTAATGTATCTCACTATGCCATTCCTTGACACCTTGATAAATATTGTTGAATAATATTTTTATATAATTTGACATTCTATTTATCAATTTATCATTATGTTGACTTCTAATATTTTTTATTATTTTATAAATATGTTGAGATAATTTTTAAAATAAAATTATTATACAAAATGTTCAATGTGAGAAAGATGAGACATGAATTGAAATTAAAAGAGGTTCTAGTAAAAAATTAGATGATAAAATTGATCATAGAAGAAAAGACAGGGTTCAACATGAGATATACCATGTTGGGAGATCATCAGAATAATACTAACTTGACAAAAAAATTAAGTAACAAAATAATATTTGAAATATGAGAATATCATGTCAGTAGACGATTTTGATGTATAATTAATTATTCAAATGTCTAAGTTGACAGTAGATACATATGAATGTGTTTGAGACTTTTGTTTATGTTCATATTTATAATGTGTTTGATACAAATTTTGATTTTAAAATCATTGTCAAACAGAACCCTATAAATTTTGAAAATAGTGACAGTTTTACCAACGCACAAAACTTATGCTTTTGTGATTTTAAAATTAAAATTGAGAGAGTATGTTATCTTGATTTTAAAAATAAGGTTACATAAATATTAAAAGTGCAGCCAAACACCCTATTACCACCAGCGGTACGAGTGATCAAGTCTGAAGTTTGGATTAGATTCCTGACATGAAGCCCCATCTATCGGGTGTCAACCATATATGGTTGCATTTATGCCATGTTCAAATTGGTCATCGGATGTCAAACACGTGTGGTTTGTATGGGAAAGGCTTATGATCCTTTTTTGGGGGTGTTTGACACTGCCTTAGGCCCTGTTTGGTAACACTATTAGACATCTCTATCATTATTAATTTTAAAATCGATATTGTTGGTAATCACCTTGAGGTGTTTGGCTAATAGTGTCAATTTTAAAATTTGTATTGTAAACAACATATGTTATGTAATACAAGTGTCAACTTGTATCAATTTTGACATTGATACTCCATCTTTTAGAAATATCAATATTAATACTAATATAGTATCATTTTTGATACTCTAACCAAACTGGCCATTAGCTAAGGCATATGCCACTCCCATTGTTGGGGTGTTACGTCTTCTCGACCAATTTTAGTTCTCTTTTCATATGAATAAGTTCATTCTAGTGAAAAATCAATTGTTATATATGAAAATAAGAGTTTTTGGCTCAACAACTAGGTCAAATTTACATGCTTATGCCATGTTTGGTTGGAGTTTCATTTTTGGTACTATGTCAATATTGATATTAATATTTTCAAACGTTGGAGTATCAATATCAAAAGTAATACAAGTTGTCACTTGTATTACATAATATGCTTTGTTTGCACTATAAATTTTACAATTGATACAATTAACCAAACACCTCTTAATGGTTCCTATCAATATTAATTTTAAACTTGATAGTGATAGAGGTACTTAATAGTGTTACCAAACAGGGCATTATATGATGGAGGATATTTTTTTCTAACCCAATCAAACCAAATCATTCTAATTTAGTTTGGTTTGATTCAAACCAATAATTAAATAAATTTTATTTAAAATAATATATATATAATATCAATTTATAAGTTAAAATATCTAATATACATATTTTTAAATAATAAAAAATATAATACTATTTATTAATAGAAGAAACCTTTTTTAATATATTTTGAGTTTATTCAAGTTGACAGTTTGGTTCATTTCTATTGGTTCATGAAATTGAACTAAACTTGTAGCCATATAAATCGAACTAAACCAAATTGTCTAATTCGGTTTGGTTCATCATATTGAGTCAAAGAGTGAACATTGCTAAACGAGGGTCCCCTAGTTTCTTCATAGGAAATCGATAATTATCGGATAGCATCTTAGTGAGTGTATCCATGCTCATCATTTATCCTTAAAAATAAATTAATTTAAGATAATGATATGGTGTGTATTTAAAAAGTATCAAATTATATTTTATTTTTATAACATAATATAAAAAAATATTATGATTCTAAAATTATAAAAATCAAAATTGAAATATTAACTCTTTTCATAATTAGCATGGAATAATAAAATCTAGTGATTTCAAAATCATAAGAATCAAAATTCTAAACATCTTATGGCCGGTTGGTTAGAATATATCAAAAATGATACTATATTAACATTGATATTGATATTTCTAGAAGATGAAATATCATTATCAAAATTTATACAAGTTAGCATTTGTACATAATATATTTTGTTCGCACTGTAAATTTTAAAATTGATACTGTCAGTCAAATATTTTTAAGTGATTGTTACCGATATCAATTTTAAAATTAAATTTGAAAGAGACATTTAATAATGTCACCAAATAAAGTCTTTAATCTTTATAGAATCAGATATTCTACTACTAAATCTGACTCTCGTTTGTAATTCTAGCCTAGTCTTGACTTGTGGCCACTCCACTTGGTCTTCTTGAGAACGAAAATTGGGTCTCTCGTGAAAAGAAAAAAAATGGCGTATGATATGCATATATATATATTGTAAGCAGTTAAAATGTTACCAACTTTTAGACATTTTTTAAAAATATACAAAAGTTGGATTTTAAACATGAGCTTAGTTTGAGCTTTTAATTTACACATGTTTACCTCGAAATTTAACAACTACATACGGTCTTGACGTGATAAAAGGAAGGAGGCTTTTGTCAATATATGCCTTCAAACAAAAAGATGCCCTCAACATAGATCCGCGTCACCCGTGCGAGGACGCACGTGAGGAACACGCCATCCGCATGCACTGGGCCCCACATCGCCCGCCAAAACTACCGGATTCAACTCCCACGGCAGCCGCCGACCGGCGTGGGGGGCCGCCGCTTCGCTGGGATGCGTGGGCGTCCACCTTGGCAGGCGGGGCGGGAGGGACATCGACCCAACAAATAAATTGCATAATTTATTCGGACATCGACTGCTTTCGGACTTATTTTTTAAATTTATCTTTATACATAAACAATTATTTAATATTTATACAGAGAGAGTAGGAAAAGTATAACAACTCTCAAAGCGGCTATTACCGTTTTCCTTAATGAATATATTTTCTTTGTTAAATAATTATTTTATCAAACGGAGAGGCATCAGCTTCTTAACTTTTTTTTATTTGAGAAGTTCTCCGTCGATAATCATTAGCATAGAGAGTTGAGCTAATAATTTAAAGTAAAAATAGCCTTGTCTTTTCCCTCACATGAGATTTGCATTATTAAAAAAGGTTCGCTAGGGTGTTCAAGAGTGTTTTGTAAAATTCATGGGTACGCAATAATGAAGTAGTTTAAGATTTAATATATACATGGGTTCATGTATGTCTATAAAAAGTTAGATAAGGACTTGCTTGTGCATTAAGTAAGGTTTATAATAGTAGTCTCATTGAAATACTTGCTTCGATCACTTCTTTGACTTTCTGAGAAGTACATCTTATGTATACAGTCTTTAAATAGTTTAAATTCTAATAAAGTTACTTCCAAAGGAATTTTGCTCAAAATTAACTTGTGTACGAATTGAACTAAAGATATATTTTGAACTTCACTTCTTTAAGAGTAGTGACATCATAGTGATAGTCGTCCTGTGTTAGATAATAGTTGATTATTTTTTTGTTGATAACAAAAATGTGTTGCAAGAGATGAGGAAGTGTCACGAGATCCGTTATTGTTTCCAAGGTTTGTTAATTATTAATGCCATGTTTGGTAACATTATTAGGTATCTTTATCACCGTCGATTTTAAAATTAATATTGATAGAAGTCATTAAGAGGTGTTTGGTTAATTATATCAATTTTAAAATTTATAGTGTAAACAAAGCATATTAATAATATAAGTGTCAACTTGTATTACTTTTGATATTGATATTCTAACATTTGTAAATATTAATATCAATATTGATATAATATCAATATTGAAACTCTAACCAAACATGGCATAACCTAACGACTATGCTAATTAATAATTTTCTCATAAAAGTTACAAATCTTGAAATTACTCTCGAATATCAACTTTGAAATTCTTTTCAGCTCATTTTTCATTCAAAAACAGGGTAGATAGAGTTATAAGTTGTCAATCAGTTTCTTAACATATTTTTATAGTGTTATAATCCAACATTCTACTCGTCAAAACCATGGCACACATCTCATATCTACTATTTTAAAAATAAAGACTTTTGACCGAGTCTCGGATTTGACTAATTCAACTTGCTGGACTCGACAAATATCAGTCAGACCCCTCTGCTCCGCTCACCATCTTTTGGTGTCCTTTCGTCCAAAATCCAGTTTTGCATTTCTCCCCCTCTTTCTGTCCGTTGAAACTTGGAACTTGGAAGACATTCCTCCTCTGGCTGGTCAAACACGAAGGTGGTGGTGGGGTTGGCGACATGTGAAGTCCACTCCTCGTCCTTCCCGCTCCACAGGAGCCACGAGTGCATGGCCACCACGCAGGGACACGAGCGCAATTCTTTAAATGCGATGGAGTGGATCCGTAATCACGGAGAATACTTTATCGTTTTTGCGCGTTTCATATTTACCTGCGTAGGCCGAAGGAACTGGACGGTTACGAAAGGCGGGTTGGGAAGATGACACGAATTACATAAATCTGAGGGATATTTAAGCAAGAAAATCTGTGAATGATACTTCGTTGGAAATTTGATCCGCCGATCCTTTTCACCCTGCCCTTCCTCCCCTCTTCCCAGAGCGAGAGAGCGAGAGAGCGAGAGAGAGAGAGATACCGGTTGAGGAAGACATATTTCCTTGTTCCTTCTCTTCCCCGTCGTCTTGGGGTCGCGGTCGGCGGCCCACGTTGAAACCGCGTCCCGCAGAGGGGAGGGGGGATAAAGGAGGAGCAGAAGAAGCGATCGGGACGTCGAGGAGGGGGAAGAACCGTTGGAAGCAATCAATAGGTATATATATATATACTTCTCTTGCGGAGGAGAGGGGGACGAGTTCGTCGCGGATTTGGTTGAGTGCTTCCGTCCGGTGATCTTGTTGTGGTTCTCGATCGAAGAAACGTATCGGAGAACAGCGGACTTCCTGATAGCAGGACCTCAGTTGGAGTTGGACGGAGGGGGAGCAAGGAGGCAGTTGCTGCGATCTGTGTGGATCGAACTAATTTGACTTCTTCATTCCATTTTTCGTCGAATCTGAGGACGATGATCTTGTCCAGAAGAGTAGGTTTTTGAATTGTTATGGCACTGATTGGATTCGAAGGAAATGGTGTTTTATGTTGCACGGGAGGCTTCCAAGGTTTGCTACACGTATTCATATTTTTCTCCATTTCGTTTTGTGCTCTTTTTAAAGCCGGAATACTAGTTAGTTGCCTTTAGATAGCCTTCCAATTATTCTGAGAAATTATCTGTTTTTGGCGATTTATTTGGATGATAAAGCTATGGAAGAAGGTGACAATGGAAGTGTCCTTGGAGGTGAAGCTTCTTATGGAGAAGTGGAAATTTATCCTTGCGTGCCTTATATTTCAGGTGCGTTGCTTCTAAGTCTTCCATCTTTCTTATTCACCGCCTGATGATTATCGAAAGGAACTTTTTTGGTGTTGCGTTGATGACGCGCTCTTAAAATTGACTTGTTCTGTGGTCTATTTCTTGCTTGTATGTTGGTGGATTGATAAAAACTGAAAACGAGTGAGATTCTAAGTGTATCTTTGTGATTGTAATTGTGGAATATCTCTATTTTTTTTCCCAAGACCTTCGGGACAACTTTTTTTTATCAAAAGGAAAAGTATTCTTTTTCCTTTTGTTTTTCTGCTTCTGATTTGATGGGTAAGAGCATAGGTATTGCACAATATTTTATGATGCCATATCCTGCAAAATATTATGCGCTTTAGAGTTGCAAAAGAAAAGAAATTTTGTTTTGTTCTTCATGGAGATGTGAAAGTAATGTTTCACTTTTTCTGGTCAGTGAATTTTTAGACATGATCTTCTCTTTGGGCTAAGCATAAGACAATCTTAATGCCTTGGGATATGTCAGTATTCTAAGTGACATTTAACCTGCCAAATGACATTATTGATTCAATATCTCATATTGACAACATATAATTGGAGAATGACAAGAATATCAAGAACCACAAATTTTGTCTTTTACTAGTAGCTTGGCTTTGTATTTTTATTTTTTGCTTTGTGCACTTCGATTCAATTTTGTTGATACTTCTTCACATAAAGGTTATGATGCTAAAAAGTATTTTCTCATATTGTGTTCTACTTTGCTTGGACAAGGAGGGAAGTCAATCTTTGATTTTACTTTGTCGTTTATGTAACCCAAGCTAGGGCCTAGCTGGAGTATCCTTTTATGCTATTGTTAATGATGCAAAAAATGAATTATTTATCATTTTATTTATCAGTAACTTTTGAGCAAGCTACAAATTGCACTTTAGTAACCAATTTTTGGTTTAAATTGGTTTGTTTGATTCAGTTTTCTGTGAATGTCTTATTTTGTTACTTGTTAGTTTAAACTGAGTTGCTACATTTTAGTATGGGACCTTTAGTCACACCTTGAACATTGAGGGACTGGCTTCATAAGCTCCAAGATCACCTGGAAGTTTTGCATTCTGTTGTTATGACAGAAGAAAGATGTTTGAAGGAATTCCTGGTGATTTGAGAGACAAGTTGCTATTGATTCATCATATTCTGGAGAATGTTCTGTGCATTTTAGATGAACATGGGCAGTAAACCATTCTTCTTCAATGAGTCACTTGTGTTGCTTAAGATATTTTTAGACACCCAGATAAAAGACATTAAACTTGGTACCCTTTTTCATGCAATTAAAGATTTTTTGGGCCTATTAATGAATGCAAGTAAAATATTGTTTCACTATCTCTTATTCATGTTCTCGAGTTGCTGCAAGCTAGTAAGACATTCTTTTTACCTGTTTGATATTGATGTCATTTTCATTGTTTAACATTACCTATTATCAGCATGAATCCTCTGTCTATTGATAACTGAATGTTCCTCGAGTTGATGAACCTGCATTTATTCTTTTTATATTTATGACTAATTGATAAATGCTAACGCTTATCCATTCAAATATTTCTAGTATATTCATGGTCTAGCTGCACGGGGAGTTCATTATTTGCACCAGCCTGGTCCAATACTTCAGGATGTGGGTTTTGCCATTCTTCCAGTAAGTGCCTTTGTTCCAAACTCCCAGTTGCAATCTTGTACTTTTGTACTCAGGTCATGACAATTTGTTTTTCTGCTCCATGATGCATTTTTTGGAGTTTTATTTTGATTTTGTCCTTATCTTGTTTCAGGAACTTGGGAAGGAAAGAGGTTACATCAGTGAGAGTGTTTTCACCTTTATCTTCTTTTCTTTTGTATTGGTAATGAATTCTTCCTCTTCCTCCTATATACATGATTACTCAGAATATGTTATTCTATTTGGATGATGATCATGGTTTTTTTTTATTAGTCAGAATTTGATAGTCATCTTCAATTCCCAATGCTTAGTTTTTGGCAATTCGTTTGTCAAGATTTGAGGCTAAAAGTTGCAAGCAACAATTTGCACAAGTGATTTGACAAACTGGGCTTAATTTTAAGAGGCAAAAATGCATTGTGATTCAAAGGTTCTCTTGTACTTCCTGTGGTCACTCTGTTGGTTAGGGTATGGACGTGAGCAGTCTAATGAGGTGATCCTTGGTTGTTTTGCTCACCACTTGCTTTTGAGTAGGTGCAGGAAGATTGAAAGCAGTTTCAACTTTCAAGTGGAGAAAAGAAATATTTCCAGCATCTGGAAAATATTTTTCTCAGTTGTCTTTTGTGTGACCACTAAGCTTGTAAAGATCAATTGTGAAGATGATATAAGCAATGTGAAACCCCATTTATTTAATAAATTTAAAATCTGACCCATGTGGAATGCCGTTGATTTTCAGTATCACTCTGCCACTGTGATATACATTATGTTTCTTGAAGGCATATTTTTTAATGTCTTGGTAGTTCCTTAAAGTTGCTAATGGGGAACCGGTTCACTAGGTCTGAGGTTTCGCTTTGCATTTCTGTCTTCATGGACTTGTTTGTACAAATTAAAAGTTACTTTTGAGTCATTTTCATTTCACTTTAGTCTTTAGAGGATGTGCTTATAACTAGATATTCTGAAGGTCTCCTTTTGTAATTTTGCACCTCTATATAAGAGGGAGCCTCTTATGTAAATGACACTTTAGAAGTGAAGAATTTTTTGAAGAGGGCCATAGGTAGGGGGGCCTTGGCCCCATCGGTAGCCTCCACTCCCTCCAATGGGAGGTCTTTCTCTACACCTTTGGCACTGGCCGGCTCCGATTCATCTCCGACAAGAGGTCGGTTCCAATGTCTCTCCCCTCCCTCCTTCTAGTAGCCTTTATGCCATTCTCTTCATTCCCCATTCACCGGTTTTGTAGCATCAACTCACCTGGTACATTCAACTCTCCAGTGTCATCGACTGTTTGGAGCCCCCAGCAATTGGCTCCTTCTTGGTGACACCTCGGACTAGCCTGGCGATCCTCGGACAGTCTGTTGGTCTCCCCGATGAAAGCCACTGAAGCTCTGCCCGGCTTTCAGCAACTTGCTCGGGAAGGGTTATTCGATCCCTGTACTTCTCTGACCACCACATCGGCCTAACCGGTAACCTTTGCAGTCTCCTCAGTTGTATGCAGACTCCCTAGAAACTCCGATAAACCTCAGAGCAATCCTCGACCTCATCACCCTCATCTACCCCGTCACCATCCCAGTCAGACTACAACCCTTTACCACTACTGTGACAACCCTCCCTTCCCTTCAGCCCCTCCGGATCTACCGGGGGCCTTCTCCACTGAGGTATCTCCCCTGCCTTGCTCCACCATCGGAAAGGCAACAATGATGAGGAACGGATGGGGGAAAAAGGTGAATGAGACGACCGAGATGGTGGTGTTGAAGGCCTTTGCTGGACCTAGCTCTTCTCTGGCCCCATCTCAGGCGTGCATGCTGCCGACCATGGTGCTCATCAGCATCCTACGGTGCCCTGTCATCCAGACGGCAACAGAGACGCGCGGGGTGACAAAGAAGGATGCGAGAAGACGAAGATGCCCCCCAACCTACCGGTTGTTCTTCATGCCTGTTGGGATGGTGCCATGATTCTCCCTCCTGGATCCCCTGGGCTTCACGCAGCCACGATCGGCCACCTTCCCCAGGCGAATGATCCCTCTCCCTTGCAATTCCATGACGCTTGCCCGGAAGACACTGCAAGCGCACCACTATCCTTAGGCAGGGTTCAATAGAGCAGACCACCCAGCTGGCTGATCCAGCTGCATACGAGCCAGGTTTGATCAGTTCAATGCCGGTTCATGCCAGTAGGCACCGGTTTAGCACATAAACTGGCCGGTTTGACCTGTTTAGGCCAGCCGGTTCAGGCTGTTTTCAGGCCAGTCCGAGGCCAGTTCAGCTTCAGCACAGTTTAGGGCATTTTGGATCAGTTTAAGCCTGGTTTGTTTTGTTTTATTTTATTTTGAGTGTTCTAATTTTGTTTGCACAGTATTTCAGCTTGGTGTCTTTGTTCCTGTCCCACATCAGTTATCTCGCAAGATTTGCTGTTAAAATTTAGAAGGACAATAAAATCAATAGTGAAGAGTTATAACAAGACAACATAGCCAGGAGACAAAAATCGAACCTTTAACTTTGGAACAGAAAGAAAGAAAACAGCGATCTCGCCATAGAAGAGACTCTTTTCATTTATACAGCCTGAAAAATGTTACATGTTATCTCTAAATAATTTGTCTACATGTAATACTTTTATACAGTCCTTTTTATTTTAAAATGATGAATTCCGCAAGATATTTGGCATTGCGCTTAATTAGTATAAGGTACAAAAGATGTAATGGACGTTTTTTAAGTGTCTCAGTCGTACTTACTCCTGTTTGAGTTTGACTTCTGAGATTTAACAGTATGTGTCATCCATAATTGATTCCTTCATTTCCCATATATTGACCTAACATGAATGTATCTATAACTCTGCAAAGCCTGATATATGTAATATGTTGATTTGATCTCAGCACATGAGCTTGGTAATGTAAGGGCCATAAGGCACATGTTAGTCATGAGTCTTCATGTGCCTAATAATCATCATGGGTTCAAAGGTAACTAAGGTAATCAAGGTGGTGCACCACCTTAGTTCTTGGGCAATAAGGGTACGTGCTAGGCAACACCTACTTAACAAATATTTTCTTTAGCTACTAAAAACAATTAAGTTCAATTGATAAAAATATTCTCAGTGGTAACGTAAAACAACTATTATGTGATGTGATGGGTTTAGGACGACATCATCATACTAGCAGAAAGAGAAAACTGATGAGACTTAAAACTTTCATATTTTATGTTTTTTTTGAACGGTCAGAAAACCAAATTTCTGTATTACTGGAAAAACCGCACTATGCATTTACATAGACAAAACTATATGCTATCAAAGATAGAAATTTAGATATTGTTGATGGGCAATAGCACAATGTAAGCAAGAATAGGAAGCCAATTAATAAATAAGTATCCAAATAGTGTAAGCATACTAGTGAAGACAGATTTTGGTTGGGCTTGGCGGCCTTCAGTGGGCAGCACAAATACTTGGCCGCTTGCTTAGGTACCATCAATGTCACTTTAAGGCGTAAAGAGGAATTTGTCAACTATGCAGCATGTTCAAGTGATGAATTATTATTAGCCGCATTTTGTTGGGTTAAATTAATTTGGGGGTGTTCGTGCTTTATTTTGGTTTCATTTGAAGGGAGATTGTCTTCAACCATTATCCATATTTCAAACCAAACCAAATGAATAAATACAGTTTGGTTGGTTCAGACTGATGTATATGAAATATAATATATATTCAGATAAAGAACTAAATTTATATTAATAATCATTATATATTTATTTATATATAAAATGTACATAAACATTATTAAGTTGTGTAATATAATACAAATATTAGTATCGTTTCCATTTATTCAGTTTTTAGGTTTGGTTATCCGTATATCAGTTTGTTTTGGTTTCAAACACTTCAAACCAAATGGAATGGATTGTTGGTCCAAACTGAACGAAACCAAATTGAACTCATTGGTTCGATTTGGTTTTTCTTCTCTTTGAACCAAATAGTTGACATCTATATTAATTAATTTCTCAATAGCACTCTTTCAGATGTTTGTGATGCTGGACAGAATCGAGAAAGTCGGAATTAAATAACTAAACTGACTTAATCAACCAACTAACGTAAAATTGAAAACTAATGGAAGAGAAATGTTAAAATTTATTTGTCCAGCTTATATTTCTTAATCTTAGTCCAATTGTCCACCGTGTTGACGTTGTTGGAACTGGGGCCTGGTGTGTGGAGCAAGAGGTCCAGAGGAGGCCCATTAGCATGTACGAAGAAGAGAGGCCCGCAGTGGAACCCAGTATCGTGTGGGGCAGCATTTGACTGCGAGCGTGTGAAGAGAGGAACCGAAGTGACGTGGACAACACCTGGCCATCATGAGCGGCAGGATAGGATCTGCGTACATGGGGTCATGGCTGAACGGTCCACACCTGATCGTGTGAGGTGTGTGCGAAGGGTGCTTGCGTTCGATGAGCCAACAGGGGCCGCGGCAGGTCCTGACAAGTGCTCGGAGGGAGGCTTCTGGATCCTTCAACACCGGGCATCTATGTTTGCAGAGTGGAAGAGGAAAACAGAACTCCGCGGAGACAGCAGAACGAGTGCTGTTGTTGGAGGCATCGAGGAAGGGAGGAAGTCGTAGTCAGAACTCCTGTTGGGTGCGGTTGTTGAGTAGATCACGGTCCTTCTGAAAGAACCACATGCTGTGACCACCAAATCTTAAAGGGGCATCACCATTGATGAAGACGACCGTGCGAAGTGAACGACGACTCTGGAAAACACAGGAGTTGCTGTTTCCTCCGTTGTCAATTCTGATGATGATTCTGGTTGACGTCGCTGCCCAGAACGGGTGCTGTTGACGGAGAAGAGAACGGACGATCGGTAGAAGAGGAGTCGAGGACGAAGCTTCGGGAATTTCCGGAACTTGTCCTTCGTTCAGGTCGGGAAAATCGTCGATGTGCAGGTCTATGGGAAGTCAATCACCATGAATGAGTGGCGTGCTGGACTGAACCAGGGAACCGTCAGCTTTCTCAATCAACCGGATCTAGATCTGAAGGGGATGAATCACACGCTGTTGTTACTGTCGCTGATGAAGAACTGAGAAGGGGAGGGTTGGAAGAACAGCATGGAGGCCAGAGGATGAGGAGGAGGAAGGAGAACGGTGACCTCGCCAGATCGGGAAGATGGAAGGGGAAGGCCATCCTGGCCAATCGGGAAAGATGAAGGAAGAAGATGGGGCCGCAGCCCCTACGCTGGAGAACAATGCCCGAAGGCCTTCCAAAAATTCCAATATCAACTTACTGCTGTGCATACAGGTCTTCTCCTTATGTAAGGAGTCCTGACTATTTACAAAATGACCCAGTTAATTGACTAAAATGGTAAACAGAAAAAGCATGATAAAGGAAATATTTACAGACTCGTACAAACAATGAAATTGTTTTTTTAACTCCTAAAATTAGGGAAATGATTTTTTTTTAAATTTTCGTCCCCATCAGTTTGTGTTTTGTCTTCTGTGTTCACTTCATTGGTAAACTCAATGCAACGAAAGTCTGAAAGCTTGTTTTTGTTGCAACTACTCAGTGTTCTGTTAAGTCATTCTGGTGTCAACATCCTGCATATTAGGTATCTTTTCTATTTTTTGATTTGTTAGTAATGGGGTTAACAACTCATCAACTGCTAGAAGCATGCAAGGCAAAGGACCATGAATCCTGCCTGAGGTTAACTGGTTTATGTTCGTAACAGCCTAGTCTTTTTCTTGCATGGAATGATTATTTGGAACAACGTAATGAAAGAAAAGTGATATCATGCCAATGAAGCAAGCAGACTGTAGTTGTTAATCTATTATAGCAGGAAGTACTAAAATCTTTGAAAAAAGCATAACAGTATCTAGTAGACTATTGCATTACTTTGGTGATTGGCTTACTGGCAAATCAAGAATGACCTATAAATTCATCCTTAGTTAGATATTATAATTATGCAATGAGACAGGTGTGCTGCAAAGCACTACATTTACTTCAGGAGTCAGGGATGGTTTAGGTCGCTTATGTTTGTTTTCTTGCTGTGGCACTTTCCTCTCATCTTTGTAGCTGTTTGTACCATATTGTTATGATATTATTTGCTGATCTGAGATCAAAACCTGTTCTACATTATTCTCTCATCGGCGTTGTTTCTTTTTCTTAAATTTCAGTGGACCTTCAATCCGTTTGTTTTCCACAGCAAGCGTTTCTATACAGTCCTTCTCTGGTGTCGAGTCTTGGCATTCTTAGTTGTAAGTGTTCGACATTATGTCAGATCTACACTTGTTGATTACAACACCAATGGAGCTTTTGTTTGTTGCATTTTTTTTACTGATTTGATATATTATTTGCAGGCTTCACAAATTCTAAGGATATTTACATTCTACTCTACACAGCTGCCAGGTCCCAACTATCATTGTCGTGAGGTATCATGTTGTTAAAAGTAGTTTTTACATCCATCCCACATTTGTCCAATCTTGATTATTATCTACTTAATCAAGACCTAAATGGCATATTTCCTTGTCATTTCTTCACAGGGATCCAAACTTGCAAGACTGCCCCATCCTGAAAGCGTATTTGAAGTTCTACTCATAAATTGTTTGTGGATCTTAACCTTCAATAGTTTTTCCTCAAAATAATAAAGTCAACCAAGTACTGACCATCCCTTTTTCATCTTGCAGTCCCTAGAGGAGTAATCTATGGATGTGGTGATCTGATTTTCTCGTCTCACATGATATTCACATTGGTTTTTGTTCGTACATATCAGAAATATGGTTCTAAGAGGTAAACATGTCTGGAACCTCGATTATTCATAGCACAGTTTGTAGATCAATTGTCCAGAGTTCATAAGGATTATCACTCATAATGGTTGTTTCAATTTTCATTCTAGTATTATCAAGCAGCTTGCATGGATTGTAGCTGTTATTCAGAGCTTTCTTATAATAGCTTCCCGCAAACATTACACTGTGGATGTTGTTGTTGCTTGGTATGGAGATCATTTCAATTGGTTGTTTTCTCCAACTTGATTTTTATTGGTTTTTCTTCAACTTAAGAGTGTTTCATATTGTTAGGTACACTGTAAATTTGGTGGTGTACTTTGTTGACCGGAAACTCCCAGGTAGTTTTGGTCTTTCTTTTCCTTTTTATCTGTTTAATTACCCACCCATGATTCTTACCGCTACCTTTCTTGGCCACAGAAATGCCTGACCGGAGTGTTGGAACAAATACAAGCTTGCTTCCTTTGAGTATGAAAGAAAAGGAGAGCAAATCCAAGGAAGAGCACCATAGGCTGTTGAATGGAAATTCTGTTGACAGCACCGACTGGGTAAGTTTTTCCTTTTTCCAGAATGTGGACATGCAATCGTTTCTCATGCTAGCTTTTGCTATGACAAGCAAAGGTTGAATCAACAAGGTAAAAGCAACTGTAGTGACTTGCACCTTAGCACTTAATTTTTATCTTAATTGCCCTATTAACAAATTAATCTCTGAATTCAGGTATCAATCACTATAAACCAATGATAGTTTCATGGTATTATGGTTATCTTTTTTCACAACGCAATACAAGCAGCCACTTAGAGATGGAGAACCTGATTTTAGGTTTTGTGGTTTAGATGAACTTGAACAAAATAATTCTGGAATTAAGTGCTTATCATCACCTCTAGAAACTTTTTGAATTCTGATTGGCAGTCTAGTAAGATGGTTAACGGCATGATTTACTCACAACTAAACCCAAAAACGATGAGAAAAATATGTGGACTGCTTGCTTGCTTTCCACCCAAGAAGTAACTGACAGTTGTATTTTATTGTACAGAGACAAAGAGGTCAGGCAAATGGGAAGATTGTTGACGACGTTAACCATATTAATGGTGAAGTCACCGTCAACGGCAAGTAGATGATCATATTTCAGAAATCTCCATTCACAGCTGTGCTTCCAATGCTTTACTTGGTGGCTGAAGAACATGGCTGCTGTTCAAGGGAATGCAACATCTTTGGGCAGAGAGCAATGACGCTTACCCTACTTCATAATTGATATTTCTCTTTCCATGTCTGTCTGATCTGTTGCCGTGATCGATTTTTTCAAATTCCTTTGCTGCATTTGAGGAGCTACGGCTCTTCGTCAGTGCCCCTCCTTCACTATTTATTTCTGTGAAAATCCGGTTCTAATTGGGACTGCTGAAGGATTAAACCAATATATGTGCAGCAATCTGACGGCGTCACTCATCTAGTAGCCCATTTGAGTTGCTATTGGTGGAACCAGTGGATTTTGGGCAAATGGAAATGGGAAATCCCTGGTTTCGAATTTTCCACTTATCTTCCCTTTTTTTTTTTTCGAAATGTTCAGTTAGCTGCTTTGGGCTTCACTCATCGAGTTGGCATACTCTTTATTCTGTCATGCGTTTCTGTTGTTTCTTCCATGGTCTCGGGGAGGAGATGCCATAATTTTGTCTCTTGTACAGTGGCTCAACTTTCATCTAATGCTAAGATCATTCACTTGCCTTGTCAATGTTCTGATTCCTTCTACTGAAAAGAGACTGCTTTTGCTTCGTATTCTTACATTGGGTCTGTGTGGTTGCGATATCGAATCTGATACTAATTTGCTTTTGAATTTGACATTAGATACAGTGGCATTAGATTTGACACTCTCTAGTATTGGATTAATATTAATGCCGTTCCTATGCTTTCGAGACTTCTCTTTGTAACTTTTATTTGAGCCAATTTAAGGCAGGGATTTTCGTGCCTGTTGGGAATCATAGACATGGCTTGGTGAGACTGCAGTAACAATATGAGGCTAGCTGATTCAAAACTCTCACAATAAACTAGAGCCCAAATTGTTGCTTATTATAAACCTTTTAGCGTCGCATTGCATTTGGGAAACTTAGCAAAAAGAGTTGACAAGTCTAGACGTTGTGCTCTGCAACCAAAATGTTTGCAACAACTAAGCTGTAATATAATACACAATACAATAAAAATAGGTTGCGTTCATGTTTGATTGTTAATCAATGAAATCAAATTATTAACCAGGGTTTGTTGATAACTAAAATTCTAATTTATTCATGTAAATTTTTTTAAATGTTAGTACTATACAACTATATTTTATGTATCATAATCATCGTCATCATCATATTATTATTATTATTAACTGACTATGTCCGACCCTTGAGACCAGATAACAACCGACTTTCCAAATCCAAGTTGTAATGGGAAGGAACGAAGTTTCGTTTTCTTGGTCACTGCCGCAAGGTTTGCGGGAAGGCCACAAGGCCGTGAGGGGTGCAAACGAATCAATGCATTTGACAAGTAGTTCGAAGTTTGACTCGATAAAAATGCGACTCTGTTTGTTTATTATGTTAAATGAACAAACTTAAATAAAAAATAAAATTCGAGTCATTAACGAGTCGAACTTAAACAGACTCATGTTCGGCTCGATAAATTCGCGAATAGCTCAATTAAATATCATATTATATATTTATTTCTAAAAATTAAATGTTGAGCATTAATAATTATATATTGTCACTTAAATATATTAAATAATTTAAAAATTAAATTTAAATTTAGATTGAGTTTCATAAATAAGTTAAATATAGAGTTTTACAAATGATTTTTTTATTGATTTTGAGTTTATAAACAAGTTTGTATATAGCTTAAGTTTGAACGTGAATTAAATTTTAATCTAACTATTACTTGAGTTCGAGCTTGACTCGACTCGATTAATAAACGAACCAAATTTAAATAAGAATTTCACATATTCACTAAAACTCGAGCTCAAATTCAAACTCGTGTAAAATAAACGAGTCATCACTCAACTCGACTCATTTGCACTCTTAGCCGTGAGCGCTGGGTTCGAACTCCTAACGTCCACGGCGGCTTTGTCGACGGACCCTTAAATCAGTGAAGTTGTGCATCGGGTCGTATGCGTTCATCTTGGCTCATCGATCTGTACGTAGAAACATAAGAATAATACGTATGCGTTCATTTTTGCTCATCAATCTGTACGTAGAAACATAAGAATAATACATTTCGTCGTTTTCTTCACCATAACGATAATTTATTTAAACGTAATACTCCTGGTTTCAGCTAGTTTTCCAACTTTGTTCACGTTGCTGGGGGTAACTTATGAAGCCGAAAAGTCAAAATAGGTGAGCCATATCTTTAAAGTCTTCTTTTTTTATTGGTAAGAACAAGAATATATGATTAATTTGTAGTATATTTTAAATTAAAAATAAAAAATATATTAAAATTTGGTCATTCCATATGTAAAATTTATGTTTAGAATCTAAAAATACTGTAGATGAAGTAATAAAATATACAAGAAGGTATAAAATCAGGTGGTATATATATAATTTACAGCCTATAAAATGTCAGTTTACCAACTTTTCGGATACGCTTCAATTCCATCATCCCGTGCTGTAACTATTCATAATTAACATTAATACAAGTTTCAAACGGCGGTTAATATAGTGTTTTATTATCAATATAATACGAATTTAAAAGTAATTATTTATTAATATAATACACATGTGATGGCGTATACATGATCCTTCAAGCGTACGCACTCATTTTTGATTGAATAGTAAAGTCTTCACGGAACACCTCAATAATCGCCTTCATGGCCGGGTGACATCAGACGTACGTACGAAGACTTAAGATATACGATGAAATCATCATCATCATCTTCTTTTTCTTTTACAAAATATCACAGATTTCATATTAATAACAACTCCAACAATACAACAACACTAATACGAACAACAAACACAGACGTAACAAAAATCAGAAAATGTACGGAGACAGAACACAAGATCTTCTCCGAATCACTCGAAAATAGTCACATTAGTGAATAGATAAACATGACAAAGTGCATTGATGATCGAGATGTAAAGATTAAAACTTTCAAGGAGTTTGGCATTAGCAAAGAGATTGGGTGATCACACCAATCAATATGGATGATGCCCAAACACTACAGGAAACTGGGTCATTGGCGACGGGTTATTGACGACGGCTTTGTTAAGCCGTCGCCAATAATGATAAAAGCGACGGCTAAACTAACGCCGTCGCTAATAATTAATAAATAGCGACGGCTAAATCTAGCCGTCGCAAATAATATTTTTGGCGACGGTCGAAGCCGTCGCGATACCCAGAAAACGGACCCCGTGCATTTTTTTCCACGGAGAACTGGCGACGGCTTGATACGCCGTCGCTAATAATATTTTTGGCGACGGTCGAAGCCGTCGCAATACCCAGAAAATGGACCCCGTGCATTTTTTCCACGGAGAACTGGCGACATTGAACGGTCGCCTTTTGTTGGCGACGGCGGAAGCCGTCGCCAATGTAACTTATTCTGTTATTGGCGACGGCTTTTTAAGCCGTCGCCAATAAGTTTGGCTAAAAAAACCCTCGACCCCCTCCTTTCTTCCCCCCGCCGCTCACCCCCCCCCTCTCTCTCTCGTGCGCACGCTCACCGTCTCGCCCCGCCGCCGCCGCCGGTCGCCGCCGCCCGCCCGGCCGCCGCCGCCGTGGCCGGCGCTGTCGCCACCGCCGCCGGCTTGCCCCATCCCTGCGTAGGGCACCTTGAGGGGAGAGCTACCTCCGTCACCGCCGTGGGTGTCGCCGGCTCCGCCGCCGCCGCCGCCGCCTCCTCCTTTGTGCCAGATTTAAACCCTACTTAGGGTTAATCGAACCTCCTTTGAGGTATACATCTTCAACAAACGAATTTTTGTTTAATTTTTTTTATATACATCACAAAGCATATATGCAATAGAAATGTGCCAAATAGCCCTAACAAATTAATAGGTTAGGACCTCCTCAAACCAATTATGTAGCACCTTGATCACTTTAATTATTTAGGAGATAGAACAAAGGTAGATAGGTGCATAATTTATTTAATCATGGAATGAGCCTTAGAATAATATTTCATAATGCATTTGAGAGAAATACACAAGGGTAATGCCCCTTTGCATATAAATTCCCTTTAATTTTACTGACATTTTTAGAGCTTGGTAGCATTAAATCATATTTAACCCATAAAATTTCGTAATAATAATTATTTTACATAACTAATATGTTTAGAATATTATTAGAAGACTATAATGTATTATTTGAATTTATTGGCATGATTGAACATGGATAACTCATCATAAATAGTAGTTTGGAGTTGGACAAAGATAGGGTGCGTCTTTGAAGGCTAGACCCTTCTAACTATCGCTTTTGTCAATTTTCCCCTTTACGTGGGAGGTAAAAATAACGTAGGGCCTATCTTATAAGATAGACACTTCTAGCTATTTGTTTTTACTTTCTTCTTTAAAGGAGTGCAAGATGAGGTCCAAGTGGAACCTCTCTTGGGACTTTGCAGAGAGCCTTTTATATCACTCTAGAACCTCTCTTTGGCTTTATCTCGAATCCTCCTAGCCCTCAACCAGATACCGACAATAAAAATCCAGGACAATCACTAGCCTCATCAGTTGGGCACGGACCAATAAAGATTATAACGTGTGCATTCCTTCTTATTTTTGTCCTCAAAAGGGGATGAGATCTCGAAAATAAAAAGCTAAAAATGTATAATTTTTTGTTTCGTTTTAACTTAATATAACAAATCCGAATTCTTAGTTTTCATGTCTAACTCTTCGTTTGTGATAAAAATATTTAATTGGTATGTATAAACATTTATTGTTCAACAACAAGTCTAATTTTGATCATTTTATCTCTTTTTCAGAAACTTCAATCGAGATATACACTCGAGAGTTTCTTCTTTCGGTGGAGGTTCGGTTATATATTGATTTATTTATTAAATTAACATTTCTTCATTGTATTTCAATCTTTTAACAAATTAAGATGAGTAACTTAGACAAATCATGGATGCATATTCCTAATAGATTAGATTCTAGATATATTGAAGGGATCGAAGAATTTTTAAACTATTCTTTTCTATGATTCTAGAATACAATTTAGACATGGACAACATAACGATCTAATACAGTGTCCTTGTAAAAAATGTTGTAATACATTTATTTTTAAAAGAAATGTTGTCAAAGAACACCTAATATGCAATGGTATATGGTTAAATTATCAAAAATGGATATGCCATGGTGAAATTGAAGTCAATATGATAGATGAGGACATTTCAATTTTAAATGAACCACAAGATAATTATGTAGATGATGAGGTAATGGAAATGTTACAAGATATTCAAAATAACGAATCTTCTATTCGACATAATGAGGAAGAACACAATGAAGATAATTTTAAATATTCCAAATTATTAAAAGATTCTGAAACACCTCTATATGAAGGTGTTAAAAATGTATCTAAATTAAAATTTATATTAAAGTTGATTCAACTTAAGTCCATTAATGGTCTCACTAGAAAATGTATGGATATGATATTATCTTTATTTAAGGAAGTCTTACCTAATGGGGCATGTGTTCCCGATAATTGGTATGAGCTTAAGAAATTAGTTAAGGAATTGGGACTTACTTATGAGAAAATTCATGCATGTAAAAATGATTGTATTCTATTTTGGAAAGAGAATAAAGATAAAAATGTTTGTCCATATTGTAACACCTCCAGATATAAAAATGATCCTAAAAATCAAAATAAAAAATAGCACAAAAAGTATTACATTATTTTCCATTAGGAGTTAGGTTGCAGCGTTTATTCATATCATCTAATACGGCTAAGTGGATGACATGGCACAACAATCACGATCATATCAATCGAGAGGTGAAATGCGTCATCCCCGCCGATTCTCCCGCTTGGAAAAGGGTGGATGAACTTTATTCAGACGTAATTTGCGTTAGAGAAACGCAACATTCGGATTGGATTGGCTTCGTATGGCTTTAATCCATTTGGTCAAATGTCTTCAAAATATAGTGTGTGGCCTCGTTGTTACAATGGTGTACAACTTACCACCGTGGATGTGTATGAAAGCCACATACACAATGATATCATTATTAATACCCGGTCCGAGAGCTCCCGAAATGATATTGATGTATTCTTACAACCATTGGTGGAAGAGCTAAAAGATTTGTGGGAGATTGGATTGAAGACTTATGACGCCGAAAAGAAAGAGATTTTCATAATGAAAGTCATACTTTTTAGTACGATAAATGATTTTCCGGATATGCAAATTTATCCGGATGGAGTACTAAAGGAAAATTGGCGTGTCCTATATGTAACGAAGAAACACATTCCATTCGACTTACCCATAGTCGAAAACAATGCTACCTTGGTCATCGTCGGTTCTTACCAAAGTAGCACATCGGTGGAGAAAGAACCAAGATAAGCATCTTTTCGATGGTCGACGATGTGTGAAGGGAGCACCAAAGATACTTATGGGATATGACCTATGGAGGCAACAAAAGGAGACGGACACTATTAGGTTCGGAAACCGTTTAAGAAAGATTTAGAGAACTTAAGGAAAAATTTGTCAAAGAATAAAAATTGGAAGAAGAAGAGTATATTTTTCGAGAAACTCCCATATTGGTCATCTCTTATCATTCGGCACCATTCGGATGTCATGCATATCGAGAAGAATGTGTGCGACAATGATATTGAGATGTTTAACTTATCGTGAATCGACAAGGACAATTTGAACTCACGGAAAGATTTAGTAGATTTAAATATTTGTCCCGAGTTACATCCGTACGAGGGTTCATCAAAGTTTCCAGATGCAATTTATAAACTTAGCAACGATCAAAAGTCTAGAATACTTGATTTCATTAAGAATGTTCGAGTGCCGGATGGTTATTCGTCGAATTTTAGTAGATGTGTAGATTTAAGTGTCCGAACAATTAGTGGTTTAAAAATTCATGATTGTCATGTGATGATGCAAATAATTATTCCTTTAGCATTTCAAGGAAACGTGCCGAAGGATGTACTGAGTCCTATTGTAGAGTTATGCCAGTATTTTAAGATCATCCGCGCTAAGGTTTCGAACAAGAACATTTTCGAGAGATTGGGAGACAAAGATTGCAAGAATATCATGGCAAGTTGGAACAAATTTTTCCACCATCATTCTTTGATGTAATAATTCACCTAGTTGTGCATTTGGCTTATGAGGCAAGAATGTCCGGACTCGCTCAATACCGATGGATGTATCCAATTGAAAGATATTTAAAGAGGCTCAAAGATTATGTGGGCAATAAGGCGAGAGTTGAAGGTTCTATTGCCCAGGGCTACTTGGTTGAGGAGTGTACGCAGCTTATTTCAACATATATGCGTGATACGAGTGAATATAGTAGAGATCGGAACTATGACGGTGGTTCGTAAGAAGTTGATACAGATGATAGTTCAATATTCAAACCAATTGGTCGCCCTTTCGAGATGCAAAGGCGTGTGCCTAAAATTTTGACGAAAGAGAACAACAAGCTAATACATGCATACGTGTTAAATCAAGTTGATGACATCGATTATTTTCGTCAATCTCATAGTGATGCTCTTAAAAATAGATCAACTACGGAAGAAAACTTCTTCGTGTGGTTCGTAACACACATTCAAGAGTTAAGAAACATAGGTTCTTCTAGATATACCAAGGAGTCAGAGATTTTATCACTCAAATCCGTCGAGATTTGCCTCATCATTAAACTAGTTATATATGTAATGGATTTAGATTTCGAACATTGGAATCCGATTCAACCAAATCAACTCAACTAAGTGGTGTTATTGTAAATGACCATCTTCAATCTGGTTGTGACGGTTATTATGGACGAATATTAGATATAATTGAGATATCATTCGATCGGAATAGCCGTTTAACACTTTTTGAATGTGAAAGGTAGGAAGAACATGATAATGATCGAGGTTTTAAGGTTAATGAATATGGTTTTATATCATTAAACACACAGAGAAGATTAGGAACGGATGAACCGTTTGCACTAGCAAGACAAGTGGAACAGGTTTTTTATGTAAATGATAACTCTATTAAGGGATGGGTGTAACTAGTACGATCACTACCTCGTAACTATTACAACATTTCCGGAAATGAGAGTGAAGATGAAAACGAACCGTATCAAGAACAACTTATTAACGTACCTATAACATTTGGAGTAATCGACGAAGATGTACAACTTCAAGAAACTCAAACCATACAAATAGAAAGTTAATCTAAAGCTCCAAGTTCCTCAATCCGAAGCCGGATTGCCCGATCGGAACCCTGAACGCTCAAACTCGGGCAATCCGGCTCGGATTGGCTAAAAACTCTAAGTTTCAATCCGGCCGGATTGCCCGATCGGAACCCGAACGGGCCTCGGTCAAGGGCAATCCGCCTCGCGATTGGCCAAAACTCTAAGTTTCTCAATCCGCCGATTGCCCGACCGGAACCCGAACGGGCTCGGATTGGGCAATCCGCCTCGGATTGGCCAAAAATCTAAGTTTTCAATCCGAAACCGGATTGCCCGACCGGAACCCGAACGGGCCTCGATTGGGCAATCCGCCTGATTGGCCAAAAATCTAAGTTTCTCAATCCGAAACCGGATTGCCCGACGGAACCCTGAACGGCTCGATTGGGCAATCCAGCCTCGGATTCGCCTAAAATATCTAAGTCCTACAATCCGATGCCGGATTGCTCGATCGGAACCCGAACGGGCCTCTTGATTGGGGCAATCCGGCCTCGGATTGGCCAAAAAATCTAAGTTTCTCAACTGGAAACCGATTGCCCGACGGAACCCGGAACGGGCCTCGGATTGGGCAATCCGCCTCGATTGCCAAAAATCTAAGTTTTCAATCCCAAAACCGATTGCCCGACGGAACCCGAACGGGCCTGATTGGGCAATCCGCCTGATTGGCCAAAATATCTAAGTCCCACAACTGAAGCCGGATTGCCCGATCGAACCCGGAACGGGCCTCGGATTGGCCAAAAACTCTAAGTTTCTCAACTGGCCGGATTGCCCGATCGGAACCCGAACGGGCCTGATTGGGCAATCCGGCCACGAATTGCCAAAAATCTAAGTTTTCAATCCAAAACCGGATTGCCCAATCGAACCCGAACGGGCCTCGATTGGGCAATCCGCCTCGGATTGGCCAAAAAATCTAAGTTTCTCAATCCGAAACTGCATTGCCCGATCGAACCCGAACGGGCCTCGATTGGGCAATCCGCCTGATTGGCCAAAATATCTAAGTCCTACATAACTGGCCGGATTGCCTCGACGGAACCCGAACGAGCCGGATTGGGCAATCCGCCTCGGATTGGCCAAAAAATCTAAGTTTCTCAATTCAAAACCGATTGCCCGATCGGAACCCGAACGGGCCTCGATTGGGCAATCCGGGCCTAGGATTGGCCAAAAAATCTAAGTTTTCAACTCCGAAACCGATTGCCTGATCGGAACCCGAACGGCTCCTGATTGGGCAATCCGGCCTCGGATTGGCCAAAATATCTGTTTCTCAACTCCGAAGCCGGATTGCCCGATCGGAACCCGAACGGGCCTCGATTGGGGCAATCCGGGCCTTCGGATTGGCCAAAAATCTAAGGGTCCGCTTGATCCTTGTAAAACTTGCCGCATTGGCAAGTTTTCTTCGAAATGCCTAACATTTTTTTCATTTGGTTACCAAGAAAACACCACTACAGAAAACATACTCCATTGATCGTCTAACACTAATTTTGGCGTCCGAAATTCTTCCCGACGCCGTTTTCGATAAGCGCGTAGGTCAGTTTACATGTTTAAACGAGATAAATGTTTTTCTTCCATCTTAATTATCTAAAAATGATATATGTAATCTTAATTTATTATCATAACCATTAAAATAAAAATATACGAATGATATATATTAACCTAACATGTAGAAATTAGTTTTTAATATGTAAATATATATACCAAAGTTTGTGAGTCATAATATTTTGTTCTTTATATATCATAATAATATTTTTAACAAAGTTAAAATAATTTACAAGTAACCAAATAATTATAAATATTTTATTTTAATGTGTATCAAATAAAATTTTATAATTATTTTTATCAAAAAATAATCTTCTAAAAATTATTTTTATTGTTTTTTATTTTTCTCTCAACCAAATGCATCATTGTTTTAATCGTTCAATATATTTTATTTTGTATTTTCATATCTAAATATTTTTTTCAAATCTAATAAAAAATTAAATAAATATTTTTATTTTTATTTTAAATTATAATTTTAAAATTAAATCTCTTTCTAAAAATATAACTTAAATATACTATTTTATCACGTAATGAATTTTGAATAGCGTGTTAAAGTTTCAGAGAATAAAAAATATTATAATAGTTTTTGTAAGAAAAATAATTTATGACAAATTAAATCATGAATTTTTTTTCGAGGAAAACTAATTACATACAACCAAATAACATATAAGTTTCTCAATCCGAAGCCGGATTGCCCGATCGGAACCCGGAACGGGCCTCGGATTGGGCAATCCGGCCTCGGATTGGCCAAAAACTCTAAGTTTCTCAATCCGAAGCCGGATTGCCCGATCGGAACCCGGAACGGGCCTCGGATTGGGCAATCCGGCCTCGGATTGGCCAAAAAATCTAAGTTTCTCAATCTGAAACCGGATTGCCCGATCGGAACCCAGAACGGTCCTCGGATTGGGCAATCCGGCCTCGGATTGGCCAAACAATCTAAGTTTCTCAATCCGAAACCGGATTGCCCGATCGGAACCCGGAACGTGCCTCGGATTGGGCAATCCGGCCTCGGATTGGCCAAAATATCTAAGTCCCACAATCCGAAGCCGGATTGCCCGATCGGAACCTTAACGGTCCTCGGATTGGGCAATCCGGCCTCGGATTGGCCAAAAAATCTAAGTCCCTCAATCCGAAGCCGGATTGCCCGATAGGAACCGGGAACGGGCATCGGATTGGGCAATCCAGCCTCAGATTGGCCAAAAAATCTAAGTTTCTCAATCCCAAACCGGATTGCCCGATCGGAACCCGGAACGGGCCTCGGATTGGGCAATCCGGCCTCGGATTGGCCAAGAAATCTAAGTTTCTCAAACCGAAGCCGGATTGCCCGATCGGAACCCGGAACGGGTGTCGGATTGGGCAATCCGGCCTCGGATTGGGCAATCCGGCCTCGGATTCGCTAAAATTTTTTTATTGCACAATTAGAAGCTGGGATTGCTGCCTAATATTTTTATGTGACAGATGAAGAGAATTTTCAAGAAAGTCGTAGGACATCTCGTACTTCTACACCATCCGAGGGCGGTGGACCTCCGGGGTCAATCTCGGTGCATCTAGGGATCGACCTTCCACCTCCAGGGGGTGTTGCTTCCGAGCTACAGGGGGAGGCACCCCATGAGCCTAGTCCATCTCGGACTCGTTCTCACCGGGTTCCGACGACGCCTCCTGCTGCATGGCAGTAGTCCATCTTCCCATGCTTCAGGTAATTATTTGAATAAATGCTAGTAAAAAGTTTTCTTTAAAAATCTTCATTGTCTAATTGTAATTTTTAATTTATACTTAACTAGCTACATCAGTTAGACGTGGGAGAGGTCCAGCAAAGGCATCACGTGCGAACACTTGGCCCCGATGAGTCCTACAACATCGTTCTAGTAGGAGGATCCACGTTGGATCACATGGACAGGAGTTTACCTCCTACTTAGGAGTTATGAAACAGTAGTTCATTGCGATTTGTGGGAGCATAATTACATGGCTCTACCGCAGGAGAAAAAGAATGCCATATTCCGTGATTTAGAGGTAACATTCAAGTAGCTTCATTTTATTTAAATTTTGGTGAACTTTTTAATCATTTTTATATTAATGCAGCAACATTTTACCTTTGAGCGGAATCCTTAATCGGATGCACAGATATTAAGGCATATGGGAGATATGCAAAGAAAACAAAGAAATCATTTGAAAAGAAAGGTAAAATATAATTTAGAATGTAATTTCGAGATAACCAATTTTTTGTTAACAATATTTGTGTACAGATTTTTACAGACGATCAAATGAGGAAGCTCGTGCCAACATTCCTCCACAAGGCAACGAGCAACAATGGCATCATATGTGCCATTTATGGAGTCAAGATGATGCTAGAGTAACTCAAAATTTTATTTCCTCTTATAATTAGATCCTATTCTTTTCATTTGCATTTTTTTAATGTTGTTTCATTTGTATATATATATATATGTAGGCATTGAGTGAAAAGAATGCCGGTAATAGGCGGCAATTAACAATGCCGTACAGAAGAGGAAGAACAAATAGACACCAGTTAGAAGGAGTCTTTGTAAGTAGTCAAAACTTAAAATTTCATATTAGTTGATTCTTATTCTCGTAATAACCTTTATCTTTTTTTAAATTTTTTGGTAAGGTACGAAAAGAAGGTCGACCTCCAACTCGTCCGGAGGTATTCCGTATGAGTCAAACGCATGAAGAACTCGATGGAGCAACATTCGGGATAATGACCAAAGTCGTCTTAATGATGGTAATTATTGATTATCATAACCTATTTTTCTTTATAATCCACAATTCATCACAAGAGGATTTTAATTTTTATTCATATTATTTATAGGAAAATATGCAAGGATTGATGAATCCCCCAAAGATCCGAATCCTCGGATACGTCGGGGTATCACAGCCCCTCCACTCACCGCGGAGGAAGCTTTCATATCCGTGTTTGGTAGAGATCGACCAGACGGATCCGATGTGGTGGGCGAGGTGAAACTCGCCACACTTGGTATGGTGAGTCAAGCGGAGGTGCTTCTAGCTCGACTCAAGAAGTTCGAGAGCTTAGAGATCAGGGTGGCGAGGCAAGTGAGAAATCAATGAACGTTACGAAGAACAAATAACTTTATCGAAACAATAATTGGACAACCACCGTAAATCATTCCAAGATAATTTCGATCGCCTCAATCTGATCATTGAAGGCTTGAGTCAAAGGTTCCCGACTCCTGATGTGCCATCCACATCGGGGCATCCTCCGCCTCAACAAACAGAGGACAGAAATGGCGATGACGACGAGGACTACGAGGATGCCGAGGAGAGTGAAGATGATGATGAAGATGAAGATGAAGAAGATGAATAGATTAAGATGTATTTTTTACTCTATGAATGTTATTCATATGTATCAAAACATTTTGTGTATGAATGTGATTTTGAATATGGTATGTGAATATGAATTTAAATTTGGTGAATTTCAATTTTGGTATGTTAATGTGTGTTGTTTCATCCTAATTCGGTGTCCGTTCCGAGTTTGAAACGAGCAATCCGGCACCGAAATTATTAATATAAATCAATTTTTGGATTGGTAGATCCGATTTTAGATCTTTATGAAAGTTTTAAGAATGATTGATTTTCCGGATTGGATCGTATAATTGATCCAATCCGGCCAATCAAATTATTTATTTTTCAGAAATTTATTATTGGCGACGGCTTTATATAGCCGTCGCTAATAAAGTTATTTGGGGACGGCTAAAGTCGTCCCTAATATTAAAAATGCCGCAATACTGCAGAAAAATTCCGTAACCCGGTCCCGAAATTTTTTTCTCTCGGTATTGCGACGGTCGCTTTTATTATTAGGGACGGCTTTAGCCGTCCCAAATAACTTATAGTGACGGCATACACGCCGCAATACCAGAAAAAAATGCCGGGACTCGGGGTGCGGGGTTTCGCTACATTTGCGCCGGCTTACGTGGCCGTCGCAAATACATTTATTGGCGACGGCTGGTGAGCCGTGGCCAATAAGATTATTTGAGACGGCTTAACCCGTCCCAAATAACTTCATCCGCCGTCTAATCTCCTTATCTTTTGCGACGGCTTAAGCCGTCGCCAGTAAAGTTATTGGCGACGGCTGTTTAAGCCGTCTCCAATAAATGGTCGTTTTGCTAATAACTTATGCGACGGCTTACGAGCCGTCGCCAATAAACGTACTAGGGACGGCTTAACAATAGCCGTCGCTAATATTATTGGCGACGGCGTTATTTGCGACGCGTGTGCGACGGCTTTGAAGCCGTCGCTAATAAATATTAGCGACGACTTTTTGGTTTTTTGAGACGGCTTACAGCCGTCCCTAGTAACCTATTTTCTTGTAGTGAAATTGTTAGTCTGACAGATATTTTTGTGACTACAGAGATAATTGGAGAAGACAACCAAACCAAGCCGAAGCAATTGAGACACGATAGCAAACACAAACTAAAAGAAAACTAAACATAATATATCGAGTAACTCCAGGAATATGGTTTTCATGAAGTCGAGAAATCTCCATGAATTGATGGTTTCCCTCCCCTTTTTTTCTAATAGTATTGGTTGTTGATTAAGGAGGATATCCATGCATTTATGTGCCATTTGTTTCTAACTACTTATATCCCTCACCAATTGAACCATACTGTTATTATTCTTATTCCTAAGAAGGAGAATGCTTCCATTTTGGAGCATTGTAGACCTATTAGTTTGCGTAATGTGCTGCTTAAGATTCTAACTAAACTTAGCGATAATCAATTAAAACCCAAATTAGCAAATCTAGCATCTGAACTTTAAATTGCGTTTGTGCACGGTAGACTAGGCACAGACAACATTATCCTAATTCATGAGATATGTAATGCTTTCAAATGGACTAGGGGTAAGTATGGGTATTTTATGGTCAAGTTGGACATTCATAAGGCCTACGACAAATTAAGGTGGAAATTTCTCCACTCTATTCTTGTTAACATGGGTTTTCATATTCAGTTAATTAATGTCATTATGTATTGTACTTAGTCTATTTCATATTCAATCAACCTTAATGGTTATCTATTAGAAAATTATTTTCTAAAATGGCCTTAGGCAGGATGCCCTTTGTCTCCTTACTTGTACATTCTGTGTTCGGAAATTTTATCTTGTATGATCTCCAATGCTGTCAAGGTTAATCATTTATCTGAAGTTAAAATTTCTAGGAAAGGACATCTAATTTCTCATCTTATATTTGCAGATGATGTGATTATTGATAGAAATGTATACTCTACAAACCAATCATATATGATATGATTTAACATTTTTAGGAATATCTCATTCAATTAAATAGGAAAAACTTCGTTACTAGCTTTTATTAGAAGCGTATATCGTAACGAAGTTCTTAATCACATGTAATGATGATTGAATCATGATGAGATCATGATAATGAGATCGATCATCTAGAGATATGTGATTTAAATATTCCTAATTATAGGATCCTTGAGATGGGACATCAAGAATCCAGATAGACTAGTGTGTGATGTCTTCTCATGTGATGAGAATGACCGATCTCATTGGTTATCAGTGTGGGGACACTGAGATACACACATAGGTGCTCATTAGTAGAATGAGTTCATTGAACTGACCAATTTAGGAAAACATGATCGGTATCTTACTGAATTATCTATCAAGTTATTCTTATATCTCAATAGCACGGTTGGATTTTTGACCTGAGTCACCAAAGATATCTTACCGGATATATCTTGTACTTTGATTATTGACTTATGGATCACCATCTTGATAGTCCAATATAGTTGATGTATTGGGTGCAAGAGAAACCCGATGGAGACAATTGAGTGGACAACAAAGGATCATTCACTCTCGATAGGAGAGAGAGAGAGAATGTCCTATGGGATAGTACTCTAAATCCTTGGCCAAGGTACTTAGGATAATTGGAAAAAGAGTTTTCCAATTGATCCAAACATGAGTACATGATCCCATAGAGTTGAAATATTTAGGGGTTGACAGTCAGTGCCGAACCCCTGACCGACCGTGACATTGTATGAATGAGGATTTAAATTCATGTGGTAATTGATGACGGAAAGGCTCAATGGATATTATTTAACTCCCCAAAGTCATTTGGGATCATAGGATGTGACTTGTACCATTTATAACCAGAAAGCCGTAAAAACTGTTATCGGATAACGATTTTGATTTAATTTAAAAAAAATGTTCTTTTAAATTAATTAAGGCTTCAACCAAATTGACTATTGGGCCAGTGGGTCACACACATTAGATCTGGTCAATAAGATGAGGGCATGGACGCAATTTTATAGAAGTTTTGGCTTTTTGTGAAAGATTCCATCTTCTATATATAAATGACTTATGTAGCCAAACCCTAACAAGCCATAGGGCTAGAGCACGTCCCAAACATCCTCTCTTCCTCCTCTCTCCTCTAGAAGGCGATCTCCCATGATCAAACTTGGATCTGGAAGGTTTCGGGAGGCCCGAAGGAATGGAGAACTCGTCTATCGAAGCAGATCGTGTGGATACCGCTAGAGATCGAACACTTCAATGGTTTTTAGTAAGGAGGAATGTCCTCTCATCATCCATAGTGAGGGATTTTGGAAATCCCATGAGGTACTTTCATTCTACTTCATATTCGGTTCCCGGTTTTACTCGTTTGGCATCGTCCAAGACAAAGATCATGGTTTTATGGAATCAAAATTTTTTCGCTATTATGTATGGATTCCTTACAGTGGTATCGAAGCCTGGTTGAAGCCTTGGTCGAAGTTGAAATGAAATTGGCTTGATTTCATGTGATTTCTTGCTTTCCATAAACTGTATACAAAGCAGTTTTGATTTGATCACCACAGTTCGTATAAGATACAAAAATGTGTGTGGTTAGTTTCAATTGATTCTCGTGGATGATATATTTCCCATGCCGCAAAATTCATGAATTTTGGCCATCCGAAGAGTCCGGAAGGAGTTCGTAAAGTTGCTAAGATCATCATGTCCGAAAATCCTACCGAAATTAGGGGAGTTGATGAACTTACCTATTTGGACTCAAATACCTCTGTTTAATGATGTGATAAGATAGGAAATTAAGTTTCCTAGAGTTTCCATAAGTTATTGGACACTTAACGGCTCTTGGAGGTGCCGGATTTGAGAGGTATTTGTGGTTAGGGTTAATTGCGGCCGTGGCAACTTCCTTCGTGAATTGCGCAATGTATAGAATTTTTCATGAGATGAAACTTTTTTCAATAGAATTCTTATTCTTTAAGCATTCCAATGCATATTTTTACGGTTTTGTTGTACTCCGTTTGACCCTCCAAAAATGGCCCGAAAGTTTGGCCTCTACTAAGGTTTCTTGGGTGCTACAGTGTAGCGCCTGCCCTTATCGGGCGAAGGAGAAGGAGATTCCGGATTGGATTTGGACCCGCGAGTGCATAGGGGTATGCGGCGGAAGCACAGTGCACCCAGATGGGGTATGCGGGACTGCCGCGTTGGCGGTGAAGACGTGCGGCGGCGCAGATGGGCGCATAGCAGGTGGCGTGTGGTGGCCGGCAGTTCGGCGCAGCCGAGGGGGTACGCGGCAAAGTCGCGGTGAGCATGCCGGTGCCGTGGCAAGCGCCGATTGGCCGGCACCTGCGCCGCCAATTAATATATTCAGAAAATAATTTTTAAATTGTTTTAAAAAAAATTTTGATCAAAAAAATTATCAAATAATTTCATAAAAATTTTGAAAGAATGTAAAATTTATTTAATAAGTTGTTAAAGTGTTTAATGATTTATTAAATAGAGTTTTACTAATTTGTCATTGAATTCTATTATTTTGATTTTAAAATTGTTTAAAGATCAAAATTAATGAAATTAATGATCGTATAAGTTCTGGTAAATTATTTAACAGGTTTATAAAATGTTTATGAACTTGTTAGATAGTTTTGGACTTTGGTTACAACAGAATCATTTTATAAATGATTTTAAAATTGCTTTAAAATATTTATTGATTAAATTAGTGTTCAAATAAATTCTTAAAAGTATGATTTTGAAGAATTATGATTTGGACATTAATTTAATGCTTTGATAAATTTTAGAAAAGCTTGAATCATCTGATTGTTTTATATTGCTTGTCTTATGCTTGTAAATTGTTTATATGTACTTTTCATGTTATTTATTTTACGAAAATTCGGAAAACATGAAATTTGGAATTTCAAAATTATAGTATATAATTTTATGATGGTATATATGATATATCTCATACAATTATCACGTATGCGCTCTATGTTCATGTGATGAATGTTAGTGTGTATGGAGGTGATCATGGACTTAAATATGTTTTGCTTATGATTGCTTGGTTAATTAAGTTGGTTATGCTATTAAATGGGGCCTGTGTGTGCCTCCTCTCTATCTATACAATCTGATTATACATTCTACCTCCCCCCCATTTGTGTACTCCCCTTGGTTAAAACCAATGTTTCTTATTATGAGTTGTACATTTGTGGGTCTGTGTACCCTTTAGCCGCTTAAAATGGTTAGAAGCCGGCTCGTGGAAGAATGGAGAGTGGGACCACTTGGAGAAGCACCCTTCTGAAGTGGGAGCATGCCAACTCAAGCTTGTGAAGCAACAGTTTGCACCTATAGGGGTGCCTTAGGTGTTTACTTAGGGTTAAGTCCATGATCACCTATGTTTTAATGCATATTTGATATGTGGTTGTGTGCTACAGATTATACCTTCAATATATGATAATCCAAAAGGTATATTAATATTTATATGTAGCACGTATGTTGATGAGACTAAAATAAAATCCCTCTTTGTTCTAATTAGGTCGATAAACGTGAGACATTAAGAATGACTTCTCATTAAGAATGACTTCCATAAGTTTAAGGGCAAAGGTGTAAAAATAGAGAAAGGAGGGGTTTTTGTGAAAAACTCTAAATTCTTTATATAATAGTGAATTGAGCATGAGCCTCATAAGCCAAGGCTGCAAAATTCGTCTCTTTCTCTCTCCTTCATGTTTTCTTATGCTAGAGGCTATCGAGAGTCGATGGGACTTCATCCAGGGTGAGTCAGAAGGTCCGACGCAAAGGAGAACCTGACTATGGAGGTAGTTCATGTGGATACGACTAGAGGCCACACACTTGAGTGGCTAATCGAGCGTGAGAACACTCGATCTTCTTTAGTCTTTAGAGATTATTTGAATCCCGCAAAGGTACGAGTTCAAAATTGTTTCGAATACCGATTTTGGCGACGTCGTTCGATTTCGATTGAGACCAAGACAATGATATATGAGGAATCAAAAAATTTCCACTGCGTCAATCTGATTAGACTGATTCCTTACACTACTTTGATGTCTACTTGTGTAAATTTGTCTATCTCCTATATAAACAGGTCTTGTAACTTCATGGCACATCTTTTAGCTGGGTGGGCTTTATATAGCAATATTGAGGCTACATATCCTTACCCTTTGCCTCGGGATCTTACTTATCGACTCTGTAAGGAAATGACTTTTTAATTATAGTACTTTCTATTTGTTCAAAAAAAAACTTCACTCCAACACACACGAAATTGGAGACATACATTAAAATAAAATTGATTATTATGGACCACTTGTTGGTAGCATTTTTTAATAGTCATTCTTAATAAACTTAGTAGTGATTACTATAAAAGAGTCATCGTACAAATATTAGCAATGCTTCTTCTTCTTGATGCTGTCGCAAGATATTTGCATGACAAAGGTAAGCTCCAATGTAGAAAAGACACCCAAACACCGTTTTGGAGGAAAGTTTAGCACGTTTGTAAAACTATTGTGAATGTATTTTACTAATGACCTTCAATGGTTTTGGTGATTAGAAGTTGACCATTCAACGGTCAAGTGTTAGTGGCAATAGCCGAAGATGTCATTGGTAACAACTAAAGAGCCATAGATGTTTTTTGATTTTTAACCCGCACGACCCCCTTTCCTTCCCCCTTCTTTCTCCTGTGTTCTCTCCCTCTCTCACAAAATGCTTCAGACATTGCTACCATAATTGCTTCTCCCTGTCACCGCTTCTTGTTGACGTTGTCATTGTTTGTCATCACTGTTAGCCTAGGAAGGATGGTTTTAGTCCCAAAATGTTCAGAATATTTTAATTTAGTTATCAAATGAACCCTAGTTTAGTTTTTTTTAAATGTTAATACACTAGTTTAGTTTCTTTTATAGCATGTTAAGTTCGGAATATGTTAAACTAGGGTCTTGTATTTTAGATGCTTGTTGATTCTTGTTTAAAGTATATTAATCTTGTTTAAATGTTGGTCCTAAACAACTCCATCCATTGTTGATCATGTTTAAATGTTAATTTAAATAATTTTAAAGTAATATTTTATATTTTTGATGCTTGCTTACTATTAGGTTATTATAGAGAAGAGATATTAAAGAGATCTTTAAAAAATACTAGAAGATTGGTTTCCGGTATTTTTGGATACATAGTTTTTAATAAAAGTATTTTAAAATTGCATTAAAAGAGGTGTGTGCACATTCAGTTTGCATCATGTTTTAAGCTCATTTATAGATAGATTTATTTTAAGATATAGTGGTGTAGAAAAGTTTGGTTCAATTCAGGTTTGGGAATTTTTTTTTTTAAACCTAAACATGGTTCAAAACCATAAGCAAAATGTAAACCAAACTAATTTAGTTTGAATAAAAACCACAAATAAACCAAAAACTGGGCTAATTTTGTTTGATTTAAAACCATAAATAAATCATAAGCCAAATTAATTTGGTTTGATTCAAGACGATAAACAAATTATAAAATGAACTAATTTGGTTAGTTCAAAACCATAAACTATAAACTACACTAAATGATTTGGTCTGCTTCTTACTATTTAATATTATCAATATATGATTTTATTTGATATATTCTAAATCATATTTTATAAAAATATAGTATATATATACTTATACAGAGATAATTAATATATAGATCTTCTTCCTCTTCTTATGTACTCCTCCTTCACCTCCTCCTTCTTTATACAAATGTATGTCCTATAAGTCAATCATATTTAATATGATTCAACATTTTTTGAAACATCTCATTCAATTATTGACATATTTTCATTACTTACTCTTATTAGAAGTATTTATCATAATGAAGTTCATGATTATATGCAATGATGTTTGGATCATGATGAGATCATGATAATGAAATCAATCATATATAGGTATATGATTTAAATATTCTTAGTCATAGGATTCTTGAGATGGGCATTAAGGATCCTAATAGTTTGGTGTATGTGATGTCTTGTCATATGATAAGGATGACTAATTTCATTGGTTATTAGTATAGAGACATTAAGTTACGCATATAGATGCTCATTAGAAGAATGAGTTCAATGAACTAACTGAATTATAAATCTTGAATGATATCTTATCTAACTATGTATTATGATTTTTTATCATCATGGTTATATAGTTGGTTCTTTGACTCAAGTTGTCAAATTGATCTTTCTAAGTATATATAATACTTTGACTATTGACTTATGAATCATTGAGACGATGGTTCAATACAGTTAATGAATCAGGTACAAGGAAAACTCATAGGAGATAATTGAATAGATTGAAAAGAATTGTCCATAAAAATTTGGTGCAGCGGAAGCGACGATTCCTATGGGTTCCTTTAGAATCTGTTTCAATCAGAACCAAACAACGAAAATCGAAACCGATCAAATTGGGTTTGAATATACCTGATAGGAATTTATATAATTCCATGGAGAGGAAGGAGATGAGCTTCTCAAGCTCTTCAAACCCTTCAAATGTCCGGTCTCCAGCAGTATCCACACGAACTTCATCCACAGTAGGTTCTCCCTTCATGCTGGCCTCGAGAACTCTTCTCGAATGGAGCTCCATCGACCATGGACCCCTTCTAGAGAAAGGAGGGGGTAGAGAGGAGGCTAGGGATGTGATTTTCACCCTTGGCTTGATTGGGTTTGGCTGAAACCATTAGTATTTATAGAGAATTATGGAATTTTTCATAAAAACTCAAAATCTCCAAAAATTATGCCCTTGCCCCTGTACTTGTGGATAAGTCCTTATGCGTGTGACCCACTTGGCCCAATAGCCTATTTGGTTAAGGCCTAAATAAAATAGAACAATTTTATTTAATTTAATTAAATCCGTTATCCGATAACAGATTAATCGGCCTACCGATCATGAAGGGTACAAGTCACATCCCATGATCCCAAATGACTATGGAGATAATCTCATCTCCATTGAGCCTTTCCATCATCAGTTACCGCATGGATATAAATCCTTATCCACCAATGTCCCGGTCAGAAAGGAGTACGGCATCGACTGTCAACTCCTTAGTGTACCGACTCTATAGGATCCTGTACTCGGAATTGAATCAATTGAAAACCTCATTTTTCAATTATCCTTTCTACCCTGGCCAGAGATTTAGAGTACTATCCCATAGGACATTCACTCCCACCTACTGAGAGTGGACGATCCCTTGTTGTCCACTCAATTACCTCCATCGGGTTTTTCTTGTGCCCGATCCATTGCTATACTGGACCATCTATACGGTGATCCATAAGACAATGGTCAAAGCACAAGTTCCACCCAACAAGGCATCTTTGGCGACTCAGGTCAAAGGTCCAACAATACAACCGTGATGATAGAAAACCTTGATTGACAGTTCGGTAAGTTACCATTCAGGGTTTCTAACTCGGTTAGTTAAGTGAACTCATTCAATTAATAAGCACCTGTATGTGTATCTCAGTGTCTCCACACTAACGACCAATGAGATCGGTCATCCTCATTACATGAGAAGATATCACATACATTAGTCTATCCGAATCCTTGATGTCCCATCTCAAGTATTCTATGACTAGAAACATTTAGATCAATTACCTCTAGATGATCAATCTCATTATCATGATCTCATCATGATTTAATCATCATTGCATTTGATCAAGGACTTCATTATGATATTCGCATCTAATAAGAGCTTATAATAAAAATTTGTCTAATTAATTGAATGAGATATTTTTAGAAATGTCAAATCATATCATATATGATTGGCTTGTAGGGCATACATTTCCATCATAGATAATAAGAGATTGTCCACTCTCAGTAAATGAAAGTGAATGCCTTCGAGATAGTGCTCTGAATTCTTGGTTAAGGTAGATAAAATAAATAGAAAAAGAGTTTTCTAATTGATCTGATTCTTAGTACATGTTTGTTCACCAAAAGTTTGATAATCAATGTTGTATCCCTATCTCACTGGGTATTGAATGAACAACATTTTATATTCATACGGTAACTGATGATGGAAACACTAAATGAAAATAAGATCATCATCAAAGTCATTTAGAATCATTACATGTGACTTGTATCCTTCATAATTGGAAAGTTGCTAAATCTATCATTAATTAATAAATTTAATTTAAATTAAGTTTTTAACTTTTTGAGATTTATAAAAGGTTTTAATTTTTATATAAATATAAGTGAATTTAGCCAAATCCTATCAAGTCAATGGAGACAATTTCACAATTAGCCTCCACTTGTTCTCTCTCTCTCTCTCTCTCTCTCTCTCTCTCTCTCTCTCTCTCTCTCTCTCTCTCTCTCTTTCTCTCTCTGGAGCACATTTTTCCATTGTGGAGCTCTATCCAGAACAAGTTAGAAAGTCTGACATGTAGGAGAACCTATCTATGAAGAAAAATTATGTGAATACTATTAGAAACTGTACACTTAAACAACTCGAAGAGTATGGAGTGTCCTATGCTTGTTCTTCTCTAATCTTGGGGATTGGTTAATCTTGTAAAGGTATATTCAATCTAATCAAATCCAATTTTTGGTTTTTGTCATTCGGTTCCAACTGAAACTAGACCGTGATATTATAAAAAGCATTGCTTCCATTGCAATAAATTTTTTAGAACAATTCTTTATAGTGGTATTAGAGCTAAGTTAAAGTCTTAGTTAAAATCGACATTGAATTGGCATTATTTTATGTGTTTTTGTGCTTTTCCAATATTGTACGAACATCTATTTTGCAAGAAAACCATAAATCATATGTGATGTTATTTTGAAGATAGTTAGCTATGAAAAATTCTCGTGATATATGTCTTTTGAGTGCCACCCTCCATTTGAATTTTGGATTAGCGAAGAGTTCGGTGCAACATCCAAAATATGACAATTCGATCTATCATGTATCGACCTCCGGACTCAAGGATCTTCAAGTTCTCCTTACTTGGAGGTGTAGAAAGCTTTTGGAAAGTTTAGAAAGATAGAAATTTTGATTTTCTATGAAATCTTTACATCTTTTGACCTCAAAAGGTGGTGAGGATGGTATATTTAGCAATCTTCTAGTAGGTGCAACCTCCGCGGTAGCAGTGGTTTGTTTCTCTTATTCCTTGCGATGTTTGAAACAATTTTGCATAAAATAATAGATTTAGATTTCTAGAAGGTCTAGGATCTATTTCTCATTTTGTGAAAATTTTTTGAGACTTAAAAGTTTAGATTTTGAAGCTTCTATAACTCTTCACTGTTTACTCATTTTCTCACGTGAAGGAGATGGCAATTTTGGGGTTTTCATATCTGGTACGTAGATGGCGCTTGTGGATCTAGGCCTAGAACATAGGTCAATGCATAGGTTTGACCGGGTAGCCACAACCACGGACGTATGCAAGTGCACGCTCAAGTGGGTGGCGTAGGCTACCCACAAAATTTAAAGAAAGGATGCACATAGGATTGCAAGTGAAGGCACATGGCAGTACAATGCACTCATTACTTTTTATATTTTTAAATAATTAATTACTTAAAAATTCCAAAATTTTAATGATTTTTTTTAAAAATTATATAATAAATTATTAATGACTTTAATAATCTGTTATATAATTTTAAACTCTATTGTCATAGAATTTATCATTGTTAATTTTTAACATTATTTTGAATTTTTAACGTGTGAAATTAATGTCTAAATTAATTTTTTAAAATATAATTTTGCAGAATGGTGATTAAGATATTAATTTGACACTTTGTACAATTTTGTAAATGCATGAATGTTTTAAATTGTTTAGTCTTTCATGTTTATTCATATAAATTGTCTATATGTCTTTTCATGCCATTTATTTAATAAAAACTACAAAAAATATAAAATTGAAAATTTCAAAAGATACAAGTTATATTTTTAAGTGTAAGTGTTATATCATATAATTCTCATATATTCACACTATACTTGTGATGTTTGATGGCATGAATGTACGGAGATATAAACTTAGGTGTGATTATCATATGATAGTAATTATTTTATGTGGATGTGTTTGATTTTAGCCTACATGTTTCTTCTTATCTCAACTCAATCTGATTGTAAGTTCTATCTACTTCCATTTATTGTACTTCCCTTGGTTAAGACTAAGATTTCTTATTGAGATACGTACATTTGTTTGTTTGCATACCCTTAAACCATTTGTAATGACAAGAAGTCTGGTTTGTAGAGGAGGAGAGAGCAAGACTAGTTGGAGAATCCGGTTGGAGAATTATTCTTAAAGAAGTGGAGGCACATCTACATTATCAACTAATGCTAATTTTTTGTGATGCACATCATTCTGGTTCCAATGTGACATTCTATTAGGGTTAAAGCCTATGAGTATTTATGTAATTTCTTACATATGAGATATGTGGATGTGTGCTATAGGTTATACCTTAAATATATGACATTCAAATGGTATATATATATCTAGCACATATATTGATAAGACTAAAATGAAATCTATTCTCTCATTTAAATTAGGTTGATAAACCTCATGTAACTTTTTATTATTAGGGTCTTCATTAGCCAATTTAATATTGAATAGGTTTGTTGTGCTATCACAAGACTCATTTAGCAAGGGATTGATGATCATTGCCAAGGTATTTGTCAAACTTTGGGGTGAACTATGTGTATAGTTTTGTTGTGCTATCACAAGGACTATGTGAAGAATCCACACTCGTAACATAACAAGTGGGTTTGACCTAATTAGAATATATGATTTGTTATGCCATCACAACATTATAACTCAAGATTCTGAATAACTAAGAGTTGCCACCAAAAAAGTTTGCTTACCAGTTAAGTACATGGTGATTTATTGTGCTACAATAAGATCATCACCATAAATTTAATAAGATCTTAGTCCCCATTAGGATTTCATCGTGATATCCATTTGCATGATAAGAGTTATAAAAATTTATCAAAAAATAGTAGAAGCATAAATTAGAATAAAAGATCACATACACTATCTTATTGAAATTATATCTCTACTGTAAAATTAGATGATAAACTACTAGTTGCGAGACATGCTAGAGCCAAAAGGCTCACTTGATTGAACATCTTGGATTGATTCAAAAATATGAGAATTGTTCTCATAGTTGACCAAATAACTAACCTACTTAAGAAGTTGGTGTCTCTTAAACCATCTAAATGATGGGAGAGAAGATGCAATCTTCGACTCACAAAGGCGATGCATTGTTTGTCATTTACCATATGTTAGCCTCTATTAGCAAATAAATTGCAAATACAACATGTATGGATGAATATTAAATCCATCACCATCTTGATGATCTAATTGTGGGCAAGATAGACAACAAGACTTTTCCAATACTTCTTGTTGATGAGACAAATGAAAGAAGAAGGGTCATTATATGAAAAAAGGGCAAAGTTAAAAGTTTAGAAGGCAATCTAGAACTTAGAGCCCAAAGAAGATAAAAGATAATATTTTCATTACCCTGATGATGGTAATTGGAAGAGTAACAACAAATTGTCTTGTAGTGAAAGCAAATGTGGAGCTTGAGAAGCTTCAAGTATCTTAGTCATTATATTTACATGTTATAGATACACAAATCATGGTATCATAGACTAAATATGTATATCATAGTATTAGATACTAAAGGTGCATCTTATCGTATGAGATACTAAATATGCATCTTATATCTGGAAGAAGTTGTAGATAAAACAACTAGGTGAAGGCTTAGTAAGGAAGAGGTATATCTACATATAGGAATTGGTGCAAAAGTTGTAGCAATACCTGTGGGAGAAACATTCCTTAAGTTACTATATAGAGATGCCCTAATCTTAGATATTTTTATTATATCTTTTCATAGTTAAGAATATTATCTATATTTTCTAATTGAATAAATTTTGATTTGTCATGAGTTTATAGAAATGATAATTATTCTATGACTTTCGATGGCAAACTGTTTGCCAGTGGGAGAATAAATAATTTATTCATATTAAATATGGAAGCTCTCATAATATGTGTGACTAAAATGACTAAAATATGGGAGGAGCCTTAATAACGAGGTGACACAAAATAAATGACTAAAATAAAATGGAGGTAAGGGTTAAGAGATCTTACCTACATTGGTGAGAATCCTTCTTTTTTGCTTTAAGGTCCCTAAAACACTTAATAAAAGGGATTATATCTTCACCGTGACTCATCTCTTTGCCTAATAATGCCAGTTTTGACTTAGGTCAAAGGGAAGAGCCTTATTAACAAGGTAGGGTAAAATAAATGTCTGAAAATGAAATGGGGTAAGGGTTGAGAGAACTTACCTGCTATGGTGAGAATCCTCCTATTTTGCTTTAAAGTCCATGAAACACTTGATAAAGGGTATTAAATCTTCACAATGACTCATCCATTTTCCTATTACGACTAGCTTTGACTTAGGTCAAATGAAAGAGCCTTCTTAACAAAGTAATAATAAAAGTAAATATGCAATGCATAAATAAAAACATGCAAGATATAAAAATAGACATGGATGCAACTAAAAATAATAATCAAAATTATGCTAAATTAAATAACGTATTTTTTAAATCCTTTAAAAAATATGTACTTTTTTTATTTTTTGAAAATATTTAATTTTTTTAGAGTTTTAAAATATAATTGATTTTTTATATTTTTAGAAATATGTAATATTTTTAGATTTTACATTTTTTGAGATTTTTTAAAATTATTTAATTTTTGGGTTTTTCGTGGAGAAAGCAGTGGTATTAATATAATTCATTGGTCCTTGAGTGTTAATCAAGATTCAAGTGGTAAACACCACATGCAAAATAAAGTTCTCTTACCCAGAATCCTTCTAGCCTTCTTTCTTTAATTGTGTTGGGTTTTCACATTGTTTTGGTCGGTTGTACCCCAGGGGTTTAAGAAGGAAGAGTAACAGAGAAAGTCCTTGATAGGGTTTGGAGATGTTGAAAGAGATTTCTCTACACACATCCAACTTACCTATTGGGCCTCGGGTCTTTTACACACATTTAGATAGGTCTTTGACACGTGGGGACATTGTCCATCTTTTGGTGCCCTTTTGCATTGACTATATTTTGGTACTCATTCAAACAGGTTGATCATCATTTTTTGGTTTAACTTGAGAGGTTCATTGCCCATCTTTTGGCACCATTTTGCATCCTCTGAGGTGGCCTCCTACTAGGGTGATGGGCACTTTCGATACTACCCCTCTTTAATCTCCTCCACCTATCTTGGACATAATAGAAGAGAATAGGGTATGGGTGTCCCTTTTTTCTCTAGGTTTCTGCCTTGCCTCTCATAAGTATCAGGCTATTTGGATTCTAAGATTAGGAGGTGTTGTGTGTAAAGTGGTGCCTACCCTTGGCTTCTAGTGAACATTCTTGGATCAATGACTAGAGATCATACCAGTGATTCTCCATTCCTTTATAAAAAATATTTTTTGAGGTAAACTCTGTTCCAAGGATGATTCAAATTTTCTCCATTTGCATTACTCAATTCATATGCATTGCCTGAATATTTTTCAGTGGTTGCAAATGGCCCTTCCCTATTAAGTTGCAGTTTGGAGTGGAAACCACCCAGCTTAACGAATATTCTTCTAACTACCATCTCACTGACTTCAAATTTTTTTTCAACCACCCTTTTTTTATAAAACCTTTTAAGTATGTTCTGATAAGTTCAGGCATGCTTGGCGATAGTTAGCCTTCTTTCATCCAAGAGTTCAAGCTGTGCAAGAAGAGATTCTCGTCTCTCATCAACAGGAGTATCCCTATCGAGCTGAACTTGGAGAGATGGAAGTAATACCTCATACGTCACTTCTTTCATCCCATATGCCAAGGCATATGGGGTTTGTCTACTAGGAGTTCATACAGAAGTATGATAAGCCCATAGAGCATCTACGAGATTATCAGGCCAATCCACAAATTGCTAGACTTATTGATTTTCTTGATGATTTTGATTAAAATTTTATTGGTGACTTCTGATTGACCATTGTCTTGAGAATAATATTGTGATAAATGATGCAATGAAATGCAGTATCTATTGCAAAGATCACGCAGATTTTGAGAGAGGAACTAAGACCCATTATCGGTGACAATGTTGTTGGGGATCCCGAACCTTGCAATGATATTGCACTTGATGAAGAAACAAATTGTTGATGCTTTAATCTGCATGAATGCTTCCACTTTAGCCCACTTTGTGAAGTACTCTGTTGTCATCAAAATGAATGATTTAGTGCGCACTTCGAAGTTGAGGACACTCAGGGGGCCAATGATATCAAAAAAGCCCACATGGCAAAAGGCCATGAGACATGGATTGGATGATGGGAAGATGCAAAAGAATGAATCATGTCAGCATGAAGATTTTCTTTGCAAGGGCTTAAGCATTCACATGGCCTCCACAGACTTTAGAATGTGCTTCCTTTAGCACCAACTCAGCTTCTTCTTTATCATGACATCAGAGTAAGATACCGCTCAAACTCTTCTTATTGAGCACTCCTCCTAAGATTATGCACCTTTATAATACTCTTCTGATTGCCTTCTTTTCTTTGGTAGTAGATCTAAGTGGATATGTTTGATCTTGACAATACCTCGCAATCTCAACATACCAAGGTTTCTCACATTCTTATAATTCTTTAAACTCAATTAAAGAGATTTCTTCCTTATGTTTTAAAAATTATTTTCCATCAAATATCTCTTTAACCTTAAGAAAATATCCATCCTCATTTGCTGTAATTGACCTCTTACAGATACAAATAGTCTGCACCTACTTGCCTAGCAGGACAGATAGAGATGAAGGTAATGAGAATAAGGCATCAACAAGGACATTCTGTGCATGAGGGACATGAACAAATGTAAGTTTGAAGAATAACTTAATGTAACAAGTGGTGAGCTCTTGGTAGGGTTTGAGATTTGGGTGAGTAGTTCCATATTTGGATAGGACATGGCATAGGATCAATTGACTATCACCTATTGTAGACATGCAATTTTGGCCTAGTTGAAGAGCTTAAATTCTTATTTTCATGAGTAATATTTGAGTAACCTTTCAAGGGAACCAAGTTTTCCAGAAAAATCAAGTTTTTCGGCGCATTTCGAAGAAGATCAATAGGCATTGACCAGGGTCAAAGCGCCCTATATACAGGGCACCAGGCCCTGGCTCCCTATATACAGGACACCAGGCCCTGGCGCCCTATATACAGGGCACCTGGCGCCCTACTTATAGGGCACCTGATTTGACTAATTGGACAGATTGATGGGACAATTCTGCAGATAAAGTTGCCCTTTTCTTGCCTATAAAAGGACCCCCATTTGGAAGGTTTAGCACACACTAAGGGCGTCCCTCACCACCTCTCATCCACCACTACACATGCCAGGCCTTGCAATCCCCCTCCAAGCTCTCAAATCATCCCAAAACCATCTCCCAAAACCCAAAAAAAAATTATAGTTGCTTCTTAAAGGGATATTCCAGTAGAATGAAGTTACCTTCTTTTGTGTTGTAGAAAGACCCCATATGGAGGTTTCTGGACACCCCAAGTCTGTCTCCCACCTCATCTCCTCCACCACTACGAATCTAAGCCTTCCTAGCACCCTCTCAAGCCCTTAGATTATCCCAAAATCCTTTCCCCAAAACCCAAAAACTCACAGTTTTGTTCTTCAGAAACATGGTTTTTCTCCAACTTTGAGGGCTTCTACACTCCATTTCCCTTACATCTAGTGCCAAAACACTCTTTCATTAGCTTCACTTGAGTATTGGCTGCTTGAAGGAGTCCTTCTTCCATCTTGGAGGTCTTCCTACACTCCGGGGTGACGCCGCAAAGAAGGGAAGAAAATCTGTTGAAACCAGTCCCTGGTGCCCCATAAATAGGGCACTTTGACTTTGGTCAATGTGCCCCATCAAGGGGACACCTGCAGCAGGCGCCCCATATATGGGGCACTAGCAGGGGCAGACCTCATTTTGCATTTTTTTTTGAGTTTATTTACCTTTCCGGTCGATCCTTTACTCCCCCCTTTCATTTTAACTCTTATTAACATGTCATTTAGCATATATTGAGCCACTCATTTGCATTTTCATGCATATCTAAACCTTCTAAATAGGGTTGGGATTTAGTCCCAATCCGGTTAGTCTCTTTCTTTTTGCATGTTTGAATTCAAATTTGAGCATGATACTATACTTTCATTAGAACTAATGAACCTTTCACTTGTTTCTATGTTTTCTTATGGACATTTTTAGGTAAATCCGATTGAGGCGGAGCTCCAACCGGATCGAAGACGAAGGACTCACTAAGCTCTCTTCTTTCGGCCGGCCGAGAGAGGAGAAGTCGAAACCCAACAATCTCCCCACTTTCAAAGGTACGACGGTCATTTCTCCATTTCATTTCTTTTCATTCTACTATATTTTGGAGTCTTTGGCTCCTAGCGACCACACCCACTAACATCTCATCCACCAAGTCCCCAAAGCAAGCATAGGGGCCGGAAAAGGGGAGATCTACGGATATCCCGTTTCGTGTGCTTACACCTTTTGGCGACCACGATAGGACCAACTTTGTTGTAGTGAGATCCTATTTTCTTTTCTAAGAATGCCCATTTAAAAGCATGTTTATTTTCATTTCCATGTGAGTCATTTCCATTTCCTTGCATCGTTACTTGTTTATGTTGCTTACTAGTTTCTTTGAAGTACCACCTACTTCTCTTCAAGTTTACTTGCTTTCCGTTTATCTTTTCAAAAGCATAGCGATCTAATTTCCAACTTTGTTATTCAACTTATTTTACCTTAGCATCTTAGATATCATCTTCATTCATCCCTTGTTAAGTATACTTGCCTATTTCTTTCTAAGTCTAGTTTTCCTTTAGCAAACCTTTCAAAGCATGCTTGGTTAAATTAGTGCTTTCTTCTATCTTAGTTTAATTTCATATCATTGTCTTGTTCATTTGCTTCCTACAACATCTCATTAATCATTGTATGCTTTTATTTTCTTCTTTCTTGCTCCTTAATTCCTTGACATTTCACTCGCATTTAGTTTGCATTGGGGTTTCGGGTCCTTAGGTCATCCGAGAAGGGAGGCTCTCTCCTCCCAAAGCCCCACACATCCAAACACCCCTCTTGGTGGTTGCCAACTCCTCCTCCGGGGATTCCCTCTCGGAAGGACTGGGTAGCTTCCATCAAGACCTCCGTAAGTCCCCAGACGTGAAGGATTCCCTCTTCACTGATCGGGCATGTTGTACCTTTTCACCCCAAAACCCGGAGTACCTATTACCTATTATTGTGAACAGAGTGACAACCTTAGATTGCTCGGCGTTGTGAGAGCATAGGGTCCTACCCATTTATTTGAGTGGACACTATTTCTCTTAACAAGCCATTAATTTGAGGTTGAAACAAAAAAATTTGCGTTAATCATTTCAAGTCTTTGCTATTACTTGTTTGCAAACAAAAACTAAAAATTAAACAAAAATCCCAAAATCATCTAAAAAGAACCAAAACAAAATTTTTTCTTGAGGTTAATTTGCTTGATAACTTGCTTGTTCGACAAAAGAAAATCAAAACAAAAAAGGGGTCAAAAATCAAAACAAAAAAATCCTTGAGCTTTTATTTGTCAACCTTCTTTTTCTGTTGTGTTTATGAATTTAAGGTCAGGACGAGTTATCGGAATGGCAGATCAAAGATACGAGCAACTACACTTGGAGTATGACCAGTCTTATTTCTACCCTGATGCCGTATATGCCATCAATGAACCTGAAATTCTCCCCGAACCTAGTCAAATTTCTCCTCAACCCAATCCAAATTCACTTTGGGAATCATTCTCTCATGCCGACCCCACTCAACTTCAGGCTATTGAAGCCATTCTCAAGGGCAAGTCGCCCGCCGAACACATCTCTCCCGAAGGTGGTCTTCACATCTATACCCCTTGGTCGGTAGCACATCAACCCAATGTGCCCACTCATGGCCATTCTTATACCGGGCTCGTAGCCCCAATCTCTCCTCATCTGGTAGCTAATCTAGATCACCTCGATCCGAATGTCGTTGCTCCTCCTAGGCCACTAGTTCATTCCTCTAATCATCTCAACCCTACTCACCCTTTGGTGAATCCCCCAATGTACCCTTCTTATCCGGCCACTTCGGCCCATCTAATCCCAATTCCAGTGCACCAAGCAACCACTCCTCCTCCTCCTCTTAAGGAACCTTCTGTCGATCAATCTATGGTTAACAAAATCAATTGCATGGATGAGCAATATAGAGAGCTTAGACGATTGAACGACACCAAGGAAACCCCTGAAATTTCTCTTCCTTCCCTCCCTACTTTTCATCTACCTCCCTCTGATATGCCGGTATACCATCGCTACAACGGAACCGGTAATCCCTTCATTCATATCAAGGACTTTCTGTATGAGTCGGTAATGTGGCAAAATGATCCAAGGGCCCTTGCTTTCTTTTCAGAAGATCATTAGAGGGTTCAGCTTTAAAGTGGTTCTACTCGCTTGACTCTTTGGAGGCGAGTAACTTTGAAATTGTCAAAGCTAAATTTTTGCAGAGATATCAAGATAGGGTCAGACCAACATATTCCATCACCGACCTCATGGCCGAAAGAATGAGAAAGGATGAAGATTTTACTAGATATGTTGATAGGTGGAGGTCCATGGCAGAAAAGCTTACTGATTCCATTTCAGAACCAGAGCAAGCGAAGATGATCATCACCAACGCCACTCCAGCCTCAAAGAATATGTTGGCTTTGCATCACCCCACCTCCATGAGTGAACTCTATGAGAAGGCACGGTACATTCAGACACAGCTTAGGGACTTACCTATCATGAACTTGTTTGATCCTAGACCCCGAGCTATCAAGAAAACTACTTTTACCACAACCGGCCCAGTGACTGAGGGCGTAGTGACAAATGAGAACCTCAATGTTGTAGGGAACCCACCTATAAATTATCAACACCTGTTCAGGAACCCTCAACAAAATCAACCATTTGGGAACCCTCCTCAACCTCAACATCAACCGCAGTTCCAGCCTCGTCAACAACAAGCCCCAATCCCTCAGTGACCGCAAGCCCCAGTTCCCCAACCACCACGGCAACAACTTGACAACTACAACCAAGCACCCCCTCCCATGGCCTATGAACCCCGAAAAATAGGACCTAAGAGAAACCATTACCCGCCATTGACATACTCTCTCATGGACATCTTTAATGCACTCATGGCGGCAGGGCAAATTGCATTGCCAAAGGAGAAGTTGGAGTGGGCTCAAAATGTCAACACAGAGCGATACTACATGTTTCATAGATATCCTGGGCACACCGTGGAAAATTTTTTTCCAGTTCAAAGACTACATCCACAACCTTAATGAGCAAGGCAGTATTGACTGGGACCATATGGGGGAATACATCAGAACAGTGAAAAACCAACGATAGCATGCACCAGCTCAGCAACAACAACAACAGAACCCTGGCCTGGGGATCATTCAATACCCTTTACCTCCACATGCACCCGCACCTGGTAATCAACATGTTAATCCCATCTTGATCTCTTCCGAGGAGTATAATGATCGGGGCAAGAATTGGCAAGTTGAGGGAGCCACCACCGCCATGCATATCAACCGAACCATCCATTCTATACCCCAAGCTACATCAGCAACCCCATTACTCTCAACCGGCCACCCATCATCTGAGCACCATCACGACCCATCATAACACCATCAACCACACAACTCCAATCGGGACGGACCCTAATCCGCCCGGTTAATCCACCACAAACATCACCATCACTAGGACCCATCATCATCCCGCCTCGAGCAACTGTACCTTCACAACCTACCTACCCTACTATGCCTCAAACCATCATCATTACACCCGTCGCAAGAGCTCCCATCATTCGGCCTAACCCACCACCCACCACTACCACCCCATCTATAACTCCTCAACTTGCCATAGTACTCAGGAGTGAGTGCATGTTCCAAAGGGTCTTTCCCCAGGCCGGTCAGTCAGGATTAGTACCAGAAGCAGAAGAAGAACACATAGAAGAACCATTGCCTGGGACATCCTATGACTTACTGAAACATCTTGATAAAACCCCGGCACGGATCTCTATCTTAGAGTTGATCAAAATATCCAAAGTCCATCAAGAGGTTCTCCAACAATACTTACAGCGGGTAATGGTGAATGAGAGCCTCCCCCCAGAAAAGATCTCATCGGTTTTGGTCCCGAGAAGTGAGTACCCGGCCCTTACATTTACAAAGGAAGAGTTGGCTGACCTGGAAGTAAGGAAATGTGCCTTATGCATTACAGTCCACATCAATGGAGTTGGCATTAAGTCATGTTTATTCGATACCGGAGCCTCCATTAATGTTTTGCCACCAAAAACATTACATCTTTATGAAATTTCTAAAGAGGATGTCTGGCCATCTCAAATAACAGTGACCGCATATGATAATTCAAAGAAGCCCGCTGACGGCATGATTACATTGGATGTCAAGCTTGGACCCCGAACAGTCAGTGTTGACTTCCACATACTTAAGATGGATCTGACATACAAAGCTATTCTGTGACGTCCCTATTTAGAAGCACTAGAGGCAGTTGCCTCCACCAATCACCAGTGTCTTAAATTCCCTTACAAGGGACAAGTGATTAAGGTGACTAGCATGCCCCTAGATCATCCATCTTCTCCATCACCACCCCTCAGGTTGCCAAATTAACCAATTTTGACAATCTTGGATCTTCCAGAAATAAGTAGGTAGCCAAGGCAAGTGTCGAGAAGGAAAAGAGAGAAAAATGAAACTATTGGGTGGCATATAATGAAAAGTTTGGGATACCAAGAAGGCCAAGGACTAGGCAAAGAACTGCAAGGCATAGCTGAGCCAATCAATCTAATGAGGTTATAACCAAAAAGCGGGGTTGGATATGATGGAACGACTACGAATGGTCAGAATCTCAAAAGCAGATACTTTTCTGGATGCTTACAAAAGTTTTTCATCAAGAAAGAAACCGATCAACTGGCTGAGAACAAGGAAGAGCAAGAGCTGGAACAAGACAAAAGAAGAAGAACTGCCGACCCTGAAGATGACTTGTATCCTGAAATATCTCTTTTGTTTTCCACCGATGAAGAAAGGTCAAGCAATGAACCACTCCAGGCTGAACCACCTGTTGACCCACCCGAGGGTCATATTGCCAAACCGACTCGAGGAAAAATCCAACCAACTCCACAAGGGCCTTCCTTCATTATGTCATCTTTTGGGGCCAACGCCCCAACTCACTGTGATGTTCTCCCTGGGCTTCTTGGCCCGATCCCCATTTCTAGGTTCTCAGGCCCAACTTATGGGTCTGCGTACCCACTTGTTGCTCTTGGGCCATCGAGCCCCTCTACTAAATCCGGGCCTTTGTACCCATTTTCTCTAATTCTCGGGCCCTCAAGCCCATCTCCTAAACCCAGGCCCTCGAGCCCACATCCTCCTCTTATTGGGTCCATGAACCCACCTTCTTCCATGATCATCCGACCTACTGGCCCATCACCTCTTTCTGTCAACATTGGGCCCGAAAGCCCCCTTTGTCAAACATTGCTCGAAGTCTTCCCCTCTTTATCAATATCTTCGCATACTTTGGCTCCCGTAGTTGATCTCAACCCAAATCGGGCACCTGAAGCTCATTATGTCTTTATGTTTAGCACTCCCCAAAAAACAATGTCCTCCTCGAAACTGAAATTTTGATCGAGGAAACATCTCAACTTGCCTCGGAAGGGCATTCGACCCAAGGAGCCACCAGATCCTTGATTGACCTTCTTTGCCCTCCATCATCTCCAATAAATTCTACTCCATCCACCTCCTCTTCCTCCTCTTATTTACTTTCTTCTTCTTCTTTAGGTTTAGTTTCCAATAAAAATAGAAAAAAAATTAGAGGTAGGAGAATTCCAGAAAGAGACCTACATCAGTTAGCTCAGAAAAGCTTAGAATGTGCCAAGCTACTGGAGTATCTAGAAAATGCGATTCAACTGGATGAAATCTGATATGAGGAGAAAGATAACATTGATCAAACTTTGGGGGTTTCTTCCTCTCTCAGTTCAACATCACCTACATCCAACAGAAGGCAATCAAGGGCTATGCAATTGCTGAACACTTTGCCCATCATCCTATCCCAATCTTTGACCTTATCCAATCAGAATTTCCCAATGAAGAATTGATGTTCATTCGATCTTCCAATCTATGGACTTTATATTTTGACGGGGCATTAAACTCCCAGGTAGAGGGATAGGGATTGTTCTTCTATCACCCGAAGGTGTCACCATTTCACAGGCTCTTCAGCTTCATTTTCCAGCAACAAACAATAGCTGAGTATGAAGCTTTATTGGCCGGACTGGAGGCCGCTCACTTCTATGGTGTCACTAAACTAAGGGTGATCGGTGATAGCCAGTTGATTCTCCGCCAAGTGCTGGCCAAATACCACACATCTCATCCCGGGCTCAGGCCATACCAAGAACTCACCACTTGTTACATCAAGCTATTCTCCAAACTCGAATTCATTCATGTCCCTCGTGCTCAAAATATTCTTGCCAATGCTCTCGCTTCCCTGGCATCTTCACTATCTATTCCGCTAGGCAGACAAGTTAAGACGATCTATGTCCACCGACGAACCATTCTGGCAGTGGAAGATGCACGATTCTTGAGGGTTAAAGAAGAGTTTGAAAGGAAAGAGTACATTGAACAAAAGGAGGAAGTGTCTTTGGTTGAGTTGGAAGAATTAGAAGAGGGTGAGAAATCGTGGTATCATGAGATTGCGAATTACTGTCAGGATCAGACATATCCACCAGGATCAACTGTTGAAGAGAAAAGAGCCATAAGAAGAGTCTCCTAGAGATACACCATCTTAGGTGGAATACTTTATAAAAGGAGCCTGGCCGATGTTCTATTAAGATGCGTAGATGAAGAAGAGGCTGAATTGGTGCTTAAGGAAGCACACTCCGGAGTATGTGGAGGCCATGTAAATGCTCAAGCCCTCGCCAAGAAGATCATCAGGCAAGGGTATTATTGGCCTACTCTGGAAGAAGATTGCTCAATCTTTGTTCGGCACTGTCATCAATGTCAACTTCACGCCAACAAGATTCACTCTCCCGCATCTTCCCTTCACCCGATTCATGCCCCATGGCCTTTCGCTATGTGGGCTTTTGATGTCATCGGACCTTTTGGTGACCCAAACTCCACAAACAAAACCAAATATTTCATCCTAACGGCAACGGAGTACTTCACCAAGTGGGTGGAAGCGGAAGCATACGTGGAAATCAAGGCATCAACAGTCCGCACCTTCATCAAACACAACATCATTGCCAGGTTTGGGATCCCAGGCGACATCATCACCGACAATGGACCATAATTCATCTCACAGGAACTGCGTGACATTTGCAACAGGTATTGCATCAGATTGCATCATTCATCTCCATATTATCCTCAAGGCAACGATCAAGCAGAAGCCACCAATAAAACTCTGATAAAAATCATTAAGAAGACTTGTAAGTCTAGCAAGTTCGCGGACTGGCCAGTTGATGCTCTATGGGCCTACCGCACTTCTATTCGAACCCCAACGGGTCAAACTCCCTATGCCTTGGCATTTGGGATGGAGGCGGTAGTCCCATATGAAGTACTCGTTCCTTCCCTCTGAGTCCATATCGATCGAGACATCCCGATAGATGAACGCTGAGATTCCCTTCTCGTGCAACTTGAACTCTTGGATGAAAGGAGGCTGGCCGCTGCCGAACATGCTAGATCTTATCAGAATAGACTTAAAATATTTTATCAGAAGAGGGTAGTGGAGAGAAAATTTGAAATCGGTGAGGTTATGCTTAAAAGAATATTCATTAAGCTGGGTGGTCCCCGCTCCAAACTTCAACCTAATTGGGAGGGTCTGTATGTGATTTCGGCAGTTTGTCCTAGTAATTCATACAAGCTGACTAATGCAGAAGGAGAAGAACTAGCTCATCCCTGGAATGGGGTATACCTCAAAAAATATTTCCCTTAAAACAAAAATCACCAAAACAAAAAATCTATAAAATCCAAAGGTGCGAAGAATGACGGTAACATCTAACGCTTGCTTGTTCGGTACACCAACTCGTCACTTAGGGAAATAAGGATAGGCATCATACTGCACACACTACACGCCTAGGTTTCAGAATCCGATGATTGGAAGTCAGAGAAAAAGCTAGGCAATGCTTGGCAAAAGAAGGTCAACCCTATCCCATTCTCTTCTTATTTCGATCCAGAATAGATGGAAGGGGTTAGAATGAGGAGTATCGAAAGTGCCCATTTCCTTAGTAGGAAGATGCCTCTGAAGATCTGACTTCTTAAAGAAAAAGAAAAGGTGCCAAAAGATGGGCAATGACCCCTTAGGTCGGCAAAAGAATAGACCTGTCTGAATGTGTACCAACAAAAGCCCAAAAAGAAAAAGGCTCCAAAAGATGGGTAATGAACCCCTCAGGTCGAAATCAATCAAAAGAAAAAAGACCTGTCTGAATGTGGACCATCAAAGAAAAGGGCTAGAAAGAAGGACCCGAGGATGTCAAATCCTAAACGGGCAACGCGGGCACTAGTAGAGAAACGAATTTGACACCCTTGAATTCTATTAAGGACTTACCATCAAGCCTCTTCCCTCTTTAACCTTGCGAGCAGGGTTGACCGACTGGATCCAAGAAAAGCCATAGCCTATCAAAGGCGGAAGGTCATAAGATCTCGGACTAGGTACTTTCTTACACGTGATGCCTACTCATAACCCTTAGGTAACAATAAAGGACACCTATGGCGAGCAAGGCAGAGGATGATATGGTCATTTCTTTCACACCAAAGTAAAAAAAAAATAAAATATTTCAAAAACACCAAAAAAATTCATAAAATCAAAAACTCTTAAAATTAAATATCCAAAACACCAAAAAATCATTAAAATACCAAAAACATTATAAAACCATCAAAACCCAAACAAAGCAAAAATTTCTAAAACACTTAAAAATTTGCTTTCTAATTGACTAGTTGCCTTTGCATTCATGTTTAATTTTAGTCTTGCACATACTTATGTTTTCCTTGATAAGGCTTATGTCCCTTGACAAAAGAGCAAGGCAACTTTGCTCTCTCCTCGCAAGGGACTAAGCTAAAATAAAGTTCTAGTACCTTCTCTCAAGTGGATGCAGGAATAGGAGAAGGCATGCCAGCTTCATATCCCCAGACACTTAGAGGAAGCAAAAACAACAAAAAAATTAAAAATTAAAAAACAAAAGTGGACTACATCGACCCCTATTAGGACTTGCATTTAGTATTGCATCTATTAAAATGAATAATATTTAAGATGTTGAAGACCTCAAGCCTAGAGGGGGCTGAGACTGAGAACCCCTTCAACAAAATCAGTGAGGGCTCAGTCATTCCCTAGGCTTGCGGATAGGCTAAAGTTGAATATGCGGGGATGACGGTTTCTTCATAGATGTCCTGACCCGTTATGTTCAACCTATATCTTCAACTATTTTCTTATAATTATTTGTATTTCTTTAAACCCAGCATGCATCATTTCATACACCAACATGCATCATCCCACCATGACCATTCCCCGCTTCCTAATCTTGCCATAACCTCCTTCCAGTCCCATTATGAACATTTTAAAAATGGTCTTTTATAGCCCCAGAGAAGATCTTGATTTTTCAGAGAATCGGTTTCCAACAGTTTTTAACAATGATTTCATCGAAACAAGAAGTTTTTCCATGTCGAACTGAACTGGTATTGTTGAGTAAAACCTTATGAATTTGAAGAACCCAACCTTGGTTGTTTGGCTATCTCCTCTTTACTTTTTGCAATTTACTGCATTTCTACCGAGTCCAGCACACCATGCAGTTCGGGTCCTGGCCGGTAACAATTCTCCCCCACGTGGGATTTTAGTTATTTACTTTCAGTACTGTTCTTCTCTTTAACCAATCAACCAGAGGGAAGGTTTCGATAAGACAAAGGGTAATCTCGGAGTCCGGTAAAGTTTTATTCCACTCAACTAGGCCAATGAGGGCGTGTCTAAATCTACACCTTGGCGTCACCTTTTCAGTCCATTACCACTTCATTCCGCTACGCCTCATTACGCTTCGCTACATTCGCCTACGTTTCATTCGTGTCACTCCCTACAAAGCCGACGCCAAGGCGAGGCAAGTTGTAGACACGCAATTATGGCCTAGTTGAAGAGCTTAAATTCTTGTTTTCATGAGTAATATTTGAATAACCTTTCAAGGGAAACAAGTTTTCCAGAAAAATCAAGTTTTTCAGCACAATTTGAAGAAGATCAATAGGCGTTGACCAGGGTCAAAGCGCCCTATATATAGGGCACCAGGCCCTGGCGCCCTATATACAGGGCATCTGGTGCCCTATAAGTAGGGCACCAAGCACCCTATAAATAGGGCACCAGGTGCCCTACTTATAGGGCACCTACACCTGATCTGACTGATTGGACAGATTGATGGGATAGTTCTGCAGATAAAGTTGCCCTCTTCTTGCCTATAAAAGGACCCCCATTTGGAAGGTTTAGCACACACTAAGGGCGTCCCTCACCTCCTCTCATCCACCACTACACATTCCAGGCCTTGCAACCCCCCTCCAAGCTCTCAAACCGTCCCAAAACCATCTCCCAAAACCCAAAAAAAAATCATAGTTGCTTCTTAAAGGGATATTCTAGTAGAATGAAGTTACCCTCTTTTGTGCTATAGAAAGACCCCCATATGGAGGTTTTTGGACACCCCAAGTCCATCTCCCACCTCATCTCCTCCACCACTACGAATCTAAGCCTTCATAGCACCCTCTCAAGCCCTTAGATTATCCCAAAATCCTTTCCCAAAAACCCAAAAACTCACAGTTTTGTTCTTCAGAAACATGGTTTTTCTCCAACTTTGAGGGCTTATACACTCTATTTCCCTTACATCTAGTGCCAAAACACTCTTTCATTAGCTTCACTTGAGTATTGGCTGCTTGAAGAAGTCCTTCTTCCATCTTGGAGGTCTTCCTACACTCCGGGGCGATGCCGCAAAGAAGGGAAGAAAATCTATAGAAACCAGTCCCTGGTGCCCCATAAGTAGGGCACTTTGACTTTGGTCAACGCGTCCCATCAAGGGGACACCTGAAGCAGGCGCCCCATATATGGGGCACTAGCAGGGGCAGACCCCGTTTTGTATTTTTTTGAGTTTATTTATCTTTCCGGTTGATCCTTTACTCCCCCCCTTTCATTTTAACTCTCATTAACATGTCATTTAGCATATATTGAGCCACTCATTTGCATTTTCATGCATATCTAAACCTTCTAAATAGGGGTTGGGATTTAGTCCCAATCCGGTTAGTCTCTTTCCTTTTGCATGTTTGAATTCAAATTTGAGCACGATACTATGCTTTCATTAGAACTAATGAACCTTTCACTTGTTTCTATGTTTTCTTATGGACATTTTTAGGTAAATCCGATTGAGGCGGAGCTCCAACCGGATCGAAGACGAAGGATTCACTAAGCTCTCTTCTTTCGGCCGACCGAGAGAGGAGAAGTCAGAACCCAACAATCTCCCCGCTTTCAAAGGTATGACGGTCATTTCTCCATTTCATTTCTTTTCATTCTACTATATTTTGGAGCCTTTTGCTCCTGGTGACCACACCCACTAACATCTCATCCACCAAGTCCCCAAAGCAAGCGTAGGGGCCGGAAAAGGGGAGATCTACGGATATTCCTTTCCGGGTGCTTACACCTATCACCCTTAGTTCAGTGGCACCATGGAAGTGAGCGGCCTCTAGCCTGGCTAGCAAAGTTTCATACTCAGCAATGTTATTAGTTGTTGGAAAGTTGAGTTGAAATACTTGTGGAATGGTGAAACCTTCGAGTGATAAAAGGACGATTCTTATCTCTCTACCATGTGAATTTAGAGCCCCGTCAAAATATAATATCCAAAGATTGGAGGATTGGACTAACATTAGTTCGTCATCCGGGAACTTTAACTGGACTGGGTCAAAGATAGGTATAAGGTGATGGGCATGGTGTTCAGCAATAGCATAGCTCTTGATCGCCTTATATGAAACATAGGTGATATCTAATTGGGACAAGAAACTTTGCCATCACCCTAACTAATCAGTCAAGATAGTCTTTCCAAGGAGAAATTTGATCGGGTTGACATGAGAAACAAGCTTGACTTCATGAGCTAGTAAGAAGTGTTTGAGTTTCTAAACTACCCAAACTAGAGCAGCATAGGTGTTCTCTACCACAGTGTATCTTAACTCTTTTGAGTCAAAGATCTTAGACAAGTATTAAATATCTCGCTCTTTTCCTTCCTCATCAACTTGTGCAAGGATTGTCCCAAGAGAATTCTCCAGAATTGAAATGTATAGGACCAGGGATTCTCTAGGAACTAGTAGTCTAAATACAGGGGGACTTTCTAGGTATCTTTCAATCTATCAAATGCTTCTTGGCACTTCGAATCTCATTTAAACTCGACGCCCGCCTTGGTTAACTCATAGAAAGGTTTGCACCTTTGAAAGTGTTGTGAGATAAATCGGCGGATAAATTGTAACCTCCCGATTAGTGCTCAAAACTCTTTCATATTCTTTGGAAGAGGCATACCAATGATTGCCTTAGCCTTATTTGGGTTTCTCTCTATACCCATTTTGCTTACTATGAACCCTAGAAATTTTTCTAATGAGAAACCAAATGTATTTTTCTCAGGGTTCATTTTTAGCTTGTATTCTTTAACTCTATGTAAGATTTTTTTGAACACTTAAAGAAATCTCCAAACAGAATAGATGAATTTCGTAAAACTAAATAATAAACTTTCAGACCTTCAACCAAACTCTCCAGTGGTCCAAAATTTGAATGACTTGTGGTATTGAAAAGCCCTTTGTCACATGATTCATTTGAAACCAACTATTCCCAAAACTTTATCTCATATGATTTATGGTGGCTCCAACAAAATGAACAATTGTATAGATTTGAAAAAACATAGAATACATGAATGATGACAAAATGGCATTCGTTTCAAATGAAACTCAAGCCTAGCTCTAATACATTGATCCAATTAGATAGGCACAGCATAAAATTTTTGATTCCTTCAATATCAATGTCTTGGTCTCGGTCGGAATCGAATGACATAACTAAACTAGTATTCAAAATGATTTTAACTCATACCTTTGTGGGATTAAAAACCACTATGCCAAATTCGTCCTTTACCTATGTGAACCCATCGCGTATGTGAGAATTTGGTAGGTATATGTATCATTTACCGACATAGTATACCTACCAATTAGTTGCTTGTAGGTAAATGTATCAACACCTACGGATTACCTACGCAAGACATCCTGTAGGTAAACATTATAAGTGATCAATGAATCTAATCCGTCCATTTGAAATATGCGGATGGCTGAGATCGATCCGAGCATTTTACCTAATACTCGAACGCCCGCGCGATCGACCGACCATCGTCTCCTCGCACAGCCCCCGACGCTGGCTTCCTCAGTCCATCGTCGGCGATTTCCAGCTCTCCACTCGACGCTTCCAGGCGGTCCATCGACGGCATTTCCAGGCGTTGCATCGACGGCGATTCCCACTCTCCATCCTCTGCTATTCCCGCTCTCTATCGTCGGCGCTTCCAGGCAGTTCATCTTCGGCGCTTCCAGGCGGGGCGGTCGACTAGTGGACCGTAAGGGGAGCTGTCCTCGCTTGAGCGGTCGTCCGAGCGACCTAAGACCTACTTGTAAGTGTTTCGCACCTTTCCTTTATTTCGATCAATTTTGGGTTCCATATATCTCGGCTACCGTCCGAGCGACCTACGACCTACGATTTAGGGTTTTACAAGTTGTAATTCGAAGTATGTTCTGCCCATCGACCGACGACCGACGGCGGAAGTCTGCTGATGACTTCGACGAGATGCTGCGAGTTGTTGTCGTCAAGGAACACACACACATGACACACACACACAGAGGAGTATCTATACTATACAATACATACATCTAGAGAGAGTCCGGAGGAGGGTGCAAAGAAGAGTGTCGATCTCGGATGAAAAATGACCATAATTAACCCCAAGTTTAGATAGACTTTGGTGACAGTTGGGAAACATTTTAATGAATCGTCACGGATAAAGGATGAACCGTGACTCGGTCACACTGAGTTCAATATTAGGTTAATGAAATGTCAACAACGAGTTTAATATATATCAGGTTCACCGACACTTATTGTTCTTATAATATAAATGGTTAAAATAGTATTGATATTTTATTATTAACTCATTATTGAACTCAGCGTAACTCGTTACCGTCCCACTTATTTTGGCTTAGTTGAGTGAAGGACCAAAATATACACCACCTCCTGTAGAATGACTGTTGTGTTAGACTACTGGCCTATTTCACTTATCAAATTGACACGTACCAAAACATGAAAAGGCCATACATAAACTTAGGGGTTTTACTTGTAAGTATTTTTATGGATTCCTATTTAATTATCTGTCTGGTCTGATGTTCGTTCGACAGGAGATTATGATCAACATGATAGTTGTTTAAAACAAGTATTTTACCTGTTTGCCCTATGCATTCATGTTTACAAGTTGGTTCTCTTGACAAAACATATTTCATTTCCCGTTATTCTGGGATATTTTTTATGTTAATGTGTTGTTGGGTAGACATTTTGCACCGAGCTCCTAATTTTTATGTTACTTGCTCGTGCAATCGTATTCGATTTTTTTCAGCTCTATATCCTTATTTCTTTTGTTTCTCAACGTGTCTTAAGGCTTTACAGTTTTTTTACAGTTACTTTCAGGTGCTATTATCTGGAGTTCATTGATTCGATTACCCTCTTGTCACTTCGAAAATGAGGTAACACTTATGTCATAAATTTCTGACTATATTTTGTCAATCATTCATCATCTTGTTAGAATTTTTATGTTTTCATTAATGATTTTGTTTGTAGTTGCATTTTTTACATATATCTGACAATACATCTTCTTGTTTGCATTCGGACACATGTTCTCTATATCTTTAGCAATAATATGTTATAATTTTCTTTGTATCCCACTTATTAGATATATAACATATAAAGTTACCAAATGTCCCCTTGTGTTCCAACTAACAACATAATCTACCTTGCATCCCTTTTTTTTGTGCTTACACAATTTTTAAGGCAACTGACACATTCCTCGTTTGATTGACCAACTTTTTAATGACATAAGATTTTCACTTTAACTTTTAAGGATTACTTGTTGTCTATTTGAAGATTCAACTAGTCATTTCCATCATTCCTTCTAAAGTTTAAGAATATTAATGGATGCGATGCTATCCATTTTTCAAAATTTTAGGATGCATTTTTAATTATTATCCATGTTTTGATCTATAGTCATATGGATTGGAGCTGGATGGATTTGCCAAGAAATGTGGGCGGCTATTACGATGGTGTTGAGAACTTTTTAAAGTTTGCATATAAAAGTATACCATCGAGTCGAAAGATAAGATGTCCATGTGTGAAATGCGCATGCTTGAAAAAATGTGAAATGCATATTATTAGAGAACACCTCTACATAGACGGTGTTATAAAGGACAAACAGTTTTGGAAGTTCTATGGTGAAGAGTCAAGTTAGGGAAGATTTGAAGAAAGTGTAGATGAATCAAACATGTATGAAATGTTAGCTGATGTCTTTCCGACGTGTGATGATGAAGTATATGATAACGATTCGAAATCCTTTTTGGACTTGTTAAAAGAAGTCAACCAACCTGTTTTTCCTGGATGCAAGAATTTCAGCAAACTTTCTTTCATCATTCGATTGCTAAACCTTAAATGCATGGGTGGATTGAGCAATAAAATATTTGATGTTTTATTGAAGTTATTGAATGAGTTGCTCCCAGATGGGTCATCATTACCACGATCATTTTATGAGATAAAGAAGCTACTTGATAAGTTAGGATATGGCTATAGAAAGATTGATGCATGTCCGAACAATCGTATGTTGTATCAAAAAGAATATGAGAAGTGTAATTGTTGTCCCAAATGTGGTGAATCCCGGTGGAAGTCATTTAAATCGAGTAGCTCGAAAAAAAAGAAAAGAATACCTCAAAAGGTTCTCCGTCATTTTCCATTAATTCCACGACTAAAGAGACTCTTCACATGTTCAAAAACATCACTCAACATGAGATGCCATCATGAAAAATGTGAGGATGACGGTATGTTAAGACATCCCGCTGATTCGGCTTGCTGGAAAATATTAGATGCCATTGATGATTTTGGGTTAGAATGTCGCAATGTCCGTCTAGGATTAGCCTCTGATGGGTTCAACCCGTATGGGAACATGAACGTCACTCATAGTACATGGCCAGTGTTGATTGTACCTTATAATCTACCACCTTGGGAATGCATGAAAAGTACCAATATATTGTTGTCCCTTCTCATCTCTAGTCCAAAAGGTCCCAGTAACAAATATTGATGTTCTATTACAACCATTGATTGAGGAGCTACAAATCCTATGGAATGGTATTGATACTCTTCGATGTAGCTAAATGCGAGATTTTTGGTTGCGTGCGTATATTATGGACCATTAATGACTTTCCAAAGCATATGCTTACATGTCCGGTTGGAGTACTAAAGGTAAATTAGCTTGTCCTAACCGTAACAAAGACACATGTTCTACTTGGTTAGAGTGTAGTGCGAAATTTTGTTACACGGTCATCGTAGATGGCTTGGAAACAATCATAAATTCCGAAAGATGAGAACGAGAATTTGATGGTCATGAAGAATGGGGTGACAAGCCATTGATGCTATCGGGAGATCAAATCTTACAACAGCTAGAGCATTTTAACTCTCATGTTGCAAATGAAGACATCAAGAAGAAAGGTAAAAAGAGAAAGAGAAGTAAAAAGGATGATAGAAAGTACCTTGGGTGAAGAAAAATGAGTATTTTCTTCTCTCTACCTTATTGGAAATCATTGTTACTACGCCACAATTTAGATGTTATGCACACTGAGAGGAATGTGTGCGAGAGTATCATAGGCACCCTTCTATCCATTGAGGGGAAGAACAAAGATGGCTTGAAGGCTCGTCGAGACTTACAAAAGTTGGGTATAAGAGAATGTCTTCATCCACAAGAACTTGGACCAAGCAAAATAATGTTACCACCAGCTCATTTCACGTACAGGCGAAAGAGAAAGATATCATCTTCAAACTATTTCAATCCGTTAAGGTTCCTGATGGTTATTCTTCAAACATTGCAAAGCGCTTTCTCAACAAAGATAAGAAGTTGTGGGGGTTGAAGAGTCATGACTACCATGTGATCATGCAACAATTACTTTCAATTGCCGTTAGGGCACTCCCAAATATTAATCTATCTTCTTCACTAAGCGACATTTCTCACTTTTTCCTCAATATATGTTCAAAAGTTGCCTATCTTGTCAAGACTTTTACCAACAAGGCCTACATATTGCAAGAGTATTATGTGAACTAGAGATGATATTTCCTCCCAGTTTCTTTGATATCATGGTACACTTGATCATTCATCTAGCAGAGGAGGCGAGAATTGCTGGGCCGGTTCAATATAGATGGATGTACCCATTTGAGAGGTATCATCAATAGTAGAAGGTTTTTAATTGCCATTTAATATGAAAGTAGTAATCATTGTTTCATATCATTTCAGATATTTGGCTAAACTAAAGTCTTATGCGACAAACAAGACTTATCCTGAGGGTTCAATTGCAGAAGGTTATATTGTTGCAGAGACAATCACTTTTGCCTCTCGATATCTAAATGATGATGTAGAGACATGGTTCAATAAGCCACGCCGACAAGCAGAATATAGACCAAAAGAAGTGGAGGAAGGATGGGAAATTTTCATGGAGACATGTCGCCCACTTGGAGCAGCTACAACATATCGATTACAAATTAATGAGTTGGAAGAGATTCATAAATATATCCTATTCAATCGTACCACTATGAACAAGTTGATTAAGTCGATGTACTATTATAACATGTAGTTATGTTATTTGTACATCTCCATCAAGCATCCAAAATAATATTGTTTGTTTCTTGATTTCAATGCAGACTCCACATTGATGAGGTTAGAGAAACTTGTCCTGAGCTTCTTAACACTGATATGGAACAGATTCATACACGTACCTTCGTAGAATGGCTTAAATTTAAGGTAACTAGCATAAGCTCCGTTGGATTTAACGTTAAATTTATTAGGTTGTGATTGTAAATTCTGCATTAAAGTTAAATGATATTTTTAATTTGCTTAGGTGCACAAGGAACAAGAGATGACCACAGGAGACATGTCATCTTATCTTCGTTGGATTAAAGATTTGCCAATGTACGTCGTTAAGAAATATAAGTCATGTATAGCCAACGGTTTTAGGTTTCACACTAAAAGTCTTGAAGAACGTCGAGTGACCCAAAACTCAAAAGTTATGCGAGGCCGAAGATAATGTGATTTACTACGGTGTTCTTCATGAAATTCTAGAAGTTGATTACTATGGACACATGAGGGTAATATTGTTTAAGTGTGATTGGGTAGATTTGCATAGAGGTGTCAAACAGGATGGACCTCTTACCCTTGTAAATCTTTTATGTAAGTTAAGAACAAGTGAATGTTATATTCTAGCATCACACGCAGAGCAAGTTTGGTATGTGGAGGATCCTAGGAACCTTGGTTGGTGTGTTGTTCGCAAGACAACTCCCCAAGATTTTTACAACTTATCAAGACATAGTTCTGAAGACAAGCCCGATTTTCTGGACATACAACCAACACAAGCAGAGCAAGGACAAAGTTACCAAGATGACAATGATAATCAGAACATAGCGGTCGTAGATCCGATATAGATGGGATTGAAGTTTAATGTAACTCAATCACCGAATTTTGATATTCGCATGTATGCTAATGTCGACCGAATTTTGATATAGATCGTTATGTATGCATGTTTATGTATGAATGTCATTGTTAATGTCGAGTGAATTTTGATATAGACTAATTTTGATATTCCGCATGTATGAATTTTGATATAGATCGTTATGTATGCATGTTTATGTATGAATATCATTGTTAATGTCGACCGAATTTTGATATAGACCGAATTTTGATATAAACTCGAATAATGATATTACGCATGTATGAATTTTGATATAGACCGTTATGGATGCATGTTCACTACCGATGGTGCGGACCTTTTGTTTTGTTTCCAAATTTTCTTTGTCTAGGTGGGGTTTTAAAAGATGTTGATTCAGAGAGGTTTGTAGCTACACTTTTTCCGTTTACTACCGACGATAAAATTACCGAAAGTGTCAATTTCGGGGGAAGAAGATTATGGAATCACCGTCATACAAATCTCGATGGTGTCAAATCCAAGGAGAAGGGTTGTGGGAGCCCGATACATCATCCAATCCACTCCCACCGAAGAAAATCAAACATATTTCGTACATCTATGACATCTCATCCACAGAAAGAACAAGTTGGACTCGGAACTATTCCAACTTTACATAGAGTATGTTTTCTTCTACCTTGGTGTTTTGTTTTTTTGCCCTTTTCTATACGTAACATATTTTTTACATAATGCATGAAAGCAGCATAACTTTATGATAAATCCATTGCATAACATAGTGCTACATAACAGAGTTTTGTCCCCTCATATATAGAACCTCATATATATTTCTATGTCTATTTATATGTCCGATGGGAGTAGATTTAAAACTTGCTCTGTTTTAGGAATTTTGGGATCATTTCTAGATTATTCTTGAGTCATTGGGCAGAAAAAAAAAGAGATTCGGGTTTTTAACATTTAGGTGAAGTATGCATACAATTTTGATTCGACTATTTCTTGTTGCTTGCATAACATTGCATGCATATCAGATTCGACTATTTCATGTTATTTGTAATTCCATTGCATAACATGGTTATACATAATAGATTTTTGTCATCTCATGAAATATTTGAATGTTTTGATACTAAGAATCTTATGCCCTTTTGTGTATTTTGATGCAGAGGCCCTTATTAGCACATGTTTCAAGGTGATGTATGCATACAATTTAGATCCGACTTTTCTTGTTGCTTGCAACATCTAGTTTTTTATTTAGACTTTAATATACTTTAACATTGCTAGGAGTCCGTCAGTTTCTCTTTGATTTTGACTGATGCATGTTACTTTTTTATTGTCTGGACAGATCTTGTGCAATTTGGCTGGTCTCACAACATTTGACCCTTCAGACATATTACTTTATTGTGCAGATTTGTATCTTTGTTTTTTTTAACGTTTCTACATCATAGCTAACTCTAACTTGTTTGAATTGTGCAGCCATATGTGGGGCCAACTTCAAATTAGCCAAAGTATAAGTGCTGCAATTATAGATTGTTTATTGTTTTCTATGTATATTAACGGTAGTCGTAGGATTGTAGAGTACATTCAGTAGGAAGAGATTTTCTCCAAGTCTTATATCCTTGTTCCAATAGTAGATGGGTAAGTGGAAATTAAATTTTGTTCTGATGCAGAATATGATACATTATTTGTCACCTCTCTAACCAAAGATGTTGTAGTGGTCATTGGAGACCTGATTTTGTGCAACTTGGTCACTCTTTTGAGTCCGAATTTGGACCATCTATGATTGTTCTAGACTCACTTCGTTGTCCGAGCCACGAGGCGGTGAACCTCTCATTAGGAGGTAAATTGCACCCTATGCTTTTTCTTCTTTTTGTGTACCCTAATCTAGGATCTTAATTTATGATTGTTGTCTTCTCGAAAGTTGGTCAAGGATATATACAATGCAGAAGGGAAGATGATTAGTAAGAAGACCTTAAAATCCATTCCATTCTTCATTCCCAAGGTATTAAGAAACTAGACTTTCACAAGATTACGTAAGAAATATGTGGTGTTTACATTGCCTTCTTCTAGGTGCCACAACAAAGAGATGACGTTGAATGTGGGTTTTTCACACTATATTTTGCATATCTTTTCCTTAAGAGTGCTCCACCGACCTTTTCTCGACTATCATCTCCAACTTTGGTAAATCTTGGATCTCAACCTTTTCTTATTTTTGTCCCAATCAAGTTAGTGTTACTTCATAATTGCTTTTATTTGCTCAATAATGTAGATGTCGGAAGATTGGTTTAGCACGAGGGAAATTGATGGTTTCATTATGAAAGTAATAACGTACGCTAAACGGGGAGACTTGTGGGTATCTTCGGCTTCATCATCCACAAAGTGTGAGGAGGAAAATGAAGTTGCTCCCAAGGGAGAAGACACCGAAATTGAAAGTCCCTGAAGTTGTAAAAGAAAACGAGAGGCCGCACATATTGCCGAGATGTGCATGTGCTAGAGGATGGGAAACTCATTTCGTTGAGTGGAATGAGTTAGGACAACCGGTTGGGAAGGGTGGAAGGTCACTTAGGACCTTTTTGGGTACAATTGTCAGGAATGCTGACAAATGCCCAATCAACATTGGATCTTGGGATAAGATGCCACAAGATAATGTTGATGACATCTGAGCATTTATTAAGGTAAATTTTTTAAAGTAGATCTTATTAGTTAGTATCAACGTTAAGTGTCTTTTACCCTTACTGTTGTTGTCAAACTTATGTAGAGAAAATATGAAGTTGATGAGGGAGATGTATTCCAGAAGATGTTTATAATGAAATACCTTGGGCATAAATGGAGATATCACAAGTACTGCCTAAGGAAAAATATTTTGAACAAAAAGATCCACCTGGTCTGTATATTTCTAGTGAGATGTGGGAGTCCGCGAAGGCATCTTGGTCATCTCCTGATTTCCAAGTAAGAGTCAATGCTGTTTAGTATGAAAGTAGTCTTTTCCTTGGTTAGTTGAGTCGATACGAGTATTAAAGGTATAGACAGGTTAATACATTTCTTTTCCTATTGATAGAAGAAAAGCGAAGTGAATCAAAAGAAGAAAAGTCTGCATAAAATTTATCATTGTGCTGGAACTCAGTCCTTTGAAGATGTAAGGAAACTAGAGGTACATGTTCTATCCTGAATTAACATACGCTCGTTGGTCATTTCAGTTATCTTTATCCTGATTTAACATTTAATTTATCATTGGTCATTTCCTGTTAACTTTTCAGGTCGCTAAAACTAGGATGGATGTGGATAGGGCAGACATATTCATCATCACGCACACAAAGAAAGATGGAAAGGCTGTAAACGATGATTGTGCCCTTGCAAATTGTAAGTACTTATTAATTGTTATATCATTACAAGATTTAGAGTCATGTTACTAATACCTTAGGCAATGCAGGAAAGACTCAAGGCTATAAAATCAGTTGCACCATCGACCAGCATGCATTCCATTGCAGCTAAATCGGATGTTTTCTCAAAAGTCATGGGAAAGGACAAGAATGGAAGAGTCAGGGGCATTGGCACAGGTCCATCCCCCACTTACATTTGGGGAGAGAAGGGTGAATCCTCCAATGTTCTAAGGAAAGAGTTATATGAACGTCTCCAACTTCTAGAATCGAAAGTTGCTAAACTGGAGAACAGACCCCAAGAAGAGGTATACAATTTTGATTATATACATAATTTTTTGGAAGTTTCATAAGTGAGACAGGTTTGCACCCATCCTAATTGATTCTGGAATTTCCTTGTAGTCTGGAATCCGATCATTAGCTGCAAGCAAGATGTCACCATCGGATGCAAAAAATGTAAGTTAATAACTCTATCCACCTATCATCAATGTTTTAAAATGTAAGTCCCCTGTTTCTTATCAGAAAGTAGTAGGTTAGTACTGATTAGTTTCATTGTAATCTCGATTAATGAAACAATTAATTTTCATTAGTACTAATTAGCGGTAGGTTAGTCGGAATTAGTACTAATCAGTAGTAGGTTAGTACTGATTAGTTTCATTGTAAAATTCTCTTTAGTTTCATTGGTTAAGTTCTGTTTAATGTTTTGTTGTTAGCGTATTCTTTTCTTGTAATTCTCTTTGAGAATGTTTTATATTATTTTTTTATTATTTTACATCCTCTTGTTCACCTGTACTAATCCGAAGCACCTCAAAGTTCATTATATTTTGAATACCTCTTCCACGAGATTCATGGATGTTCATTATGCCTTAAGTAATCGCTTTTGATTATTTCAAAAGTATTTCTCGTATAGAACATATGTTTTTATACTTATACAAAAAGTGTAAGTTAAAGGATGTCGTTTTGTTCGTTTTCTCCCAATTAAATTCCCGTGGTCATTCGGTATGTTAATCTGTACATTTTTGGGTGTACCATATCAATAGGTAGGGAGAAGGGTGAAGCTCATGGATTTAGAGGGTTAGTGTGTTGCTGAAGGTTTTTTTATCAGTGACAACCCTTCAAAAATGGTGATGGACAGATGTCATGGGGAAGTTTTTTATGAGGTCTCAGTTCTCATTGTCACAAACCCGAATGCCCCTCTGTTTGTGAAGGACAATCATAGAATGAAGATGCAGATGCCATTGGAAGTCATATAATCCGGTGGAGAGATTATGTAAGTCATTCATACAATTGAAAATACATCACACAAATTTTCATGTTGCTCACTTCTTTTTTTAAATTTTTATGGCCATTGCGAGTTATCTTCCACCAAGATTGATTACATTAGCATCCACAAAGGTTATCTTCAACCAATATTGCTTACTTGTGCATCCACGAAGGACATTTCAAATTTTAAATATTTCTGATGTATGTTGGTTGTGTTTGAAAACTGAAAACACTTGTTTCATCTCACTTCGGTGTATCATACATGTGTAACTGTGTTACTCCAACAGTGTCTTAGACTTCTTTATTTTTAACTTAGAAGCTCAATGTAATATGTAATTCTGATGTATGCTGGTTGGTGCTTGTTTTTTTCAGTAATGTACAAATTTTAATCATGTAAGTCCCAATTCTGTGTGTTTTTTGGATTGGATATATACCATTTTAAATTCGCATCCTTAGTAATGGTCTCTACTTTTATCACATTTTACACATGAGAAGGAGTCAAATAAGAGGCAGGTTTAAATCTTTTCTTGTAGACCATATAATTTTGCAGATCCATGCCTCTTCTGAGGTACCGCTGGGTGCAGGTTGTTCTGGGTCTTTTTTGTAGCTTATGTTCTACAAGCCCAGGATCCACAACTTACGTGCAGATCTATGCCTCTTCTGGGCTACTGCTGGGTCATAATTCCTGAATCCACAACATAGGTGCAGATCCATGCCTATTCTGGGCGACTGCTGGGTCAGATATTCTGGACTAGTGGCCATCTTTCCCATCCTCTTCTGGGCTACCGCCGGGGTCGGAAATTCATGGATCCCCCTTTTGTTCTAGTGCTCGAGCATCCATCCAGATTCCTTCCAAATTTTCCCAGCCTTGTGGTCAATTTGGTACAAGATTGACTTGGAGATAAACTCACAAACTCATGTTCAGGAGAGGTTTTTTTCTTTTATTTTATGTGTCTAGCTATTTCTTTTAATTTTCAGAGATTTCTAAAAGAAATCCCTCCTTATAAATTAAGCCACCGAACACAACCCAACTTATCTCTTGGGGGCAATTTGGTATAAGATTGATTTGGATATAAACTTAACCTATTTATATATCCTCATAATTTAGGAAATAAATTTATTTATCTTTAAGATTTAGCAGATAAATCAAACTTATTCCATAAATAATACGGTGCTTTGAACCGCCCTTGACAAATGCCGCTAATTAAAGCAAGTTCCAATCTAGTATAATATATAAGTTTGGTGGCAAGTAAAAATTTAGATGGGGAATTAAGTTGTACTGGTATTTTACTCTCAAATATATTCTTGCGCCGAAAAATGAGATTTTTATCATAAACGAGTTGGTAGGTCTCTTACCATGAATTCTTATATCTAATATGAGTTGAGCAAAAACAAATGAAGCCTAGCTTCCACGTAGAGGTTCAAGCAAATTAAAATGAACAATTGATCTATATGAAATTAAAAAGTATGAACTTCGCAGCCCTTTGATAAGGTAAAGATATAATTAATTAGCCTCTCACTTAGGTGTTAATGCCAGAGATGTCTCCTTTCTGTGGAAGGAGTAGGAAACATAAAAAGAGATAATGTTGAATTTAACTTCATGTTGACTAGTTCGTATGTGTAAATTTATTTTTGATAAATTTAATTTGAAATTTGAGATTTGAATGGAACAATGTGTAATGAAATAGGTTGTATGGAACAATGTGTCAAGAGATGAAATATGAATGGATGTATGGAATAGGTTGTATGCAATAGGATACATGTATGAAACAGGTTGTATGGAATAGGTTGAATGGATGTATGGAATAGGTCATCTAATGTATGAAACAGGTTGTATGCAACAGGATTCATGTATGAAACAATGTGATTCAATGGAAGTATGAATGAAACAGGTTGTATGAAACATGCTATATGGAAAAGTGTGAAGAGGTGGACCAATATTGTATGTAACTGGTTGTATGGAACATGGAACATCTTGTATGAATGAAACAATGTGATTGAATGGAACATGGTATGTAATGATGTGTATGGATAAGTGTGGCTGTGGAACAATGTGTATACGATTGGTTGAACAACTTGTATGAATACCTACGGTCTCTAGCCGTAGGTAAATGTAAAACGCTGCCACAGATCGAATTAATTTTTTATCGCTACTATTACCTACGTGAGGAACCGTAGGTATGCATGTTTGTATCAATTTTCTTGACTTGCGCTTGCTAAACAGGTAATCATGTTTTACCAATGGGTATATATTCCGTAGGTATACATAGGGACTATACCTATGGGTGTTGTTGAATCGTAGGTATAGTACATGTACTATACCTACGTGACATACCGTAGGTAAAATATATACCGACATGTCCTAGCCCGACGCGACTTCCTACGGGTGGTCCCGTAGGTAAATTGAAATACCTACGGGAAAATAAGCTTTACCTACGTTTTTCTCGCATAGGTAAAGGACGAATTTGGCGTAGTGAACAATTCCTATAGATCGGATAAAATTAAGTGTTCTCATACTCTCTTAGCCACTCAAGTGTGCAGCCTATAGTTGTATTCACACGTACTGTCTTCGAAGTTGGGTTCTTCTTTATACCGGACCTTCTAGCTACCCCCAGGTGAAGCTCCATCTACTCTTGAAGGTCTCTAAGGTGGGAAAATGTTAAGGAGATGTTTGTGGTTAAAATTAGCACCATTATTTTGATAGGGTTTGTGCTCTCTTCGCTATTATTTATAGAACTTGGAGTTTTTCACAAAAACCTAACCCGGTTCCATAAATAACGCTCATGCTCTAAAACATACATCTTAGTACATATAAATGTGACTTAATAGGTCCAATAGACCATTTTGTTGAGGCCTAATTAAAAAATATTTTCTTTTAAATTAAATTTATTATCTTATAATAGATTTAATAGCCTGTCGATTATTTAGGGTACAAGCCATGTCCTATGATCCCAAATGACTTTGGAGATAAACTTTTCTCTAAGGAGTCTTTCCATCATTAGTTACCACATGGATATAAATTTTCGTATGTTCAATGTCCGTATTGGATAGGAGTATGGCATTGACTATCAACTCTTAGTCATTCTGATACTATGGAATATTGTACTTGGAATTGGATCAATTCAAAAACTCTTTTTCAAATATCATATCTACCTTGGCTAAAGATTTAGAGTATTATCCATTGAATATTCTCTCTCTCTCTCTCTCTCTCTCTCTCTCTCTCTCTCTCTCTCTCTCTCTCTCTCTTTCTCTTCTACCAACAATGAACAATTCGTTATTATTTGCTCACTTGCCTTCATTGGATTTCCCATATGCCTAATTCATTAATGTATAGGACCCCAATACTAAGTGATCTATAAGTCAATAGTCAAAGTACATGGTCTGCATGACAAGGCATCTTTGGCAACTCACATAAAAAATCCAACAATGCTATCATATGATAGTGTACCTTGATCGACAGTTTGATAAGACTCCATCTAGGGATGTTACACTGGTCAATTTAGTACACTCATTCCTCTAATGAGCACATATACATATATCTTAATATCTCCACACTAATGACCAATAAAGTCAGACAATATTATCACATGAGAAGATATCACATACACTAGTTTTATCAGATCCTTAATGTCTTGTCTTAAGGATCCTACACTAGGAATAATTTGATCACATGCCTCTAGATAATTGATCTCATTATCATTATCTCATGATTCAATCATCATTGCATGCAATCTAGGAATTCATTATGGTAGAAAGATAATACAAAAAATGTAAGATCATATCAAATATGATTGACTTGTAAAGTATACATTTCTTTCACTTAAAACACATGGGGGAGATGTAGAAAAAACAAAGAAACTATTAAAAAAAGAAGGTAATAACATATATTTAGTTTTTTTCATTATTGTCTATTCAAACTAATATTACATGACAATCACTAGAAGTGGCTCATGGGAATGTGCTTTACAATATGATGATGATCAATTGATAGAAATGTATGTCCTACAAATTAATCATATATGATATGACTTGACATTTTTAGAAATATCTCATTTAATTAAACAAGTAAATTTTCATTACTAGTTCTTACTTGATGAGAACATTGTGTAGACACGCAATTTTGGCCCAGTTGGAGAGTTTAAATTCTTGTTTTCGTGGAGAATATTCAAAGCGGATCGTGTTTTCCAGATGGATCAAGTTTCTGGCACGTTCTAAAGGGAGGTCAATGGAGCGATCAGCCGCGCCAAACACCCCGTGTATAGGGTACCTGGCGCCCTGTTTATAGGGCACCTGGCGCCCTATAAACAGGGCACCTGGCGCCCTGTATATAGGGCACCAAGCGCCCTGTTTATAGGGCGCCAGGCGCCCTATATACAGGGCGCCTGGCACCGTATCAAATCGATTTGACAGGCTGATTTGACCTCCCGTAGTGACTCGTCTTGTCAACCTGACAGACCTCATGATGCTAGCGCCCTATACAGGGCGCTATGCCACATGGCACTGTTTTTCGAAAATGGCCAAAGTGCCCTCTTTTGGGCTATAAATAGAGCTCCATTTGGAGCTTGGAGGAGGTTCCAACTTCGTGCCACCCTAGAGCTCATCCAACACCACGTCTCTAAGCCAGTTTCACCCCCCACAAGCCTCTAAACCGATCCAAATTCGTTCACCAAAAACCCTAAAAACCTTCTGTTTCTGTCACCCAGAAACATGATTTTTCTCCAACTTTGAGAGCTTCTATCCGTCTCTCCTCTTACATCCAGCATCCAAACCACCTTTCATTAGCTTCATTTGCATATTGTCTACAAGGAGGAGCCCCTACTTCGTCCCGGAAGCCATCCAGCACTCCGGAGCGGCGTTGCGAAGAGGGGAAGAAAATCTGTTCGGGCCAGACTTAGTGCCCCGTATACAGGGCGCTTTGACTTGGTCAACGCGCCCCATAAAGGGGGCACCTGCTCCTGGCGCCCTATATATAGGGCACCAGGAAGGGCAGAAGCTCGTTTTTATCATTTTCGAATTCCGATCGCCCGTTTAATCGAGTTTTCGTCTTCCTCTTTCATCCTAGCATTGATCATCATGTTATTTGGCATGTCTTAGAACATTTTGCATCTCATATATGTTTAAAAACCTACCAAAAATAGGGGTTGGGATTCCGTCCCAATCCGGTTAGTCTCCTTTCATTTGCATGTTCGAATTCAAATTTGAGCACGATACCATGCTTTCATTAGAACTAATGAACCTTTCACTTGTTTCTATGTTTTCTTATGGACATTCTTAGGTAAATCCGATTGAGGCGGAGCTTCAACCGGATCGAAGACGAAGGACTCACTAAGCTCTCTTCTTTCGGCCGGCCGAGAGAGGAGAAGTCGGAACTCAACAATCTCCCCGCTTCCAAAGGTACGACGGTCACTTCTCCATTTCACTTATTTTCATTCTACCATATTTTGGAGTCTTTGGCTCCTGGCGACCACACCCACCATCATCCCATCCACCAAGTCCCCAAAGCGAGCGTAGTCGCCGGAAGGGGGAGATCCGCGGATGTCCCGTTTCGGGTGCTTACACATTGTAATAAAATTCTTGATCACAAGCAATGATTATTAAATCATGGTGGGATTATGATAATGAGATCAATCATGTAGAAGTATGCGATATAAATGTTCCTAGTCATAGGTCCTTGAGGCAACACATCAAGAATCTAAATAGACTAATATATGTATTGTCTTCTCATGTGATGAGGATGACCAATCTCATTAATTATTAATGTGGAGAATATTAAGATACATATACAAGTACTCATTAGTCAAATGAGTTCACAGAACTGACAAAATTAGAAATTCTGAATGGTATTTTACCAAACTGTCAATCATGGTAATCTATCATCACGGTTGTATGGTTGGATCTTTAACTTGAGTCGTCAAAGATGCCTTATTGGGCAAAATTGTTGCTTTGACTATTGACTTATGGATCACCATCTCAATGGACCTATATAGCAATGAATTGGGTACAAGAGAAACCTAGAAATAAGGTTTGTCTTTCTTATATTAGTGGCATCACATGTGTGATATACAGTCAAGAAATGTCAATGAAGTAATGAATTTGTCTTTCTTTAGATTTGAGTTTAAAAATTCTTAAAATATTATTAATTTATTTATAGTCACTAAGTGAGATAACTAAAGGCAATTGAACTCATCCCTCAATACCATATAGAAGAGGAATAACAAATATTCATCAATCAAAAAGAGATTATATAAGCAGTTATTTTAGTTGTTAATTTGTTGTTAAGTTAAGTTAACATGTATTTTTATAATTTTAAATGCTATAATTAGGTACAAAAAAGGTCCTACCAATCCAAAGATGTTCTAGATGACATAGACTTATAAATAGCCTATTGGGTTCACTATCTAGAGCAATGAAGATAGTCATCAAAGATGATAAGTGTATCAATTTGTTTATTTACATTGTTGAATATTAATTGTATGTGTTAATAAAATATTTTCTTTTGGATAACATTACACGATCGATGGCCCCAACATCTAATTTCTCTAAGGCTAGGAAACTAGAACATCTATTCAGCACTAAGTATACATTCATCGAGGTGCTACTACCTCCAAGGCACTACTAGTTTAGGAGTTGATAGATAAAGTAAAGAAGTAACCGACCGAGATTTAAAAGTAAAATATTGATATTAAGAAGCAAAATATCGAGATTGCTTTTTTGAATCAACAAATGTATGATTAACATAAGAGTTTTATGGATACAATAAAATGGCAAACTCAACAAAAATTAGCTATAATTGATTGAAGAATCTCTCACTAGTTGATTCATCGAGCACAATGTCACCTCTGAGACAGAGATGGGGGATGGAGAGGGCAAGGACGAGGACAATGATAATGACGAGGATGATAAATCCTTGGTAGAGAATGAGTGATAGAGAGATTGTATTTTTATTTTTTTACATGAACATTTAAGTATATATAATTGTGTGAATAAATTTAATTTGTTCTATTTCTACATTATCATTTTTCTTCCATATATGTGCAATGTGGTTTATTGTTAAGTGTACGATGAAATGTATGGTCCGTGGATGATTGGATGAAATGTGTGGTTTGTGTGGTGTATGTATGCAATATATGGATGAAAAATAGCAACTCGAATTTAATTATCTGACTTTACAAGTTTCCTGTACAGTTCATGCATGCATATATTTGTATATTTTAATATATAATATATTTTTAAACTAAATATTATTGATGGTGACTTTAAGCTGTCATCAATAAGTTCTCCTAATAGTCAAGGAATTATCGATGATAGCTTTAAGTAGTTGCCAATAAGATTTCTTGATAGTTAGAGATTTACTAGCGATGACTTTAAACCATCATAAATATAATCACTCCCAATACCCAAGAAGAATTTTAGGTGCTCGGTGACCTCTTTGGTGACAACCTTAATATATCAGAAGCTGATCAAAGCCATTGCTAGTATGTTATTCGCGATAACTTGTAAGTCGTCATTGATATATTTAATAGTGACAGCTTATATGAAGTCACCACAAAACCTTATGGGGTGTTTGGTTATATGATAATGAAGGTTTTTGTTTTAATATTTAAAAATTATAAGAAAATTTGTTAAAAGAGGTGTTTGGTAACCATGACAATTTTATGTTTTAAAAGTGATTTTTTTCTTAAAAAAAAGAGGGTCTCACCTCTTTTTTTTTGTGGTCCCCCACTTTGTTTGGTCACGAGTGGTGGTTACTCTTTTTTGTAATCACATCCCTCCAAACATGATAATTTTATGTCATGAGTTGGTTCACTTTTTATTTTAATACAATTTTTTATCATGAAAGTGTACAAAAAATTACCATGTAACCAAACACCCCATTAGCGTTGATGGCTTTTGACTTGTTGGGGATGACTCAATAACCAATTTTCTTATAGTGATATTCCTGTATGTACGCGCTTGTTATCTTAAATTGATGCTCCAGTTTCTCTCTTCACCTTGAACACAATGCTCCCATTGAAAATAAGTTATATAGTCAGATTGGATCGATTAATTATAAGAAAAGCATAATACATTTGAACCCTGTAAGTTAAATAAGACTATCAGTTCTCTTATTCTAGGGACAACATCCCTCTTCCATTTATTTAGCTTCGTGCCGTGGCGTTCTACTTCTACCTAATTTTCTCGTTCCCTTCTTTGCAAACCCTAACAGAGCATGTGGGGCTTGGCATTTGGCAACCATCTTTCGCTTGCTTTGCTGCTCTCTGCAGAGAGCCACCTGCACGCCCTCTTTGAAACACGGAGGAAAACAAAACAAAGGGATTAAAGCAAACACGGCTAACTGGTGCAGGCGCTTTAAAAGATGCACCGGCTTCTGATCCGTGAGAAGCAGCCATCACCGTACGTATAGGAACATCGGGCACGCAGGTGATCAGGCGCGCGTCTGCCTGAAAAGATGGCCTCTCCGGCAATCCACCCCGACCCTCCTGTCTTTCCACGTTCTGTGTGTTCTGTAGCGCACAGCTTGCCCTGGTAAGTCGCTTTAGGCATCCATCGTCTGCACAGTGGCTCGTGGCCATGAAGCTGCTTGCTGTTCGGCAGCTTCCCACCAACTATATCGTCTTATATATATATAATCAAACACTTGTAATTAATTAGAGACGAAAATATTATTAGTCTCATGGGAAGCCCCATGTGTATGGTGGTGACTAACTCCATCGGGAAGGAGATCAAACGTCGATCCAGCTGGATTTTCTTGCGTTGGGTCATGTACGACAACGTAGTACGACAAGGCTCCTTACCGAAGAGCATCTCCTTAAACCCATACGCATAAAGCTGTCTTTCTTTATATACCCAGATCGATAATTGTCATCTGATAGTCGATCCTCTCGCATGCTTTTGTCTAGGGGCTTTAAATTTCAGTCCTACAAGGGGATGTCTATTTATTTTTTTGATCCCACCGTCAAAACAAGTTATTGTTTAATCCCAAAACTGTAACATTTAATGCTTTTACTCCTTTTCATTTATACCCAAATTCCCTTCCATTTTTATCCTCATTGATCTGCTGTCAACTCTCGATCTCTCACCAGTAAAAACCCCTTTAACACGTCGGAGACGGTGTTAATTATCGCTCACTAATCCCCAAGTACAGTTACCAAATTTTCACTTTATCAGGTAGCTTAAAAATAATTATTTGTTGTAATTATTTCTCTGTTGTGGTTTTTTATATATAATCAAGATAAGTTTCATAAATCCTAAAATTGCATGTGATCATATTTTCATGAAATTAATTTTATTTTTCTTGATTATATATAAAAGTTTAAATATCTTTGAAAATATTTCAATATTATGTTTATTGACTGTTGCAGTCTCATGCAGTCGTAGTTGTTTAGAAAATCAGACCAGAAAAGCACAAAAGGCACCTAGAGAGTAAAATTGGAAATTACTTATAAATTCTGTTAGAGTTAACAATGTTAGGAAAGATTACTGGTGGGAGTTGTAAAATATTTAAATTTTAAAGTAAAAAATAATTATTAAACACATGGGGACTAAAACAAATAAAGACCCCGTAAAATGGGGGCAGAAGCTGATTTATCCTTTGTCTATTATTGGATAGAACAGTGTTATTAAAATGCTCAAAAAGGTTTTTATGGATTGAGTGTGAAGTTGTCCTAGACAAGGGGTTTTATGGATAGCAAATTAAACCACTGCAGACTAACTTCTTCGGACGGGTCATTTGGTGGAACCTCGTGTGTTCTCTTGATGGAGCATTGGCGTACGTATATATATACTGTCGTCTGAAATGCTTGCATACTCTCTGATTAGAGTATATAGAGATAATAATCTTAATTGAGTATATGGCTTGTTTTTAAAAATTACACAAGCTCTAAAGAATAGGGAGTCATAAGACTATCAAAATATATATAATTTCAAAAGTTGATTGCTCTATTTGGAAATAATATTAGGGGGTTTGAAACGACGACACGACACCCACACACTATAGCCACTGTGTCCTCTTCAAGTCACCAAGATTATTATAATGGAATATCTTGGAGCAGGTAGAATGGCGCCATGGCTGAGGGCCTCTTTGGTTGCCCGTAAAATAGGCCACTAGTACCACATTTTGCTAAAAAATATCATAGCCATTTTTCTTTGGATATCTGGAAAATGAGTGTTTTCTGAAGCCCATACTAATGCTTTGCTGTGATTAACCTTAACCAATTTTCTGTTGTTATGTAGACTTTTAATTTTGCTTATTAATGAATATCGAAATTGAGTTCTTAAATAATATTTTTATATATTTTAATTTTAAATAAAATATTTTTTAGAACGATAAACTGGGTAGCTAGTAACTACGGGAAAATAGGTTATTTAAATTCATATGATTTAAGATTCTAATTGACTTAAGTTCTAAAATATGAAATTTTAGAGAATGATTTACAAATATTTAAATATTGAAAGGACATTCATAAAAATAATTAACCAATAATCAAATGATGAATGATTACTTTAAGAAAAATAAGTTTCATCTAACCAAATGGTAGTTTATGTTCAGTTTACTCTTTGAAAATTGTTTTACTTGATTTTACATTTACAAAGATCTAAATGAACCTTTAGCAAAAGATTGATAGGGGGTGGGGGTGTTGGGGGCGCTTTCTAACTGTGCTTCACAGTGGCCAGGCCAGGCTGCCAACCCTTGACAAGTGGGCTAGCTAGAGAGGTGTAAAGTATCAGTGTAAATAGACTCACAGGAAGCATATTTTTAGATATTAAACATCAATATATTATTGAAAATGTAAAATATAGTTAAACCCGCTTGAGTCATATTTGAACAGAAATAAAGATAATACTTAAATAATACTCTGTTTGCGAATAGAGTGATCCTATTTTCGAATCCACCGTCAGATATCACGACGTACGAATAAGAACAACGAATATATAGATTAAAAGGGGGAAAAAAGGAAAAGACATGAAGCTCATGTAGCAAGTTCTTTTACACAGAAGAACGAAACCCGAAATTCAATACCCCAAAACCCAGCTGCTGCTACGGCAAGACCATACCGAGCGCCGCCCGCTCCGTCGGCACACACCACCCGCCATTAACAGACACTTCTGGGCTCAGCGTTCGCACTCGGGAGGGGCGGTGGGAAACCGGTCTTCGTCCGCGCAGTAGTCGTAGATGAGATGATGCGCGCGCACCCACAGAAGCTGGTGGCTCTGATGCACGCTCAGCTCTTCCATCACCGGCTCCTGCCACCAGAACAGCCTCCCTCCTTCCTCTCCCCCGCCGCTGCACCTTCTCCGGTCCTCCTCCCACCCCGCTGCCGTCCCGCACTCGCAGGCGTCTATCCGCAGGTTGCGGTAGCTCGTGAAGAAGGGCGCGTGCGACCAGTCGGTTTTCACGCGGCCGCCCTGCGTCGCCCAGTCGTCGGCGTTCCATATGGAGCTGTACACACCCATCGGTTGGTCCCCGGGGAAGGCCTGGCCCTTCTCCTCCTTGTTCTCGAACGCCCGAATCGGGGTCTCGTCCACCATGAACACAACCTGCTTCGGATTCCAGAGGATGCTGTAGTTGTGGAAGCCGACGGTGGGATCGAACCAGAGATCCACGCGCTGCTCCCGGTTACCGACGCCGTTGACGTAGACGTTGGTCTGCACCAGGATAGGCTCCCCCGTCGTGTTGCCCAGGAACTCGAAGTCGAACTCGTGGTGGTTCGTCCCTTCCGATGACATCTGGCCGTGGAAGGCAACGAACGCACGCCCGGGTCAAAGGAAAGATCGACTTATCTTTATAAACCTCAAAATCGAAGTTGAAGGACCTAAAAAATTATTGAATTTTCTTATGTTTCGTTAATATAAGATCCACTATCCTACCATTATTTCTGATTTGCTAGATATCTTCTTCCAAACATCAGATTGAAAGATTCAGAATTTATAAATTATTGAACTTTTGTTTCGTCCACGTGAGACAATATAACCCACGGCATCAACAATCGGCGGAGGCCACAGCTCAAGATGATTCTCGTGTGTGCTTACATAGAAAGCGGTGACCACCCCGGCGGAGTCGCCGGCGACGAGCTTGATCTCGGCACTGGCCTTGCCGAAGAGATACTTGGTCTTGGAGGCGAAGCCGGAGCCTGCAAGGGTCACCGGATCAACAGAGATCCATGAACCAAACAGGCATAACATATGTCCGATGGGCCGGCGTTACCAGAAGAGAGTAGCACTCGAGAAAGTCACACGGCACAAGTAAGAAGAAACCATGGAAGGAAACACGGTAAAAGGCAGAACTTGGTTGAGTGGTTCCTGGTAATTAAGTACCAGTGTAGTTGTCGAGCTTGAGCTGGACGAGCTCTCCGTCATAGAGGACGTGATCGAAGGCCCAGCTTGGCTGGAAGAGCTCGTCGAATCTGGCGCAGCTCGCAGGCCAGGCGAGGAAGAACGACGCCATCACTATGCAGCTTCTAACTGCATCCACGCCGGTAACCCCCATTGGCGTACAACAACAGAACACCCAGAAATGCAGCTGATCGTGCAGAAAGAAGAGAGAGATACGAAGGTTGATTGAGGGAGAAGCTTCAGAGGAAGAAGATCCTCCTCCTCCTCCCTTTTATAGCCAACCAGCTGCAGCTCTTCTCGCTCGTGCGCGCAGTGAGAGGCCGCTGGCTTCGTAGGGAAGCCCGGCACAGCAGCAAAAGCCGCTGACAAAGGTAACTTGGAGCTACGTGCCATGAGTCCACGTCAGCACGTAAGACTCGTCACTCGTCAGCTTAGCCGTTGGCGGGTTAAGGTTCGTAGCGGCTTAGCTGGCACCCGTAAACGGATACGAATAAAGTTTAAGTTCGTTTCGATTTCGTATATGAATAATATCTAATTTTAAATATTCATCGAAATGAATATCTGAATACGAAGATTATTCGAATGTTAATCGAAATCAACACAAAAATATTTATTCCATTCTTTATCTTTCATAATATATAAATAAAATATTTAATTATATATTTAAAATTATTATATGTATAAATATGATTAAATATTTTTTATTATATATTAATGTACTAAGTTAATGTTAATAAATATATGATATATTTCGAAATAAATATTATCCGTACCTATTTCGAATCTGAACATTATCTAACTTATAATATTTAATCCCTATTCGTATTCGATCGTATCCACTCCGTTTACGTTCTTACCTCCAGCGTATCCGTATCCGTTTTGAAAACGTCATATCTTATTGTATCCGCTCCGTTTACGGCCCTGCCTCCAGCGCGGCTCGTACCCGACTCGCTTTTTGCATGAACCCAACTGGCGCAGAGATACGCTTCAAAGACAAAAAAAGAAATCCGACGAATGGCCCGCCGCCACGATCGCATCACAGCTGTCGTGCAGTCGCTCGACGGCTGAGGGTCTGCCTACGTCGCCGGATACGTTTTGAAAGGGGCTCTCTTTGCTTTCCCCTTTAACCGATTTTAAAACTGTTTCGATTTGCGCCCCCTTGCTTTTGGTTTTGAAATCCTGGACCTGTTTGCAATAATGCCTTCCCCGTCATCTTTCATCAAATCAGACTATCCATTTTTCTGATTAGCATGGGTCATCTCTTGTTTACGGATTTATTGTAAAAACTCTCCCATTTTATTTTTTTCAAAAATAAGCAGATAATCAGGTGGTATTTGGAAATACTACGACAAGAAAAGCATGTAGTTTTAATTCATGACTTGATATACCAAAAAGTGTCCATTTATATTTTGACTTTTGTTTTCTTTTTTGTCTTTCATGAGAAAGAGATGTACGTACAACATTTTTATCGGGTATGGTGCTTAATATTATAAAAAAAATACTGGGGGCAAATCCAAGGTTGTTTTTGAAGGGGCTTAATCCACGGGTACTGATTTTACAATCAATGGATTTTGTCAATTGCTGGACCAAGATGTTGTTTGATTGATCTTAACACATCTTTGATCTCTATTTTTTTCAGTTATAGGTTGATGGATTAAGATTATTTGATTCAATATCTAAGTTAACCTGAAAACATATCTCTTATGTCCTAATAAATCTCTTGAAACGTAAGTTGTAAAGATAAACTTTTTTGTTTTCAAAGAAACTGATTATAAGAGATCAATTAAACACTAAATTGATTAACATATAACTATCTTAATCAAAATAAATATTTAATTTTATCACAAACAAGATGGTTGGATATGATATTTAAGAGTTTAAAATTTCAAATTAGACAAAAATAAATGTTGCCTAATGTCGCATTTTGTTTTGTCTTAGCACACCTATGATCTCTTATTTGGTGTTTGCAGGTTTAGATTGTTTGATTTAATACCTTAATTAACCGTCAAATGCATCTCTTATATTTTAGTTGACTTCTTAACATAAGTTATATGATTTAATATTTTAGAAGTTATACAAACATAAAATTCAGACTTTAATTCTTTATATTAAGACAAAACAAATGTCACTTAAGTATCAAAACCAAATTATTTCAAACATATGAAAATTTCCAAGTTATATGGAAATCATCTCAAAACGAAGTGCTTCTAAAAATCAAAGCATAAATACCTAAAATATAAGGAGAGCTTCTTTTTTTTCCTTTCTTCATTTCAAGGGACTGAAGAAAAAAGCAAGCTTTGGAATTTATGATGGGAGTACGCTGCTTTTTGCAGGGAATTTCGGTGTGCACCACCTTACAAGAAGAGTTTCACAATGCAACCTTCTTGTCAATATTATCGAACACTTGAGAGCACCGACAAGCCCCAGCTGGTGAGGCCAGCTCCACGGCGGGAGGGAGCTGGAAGGCCGCAGCCCCGCAGTGGTTCCCGTAGCTCCTCACTTTGGGGATATATACTTGAACTCGCAAAAATGGGCGGAGAGGGGGCCGCAACGGTCGCGGTAATGCTAGCTAGGCTGTGACAGCACGGTGTGTGGGGAATAGCGCTCTGAGTCGTCACTACTGCGGGCTCCAAGCCGGATGCCATCAGCTGGTGATAATGGCGCATCGATCCCCAAGGATGAAGAAGAAAAGCAGATGGTAGACCATGCATACGAAAGAAAACAAGGGCTTGTAAGCTCGGCAGCATGCAGCCCGTGTCAACGGGAAGGGTGTCGACGGATGCGGCCGTCCGGTTCGCCGGTGCCGACGCCGACAGCGGCCCCCGATTCCCTGAACTGAACACCTCTCCCCGCCGCATTATCAGCTGTCTCCTGTCCTTTCCCAGTTACATTATGGGCCGCGCATTATTAAGCGCAATGCAGTAGGATGACGAGATCGCCTTCCTCCTACCTCAACCTGCCTTTGTCGTCTCCCTTCTTCTTCCTCTCCACGCCAGCCCATTCTCTGAACCAGCGTCCTGCTGGTCTGGCACGCGAGCGACGCGAGGACCGCCGTCGCGGTGTTCCTCGTGGGGGCGCGTTACGTACGCAAATAGTGATCCCGCCAGCCACAATCGCGGATCGGGGGTGCGGCGGTGCACCTAGGAGGAAAGTCCAGATCATCTAAGCGCTCACAGGAGAGGAGTTTCTTAGGGTCCGTTTGGCAACTCGTCGGAGGATTTCTTTTAGAAGTGCTTTTTTTTCCAAAGCACTTCAACGTGGAAGGTCTTCTAAAAGTGGTTTGGTTATATTTTTTCATCAAAACATAGAAGTACTCCCGTAATAAACAAAAATGAATACATATTGCGACATGGCTGCAAAGCGACCAGAAAACGGCAGGGGGAGGGGGGCGGTCGCGAAGGGAGGCCAGCTGGGATGGAGTGCCGAGGGGGGGGGGTTGCGCGGGGGAGGGTGCGCGGGGTCCGGCTCGCCAACGGGGGGGAGGGGAGGGGGGCGGTCGCGAAGGAGGCCAGCTGGGACGGAGTGCCAGAGGGGGGGGGGTCGCACCGGGGAGGGCGCGCGGGGTCCGGCTCGCCAACGGTGGAGGGGGAGGGGGGCGGTCGCGGAGGGAGGCCAGGCGGGATGGAGTGCCGGAGGGGGGGGTCGTGCGGGGGAGGGCGCGCAGGGTCCGGCTCGCCAACGGTGGAGGGGGAGGGGGCGGTCGCGAAGGGAGGCTAGGCGAGACGGAGTGCCCGGAGGGGGGGTCGCACGGGGGAGGGCGCGCGGGGTCCGGCTCGCCAACGGTGGAGGGAGAGGGGGGCGGTCGCGAAGGGAGGCCGGGCGGGACGGAGTACCGGAGAGGGGGGGTCGCGCGGGGGAGGGCGCGCGAGGGTCCGGCTCGCCAACGGTGGAGGGGAGGCACGCGGTGGCCGAGGGTGCGAGCGCGCGGTGGGGAAGAGCGACGATGCACCGGTTCCGCGCGTGAGAGAGAGAGAGAGCAAGAGGGAGGATGCAGCGCGAGTCGAGAGAGGGGGGAGAGCGTGAGAGGTGTGTGTGGGGGCGACCGCAGTGGCAGGGCGACGCGCGGGCAGGCGCGACGAGAGGAGGAGGAAGAGAGAGGGCAGGGCTGTCACGCCCCGGATTTTTAACTTGCACAGCGGAATAATCCGACGACGTGACCGGGGAAAATTAACCCCGTAAAAACATCGGTTTGGGAAAAATGAAGACAACTAGGTCCCAGTTTATACATCCACAGAATCAAATTAAATACATTGCTATGCTATAATCTAAACAAATCTAATTACCATCTAAATTACAAGAATCATCCAATTTGCTTTCTTGGGAAGCAATCCACCACGCTTCGTCGCGGCAAACCTGATTACCTGAAAATTGATAAGAGGATTGGGATGAGTACGACGACTCAGTAGACACCCCATCATCCGCCAAATCGGATAGCCAAAAGGCCCTATATGATAATTAAATAGGTACCCAGACCTACACCAATTATATGTAAAATATAGGCTAGCCAATATATTAGATATATGACTTAATCCATGTGTTTTACACCACCAACCAAAGCCTATAATCACACCAACCAGCACCTATATGCATCATAACATGACCTAAAAAGATGGTATGAACATATGCATAGACACCTACTATATGCTCCATATGATGATATACTACAAATGAGACACATACATACATACACCCCGCAAAATAACGATACTTGACAAAATAAAATACATCACTAGACCATCTATACCATACCATGCAAAATACCTCTATCCTCCAACAAGAACCACATTCACACATATGCACCTATCCTCTAATAGATGCACATATCATGTACACAGATTTCCATTAGCAAGGAATGCGTCGTCTTGCCACCTCAACTAGCTACCACCAGATCTATCATATATAAATACCATATACTAATCGAAATCCCATAGTGCACCTAGGCAGTGGTGACACTTAGGATGCCCGTGGGGTGCAGGATCGAAGGATGCACTGCACGGTTCTAACCCCTCGGCGCCTCGAGTCCACGACTAACTAGTACGGTGTAGCTCGGCTTTTCCATTCATAGTTTCAATGCATCATGCATCCACCTCGATCATGCCATGCCATGATCACCAATATCTGAATCAATGAACATAAAATGAACATATACTCAGCTATTGTCATGCTAGACAACCATGCTAGAAATGAACCAAAATGAGACGATATCAACATATAACTAACTAAACATGATTAAACATGAATATAACTAGGTGCTGGAAAAACTACTCACCACATCATCTAATCTGGTTAACCGATCACCATTATTTAACAAGGTTAACATAAAATAATCAAACTAATATGTAACCAGGTGATTAGCTAAAAAATGAACAATAATACACTACTAACTAAGCAAGATCTCATATATACATAATAGAGACAAACACATATCATCACATGATACTGCGCACATCAATCCTAACTAACCCATGTCGACTCACAATTTAAGTTCAAAAGTATAACTACACACACACCCTTTAATTAAAAGGGCAACTCTAATAATCATGGAGGATTAAATATGAATTTTTAATGATAATAGACACGTCAAGGGTGCCTACCGGAATCGATGTCGAAGAGTTGGGGATTGGCGGCCGAAAATAATACCGGACATCGAAAACGCAGCGCACAAATCAAACCAACTCAAACCGGCTATCTCCCTCCATCAATGTTGCTGGAAAAATAAACAGAATAGGGGGGGGTTGTCATCGGATCAAGGGAAAAAAAAAGAGAGAGTAATATCCATGATAATACGATGAAGAGAATAGATAGGAGAGAGAGGAAGCTCACGGCGGATAGGGGTGCGGGCGCACGAGTGGCACACAGCAGCGCACGGCGGCGCATGGCGGCGTTGGCGCGGTGGCCGCGTGGCGCAGCTTCACGCGGGCGCGGAGGCGACGCTGGGCACCGGCGGACGAGGGCGGCGTTGACCGCGGACGGAGGCGCGCAAGGGGGGGAAGAAGAGGTGGCTGGCGGCGGTTTGACGATGGCGACCGGGTGGTCGACGGCGCAGGTGGACAAGGCGACGAGGAGGCGAGATGGCAATGGCGTCCTGGGCGCGCGGGCAGCGGCGGCTGGCCGCGTTGACCGGGCTGCGGGTGCAGCGGCTAGGCTGGCCGCTCGCGGGCGGCACGCGAAGGCGAGGGGGGGGCGGGAAGACGCGAGCGGCGCGCACTGACGCCGGCGGCGGCTGATAGGGGTGCGCGAGCGGGCGGTGGCGCCGTGCGCTGGCTGCGAGAGAGGGGGGGCGTTGACGGCGAGGCGGCGCCGACCTGGCTGCGCGGGCGGCGGCTGGTTGGCCGCGCGAAGGCGGGGCTGACGAAGGCGGCGCTGATATGCAGAGAGAGAGAGAAGGGCTGATGATGAGCCGAGGTGGGAGGGTGACGATAGAGGGACGGCGACGAGAGAAGAGAGGAAGGGCGGCTGGTGCACTGCGCGCTGGCATGCACGCGGGTGGGCGGGCCGTTGACCGCGGCAGCAGGGGGGGTCGACTGGCTTGGCGGGGCTGGCGGCCTCGCGGAGGGAGGTGACGAGGCGGCGACGGTGCACGCGCGGGTGGCAGCGCAAGGGGTGGCGGCGATGCGCTCGCGGAGGCGGGGCTGGCGGTGGCGCTGCGGCCGCCGCGGACGAGGCTCGCGCGGCCGGGCAGCGGCTGCGGCGGCGGTGGGCGGCGGACGAGGGAGGCCGTGCGGAGGTGGCCGGCGCACGGGCGGCGGGGGTGGCAACGGCGCGCGCGCGCGGGCGCTGACGTTGGCGGCGGCCAACGAGGCTGCGCGGCTGACGCTCTCGTTGAGGGGAGAGATGAAAGCGCGGTGAGACGGCAGACAACGGCCAGGAAAGAGATGGAGAGGGAGAATCGGGCATGACGGCGCCGAGAGAGGGGAGATAAGATAAAAAGGGAGAATGTTTAGGCTACGCAAGGGAGAGAGAGGAAAACGAAAAAGGAAGGTGACGGTTTTGGAAAAAGATTAGAGTATCGTAGAGATAAAAACGGAAGGGAGAGAGAGATTAAATTAAGGAGATATTAAATAAATAATTAACACCTATAATAATTAAAATGTAAAGATCTACAAAATTAATAAGACACAATATAAATAAAAAAAACACTTACGTATCTATATAAACGTCTTAAAAATAATTTAAGCACCTTGCGGAAAATAATTAAAAACACTACGATAACAATCTAAATAATATTACAAAAACCCGAAATATTACAAGGGCGGTGGGTCCATCCCGTAGTAGAGCCGCCACCCCCTCCCCGAGGGCGCCGCCCGGAAGCTGTCGGTGAAGGCGAAGAAGACGCAGCGGCGCAGGCGCAGAGGAAGGCGCCCGTCAGGTACCGGTTGGGGGGCTCGCACCGGCCGTCACTCGTCAGGAGGGGGGCGAAGATGGTGAACGCAGATGTGAGGGAGGGTGGATGCGGCGCAAGTCAAGCCAAGAGAGGGGGGAGAGCGCGAGAGGGGCGTGCGGGCGACCGCGGTGGCAGGGGTGCTCGTCTGTAGGGGGCGGGATCGCATCGCCAGTTGCGGGGGAAGGGGGCTTCGCGAGGAATAGTGTCGCAGGAGGGGGGCGGGGGATGGCACGGGAGCACTTTTCGGTTACAAAGGAGAAAATTTCTCCTCCTCGCTTCTGCCTTCGACGAGGAGGAGAAGTAAAAATATAGGTATAACCAAACGCTATCATAAAAATTAGAAGCACTTCAGAGAGAAGGAGAAGTGAAAAAAAAGTACTTCCGAGCGGTTCCCAAACGCACCCTTAGTCACCAACTCAATCATTTTTTTAATTATTAAATGATGCATGTAAGTTACTAAATTTATTATTTTTAAATTATTAGATCCCTTTAAAATATTACTAAAATGTACATATAATTACTAAAAGAGTAGTAACTTTTTAGAGAAATTAGTAACTAGGAAATAATAAATTTAATAATTATATATACTATTTAATAATTATAAGAACGATCTAATAATCAGATAAAAATAACTATCTCTGATTGATGACCGAGTGTTAGTTCCATGCAACTAGGAAACTCGGCCATGGCCCGCCACGTCGGAGAGCGGATCATCTCAGTCCCGGGGTGGAGGGAGAAGCCTCAGTCTCCAATCAGAGGCGGCCACATACCCCCGTCACTTAAGTGGCGGTTCAAGTTATGTTACTGAACCGGTTCGGTGAACCGCTACCGAAAAGGGCTGAACTACTGAACCCGTCGGTAGTGAGTTACAAAGGTCTCGGTAGCGGTTCATCTCTTTTCGGTAGCGGTTCAAGGCTTTTAAGTTATCTTACTGAACCGGTTCGGTGGGTAGTGATTTACAAAGGGCTCGGTAGCGGTTCAACCCTTTTCGGTAGCGGTTCACCGAACCGGTTCAGTAACATAACTTGAACCGCCACTTAAGTGACGGGGGTATGTGGCCGCCTCTGATTGGGGACTGAGACTTCTCCCTCCACCCCGGGACTGAGGTGATCCGCTCTCGCCACGTCGTGGCTGCAGCCTGCGACGGTCTTCTCTCTTTGAGAATATAAGTGGCGGTCTATGGGGGCAATAAGGTGCAAACGAGCGAGCATAGTTTAGTAGTATGCTAGTTCAAACTTCGTGCATTTATTTTTTATAGGTTTAAGTTTTAAACAGAGTCTTTTCGGCATGTTCTAACTCTGGTTCAAATTTAATTCGTTAATTAACTGAGTCGAGGTGACATTCAAGTTTATAAAACTTAATATCACTCTAAAATTATTTGAAAAAAATTTAACTTTATATGATTTATAAAACTTAACCTAAATTTAAATCATATTTTATTTTGATTTTTATGTATTTAAATAATAATATGTAATTATTAACACTCATAATTTAAAGTTTTTTAAAGTAATTTAATTAATTTACTCACGAGTTTATTGAGTCAATTTTTTAAAAAACTTCATTCATTTAAAAAATTAATTTTCATTTAAATTTTTTAACATAATAAACAAGTTATGCAAACTTTTGAATTTCGAACTATATGTCCAGTGTATTGGTCCGTCCGGAAGACTCCTTCGAAATGTAAAACAACAGTTGCAAGACGATTTGTTGCAGCGCCTAACTACAGAGCCAACCATTAAGGAGGGAGGGGTATCAATTTGGTTGCAAGTAAAAATAAAAATAAAAAAATATTTTAGATGAAAAGTTAAATTTTTAAAGAAACAGATATACAGATCTCTATTATTTGAAACACTTGAAAGAAGTTTTCTTAAAATATTATGACGTACTTGGTTGCATAATACTTTTTTGTACATAAATTATATTAAAATAAAATATGAACTAAGTAATAACAAAAAATTATTATGTTTGAAAGAATGTGAAAACAAAAAAAGATGTAACTACTGTGTGATCGAATAAAGTGGGGCCGGGAGGGAGAATTACAAGATAAAAAAAGTGAGATATTTTTTTGTTTAAGAAGAAAATTACTTTGAAACATAAAATTGTTATATTTGTTAAACATTTTTTAACAAATTTTATTTTAAAAATATAAAATTATAATAAACACTCAAATTATGATGTAGTCAAACACCTAATTAACGTACCTCTTCCACCCAGTTGAGGTTACAAACACCATGGAGGAAGGGTCAAACAAACCTCCAAATAACTGATCAACGTGTAAACTCTTCAACGAACGGCTTGGGGAGAACAAGAAGGCGAATCAGCTACGCCCTCCTCCACCTAGGAGTGTCAATGGGCCGGGCTTGGGCTGGCCCGGCCCAAGCCCACTTCAGCCCACATATTTAAAACCCAAGCCCAAGCCCATGTATAAGGCCCAACGGGCTTGAATTGTATAAATGGGCTTTAGCCCTCCAAAGCCCGCCATAGCCCATTAGCCCAATGGGCTTTAGTTACGTAAAATAGTACGAAATTAAAAATTCTATTAAAGTCAAAAAATTGATAAAATTTATAAATTCTATAATAATGTAAAATATATAATCTATAAAACAAAAAAATATAAAAAATTTGACTGATGTTTCGATGATATTTTGGGTCGTTTCATACATTTTGTACATGATTATGTTGTTACTCGAAGACTCTATTTACATACTAATCCTTGTCAAGAACCCAAATATAAAGAATATAAAATAATCCAAAAATTATTCGCATCATACATAAAGGTTACAGGTCTGAAATTTCAGAAGCACTGGGAGGTCAGACTGAACATTATCTGAAATCAGAGAATCCAGATCTTAAGAATCAGTAAAAAATATATAGCGTTGGTAGTTAAATGACAAAGGCAAATTTGAAGTTCAAATGATGTTTAATCTTTCAGTGGAAACAGGAGATATTCTTGAGAAAGTTGAAGTTTCAATGGGAACAAACTGAGGTATGTGGTAAAAATTGACATACAATTTAGTTAAAATTCATTGTTCTTTGCTACTTAACACATCTTAATGAATCAACCTACACAGAGCAGGATAGCTATACTGCGAATGGAAGATTAAAATAACCCATCTTGTATCTACAACAAAATTTTCATGTTGAAGAACATGGAATTAATTCCAATGGACAACTGAACTATGTATGTCAAGACTTCTATGACTTCCAATTTGTTAACAAATTCCAATGAGATCGTCCATTGTCTGCTGCTTTTGTGGTCTTTTGTGGTCCGCGGGGAGCCCGGCCAGCGGCTCAGTCCGGGGGGGGGGGGCTCTGTCGTCCGCGGGAGGGGGAGCCGTCCGGCGGCGTGGGGGGTGGGGGGGTGGGGGCGCTGCGCCGTTCGCCCCTCCGCAAGGGGAGGGGGGGTTACGTCGTCCGCGGGGGGAGGGGGCTGAGCGCCGTGGGGGAGGGGGCTGTCGAGGAGGGAGGGGCCTCGAGCGCCGTCCGGCGGGTAGCCGCCGCGGGAGGGGGTGGGGGCTGTCCGCGAGCCGCCGGGTGGGGGAGTCCTCGGCGGCCACCAGCGGGAGGGGGGGGAGTCCCCGGCGTCTCGGGGGGCGAATGCCGGCGGCCGCCGCGGGGGAGGGGGGCGAACACCGCCGGGGAGGGACTCCGGCGTCTCGCGCCCGGGGGGACTCCGGCGTCCGGTGGGGGCGCGCGGGAGCTCCGTCCGGCGAGGAGGGGGGACCGGGGAGCTGCGTCCGGCGGCCGTGGGCGGGGGGAGCGCTGGAGCTTCGCTTCGTCCGGCGGGGCGCGCGACCGGGAGCTCCGCCGGGGAGGGACGCAGCCGAAGCGACGTACCGGTGGGAAGTAAAAGAGGGAAATGTGCAACCTACCGGTGGGATCGACCGACGGAGAAGCGGACGCGTGCGGGCGCGGATGCGCGCGAGGAGACGCGGATCAATCCGAAGCCACCGGAAGGAGCTTCAAAGCCCTTGCGGCGGCGCTCGATAGGCTCTCCTCCCCGTCGTCTGCCGTCCGCACCTCCGATTGCAGATGCGACCTAGGGAAATCGACGACGGGCCAGACGGGAAATCAACGTCGACGGGCCAGACGGGCCAGACGGGCTGAACACTGCCAAGCCCGCCGCTAGGTGAAAAGGTAAAACGATCGTCTCCCCTTGGCCCGTATATAATTTTGATCGGGCCAAAGACCAACTCATGGCGGGCTTTTTTGACGGGCCACCGGGCCAGCCCGGCTCACTTGACAGGCCTACCTCCACCCAGTTGACACTACACCGTACGACCTAATGAACAGTGGCCGGGGGTTGCTCGCCGGAGTAGCGAGCACCCAGGAGACGGGGAACCGGAGGAACCATGGTTCCTCTTCCTCCCGTCTGTTCCGGGACGTACGTACGAATTCTTCGATGTGATTTCGTAGCACCTTGCCTCGATCGGCGGCGCACAGCACCGTAATCGAGGACGCCCGGATCGTCGTGGTGGGTGGTGTGCGAGGAGGGCTCCGAGCCCAAGTCCCTAGAAATGCCCGTGGAACTCGGCAGCGGAGATCCTTGATGCCCGCGAAAAAAACCAGCTGCTGGGCGGTGGCTTCGAGGGACGCCAAGGCCGCCACTTTTGGCCAGCGGCGCAATCGAGCTCCACCGTGCGGCGTGCGACAGTTTTATAGGTCAGCCCAGCCATTTACTCTGCGTACAACAAAAAATTTAATTATTTCAAAATTTTTATTTAATTCTGATAAAATTAATGAATTTAACATTTATAAATTAACAGAACCGAATCATTTAATTTTATTTTTATTTATTTAATTTTGATAAAATTAATGAGTTTGAATTTTATAAATTAACAGAATCGAAATCATTTAATTTTATTTTTATTTATTTAATTTTGATAAAGATATATAAGTAAAATTGATTAAATAAATTAAATTAAATTATAAAATATGATATGTAAATTTATAAAATGATAAAAAATTTGAAGCGATTATATCAAAATTTAATAAACATATATAAATTATTTAATATTTTAAAATAAAAATTTTTATTCAATATGCATTTTGAAATTCATCGTATTCAATTTTGATCTCGATAATAAAATTAGAATGGAAATCAAACAATAATGGCCTCCAAATTATTAAAATGAAAATAGAAATCCCTTATGGGGTGTTTGGTTGCATGATAATGGAGATTTTAATTTTAATTTTTAAAACTTGTAAGAAACTTTGTTAAAAGAGGTATTTGACAACTATGACAATTTTATATTTTGAAAGTGATTTTCTTCTTAAACAAAAAAGAGGGTCTCACCTCTTTCTTTTTTCTTGTGGTCCCCCACTTTGTTTGGTCATGTATGGTAGTTACTCTTTTTTGTTATCACATCCCTCCAAACAAGATAATTTTATGTCATGAGTTGGTTCACTTTTTATTTTAATATAATTTTTTATCATAAAAATGTACAAAAATTTATCATGTAACCAAACACCTCATTAACTTTTACATGAATTAGACTCAAATCCTAATGGGGTGTTTGGTTGCATGATAATTTTTTGTACACTTTCATGATAAAAAATTGTATTAAAATAAAAAGTGAACCAACTCATGACATAAAATTATCATGTTTGGAGGGATGTGATTACAAAAAAGAGTAACCACCGCACATGACCAAACAAAGTGGGGGACCACAAGAAAAAAGAAAGAGGTGAAATCCTCTTTTTTTGTTTAAGAAGAAAATCACTTTCAAAACATAAAATTGTCATGGTTGTCAAACATCTCTTTTAACAAGTTTTCTTACAATTTTTAAAAATTAAAATAAAAACATCAATTATCATGCAACCAAACACCCCATAAATGATTGTGACCCGCTTGCAACCCTAAAAAATAACATGGCCTAAAGGTGTTAGCATTAATTAATTATTTGATTACATGGCCTTATATGAGTTAATAGATAATTTCTTAATAATTTAACAGCATCGTAATGGATAACTGCTCTCCAAATGCACGGTGCTTTTCGAGATGGTTTTGAGTAGGGATGCAATGGATCTAACTGGAGTAAATTGATATGTTATTAAAGTTTGCCTCACTTATTTTGCAGAAGTTCCAATTTGAACTCAAATTTTTATGACTACACTCAATTATTATTCCAGTTTAACTTAATCAAATTGATCTCAATATCAAATAACAATTCAACTCCAGTTTAGTTCACATTCACATTTAGACTTGATATGAATTTATAAATAAAATTTAAACTTAATTTAAACTAATTGTGAAACTCAAATTTATTAAATTTACGAAGCTCGGTCTAAATTTAAAATCAAAATCAAAATTTATTTCAAGCTTATTTTATATATTTAGGTGACACTATATGATATTATAATTTATCTTTTATAATTTAGTATTTAAACAAGTTACTTAGGAGTTTATTGACTTGTGTAAAGGTCTGCTCAAACTCAACTTAATCAAATTTATTTATCTAATATAATAAAAGAGTCAAGTTAAATTGAGTCTCGAGTTACTTGGGTGAATATATTGGTTTGTTTGCACGACTAATTTACGGACTCCAACCTCTCTCTGTCTCATCTCTTGTAATGTATGATTACATTTTGTGGATATTTCTAATTCTAATATATTTAGTAACTTTGTTATTAAAGAAGTAACAATTTCAGATCTGAAAAAGTGGCGAACAGTAGCTTGACCTGAAATAGAACACCTGATGAGCTAATCGTCAGGTTCCAGCAGTTGATAGAAGATGCAGATTGATCGTCGAGCTCCAGCAATCGAGAAAAGATGCAGATCCACCTCCGATCTACTCTTCTTAAAAGTGGAAGAAAAATGAACACAGCGCAGAGTGCGATAGGAAGCTTGGAGGGAAATCGCGCAGACTTAATTGAAAGTCATATGCACTGTATCATCTTATTTATATGTGTGGCCAATGGCCAATGAATACAAGAGAAAAAAAATAAATGTTAATAAAAAGAAATTATAGAAAAATTCCTCACATGAATAATCTTAATACTCCACCTCAAGTTGGTGATTGAGGATCATAAACCAACTTGCTGGAATGTGATTTATGTTGTTCCTTTGTAATTGCCTTGGTAAACATATCGGCTAATTGATCTTCAGATTTGACGTAAGCTATAGAGACTAATCCATTTTGAATTCTCTCACGTATGAAGTGACAATCTATTTCAATGTGTTTTGTTCTTTCATGATAAACCAGATTGGCAACAATGTGTAATGCCACCTGATTATCACATAAAAGAGTGCTTGTTCCAATATTTATATTGAAATCAGCAAATAAGAAACTTAACCATTGAATTTTAGAAATTGCTAGAGTCATTGCTCTATATTCAGATTCAGTAGAGGACTTTGAAATAGTATGTTGTTTTTTTGTTCTCCAAGATATGGGATTGTGTCCCAAGAAAATCACATATCCACTTGTTGATCTCCTTGTAATGGGGCAAGAAGCCCAATCAACATCTGTATAAGCGTTTAAATGAAATTCAGATTTTCTGTCAAGAAATATACCAGTTCCAGGAAACATCTTCACATATCTCACAACTTGAAGTGCATGATCCATATGAATATCACAAGGTTCAGACATAAATTGTGATAGTAAATTAACTACATACACTATATCTGGTCGAGTGATGGTTAGATACATCAATCTTCCCACAAGTCTCCTGTATTTACCTGGATCCTCTATTTTCTTTTCTTTATCAAACATCTTATGCTTCATATCTAACGGAATAGAAATAGGTTTTGAATCAAGCAACCCACAATTTGTGACAATATCCAGTGCATACTTCCTTTGATTCAAAAACATTCCTGAAGGATTCCTTGCAATTTCAATTCCAAGAAAATATTTTGGTTTGCCTAAATATCTTAGTTTAAAAAAATTGTGCAGTTTTTCCTTTAACAAGTTTAATTTGTTAACATCATTGCCTGTTAACAATATGTCATCAATGTACACTATCATGTACAGACAAACCTAATTCTCAACATAACTAAACAAAGAGTAATTAACATTTGACTGTTTAAACCCAAAACCAATTAAAGCAGATGTGAGCTTAGCATGCCAATTTCTTGATGCTTGTTTCAAATCGTAAAGAGATTTCTTTAATCAGTTCCTCCCCCTATCTCTGATATCCAGGTGGTAATTCCATATAAACTTCTTCATTTAAATCTCCATGCAAGAAAGCATTGCTAACATCAAGTTGAATAATTGACCAATTTTTAGCAACAACTATACATAGAAAAACTCTAACTGTCACAAGCTTAGCAACTGGTGCAAAAGTATCATGGTAGTCAAGCCCTTCAAGTTGGGAGTATCCCTTAGCCACAAGTTGTGCCTTGTATCTAGCTATTTCACCATTAGAATGATATTTGATTTTATAAACCCACTTACAACCAACAGTTCTTCTATTATTTGGAATCTGGACTACATCCCAAGTCTCATTTTTTTCAAGTGCTTCAAGTTCTTCCTTCATAGCATGTATCCACTTTGGATAATTCTTTGCTTGTTCATATAATCGAGGCTCCCATGTCTTTGTAATATTAACCAAGAAGGTTTTGTGGGAATTGCTATATATATGATATGACAAGTAATTTTTTATTTCATAAGGTTTCATTTTCTGCAATGTATTAAAATTGACAACATAATCATCAAGATAAACAGGTTTCTTTCTATTTCTTGTAGTTCTATTCTCAACTTGTTGATCAGAACAAGGAATGCTATCAGAAATATTTTCAGATTCATTATGATGTTCAACACAGGTCTCGGCAGGTTCAAAAACTTCTAATGAACCTCTGTTGTGATGTTCACAAGACAAATCCTGTACAGTCAAGGGAATAGGAGTGATGTCTCCTGTTTTGCAATGCATATAAGAAAAGATATCTTCTTGAAAAACAACATCTATGTTAATAAAAACCTTTCTTGTCTTGATATCTAAAAGTTTGTAACCCTTTTGTTGTGGTGGATAGCCAAGAAATACACATGGAATAGCTCTGTTATCAAACTTATCATTTTGTAAATGAGATGTATATGCAAAACATAGACAACCAAACACCTTTAAACCATGATAATTTGGTTCTTCCTTGAATAAAAACTCAAAAGGTGTTTTTCTTCAAGTGATTTCATGGGAACTCTATCAATCAACTAAGTAGCAGTTAATATACAATCACTCCAAATTTCTTTTGGAAGATATGCCTGTACTTTGAGCGATCTTGCCACATCAAGAAGGTGCCTATGTTTCCTTTCTACCACTCTATTTTGTTGATAAGTATGGACACAAGTCAATTGATGAGATATACCCTTCTCCTTAAAAAGCTTTGTAGGTCACCATTAACAAATTCTGAACCATTATCAGTGCGCACAATTTTAATGCATTTATCAAAGAAGTTTTGAACATACTGAATGAAATTTTTTAGAAAACTATTTACTTCAGACTTAAACTTCATCATGTATGTCCAAGTAAAACTACTATAGTCATCCACAATTGTAAGGAAAAATCTAGCACCTGTTCTTGACTCAACTTTGTATGGTCCCCAAACGTCACAATGTATCAAAACAAAGGACTCTTTAGATCTAGTAAGACTAACAAGAAAATACTTTCTAGTTTGTTTTTGCTAAAGGACAAACAAAATAGTTGGTATTTGAGAAATTGAAATCCAACTTTCTAGACAACCGACCAAGTTTTTTATTTGATAAATATCCTAACCATTGATGCCATAACTCTTGGATGCCAGTTTTGACAGTAAGAGCACTTGGAACTTCTCCTCTAGATAGGTAGTAGAGTCCACCATCTTCATGGCCCCACCCAATCACTCTCTTAGATTTGGTATCCTAAATAACAAAGTGTTTTGAATGAAAAGTGATAAAACATTCTAGCTCTTTAGTCAACTTACTCACAAATATCAAGTTATTTTTAAATTCAAGTGCAAGATAAACTGTAGATAAATGAATGTCATCATTAAGCAATAGGCTACTAGATCCAGCAATAGGAACACAAGAACCATCAGGTAAATAAATACCTGAGGGCTGATAAGCAGAATTTCCATTAGAACTTTTCTGTGTTTAAAAGAGTGATGTGTGCAGTGGCACTAGAATCAACTACCCATGGCGTATGTTTTCCAAAATTCTATTCAGTTATGGTGTTAATCTGTACATTCTTCTTAGTTGTTCCACTTTTAAATAATTTCAACAAATTGGCATACTGATCACCTATCAGGGTAAATTGAGGGACCTGTGCTTGATGAACATTAGATGTAGATTGATGACAGTTTTGCTGGAAAGTAGGTTGACTGTCTGTATGCTGATTGCCGGACTGACTACTCTATCTTTTCTTGAAGAATTTTCTTTGTTTATATCCTTCTGGATATCTAACCAATTTGTAGCAAATGTCTTTAGTATGACCCACAACGTTACAATAAGTGCACATCGGTGCATTAATTTTGAAACACCTCTCTCATATGCCCTTGAATGTTGCAATGTGAACACCAAGGTTTTTTATCATTCTTGTAACCTTGATTTTGAAAATTCTTCTTACTAAGCATAGCTGAAATTTCATTAACTCCTGCAACAGTATCATGTATAGTCCTTTGAGCTTCATCTTGTAGAACAAGAGAATAAGATTTGAAGACATGTGGTAAAGGTTTCATTAGAAGTATTTGACTTCTAATAGGAGAATATATATCATTTAAACCCATCAAAAATTGCATTAGTTTCCTTCTTTCATTCATATTTCCATCCGAGGATTCACCTAATTGGCTCAATTCATCCCACAACGATTTCAATATATTGAAATACTTGGCTACTGAATTAGATCCCTATTTCAGAGTCACGATAGATCTTTCAAGTCCATATATCCGTGGACCATTAGCAGGAGAAAATCTATCTCTGAGATCCTTCCATATTTCATAGGCAGTTTCACAATAAATGACAAAAGACGATATATCCTTGTGCATTGAATTCAATAGCCAACATATAACCATATTGTTGGCACGTTCCCAAAACATATATGAAGGATCATCGAAATTAGCTTTTAGAATACTTCCATTAACAAGGCTAAACTTATTCTTCGTAGATAGAGCAACTGTGATGGCTCTACGCCATGGTATGAAATTCTCTCCGATATGTAAATCGGAGACTAAACCAGTCCCTAGATTATCAGACGTAGTGAGAAAATAGGATTCTATAATTCTACATTAAAACCTCCAGTAAGAATATCAGTAGCTGCAGCTGAAGATCCCTCCATAATGTTGAACTGCTCTGATACCAAGTAACAATTTCAGATCTGAAAAAGTGGCCTGACCTGAAACAAAACACCTGACGAGCTGATCATCAGGTTCCAACAGTTGATAGAAGATAAAGATTGATCGTCGAGCTCCAACAATTGAGAAGAGATGCAGATCCACCTCCGATCTACTATCCTTAGCAGCGGAAGAAAAATGAACGCAACGTAGAGCGAGATAGGAAGCTTGGAGGGAAATCGCGTAGACTTAATTTAAAGTCATACGCTCTGTATCATCTTATTTATATGTGTGGCCAATGGCCAAAGAATACAAGAGAAAAAATAAATGTTAATAAAAGAAAATTACGGAAAAATCCCTCACATGAATAATCTTAACAAAAGATGTTTTTTGTTTTAACATATAAGATTATTATATATAGTTTTTATTTATATATCTAGTTAGTGGACTGTTAACTATTTTTTATAGGATACTGCAAAATAATTTATGAAAACACTTCTGTAATTAATAAACAGTTAAATGAGTACAATTTTTTACTTGCCCTTTCGCCTTGATATATGCTACGTTCTGTCATCAGAGACAAAATCGGGGGTGTCGGTGTTGCATGAAAGCTTAATGTTATGTTTAGTAGGAATTCCTACCCGTTGGTTCCTCCAAAATATCGTATTTTTCTTGGAGGAAAAAAACTCCTGCAACCCTGAATCGCCGAACATCACGTTTTCATCCATGTGGTTACAGTGAGATTGTAATCATCAATTTTTTTGTTACTTCACTGTAACATAGTGCAAACCTCTTTTAATAAAATAACAAAATGTTACTACATATTAACACGGTACAAGTCCCAATAACAAAAGAACAAAATCGGTAACATAATACAGGTCTGGGTACCGAAAGAACAAACTATTATACATAACATAAGTCTTTGTAACAAAAGAACAAAGTGTTACTACACAGTAACTCAATAAAAAAATTGTTATTGTATAATGACATAATGCAAATCTCAATGATAAAAAAGATCTCGGCGATAACATTATTTAAAGTCTCACATAACTACATTGATAAGAATAAGAAATGTGGGGTTCAACGGTTCAAAGCTACGGGATTTCCCTCCATGGGAAAACTGAGATGGTTCTCAATCTTCTATATAAATGCTAGATTATTGTTAGAATCCTATTTGTCATATTAACCAGACATGCAAGAGAGGTTTAGTTAAATATCTATTTTACTCTTATTTATTTTTTTGATAAATCTAACATTTTGAAAAATGTGAACATGAGAATAAAAATATAATTTTACTTTGAAATCCTTTTTCAACGCCCTCGACAAAGGACGCACACCCTTAATCGATGACGCATCCAGAATTACTTAACTTCGAAACCAATCTTTGGATTCCTAAGTTTAGAAGGTGGATATTCAAAAAAATCTGGCATGCACCTTGTGTTATGGGTATGCACGCCCTCGTCAAAGGGCACATCCTAATGCACCCCAAAATGAGGGTGTATGTGCCCACATCCAGGGGGGTGGGCCACTTTATTTTTTGTCATATCTACCTGATCTCCAAAGTTTGGAAGGGCCAAAATATGGCATTTGATAGATGTGCCCTAAGGACTAGGGCACGCATACCGTTGATCGAGGACATGTCCTCCCAGTTTCCTAGTTTTGCTAAGTTGATTCGATTTCGAATTAGATTTCTATGCTCCTATATGAAGAGATGTCCTCTGAACATCCAAGAGGTTGGTCCACATCCTCCTACACATCTTAACGTCTCAATTCATGAAATTTAGCTCAATTCTTAGAGAGATCTTAGAGAGAAGAAGTCTGGTTCGTGCTAGAAAATCTATCTGAAGACAAAAGCTTCCTCAGTCAGTCAGCTGCAACAAACGACATTGAATTCTAATCTCCTGTTTGCCAACAATGAGCTCCAAAAGTTAGTCATGATGTTCTATTCAAAGGTGCCCTCGATCAAGCCCACAAGCTAGCGTGCCCCCGAAGTAGTCCGCTCGCACAAGTGCCCTTGGTGTCCCACGTGTGGAGCTAAAATTCATGTTTATCCATTGTTTTCAATCTGATTCTATTCCTTTCACTTCTCACATCAGTTTTAATCATTTAGCATCATTTCTATTTCACTTATACTTAGTTTTTCATTGCATCACATCTTAAAATCCAAGAAAAGGGTTAAGGGTTAACATTAATCTATTAATTCTAACCTAATTGCTCTCTTTTATGCTATTTTCTCTACATTTATCACACTCTACTTAGTTCTAATCCATCTTTCACATGTTTTATTGTCTTTAAGTTGCATAGGACATCAAGCAAGCATTAGTTAAATACTCTTCTTCATTGTCCAACTGAAGAAGGAGAAGTTAGAATGCACACCTATCTTCCCATGCTAAGGTACACATGGTCATTTTTCTATTAGTTTTCACTTAATTTCTGTTAATTTTCAAGCCCATGGCTCTTGGTGATCACTTTATTTTTTTGCATCATCTTCCTCTATCCTATTTTATTTTTATATTTTTGTTCTCCTCCTACACGCGAACTATCCCCCTGGCATCCATGTGACATCGAGGGCTAAAGGTTTGGGAATCAAGGTGAGTGAGGGAATGATGATCTGAGGTCAACACCTTCTCTGATGTTGACAGATGTGTTTAATGGGGCTTGCATGCCTCCTCTCTTCTTAATTTAATTTTGATTATACATTCTACTTTCTTTCATTAAGGTACTCCCCTTAGTTAAAATGAAGGTTACTCATTAAATTATGAACATTTATAAGTTTGCTTACCCTTAAACCACTTGTAATGATAAGAAGTTAGTTCATGGAAGAGGAGAGATTGGGATTGTAGACATGCCAATTTGACCTTATTTAGAGCTTAAAGCTCTTATTCCAATGGCAACATCTGTTTTAAACAATTAAAATCAAGTTGGACCACCCTTTTGGATAAGCCAAGGAGTTTACTAAAAATCTGAGGATGAGTTACTAATCCTAGGCTGAATTCGTGTTTGTTGAGCGAGGACCATTGTGTCGTGTCCTTTTGTCAAGTCATTATACATTTTTTGCTTACCGTTAGAGTTTCTTGGTTGCCGTTAGGTCATCCCAGTTAGTACCAAAGCGCCTAGGGCATACTAGATTCATCCCACCATTTCTTGACCAATCAGTTGGCACAGAACCACACTAGGCATCTCTAGGTCACATGGTCATTAATTTTCATCTTTTTAGATCTCTCCAAGTTTTTCAGGTCTTCCCATCATTTTTAGTCATTAACCCAAGTTGTACGGGTTGCCACTGGCTTTTCCGGTCATTCGAGTTCTCTAGGCCATCCCCAACTCTTCTAGGTATCTTTCCAAGTTTTTCGGGTTCCTCCCATCAAATCTGGTTGTCAACCCGAGTTATATGGTTTGTTAACAACTTTTTGGGTCATTCCAAAGTTTTCTACATTATCACCTGTCGACTCCGAAAACGGGTTCCGGATCGGCACCTCAAGATAAGGTGAAAGATGGAATGGGGGAAAAAGGGGAGTGAATTGGAAAACACTCAGAAAGCGGTAAAGAGTCTTCACCTCGGTCCCACACTCACATTGATCCCCGAACTTTCATCTGACGGCATTGCTCGAGCACCGGAGACGGTTCGGATCATGTGGAAGGAGAGTGAGGAGGAGATGAACTTATAACATGAATAAAAAGGTGGTCGTCAAGAACCGCGGGCTCTGCTTTATGGAATAAAGAATAAGATTGAGTTGATTTGACCGTGTGTACCTTAGCGTGGGAGATTGGGATGTGAGTTCAACCTTCTTCTTCTTCGGCCGGCCGATGAAGAAGAGTCCAACCAGTGCTAGCTTGATGTATTTGTGCAACTAGAAGACAATAAGACAAGAAAACAAGTGAAGAAGCATTAGAACTGAGTGAAGTGTAGTAACTTGTAAAAACAATAACATAAAACAGTAATTGGAAACAAACTCACCGGATTCGGGGTTAGCCCTAACCCCTTTTCTTTTGGTTTTTTGTGATATATGAAATGATTCAAAAATGAATAAAAATGATGCTTAAACATGAACTAAATGATATGAATGAAGAGTTAGAAAAGAGAATATCAATGGTTAAAGATAACACAACCCAGGCAAAGTGGCAACCGGGTTGGACAGATTCATTGTAAACTGCGCGACTCTGATGCAAAGACCATAACGAGCAGCACCAATGTCAGAATAAAGTGATTTTTGTTTCAAAATAAATAGGACTCACCGAGGGTGGTTTGATATGAAGACAAGTTTGCTTTAATCTTATGATAAGTAATCTGAATTTACCTGATAATCTGGATATTGGACAATGAAGTTCTGGAAACTCCCAGCACAATGTCGATGTAGGACATGCTATGGGAACCACAGATATATAAATTGAATTATTCTTATTTTAAATAAAATAGGACTCACAGGGGAATAATTTCTATGAAGGTTGTATGGGCTGAATCTACCATTAAATGTACTGAAATTGACTGAGAAGACAATGACTTAGAAGAGAAGACTTCGGATCTGTCTGTGCAGCGCCGGTGTTGAAGCCATAAAAAACCGAGGGAATGTAAGAATTGATTTCCGTTTGTTGGAGATGAAATATATCTTTGTGAAACACACTTCTTATGAAGGAAGTCAAACCCTAAAATGACTATATAGATCTGTAGAAGCCGATGATCAGCAGTGCAGCACGTCAGAGCATAGATTGACTTCTTCTTCACTTTGGGATGATCTCCGGGCACCGGGACGAAGAGAGGACGATTTGAGGAGGTTGGTATGAGCCTAGGGTTTCTGTAGGACGAGAAGAGGAGTGCTGGAGGATGGGTATGCCCTTCTTAGGTCGTTCATATGAGTCTCCCTTTACAGGGGATAAGAACAGGTCAAAAAATAGCAAGTTTTGATACATCCGACCATAGGTTGGATTTCTTCCATTTAATATTGATAATTTTCATCCTAAGGCATCTAGAAACTTACCCAAATGATTGAGAGAGATTGGAAACCGTGGATCACCTTCCCCATGTTCAAAATATGTCTCCACTTGAAGAGGAAACAAATCTAGTCTAAAAATGGCAAGTCTTGATATACAAGACAACAAGTTGGATTGCCATCATTAGATGATGCTAATTTCGACCATGAAGCTTCCAGATACAATAAAAAGTGATATGGAGGAGGAAAAAGGAAGGTAAGGTCGTGAATTGGTCAGATATGTGCCCAATGGGCTGGGCTTGCATGCAATTGGGCTTGATCGGTGCTGCGTGCGGACAGAACTGCGCATCTGACTTCCAAAGGGCGCTGCGGACAAATGGGAGATCAGAATTGAATGCCGTTTGTTGCAATGGAAAGATAACTCAGAGAAGAAGATTATTAATGTTGAATACTTTTTAATTATATGTCCATATAATCCTTTGAAAAATTTCCAAATAGAGTATATATTGGGAAAAGTATAATCTGGCACACCACCAAGAGTCTCTTGTTCGGCAAACACGGATTTGATTAGAAATTAGCAAATCATCTTCATATTTCCAATAAGTCTCCTAGTTAACCACCATGTTTCATCAAGTCTTCCTATGTTCGATTGGTAAGAGATGTGCCATTGGCACGAGAGAAGAATAGCCAACCCCCAACGCGGTGGGGAGTCCCCGAAACATGGGTTCATAGGTTCATCATCAGATGGTAACCCGATCTTTGTGGTGTTCCTGTACTGTGATGGGCTAAAGTTTAAAAAAGAGATTTGTTTTGAAAAAGTAAAATAATACCAATCGAGCACATTCAGGCTCTTAGATTCATTTAAGTCTTCCATGAGACAAGCTTCAATTCGAAATGGAATGATCTCAAATTCCGAAAGGCAAATGTTAAAGCACAGACCGTAAATATAACAACAATGCAAGATCTGATCAAATAGAAGGCCCTTGGCGGGACGAATTGACTGCCACGGTTGGATGAATAGCAAGAAGGGTGTTGCAGTGGTCACACTGGGGATAGAAATAAAAGATTTGAAGGCACAAGGTGATTACCGAACATGGTGAGATTAACAGACACGGTGGGATATTAGAAAGGTTGGTGGGACTAGAGAACACAGTGGGATTAGAAAACACGGTGGGATTAGAAAACATGATGGGATTCAGAATGATCGGAATTATGATACAAGAGGGTGAGAAAGTGAAGCTTTTGAAAGGATGTATGCAATGATAATGAAAAATGCAATGCAACTAATACTATATGATGCATGCTGGGCTCAAGAAAACAAAAACAAAACTTTTCTAACAATTAGTTGAAGATATAGATTGTCTATGAGGTCAAGATACCCATTCGGGAACCATCGTCCCTCACTGCACAATTTTGGCTTATCCGTGAGCACAAAGAATGACCCGACCGTCGTGGATTTTGATGAAGGGGATCTCGGGCCTGGTCCTCTTTGCATTAACGGTCTTCAACATCAATGCATAAAATAAATAGTAATGCACCTAACATATGCTAAGAAAGGAAATGATAACAGTGAGTTTGCCATGTGATGACATGCATTCTCACAAAAGAGTTCATGTGTCCTAATGAGGACACAGAGTGAAAGTTTCTCGGCAAAGTAGAGGCCGAGGTAATGATGATACCTCCTCTTGAGAATCCTCAGGGGAGGGAAGTGGCGAGTGTTGCCTGCAAAAAGTTTCTCGGCAAAGTTAAGGCCGAGGTTATGGTGACACCTCCTCCTAAGAATCCTCAGGGGAGGGAAGTGGTGAGTATCGCCTCATTGAAGTCTTGCAAAGAAAGCTCCTCGGTAGAGTTGAAGCCAAGGTTATGGTGACACCTCCTCCTAAGAATCCTTAGGGGAGGGAAGTGGCGAGCATCACCGTGTTGTGTAGTTCTCCTCGTTTGTTCTTTGGGCTTGAAACACTCAAAAAGGGAGATTAGAATGACAAGATGGTTTATCCCCCTTGCAAGTTGCAATCTGCGTTGACCTTTGTCAAGGGGTGTAAAGTTTTTCTTGTGCCTGAAACACTTAGAAGGAAGAGATTAGAACAACAATGCGGCTTATCCCCCTTGCAAGTTGTAGTATGCCTTGACCTTTGTCAAGGGGTAACAGCCTTCTTAAGGGTGTAAAAATAAAGCAGCAAATATACAATGAATGTAAAAACAAGAATTCAAACCAAGCATAGTGATGATTTTTTTTAAACTTTTTTTGGAATTTGACAAAGAAGTTTTGTGAATATTTTTTTTTGGGTTTAAAAATATTTATTTTTTTTGGAGTTTTAAGAAATTTTCTTTGGAGTTTTGAAGATATTTAGCTTTTTTTGGAGTTTTTTTAAGAGAAAAATCAGTATTGACACAAGTTCTTATCACTTGGTTGTTCTTCTAGGTTTGTTGGTAGACACCATGTGCAAAATGGGGTTCGTTGCCCAGAATCTTTCTAACCTTCAACCTCTGATCGGCTAGAGTTTAGCTTTGATTTAGTTGGTTCACCCACACCTTGGGGGTAAGAATGAAGAATTGAGGGAAAGTCCTTGATAGGCTTTGGAGATGTTGAGAGGGATTTCTCTACTCACACCTAATTACCCATTGGGGTTCGGCCTCCTCAGTTCTTTTCTACATGTGGCACTCACTTAGACAAGTCTTTGACCTGTGGGGTCATTGCCCATATTTTGGTGCCTTTTTTCATTTTCTACTTTTCTGGGTACTCATTCAGACATGCCCATATTTGTTTAAACCTGTGAGGTTCATTGCCCATCTTTTGGAACCCTTTTCTTTTGAGAAGTTGGACCTTTCGAGACAGCCTCCTACTAAGGCGGTGGATGCTTTCGATACTCTCCCCCTCTAGTCCCCTTTGCCTATCTTGGACCGAACAGAAGAGAATATGGTGAGGGTTTTCCTTCCATCTCTAAGCCTTGCCTAGCTTCTCTCGGGTGTTGGGTCATCCGGATTCTGGGATCAGGACGTGTTGTGTGTGTAGAATGGTATCTACTCTCGACTCCTAGACAACAACCTAGGACATGTGGACTCAAGTCATACTGATAGTTCTCTCCATTTTTGAGGTAGATTACATTCCATAGGTGAATAAATTGAAAACATGCCTTGCAACGTAAAGAAATTGTTTAATAAGAACAAGGTAGCTACAAATATCGTCAGTCATGAATTTCTCTCAATTAAAATTGTCATGTGAAATTCAAAATCATTTTTTAAAAATATTGCTTTGTGGATGGCACAAAGATGATAAATGCAATGTAATACCTGAGAGAAGAAGAAGTTCATTGCTGATGACGAATTTGTTTGTGCTTGCCTTGCCTTTCCTTGCCCAACTGCTTCCACTTTTATATGCTCCATATCGCATTGGATTGAAGATTCAGAGTCATATGATTAAGTGAAAGATGTGGAGGATCTTATTTAGCATGGCGGAGTCAAAAGTATTGATGTAAAAGATAAAGATTGTGGTATCACCCAGAAAATTTCTCTACCTTGATTTTTTGTTGAAAGTAAAACTTGGAAAAAGAAAGAGAATTCAAAAAGGACAAAAACATGCTTGGAAACAAAAGTGAGTTAAAATGGGCTCTTGGGCCCGTGAGTTGAAAGTGGGCTTGAAGGCCCAGGAGTAGTCGGAATCAGGGGGCACGTGGGCCCAAGATTTGAATGTGGGCTAGAGAGGCCGGTTGATGTTGATGGGCATGAGGTCCCGATTGGAGGTTGAGCCCGAGGGACCCAATGAAAAGAGTGGGCACATGGACCCGATTTAAATGGTTGGGAGCAAGATTGTGATTTGTGATGGGCTCGCTGGCGCCATTGAAGAGTATGGGTGCGCAAACCCGAATTCGAAGAAGTGGGGGCACGGGAGCCCGATTTTGAAGAAGTATGGGCACGTGGGCCCGATGGTGAAGAAATGGGGGCATACAGCCCGAAGTTGAAGTGTGGGCATGTGTGCCCGAGTTTGTTGGAAGGTGGGCACGTGGGCCCGATTTAGAAGAAATTTGGGCACATGGGCACGGTTGTAGAAAAACATGGGCATGTGAGCCCGGTTGAGGTGAATTGCGGGCACGTGGGCCCGATTTAGAAAAATTAAGGGTACATGGGCCCGATCGGGGAGAATTATGGGCACGTGGGCCCGATGGAAGAAAAGGGATATGTAGGCCCAATTGGGGAAAAGGGGCATATGGGCCCAGTGGAAGGAAAGGGGCATGCAAGCCCGATTGATTAAAAGGGGCACGTTGGCCCGGTTGAAGAAAAGGGGCATAAGAGCCCGGTTGATTAAAAGGGGCACATGGGCCCGATTGGATAAAGGGGGCACATGGGCCCGGATGATGGAAAGGGGCACATGGGCCCAGTTGATGAAAAGGTGCATAAGAGCCCAAAAATGGGGCATAAGGGCCCGATTGAGTGGGATGGGGTGTGGGCCATGGCCCTAAGATTGATAGATTTTGGACCCATGGGCCTGATTGATGGTTGTAAGAAGGATAAAGAAAGGGCAGTGGCCCTAAGATTGAGGAATTGTGGGCCCATGGGCCCGATCGTTGATTTGGAGGAGAATAAAAAAAGGGTCGTGGCCCTAAGATTGATGCTAAGGGATTTACCTGCCTAGCTGGAGGAGGTCCTAGTATCCCTTTGCTAAGGTCTGCATCTTCCATCTGTAGGTTTATAGATTCCTTTCCCATTTCACTGACCAATTCGGTCTCCTTACTTCCCAGCTCAGGGGTCAATTCAATCTGACAAACTTCATGGATCAATTCCAATGATGACGATAGTTGATCTATACCTGAAGAATCCTTACCTAGTCCTTGACAATCAACAAAATTTATGATTCCTTCATCTAAGCTCCCTATAGCGAGGCTTCTCCTCGGGATGTTCTATGGAAGAGGGCATGCCTAGTCTAGGGGATTCCAAAAAGGTAGAATGGTTTGGTTCGACCTCCCCTACTAGCTGACTTTGATCTTGAGATATAGCAATGACATGATGAGAAGCTGATTCTTCTGCCATGGTAGGAGCACAAATGGTTGGAGTTATTATTTCCTCTACCAACGTAGGAGCTTGAGGGGTCGGAGTGACTAAATCATATACCATAGCAGGAGCATGAATGATTGAAGTGACTGGTTCCTCTACCATGGAAGGAGCAATAGACGAAACAAGTGGTTTGACTGACTGAGGGGAAACCCTATTTTGAGGGGTTGATTGAATAGCCAAGGGTTGTTCAATTGGTGTTGGCATAGAAGTCGGTTCAGGCTAAGGATCTATTGGTGAAATTGGTTGAGGGGCCAAGGCTTGTGTGGTTGGCCGAATAGCTGTTGGTGAAGTAGACTGAGAAGCTAAGGGCCGGATGATTGGCCGAGGGGCCTTTAGAAATGTTGGTGGAGTCAAAGGCTGGGGAACCGGTTTAGGTAACGAAGTATTTGCACAAGCGACAAGAGGAACTTGATTGTGCACAATTGGTTGTGCCATTGGCAAGGGTTGCATGACTGGTTGAGGTTGTGGCATGAGTGGCCTAATCATTTGGTGTCGAGGAATCGGCCGATGAAGATGATTATGATGGGATTGGTGAGGATTCCTAGGTTTATGCATATCATCAATGCTCCTCTCAAGCCTGGGCCTCAATTCATCAGAATATTGCATTAATTCCACATCTTCTTTTACTTCCCCAATTATTGAATAGCCTGGCCCATATCATTTCAAGAATTTGGCCTTGACAATTTTGAAATCCCATATCTCTACTTCGTTCAATGAAAAAAACCAATCTAGGGCTGCACCCTCTAAAGATCTCCTAAAAAGAAAGGCAATGGTCTTTCTATCATTCTGCCATCGAGATGATTTGCTCAGAAAATCATTGACATGGGTGAAGGGATCACCTGAGCCATTGTAGCGATGGTAGGTTGGCATTTGTGATTGGGGGATGTAAATAGTGTAGAGGGGAAATTTAAGGGTTTCCTGATCCTTGGCAACAGGTGGGGAGGAATTCACTAGGGGGTGTGCATGTGGCACTCGGATGGGAGGGGGGTGGGTTGGTGTGCAAGCTAAAGAATGACCCACAATGGAGTGAGTAGATGAAGTAACATGGCAGGGCTGCCCAGGTGGGGTTATGGTAAGAGGTTGAACTGCCGATTGGGGAGGTGAGGTAGCTCGGTTGACTTTGGTTGCACCATGATTAATAGGTATCTTGCCCTTCACTATAGATTGTATGAATGACAAGGTATTGGGATCAAGATGAAAAGATAGATCCTTAAGAGCCTGTTCTATACTAAATGAAGTGGACTGATGGGAATCCCCTTGCACTTCAGGTTCCATAGCAGCATTGACATGGCTCTCGGGTTGTTGTTGGAGCTTGTAGAGACCTTCCCCGTACTCTTGTTGCTTGTAGTAGTCCGACCTCCCAACGTGGCTTCCGGACTTTAGCATCATGGGCATCATGTCAATCTTTCTAGAAAGATGGTTAGAAAAGAGAGCAATCAAAGCACACAATTGAAGATTTTTTTTATGTTTTGTTTTGTTTGATTTTGTTTTGTTTCAATTTAGTTGTTTGGAAAACAAGTTGAACACAAAATTTAAAAGGTTTTTGTATTGTTTTGTTTAGGTGTTTTGTAAGAATAAAATTTTTTTGGTTGTTTTCAATTGTTGTGAGCAAGCAAGTTGTGCAAACAAGTTTTTAAAATGACTACTCGACAATTTTGGGTTGAAACCTTAGATTAGATAGATTGTTAACAATTGTTCACTCAAGTGGGTATGGTTCCTATTGCTTCAATCTTCATGACTTAAGGTTGTCATTCAATAACCACGAGTAGGTACTTGGGTTCTTCAGGTTTTGGGAAAGTGGTACAATCGAGCCAATCGTGCAGAGAGGAATACTCCACGGATGGGGACTTATGGAGTCTTGATGGAAACCACCAAATCAACTAGGAAGGAATATCCAGAAGAGAGGTAAGAATCCACCAAGAAGGTGTTTGGAGGGTGAGGGTGTTTTGGGAGAGAGAGCCCCCGCCTCGAATGCCCTACAAATCGGAGCAAGTCCGGTACCCGATGCAAAAAGCTAATGCAAAAGTAAAAATGGAGGGTAAGAGGAGAAGAAGCAATCAATGTTCAAAAACATGAAATGAAATGAACTAAATAGAGCATGCGATATGCAAACAAGACAAGCAATCATGCAACAAAACAAACAATCTAGTGACTAGAATTGAATTAGAATGAAACTAGTTGCACAAACAAATCAAACTAGCACGGTTAAAGACATTGCTTGTCCCACCGTGGTCGCCAAAAAGCTGTCGAATCCGAAAAAGGGTTCCGGATCGGCACCTCAAGATAAGGTGAAAGATGGAATGGGGGAAAAAGGGGAGTGAATTGGAAAACACTCGGAAAGCGGTAAAGAGTCCTCACCTCGGTCCCACACTCACATTGATCCCCGAAATTTCATCTCACGACATCGATCGAGCACCGGAGACGGTTCGGGTCATGTGGAAGGAGAGTGACGAGGAGATAAACTTATAACATGAATAAAAAGGTGGTCGTCAGGAGCCGCGGGCTCTGCTTTATGGAATAAAGAATAAGATTGAGTTGATTTGACCGTGTGTACCTTAGCGTGGGAGATTGGGATGTGAGTTCAACCTTCTTCTTCTTCGGCCGGCCGATGAAGAAGAGTCCAACCAGTGCTAGCTTGATGTATTTGTGCAACTAGAAGACAATAAGACAAGAAACCAAGTGAAGAAGCATTAGAACTGAGTGAAGTGTAGTAACTTGTAAAAACAATAACATAAAACAGTAATTGGAAACAAACTCACCAGATTCGGGGTTAGCCCTAACCCCTTTTCTTTTGGTTTTTTGTGATATATGAAATGATTCAAAAATGAATAAAAATGATGCTTAAACATGAACTAAATGATATGAATGAAGAGTTAGAAAAGAGAATATGAATGGTTAAAGATAACACAACCCAGGCAAAGTGGCAACCGAGTTGGACAGATTCATTGTAAACTGTGCGACTCTGATGCAGAGACCATAACGAGCAGAACCAATGTCAAAACAAAGTGATGTTTGTTTCAAAATAAAGAGGACTCACCGAGGGTGGTTTTATATGAAGACAAGTTTGCTTGAATCTTATGATAAGTAATCTGAATTTACCTGATAATCTGGATATTGGACAATGAAGTTCTGGAAACTCCCAGCACAATGTCAATGTAGGACATGCTATGGGAACCACAGATATCTAAATTGAATGATTCTTGTTTTAAATAAAATATGACTCACAGGGGAATAATTTTTATGAAGGATGCATGGGCTGAATCCACCATTAAATGTACTGAAATTGACTGAGAAGACAATGACTTAGAAGAGAAGACTTCGGATCTGTCTGTGCAGCGCCGGTGTTGAAGCCATAACAAACCGAGGGAATGTCAAAATTGATATCAGTTTGTTGGAGATGAAAGATATCTTGGTGAAACACACTTCTTATGAAGGAAGTAAAACCCTAAAATGACTATATAGATCTGTAGAAGCCGATGATCAGCAGTGCAGCACGTCAGAGCATAGATTGACTTCTTCTTCACTTTGGGATGATCTCCGGGCACCGGGACGAAGAGAGGACGATTTGAGGAGGTTGGGATGAGCCTAGGGTTTCTGTAGGACGAGAAGAGGAGTGCTGGAGGATGGGTATGCCATTATTAGGTCGTTCATATGAGTCTCCCTTTACAGGGGATAAGAATAGGTCAAAAAATAGCAAGTTTTGATACATCCGACCATAGGTTGGATTTCTTCTATTTAATGTTGCTAATTTTCATCCTGAGGCATCTAGAAACTTACCCAAATGATTGAGAGATATTGGAAACCGTGGATAACCTTTCCCATGTTCAAAATATGTCTCCACTTGAAGAGGAAACAAATCTAGTCTAAAAATGGCAAGTCTTGATATACAAGACAACAAGTTGGATTGCCATCATTAAATGATGCTAATTTCGACCATGAAGCTTCCAGATACTATAAAAAGTGATATGGAGGATGAAAAAGGAAGATAAGGTCGTGAATTGGTCAGATATGTGCCCAATGGGCTGGGCTTGCATGCAATTGGGCTTGATCGGTGCTGCTTGCGGACAGAACTGCGCATTTGACTTCCAAAGGGCGCTGCGGACAAATGGGAGATCAGAATTGAATGCCGTTTGTTGCAATGGAAAGATAACTAAGAGAAGAATATTATTAATGTTGAATACTTTTTAATTATATGTCCATATAATCCTTTGAAAAATTTCCAAATAGAGGATATGCTGGGAAAAGTATAATCTGGCACACCACCAAGAGTCTCTTGTTCGGCAAACACGGATTTGATTAGAAATTAGCAAATCATCTTCATATTTCCAATAAGCACCTCAGCTCATCCGAAAGGGCGGTTCATCATGATTTTGATGGTCTAAAAGAGATGTTGCCAATGGAATAATGGTTTAAGCTTTAAATAAGGCCAAATTGGCGTGTCTACATCACCGGCATTTTTGAGTTTCAGGTCACTGTTCCAGCCTTCGGCGCCACTTGGAGGATAAATTAGAAGTTACAGTCCCATACAGAATTCTTAGGATGTGTACCAGCTAGTTTATTAATTTGGAGAGCTGTGTTTGCCAGTCCTCTTTCATACACAACAAATGGGAGTCGAAAGGGACATCCTGTTTGCAAGTTACGGCTCATGGATGTAAAGCACGCAAGAGAGAGAACTAAACGTGCCCCCAAACTGACCGCACCCTCACCTTGAGGGCGTGGTCTATGCACCCTCAATCCGAAGGTGTGGACAACGCGTGCCCGGACTGAGGGCATGGCCATTTCCAAAAATTGGAAACCTATCCCATTTTTTGGCTTTTCAAACTGGTTTCAGAAAGTTTCCCTTCTTAAAAATCGATTATTTTGTTTGCGCCCCTAGGTCGGGGGCACGTCCATTGTGTCAACCAGATTTTTAATAGGTTTTCAAAATTTTCCAAGGAATTTTTGGCAATGATGCATTGAATGCGCCCTCAAGGTTGATAGAAATGTATGCCTTACAAGCCAATCATATATGGTATGATTCAACATTTCTAGATATATTTCATTCAATTAATTAGGTACATCTTAATTATAAGCTCTTATTAAATGTAAATATCATAATGAAGTCCTTGATCAAAAACAATGATGATTAAATCATGATGAGATCATGATAACGAGATTGATCATCTAGAGGTATTTGATTTAAATATTCCTAGTCATTGGATACTTGAGACGGGACATCAAGGATCCGGATAGACTAGTGTATGTGATATCTTCTCATACAATGAGGATGATTGATCTCATTGGTCATTAGTGAGGAGACACTAAGATACACATACAGGTGCTCATTAATTGAATGAGTTCACTGAACTAACCGTATTTGAAACCCTGAATGGTATCTTACCGAGCTGTCTATCAGGATTTTTTATCATCACGGTTGCATGGTTGGACCTTTGACTTGAGTCGCCAAAGATACCTTGTTAGGTGGAACTTTGGGATTGACTTATGCATCACCATTTAGATGGTCCAGTATAGCGATGGATCGGGTACAAAGAAAACCCGATGGAGGTAATTGAGTGGACAACAAGGGATCATCCACTCTCGGTAAGTGAGAGTGAATGTCCTATGAGATAGTACTATAAATTCCTGGCCAGGGTAGATATGATGATTGGAAAAGGAGTTTTCCAATTGATTTAATTCCGAGTACAAGATCTTATAGAGTCAATACACTAAGAAGTTGACAGTCGATGCTGTACTCCTTTCCGATCGGGAGGTTGGATGGATGAGGGTTTAGATACATGCAGTAACTGATGATGGAAAAGCTCAATGGAGATGAGATTATCCCCATAGTCATTTGGGATCATGGGATGTGGCTTGTACTCTTCATGATCGGTAGGTCGATTAATCTATTATTGGATAACAGATTTAATTAAATTAAATAGAATTGTTCTATTTTATTTAGGCCTCAACCAAATAGGCTATTGGTCCTAGTGGGTCACACACATAAAGATTTATCCACAAGTACAGGGGCAAAGACGTAATTTATGGAAATTTTGGGGTTTTATGAAAAAATTTAAAATTCTTTATAAATACTGATGGTTTCAGCCAAACCCAATCAAGCCAACGTGAAAACCACGTCCCTAACCTCCTCCCTACCCCTCCTCTCTATAGAAGGTGTCCATGGTCGATGGAGCTTCGTTCGGGAAGAGTTCTCGAGGCCGGCGCGAAGGGAGAACCTGCTGTGGATGAAGTTCGTGTGGATACTACTGGAGATCGGACATTTGAACGGTTTGAAGAGCTTGAGAAGCTCATCTCCTTCCTCTCCATGAGATTATATGAATCCCTATTAAGTATATTCGAACCCAATTTGATCGGTTTTTTGGTTTTCGTCATTCTGTTTTGATTGAGACAGATTCTAGAGGAACCCATAGGAATCGTCGCTTTTGCTACACCAAATTTTTATGGACGATTCCTTACATGAAGTTCATGTGGATACTACTGGAGACCGGGCATTTGAACAGATTGAAAAGCTTGATAAGCTCATCTTCTTTCTATCCATGAGATTATATGAATCCCTATCAAGTATATTCGAATCCGATTTGACCGGGCATGCCCACCACACCCTCAGTCTGAGGGTGTGGCCAGCTGATAGAAATGTATGCCCTACAAGCCAATCATATATGATATGATTCGACATTTCTAGAAATATCTTATTCAATTAATTAGGCAAATCTTCATTATAAGCTCTTATTAGAAGCGAATATCATAATGAAGTCCTTGATCAAATACAATGATGATTAAATCATGATGAGATCATGATAATGAGATTGATCATCTAGAGGTATTTGATATAAAATGTTCCTAGTCATAGGATACTTGAGACGGGACATCAAGGATCCGGATAGACTAGTGTATGTGATGTCTTCTCATGTGATGAGGACGACCGATCTCATTGGTCATTAGTGTGGAGACACTAAGATACACATACAAGTACTCATTAGTTGAATGAGTTCACTGAACTGACCGAATTAGAAACCCTGAATGGTATCTTACCGAACTGTCTATCAGGGTCTTCTATCATCACGGTTGCATGGTTGGACCTTTGACCTGAGTCGCCAAAGATGCCTTGTTGGGTGGAACTTGTGCTTTGACCATTGACTTATGGATCACAATTTAGATGGTCCTATATAGCGATGGATCGGGTACAAGGAAAATTCGATGGAAGCAATTGAGAGGACAACAAGGGATCGTCCACTCTTGGTAAGTGAGAGTGAATGTCCTATGGGATAGTACTCTAAATCCCTGACCAGGGTAGATAGGATAATTGGAAAAGGAGTTTTCCAATTGATACAATTCCGAGTACAGGATCCTATAGAGTCGGTACACTAAGGAGTTGACAGTCGATGCCGTACTCCTTTCCGACCGGGACATTGGATGGATGAGGGTTTATATCCATGTGGTAACTGATGATGGAAAGGCTCAATGGAGATGAGATTATCCCCATAGCCATTTGGGATCATGGGATGTGGCTTGTACTCTTCATGATCGGTAGGCCGATTAATCTGTTATCGGATAATGGATTTAATTAAAATTAAATAGAATTGTTCTATTTTATTTAGGCCTCAACCAAATAGGTTATTGGGCCTAGTGGGTCACACACAAAAGGACTTATCCACAAGTACAGGGGCAAGGGCATAATTTATAGAGATTATGGGTTTTTATGAAAAATTCTATAATTCTCTATAAATACTAATGGTTTCAGCCAAACCCCATCAAGCCAAGGGTGAAAACCACGTCCCAAGCCTCCTCCATACCTCCTCCTCTCTCTAGAAGGTGTCCATGGTCAATGGAGCTCCGTTCGGGAAGAGTTCTCGAGGCCGGCGCGAAGGGAGAACCTGCTGTGGATGAAGTTCGTGTGGATACTGCTGGAGATAGGACACTTGAACGGTTTTTAGAGCTTGAGAATCTCATCTCCTTCCTCTCCATGGGATTATATGAATCCCTATCAGGTATATTCGAACCCGATTTGATCGGTTTTTGGTTTTCGTCGTTCGGTTCTAATTGTGACGGATTCTAAAGGAACCCATAGGAATCATCGCTTCCCCTGCACCAAATTTTAATGGACGATTCCTTACAGTGGTATTAGAGCCAGGTTCAAGTTTCAGACGAAACCGACGTCGAATCGACATTATTTCATGTTATTTGTGTTCCCGAATCTGTGCAAACGTCTGTTTTGACGAGGCCACCATATTCTGTGTATGACTCAGATAAAATATTGGTTGTCTTTGGTATAATCTCGTGATATAGGGATTTCCAACTCCGCAAACCGTTTGAATTTTGGATCTTTTTAGTGTTCGGGAGAAGCCTCAAAAGTTAGTGTTTCTGTCATGCCCGAACCGACACTCGGATTTGGGGATTTTGTGAAATCTCCGTCCAAAGATGAAATTGAGACTTGTAAAAGGTTTAGGAGATGGGTAATATGATTACCTAATCTTTACCTTTGATATCCAGCTTTGAACGATGGCGGAGGATGAGAATTTTTGAGTTTTCCGACGAACTAGGGTTCTGCGGAGTCTGACGGCGCCGACTTGTTTCTTCCTGATTTTCCGTTTATAGAGAATTTTTATATGAAGGTATATATACATATTTGGAAACTTCATTTTATGAGTATTTTAAATTGTATTTTTGGAGAATATTTGGCTTCCGGGATAAGGAGTTATCCTCGTTACAAAATTGAGATTTCTGCTACGGAATCTCAGTGACCGCCGCCTCTTCTTCCTCATTTTGCGGTCGATTGGGATTTTTAATAGATATTAGGTCAACTGTTTTGGATTCCTTATTCGATAAGAATTCTAACGCATATTTTTTAGGATTTTTCGGAGTCCGGGATAAGGAGATAAATCCGATTCTATGGGATGGATTTCCTCCCGATGAACAGTGCCTGTTCGGGGGAAGACGATCGGCGCACGCGCCGGCTCACGGTGGTTGGCGCACGTGGCTTTAGATGCCGGCGCACCCCGCAGGTGCACGCGAGCGGGGCACAATGCGCCGAACGGTGCGGCGCATTGCGCCAGACACCATTTTTTATGCTTTTAAATTGTTTGAAATCATAGAAAATTCCGAAAAATTGCCATAAAATTCCAGAAAAATTCTGAAAAATTATATAATATTATTTAACATGTTTTAAAGTGTTTAATGACATGTTAGATGATGTTTAGTTCTATTTACATAGATTCACTCATGGTTAAACTTTAAAATTGTTTTAAAGGTTTAACTTAAATTATTAGTGTCTTAATTAATTCTGTAAAATGAGATTTTACAGAATATAAATTGGGACATTAATTTTTGACCTTGCACAGTATTGGGAATGCATGAATGTTCTAAACAGTTTAGTTTTGTATGTTCATTTCATATAAATTGTTTATATGTTATTGTCATGTTATTTTCATGTTATTTATTTCATGAAAAATTCGACATGCATGAAATTGAGAATTTCAAAATAAATTATATAATTTTATGCTGATATATATAATATATCTCATATAATTATCACGTATGCGCTCTATGTTCATGTGATGAACGTTAGTGTGTATGGAGGTGATCATGGACTTAATTGTGCTTGGCTTGTGATTGCTTTTAATTATGTTGGTTATGTTATTAAATGGGGCCTGCGTGTGCCTCCTCTCTCTCTATACAATCTTATTGTACATTCTACCTCCCTCCATTAATGTACTCCCCTTGGTTAAAACCAAGGTTTCTTATTGAGTTATGTACATTTGTGGGGTCTGCATACCCTTAAGCCGCTTGTAAGAGTTAGAAGCCGGTTCGTTGAAGGTTGGAGAGCGGGACCACTTGGAGAAGCACCCTTCTGAAGTGGGAGCATACCAACTCAAGCATATGAAGCAAGGATTTGCACCTATAGGGGTGCCTTAGGTGCATGCTTAGGGTTAAGTCCACGATCACCTGATTTTGTGCATATTTGATATGTAGATGTGTGCTATAGGTTATACCTTAGATATATGATATTTCAAAGGTATTATATATACTTAGCACATATTATTTATGAGACTAAAATACAATCCCTCCTTGTCATAATTAGGTTGATAAACGTGTGACATTAAGAATGACTCACGTAGCCTTCCGTTGTTATGGTCTTGATGAGCCAATTTTAGATTGGATGGGTTTGTTGTGTTTCCCATAAGACTCATTCAGCAAGGGATTGGTGATCATGGCCAAGGCATTTGCCGAACTTTGGGGTGGACCATTGCATGGCCTTGTTGTGTTTCCCACAAGGGCTATGTTAAGAATTCATTCTCATAACGTAACAAGCGGAGTTGACCTAACTAGAGTATATAGCTTGTTGTGTTTCCCACAAGGTTATAATTCTAGAGGCTAAATGACTAAGAATTGCAAGGGTTGGAATTGGTAAAAGTTACCTACCTATTAAGTATGTGATGACTTGTTGTGTTTTCCACAAGGTTGTCACCATAAAGTTAATAGGGTCTTAGTCCCCACTAGGATTTCATCGTGATGTCCCGTCTTTGCATAATGAGGGTTATGCAAATTCTTCGAAAATTAATGGGAGCTTAAATTAGGATCAAAGACCATATCTTAATTTTAATGAATGTCTGCAATGTTATTTTGATGAAATTATATCTCTGTTGTAGAATACGATAATAAACCACCATTAGTATAGCATATTAGATGCCATATAGCTTAATGGCTCACACTTCTTAGACTGGTTTAGAACTAAGAGAATTGTTCTCATAGTTGACCAATTAACTACTCTACTTGAAAAGTAGGTGTCTCCTAAATTATCTAGTGATATGAAAGAAAGATAAGATCTTATCTCATAGACAAGATGCATTGTTTGCCTTAAACTAGATGTTAGTCTCTATGAGACATAATTATAGAGACAACATGGATAGATGGATATGAGATCCATCATGGCTCATAGTGATGAGCTAACTAAAGGGCAACTTAGAACAACAATACATCTTAATTACTTCTTGTTGGTGAGACCAATAGTAAGAAGTAAAATCATTAGATAGAAATAGGAGAGAGTTAATAGTAAAAGAAGGTGGTCAAGATAATAAAGCCAGAATAAGATATGATTCTTACACTGTCATGATGACGATATGTGTAAGAGGAAGTACAAAGTGTTTTGTATATAATGCAAAGATGGAGCTTGAGAAGCTTCATGTATCCAAGTCATTGGCACTTACTTGTTTTAAATATACACTTAATAGTATTAGATACTATATGTGTATATCATAATATTAGATACTATGGATGCATCTAATGGTATGAGATACCAGATATGCATCTTATATCTACAAGGAGTTGTAGATGATGACAAGTAAATGAAGGCTTAATAAAGAAGATGTTGACCTGCATATAAAATGGTGCAAAAGTTGCATCATTATCAGTGGGAGGTGCAATTCTTTAATAACCTTATCGAGATGTCTTAATAATTAATATTGCTATTATATCCTTCTACAAGAACATTATATAATTTCCTATTTGAATAAATGTTGATTTATTCTAAGTTATGGAATTGATAGATGTTCTAATAGATTGAATGGCAAAGTGTTTGCCAGTGGGAGCTTAATGAATTGTTTAATCATATTTGATATGTTAGCTCTCATGTTATGTGTGAATATTCCTTTTAAGAGGAAATGGGTTGATTTAGATCAATCTACACTTTAGCTTTATATAGACATGGAGAATGGGTTAATGAGTTATTAGAACTCGTACATCTAGATGTATGTTAGCCCATATCTAGTAAGGCTAAAGAAGAATATTACTACTTCATTATTTCAAAGATGATGTCTCTGGGTTTGGAAACATGTACTTTATGAAGTACAAAACTAAGACCTTTGAGAAATTATTTGAGATTAAGAATGAAGTAGAGATACTAATGGAAAGAGTATTAGAACTCTTTGATGAGATCAAAGAGAGGAATACTTAAGTACATAATTCACATATAATTGAAGGATAATAAAATCTAATGGACACCTCTTTACACATTTTAGGTTAATTGAGTAGCTAAAATGAAAAGTCATATTATGTCAACAATGACAAGCTTTGCAAAATTCCTCTTTGTCTAATTTTGGCTAAGTACTCGTTATAACCACTTGATTTTAAATCTGTTCTGACTATTCCATATAGGATATGGAAAAGGAGTTAAAGCTTGACCTTAAGCAAGTTAAGGTTTCGGAATGTCCGACCTGGTGAAGAAGTATAACTCTAACAAGTTGGAATATAAGACTATGAAGTGTTGGCTTGTGGAATATCCTAATGAAACTTTTGGATATTAAATATACGACCCTTATGTATAAGGGTATGTGTTGCTCAGCTCACTATATTTCTAAAGGAAAATTTCCTTCTTAAGAAAGATAGTGGGAGCAAGGTATATATGGAAGATGTTCCAGTCCTACAACCCAATAACACTTCTATTAAGGTGCTAGTTAATAATTACACAAGGACAAATGATAGGTCTTTACTTGTGTCCATTCTACTTAAGAGATATGTGAGACATATCTCTGATAGACGAAATGAGGCATAAGATAATAAGGATATTGATCCTAGGATCTATATAGAACCAATATGAGATATTGATTCTTTAATGGGAAGAGACAATAAAATCCGATATAAACTTTATCTATTCTAATCAAGTTTAGAACTTGATAGATCCACCTAAGGATATAGTATCCATAAGGAATAAATGGATCACTAAAGAATAGATTGGAGTGGATTAGAAGGTAGATACCTTCAAAGGTGAGAATAGTTGAAAATGATATCATTGAAGTCAAATGGTTGACTATGATGAGATCTTTTACCTATTCCATTGATTAATCCATTCGGATTTTGATTGTAACACTCTATGATTATGAGATAAGCTAATTGGATGTTAAGATAGTGGTCCTCTAAAGTATTTTGAGGAATAGGTGTATATGATACAACTATAGGGAATCAAGTCTCAATAACATCCAAGAAGAGTGTGTATTAAGTTCATTTATGGACTGAAGTAAAAATTTCCCATAGATCATATATAAGGTTTATGAGATTAAATCTTATGACTTCGTTAAGAACGAAGAGGAGCCTTGTGTATTCAACAAGATAAGTGGGAGTCTTTGTTACTTTCTTGACATTTTATGTTGATGACATACTACTCATTAAGAATGAAGTAGGTGTGTTATCATAAGTGAACCTAACTATCAAATTGATCCTCCAAACACAATTTGGGTTTTGAGATCTATGGAGATAGATCTAAAATCAATGCCCAGTTAATGTACGTAGTCACCATAGTCAAAGGGTTTGACATGACAAACTCCAAGATAGGTTTCTTACCTATGTGGTGTGGAGTTGATCTCTGTAAAGTGTAGTCTTTGTAGACTTCTTGAAAGATAAAGAGATCACATAAATAGAGCCCTTATGCCTTTGTCATAGGGTCTTTTATTTATATGATGCTACGTACATGATGTGATTAATGCTCTAAGTGTTATGAGCATTCATCAAGAAGATCCAAGTGAGAGTCATTGGATAGTTAAGAGATATATCATTTGGTACTTGAGAAGCACTGAGAATGTATCTCTATACACTGGAGGATAAGACTTGAAGTCTTGTAGTTTTACAAACACAAGCTTCTAATCAAATAAGTTTGATATTAAGTCAGAATAATGGTGGTGCGGTGAGTTGAAAGAGTTCTATGTGATAGAACACTGTAAGTTCTACAACATATGTAAACAAGTTTACATAGTGGTTGCACACTACTTGAGAAGTAGTCTAGATGAAGTTTTTCATCTACATATTTGATATGGAATTGTCTCAATTTTCTCTGAAAGTGTATCATTGTTTTGAGAAAACAATGGAGTAGAGTCGATGTCTCATCAGAAGTTTAGAACTTCTGTGGCGATACCATACAATCAGAGAGATTGTAACTTATAGAGATATAATTAAAGATAAAGTATCTACCGTTAATAACATTGCAGATCCACTAACTGAAGCAGTTACACAAAGAGTGTTTGAGCTTCACCTTGAGCTGATACAGATCAGTCAGATGGTGATTGGCTTTAGTGCAAGTGGGAGATTGATAGAAATGTATGTCCTACAAGCCAATCATATATGATATGATTCGACATTTCTAGAAATATCTTATTCAATTAATTAGGCAAATCTTCATTATAAGCTCTTATTAGAAGCGAATATCATAATGAAGTCCTTGATCAAATACAATGATGATTAAATCATGATGAGATCATGATAATGAGATTGATCATCTAGAGGTATTTGATCTAAATGTTCCTAGTCATAGGATACTTGAGACGGGACATCAAGGATCCGGATAGACTAGTGTATGTGATGTCTTCTCATGTGATGAGGACGACCGATCTCATTGGTTATTAGTGTGGAGACACTAAGATACACATACAAGTGCTCATTAGTTGAATGAGTTCACTGAACTGACCGAATTAGAAACCCTGAATGGTATCTTACCGAACTGTCTATCAGGGTCTTCTATCATCACGGTTGCATGGTTGGACCTTTGACCTGAGTCGCCAAAGATGCCTTGTTGGGTGGAACTTGTGCTTTGACCATTGACTTATGGATCAGAATTTAGATGGTCCTATATAGCGATGGATCGGGTACAAGGAAAATCCGATGGAGGCAATTGAACGGACAACAAGGGATCGTCCACTCTCGGTAAGTGAGAGTGAATGTCCTATGGGATAGTACTCTAAATCCCTGGCCAGGGTAGATAGGATAATTGGAAAATGAGTTTTCCAATTGATCCAATTCCGAGTACAGGATCCTATAGAGTCGGTACACTAAGGAGTTGACAGTCGATGCCGTACTCCTTTCCGACCGGGACATTGGATGGATGAGGGTTTATATCCATGTGGTAACTGATGATGGAAAGGCTCAATGGAGATGAGATTATCCCCATAGCCATTTGGGATCATGGGATGTGGCTTGTACCCTTCATGATCGGTAGGCCGATTAATCTCTGTTATCGGATAATGGATTTAATTAAAATTAAATAGCATTGTTCTATTTTATTTAGGCCTCAACCAAATAGGTTATTGGGCCTAGTGGGTCACACACAAAAGGACTTATCCACAAGTATAGGGGCAAGGGCGTAATTTATAGAGATTTTTGGTTTTTATGAAAAATTCCATAATTCTCTATAAATACTAATGGTTTCAGCCAAACCCCATCAAGCGAAGGGTGAAAACCACGTCCCAAGCCTCCCCCCTACCTCCTCCTCTCTCTAGAAGGTGTCCATGGTCGATGGAGCTCCATTCGGGAAGAGTTCTCGAGGCCGGCGCGAAGGGAGAACCTGCTGTGGATGAAGTTCGTGTGGATACTGCTGGAGACCGGACACTTGAACGGTTTGTAGAGCTTGAGAAGCTCATCTCCTTCCTCTCCATGGGATTATATGAATCCCTATCAGGTATATTCGAACCCGATTTGATCAGTTTTCGGTTTTCGTCGTTCGGTTCTGATTGAGACGGATTCTAAAGGAATCCATAGGAATCGTCGCTTCCGTTGCACTAAATTTTAATGGACGATTCCTTACACCTGCGCACCCCCAAGTTGACGGCGCGGCCACCGCGCCCCCAAACCTGGGGGCACGTTCAGTCTGTTTCTCTATTTTGCACTGGTTTTGATTCTCTATAAATTCCATCCTTTAGGGTATGATCTAGGGTTCTTCTATTCATTCTCCAGCCGCCCTAGGCTCATCCTAACCTCTCCAATCCATCCTCTCTTCATCCCGGTGCCCGGAGATCATCCTGAAATAAGAGAGAAGCCGATCTATGCTCTAACGTGCTTCTGTTCTGATCATTGGCTTCCACATAACTCTCTGAGCATTTTTTGGCCAATATTTTTTTAGAAGAAGTGTTCATATCGAGCTATCTTCCATCTCCAACAAACGGTGATCAATTCTTATATTTCTACAGTTTGTAATAGCTTGTACACCAACACTACGCAGACAGATCCGGAGCCTCCTCTTCTCATTCATTGTTTTCTCAATCAATTTCAATACAATTAATGGTAAATTCAGCCTATACATTATTCATATAAACTATTCTCTGGTGAGTCATCTTTCATTTCTAACAAGAATCATTCAATTCTGATATCTGTGGTGTCCATAGCACATCTTACATCGACATTGCACTAGTGGTTTCCAGAACTTCACTATCCAATATCGGAGTTATCAAGTAAATTCATATCTTCTATAATAGGATTCAATCCAAATTGTCTTCATATTAAATAACCCTTTTTATATCTTTCTTGTTTTCAAACAAACGGGAGTCCATTATGACTTTTGAATTGTCTGTGGTGATCATTTCAACAAAGTCGGGTAATATGATACTATTTCCAGTTTTCGTCCATTTCCATAATTTCTACAGGTGTGTACAGACATATTCTAGAGAGGTAGTAAACAGATAAAATCTTCCTCTTCAAGTTTTCTATCCACTACAACAAATAGAACTCAATTTTGATATCTGTGGTGTCCATGGAAAGCAAGGTGGGTCCAACGTGCCCTCAACCTTAGGGCGCACCCACCACGCCTTGAATTCAATGGCGCGTCCACACCTGTGTGTTGTCTGGCCAAATCAGTGATATTTTCTCCATTTTAACTTTGATTTGAGCTATTCAAGTTTTTACTTCTTCATCATTCATCCAGCATTATTTATACATCGTTTTTATTTAGTTTTTGTATCATCTCATATATCATAAAAAACAAAAAAAAAGAGAGGTTAGGACTAACCCCGAAATCGGTGAGTTTCCTTCTGATTGCCATTTTTCATGTCACCTTCTTTTTAGTTACTACACTTCACTCAATTCTAATTTTTCTTTTACTTGTTTTCTTGTTTTCTTGTCTTCAAGTTGCACAGATCAATTCATGCTAGCAATGGTTGAGGACTATCTCTCATCAGCCGATTGACGAGGAAGAAAGTTGAACCTGAATATCAATTTCTGCGCTAAGTTACATGATCACTTCTTTTATTTTTAGTACATAAAGCGGAGCCCGTGGCTCCTGGTGACCACATCCTCCAAAGTTTTTATGCATTAAGTACTTTCTATTTCATTCTTATCCTCCTCCCACATGACCCAAACTATCCCACTGGCGCTCGAGCGACGCCAAGAGATGAAAGTTCGGAGATCAATGTGAATGTGGGACTGAGTTGAGAGTTTTTCCACTTTACTTCTATTCCTCTCTCATTCCCTCTTGAGGTGCCAATCTAGATATGGCAAACCCATTTTTGGAGTTGATAGGGACCACTTAGAGAAGTATTCTTCTAGAAGTGGAGGCACACCTACATCAACATCAGATGCTAACTCCTTTAGTTACACACCATTTTGACTCTCGTATTGTATAATTAAGTTTAAGTCCATGTTCACTCATTTGATTGTTTACATATATGATATGTGGATGTGTGCAATAGATTATACCTTAGATATTTGATATTCCAAAGATATACATATTATAATTAGCACATGTTATTGATGAAGCTAAAATAAAATTTCTTCTCGTTTTAATTCGGTTGATAAACATGAGACATTAACAATGACTCATGTAGTCTTCCATTGTTATGATCTTGACAAGCCAATCTTAGATTGTATGAGTTTATTGTGTTTCTCATAAGACTCATTCATTAATGGATTGGTGATCATGGCCAAGGCATTTGCTTAGCCTTGGGGTGGACAATTGGTATGACTTTGTCATGTTTCTCAAAAGGGCTATGTTAAGAATCTATTCTCATAATGTAACAAGTTGAATTGACCTAAGTAGACTGAATAACTTTTTATGTTTCCCACAAGGTTATAATTCTAGAGGTTAAATGACTAAGAGTTGCATGGTTGAAATTGGTAAAAGTTATTTACCTATCAAGTATGGGGTGATTTGTTGTGTTTTTTATAAGGTCATCACCATAAAGTTAATAGGGTCTTAGTCTCTAAGATGTTATTATGATATCTCATCTTTACATATTGAGGGTTATGCAAATTCTTCAAAAATAAGTGGCAACATAAATTAGGATGAAAGATCATATCTTAATTTCAACTAAATGTCTGCAATGTTATATTAATAAAATAATATATTCATTGTAGAATGAGATGATAAACCACCAATAGTAAGGCAAACTAGATGTCAAGTAGCTTAATAGTTCGCACTTCATAGACTGGTTTAAAACCAAGAGACTTATTCTCATAGTTAACTAAATAACATACCTACTTTAGAAGTAGGTGCCTTCTAAACTAACTAATGGTACGAGAGAATATGTGATCTTTTATCTCATAATATCATATATAGAAGATGCATTATTTGTCTTATACTAGATGTTAATCTCTATGAGATATAAATTATAAAGGAATGGAAACATAGATAGATGGATATGAGATCTATCATGGCTCATGGTGATGAACTAATTAAGAGAAAGTTAGAACAACAGTACATCTTCAATACTTTTTGTTGGTGATGTAAGGAATCATCTTACAAAATTTTGTGTAGCAAAAGTGACGATTCCTATTGGTTTATTTAGAATTTGTCTCAATCAGAACCGAATGACAAAAAATGAAAGCCAATCTAAATGGATTTGAATATACATGACACAGATTCATATGATCCTATGGAGAAAAAGAAGATGATTTTTTTAAGTTTACAAACTGTTCAAGTGTTTGGTCTCTAGCGGTATGCACACGAACTTCATCTATAATAGGTTCTCCCTTCTCACCAGCCTCGAGAACTCTTCCGAACAAAAACTCTTCCACACAGAGCTCCATCTCCCATGGACACCTTCTATTGAAAGAAGGAGGTAGGGAAGAAGCTGAGGACATGGTTTTTACCCTTGGTTTGATAGGGTTTGTTTGAAACCATTGGTATTTATAAAGAATTTAGAATTGTTTATATAACCCAAAATCTCTATAAATTATACCCTTTCCCCTATACTTACGGATAAATCCTTATGTGTGGGATCAACTAGGCCCAATATAATATTTGGTTGAGGCCTAAATAAAATAGAACAATTCTATCTAATTTAATTAAGTCTATTATCTGATAACAGATTAATCTGCCTACTAATCGTGAAAGGTACAAGCCATATCACATGATCTCAAATGACTATGAGGATAATCTTATCTTTATTAAACCTTTTTTTCATCAATTATCACATGGATATTAACCCACATCCATTCAATGTCTTAATTGGAAAGAGGTACGACATCCATTGTCAACTCCTTAGTATACCAACTTTATAAAATCCTGTACTCGAAATTAGATCAATTGGAAAACTCTTTTTCCAATTATCCTCTCTACCTTGGCTAGGGATTTAGAGTACTATCCCATAGGACATTCACTTTCACTTATCGAGAGTGGACGATCTCTTGTTGTCTATTCAATTACCTCCTTCAAGTTTTCTTTGTACTCGATTCATTGCTATATTAGACCATCTAAATGATGATTCATAAGTCAATGGTCAAAGTATAAGTTCCACCCAACAAGATATCTTTGGTGACTCAGGTCAAAGGTTCAACCATACAATCGTGATGATAGAAAATCCTAATTGACAATTCGGTAATCCTAATTCGTGATTTTTAATTCAATCAGTTTAGTGAATTCATTTGACTAATGAATACCTGTATTTATATCTTAGTGTCTCCACATTAATGACCAATGAGATCAGTCATTCTCATCATATGAGAAAATATCACACACTAGTCTATGTGGATCCTTGATGCCCCATCTCTAGGATCCTATAACTAGAAACATTTAGATCACATACATCTTGATGATTGATTTCATTTTCTTGATCCAATAATCATTGCATATGACGAAGGACTTCATTACAATGTAGCAATGTAATAAGCGCTAGTATTGAAGATTTACCTAATTATTTAAATGAGATATTTCTAAAAATATTGAATCATATCATATATGATTAGCTTGTAAGGCATATATTTTCATAAATCTTCCACTTACACTAAAGCCAATCACCCATCTAGCTGATCTCTATTAGCTTAAGGTGAAGCTCTAACACTCTTTGAGTAACTGCTTTAGTTAGTGGATCTGTAATGTTATTAGCAGAAGACACCATATCTTTAATTATATCCCTATATATTGCAATCTCTCTGATTTTATGGTATTACCAAAGAAGTTTTAAACTTTTGATGAGACTTTGGCTCTACCCATTATTTTCCCAAAGCAATAATACTCTTTCAAAGAAGGTTGGGACAATCCCATATTAAGATGAACATATTCGTCTAGAATGCTTCTCAAGCATTATACAACTTTTATTCAATCTACTTTAGATTGATTGTAGAATTTATAGTGTGCTATTGTATAGAACTCTTCCAGTTCATTGCACCACCATTATTTAAACTTATTATTAAATTTATTTGAATCAAAACTTGTGTTCATAAAACTACAAGATATTAAGTCTTATCCTTCATTGTATAGGGATACATCATTAGTGCTTCTCAAGTACCAAATAATACATATCTCAACTATTTAGTGATCTTAGATGGATTCACCTAATGAATGCTCATTACACTAAGAGCATTAATCAAGTCATGTACGTCGCATCACATATATGATAGACCCTTTAGCAAAAATGTAAGGACTTTAATCATATGCTATCTTTATCTATCAAGATGTTTATAAAGATATTTGTTTAAAGAGATCAACTCCATAGTACATAGGTAAGAAACCTATTTTGAAATTTTCCATGTCAAACATTTTGACTATGGTGACTACATACATTAACTGGATATTGCTTTTAGATATATCTCCATAGATCCTAAAGTCCAGACTTTATTTAAAAGATTAATTTGATAGCTAGGCTCACTTTTGATAGCATACATTCTTAATTCTTAATGAGAAGTACGTCATCCACATAAAATGTCAAGTAAGTGATAGCACTCTCATTTATCCACATGAACACACAAGGCTCATCTTCGTTCTTAATGAAGTCATAAGATTTAATCTCATCAAACCTTACACACCAACTATGAAAAGATTTATTTCAGTCCATAAATAGACCTTACACACACTCTATTTGGATGTTATTGGGACCTAATTTTCTAAGGTTGTATCATATACACCTGCTCTTCAAAATACTTTAGAAGAACACTATATTAACATCCAATTGAAATATCCTATAGTCATAGTGTGTAACAATTAAAATATGAATCAATCAAACTATGGCATAGGTAAAAGGTATCATCATAGTCAATTATTTGACTTAGATGATATCATTTTCAACTATTCTCACCTTGAAGGTCTCTACCTTCTAATCCACTCCAATATATTCTTTAGTGATCTATTTATATCTTATAGATACTATATCTTTAGGTGGATCTATTAAGTTCTAAACTTTATTAGAATAGATGGAGTTTATTTCGGAATTTATTCTCTTCCTATTTTAGAATAAATATCTTATATTGCTTCTATATAGATCTCAGGATAAATATCTTTTTTATCATGTCTCATTTCTTTCATCAAAGATATGTCCCACATATCTCTTAGGTTGAATGGACATAAGAAAAAAACCTATGATTTGCCCATATGTAATTATTAACTAGTACCTTAATAGAAGTAACCTTGGGCTATAGGAGTAGAACATCTTCCATATATATCTTACTCCCACTATCTTTCTTAAGGAGAACTCTTCCTATAGAAATATGGTGAGCTAAGCAACATATACCCTTCTCCATAAGGGTGGTATATTTAATATCCATAAGTTTTCTTATAATATCCCACAAGCCAACACTTAAAAGTCTTATATTTCAGTTAGGAGGGTATACGACTTCACTAGGTCAGATATTCTGAAATCTTAACTTGTTTAAGGTCGAGTTTTAACTCCTTTCCATATCCTATATGGAATAATTAGAATAGACTTAAGGGTACCAATTAAGTTAAAAGTGGTTATATTGAGTACTTAGCCAAAATAGACAAAAGAGAATTTTGTAAAGGTTGTCATTATCTGTATTATGTCCTACACAATAAGGCTTCTAATGTTTGCTACTCAACTACGTTAAAATCTGTAAAGAGGTGTATATTAAATTTAGAATCTATTACTTTTCAATTATGTGTGAATTATGTATTTAAGTATTTCCCTCCTTGATCTTATCAAAGAGTTCTAATACTTTTTCTATTAGAATGTCTACTTCATTCTTAATCTCAAATAATTCTCAAAGGTCTCGGATTTGTACTTCATAAATTATATGTATCTATTCCTAGAGACATCATTTTTGAAATAATGAAGTATAAATATTTTATTTTAATCTTAATAAACATGAGCTAACATATACCTAGATGTATGAGTTCTAACAATTCATTAGCCCATTCTCTATGTCTACATCAAGCTAAAAGGTATATTGATCTAAATCAACTCATTTCCTCTGAAAAGGATTTTTCACACATAACATGAGAACTAACATATCTAATATGATTAAACAATTTATTAAGGTCCCACTAGCAAACCTTTGCCATTCAATGTTTTACAACATCTATCATTTTCAAACTCAGAATAAATCAACATTTATTCAAGTAAAAAATATAGATAATATTCTTATAGAAATATATGCTAGCAATCTTAATTATAAGGACATATCAACTAGGCTATTAAAGAATTATATCTCCCACTAGTAATGATGCATCTTTTTCACTATTTCATATGTAGGTCAACATCTTCTTTATTAAGTTTTAGTTTACTTGTCATCATCTGTAACTCCTTGTAAATATAAGATGCATATCAATTATCTCATACTATTAGATGCATCGTAAGCATCTAATATTATGATATACACATATAATATATAATACTATTAATTGTATATTTAAGACAAGTAAATTTTACTGACTTATATGCATGAAGCTTCTCAAGCTCCACCTTTACTTTATGTGTAATACACTTTACACTTCCTCTTCCACTTACTGTCACCACGATAGTGGAAGAATCTTATGTCCTATTTGGGCTTTTATTACTTTGACCACCTTTTTTTACTTTTAACTATCTCATTCTATTTCTATATAATGATCTTACTTCTTTTTATTGGTCTCACCAACAAGAACTATTTAAGATGTATTATTTTTATAACATGCCTTTAATTAGCTCATCACTATAAGACATGATGGATCTCATATCCATCTATCCATATTGCCACTACAATTTTTATCTCATAGAGATTAACATTTATTATAAGGTAAGCAATGCATCTATTTTATGAGGTAAGATCTTATCTTCTCTAACATAATAGAAAGTCTAGAAGACATCTACTTCTCAAATAGGATAGTTAATTAGTCAACTATGAGAACAATCCTCTTAGTTCTATACCGGTCTAAGAAGTGTGAGCCATTAAAACTATTTGACATCTAGTTTGCCCTACTATTGGTGATTTATTCTACAACTAAGATATAATTTTATCAATGTAACATTACAGATATTCATTAAAATTAAGATATTGTCTTTCATCCTAATTTATGCTCCTACTAATTTTTAACGAATTTACATAACCCACATTATGCAAAGACATGATATCACGATGAATTCCTAGTAGGGAATAAGACCCTATTAACTTTATAGTGATGACTTTGTGATAGCACAACAAATCACCCTATACTTAACAGGTAGGTAACTATTGGCAGTTGCAACTTATAGTTATTCAACCTCTAGAATTATGAATTTGTGGTAGCACAACAAGACATATACTCTTGTTAGGTCAAACCCACTTGTTACGTTATGAAAATAGGTTCTTCATGCAGCCCTTGTGATAGCACAACAAAGTCATGCAAATGGTCCACCCAAGATTCGTCAAATGTTTTAACCATGATCACTAATTCCTTGCTAAATGGGCCTTGTGGTAGTACAACAAACCGATCCAATCTAAGATTGGCTCATCAAGACCATAACAATGGAAGGCTATGTAGGTTATTCTTAATGTCTCACATTTATCAATCTAATTTAAAACAAGGAGGAATTTTATTTTAGTCTCATTAATAATATGTGCTAAGTACATTTGTGCTTCTCTAAGTAGTCCTACTCTCCAACCTTCTACTAACTAACTTCTAACTAGTACAAGCGGCTTAAGGTTATGTAGACCCACTAATCAAGGAGAGTACACTAATGAAGAAAGGTAAAATTTACAATCAGATTGTATAAAGAGAGAGAGGAGGCACACACAAGCCCCATTTAATAATAAAACCAACACAATTAAATAACCAATAACAAACCAAGCACATTTAAGTCCATGTTCACCCCTCCATACACACACTAACATTCATCACATGAACATAGAGCGCATACATGATAGTTATATAAGATATTATAAATATATATCAGTATAAAAGTATACACTATAATTTTGAAATTCTCAATTTCATGCATGTCTATTTTTTCATGAAATAAATAACATGAAAACACCATATAAAAAATTTATATAAATCATACATGCACATCGAGACTATGTAAAACATTTATGCATTCCCAATACTGTGCAAAGTTATAAATTAATGTCCTAATTTATATTTTTTAAAATCTCATTTTACAAAAATTAATTAAGACACTAATTAATTAAGTTAAACTTTTAAAAACAATTTTAAAGGTTAAATATGAATGAATATTTGTAAATAGGAATTAACATCATATAACATGCCATTAACACTTTAAAACATGTGAAACACTATTTTAAAATATTTAAGAATTTTTATATACTTTTATAAAATAATTTCAAAATTTTCTACAATTTTAAACAATTTAAAATCAATTAAAAAGATGATTGGTGCATTGCGTCACCCGAGTTGGTGCACTATGCCACTTAGGCATGCACCCATATGCACCACTTTGTGCACCAGTCAACCACCGGCACTGCTCTACCTCTGATGCGTCGACTGCCTTCACCCGATAGTCGCACAGTGCACAATTCATCCAGGAAGAAGTAGCTCCCCTTGAATCAGATATATCTACTTATCCAACGATCTAAAAAGTCCAAAAACAAATGTGTTAGAATCCCCATTGAATGAGGATTCCAAAACAGTCAGCCTTATCTATAGAAAAAATGGTAATTGATTATAAAAAGGAAAATAAAAAAGGTGATCATTTAGAACTTGTCTCAATCGGAACCAAATGACAAAAATAAAAAATTGATCTAAGCAAGTTTAAATATACTAAATAGGGATTCATATAATCTCATGGAGAGAAAGAAGATGAGCTTCTGAAGCTCTACAAACTGTTCAAGTGTCCGATCTCCAAAATTGGTCTATTTCGTTCGATTTAGTTTGGTTTGAACCACTTTTAGCTTGGTTCGATTTGAGAGTCCTTCAAACCGATTTAAACCAATCCAAATCATTTAAGCTAATTTAATTAAAAATTAATTTAAAACTATTATAATATTTTTATTAAAAATGAGATTTTATAATTTTATAATAAAATAATATTTATTTAAGACAATGATGGTTGAAAAGAATTTTGTTCAAGTCAAGTAGTTGACTATGATGAGATCATTTACCTATTGTCATGGTTAAATCTATTCAAATTTTGATTGATGCACATTATGATCATGAGATGTGTTAAATGGAAGTTAAGATAATGCTCCTCTTTGATAATCTTAAGGAAGAGGTGTATGTGATACTACCTCAGAAAATTTTGATTTCTAAAACTTCCAAAAGGCAGTGTACAAGTTGTTTTGGTCTATTCTTGAACGAAAATAAACTTCCCATAGAGGATTATAAGATTTGATAAGATTAAATCCTATAACTTCGCTAAGAATGAAGAGGCACTCAGTGTGCATAAGAAGACACAACTAGGAGTCTGATAATTTTCTTGACAGGATGATGTACTAGACATTAAAAATAAAGTAAGTATGTTATCATTAGTGAGCCTAGCCATCAAACTAATCATCCAAACATAACATGGGTATTAAGATCTATAGAGTTAGGTATGAAAGGATTCTTATCTTAACCTAATTGATGTACATAGACGTCATAGTCAAAAAGTTTGACATGGAAAAATTCTAAGATAGGTTTTTTACCTATGAGATATGAAATTAATCTCTCTAATAATGTCTTTAAAGACTCCTCAAGAGATAGAGAGAACACATGAGTAGAGCCCTTATGCTTTAGCTATAGGGTCCATCATATATGTGATGTTATATACATGACTTGATGTGATTAATGTTCTAAGTGTTATGAGTATTCATCAGGCAAATCTAGGTGAAAGTCATTGGATAGTTAAAAGATATATCTTTAAATACTTCAAAAACAATAAGGATGTATCTCTATAGAATGGTTAATAAGATTTTTGTGGTTTTACAAACACAAGTTTCTACTTATATAAGTTTGATAGTTAGTCAATGTAATGGTGGTGCTATGAACTAGATTCCATAATTAATGTAAAGTAGAATATATATTGGTCTCAAATTTCTTAAAAAGCAGTATAGATGAAGATGTTCATCTAAGATATGAGATTGTCTTGTCTATCTTTAAAAGTTTGTAGCTTTTGATAAAAACAAAGGGTAGAGCTAATGTCTCATCAAAAGTTTAAAAGTTCTATAATGATACCATTAAATCAAAGAAATTGCAACTCAAAAAATATAATTAAAAGATAGAGTATCTTTCATTAAAAATATTACAGATCTATTAACTAAAGTAGTAACTCAATGATTGTTTGAGCAGTTGATAGAGATCAAATAGATGGGTGATTGACTTTAGTGTAAGTTAGAGATTGATAAAAATGTATGTCCTACAAATTAATCATATATGATATGATTCAATATTTTTAGAAATATCTCATTAGCTCTTATTCGATGCATGGATTGTAATAAAGTCATTGATCACGTGCAATAATGATTGAATCATGATGAGATTAATCATCTAGAGTCTATAATCAAAATATTTATAGTCATAAGATCCTTGAGAAAAGCATCAAGATCTAGATAAACAATGGATGTGATATCTTCTCATGCAATCAAGATGATCGATCTTGTTGGTGATTAGGGTGGAGTCATTGAAATACATATATAATTGCTCATTAGTCAAATTAGTTCACTGAATTGAACGAATTAGAAATCCTAAATGGTATCTTATCAAACTGTCAATTAATATTTTTTATCACAACGGTTGTTCGGCTGGACTTTTGATATAAGTTGCCAAAGATATCTTGTTGGGCAAATCTTATGATTTAACCATTGACTTATGAACCATTAATTAAACAGCCTAGTACAATGATGAATTAAAAATAAGGGAAATCCAGTGGAGATAATTAAGCATACAACAAGGAATTATCCATCTCGGTAAATGAGAGCGAATGTCATATGAAATAGTATCATAAATCTCTAATTAGGATAGAGAAAATAATTATAAAATGAGTAATCCATTTGCTCCAATTCCAAGTACAAGATCTTGTAGAGTTAGTATATTAAGAGGTTGATAGTTGATGTTGTACTCATATCAAAATAGGACAATGAATGGACGAGGGTTTATATCTGTACCGTAAATATCGATAGAAAGATTCAATGGAGATAAGATTATCTCCATAGTCGTTTAAGATCTTGAGAAGTGAGTTGTACCCTTCATGATCGTTATACCTTTAAATCTGTTATCGGATAACAGATTTAATTTAATTTAATAAAATTATTCTATTTTGATTATGTCTCAACTAAATAGACTAATGGGCTTAATAGGTCACATACATAAAATCTAATTTGTAAGTATGGGTGCATGGACGTAATTTATGAATATTTTAAATCTTTATGAAAAAATTTAATTTATTTATAAATATAAGTGAATTTGGCTAATTTCGTGGTCAACCTTCTCATGTCTCCCTTTTCTCTTTGGAGCACATTTGTTTCATAGTGGAGACTTATCCAAGATGAGTGAAAAGGTCCAACATGCAGGATAACCCATTTATAAAATAAGTTTTTGTGAATACCACTAAAGATAATGCTCTTGGATGGTTTTAAGAGCTTAGATAAATTTTTTCTTCTTCTCTCAAAGTGATTAGATAAATTATTAATAGGTATATTTGAATCTGTTTTATTCGATATTTTATTTTTATCAATCAGTTCCGATCGAGACAAGATCAACACGAACTAATAGGTATCGTAGTTTCTATTACACTAGATTTTTAAAAAAAAATGTATATATATATTATAACTAGCTAGCTCACTTCTCTGACCCTAAATTCGGCTTATGTTTGACTTGGCCTGCTAGCCTGCGAGCAAACCCAGACTGTTAGACCATGTTTGGTATGAGGATAACTTGGGGATAAATCAAGTTTATCTCCAAAATTTAGGAGATAAACCTAGTTTATCCCCAAAAATTTTGGGTGCCAAAACAGGCCATTAATGCTTAAGTATTCCTTATTTTCTATCCCACGAGGCCGCCTATATCAATGCATAGTGGTTGACACAAGCATGGCCATGCCACTGTTGAACGTGTGCACATCGGTCAATATGATTTCCCAAGACAGCTGCATAACAATGGTCAAGCTTCCAGACGGTGGATGGCGGCAGCGAGACCAAGAATCCCTTATGGGGTGTTTGGTTGCATGATAATTTTTTGTACATTTTTATGATAAAAAATTATATTAAAATAAAAAGTGAACCAACTCATGACATAAAATTATCATGTTTGGAGGGATGTGATTACAAAAAAAGAGTAACTACCACACATGACCAAACAAAGTGGGGGACCACAAGAAAAAAGAAAGAGGTGAGACCCTCTTTTTTTGTTTAAGAATAAAATCACTTTTAAAATATAAAATTGTCATGGTTACCAAACACCTCTTTTAACAAGTTTTCTTACAATTTTTAAAAATTAAAACAAAATCCTTCATTATCATGCAACCAAACACCCCATTATCCTCGAGGAGATGCAGGAGAAGACAAACCTCATCATGGCCTTCCAGTGTCACCGCTAAGAAGATGGTGGGTGAACTCTAGAGTGCGGTTGAGGAGATTCTCAGCCTCATGGAGTAGCTCGCCAGGTCGGAGAAATTGAACAAGTTAATGGAAGGAAAGGTAATGCTTGACCGCACTGCCGCTACGTCCTGAACAATGCCCATTTTTTGAGTGTTCTCCTGTACAGTGTCAAGTCAATCTCGGTGTTCGTCAAGGTCATGGAAGGGGGAATGGAGCGTGCGAGGTGGGAAGCTCAATGCAACATCTGCTTCTATTATGAAATTCTAAAAATGCACGTATGTTGAGGAGACTCAGATTCAGGCTATGATAAAAACATGAATTACTCTTCCGATGGTTAATATGGGATAATACCCTTCAACACTCCCTCTCTCGACTAGTCATAATACCCTTCAACACTCCCTCTCTCGACCAGTCACCACCATCAGAACCATGATAGGAATACATGGGGCAGGACCGGGCAAAAATAGGAGAAAATGCACCGGAGGACAGAGTCTACAATCTGACCAACTTTGATACCATGTGAAATTCTACCGAGCAAAAATAGGAGAAAATTCACCGGAGGACAGAGTATACAGTCTGACCAGCTCTGATACCATGTGAAATTCCAAAAACGCATGTGCGCTGAGGAGACCCAGGTCTAAGTTATGATAAAGGTATGAAATACTCCTCCGGTGACCAATATGAGATAATACCCTTCAACATCTATTGGATGGGGTGTCGTATCCAGCACCAAACTTCAGCGCGTGCTAACAATCACCTTTTTGCAGTACCTTGCTGGATCGGCAACGGTTCTTCAACGAGCTCGTGGAGTTAGAAGGTTGAGAAGTTGAAGCCGGGCCACAGAAAAATAATGTGGGCTGTGACATAAAATATCATATTTAGGTCCTGACTTAAGGCTGCCTTTCGGGCTAGCCCAATCTATTGACAACCTAAGAAGTTAGAGTAAAGTGACGTTTGATTTAGCTTTATCCAAAAATCTAAACTTTATTTCATCTCTAATATCTTAACAAGTAGTAAAAAAGTGCTAAACTTGATTAAGATACAAACAATCAAGATTGTTCCATAAAATATCTAAATTAAGATTTTATAAAATGAATTGACGTCAAAGTATATACATTATAATATAATGTCAATAGAGTATATTACCTGCAAACAATTTGGATCATATACCAAATATAAAATAATTGATATGTATAATGTTATATTAAATATTAATATGTATATATATTTTTGATAGACTATAAAACTAAATATTTTAAAAATATTTTAAATAAAAGGATAAAGTAACATTTGATTTGGTTTAATCTAAAAATGTAAAGTCTTAATTTTAAATTTAATATTTTAATAAGTGGTAAAAAGTATTTAATTTAATTAAGATATAAATGTTTTATTTTATTTGACAAGAACATTTAAAAAAATTGTTGTTAATGATCGCCAAATAACTTTTTAATAAAATCTACCATAAAAACTTATGCTTATAAAAAAATTCTAATTTATTGTGTGATAAATTATTTTATTAAAAAATTAAGTTTATTTTTAAAATAAAAATGTGCAAGTGCATATGACATAACTCCATGGTTGAGTTTGAGTATTCAAATAATTTTTTTATTAATCACCCAAATGTACTCTGGGACATCCTTACAAGTTGTGGTTATGTCAGGCAGGCAAGAAAAAAAAAATTTTGGTTTTTTCGAAGGACAGAGATACATCCGAACTAGAACTGTAAATGGATCTGACCAATCCGAAAATCTACCATTAATCCGAAAACATTACCGGGTTTGGACATTCAACGGCAAACCCAAATTTGATAGTTGACAGGGATCGGATTTGCTATTCACGGGAGAAATCCGAAAATTTATTGTCGGGTTTAAACTTTCGGATTCTCTGAAACCCGTAAAATGGGTTGTGGCACCGCCTCGGTGAGCCACCAAAGCATCGAGTCCTACCCGAAGTAGAGCTGTCAACTGATCAGATTTGGGTCGGATCCTCATCGATCCGAATCTGAACCTGAATTTACTAAATCCGAAAATAATCTGAAACCGGTATAAATAAGTTGTTAGGATCGGGTTTGAATCCGGATCCGAATTAAAGTTTCGGATTCGAATCTTTTGGACAAGAACCCGGTGAGTATCGCCGTGGCGACATTCTCGGTTATGGCCTCTTCTTCGGCCTCCGTTTCAACTCTTCAAATCGGTGCTTCTTTCTCGTCTCCGGCCTCTTCCGTCGCTCCTTCGCCGCGGCTCTCTACCGGCGCCGGCTCCTCCGCCACCGTCTTCTCGGTAGGTGCTGCAACTTCCTCCTCCATCTCTTCGCAGCCGGGTGGTCGCGAGTGCCGCATCCGCCGGCTCCTCCTTTGGCCTCGCCGATAGGCACATCCGTTGGCTTCTGCCGCGGCTTCTTTTCGGGGTGATTCCCGAACGTCGATTTTGGGGTCTACCCTATTTTGGTTTTCATGGATTTGAGCAACAATGGGTTTTCCGGTGAGGTATCAAGAAGTCGGGCTTGAGTCCAAATCCGATGTATCTACGGATCTCTCGATAGCAACACTATAGAGAGGATTCCAACAGGCGGCCGCTTCGAAGTCGGGATGCCTTGATCCGTCATCGAACCAAATTGGCAGAAGATCCCCGACGAAATCGGCGGTCTGATTTCTCTCGTTCGAGCTGAGATTTAACGAATCATCTCTCCGGAATGCTCCCTCATGGCGTCGCTGCCGTTGGATCGGCCTTGGCATCAGCTCCATGGTGCGGTCCAACCATATGGCACACCACTCCAAAAGCCGATCTCCTCACACAATGCCACCAGCTCACCCTCATTATCGATGCTTCTTGACCTGCTCGGAGATGATGGTGATTGGGGATCCTCTCGTTCGTGGGCGGCGGCGCCAGCTGTCGCCGTCGGGCACCCGAAGAAGCTCCTTCCCGGCCTCAACCTCCGTCGGTTTCGCTCCTCCTCCGTGGACCGGATGCAGGAGTTGCGGCAGACGGGGCACGTGGAGCTCACTTGCAGCCACTCGTCGACGCAGCTGGCATGGAAGCAGTCGGGGACCAGCCGGAGCGTCTCGCCGGTGCGGTACTCAGAGAGACAAACCGGGCAGTCGCCGGTGGGCATGGGGTGCGGCCTCCGCTGCCGCTGCCGTAGGCAAACTTCGGGTAGGACTCGATGCTTTGGTGGCTCACCGAGGCGGTGCCACAACCCATTTTACGGGTTTCAGAGAATCCGAAAGTTTAAACCCGACAATAAATTTTCGGATTTCTCCCGTGAATAGCAAATCCGATCCCTGTCAACTATCAAATTTGGGTTTGCCGTTGAATGTCCAAACCCGGTAATGTTTTCGGATTAAGGGTAGATTTTCGGATTGGTCAGATCCATTTACAGTTCTAACCCGAAGTTTGCCTATGGCGGCGGCAGCGGAGGCCGCACCCCAAGCCCGCCGGCGACTGCCCGGTTTGTCTCTCCGAGTACCGCACCGGCGAGACGCTCCGGCTGGTCCCCGACTGCTTCCATGCCAGCTGCGTCGACGAGTGGCTGCAAGTGAGCTCCACGTGCCCCGTCTGCCGCAACTCCCCTGCATCCAGTCCCTGGAGGAGGAGCAGAAACCGACGGAGGTTGAGGCCGGGAAGGAGCTTCTTCGGGTGCCCGACGGCGCTGGTGCTGTCGCCGCCGCCACAGAACAGAGGATCCCCAATCACCATCATCTCCAGGAACAGGTCAAGAAGCATCGATAATGAGGGTGAGCTGGTGGCATTGTGTGAGGAGATCGGCTTTTGGGTGACTGTGCCATGGTTGGACCGCACCATGGAGCTGGTACCGGCGCTCAACGGCAACGACGCCATGAGGGAGCATTCGAGAGATGATTCGTTAAATCTCGCCGAACAGAGAAATCAGACCGCCGATTTCGTTGGGGATCTTGCTGCCGATTTGGTTCGATGACAGATCAAGCATCCCAGCTTCGGCAACTGGCCAAGCACGCTGGAATCCTCTCTATAGTGTTGCTATCGGAGATCCGTAGATACATCGTATTAGGACTCAAGCCCCCAAATTCTTGATACCTCACCGGAAAACCCATTGTAGCCGAAATCGATGAAAACCAAAATAGGGTAGAGCCCAAAATGGACGTTCAGGAATCACCCAAAATAAGCCGCGACGAAGCCAACGACAAGCCTATCGGCAAAGCCAAAGGAGGAGCCGGCGGATGCGGCACTCGCGACCACCCGGCTGCGAAGAGATGGAGGAGGAAGTTGCCGCACCTACCGAGAAGACGGGGGGGGAGGAGCCGGCGCCAGAAGAGGCCGCGGCGAAGGAGCTGACGGAAGAGACCGGAGACGAGAAAGAAGCACCAGCCGAAGAGTTGAAACCGGAGGCCGAAGAAGAGGCCATAACCGAGAATGTCGCCACGGCGATACTCACCGGGTTCTTGTCCAAAAGATTCGAATCCGAAACTTTAATTCGGATCCGGATTCAAACCCGATCCTAACAACTTATTTATACCGGTTTCAGATTATTTTTGGATTTAGTAAATTCAGGTTTGGATTCGGATCGATGAGGATCCGACCCAAATCTGATCAGTTGACAGCTCTAATCCGAACAAAAAATGGCTTTATGCCACAACTGAAGGGCTCATAGCACTTTTGAAATTTAGATATTCGGTCAGCTTAGACATATTACGAAGCAGCTTCAATAATCTAATGTCTGACGGAATCAGACGATAGAGATTAAATCGATGTTATTAAAAGGGGGCTTAGTTTAAATATAAAGTTAAAGTTGATTTAAGATGATTCGAACAACATCTAGTAATAGGGTATGGTCGGACAATTCATTTTTATACACTTTAACGACAAAAAGTTGTATTAAAGAAAGTGTAAATGAATTAATGGCATTAAAATTGTAATGTTTGAAAAAGATGCGATTACAGAAGTTAAAAGAATGGGAGCTATGTATGGTCACAAGAGGTCAGATATCACTAGATAGAAAAAGAGTCTTATCTATTTTTAAGAATAAAATCTCTTTAAATTAAACTTGTAATGGTTGCCAAACATTCTTTATTTGACGACACGCTACGCCAAATCTCCGTAACACAGCACCCCACGTTGCTGGATCATTTCCACTTCAGTTGTTCGTGTTCCTCCGTGGGTTGCCTGATGGGTTTTATAAGCAGCATCCGGACGAGACTATCCACGCTTTGAGTTTTCTCGTCATCGCCATGTTGATAAACAGACTGAGCAGTTCTGGCGAGGTTCAACGACGCCGTAATAACGGCTGCCGGCATCGGGGACGGAGCCATTGATTCTTGGTTCAGATCTTTCCATGCAGAGCTTATCAGGTGTCTGATATGCTTGCGAGCATCCCGCTCTCTGAGGCAACCCTTCTCTTGCATAAGGCATTCCATGCTAGAGGCGACATCGCCTCTAAGTTGCTCTTCCTGCAATTTAATGCGAATCAAGTTATAAATGCATGTCAACTCATTTTAGCTAGCATGCTCTAATACCATCTAAGTCCTAGTCAAATTAAAATGATGTGGCGTGTATTTATACGTCGGCAGTCCCTAAGTCATCCCAGAGCCGAAGAATCTTTCCAGCAGAAGAGAAGAGCTTAGGGCATCCCGTAACAAATCTCAAGCTTTCATCTGACACTTGGCTTCCGAGCAAGAAGAAAGCATGCACCAGCGCCATGTACGTCCCTGCTGTTGTGATTCCATTACTTAAATAATCTTTAAGAGGCGGCACAAACCCGCCATTGAACCACCTTGCCTCGGTCAGAAATGCTTCGCAGAGATCTGTCCACTGAGATAACGATGAGGGTCAAAGAGACTTCTTCCATTAATAAGAGGTTTTTTTTTTGTTAAAGAGAGTTCACTTTATTTATTTATTTTGCAAAACTAACATATTTTGATAGAAGTCAAATTATTCAAATCAAATTTTCATAGCATATATCAAAGTCAACAGTAACCAACTCCAACAAAACCTTTTTTAGATAACGTAGTTATTTTTTTATTTGCAAATAATAGGAAAAACATTTTAAATTAGCCAACCAACATGGTTTGAGTGAAATCCCACTTCCACCCAAAAGAAGAAAGTCGATCATAACAAATTTGACTTTCACCTAAAATCTTGAAGTCGAGACTTTTTGAGTCCTACTTCAAGCCATATGTTAAAGTTAGATTTCTTGAGTTTGACGTTAACTTTATCATGCATCGGTCTTCTTAGACAATGTCTAAACATATATCGCCAACTTTAAATTTAAAGTCAGATTTTTGAGTGCCACTTTAACGTTTCGGGTGAAAATCAGATTCAAAAAATCTGACTTCAAAGTTTTGGGTGAAAATCGACTCAAAAAGTTCGACTTCCATCTTTTTGTGTCAGACTTTGCCTAAATCATTTTATTTGGTTAATTTTATTTTTTTACGCTGCTATTTTGCAAATAAAATACCTTATTTTAAAAAACTCTAGTTAAACCAAACAAGGAATCTGACCAAATTATCATTTACTGTTTTAAGAAGTTGGATTTTTAACTTCTGTCTTCAGCTTATGTGTCTGATTTTGAAATATCAACTCTTGAAGTCGGATTTGTTTATTTATTAAAAATTATAAAACAAAATAAGACCAGGGAAGCAGAGCTTACCGTCTTCTTGAGATAGGAACCGACGTAGTACCCGTGCTCTTTGAGGATCTTGTAGCATATATCGTTGGCGGTGTTGAATAACGACATGTAGCAGATTCTCATGTACTCGGGGAGTTCCTCGATGGCTGCTACATCCCATCTCCTGATGGCATCCGTGAAGAGGATCAGCTCGTCCAGAGACCCGTAGCTGTCATATATGTCATCTATGACCAGCAGGATTGCAACAGTCTTAGCCAGCTCGACTCTGCACAGTGACAAGCTTGGCTCGGGGAATATCCCTATGCTCCAGAAGAAGCATTCCATGGGTCTGTCTCTTGCAAAACTCAGCTTTTGCGCTAAACCCAGTTCACTCCACCACCTGAAATGACAGATAATGAAGTGTTATAAATAAGAATGGGTGAAGCACTCTTCAAGGGTAATTCAGTGATATAAGATATCATATATATGTGTATATGTAATTAGCGGAAACTCAACAGAGCTAGTTAATAATAACCTCATGATCTCTGCCAGTTCGCTTTGGTACAGTGCTTGGACCATGTTGAAGTCCAGACGGGCAAGCTCGAATAGAGGAGACGCTGCCATGCTTGAGCAGCTCCCTTGCTCAAGAAGGTGCCTGGCTACGTACCTCTCCATCCTGGTGTGCCTTGGAGCCTGCAAGGCATGCCTCACCTTCTCGGCGAAGTGAGGATCCAGAGACGGCATTGACGACTGAAGGTGCTTTCTGCTGTACTCCATCGCTTGAGCCAGGATGTCTTCGTCTTCTGTACCGAGCGAGGAGGCCTCGTATAAGTTGAGCAAGCCCCTCGAGTCCTTGGCCAACGACTCGTCGAAGCCGCCGTCTTTTGTCAGGAACCGTTTGAAAACATCTGTCAGGGGGAAAAGAAGCCCTTTAATTGGTCAAGAAAGATCGAACTCAACGCCATCCCATCCAGCAACCGTTGACCCCATATTTGACCGAGTGTCCTTGCGTTTTCAGACTTTCGGTCCAAACTTTGACAAGAATTTAATTTCCAGCGGAAGTTGAGAAAAAAAACTCTTGCATGACATAAGATTCATCTCAGATGTCATCAAAAAAAAAAAAACAAAAAAAAAAAACAAAACAAAACAAAACCTTAGATCATCTAGGGGATTAGTCAACACGGCTCCACCCGGCAACCGTGGACCATTGTTCTTTCCACCGGGAACACGCTTTTATCTTACCCTGTGAAACTTAGAGTTCTCACGTTGGTTTGGTTGGGTTGGATTTTTTTATCGAACCAAAATTGAACTGAATAGCAAGGTCATCTCAAACTAAATGGAACCAAATCATTTTACTTCTGTTTGATTCAGTTTAAATTAAAAATTAAATAATTATTATTTAAAATAAATTATATATAAAAATTTTAAAAATTAAACTGTTTAAAATATATTTTTTGATGATAAAATAAAAATAAAATTATTTTTATTATTTTTATTTTTAAATTATTTTTTTGGTTAATTTTGATTGATGGTTTAATTTGATTTCACTCGTTATTATTATTTTTATCTAAAATTCCACTCGTTAGCTAAACCCAACCAAACTCTTTGGTTGTCAATCCAAACTGAATAAAATCAAACCAAGCAGTTGCTGGGACCGATCCTTCTGCACTTTCATATGCACCTGAATGCACATCACTTTAATAAATTATCTTATAATAATATCAAATAAATTATTTTAAATATTTTTGACAGTGTAAATATAAATTTTATTTAAATATTAATAAAAATAAAATAATATCGATACTTATTTTTTAAATTTTATTATATTTTAATATAATTATATATTTAATTTAAATAAATATGTATAATTTATATTTAATGTTGATTTAAACATCTTATCAACCAAATGAATAAGAATTTTAACGCATGCCGCGTGACAACGGCAAATGTAAACTATAAAAAAAGTGTAGACAACCTACGGTCTTTGATGAAATAGAACTAGTGTTAAAAATATTTCCAAATCGATTTAGTTGTTAACATCTTTTAGTAAACAAGTTATGAGTAGTTAGTGTGTTCATTATTTTTTGTGCTATTATTTTCGAAACCAAAATTGAACCAAAAATTGAATCACATGGAACTGGGCCCGACGGGTTCGAGTGAACCCCAAAGTGAAAGTGAATCAAACCGCGGTTGCATTTGGTTAACTTTACATATAATATTTATTTTAAAAAATTAAATTAAATTATTCAATATCAATATTAAGATTAAAATTTTATCAGTAAGAAAGAACAATATTTTATATATTATTTAACATGAATTTATAATATATATTTAAAATTAATATAATATATACATAAAATTGGGTCAAACTATATCTACACTCAGGTTGAACCAAGCATGGTTTGTTGGGTCCATCTAGGGTTGGATTGGGTCAGTCAACTCGGTCAATTTTCAGGTCGACCGGTTTGGTTGGGACTCAATCAAACTGACCTATAGTCCAACCCCCGGATTGGAGTCGCACGACCGGATAACCTGGTCAACCAATCGGTGGATCGGGTCGCCTGGGTCACCCCGAGTCACTAGGTCTCATAAGTTACATTTTTTTTCTTTCGAAAGGCTTTGCCCTCTTCACCCTCACCAATCGAACTGTGTAGGTCGATCCACATTTCCTAAACATCCATTTATTGATAGTATAACAATATTTCACTCACTTATAGTATTATATATAGTTAAAATTTATGATTATAAATATACGATGCATAATTAAACTTTTAAAATTATTTTTAACCATCTTTATCTTCTTATTTGAGATTAATTTTCCCAACATATGCTAATACAACATAATTACAAAAATATCATATTTACTTGTATTCACATATAAACACTCATATTCAATTATAACATAACTAAATAATTACATTTAGATATATATATATTTATGTATAAACAAATATATTGTATATAAATATAAATTTTTATTTTTTATAATTTTATTTTTAAAATATTTTTTAAAATAATGAATCTAATCCATCTAACTCTAACCCTAGTTCACTCAATCCGATTGGATCAGATTTGGAACCTACCTACCTTGAACTAACCCCCCACCCGGCCACCCTTGGAACCAAGTTTGATACATAAAACTGAATACCGAGGTTTGTGAATATACGAGGACCAGTAATTTCGGTTCGACTCGTAGGTTTATGGGTCTTCTGGTCCTGTTAAAACCAGGCACTTAATACGATGAGGTTCATCTTGGTGTTAGGTTGAAAACGCCATGTACAATATATTATGAAGACGATTCACCACAGAAGAACTCTTAAGAAAACTCTATCAGTTCTTTTCACAGAGTTTATTAAATATCTTCATCAAATTATATATTTAATAATTCATTAAATATATATATTTAATAAACTTTGCGAGAGAGCTGAGAGCTCAGCTCAGGAGCACTCAAATGAACCGCCCTCATATTATTTACCTTGCGGGATGTGGTACCCATTCTGCCTCGTGACTCTGAACCGCAGAGCTACGTCGGAGAGATCGCCGGCGTCGTCCCCGGTGGTCGTCGCTGAGTCGCAAAACCTGTCGAGGAGCCGCTGAACCGCATCGCGGAAGTGGTAGCCGATCCCCAGCTGCTGAAGGGTGTCCACATACTTGACGGCATGCTTCGGCCGGGAACTGCTCTCCAGCTCCCTCCGCACCGCCTCCTTCAGCTCGTCGGCTCTACGCTTGTCGCCCACCTCCGTCACCGTAGCCTTGTGGAATTAATACAGGTGCGGGTGATGAGATTTCAGTTCGGATCAGATCAAAATCAAAATACATCTGGGAAATCGGCCCCAGTTGCATTAAACTATATAGAGAAAATTAACATCCGCCACCACTGTATTTGTCTGGTTTATTTTTTTGTCCCACCATTTTAAAAGTTATTTTTTAGTCCCATGTTTCAAATTTATCTAACACCCGCCCTTATACTACACTCCCGTCGTTAGCTACCGTACCAACCACCGTTCACTTTCCAACTTTACCCCTTTCCCATATACCTTGCCCAGAATGGTCTGAAATCTATTTGATAATGGTCAAGCCTCATTGTCGGCCTGCAAATGCAGTAACCATCTGATATGTTGAAAATGGTCCTAAAATCATTCGATATTCGTTTCTAGAGTTTATCACATTAGATTAATGTTTGAGTTGAATTAAAATACATAAAAAATAAATATAAAATTTTATCATATTCATTTTTATCTACTTAAGAAAATGGATGAAATAGATTCGATTACATTTCATTCAATCCCCAGTCACACTATTTTTTCTTAGGTAAAGGAGAATGACGGTGAACGAAAAGAAGTATCTCTATCATGTTGTTTGTTCTTTGGCAAAGGAAAATGATGGCAAAAGAGAAAATACCCTCTGTCACATTATTTCTCTTTGGGGGAAGGAGAAAGACAATTAAAGATATTGGGCGGAGGAGAGTAACAACAAAGGAGATAAGTCAATGGCTGCGAAATAACACTTTCTTCAGCAAAGGGAAAGGGTGAATGCAGCAACGGTTGCAGTTGGGTTGGGTATGATCGAGTGCGGTTTATTTCTAAGAAGGGTAATTTGGGGAATTAGATAGGTGGAGTAAGGGAGGTAACGGAGGGGACCATCAAACTTTATTTCTAACGGTATTGGGACTTTTAAATAATTCTCGTAGTGATGGGATTAGAAAAAAATTTTAGGTCCCTAATGGGACCTGAAATTTAAAATCCCAACTATATATTCATGCAAATCATATAAAAATGGCGTCACTTGGGCCTGTCATTTCGTAAGAAATTAGCAATCGTGTAGTCCGCCCCGCGTTATACCCTAGATCCGCCACTGCCAACACTTCAGCAGATGGGCGCTATTACTGACTATCATCATCACGTATTATATAATTGAATTTTTCTTTGCCTTACGTATATTTAAGTTTCGACTTCTGACACGAATCGAAACTCTAGTGACAAGTTACTCTCAACAAATGTTTCAAGTTGCCGGGAAAAGTGGATAGTCCTCGATCTACCGCGCGTTACAAGAGAGAAAGAGAGAGAGAGAGAATAAAATTAGCACCCTAAAAATTTTTATTACAAAATTAGCACGGTTTCCTCAAAGTCGAGTTTTGAAAACTCGACTTGACTCTTTAATACGAATCCGACGTGACCCCGTTGATTAAATAATGTTTAAGAAAAATCAAGTTTTAATATAACGACTTTGATAGTCGAGTTTGCAACTTTGAGCCCAGGTGAAAGTCGAGTTTCACCGACTCGATTTTCAAAGCGCAAAAAAAAAACAACGCATGTGAAAGTCGAGTTTCACCGACTCGACTTTCAACCAAAAAAAACAATAAAAAAATAGTGTGCCCAAAACAGCGCACAGCGTGCGTTAAACTTTTTGTTCAAAAATCAATTTAAATTTACTTATATTTTTAAATTGTAATTTATCGAGTTTGAATTTGAACGATCTATTCCATCCAATAAATTTAGAAGGTCAAAATACTTAAGATTAGACTTTTAAATATCTCGATTTCGATAAATTTTAAATTATTAAATCGGAGTATCCTGTACCGTCCAATGTTAAAACTTACTCTTTTCAAAAATTTAAAAATTCAATATTTTAGTTTTGAATGCTCCGAATTCATTGGTCCGAGTAGATCAGATAAATTTTAATCCGAGTATCCAATTTTTTCATGTGGAAGACAAAAAAAATTTAACAGAGTTACTGTACGCATTTAATGCTGTTACTGTGCGCATGCATTGTTTTTTTTTTTTTTGCTGACTTTCACATTTTTTTTGCGTTGCGCTTGAAAATCGAGTTGGTGAAACTCGACTTTCACCTGGGCTCAAAGTCGTTATATTAAAACTCGATTTTTCTTAAACACTATTTAACCAATGGGATCACGTGGGATTCGTATTAAAGAGGAAAATCGAGTTTTCAAAACTTGACTTTGAGAAAACCGTGCTAGTTTTGCAATAAAAAGTTTTAGGATGCTAGTTTTATAAGAATAATAAAAAATCGTGTTAGTTTAAAAGAAACGAATGACTTTACGTTCATCCGAGAAAAAAAGAAGGAAAGGCCATGCTTAAACTGTATTGACAAGTAAACGTGCACGCCTGAGCTTGGTGAATATACAAAAATTTCTGCATCTTTGAAAGGACTTATGAGAGAAGCCAAAGTTCGATCCAAACACGTACGCGCGCGTACGTACCAAGCTTTCGGAGGAGATGGAAGCCGAAGATCGAACGCCACGAGCGTGCTTCCCAGAAGCAGGGAGAGCCCGAATGGTGTAGGGGAGCTCCCTTCGACGGCGTGAAGGTCCGGCGCAGGTGGCCCTGATCAGTGCGTAGCTCAGGGAAGAGGATGCCATTTGGGGAGATGGTAGGCGGAAGCACAGCGGCGCCCGGGCAGTGGCCCTGCTGTTGCTAGCTTTCGAGTATATATATATGTATAACAAGAAGGGAGCGCAAGGGATCATGAGATGGAGATTCGTATATATTATATAGTTAGATGAATTTCTGACCGGAATCACCCTCGATGACGCCAAGCCGATCGAGTCTCAGCCCCGCGAATACGAGAGAAAGGGCAGGTCAGCCGTGGCTGCTCCCTCAAAAACACGTTCTTTCATCATTTATTGTGGTGGGCGCGGTCGTGCGGCGGCTAAGCCGACGGCCGGACGCCGAATGGGAATCTCAGCTTTGAATCAGCGAGAGTTTAGGTCGAGCGTCAACTAAAAAATAAAATTTTAAAAATTAAAATTATTAAAATAAATAGATGAAAATTTATTTATTTCTATTTAAATCTTACATTTGACGATAACTTCTATCTGTTCCACATTATACTTATACTGTGAACTCCACTGATCAAAGGTCTATGCATAAATTTGAGTTCTGATACCATTTCAAATATTAATTAATGAAAAGTTAATTATGGACCTAGTTGGGAAAATCACTTTAATAAAGTCTGGTTGACTAAATACCTTTAATGATAGGTTCGATCCTTCTAATTCACTTAACAGGATATCCTCTCCATTAACTTCGGTCATGCCACTATCTCCCCTTCTTTTCTAATCCCACTTTTGCCCCCATCGCCGCGGGACCCGTCCGTTCTCACCACCGAAGCACTCCTGTGGCTTCGCCCTGCTCCCTGCTCCCTGGTGTAATATTTTGATTTTCTTTATTTAGTTATAAGTTAATTAGTTAAAATAAGAGTTATATATAAAAAAAGGAGAAGGTTTTCGACTTGAACTCTACTTCTTTTAGAACCCTCTCCCAATCGACCTCTAGTTCTCTCCTTTGGATCGAACTCAAATCCTAGTTCCCCGGTCCTGGTCGGACTATCCCTTCTCCCCTCTATTTATTTCCCAAGTAGCAGCCGCGTCCTTCACCCTCCCTCTTCTCCTCTTCCGCGAGCGCAAGCAGTAGCCGCGTCCTCGCCTCCTTCTCCTTCTCTGCCGCGAGCGCGCGCAGCAGCCCCGCGCCCTCCTTCTTCTTCTTCTTCTCTCCTACTTGCACACACACCTGGGCCGCCGCCGTCGCCGCCCGCGGCACTCGCCCCCTGTTGATCCCACTGCCTCCCCACGCTCCGCCGCGTCGACTGCCGCCTCCCTGCCACCCTCCCGCGACCGCGACCACCGCCGCCGGTCACAGCCACTGTCGCCACCGCCGGACACAACCGCTGCCACCGCGCGAACTGCCGTCACCGGCCATCCTCTGCCGCCCGGTGCTAGCACCTTCTGCCACCGTGCCGTCGCCGCCGCAGTTGCCGCCCTGCGCCAATCTCCGCCACCAGCCACCTTGCCACCGCGCCGTCGCCGCCGCGGTTGCCGGCGTTAAGCCCAGCCGCCGCCTACCTCCCACCAACGCCAGCCGCTCGCCCGGCGCCGCCCGCCCAACACCAGCCCCGCCGTCCGGCTGCAGTGCCCGCCAGCGCCCGACGCACCCGTGCGCCACCCGTGCGCCACCTGTGCGCCAACACCCCCCCCTCCGCAGTATCTCTCTCTCTCTCTCTTATCGCACTCTCCCTCCTATCTCTCTCTTCTATCCCCTGTCTCTCTCTCCTCAATCTATTTCATTTCATTTAAACATCATCTCTTTTTTTAATCTTTACTTAATTGTCATTTATTTATTTTGACAGATTATTAACCGGTTCTTCTTGGTTTTCAATTAATTTTGTCGTCGTCAAGTAGGCATCTCAACTACCTCTTATCATCTGAAATATATTAATTAAGATGTTAAAATATGATTAGTTAATTTTGGTTAGAAAAATATATTTAGATAGTTAGATGGGCTATTTATGTGCTTAGTTTCAATTAGAAGTTAATTTAGGTATTTTTACTTAGATTGTTATTTAAAATGAATAATACCACGTTTAGATAGTTTGAGTGCATTTAATTATGTAATTTAAATTGTAGCATGTCATGATCTTATATATCTATGTATATTCTGATTTAAGCTATGAACCGACTATAATTGTTAAGAGTTAATTAGTAAGAAATATATAGATGATTTTAGCATGTAATTAACCTAATATTACTAATTGCATGCCATATTAATTCATAGTAGATTGCATGATTTTAGAATAGTGCATTGCCTTATTAGTTATGTAATAGATTGGTTAGTCATGCATGTAAGTGTTGATGTCTTTTTAATTATGTCATTGCATAGGGTTGCATCTAGTTGTATTTTATGTCGATTTGGATTAATTGGTGTATGTCTGAGTAATATATGCTTCTAGCTTGTGAGATGTAGTTGATGCAGTGTGTTGCAATTTGTAATGTGATTTGCACTTCACCAGACTATGATAGTGGCCCGTGGGCAGCGGCGAGTTAGAACAGTCCGGAGCATCCTTCGATCCCGGATACCGCGGTTCATCCTAAGTACACCCCTGCCTAGGTGTACTATGAGATTTAGCTTACTATATGTTACATTCTACTATATGGTAAATCTGGTGTTAGTCCTAGAACATAGCTACAATGTCCAAGTGAAGCATGTGTTTTACTCAGACAAATAATTTAGTGTTGACTTCATTATTGCATGTAGATTAGTGATTTATTGCATTTTGATTCATCTTTATGATAAGTCCTTGTGGTAGGTGCATATATAGTTATGTTAAATGTGGTTATGTCATGATTAGAACCGTAGTGCATTGGTGAATCATGCTAATCTATACAATGGGTAGAAAAGCATCTTTTTTTTAGTTAAGTAAATCTTGATAATTAGCTTTACTTATAGTTGTTATAATCTGATTTTTGCTTGGGGTTTATATCTTAACTATCATTAAGACTTGTTTATTATAATGGGGGTGGTTGGGTGTAAGTCCTACTGGGTCTTCATGACTCATCCCTTTCCTTTATTGATTATTTTTAGCTGAGTTCGAGGAACCCTTGCCTGAAGAAGAGTTTGAGGAGGAGTTCGAAGAGGATCTTGCTCCACCTGAGGATCCAGAAGATCAAGAGTTTGGCGAAGAGTGATTATTTTTGTCTAGGTGGTTTGAGTTTATTTCTTGCAATGTAATAGAGTTTATTTAGTTAGTAGTTAGTAGTTGTTTGTTTTAGGTCGAACACCATAGGTCATGTGTTTAAGTTATAATGGTTGGTTTAGAATTTATATTGTTCTCCTACCGTTTGGAATTTTAATTCCACTGTCTCCACTATGGTATATTCCACTGCGCTATAATTTTCGGATCGTGACACCTGGAATCCTCAGAGAGGGGGGGGGGGACGAAGAGAAGACGGCGAGCTGGATGACAAGCGTTCTTCCTTTTCCCCTTGCAGCTACCCGAAGCAGACGGCTTCTCAATGGTGAGGCAATGAAGGCAACTGTAGGAAAACAGTTTCTCCTTTTCCCCTTGCATGTGCGAGAGCAGGCAACGTCTACCTAGCCAACGGCTTCTCCTTCTCACATGTTCGACACCGCTCTGGGTTTGATGGCCGACAGCCTGACAAGGCTTTGCGAGGCCCCTCATCATCTGTGATATCCTCGTCGATATGAAGTCCTTCGCAGGTTGCTGCTGCCCGTCAAAGTGTTGCAATCATGGGGCAAATTGGTCAATCCAGCAAAAGGTAACAACGTTCCAAGAATATCGGGGCGAAAGCTATAAAAATGACAAAGATTAACCACTGCATTAAACGTTCTCCGAAACACAAGATTCATGGGAGTTGGGCTTGCTTAGTTAGTTTATATTTCAATTAATATATTATACTGGTCAAAAATATAAATATTTGATGAAAAATAATATTTGAACACAAATTTATATATAAAATTTATAAATGAGATTATGATTATAATAAAGAGTCAAAATATAATTGAGAACATCAAACAAGTTTAGAGAGAGAGAGAGAGTAATTAGATTGCTAGAGAGAGAGAAAGAGTCCTTGAAACAAGAGAGGCGAGGCTGTAAATAAGCCCCTTGGGGTGCAAAGATGTGCCCCCAGCGGCTAGTCATTGAGCTAGACATTGATGCACTGGGTTGCACAGGTTGCCATGGGTTGGGCAGGAGGTTTCAATTCTGATTCCGATAATTTTGAAATCATTATATTCTGATTTTGATCCGATTCTGATTATGTTATCGAAATCAGAATCGAATCGGATAATTTCAAAAATACATATTAAATATAAATTTTTATTTAAAAATAAGTTAATAATTAACATATAATTACTAAAATTTGATATAATCTCTTTAAAAGTTTATTTTTATCATTTTATATATTATATATTATATTTTATTTAAATTTTTTAATTAATTTTTTTATATTTTTATTTTTATCAAAATCGAATTAACAAAAATGGAATCAATTGATTCTGATTTTGATTTGGATAAACTACTGAAATATCCGATTTCAATTCCGATAGTTTATAGGATACAAAAATAAATTTAAAACTTAAAAATTTTTATTGAAATCAAATTAAAATATCAAATTATCGGATTCTATTTACATTCATGGGACAACACAACCAACTTTATTGGCCGAGTCCGCAATTGGTCCCAGTCGTAGCGGTCTTAACAAAAATTGATGGGGTCAGATCATGTCGGCCTATGCAATCTCGACCACCATTCCATTGTAGATGAGGTGGATCGTGTCGTACCAATCAACCCCCCTGTTGAGAATCGCGGCGAATATCACTGATATAGTGCGGAACTAATATACCAACTCTTCAAGAAATAAATAAACAAAATATATACGAGAAGTAGAGATAGAGAGGAGCACACCGGGATTTACGTGGTTCGGAGGCGATATGCCTTCCTATGTCCACGGGCAAAGACGAACGACTTTCACTATATGAGAAACAAGTACAAAGGATGGAGAATCTCTCAAAACCCGAAGCCCTTTGCACCCAAAAACTCTCTCTATGATATCTCCTGAGAGAATACAAGAAATAGAGAGAAGAAGAGAATAGGGTCGTGGTGGCTCTCTCTTGCTAGCTTGGCCTTGTCTTGCTTATGTGTGTGTTTCTCCCCCTCCTCATGTCTTTATATAGAGGTGGTAAGAACTCTCTAGATTTGGCTAGAAGATACCTTTTGGGATATCTCTAGAAAATATTTAAGCACTCTCTAGATGTGCCAGGAGATACTTGAGCACATTGGATGTGCCTAGAAGATATGCTTAGAAGAGTCCGGAATAATCCTTGAGTTGACCAAGTCAACCTTGACAAATCTCCATCTTTGGCTTGGTCAACTAGAATTGTGTTCGTCTTCTCCAACCCCAGAGGGTACCTTCAAGTGCTGTGAATACCAATTAAGTTCAAGCAATGCTTGAACTTAGCAACTGGAAGAGGTTTTGTTAACATGTTTGCTGGATTGTCTTCTGTACTAATCTTTTTGATATTGATCTCTCCTTGAGAAATAATATCTCGAATAAAATGGTACCTGACATCAATGTGCTTTGTCCTCTCGTGATACACCTGATCCTTAGTCAAGTGGATGGCACTTTGACTATCACAATAGACACTAGTCACATTCTGATATGAATTAAGCTTGCAGAACAGACCTCTTATCCATATACCTTCCTTTACTGCCTCTGTAATTGCCATATATTTTGCCTCTGTGGTAGATAATGCAATAGTAGGCTGTAAGGTGGCTTTCCAACAAACAACACATCCTCCAACTGAGAAAATATATCCGGTGAGAGATCTTCTTTTATCAATGTCATCTACAAAGTCTGAATCAACATAGCCTGCTAAATTATCACCATTTCTCTTAAACACTAAACAAGTGTTAGTACTGCCACAGAGATATCTGAAGATCCACTTTACTGCATGCCAATGTGCTTTACCTGGATTTGCCATATATCGACTAATGACACTGACTGCATGTGAAATATCTGGACAAGTACATACCATAGCATACATCATGCTGCCAACTACACTCGATTATGGTATCTGTGACATATACTTTTCTTCTTCTGAAGACTGTGGTGATAAAGAAGCTGAAAGTTTGAAATGAGCAACTAGTGGTGTAGCAACTGGTTTTCTAAATATATTTGACATTTCTAGATATATCTTATTCAATTAATTAGGTAAATCTTCATTATAAGCTCTTATTAGATGCGAATATCATAATGAAGTCATTGATCAAATACAATGATGATTAAATAATGATGAGATCATGGTAATGAGATTGATCATCTAGAGGTATTTGATCTAAATGTTCCTAGTCATAGGATACTTGAGACGGGACATCAAGGATCCGGATAGACTAGTGTATGTGATGTCTTCTCATGTGATGAGGACGACCGATCTCATTGGTCATTAGTGTGGAGACACTGATACACATACAGGTGCTCATTAGTTGAATGAGTTCACTGAACTGACCGAATTAGAAACCCTGAATGGTATCTTACCGAACTGTCTATCAGGGTTTTCTATCATCACGGTTGCATGGTTAGACCTTTGACCTGAGTCGCCAAAGATGCCTTGTTGGGTGGAACTTGTGCTTTGACCATTGACTTATGGATCACCATTTAGATGGTCCAGTATAGCAATGGATCGGGTACAAGGAAAACCCGATAGAGGCAATTGAGTGGACAACAAGGAATCGTCCACTCTCAGTAAGTGAGAGTGAATGTCCTATGGGATAGTACTCTAAATCCATGGCTAGACTAAATAGGATAATTGGAAAAGGAGTTTTCCAATTGATCCAATTCCGAGTCCAAGATCCTATAGAGTCGGTACACTAAGGAGTTGACAGTCGATGCCGTACTCTTTTCCGACTGGGGCATCGGATGGATGAGGGTTTATATCTATATGGTAACTGATGATGGAAAGGCTCAATGGAGATGAGATTATCCCCATAGCCATTTGGGATCATGGGATGTGGCTTGTAACCTTCATGATCGGTAGGCCGATTAATCTGTTATCGGATAATGAATTTAATTAAATTAAATAGAATTGTTCTGTTTTATTTAAGCCTCAACCAAATAGGCTATTGGGCCTAGTGGGTCACACACAAAAGGACTTATCCACAAGTACAGGGGCAAGGGCGTAATTTATGGAGATTTTGGGTTTTTATGAAAAATTCCATAATTCTCTATAAATACTAATGGTTTCAGCCAAACCCAATCAAGCCAAGGGTGAAAACCACGTCCCAAGCCTCCTCCCTACCTCCTTCTCTCTCTAGAAGGTGTCCATGGTCGATGGAGCTCCGTTCGGGAAGAGTTCTCGAGGCCGGCGCGAAGGGAGAACCTGCTGTGGATGAAGTTCGTGTGGATACTGCTGGAGACCGGACACTTGAACGGTTTGAAGAGCTTAAGAAGCTCATCTCCTTTCTCTCCATGGGATTATATGAATCCCTATCAAGTATATTCGAACTCGATTTGATCGGTTTTCGGTTTTTCATCGTTCGGTTCTGATTGAGACGGATTCTAAAAGAACCCACAGGAATCGTTGCTTCCGGTGCACCAAATTTTAATGGCAATTTCTTACAGTATGGTATCTGTGACATGTACTTTTCTTCTTCTGAGGACTGTGGTGATAAAGAAGCTGAAAGTTTGAAATGAGCAGCTAGTGGTGTAGCAACTGGTTTTGCATCCCACATGCCAAAGCGCTCAAGTACTTTCTCAATGTACTTAGCCTGAGTAAGATGTAACTTACCTGCACTTCGGTATCTTTGGATCTCCATGCTGAGAATCTTCTTAGCTGCTCCCAAATCTTTCATCTCAAACTCACTACTGAGTAGTGATTTTAGCTTGTTGATATTAGACACTTCTTTTGCTGCAATTAACATGTCATCTACATATAGCAGCAAGTAGATAAAAGAATTTTCTGATAATTTCCTGAAATAAACATAGCTATCAAATTTGCTTCTACAGTAACCATGTTGTACCATGAATGAATCAAATTGCCTATACCACTATCTAGGAGATTGCTTCAAACCATATAAAGATTTCTGAAGCAAACAAACATGGTCTTCTTTTCTTTTAACTGTGAAGCCTTCTAGTTGCTGCATATAAATTTTCTCTTCAAGTTCACCATGGAGAAAAGCAGTTTTTACGTCAATTTGCTCTAACTCCAAATCATAAGAAGCAACTAGAGATAGCAATATGCGAATAGAGCTATGTTTAACAACAGGTGAAAAAACATCATTGTAATCAATACCTTCTACCTGACTATAGCCCTTTGCAACTAACCTTGCTTTTCCTTCATCACTTGAAGTGCCTTCCTTTTTCCTAAAGACCCATTTGCAGCCAACAATTTTCTTTTCTTTGGGAGCCTTCACTAACTCCCAAGTTTGATTCTTATGAAGAGACTCAATCTCTTCTTTCATAGCAAATAGCCACTTATCTGCATCCTTATGAGATAAAGCATCCGAAAATGTGGAAGGTTCATTATCATCAAGTGTTTCTTCTGCAGCAGATAAAGCATAAGATAACATATCTGTATAGCTATATCTCAATGGTGGCCTAATATCTCTTCGTTGCCTGTCTCGGGCAAGAGAATATTGTTGTAGTTGTGGAGCTTCCTCCACATGTTGTTCATCAGGCACCTGAGTTTGGGAAGATTTCTGAGGTGAACTTGTAGTTTCTAACTCCACCTTCTCCGTAGTACTCCCTGTAGAATCTACATTTTGTGGAACAAAATCCTTCTTTGGATAAAGTAATGTAGATTCATCAAAAGTGACATTCCTTTCAATCATAAATTTAAGAGATCTTGGATCAGAACACCATAATCTATATCCTTTAACTCCTGAAGCATAACCAAGGAATATGCACTTCTTTGCCCTCGGTTCTAATTTACCACTATCAACATGAACATAAGCAGGGCAACCAAAAACTTCTAAGTCAGAATAGTCTGGAGGATTACCTGACCGTACTTCTTCTGAAGTTTTAAAATCAATAGCAGAGGCTGGAGATAAGTTCACCAAATAACAAGCTGTGGACACTGCTTCTGCCCAAAAGTCTTTGCTAAGACCTGCATTTGATAGCATACAACGGGCTCTCTCAAGAAGTGTTCTGTTCATTCTTTCTGCAACACCATTTTGTTGAGGTGTATATCTAACTGTGAAATACCTTCATCTTTGCAGAATTCATCAAACTCTGTGAAATAGAATTCAAGCCCGTTATCTGTCCTCAGCCTTTTGATTTTCTTCCCAGTTTGATTTTCAACTAAAGCCTTCCATTGCTTAAAATGCTTAAACACATCACTCTTTTGCTTAAGCATAAACACCCAAACTTTCCTTGAATAATCATCAATGAAAGTTAGAAAATAACGAACACAACCTTTTGACGGGACTTGAGAGAGACCCCAAAGATCAGAATGAATATAATCAAGAGTGCTTTTGGTTCTGTGAATTGCTGTTTTGAAGCTCACCCTTTTCTGCTTCCCGAAAATGCAATGCTCACAGAATTCTACCTTACCAGTATGCTGGCCACAAAGCAAACCTCTTTGACTTAATAGGGTCATTCCCTTCTCACTCATATGTCCCAACCTCATATGCCATAATTTGGTCAGATCATTTTCTGACATAGAGGTGGATGCAGCAGCTGTGGCACCAGTAACAGTAGTGCCCAAAAGGGTGTATAAACCTCCAGATCTTTTTCCTTTCATCAGAACAAGAGATCTTTTGTTGATTTTTATAACTCCAACTTCAGCTGAGTACCTGCATCCATTTGCATCTAGTGTACCCAAAGAAATAAGATTTTTCTTCAAGTCGGGAACGTACCTAACATTTGTCAATGTTCTAATAATGCCATCATACATTTTGATCCGGACTGTGCCAATCCCAACTGTCTTGCATGGCGCATCATTTCCCATCAAGGCAACTCCACCATTAACTGACTCATATGTGGAGAAAATATCTCGATTAGGGGTCATATGGTACGAGCTTCCGGAATCTAAGATCTAATCATCTTTGGATCGTATGGCTTGCACAGATAGAACATAATCTTCTGACTCTTCTTTGGCGACACTAGCCTCTGCTGAAGTTTCACCTTTGGAAGACTCTTTCTTGTCTTCCTTTTGGTTCTTTCTCTGGAGCTTCCAACAATCAGCTTTAATGTCACCCTCTTGTGACAGTAGTTGTGAATCTTACTTTTGTTTCTTGAATTAGGTCTAGATTCACCATGATTTTGACCAAACTGATTTCTTTCTTTTGTTCTTCCTCTAGCAAGAAGACCCTCAGATTGATGTCCTTCTGAACTACCACTAGTCATATCTTTATCCATCAATTCTTTCGAGAATAAAGAAGATTTTACATCTTCAACAGAGATAGAATCTCTACTATATAGCATAGATTCTCAAAAAGTCTTATATGACGGCGGTAGAGAACAAAGCAAGAGCAAGGCTTTATCTTCTTCGTCTATCTTCACATCACTACTTTCTAAATCTATCAAGATAGAATTGAATTCATCAAGATGTGATTTTATAGACGTACCTTCTACCATCCTGAGCATGAAGAGACGCTGCTTCAAATATAGCTTGCTAGTCAGAGACTTCGTCATATACAACGATTCCAATTTCAACCATAATGCAGCCATTGTTTTCTCATGAATGACTTTTCGTAGGACTTTATTAGACAAGCTTAACTGAATTGAAGCCAGTGCCTTCTCATCAAGCACTTGTTTCTCATCATTAGACATAGTGGCTGGCATCTTCTCCTTCCCAAGCAGAGCCTTCTGCAACCCTTAGAAGTGCTTTCATCTTGATCTACCATAAATTGAAGTTGATGCTCTGGTCGAACTTCTCGATATTAAACTTTGCAGACATCATGCTCTTCCAAAAATATCAGTGAATCTCAACCTGGCTCTGATGCCAGTTTGTTGAGAATCGCGACGAATATCACTGATATAGTGCGGAACTAATATACCGACTCTGCAATAAATAAATAAAAAAAATATATACGAGAAGTAGAGATAGAGAGGAGCACACCGGGATTTACGTGGTTTGGAGGCAATATGCCTTCCTACGTCCACGGGCGAAGACGAACGACTTTCACTATATGAGAAACAAGTACAAAGGATGGATAATCTCTCAAGACCCGAAGCCCTTTACACCCACAAACTCTTTCTATGATATCTCCTAAGAGAATACAAGAAATAGAGAGAAGAAGAGAATAGGGTGGTGGTGGCTCTCTCTTGCTAGCTTGGCCTTGTCTTGCTTATGTGTGTGTTTCTCCCCCTCCTCATGTCTTTATATAGTGGTGGTTAAAACTCTCTAGATTTGGCTAGACGATACCTTTTGGGATATCTCTAGAAAATATCTAAGCACTCTCTAGATGTGCCTAGAAGATACTTGAGCACATTGGATGTGCCTACTAGAAGAGTCTGGAATAATCCTTGAGTTGACCAAGTCAACCTTTACACCCCCGTTTATAATTTTAAGGGCGAATGTGCAAGCAGTTAGAATATATAGTAAAGATATGTCTGATTTGACAAGGAGTTATGAAGTAAGTGACATAAATAAAAATTTAGTGCATTTATTTTATTACAGTTTGGAAGGGTCTTATAAGTGATTTGACTTATTTTGAGGATAAGCGGAATAAATGTAGGTTTGTAATGAATTCTATAATATAGTATAAATAAATATTATAATAGTATAAATAAATAATAGTATAAAAACGACTTGTAATATATGGTGCATAAAAGATGTTATTTTATTATTTAAATTTATTGTTTAATGTTTATTTGTATTACATATATATAACATAACATTTAAAATATTAAATATTTTATTTTATAATATTTGCAAAACATATATGATAAAAATAATTAATTAGCATTTAATATGTTACTAGTATAATGTTTAAAACATATAATATATTTATAAATTATCTTAATACAAAATGTTAATAGATAATATATAATTTTTTGGTAATTATTCATTTAATATTATAATATAAAATATTATAATATAATAATTTTATTTTAATATGTAATTAAATATTTAGTATATTATTTTATTATATTTTTAATAATAAATATCAATTTACATTAAATAATAATAATAAATCTTATAATGCACTTCATTCTAGTGGAGTAACACATTTCACCAGTATCATGAAATGAGTTACACACCCTTCATCAGATTAAGTGGAATAAGTGGTGTAAATCATCCACGCAACCAAATCAAGAGGGAGAGTCTCCCTTATAGTATCTAACTTTGTTGAGTAAATTTAGGATATTGTTAGTGTGGACTAGGTTGCTAGGTCTAGTGAGATCTTAATCAAGAAGGTTAGATTTGAGATACTTATGGAGTGTTTGATTGCATGACTTTTGTAATAAAATTTATTAAAAGAGATGTTTGGCAACCATTACAATTTTATGTTCTTACAAAAATTTTCTTCTTGAACAAAAAAGAAATGGCACCTTTTTTCTTCTTCTTGTGGTCTCCAAACTTGTTTAGTCATATATGGTATCTACTTTTTGTTATCATATCTTCCCAAACATGACAATTTTATGTCATTGATTAGCTCATACTTTATTTTAATACAACTTTTTATCATGAAAGTGTATAAAATTTTATTGTGCAACCAAACACCCAAAAAATTATTAGGGTGTTTGGTTGGACAATAAATTTATATATATTGATAAAAGTTGTGTTAAAATAAAATGTGAGCTAATCAATAACATAAAATTATTCTGTTTAAGTAGATGTGGTAACAAAAAAGAGTGGATACTATATATGATTAGACAAGGTGGGGATCACAAAATAAAAAAAGAGGTGTCCAAGAAGAAAATATCTTTAAAATTATAAAAGAAAAATTAATTTTTGATTCTATTAACAAAGTCAACTTAATCATTAGTCATATGATCAAATTATTATAATAGTAAGTCCCTTGGAAGTAATTTTTAAAACCTTGAATCCTCTCCGTGATGTTTGTTGGCCACAAACCAAATTCCAAAATTGCCTTCCCCCACCCACTCACAATCCCGTGACTTGTGGATAGTTGTGCTCTCGAACTCCATGACATTCTTGGGACCTTGCGCAAACCCCCTTGTAGACACGCCAAATTGGCTTGATTCGGAGCCCTAGTCTCTTATTCCATAGGCGATATCTTTTATCTGACCGCTATCTGATCTGGATTATCTCGTGGACATGAGCTAAGGACATTGGTGGAGCCCCTTGTAAGTTGAGAATGGACCAATGATTTCCGGAATATTGCCGTAACCTTCAAGCGAGAGCCGCATGTGAACTGTAAAACCACGAAGCCTGCTCAATGACCGACCTTGAATGGTTCATAATTGAAGGTCTCGGGAGTCCCGCATGTGTTCCGTAACATTCAGGGTTTCCGAGAAGTCACTTCGGTAGGCGTCGGTCGATGACGACTTTCGTTACGGCTTTTTTTTTTTCGATCTGTGCTGACACGGCTATCCCGGACCATGTGTTAGGCCTTTCCGGTCATCACCGGGTCTTTTCAGGTCATCCGGGTCGATTCTAGCCGAATATTTTCATCAACCGGGGTCATACATCCGGTTCGGTCAATTTTAGGGTTTCGCGGCTTTTACGGCTTTCGATTCACGTTTACCGGGCTAATAACAAATTTTTCGATGATTTCGGGTTTTCCGGTCGTACCGGACTTGTTCGGTCATCATTTTAAGTCATCCCGAGTTGACCCGAGATTTATCGACCGGAACCATGCTATTTCGGATCTTCGCCCCGGGTTTCGGCTTTCCGCGAGAGGGTAAACCGGTAGAAAACCCCTGCGAACATATCGGGAGTCATACCGGCTGGTTTACCGACTTGAGTAGGTGCGGTTGGAGGCCCTCTTTCCAACGCGACAAACGGGAGCCGAATCGGACATCCCGTTTGCAAAATACGGCTCGCGGAACACGCGCGCAGGAGAGAGAGTGTACCGCGCCCCCGATTCGCTTGAAAGTGGAGGGCGCGCCCTGAGCGCCCTCAACCTGGGGGCGCTCTCGCGCGCCCTCAAAATGGGGGCGCGTCCCCGCGCGCCCCGGTCCCTTTGAAAAGCGGGGGCGCGGTCGGTTTCCGAAAATCGCAAATTACCGCAATTAGCACCTTCTAAACCGGATTTTTGGAAAGATTTGGCGGAGGATTTTCGATTATTTGTACCGCGCCCCCGGTTCAGGGGCGCATTACGTATATCAAGTCGATTTTTAGCAATTTCCGGAAATTTCTGTCGATTTTTAGCAGTGAGACGCGTAACGCGCCCCCGGTCCCTTTGAAACAGGGGGGCGCGCAGACCGCGCCCCCGAACTGGGGGCGTGCCCTGCGCGCCCTTGGTTTGAGGGCGCGCCCTGCGCGCCCTCCTCTCCTTTGAAATGTGGGGGCGCGTTAGGTCCAGTTTCTAAATTTTGCACCGTCTCCCTTCCCCTATAAATTGAGGACCATTCTCAACGACCCAAGGTTGAACCCCGGTGCCTAGCTCGTCCCAAGGTCGTCCAAGCTCTTCTCCAAAGCCGTCCCGACGTCCAAAGGCGATCCGAAGTCAAGAAATCGATCCCGAGGTGAAGGAGAAGGCTCGATCCGGGTGTTCTTCATCAACCATCTTCATCGACTTCTGCAGAAAATACGGGGCTCCTGCTGCAAAAGTCTTCAACATAGAAGTCGTTCCTCTCTTCGTCCTCTTTCATCTCCAACTGACGGCACTCAATTCCGACTAGCCGTTTGTCCGTGGAGATTGCTGCATTGAGGGCGCGCTTCCAGGTTCTGTTTTCTACATTTACCCACTTTCAGAATTTTTACTGACTTTTACTGGAGGATTTCGGAGAAATCATAAACTTAGGAACTCTTCCTCTCTGAGTCCTCTGTCTACTCCAACAAACGGCACTCGATTCTGACATCGGGGTCGTCCGTAGCATCCTCTGCACCAAAGTCGCGCCAGAAGCGTACCGAGCTACCCGAACCGGCCTTCTTCAACCAACTCGGCTTCAACTCAAGCCAATCCATTCTATAAGCCTTCTCAACTCCATTGACTCTGTTTATTTACTGTTTTAAAGCATATTTTAGTTCATTTACATCGTTTTTACATAATCAAAAATACAAAAAAAAAGGGGTTAGGACTCGCCCCAATCCGGTGAGTTCGATTCCAATTGCTTCTTTCTCACATTCTCTCCACAGTTACTACACTTCTCATAGTTCTAATCATTTTCTTTCACTTGTTTTATTGTTCTAGTTGCACAGGTCTATCAAGCTAGCATCGGTTGGAGACTCTTCTTCATCAGCCGGCCGAAGAAGAAGAAGGTTGAACTCACATCCCTTTCTCCCACGCTAAGGTACACACGGTCAACTTCTTTCTATTTCCATTACATAAAGCGGAGCCCGCGGCTCCTGGCGACCACAATTTCTTTTTATTCATGTTCTAATTTCATCTCCTCCTCACTCTCCTCCCACATGACCCGAACCATCTCCGGTGCTCGAGCGACGCCGTGAGATGAAAGTTCGGGGATCAATGTGAGTGTGGGATCGAGGTGAGGAATATTTTACAGCTTTCCGAGTGTTTTCAATTCACTCTCTTTTCCCATCTATCTTTCTTCTTATCTTGAGGTGCCGATCCGGAACCCTTTTTCGGAGTCGACAGCGTTTTGGCGACCACGGTGGGACAACCAATGTCTTCAACCGTGCTAGCTTGATTGATCCGTGCAACTAGTTGTTTTCCGACTTGGTTCCCGCGTGAACCGGCTTGTCCTTTACCCTTTTCCATGTCAATTTACCTTTAAAAACTTGCTGATTACTCTTCCTTTAAGATTGTCCCCTATGTGGACTTGATTTCTTGTCTTTAATTTCAGCCCGGTTCCCGCGTGAACCACTTTTCTTCTTATAAACCGGTTCCCGCGTGAACCACCTTTCTTTTCCAAATCGGTTCCCGCGTGAACCAACTTACTTTCAGATCGGTCCCCGCGTGGACCACCCATTTGCAGCACCTTTAGATTGGCCCCACGTGGCTCTCTTTTCATTTTGTCAACTCTTACACCGGTTCCCGCGTGAACCACCCTTTTCTTCACAAAAATCGGTTCCCGCATGAACCACCCCTTTTCCTTTAAAAACCGGTTCCCGCGTGAACCACCTTTCTTTTCCAACTCGGTTCCCGCGTGAACCAACTTACCTTCAGATCGGTCCCCGCGTGGACCACCCCTTTGCACCAATTAGATTGGCCCCACGTGGCCCCCCTCTTTCCTTTTTCAATCAAACAAACCGGTTCCCGCGTGAACCACCCCTTTTTCCTTCAAAAAAACCGGTTCCCACGTGAACCACCTACCTTTTCAAAACTCGGCTCCCACGTGAGCCACTTTATTTTCAAATCGGTCCCCGCGTGGACCATCCTTTTACCTTTACTTCAGATTTTTCCCCGCTTGAACACTCCAACACAAGCCGGTTCCCGCGCGAACCACCTTTTAGTTGTTAGTTGCTAGTTACTTGTTTACTCTATCATTGTTTGTCTTGCTTGCATTCACTTGTTTGATTTATTTAATAGCTTTCATTCATGTTTGCATATTGATTGCTTCTTCTCCTTCTACCCTCCATTTTTAATTTTTGCATTAGCTTTGCATCGGGTACCGGACTTGTTCCGATCCGTAGGGCATTCGAGGCGGGGGCTCTCTCTCCCAACACACCCTCACCCTCCAAACACCTTCTTGGTGGATTCTTACCTCTGTTCTGGGATATTCCTTCCTAGTTGATTTGGTGGTTTCCATCAAGACCTCCGTAAGTCCCCATCCGTGGAGTATTCCTCTCCGCACGATTGGGCCGGTTGTACCACTTTCCCAAAACCCGAAGAACCCAAGTACCTACTCGTGGTGAATGAGTGATAACCTTAGGTATTGAAGATTGAAGCAATAGGAACCATACCCAATTTGAGTGAACAATTGCTAACAATCTATCTAATCTAAGGTTTCAACCCAATAATTGTCAAGTAGTCATTTTAAAACCTTGTTTGCATAACTTGCTTGCTCACAACAATTGAAAAGAAAAAAAAATTCTCTTTCAAAACACCTAAAAAAAATCCCTTTAATTTTTATGTTCAACTTGCTTGCCATACAACCAAATTGAAACCAAATCAAATCAAACAAACAACCATAATCAAACAAAAACTCTATTTGCATTTACACCCTTCATTTGCTTTCTTTCAACCATTTTGTAAGGAAATTTGACAGGATGCCCACTCTAAGGTCCGGAAGACACATCGGGATGTCGGACTACTGCGGCCAAGAAGAGGAATACGAGACGGGCCACTACGAGCTGCAACAACCCATGGCTCAACCAGAGGGCCATGTCAACGCCGTCAGGGAGCCAGAAATTCAAAATCCTACTCATCAACCCGCTTCACTTAGCGTGGAGCAACTCCTCCAGGGTCTATCTCTTCATCTAGACCCCGAATCTTTTTCGCTTGTGCAATCCTTGACAAAGGGCAAGATGCCCACCAATCAAGATCCGATCGAGGGAAATCAAGCCCCCTCACCACCCCAACCGGCAGTTAGGCCCTTGATCATCTCTTCTCCTGGGCAACCTTGCCGTGTCTCTACTCACCCCGTTGTGGGGCATTCCCACAATTCTGCACCAGTTCCTGTTTCCAACCCACTTCTTCCAACCCAATCAAGTAAACACTTTGCTCCCGCGGCTCAGGAATCCAGCCTCACCCAGGTGTTAATGAACAAAATCAACCAGATGGATGAGCGCTTCGAAGAGATGAGGCACCGCCTCGATTCTAAAGCCATCCCTGAAATCTCTGTCCCATCCTTCCCAGTTCTACCCCTTCCTCCTTCAGAGATACCAGTCTTCCAACGTTACAACGGGACTGGTAATCCTTTCAACCATCTAAAGAGCTTTCTCTATGACTCCTCATTCTGGAAAAATGACCGCAAAGCCCTTGCCTTCCTATTCCGTCGGTCATTGGATGGATCCGCCCTTGACTGGTTCTACTCTCTTGATTCCATTGAGGCGGCGGATTTCGACATTGTCAAGACGAAGTTTCTACAGAGGTACAAGGATCGGGTGGGGCCAGCATACTCGATAACTGATTTGATTGCCGAAAAGATGAGGCCGGATGAAGACTTTGCCAGATTTGCTGATCGGTGGAGGGGAATGGCTGAGAGGCTTGTGGATACCATCTCAGAGGGGGAGCAGGTGAGGATGCTCATTGGGAACACCACGCCTAACCTTCGCAACCTTCTGATCATGCACCGTCCAACAACCATGAGTGAGTTGTGTGATAGCGCCCGCTACCTCCAAGCCCACTTTAAGGATGCATCCATGATCAACCCGTTCGACACCAAGCCCCGTAATACTAGAAAGCCTACACCTGTAGGACCCACCACTGAAGGGGTAGTCAATAATGAGAGCATCAATGCCATGGGTAACCAGGGTGGGTACCGACAAAGCCAATACCGTAACCCATCACCCAATCAACAATACCGCCCAGCCCCTCAACCAGCTCCTCAGCCACAGCAACAATTTGCATACAACCGAGGACCACCACAGCAACCCACCTACAACTGAGTGCCCCAGCAACCAAATGCCTACAACCGAGCACCTCAACAACAACATGTCTACAACCGACCCCAACCACAACAACAAGCCTACAACCAAGTGCCACCACCAGCCAACCGACTTAGGAGGGGGGGACCCAAGAGAGAATACTACCCTCAACTGCCATTCCCCCTCACCGATATCTTCAACGCATTGATGGCTGAACAGCAGCTAGAGCTTCCAAAGGAGAGAGAAGGATGGCCGCCAAATGTTGACATGACAAAATACTGCGCTTACCATCGGTATCCCGGGCACACGGTGGATGTCTGTTTCCAGTTTAAAGATTACATTCATGACCTCAACGATCAGGGGAACATCGACTGGGGACAGATGGGGGAGTCTATTCAAGCAATGAAGGCACGTCAGAATCAACCACGGCGACAGCAAGCACAACAGCAGCCCGGCCTGGGCATAGTTCAAGATCCGCTCCCGGTACATGCACCCATACAAGCACCAGCACCAGCACCACCAAACCAACGACTCGGCCTCGTCCACTCCGCCATCGAGGAGTCAACCCACCATTCCCAGGGTTGGCAGGTCGAGGATCAAATCACCTCCATGCCCGCCATACCAACCCCACCTACAAACCGCACCATACTCTCCATACCGAGAGCTGCCCCCAGCCCACAAACTACCCAAACACCACTAGCCTCACCAACCATTAACCCTCCACGGCGCTTAATCATTAGACCGCCACCAGTCTCCCAACCAGCACCCCAACCTAACCCACCAACCACCATTAATCCTCCACGGCGTCTAATCATTAGACCGCCACCAACACCCCAGACATCACCTAACCTCCCAGTCCCTGCCACCCCACGACCCCTCATCATTAGACCATCACCACCAACACCACAACTATCACCCAACATACTGGCCTCCACCAATCCACGACCCCTCATCATCCGATCCTCACCACCCCTACCTACCATGGGCTCCTCAACCTACCAACCAACCCTACCATCACCATCATCCCCACTTCCCCCTACCACGCTGGCGCCGGTACTTCGTAGCGGGAGGATGTTCCAAAGGGTCTTCCCCTGTGTCCGGATACAACCACGGGAACATGCTAAGATGAGGTGGTAGAAGAACCGTTGCCCGGCACGGCATATGACCTATTGAAGCACTTGGACAAAATGCCGGCACGGATTTCAATTCTGGAGCTAATAAAGAGGTCAAAGAACCATCAGGACATCCTACAACAATATCTGCAGCGGGTCATGGTCAATGAGGACCTCCCGCCTGAGAAGATCATTACTGTCCTGACCCCGAGGAGTGAACATCCGGCACTCACATTTACACAGGAGGAGTTGGCACGGCCAGAGATAAGAAAGTACGCCTTGCGCGTTGCAGTAGTCATCCGAGGCGTGGAGATCAAGTCCTGCTTGATTGATACCGGAGCATCCATAAATGTCATGCCGCCAGAAACATTGCAACTTTGCGGCATCTCCGATGAAGAAATCGAGCCTTCTGCCGTCATGGTGACCGCATATGACAACTCCCGGAAGCCGGCACGAGGGGTGGTTACGTTGGAAGTAGGGCTCGGACCGTGTGCTGTCGCCGCCGAGTTTCACGTCCTAGAATTGGACCCTACATTTAAAGCTATCTTGGGACGCCCGTACCTTGAGGCAATAGGAGCTGTTGCCTCCACTAATCATCAGTGTCTGAAGTTCCCATACAAGGGCCAGGTGATCAAAGTAACCAACATCCCCATTCTGAATGACGTGGATGACCCCTCTTCTGCACTACCAATATCAAAATCTATATAGCCGTTGGTTTCAACTATAGAGCTACCTGAGGTCATGGTATTAACGACGCCTCCAGATACCGTTGCTTGGCGGATGATGAAGGGGATGGGCTATCAGCCAGGAAAAGGGTTGGGAAAGGAGCTGCAGGGGGTTGTGCACCCCATTGAAGCCATACAAAGACCAAAGAGACACGGGCTTGGCTATGAGCCCAGTTTCACTCCGCGGATGGTCTACCGGCCAAAAAATGCCATGGGACTCCAAAAATTCTTTATCAAAGGGGAGACCGTGATGATGGCCGGGGACAAAGAAGAAGAACAAGTCAAGAGGAAGAAGGCACCAGAGCAAGAGGAGGAGGTGGACAACCTGAGTTCATCTTTGGCTCGGTTGTTCATAGAGGAGGAAGAACCAGTCAAGGGCAAGTCCATCTCTAAACAACTTGTCCACTCGAACCCACCTCCAAACAACATCCCGCGTGAACCGTATCCTACGGTCACATATTTCAAAATCCTCACTCTATCCCTCTTGGATTCGCTTGATGGGCTATCTAGCCCAATTCCCACTTCTGGGCCAAAATGGCCACCTGAACTAATCATTGGGCCTGAGAGCCCATTTAAATCTTCTCACTCCACTGGGCTTCTATGCCCATTCCAATCCAACAAACTTGGGCCCGTGTGCCCACCAATCGGGCCCACGCGCCCTTTAGATTTACGTTCTTTCTTTGGGCCCGCATGCCCACCATTTGGGCCCACGTGCCCCTTAGATCTTTTCACCAGCTTTGGGCCTATCTGCCCATTTCTTGTCATCATCGGGCCCGCGAGCCCATTTTTCTTCCATTTACTTAAGCTTTCTATTTCTGCTCGAGCCCCATCGGCTCATTCTCTTTTTGTTATTGAAAATACCCAAAATACCCAAAAAAAAACGTCCTCTCGCAAACTCAGTTTTCCATCGAGGAGACGTCTCTACTTGTCTCGGAGGGTGCTCCCAACCAGGGACCTCTCTTCTCCAACTCACTGATCGATCTACTCAATCCTTCACCCATTGTAAATACCGCCTTTTCAATTCCGTCTTCTTTAGGAGTAGTTAGGGTAGAAAAGAAGAAAATTCGAGGTAAACGTGTGCCAGAAAGATATCTCCAACAAATAGCTCAAAAATGCAAGGAATGTGCAAGGCTGCCAAGTTTTTTGGAAAATGCTATCCAGCTTGATGAAATCCAATATGAGGATGAATTCAATGTAGATCATACACTGGGAGTTTACGAGGTCTTATCAGAAAAAGATCCTGATTTCGAGGATGGAATTGAGGACTTGGCTGATGCGTATGCATCTGGACTTAAAAGATTTGAAGAACCATTAGCCACGGTGGATGAACCGACAAAAGAATTGAATATCGGAACACCGGAAGATCCCAAGACAATCCTCCTAAGCGCAAACCTCACTCCCACTGAGGAACAGAGTTTGATTAAAATTCTGGAAGAATATAAGGACACGTTCGCATGGACATACGAAGACATGCCGGGGTTAGACAACTCGCTGGTTGAACATCGTCTAACTTTGAAACCTGGAGCTACCCCGGTGAAGCAAAAATTAAGGAGATTCCACCCTGATGTTGCACTTAAGATGAAAGAGGAGGTCGACAAGTTACATCAAGCAAGATTCATTAAAGTCGTCCTTTATCCGCAATGGGTGGCAAACATAGTCCCTGTCATGAAGAAGGATGGCCGAGTTCGGATCTGTATAGACTTCAGGGACTTGAACCGAGCGTGTCCTAAAGATGACTTTCCTCTACCTCATATTGATGTACTAGTTGATAACACTGCTGGATTCGATATGTTGTCATTCATGGATGACTATTCCGGTTATAACCAAATCCGATTGGCCGAAGAGGACCAGGAGAAGACCTCGTTCACCACACCTTGGGGAACCTACTGCTATGTCGTCATGCCCTTTGGACTGAAGAATGCTGGTGCTACCTATCAGAGGGCAATGATGGCTATCTTCCATGACATGATGCATACCCTTGTAAAGGTGTACGTGGACGACCTGGTCGTTAAGTCCAAGAGCCGAGAAGATCACCCGGAAGTGTTAAGAAAGGTCTTGCAAAGGGCTAGGGAATATAAATTGAAAATGAACCCAAAGAAATGCATGTTTGGAGTATCCTCAGGAAAACTGTTGGGGTTCATAGTGAGCAAAAGGGGCATAGAGATCGACCCAAACAAGGCCAAGGCAATCATTGGTATGCCTCCTCCAAGAAATATGAAAGAACTTCGAGGACTAATCGGGAGGCTACAGTTTGTCCGCCGGTTCATCTCACAACACTCCCAAAGGTGTAAACCTTTCTATGAGTTGACCAAGGCGGGGGCCGAGTTCAAATGGGATTCAAAGTGCCAGGATGCATTCGATGGTTTGAAAAGATACAGCTAGTCCCCCTGTGCTTAGACCACCGGTCCCTCGGCAAGCCCTTAGTTTTATATATCTCGGTTTTGGAGAATTCTCTTGGGGCGGTCCTTGCACAAGTTGATGAAGAAGGGAAAGAGAGGGCAACTTACTATTTGTCAAAGATCTTTGATCCATGTGAGCTGAAGTATACTGTAGTGGAGAAGACCTGTGCTGCACTAGTCTGGGTAGTTCAGAAGCTTAAACACTATTTCTTAGCTCATGAGGTCAACCTTATTGCCCGCATCAATCCCATCAAATTCCTTCTGGAGAAAACTGTTCTAACTGATCGGTTAGGTCGTTGGCAGAGCTTCCTTTCTCAGTTTGATATCACCTATGTCCCCCAGAAGGCGATTAAGGGCTATGCCATTGCCGAACATCTAGCCCATCACCCTATACCCCTCTTTGACCCGGTCCAATCGGAGCTCCCGGATGACGAACTAATGTTGATCCGATCTTCCCACCTTTGGACATTATATTTTGACGGGGCTCGATTTCACACGGTAAGGGAATAGGAATCGTCCTTCTATCACCCGAGGGTGTCACCATTCCACGAGCATTTCGGCTTGACTTCCCGGCAACCAACAATATAGCCGAATATGAAGCCTTGCTGGCCGGGTGGAGGCCGCTCATTTCTATGGTGCCACGGAATTGAGGGTGATAGGTGATAGCCAACTAATCCTTCGCCAAGTCCTAACCAAATACCGAACTTCTCATCCAAACCTCAAACCTTACCAAGAACTCACCTCTTGCTACATCAAGCTCTTTTCCAAACTTACTTTTGTCCATGTTCCTCGAGCTCGAACATCCTTGCTGATGCCCTAGCCTCCTTAGCTTCATCCCTATCAGTCCCGCTAGGTAGACAGGTGCGGACTATTCATGTCCGTAGAAGGTCGATGCCAGCAATTAAAGATGGGCGATTTCTGAAAGTCAAGGAGAGATTTGGTAGGAAGGAATATCTAGAGCAGAAAGAGGAGATTTCACTAATCGAGTTGGAAGAGTTAGATGAGGGAGAGAGGCCTTGGTTTGATGAGATCGCAAGGTATTGTCAAGATCAGACATATCCACCTGGATCAAATGCAAAAGAAAAGAAGGCCATCAGGAGAGTATCCCAGAGGTATGCCATCCTAGGAGGGGTGCTCTACAAGAGGAGCCTGAGCGGAATTTTATTGAGATGCGTTGATGAAGAAGAGGCGATTGGTGCTTAAGGAAGCACATTCCGGGTCTGTGGGGGCCATGTCAATGCTCAAGCTCTTGCCAAGAAAATCATCAGGCAAGGTTATTATTGGCCAACCCTAGAAGAGGATTGCTCCATCTTTGTCCGGCACTGTCATTCTTGCCAACTTCATGCCGACAAGATCCATTCTCCCACATCTTCCCTTCATCCTATTCATGCCCCATGGCCCTTCGCCATGTGGGCTTTCGATATCATTGGCCCTCTAAGTGATCTTAACTCTGAAATCCGTTCCAAATCGTTCATCCTGACGGCAACAGAGTACTTCACCAAGTGGGCAGAAGCGGAAGCGTTCGTGGATATCAAAGCATCAACATTGTGCTCCTTCATCAAACGCAACATCATCGCCAGGTTCGGGATACCCAGCGACATTATCACCGACAACGGACCGCAATTTCTCTCTCAAGATCTACGTGATCTTTGCAACAGGTACCGCATTGCATTGCATCATTCATCTCCTTATTACCCGCAAGGCAATGGTCAAGCAGAAGCCACCAACAAAACTTTGATTAAAATCATCAAGAAAACCTGTAAGTCTAGCAAGTTCGCGGACTGGCCAGATAAGCTTGTAGATGCCCTATGGGCTTATCGTACTTCTGTACGGACCCCCACTGGTCAAACCCCGTATGCTCTAGCATATGGGATGGAAGCGGTGGTCCCGTACGAAGTACTCCTTCCATCACTCTGAGTTCAACTCGATAGGGACATCCCTGTCGATGAGAGGCGAGAATCTCTCCTTGCACAACTTGAACTCCTAGATGAAAGAAGGTTGGCCGCTTCCGAGCATGCCCGGACTTATCAGAACCGATTGAAAAGGTTTTATCAAAAGAGGGTGGTAGAGAGAAAGTTCGAAATCGATGAGATGGTAGTTAAACGTATATTCGTTAAGCCGGGTGGTCCCCGCTCCAAGTTGCAACCTAACTGGGAAGGGCCTTTTGTTATAACTGAAAAATATCCAGGCAATGCATATGAGCTAACCAACGCCGATGGAGAAAAATTGAATCATCCATGGAACGGCGTTTACCTCAAAAAATATTTTCCTTAAAAAAAATGGAGAATTTCTAGTATGATATTAAGTCATCGATCCAAGGGTGTTAGCTAGAAGTCAAGGGTAGACATCACCTTGCACACACAACACCTCCCGATCCCAGAATCTGGATAGCCCAACACTCGAGAGAGGCAAGGCAGAACCCTGAAGGCGGAAAGGAAACCCTACCCTATTCTCTTCTATTCGGTCCAAGATAGGTGAAGGGGACTAGAGGAGGATAGTATCGAAAATGCCCGCCGCCTTAGTAGGAGGCCGTCTCATAGGGTGCAAAAGGGTGCCAAAAGATGGGCAATGAACCCCACAGGTTTAAACAAATATGGGCCTGTTTGAATGAGTACCCGAAAGAATAGAAAATGAAAAGAAGGCACCAAAAGATGGGCAATGACCCCACAGGTCAAAGACTTGTCTAAATAAGTGCCATATGTAGAAAAGACCCAAAGAGGCCGAACCCCAACGGGCAATTTGGGCATGAGTAGAGAAACCCTCCTCAACACCCCCAAATCCTATCAAAGACTTCCTCTATTATTCTTCCATCTTAAAACCCCTAGGGTAGGGTAGACTGTCCAAACTCAGGGGGAATCCAAACCGATCAAGAGAAGAGGGCAAGAAAGATTCTGGGTATGGAACCTTATTTTCACGTGGTGTTTATCACTTAAATCTTGATTAACACTCAAAGATCGATGAATTGTTTCAATACTGGCACATTCTCCACAAAAATCCAAAACAATGAATATTTTCAAAAAAAAAAATCCAAAAAAAAAATTTCAAATATTTTCAAAAACTCCAAAAAAATCAAATATTTTCAAAAATTCAAAAAAAATTGAATATTTTCAAAAATAAAAAAATTTGCATTATTTAGCTTGGCATAACCTTGATTTTTGCCTTTGCTAGCATTCATGTTTATTTCTTATGTCTTGCATGTTTCATTTCTGCATCGCATATTTATCTTGATTATCACCCCATTAAGAGGGCTCCTCCCTTTGACCTGAGTCAAAGTTGGCCATAATAGGCAAAGGGATGAGTCGTTGTGAAGATCTAATCCTCTTTTATCAAGTGTTTTCGGGGACTTTAAAATAAGAGGAGAAGGTTCTCTCAACGACAGGATTCTGAGATCAGGAAGGGAGCGACTCTCACCATAGCAGGTAAGCTCTTTCAACTTTTACCTTGTCTGTCATTTTGTGCATTCTACCTGGTTGATAAGGCTGCCCCCTTGACATATAAGCAAGGCAAGACAACAATGGGCAAGGGGGTAAGCCATAGAGCAGATTTAACCCTTATATTAAGTATTTCAGGAAAGAAACACAAGTCAAGGAGGGTTGAGAATCTCGCCAACAGGTATGTCTCGAAACCCTACATCTATTATTTACTTTTATTATTTGCCATCCCTTAGAAGGCTTCACCCCTTGACAAACTTGCAAGGGGCCAAGCCGGAATTTGAAACTGACTATCCTTTCAAGAAATGTCAAGTAGGTCAAACAACACTGAAGCAAGAAGTACTATAACAAGGAAGAAAAGCAGCTACAACACAAGAAGAAGATTAAGCCTGCTACAGATATCAGTGTCTGATTGCCACTGACTCCAGGAGAATGACCATGTGGAGAAGGCATGGAAACCATACCGCCGCAACCGCCTCATTCCGGTGATGCTCCAAAGGAGTGGCCAAGACAGGAATTGCTCGCGGAAACAGAAGAATGGACATGGGAAACCCCCATAACTTGCCGACTAGCATATATGTCGCTAGTCGTGTGTTATTATCTTATGCATTATTCGTTGAAGACCTTGAGCACGGAGAAGACTTGACCCGAGATCCCCTTCATCAAAATCTACGACGGTCGGGTCATCTCTAATGCTCACGGATAAGCCAAAGTTGTGCTGTGAGGGACGATAGTTCCCGAATGGGTATCTTGACCTCATAGACAATCTATATCTTCAACTATTTGTTATACATTTTTTTTTTCTTTTCTTGAGCCCAACATGCATCATGTAGCATTAATTGTATTACATTTTGTTTTATCATTGCATGCATCATTTCCTAAACTTCACCTTCTCACTCTCTCGATCATTCTAAATCCCACTGTGTCATTCTAATCCCACCATGATCTCTAGTCCCACCAACCTTTCTAATATCCCACCGTGTCTACTAATCCCACCATGTTCGGTAACCACTTTGTGCCCTCAAATCTTTCAATTCTTTTCACCACAGAGGCCATTTCAACTTCTTTGCTACTCATCCCACCGTGGCAGCCATTTCGTCCCGCCAAAGGCCTTCAATTTTGATCAGAACTTGCACCGTCATTATCTTCACGGTCTATGCTTAAACATTTGCCTTTCGGAATCTGAGATCATTCCATTCCGAATCAAATCTTGTCTCTTGAAAGACTTAAATGAATCTAAGAGCCTGAATATGCTCGATTGGTATTCTTCTACTTTTTTTAAAACAAATCTCTTTTTAAACTTTAACCCGTCACAGTACAGGAACACCGCAAAGATCGGGTTACCGGCTGATGATGAACCTACGAACCCATGTTTCGGGGACTCCCCACCGCATTGGGGGTTGGCTATTCTTCTCTCGTGCCAATGGCAAATCTCTTACCAATCGAACATAGGAAGACTTGATGAAACATGGTGGTTAACCATGAGACTTGAGAAGATTCGTCTTGCCGAATCTGGTCGTTAAGCGTGTCTATATCTACACCTTGATGCCACCTTTTCAGTCCATCACCATTTCGCTCCACTACATTCCACTACGATTCATCTCGCTTCGCTATGCTTTCTCTACATTTCACTTCGCTCCGCTACATGCCATTCCCTTGCAAAGCCGACATCAAGGCGAGGCAAGCTGTAGACACGCCAAATTGGCTTGATTCGGAGCCCTAGTCTCTTATTCCATAGGCGATATCTTTTATCTGACCGCTATCTAATTTGGATTATCTCGTGGACATGAGCTAAGGACATTGGTGGAGCCCCTTGTAAGTTGAGAATGGACCAATGATTTCCGGAATATTGCCGTAACCTTCAAGCGAGAGCCGCATGTGAACTGTAAAACCACGAAGCCTGCTCAATGACCGACCTTGAATGGTTCATAATTGAAGGTCTCGGGAGTCCCGCATGTGTTCCGTAACATTCAGGGTTTCCGAGAAGTCACTTCGGTAGGCGTCGGTCGATGACGACTTTCGTTACGGCTTTTTTTTTTTTCGATCTGTGCTGACACGGCTATCCCGGACCATGTGTTAGGCCTTTCCGGTCATCACCGGGTCTTTTCAGGTCATCCGGGTCGATTCTAGCCGAATATTTTCATCAACCGGGGTCATACATCCGGTTCGGTCAATTTTAGGGTTTCGCGACTTTTACGGCTTTCGATTCACGTTTACCGGGCTAATAACAAATTTTTTGATGATTTCGGGTTTTCCGGTCGTACCGGACTTGTTCGGTCATCATTTTAAGTTATCCCGAGTTGACCCGAGATTTATCGACCAGAACCGTGCTATTTTGGATCTTTGCCCCGGGTTTCGGCTTTCCGCGAGAGGGTAAACCGGTAGAAAACCCCGTGCGAACATATCGGGAGTCATACCAGCTGGTTTACCGACTTGAGTAGGTGCGGTTGGAGGCCCTCTTTCCAACGCGACAAACGGGAGCCGAATCGGACATCCCGTTTGCAAAATACGGCTCGCGGAACACGCGCGCAGGAGAGAGAGTGTACCGCGCCCCCGATTCGCTTGAAAGTGGAGGGCGCGCCCTGAGCGCCCTCAACCTGGGGGCGCGCTCTGCGCGCCCTCAAAATGGGGGCGCGTCCTGCGCGCCCCCGGTCCCTTTGAAAAGCGGGGGCGCGGTCGGTTTCCGAAAATCGCAAATTACCACAATTAGCACCTTCTAAACCGGATTTTTGGAAAGATTTGGCGGAGGATTTTCGATTATTTGTACCGCGCCCCCGGTTCAGGGGCGCGTTACGTATATCAAGTCGATTTTTAGCAATTTCCGGAAATTTCCGTCGATTTTTAGCAGTGAGACGCGTAACGCGCCCCCGGTCCCTTTGAAACAGGGGGGCGCGCGGACCGCGCCCGAACCGGGGCGCGCCTGCGCGCCCTTGGTTTGAGGGCGCGCCCGCGCGCCCTCCTCTCCTTTGAAATGTGGGGGCGCGTTAGGTCCAGTTTCTAAATTTTGCACCGTCTCCCTTCCCCTATAAATTGAGGACCATTCTCAATGACCCAAGGTTGAACCCCGGTGCCTAGCTCGTCCCAAGGTCGTCCAAGCTCTTCTCCAAAGCCGTCCCGACGTCCAAAGGCGATCCGAAGTCAAGAAATCGATCCCGAGGTGAAGGAGAAGGCTCGATCCGGGTGTTCTTCATCAACCATCTTCATCGACTTCTGCAGAAAATACGGGGCTCCTGCTGCAAAAGTCTTCAACATAGAAGTCGTTCCTCTCTTCGTCCTCTTTCATCTCCAACTGACGGCACTCAATTCCGACTAGCCGTTTGTTCGTGGCGATTGCTGCATTGAGGGCGCGCTTCCAGGTTTTGTTTTCTACATTTACCCACTTTCAGAATTTTTACTGACTTTTACAGGAGTATTTCTGAGAAATCATAAACTTAGGAACTCTTCCTCTCTGAGTCCTCTGTCTACTCCAACAAATGGCACTCGATTCTGACATCGGGGTCGTCCGTAGCATCCTCTGCACCAAAGTCGCGCCAGAAGGGTACCGAGCTACCCGAACCGGCCTTCTTCAACCAACTCGGCTTCAACTCAAGCCAATCCATTCTATAAGCCTTCTCAACTCCATTGACTCTGTTTATTTACTGTTTTAAAGCATATTTTAGTTCATTTACATCATTTTTACATAATCAAAAATACAAAAAAAAGGGGTTAGGACTCGCCCCAATCCGGTGAGTTCGATTCCAATTGCTTCTTTCTCACATTCTCTCCACAGTTACTACACTTCTCATAGTTCTAATCATTTTCTTTCACTTGTTTTATTGTTCTAGTTGCACAGGTCTATCAAGCTAGCATCGGTTGGAGACTCTTCTTCATCGGCCGGCCGAAGAAGAAGAAGGTTGAACTCACATCCCTTTCTCCCACGCTAAGGTACACACGGTCAACTTCTTTCTATTTCCATTACATAAAGCGGAGCCCGCGGCTCCTGGCGACCACAATTTCTTTTTATTCATGTTCTAATTTCATCTCCTTCTCACTCTCCTCCCACATGACCCGAACCATCTCCGGTGCTCGAGCGACGCCGTGAGATGAAAGTTCGGGGATCAATGTGAGTGTGGGATCGAGGTGAGAAATCTTTTACAGCTTTCCGAGTGTTTTCAATTCACTCTCTTTTCCCCATCTATCTTTCACCTTATCTTGAGGTGCCGATCCGGAACCCGTTTCTGGAGTCGACACCCCTCACACTCCACAATCAATTGGTGGAGAAGGTTGTGCTCAATGGTGAAGGGGAACTCGAAGGATCCAATGTGCTCCATAGTCAATCATCCATCAGTTGTGCTGCACGCGAGAAGTGTCAATTGAGAGATCATGTATTTATAACTATGTTTAACATCTGATCATTTTTATCTATTTTATAACTATTCATGTGTTAGCAAGATAGAAATGCATGTATTTCTTCTTCAAGGAATTTCCATTATAAAATCACATTAAAACCTATTGGCCCACATTCTCGTGCAAAGCTATCAAAATAGGACTTATCATTAAAAAGACATGAATAATGATTGAATAATGTTGTTTGAATAAGTTCGGCATCAATTACAAAAATAATAATATTTTGTAGGTCTGGGAGACGTTGTTCTAAATGTATTGGTTTGTAGTTTGTATATTCTCTATCATTGAGTATCAATGCATTCTCCATCTCTTGTAACAACCTAAATGATGTTTGGATTGGGTGGGCATTACACCTCTCTTTTTTGTATTTCTTTTCCTTATCTCTAGTCATTGGGTGGGTATACATGACATTTGGAGATAGTAAATAAGTCAAAATTTCTCCCTTTTACCACCATTTTAACGTCTGATGGCCTGTTGGGGGTGAGAGTTATAAAATTGAAAAAAATAGGACCTAGCATTATAAAAATTCTAACATGGGACTATGGATTGAAGGGCACACTATGAATGGGATTGGACATTAATTTATTAAAATATAAATTTGTAATGATTGTCAAACATCTCTTTTAACAAGTTTTATTACAAAAATATAAAATTGTAACAAAAATTCAATTTATCATGCAACTAAACACATCATTAGGTTTTTAGACACTCCACAATGTTAAATGGTGTGAGTTAGATGAACTTCAAATAGACATACTGATTCGTGAAGTTGTAATGTGTCAGTTGATAGAAATGTATGCCCTACGAGCCAATCATATATGATATGATTCGACATTTCTAGAAATATCTCATTCAAATAATTTTGCAAATCTTCATTACTAGCTCTTGTTAGAAATGAATATCATAATGAAGTCCTTGATCATATAAAATGATGATTAAATTATGATGAGATCATGATAATGAGATTGATCATCTAGAGATATTTGATCTAAATGTTCCTAGTTATAGAATACTTGAGACGGGATATCAAGGATCCGGATAGACTAGTGTATGTGATGTCTTCTCATGTGATGAGGATGACTGATCTCATTGGTCATTAATGTGGAGACATTGAAGTACACATATAGGTGCTCATTAGTTGAATGAGTTCACTAAACTAATCGAATTAGATATCCTGAATGGTATCTTACCGAACTGTCAATCAGGGTTTTCTATCATCACTATTACATGGTTAGACCTTTGACTTGAGTCGCCAAAGATGCCTTGTTGGGTGGAACTTGTGCTTTGACCATTGACTTATTGATCACCATTTAGATGGTCCAGTATAGTGCTGTATCGGGTACAAGGAAAACTTGATGGATGTAATTGAGTGAACAATAAGGGATCGTCCACTCTCGGTAAGTGAGAGTGAATGTCCTATGGGATAGTACTATAATCCTTGTCTAGGGTAGATAGGATGATTGAAAAAGGAGTTTTCTAATGGATTCAATTCCAAGTACAGGATCCTATAGAGTCGGTATTTTAAGGAGTTGACAGTCGATACCGTACTCCTATCCGACCGGGACATTGGATGGATGAGAGTTTATATCCATGCGGTAACTGATAATAGAAAAGCTCAATAGATATAAGATTATCCCCATAGCCATTTGAGATCATGGGATGTGATTTGTACCTTTCATTATCGGTAGGCCAATTAATCTGTTATCAGATAAGAGATTTAGTTAGATTAAATATAATTGTTCTATTTTATTTAGGCTTCAACCAAATAGACTATTGGGCCTAGTGAGTCACACACATAATGACTTATCCACAAATATAGGGGCCAGGGAGAAATTTATAGAGATTTTGGGTTTTTATGAAAAAATTGAAATTCTTTATAAATACTAATAGTTTTAGCCAAACCCTATCAAGCCAAGGGTGTTAACCACGTCCTCAACCTCCTCCCTACCTCTTTCTCTCTCTAGAAGATGTCTATGGGCGATGGAGCTCCTTTTGGGAATAGTTCTCGAGGCCAACGTGAAGGGAGAACTTGCTGTGAATGAAGTTTGTGTGGATATTATTAGAGAGTAACATTTGAACGGTTTGAAGAGCTTTAGAAGCTCATCTCCTTCATCTCTATGAGATTATATGAATCCCTATCGGGTATATTCGAACCTGATTTGATTGGCTTTCTATTTTCGTCGTTTGGTACCGATTAAGATAGATTCTATAGAAACCTATAAGAATCGTCGCTTCCACTATGCCAATATTGATAGAAATGTATGCCCTACAAGTTAATCATATATGATATGATTTGACAGTTCTATATATATCTCATTCAATTAATTAGGCAAATCTTCATTATAAATACTTATTAGATGCGAATATCATATTGAAGTCCTTGATCAAATACAATGATGATTAAATGATGATGAGATCATGATAATGAGATTGATCATCTAGAGGTAATTGATCTAAATGTTCTTAGTCATTGGATACTTGAGATGGGACATCAAGGATCCGGATAGACTAGTGTATGTGATGCCTTCACATTTGATGAGGATGACTGATTTTATTGGTCATTAGTATGGAGACACTGAGACACATATACAGGTGCTCATTAGTTGAATGAGTTCACTGAATAGACCGAATTAGAAACTCTGAATGGTATCTTAATTACCGAACAGTCAATTAAGGTTTTCTATCATCACGGTTACATGGTTGGACCTTTGACCTGAGTCGCCAAAGATGCCTTGTTGGGTGGAACTTGTGCTTTGACCATTGTCTTATGGATCACCGTATAGATGATCCAGTATAGCGATGAATCGGGTACAAGGAAAATCTGATGGAGACAATTGAGCGGACAACAAGGGATCATCCACTCTTGGTAAGTGAGACTGAATGTCCTATGGGATAATACTCTAAATCTCTGGCCAGGGTAGATAGGATAATTAAGAAATGATTTTTCCAATTTATCCAATTCCGAGTACAAGATCCTATAAAGTCGGTACATTAAGGAGTTGACAGTCAATGCCGTACTCCTTTCCGACCAGGACATTGGTTGGATGAGGGTTTATATCCATGCGGTAACTAATGATGGAAAGACTCAATGGAGATGAGATTATCTCCATAGCCATTTGGGATCATGGAATGTGGCTTGTACCCTTCATGATCGGTAGGTCGATTAATCTGTTATCGGATAACAGATTTAATTAGATTAAATAAAATTATTCTATTTTATTTAGGCCTCAACCAAATAGGCTATTGGGCCTAATGGGTCACACACTAAAGGATTTATCCATATGTATAGGGGCAAGGGCGTAATTTATGGCGATTTTAGGTTTTTATGAAAAACTCCAAAATTCTCTATAAATACTAATGGTTTCAGCCAAACCCCATCAAGACAAAGGTGAAAACCACGTCCCTAGTCTCCTTCCTACCTCCTCCTCTCTTTAGAAGGTGTCCATGGTCGATGGAGCTCTGTTCGAGAAGAGTTCTCGAGGCTGGTGCAAAGGGAGAACCTGCTGTGGATGAAGTTCGTGTTGATACTGCTGGAGACCAGACATTTGAACAGTTTGAAGAGCTTGAGAAGCTCATCTCCTTCTTCTCCATGAGATTATATGAATTCCTATTAGGTATATTTGAACTCGATTTGATCAGTTTTTTATTTTCGTCGTTCGGTTCTGATTGAGACATTATAAAGGAATCCATAGGAATCGTCGCTTCTACTGTACAAATTTTTATGGATGATTCCTTACAAATATTTTATGAACGATTCTTTACATTAGTCAGTAGCAATCAAGGGTGTAATTAATCACAACAAGTTGATGACAAGTATGACTCCTTGTTGCTTTTCTTGTCCTTTTCCTCACTTCCACCCTCTAAACCTCATTCTTTAGCTCAAATTTTCACTCCAACCTTATCCAACATCATGTTGACAAAGAATTAAATGGCTATTAGGTGTCCTTTAAACTCTTTTTCTCAATGGGAGAATGGATCAAGCTCCATTAGACTAAGGTATAATCTTAATTTTCTTTATTTTAGCTATAACAATGGAGTGCATCGTGAGACGTACATTTTACAGAATAAATTATGTTCATATACTTAGCCTCCTATTAGTCATCAAAGGGTGAGTCCCATTTCTTGAAAATTATCTCCAAATTCACTCATCACTTGTTCAAAAGTTCTACAAATTTGAATGTAATGGTAAATTGGTGGGGGCACCTATTCAAGTTGGCATTTTCGAGTGGGTCAAATCAATCCACATCAAGATCGAGCGATCGACACTATCAAGCTAGGTTCTGATTCTACCTCATGTTTTGTTTCTTCCTAATAAGGGTGGCTCACCCATCTTGTGTTGCCAAGAAGAATGTTACTTTATTAATTAAGAATGTTAATAATTATTAGTTGGTAGGTAAGTGATATAAATGTATATCCTATGAGCCAATCCACTATAGGGAATAATGTTGCTAGCGACGGGGTAATGGCTATAGCTTTCTAAAGTTGTCCTTAGTAAGCATACTGGCGACAACTTGAGAAAGGTCATTGCCAGCACAAGTACTGATGATTAGGGATGTCAACGGGTTGGATATGGATAGGATAATGGCATTATATGTATGTATATCCTATAAGTAAAATGTGTATATGTGTACTATTCATTAACTATTAGGAATGAGTGTATCAACGAACCACATTGTAGTATCTGCTTAAAAATGATTTATGGTCAGTTGGCATATACATAAAATCATAAATAGTTCAATGAATAATTTCTTCTTCCATGATAGAAACAACTTGCAAGTTCTGTGAAGAAAATGAAAGAGAGACACTAATGTGGAGATTGTGGAGGCACATCTGACATATCGAGAAGCTCGAGTGCGGTGGTGTGGTGCATGGTGAAGCACCTTCTTGTCTCAATGTAGTGTCTGCTCCTACTTTATGCCACCATCAACTATCCGACAGATCACATAGTCAATAGGTTCCTTCAGTATGGCAAGCCTCATGGGATGTCAAACTCAGCAATAGTTAACTAGAGAGAGGAATGAGTCATCATCATGTATGTGGACTGCATCATTAGAACATAGGAAGGGAAGGAGACGTTGTCAACAAATGTCAGGGCAAGATTTGTCCAGCGTTGAGGCCAGAGGAAGGAGGGCGAACTAGAGAGTTAGGAACAATAAAATTATTGCGATGGAACATATGCACATGCTTAAATATCCTAAAATGTTAGTCATTAGATTACATATTGATTAACAGATATAGATAATAGTATTTGGTTTAGTTTATGGTGTATCCTTGATATTATCTGCTAAGATAATAGATGATTGGTAAATTGATACTGATAGTGTATTTTGAAATTATAAACTATCTTTTAACTATTCATTAACTTAATGAACGGGTCAAATAATTGAATAATTTGTAACCATTGACTTCCATACTGATGATAGCTAGAGAAAGGTCATTGCCAATGTACAAGTACTGGCAATAGCTACACTAAAGCCATCACCAAGTTGCTTATTAGAGATGGCTGAGGTTTTCATGAAAACAGAAAGAAAATCTAAAAGATCAATTTCAAGCAAAGGTTTAAGTCATTAGTGACAACTTTTGAAACTAGTCACGACTAAATTTGGCTAGCAATGGCTTAAACAATCATTAATTATCAAAATTCGACCATTCAATGATCATAAGACATTGATGGTGGTTTCATTCATCACCAATAACTTTAAATAGACCATTGGTGATGCCTTTGATGTTGTCGCCTATGTATTTTCTATTTTTAACCTGTTCCCCCTTTTCCCCTTCTTCCTCTATGTTCTCTCCCTCTCTTTTGAAAGACCACTATCATTACCTCTCTCATCGCCACCACAATTGTTGTAACGTACAACATAAAAAAAGAATTTATAATAGATATTAATTATTTAATATAATATTTATGTTATGTCATTTAACCCCTTCCCATTGCCTTGTCGTAACTCACATAACGTAACTACCCACCCAACCCACGAGAGAGAGAGATGGAGAGGAGGGAGAGAGATTACGGCAGTTCTTGGGAATCCTTGGAGACGTCGTCTGCTTCGCTGGAGAGGAGGATTTCATGCTTGATTGGGGTAAGGAAAGAGTTGATCGTGTTGGAAGGGATGCCCCAAGGCTTGTTAGAATGTGACTTCAAATTCTACGTTCATTTGGAATCGATTTGAGGATTTTTGTTTGAGGTAGGTTCTTACGGATCTTATCTCCAATTTAAAAAATATATATTTTTAAAAGAGACCTGTGTGAATACGTTACATATGTTTTTTTTAAATGTGTAGATTTTGATTTATGATAACATTTGAGGAACTGGACGGTGTTGTCGACGAATCAGTGTGTGATCGTTCCTTTGCAATAGTCAGTTCGTCACCGCCGTGTATTTAATCCTTTAGTTAAAAAAAAAGAATCGCCTACGTCATTGTTACGGCTACAGATGTACGTATAGGTGAAACCCTATTGCATTACCGAAAGTGGATCATTTTAGTTTTTATTTGTTTTATTTTCTAAGTCTTGTTGTTGTAATCTTTACGTATAGGTGCTTGAACAGATGTTCTTACCTTACCCTACGATACTCACGTTTTGCCATCTTCTATTCCTATGTCTACCCGCGTCATTAGAAAATTTAATTCTTTTGTTTTGCTTAATTTCTTACTTCGGTCATAATTTATGCAGTTAGATTTGTCCCATTTCTGATTAGTTCCGATTTTTGTTGAATTTTGAGATGTTTTGTTGGAATTACTTTCTGTTTTCATGACCTGCTTAACAACCGTGACCGCGCTGCTTTCGTATGAGAGATTGTGGCATGTGGGGGAAGGATAATCGGATGTCATAAGAAATCTTTCCGATTGAGAGATTGTGGCATGTGGAATGTGGCGGCGGCACTACTGCAAACGTAGTATAGTGTATATAGCGTAAGCAGGACATGGCATATCAGGTTGTACGTAGGCTCCCTTTACTCAACGTGGACAAGAAATTTGGCCCAACAGGATTTTAGAAAAAAAATCTTACAAAGCAAAAGAAAATACGTTGAATGTCATTTACGCTATCTTGTTTGATATTATTTATATATGCCTTAACCCAAGTACATACAGAAAATACAATATGCTGTATATATTTGTGATAGTTTAAAAAAAGTGTAAATTTGTCTCTCATCATTTTCTTATGACATCCGATTATCATTTTTAACTCCCCTGAGTGTAAACAACACATTTGTAGATGCATTCGTATGTTGTATCACAAGCAAATTTAGAATTTGTCCAAATCTTTTGGGTGTATGCATTTAATTAGAAACCTCATTTATTTTAGGATGCCATGCATTATTTAAATTTGATATGTCATTTGTGCCTATGGCAATTTGTATGTGGATATTTAAACTTTGATTGGTATTTAGACATGTATATGTCACATTTGCATGTGTATCATTTGAAAATATGCTAATTTGAGCTTCCCCAACCTAGGCTTAGTTTGCCCGAGGGCAACGGGTTTTCTTAGTTTGTCCGGAGTACCCGATGGTCCCGGATACCACACTTTTGTCCTTATGCGCCATTGCCTAGACGCACGGGAATTAGCTTAGCTATATGCTTATCGAATACGATATATTAGAGTTAGGACAAGGAGCTTGTGAAAGTGATAAGAATATTTGCATTGAGCATTTAGATTTAGTTCATGAAAACTAGAATAAATTGCTAATCAAGAAAAATAAGTAAGTGAAATGTAAAAGAGAAATTATGTGTATTAGAATGCATTAGTTCTTTCATATTTGTCATTATTTGTATTAAAATTCTTCCGTTCTTTCATATTGGTCATTAACTGCATTGGAATGCATTAGTTCTTTTGGTTGTCATTAGTTGATTGTTTATCTTATTTCGCTATTAGTTATTGTGATATGTTTTGAACAAGTTAAATCCTATTTTGTATGATAATGTATATATCATGTTTTATGTTTGGATATATGAGTTATGCATGCCTTATTATATGTTTATTTCGGTGGTAAGTGATTTGAGGCCTACTGAGTGCACCTTCATGGTGGCTCATACTACTTTGGTTGAAATTTTTACAGAGGAAGAGTTTCAAAGTTCGGGTGATCAAGATGTGGAAGTTCAAGCTGAGGAGTAGACTTTATAGTCTGGACCCTTTTTCTATCTATCTAGTTGTTTAGAGGTTTTAGACATTATAGTGTCGTGGTATTATATCATGTTGGTTTTGTTTAGTGAGACTATTTAGCTTGTGGTATCATGTTTACTTTTTGGTTGGAGACAATTGATAGTTTGTGGACAGTTTGAATGATCTTTTATTATTTTCATTCTGTCCCCAAATATTTGGTTAAGAGGGTTGTTTTCCCGCTGTTATGCTACCAAGTGTTTCCACCTTTGGCTAGGGGTGTGACAGTTGTCCTTGTTGCCTGCCACTGTCAACTGTCATCACCGCCAATCGCCATTGTCTCTACCAACATCATGTCAAGTGCCACCATCAACTCTTTCACCAATTCTTTCTCTCGTGCATGAGATCGCCACTAGCACCACCATTGTCACTATCTTCTATTGTTGCCACCTTCCTCGTGCCTAAATCTTCTCCTTTTGGTTCCTACCAACCCTAACTAGCTTTTTGGGATTTTTCAAGTATATTTTTATGAATTTAATTGGTTTAGGGTCTGTTTTTTATGTTTTTGACTTAATTTGGTCAAATTGTTGGTTTAGGGTTTATATGAACATGATGTTAATGAGTTTTGATTACTTTGTTTGTAAATGTTTAATTTATTTAGACTTGATTGAATGTTAATTTAATTTAGGGTTTATTAATTTGGTTTAGGGTTGTTTAGGTATGATTATAATTTAGTTTGGTCAAATTGTTGGTTTAGGGTTTCTATGAATATGATGTATGTTAATGTAATTTGTCAGTAAATGTTTAATCTAAGGAAGGAAGGGTCACAGGTCGCGAGACCCCCAGGCCGATCCAGTCGCGTCCCTACTTTTTATTATTTTTTTAAAATTTCAAAAAAATTAGAAAAATACAAAAAATCAAAAAAATATAGAAAAATCTTGGAAAAATAAATGACATGATTTAAACAAATAATACATCAACTTTATTCTAATGTGATGTGTTCTACATTTTGTAGGTAGTTGATGTACTCTCCCCATGTCATTTGAGTTGAGTACACAGCTTGATACATGTACACATGATGATCATATTCGTCAGTCCCTCGAGAAACTATCCTAAGACTTGATCCAAACGAGTCACCATAACTATAAGTCGATTGGATTGAAGTATCTGATGACTCCACATATTTCATTCTACAATACTCTTGATCGTATGTAGGGAACCAAGAGCCTTGGGATGAATCATATGCATAGTTTGAGGCATCGTGATATTTTGCTCTAGCTCCATGGCTACGATGACCTCCTCTACCTTGCGGCCTTGTACCATGATCAGCGTCTTGGGTCGCATGGGTATATTGCTCCTCACCGGTAAAACGTAGAGACATTGTAGGAGATATGGGAAAATCTGGGGTCCTTTGTACTTGTAAGATGCTCGTGCCCCCGTATCCAACACCATCATCGCTGCTACTCTTTGACGACGAATCCTCGGAAGTCTGGTACTAAATTCAGATGTTCGGTTCTGACGTATCTTCTCGATCGTCTTTGACCGTATTAACATCTGCAATATTAAAAGGATCAGTCATAACTTGTTTACCTTTTCTCCTACTTTGCGTACCTTGACTAGTTCCTTCTCTGGTCCTCTGTCGTTTTGCTAGGGAGGGAGGGATCTGAAATTCTTCGGCCAAAGGGACATCATCGAGCACTCCTTCAGCCCATTGTCGGTCTTCTGGGTTGAACTCCGGTTCTCCCAACCCTTCTTGGTCGTTGACCCAAGCTTTTAAGGAGTTCTTCTCGTAGAATATTTGATCCAAATCAATGTCCTCCTCTTCAATTTGCGGCTCCTCGACTAAACGTCTCACCGCCTGTGATATCCAACTCTTTTGTTCCATCTAGTTCTGTTTCATTCTCTCCAAATTCTTCAACTTTAACCTCATGTTGTAATGACAATACACGAGGTCTTCAAGTCTCCTTGATGTTAACCTGTTTCTTTGTTTCGTGTGAATCAAGCTGGATATAGACCAATTCCTCTCGTAGCCCGAAGCCGAAGTGGTTTGGCTTAGGACCCTAATGGCTACGTCTGCGAAGTCCTCGTACCATGGTCCTTTACCATGGTCTATCCACCAATCAGCTGCATAAATTGAATGTCTTACATTATTATCTAAGTAAATTTTGATTAATTAAGTGATGAAAAAGATTGCTACGTACCTGGACTTAGTACCATCACAGTTCGTTCAACTCTGCTCGTTCCAAAGTGAAAACTCTACATTCTGTAATCGTACATCTTGTTTCATGCGATAATAGATCGGTCGTCGTCATCGAGCAACCGTCGGATGACACTCTTTACATTATCTAATAGATCATTCGTTGCCTTGAACTATGTGTAGACACGCAATTTTGGTCCAATTGAAGAGCTTGAATTCTTGTTTTCATGAATAGTATTTGAGTAACCTTTCAAGGGAACCAAGTTTTCTGGAAAAATCAAGTTTTTCGGTGCATTTCGAAGAAGATCGATAGGCGTTGACCAGGGTCTTATAGGGCACCTGGCGCCCTACTTATAGGGCACCTGCACCTGGTCTGACTGACTGAACAGATTGATGGGACAGTTCTGCAGATAAAGTTGTCCTCTTCTTGGCTATAAAAGGACCCCCATTTGGAGGCTTGAGGACACACCAAGGGAATCCCCCAAACCCTCTCATCCACCACAATACTCCCAAGGCCTTAAAACCCCTCTCCAAGCTCTCAAATCGTTCCAAAACCCTCTCCCAAAACCCAAAAAAACCTGCAGTTTCCTTCTTCAAAAATATGATTTTTCTCCGACTTTGAGGGCCTCTACACTCCATTTCCCTTACATCTAGTGCCAAAACACTCTTCCATTAGCTTCACTTGAGTATTGGCTGCTTGAAGAAGTTCTTTTTCCATCTTGGAGGTCTTCTTACACTCCGGGGCGACGCCGCGAAGAAGGGAAGAAAATCTGCTGAAACCAGTCCCTGGTGCCCCATAAATAGGGCGCTTTGACTTTGGTCAATGCGTCCCATCAAGGGGACACCTGCAGCTAGCGCCCCATATATGGGGCACTAACAGGGGCAGACCCCGTTTTGTATTTTTTTGAGTTTATTTATCTTTCCCGTTGATCCTTTACTCCCCCCTTTCATTTTAACTTTCATTAACATGTCATTTACCATGCATTAAGTCACATATTTGCATCTTCATACCTCTTTAAAAACCTATCAAAAAAATAGGGGTTGGGATTTAGTCCCAATCCGGTTAGTTCCTTCCCTTTTGCATGTTTAAGTTCGAATCTAAGCATGATTCTACACTTTCACTATAACTAATGATCTTTTTACTTGTTTCTATGTTTTCATATGGACATTTGTAGGTAAATTTGGCCGAGGCAAAGCTTCAACCGGATCAAAGACGAAGGACTCACTAAGCTCTCTTCTTTCGGCCGGCCGAAAGAGGAGAAGTCGCAACCCAACAATCTCCCTGCTTCCAAAGGTACGACGGTCATTTTTATTCTTCATTTTTATTTATTTCTATTATATTTTGGAGCCTTTGGCTCCTGGCGACCACAAACCATTAACATCTCATCCACCAAGTCTCCAAAGCAAGCATAGGGGCTGGAAAAGGGAGATCTACGGATTCCCCATTTCGGGTGCTTACACTATGGACTATAGCAATACCTTGGGTTGAAAAAGTAACTTATGAACCAAATAACATCAGTAAACAACTTATACATATCTGACATTAAAAAAAGATTAGTAAATGTTTAAAAAAATATACCTGCTACATGTATGGGTTGATGTAGCATACGTTCCCAGTGGCGATTTATGATATCCCACCACTTGTCCAAGTCGGACACTGTCTTGGAGATTTCTTCCATCGCTCTCTCAACCGCATCGTACAAATATCCCATGTCTGCTTTCCTATCTCTGTCAACTATTCTTAGTACCTTCACTATGGGTTGGACGATTTTTAATGTCTTCTTTACAACTTTCCAAAAATCTTCACTCTCTATTGTCTCTTCTACTTTTCTTCCCTTTCTCTTATCCGATTGGTTACATCTAGCTATCCAACTACCCCAACCTGGTGAAATGACCATCTGAGTTAGAGCTCTCCTTTGACTCAACAAACTTTCTAACAAAATATAGTGGGAGGCGAACCGGGGTGCACCGGGCCGTAACAACTCTTGTCCCTTGGTGTGTTCCCTCATAAGTGCAAGGACAAAGTTGTGGTTGTAAATAAATGAAGAAATAAACTGGGCTAGCTTAACTACCCTGTCTATTTGAGGATCCTTGCATATATCCTCCAATATCAAGTCTAAGGAGTGGGCAGAACAAGGTGTCCAATACAACTTTGGTCTTTTGACCATAAGCATTTGTCCGGCCACTTTGTATGTGATCGCATTGTCTGTGACTACTTGAACTACCCGGCTCTCTCCTATTTCTTCTATCACTCCATCTATCAATTGGTAAAGATACTCTGCATTCTTTACCTGACTCGATGCGTCGACCGACTTCCAAAAGACCGTGCCGGCTTGACTGTACACTAGGAAATTGATCATTGTCTTCCTATTTATACCTGTTAAGTATAAGATATTAACTAAGTTATACTAAAAAGAATGTTTATACATTTAATATAAATGAGTACAAGAAAATTTACTTACCGGTCTATCCGTTGGTCATTAATGTGCAATATCGTTTCTCCCATATTCGTTCAAATGATTGTAGACAGGCCTTATTTGGGGCTTAAACTCTTATTCAATTGGCAACATCTCTTTTAGACTATCAAAATCAAGTTGAACGATCCTTTTGGATGAGCCAAGGAGTTCACTAGAAATCTGAGAAAGAGTTGTTGATCTCTAATAAAATTCATTTTTTTAAAATGAGAGCCATTCTAACTTCCATGTTGCTCTTGATGGTCTTTGCACCAAGGTTGTGCCGCTTGGTTGTGTGCCAAATTATACTTTTCCAAACATATCCTCTAATTAAATTTTTTTTCACAGGATTATGTGGATGTCCAATAAATAAGTCTTCAACATCAATAATCTTTCTCTATGAGTCCTCTTTTCAATGCAACAAATGGCATTCAATTTCGATCTCCCGTTTGTCCGCAGCGCCTTTCAGAAATCAGATGTACAGTTATGTCCGCACATAGCAACGATCAAGCCCAATTGCATGCAAGCCAAGCCCATTAGGCACATCTCTGACCAATTAATGACCTTACCTTCATTTTTCTTCCTACATGTCACTTGTTAAAGTATCTGGAAGCTTCATGGTCAAAATTAGCATCATCAAATGATGGCAATCCAACTTGTTGTCTTAGACATCAAAACTTGCTATTTTTAGACTAGATTTGTTTCCTCTTTGAGTGGAGACCAATTTTGAGCATAAGAAAGGTGATCCACGGTTTTCAATTCCTCTCAATCAGTGGGGTAAGTTTATAAAAGCCTTAGGATAAAAATTAGCAGCATTAAATGGAGGAAATCCAACCTATGGTCGGATGTATCAAAACTTGCTATTTTTTGACCTGTTTCTCATCCCTGCATTGCACAGACAGATCCGAAGTCTCCTCTTTTTAGCCATCATCTTTTCAATCAATTTCACTGAACTTACTTGCAGATTCAGCTTATACATCCTTCATAGAAATTGTTCCCTGGTGAGTTATCTTTCATTTAAAATAAGAATCATTCAATTCCAATATCTTTGGTGCCCATGATACATCCTGCATCAACATCACGCTGGTGGTTCCCAGATCTTCACTTCCAACAATAGAACTTTCAGGTAAATTCCTACCACTTATGAAAGGATTCAATAAAACTTGTCTTAATATAAAACCACCCTCGGTGAGTTTTCTTTATTTTGAAACAAACATAACTTAATTCTGGCATTGGTGCTATCCGTTGCAGTTTCTGCATCAGAGCCGTACAGTTTACATTGAATCTGTCCAACCCGGTTGCCACTTTGCCTGGGTTGTGTTGCCTTTAATCATTCATATTCCCTTTGCTAACTCTTCATTCATATCATTTAGTTCATATTCAAGCATCATTTTTATTCAGTTTTACATCATTACACACATCATAAAAAACTAAAAAAAGTGGTTAGGGCTAATCCTGAATCCAGTGAGTTTGTTTCCAATTGTTGTTTTATGTTATTATTTTTATAGTTACTACACTTCACTCAGTCCTAATCCTTGTTTCATGTGTTTTTTATCTTCTTTATTTGCTAGTTGCACAGGTTTATCAAGTTAGCATTGGTTGGAGACTCTTCTTTATCGGCTGGCCGAAGAAGAAGAAGGTTGAACCTGCACACAATCTCTCTTGCGCTAAGGTACACACGGTCATCTTTTATTTTCATTACATAAAGCGGAACCCGCGATTTCTGGCGACCACCTACTTTCATTCTTTATGCATTATGCTCTTTCATTCAATCCTCACTCTCCTCCCACATGACCCAAACCATCTCTCTAGTGCTCAAGCGATGACGAGAGATGAAAGTTTGGGGATCAACGTGAGTGTGGGACCGAGGTGAGGATTTTACTGCTTTCTGAGTATTTTCCGATTCACTCCCTTTCCCCTATTTTATCTTTCACCTTTTCTTGAGGTGCCGATCCGGAACCCGTTTCTAGAGTCGTCAATGATGCCACATACTTCTTTGTTTCTTCCACCTCCATAGGAAGATATACATTGTATATCTCCTTTGGGTTTGGACCAGGGTCTCCCCTCCCGACGTCTGCGATCGTGTCGATCATGTTCTCGTAGTATGGTCCCCTCGCGGCATTTGCTGGAATGCTGTGGTGAAAGAACCACCTTGATATTTCTCGGCCAATCTTCTCCTTACATAATTTTAGGATCTTCATCACCGTCGTGATTATCGTTTGACATTGTTGTGTTCTGGTGATTACAGGATCCACAGGACCTACTGCTGAGTCGTCATCTTGGGTGAGATCATAAATCTCATCTTGCGATTGGTTGTTGGATCCTCTTCCACTTCCTCGACCACTCCCACTTTCAGACCCTTGACCCATCATTTGGCTGGTGCGTCTATGTAACTCTTCGTCGGTGAATGATCTTCGACTTGCTTCCATTCCTCGTAAGAGGTCATCTATTTAAGAAATATTCAACTACTTAATTATCTTTTAAAATATAAGAATGAACTACGTTTATGAGTAAAAAAAACATAGCCTCGTACTCTTCGTCTCCAAAAATATCCGGCCTCTCTTGTCCGGTCTCGTAAATGTGTACATAACGTCTCCCCGGTTGTAGCAATTCTTCTCGGGCGGTCTCCTTATGCCATTTGCTAGTTCCCTTCGTTTGCTCCATCGCATGTAGGTACCTACGAAATTGAGCTCTGACCTCCGACGGAGTCTGTGTGCAAGGAAGAATGTTTCCCTTCGTGCCTGCAAGATGAAATTTTAAATGATAAATACCACCGAATATTACTTTGTTGCAATATTTACATTGCACTTTTCTCTCCGCCATGGAGATCAAGTTGCAATGTAACCAAGCTGGATCACTCCGGGTCGCAAGGCAATGTAGGTTGTTTGGCTTGGAGAAGACATTTTTTACTAAATAATTACTTAAGTAAGTAATTAACTATTTAAGAAAAGCTAATGATGTTAATAAGTGACTATTAATCTAAGCAAACTTTTAATTATGTAAAAAAGTGACTAACTAATTATGTAACTAAGTAAGTAATTAACTAAACCTTCTAACTAATTATGTACTTAAGTAACTACTAAACTAAATATCTAACTAATCTTTTAGCCAACTAACTATCTAAGTAAGTAAGTATTAAAAAGAAGAAACTACTTACCTAACTAATCAGAAACAAGTATTAAATAAATATACTAAATGAACTAATGAAGTACTTAATGAAATAATTAAATAAATGAAAAACAAAATGAGAGTAATGAGAGCAAAATTTGAGAGCAATGGGAGCTTGAGAGTGAGAGTGAGAGGTGGGAGTAAGGGGAGCCATTTGGGGGGCTTTAAATAGCCCCCAAGGGGCTAAATGAGGGGGGGGAGGGTGGAGCCCCCCCAAGCCATTGGCAACGATCATATGATCGTTGCCAATGGCCATATGGCCAGGTCACGTGACCCCGCGACCTGGCCGGGTGAGTTGGCCAAGCCGGGTCGCAACCGAGCCGGTCGGGCCCAAATCCGACCGGGTTGGTGCTGGGTCACGACCCGACGAACCATGGTTTAACCTTTTAAAACTTCTTTAAATGTTAATTTTGTATGAATAAATTATTGGTTTAAGATTTAACATTGTGAAGTTTGTTAATTTAAGTCAATCCAAATTAGTTGCTAGTTTAGATTCGCTTGACGGCCAAGAAAACCCAAAAAACTAGAGTTGTAACCCAAATCGGTGCTGGTTAGTCCAATCTAAACTAAAACCTGTTTTGATTGGATTAAATGGCCATAAAACCAAAGAAAAAAGGTTAGACCTCAAACAATGGTTGCTTAGGCCAATCTAAATCGGTAAGGAATGGCTTAAATGATCATAAAACAAAAAAGAATGGTTAGAACCCAAAACACTACTGGTTAGGCCAATAAACTAGTTTGGATTTGCCTAATGGCCATAAAACCTAAAAAAAGGAGTTAAACCAAAACTGGCACCGGTTAAGCCAATTCAAATTGAAACCAATTTGGATTAACTTAAACGACCATAAATCAAAAAATGGTTAGAACCAAAATAATGCCTAGTTAGGTCAATCCAAACTACTTACTGGTTTGAATTGTCTTAATCATTCATAAAAAATGTTAGAGTCTTAAACACAACCAATTAGGCCAATCCAAATTGATTTCCAGTTTGGATTGCTCTAAATAGCTAGAAAATAAAATAAAAAAGTGTTAGAACACAAACTATCGTCCGTTAGGGCAATGCAAACTGAAAACTTATTTGAATTGGCTTAAATGGCCATAAAACAAAAGAAAAAGGGTTAGAACCCAAATTATGACTAATTAGGCCTATCTAAACCACCCATAAATGGCCATAAAACAAAAAAAGAGGTTAGAAACCAAAACACAGCTTGTTAGGCCAATCCAAATTAATTTCCAGTTTGGATTTGCTGAGTGTCCATAAAACTCAAAGAAAAGTGAAACCCAAATTGGAGCTAGTTAGGCCAATCCAAACTGGAAATCGATTTGGATTGACTTAAATGGTAATCATAGACAAATAGGCCAATCCAAATCTATTATCAGTTTGGATTGTCATAAACAGCTATAAACCCCCCCTAAAAGGAGATAGGTCTCAAAATATGGTTGGTTATGCCAATCCTAATCAATTTCCTTAAATGGTCATAAAGAACCCAAAACCCGACCGATTAGTCCAATCCAATCTAATTTTCTATGTGTATTGGCACATAAGCCCTTTCAAAACAAGCTAAACTAGTAAACTGAATAAAAGTAGTTAGATTTTAAGCCTTTCGATGCCAAACCAATAGTGTTTATTTGATCTTGGCTCTCTTTTTCTTATTTTCAAGAAGTTTTAAACAACATCCTCATTTGAAACTTACTTCAACTAGAGGAAGTTCATTTATAATTAATTATGTATTTAATTTAATGTTCTTTTGTAATTGTTCAATTTTGTATATACCTTTCTCTATAATTTACAAAAAAAAATCATTAATCTAGATGAGTAACTTAGACAAGTCTTGATTAGATATCTCAAATAGATTAGATCTTAGGTATCTACAAGAAATAGAAGAATTTCTAGAATGGGTTTTTCATGAATGTAGGACCTAATTTAGACATGATAAAAAATTTAATTTAATGTACTTTTAAAAGATATTGCAACACTTTTATTTTAAAAAAGAGATGTAGTTAATGAACATTTAATATGAGATAATATATGGTTCATTCATAGAACATGAATAACTAAAATCATAATTTAAAACTTAATTATAAAATATCACCTAAAATTTACATTTTTATAAAATTAATAATTATGTAATAAAAATATATATTTATTTATAATCAAATTTAGTAAAAAAATATATTAATTAGTGTTTAAGATACTTTACATTGATCAAAGGTTTTTTGAATATTTCTCCACATTTATAAAATTTGATAAATAATAATATTCCAAAATAGAACATTTTATTGTCATCCGATATTCTTGAAATTAGTGTTTAAGATGCTTTACATTGATCAAAGGTTTTTTGAATATTTGTCCACATTCATAAAATTTGATAAATAAAAATATTCCAAAATAGAACTTTCTTTGTAGATGTATTTTATCTCACTGTATATCATGTAAATAGTTTATTCATAAATTAGTTTAATTAAATTTATTAAATAATATTTTATTTAATAAAATAATTATACATATTCTAGTGTGATATTCAAATATAAATATAAATATAAATATAAATTGTTAAAATTTTTACTTTCAATTTTTAGATGGTAGTTATTTACCAAACTACTTTTTATTTTAATTAAAATAATAAAGATTGAACATTATGTTTGAAAATTGTAGGGGAGCAATTGAGCCTGGTTGAGCTGAGTAGTATGTTGTTCAAGCTTGACTTGTTTATTTAAAATGAATTCAAGTTTGTGCTCAAGATTTAATGAGTATGTTGAACTTTTGTTCATGCTTATTCATTAATTAATCGAGCCGAGCTCAAGCTCGAGCTTGAGTAGTAGCTTGACTCAAATTTAATCCACATTCAAACTGAAACTTGTTACAAACTTGTTTATAAAATCTTGACTTGGGATATTTTATCCTTAATTTTTTTTCGAGGGATAGTCATCCCATATAGTACATGGAATGTTTTGCATCACCATTTATGTATTATTTATGATATAAATTTTAAATTTTATGTTGATTGTCAAATAATTTATCTATATCAATATTAATTTCAAAATTAATAATCATATATCGTGCTTATTTTCTAAACATATTCTAACTCAAACCAAATATATTGGAATAAAGATAGTCATAAAGAGTGACTTATTTCTATTTCCATCAATTTATTTCCGTACCAAACGGGATATTAGTGTTTTATTTATCAAATATTTATTTAGATTCTTGTAAACATATTTAAATAACACTAAAAGTGATTACTATTACATTCCTACTTGTTTGCACCCTTGACTACAACATATCTTTTAATTCTAAAATGTTTCAGCAAAGTTTGACGTCCTACAAATCTTGCAACAAGGCATAATTGATGGGTGCTTTTGACATGCACATCTCTCTTATCCTTTTGCAGATATGACGTATACAACACCTGGATTAATTGAATACTAAAGCAAATTGTTCCATTTTTACCCTACTATCATTGTCAATTGCTTATTCAACTCAATTCTAGTTGCACCATACAGCTAGTTAATTAACCATGTATAGTTGCAAGAGGTGAAATTTTGCACTTTAAAATGAAAAGTGTAGCACTTAGTTTAATAATATGTTAAGAGATTATATCAGTGGACTACTGATAATTCGGATTAAACATTTTTTTAAAAGTTGACAGGAAAAGAACTCCAAAATTAAACATGTTTTATTTACGGTAGCTAGGTTAAAGAAAGGTGACCTCTTGAGAATGTTACTCATTAATATAGTTGATGGGTCAACCAACTAACTGATTTAATTGTAATGTATGATATCATAGTTTGGACTCAACTAGAAGGTTCATTGTGACTTGTTTGAATGTGTAATATATGATATGTGTTACCTTGACGAGGACATCTAATCTTTAAAAGGGTAGTTTGTAACACCAAGGTTCAAAACTATGTAAAGAGATTAAATCAATAGACAACTAATATCCCTGATTTTTATGGTTAACTATTTTTTAAATGTTAAGTTGTAAAGAGCTCTAAAATTATATATATTTTGTTGGAAGTAGGTGAGGATGTACCAACGGGAACAGTACTACTAATTAGTGTAGTTGTTGGGAAACTCAAGAGATCCAGTTCTTATAAAAGGGACACGATAAATAATGCAAGCTCTTTCTTACCATTAGAAATGGACCGAATAAATAATGTAATGCATTCTCTCTCTCTCAAATCAAATCAAATCAATTTTTAATTAATTTAAATCCAGTCAAACTAACATAATTTGTTATTATTTTCATTGTGACTTTCAAAGAGACATGCAGAGGTAGCACTATGCATAGGGGTATCCACGTACGTTTCCATTTGATCTTGCTTTGGACCAATTTTGTTGGAACCAAATCCAAACCAAACTTGAACCAAACTGCTTCAAATATTAAACACCAAACAAGATTAATTAATCAGACTCCAAACCGAAAGTAAATTGCTTAACCGAACAACTGGATTCAGTTTAGCTGTGAAATCGTTGCCTTTTATCGACATAAAGTTAAAGTGATTATACTTTAATGAGAATTAAACTGTAATTAAACTTATTATTAATAAGCCGCCAAACTTTAATGGGGTCACAGGCGGTCACTGTGACACGTGTCGGTGAATGGGGTCAACAGGCCATCTCGGTCAAAGGTCGGCACCACCGTCCAGGGCGCCAGGAGCCTGGCTGTCGAGGCCAGCGCATCACAGGCCCGGCGCGTCGGGCCTAGCCGCCAGCGCAACCGGATGGGTTTGTCCGCTCGTTTCAGTTTGAAGGCGGACCAAACTAGGGCTGTAAATGGGTCGAATTTGGTAACGGATTCACCAGAATCCGATTCTGATTTCGATAATTTTGGAATCGCTATGTTTCGATTTCGATCCGATTCCGATTTCGTTATCGAAATCGGAACCGAATCCGATAAAATCCGAAATACATATTAAATATTAATTTTTATTCAAAAGTGAGTCAATAATTTACATATAATTAATAAATTTTGATATAATCTTCTTAAAATTTTATTTTTATTATTTTATTAATTTATATATTATATTTTATAATTTATTTAACTTTGTTTTATTTAATTTTATTTATATATAATTATTTTTTTATCGAAATCGGATTAACGGAAACGGAACCAACTGATTCCGATTCCGATTCCGATTCCGATAAACTACCGGAATATCCGATTCCGATTCCGATAGCTTATAGGATACAAAAACAAGTTCCAAACCCGTTAATTTTTATCGAAATCCAATCGGAATATCGGAATATCGGATTCCGTTTACACCCCTAGACCAAACTGAACGAAGTCGATAAATTTTTATCAATTTAGTTCGCTTCAAAAAACTGTTTACCTAGATCGCATAGGTGAACCAAACGATTCGATTTGATTCTGTTTGATTTGCTCGTCCATCAATTTTGTTGAACAGCCCTAAGTGTGGGACACTGCGATAGGCCCTATTGATCTAAGCCCAACAAAGTTAGAGATTTTATTTGTCACGATCCGAAGTTGACACACGCACCGTGTAATATAACTTGGCAACATAATCAGAAAAAAATAACCTTTAAAAGATATCAATTTAGAAGGTTAATATCAAATCTAAATCTAAAATTCTAAATATTTTCTATCAAAAATATCGTAATGAGCTGGTTAGAATCTAAATAATTTAAATATCAACATCTAACATGTAATTAATTAGTTCCTCATATTTTAAAATTGTTACTATGCTTCTACCCTATATTCTAGCCAAGTTAATTGTCATAGCTCAATTAATTAAATGAGTTGTTTTACCATTCATCGAATAGATTAAAATGATTCTAAATACAAATCACTTTAACCATAGCGTAACATCACTAACAAAACACTATATGCACATACCACGTAGACTTTAATATAAAATGAATAAGTACATCTAACAACTCACTACTTTATATGTCATAATACAAGGCTAAATAATTGTCTGAGTAGAATATATGTTTCACTTAAACATTGTAGTTATGTCACGAAATTATCACCGTATCTAAATATATATAGCAACAACATGTAGCAAGTTAAATCCTATAGTACATCAAGATTAGGGGTGTCAATGGGCCCGGCCCGGCCCGAGGTCGGCCCGCTTAGGGCCCGGTCCAAAATATATCGGCCCGGCCCAACCCGGCCCGCACTACATTGTTGGCCCGGCCCGACCCGGCCCGCAAAAATTATTGACTTGGCCCGACCCGGCCCGGCCCGGCCCAACTATATATTTTATAAATAAATATTTATTAAATATGATAAATTTAATTATTTAAGATAACATTATAAATTAATAAAAATTTAATTAAAATATATTTTTAATAAGTAAAAATGATGTTTTTGACATAAAAAATTGAAAGTTATTTGGCCCGTTTTAGCCCGCGTCGGCCCGCTTCGGCCCATATGTCGGCCCGACTAAAGCCCGCGGGTCAAATTCTTTGGCCCGTCAAATGACCTGCAGCCGGCCCGGCCCATTGCCACCCCTAATCAAAATAGGGGTGCACTTAAGATAAATTGTAATATCTGAAATCAAATGGTGTTCCAAACTATTCTATTTCATTCGTTACGCACGGGTCACTAAGTATAGTCTGGTGAAATGTAATTTCATCATAGAATACAATGTACTGCATCAACTACATCCCATATACTGATAGTATACATTGTTCAGACATTCATCAACTTGTCAAACCAGACATTCAAAAAGTAATTTAGATATAAAACACAACTATAGACAACCTTATGCAACTTACACAATTAAAATATTACATACATCATATATATGCATGACAAACTACAAATAACCACATTCTAATAACAATGACAAGATGATGTGCATGCTCTAAAACTATGCAATCTACCATTAATTAATAGGTACAGTGCAATTATTAACATTGGCTAATTACAATTCACATATATTAAGTCAATTTAGATTTTATAATAGCAGTTAGAGTAGTTATTAACATGAATCCTAATATATATACAATATCATAATATTATTTGACCTAGTTAACATAATTAAATTGCACTCAAGCTACTTGAACATGATATCATATATAACTAATTAAATAACTAAGCATAAGAATCACTAAATTAATCTCTAACTAATGCTATACACACATATAAAACTCATATAAAACTACTAATCTCATTTCACAAATTAAGATTAACTAATAATATTTTGATGTATTGATTTATAAATTTGGGATGATATGAGTAGCCGAGATGTCTATCTCGATGACGTCAACGACTAACCAAAGTTCAAGAAGAGTTGAATGATGGAGCGGTAGTGACAATAATAAAACTAGGTTAGGACTATCTTCTCTTCTTGCTGCCAAAAGAAGGAGAATAAATAAGAGAGAGAGAGAGAGAGAGAGAGAGAGAGAGAGAGAGAGAGAGAGAGATGATATGAGAGAGAAGGAGGGGGTCTCATAGGCAATCAAAGGGGCATGGCAATTGACAATTACATAATAACATGCTAGGCAATGACGGCAGTCACACACGGGTCAATGTTGTGGGGTGGTCGTTGCTCAGTGGCATAGTTGCGCAGTTGTAGTCGTTAATAGAGGCAAGGCAACAACAGGTTAGACAGTAGCTAGGTGTGTGGGCAAGGGTCTATGCAAAAGATAGCATCTCATGTGTAGGAGACAAAGACAGGGTTTGGGCGAGTGGTGGGAGGGATGGCCACACGACAGGCGATGAGGTGACTACTGTGGGTGACCAGAAACATCCGCGACAAAGGGAAAAAATATGGGCAGCAAGGTAGCTAGGGTAAAAGAAAAAAAAAGAAAGGGGAGGGATTTGGCGGTATGTAAAAGGGGGGGGGGGGAGAGAGAGAGAGAGAGAGAGAGAGAAAGTTAAATAAATTAAATAAATAATTCTATTTTATTTCTTGATTATATTAAACCCCAAATATTACTCCTTACAAAAATTCATCCTAGAAATTTCAATGTACTCACCAAGTATATGAGGTGATCATATTCTTTTAAACACATTATTCTAACTCATTAAACATATTATTGTCTACATGATTCCAACGTCAAGATTCTTAGAATCTTCTTCTATCCTTCATATCAATATTTATCATCATTTACCTTTGATTATATCATACTCTAAGCATTAGTATTTAAACATCAATCATTGTCATATACCTAGGGCTGTAAACGGGTCGGATTCGGTAGCGGATTCACCAGAATCCGATTCCGATTCCGATAAGGGTTAAGGGGTTCCGATTCCGATTCCGATAATTTCGGAATCACTATGTTCCGATTTCGATCCGATTTCGATTCCGTTATCGAAATCGGAACCGAATCCGATAAAATCCGAAATGCATATTAAATATTAATTTTTATTCAAAAGTGAGTCAATAATTTACATATAATTAATAAATTTTGATATAATCTTCTTAAAATTTTATTTTTATTATTTTATCAATTTATAGATTATATTTTATAATTTATTTAACTTTGTTTTATTTAATTTTATTTATATATAATTATTTTTTTATCGAAATCGGATTAACGGAAACGGAACCAACTGATTCCGATTCCGATTCCGATAAGCTACCGGAATATCCGATTCCGATTCCGATAGCTTATAGGATACAAAAACAAGTTCCAAACCCGTTAATTTTTATCGAAATCGAATCGGAATATCGGAATATCGGATTCCGTTTACACCCCTACATATACCAAACAAAATCTAAACTTTAAATTGAACATTATGCACTTTATATATGTCGAAATTCTCATCAAATGCACTTATATCAAGATTCTCAACCTCTATTAAACTAGATCATGATGTGACATTCAAATTGTATCTTTCATACGCCAATTATATTTTAAATCTCCAAGATTATCCTTACTTGATTCTCTAGTGTTATTCTTATTCTAATTAAAAATGTTATCACAGCATCATGTATATTTTACTATTCTCTTCAATCACTATACCATTCATATCAAATTTATAATTTCTTTTTCTCTATTTAAATCATGCTTATTCATTACTTATCATATATCAAATATGGTGGAAAATCACATAATTATCATTCATAAACAATCAAGAGATTTTCTCATCAATTTTCTTATAATAGTCCTCCAATATCATTTATGTAAAGTCTAGTTATCCTAACATCATAGGAAAAAGTTGGACTATATGTGCACCTCTTATAATAATCATCACTTTATACTATTCTAAAAGAATCATCATTATAAAGTTAAATCTCTCTTTCCAATTCATTTATTCTCAACATACACCTTTTTCCAAAATAAACTCCTATCAGAAGATTATTTATAATAAATTGTAGCCTAACTAATTTTTTTACTTTAGTGAATTACAATATAAAAGTCAATCCATCATCATCTACTCAAGTCTAAATTTGAGTGTGTAAAGTTTACAATTAACTAAGTTTGTAAGTCAGATTTGAAAAGATGTTGAGTTCTCAATCAGATATGCCATACTCGGATCATGATAGATAGAATATTTTTTTGAGTTCTAGATTGATTGGCAATGGATGATAATATGAATGATATGATCATACTCTAAATTTGATTGCCAATACCTTAAAGCAAATTATAATCTTGACTAGATAATCCCTTATGCTTCAAGATTTATATATGATCTTTTATAAATCTCATCTTCAATATCAAAAGATTAACATCCTTATGATCATGTCTATATTTTAATAAATCTATTCCAAAATTTATATTGATAATTTGCTTTCTAAATTTGATATCTTCTCATTTGAATCGTATAAAGCTACATTAGTTTCATTCAATTTTATTTCCAATTCAAAATAGATAGATATCAATGCTTTATTTTTATTTGATCTCTTAGATAAGCTTCTCAAAGGAATGATACATTAAGATAAAGTATGTCTTAAAATTATTATCATCCACTAATCAAATAAGTGTAATTATTATTAGCCTTTATATCATTCATATACATATAATTACCTTGTACCATCTATATTTTATAAGAGCTTAAGGTGACCAAATCTCTAACTTTTAATAAAATAATTGTAATGAGTTTACTACATTTGACATTATTAATATCACTTAAACAATAATCATTCTTTTATTATTTCTTTTATTCAAACTTTAATCAATTATATCAACCGCAATATCACTTTGTCTAAAGTTTTTGCTATCAAATTATCATCAAAGAATTTATCTCTAACCTCCATTAGATAAATAATATCTATTTATAATAACGTATAATTAGGAAATGATTCTCATCCTTGAGGAGTTTCTTAATTTTTTTAAAATATCTTCCAATATACATGACTTTTACATGATATAAGTATTTACTTTTCAAAACTTGTACTTGGTTAGTATTCCATCCTTGATCGCATGAAATATAACCACTTATCCAAAGTAAGTTAAAGTTATCTTAATTCTTACTCTAAAATTTCATATTGAATGATCTCATTCTCATATCCCAATTTCTCCCATGAAAGCCATATACTCAAGTAATACTTCAATCACCATTTTCCTTCACATCTAGGGTAGATCCAATGCCAAAATTTAAACAACATATGTCATCCTATCCTCACATCACACATAGGTATTCTTCCAAATAACACAATGATAAATTGGATAATTGATCCCATATAGACAAAATGAACAATTCTAATTAATTAACATAGGTTATCCAATTAAATTCTTCTAAAGATTTATCAATATTTTTATTTGTCTACCAATCATATGATATCATCATGATTCTAATCATACTTATTACTTATTAGATGCATCATTAATCTAAATCACCAAGTATGCTAAATTTAAAAATTCATCTTCAAGGTATAAACCAAGCTGATAATGATTAACCATTATACATCAAACATTTGATAATCCAATATATATCTAAATTAATTATCTTGTCTTATAATTGGTAAAATAATTATTCATCAATCTGCATAGTGAGAACCAAATATGAAAATTGATAATTATATATTAATTATTCAATTTAAACATCTTGTGACCCAATCACGATGTAATATTAAAACCCAACAAGTGCAAATTGCTAATCTTATCTTTTAAGCATAAATACAAACTTTAAAACCCATTAAATTTGAAAATTGAATCATATAAAACAATACCATTAATCATTCAATCTAAACCTTCAATAATCTAATCATCATCCAATGTCAAATCTAATTGATCCAAGTTGGTAATCTAAAAATCAAATTTACCACACCCAAACTGATATCATAGGTAAGTCATAATGGACCTTCTAACTACGTTAATGCTTTGATATTACTTGTCATGACCCAAATTTGACATTCACAATGGAACACAATTTGACAATGTAAATGGGAAAAATAACTCCTAAAATACATGGATTTAGAACAAGATAAGACTAATATCAAATTCAAATCCATAATTCTAAATATTTCTATAAAACCTTAAACATGTATTTCTAAAAATATTAAAAACTGAATGTGGTGAGTCACCAATAATTTAGTAGGACTTACACCTAAATTACCCTACTATACTAGTAAATTCTACTGATAATAGAGGTAATAAGCCCAAAAATCATATTCTAACATGTATAAATAAAGTTAATTACTAGAATCCAATTAAATAAAGCTTAGATGAAAGGGAAAAGAAAGGGGAGGGGTTGTGCAATACATAAAAGGGGGAAGAGAGAGCAGGTTAAATAAATTAAATGAATAATTTTATTATTTTATTAAACTTCAAATATTCTATTAGGAGTCGGCCATCAAGGCTAGCGCATCACAGGTAGGGGTGTAAACAAACCAATACACTCGACAAGTACTTTGAAACTCAGCTCGATAAAAATTTGACTCGGCTCTTTTATTATGTTTAATGAACAAAAAATAAAACTCGACTTATTAAACGAGTCGAACTTGAATAGACTCCTACTCAGCTCAATAAACTTGTGAGTAGCTTGATTAAATATTATATTAAATATTTATTTTAAAATTAAATTATGAGTATTAATGTTGTATATTGACACTTAAATATATTAAGCAATTTAAAATTTGAGTTTAAACTCAGATCTAGTTTCATAAATAAGCTAAATCTAGAGTTTCACAAGTGACTTTTCAATGATTTTTGGTTTTATAAATGACTTTGTATATAGCTTAAACTTAAATGTGGATTGAACTTTTAGTGATGCTATTACTCGAGCTCAAGCTCAACTCAGCTCAATTAATAAACGAATCAAGCTTGAAAAAGGTTCAACATACTTCTTAAAACTCGAGTTTGAAATCGATCATGTGTAAAATAAATGAGACGAACTTGAAAATCATACTACTTGGCTCGACTTGGCTCATTTGCACTGCAATCATAGGTCCAATGCATCCCGGGCAAGTTAAAAAGTCAACTCCAGCACATCACAAGCCCAACATGCCTGGCCCAGCCACCCTGCACAATTGGAGCAGTTTGTTAGTGACGTTTGGTTTGGAGATGGGTCAAACCAAACAACACCATTTGGTTCGAGTTAAAAAACTGATTACTTGGATCATTACATAGAACGATCGGGATTTACTCGTATGGTTTATTGGTTGACTGTGTTTTTTTTAGCTGTCCTAACTTTGCATAGGTTGAAGAGTTGCTTTTGTAGGGCAAGAAGGGAGGTTAAGAAAGCATCAAGTGAAAGATGGCTAACAACCCTCACATGCTGTAAGCGTTTGCAAAGAAGGGATTGACAAAGTTATGTCATATTTGGCTAGAATTATTTCTTATTCACACTTTGTGGTATTTGACAGCAAATTCGAAAATGGGATATCTCTCTTCGAAAATAAACTATTGTCAAGGTCAAGAGAACAAACATAACATATCATTGGAGTATTGTCTTTATTTTCCTTCATATATGACTCAGGACGACTTTACTATATTTTGCATTTTCAGGGATATAGGAAATGTTTAATATATAAAAGCTTCCTATTAAAGAGTCTATTTTACACTCTTTACCTTTACCCTCTCTAGCTTACTTGCCAAGGGTTTTCTAATCATAACTCATAGGTTTGGCAGCTGGCCATAGTGAAATACAGTGTTCATAGCTCATCTATCTTACACTCAGCCATGGCACGACTCTACCTATTACAACATATTTCATTATGATAATGTGGATGACTTGAAGAGGACTCACAGTATAGTGTTGCTCATTATGGCATGGTATAGTGTTGGTCAATAACGTATAATCTTAGAGAATGTAGAGGGGGAGAAATAGGTAGGTCATCGTTTAGAAGCATTATTTCCAGGTAGAGCAATCAAGTTTTAAAAGTGTATTAATAACCATGATTTTCTACTGTTTAGGCACCTCGGTTGGTGCCCCCATGTTGTTGTTTCGAAATACAATATTTTATATTAATTCAAATAATTGAAAAAGCTATGAAATGGAAAGAGTGCACTATTTACATTCAAACAAACAATCACTTGGATGAAATCGGGTTTGACAATGCGAGAAGGGTTTATAAGTATATATATACACACACAATCGCATTGGTTTCCAATATATAAAAACCCATGCCTTGATGACTTCAAACACACTAGTGGACAATTACGATTCATAAAAACCTTTTAATAACAATGTTTATCTCATGATACAACAATCGCATTCGGGAGGATCGGCTACCAGATGAAAATAATCCATCTGGGTATAAAGAAATATAGCTTTGTGTGTGTAATGAGATAGCTTGCCCAGTAAGAAACCCAGTTGCACTACGTTGTCGACATTACCCAACACAAGAAAATTTGATCTCCTTCTGATCTCCTTCTCGTTGTATCACCACCATGCACACGAAAATCAATAGTGTATGGACAATAATCAATAATTTTGGAGTTTGAATCACCTTAGTCACGAGTGGAGAGAATAATCTCAGTCCTTAATTAGAAACAACCATGACCTTAAGCCACTTAAGTGACGGTTAAGTAACAGTTCAATGATGGTAAGGGTTGAACAATTACCGTTGGTAACGAGTTGTATTAAGTTCAATAGCTAGTTAGTAAGATGTCAATAACAATTCAACCCTTTTCGGTAGTGAGTTAGTAAAACATCAATAATGGTTTAGCCATTCTCGATAATCAGTTAACTAGTGAACTATTGCTGAACTATTACCGACGCCTTACTAACTCATTACTAAACTTAATACAACTCGTTACGGATGGGTTGCAAGTTAGTAAGGCATTGGTAACGATTCAACCTTTTTCGATAGCGAGTTAATGAATTATTGTTGAACTGCTACCGACTTTTTACTAACTCGCTACTGAACTTAATACAACTCGTTACCGACGGGTAGTAAGTTAGTAAAACGTCAGTAGTGGTTCAACCCTTTTCAGTAATGGTTCATTGAACCGTTATCGAACAGACACTTAAGTGACGTAGGGTTATGGTCATTTTTTATTGGGAACTGAGGTTGTTCCCTTCACCCGGGGTTTGAGGTGTTCCAACCTCATAATTTTGACACCTCATTAGGATTGAAAACAAAATAGACCAACGAAGAAACTTAATCCCTAAAATGAGATAGGGAATTTATGAGTATACGATCTTTATTTTTGTAAAATAGCAAAAAAATGCAAATTGCAGTAATTCAATTAATAAAATTTTTAATAATATGTTTACAAAACAAATCTAACAAGTAAAAGAAAATCACAATTCTCATGTTTATAAGCCATCTGATCTAAATGCATGTCATAACTTTAGAATATCTCTAACCTTTATAGGAATTAGAAATAGAAATATCTATTTCTTGTTCCAGGGAAGCCTTCCATGTAGAAGGATCACGAACCACATAATCAACCCAGATGTCATCATGTAGAAGCATCACGGATCCATGTTTAGGGGTGTCAAATGGGTTGGGCTTATGTGTAAAGTCCATTGACAGGCCTGTGATGGATTTGGGTATGGGTTGCTTCTCCAGACCTGTTGGGCTGGTGTTAAGCCCGTGAAGAAGCCTGTTGGGCGTAAGGGGCTTGGGGCTAGGGGTGTAAACGGTTGGTTCGGTTCGGTTCGGTTTAGTTCGGTTCAATTTAGTTCATCGGTATATATGAAGACTAATACTTTATTTATGGTATATAATTATATCTTTATACTAATTAAATTAAAATTATAATAATATATATTTAAAATTAATATAATATATATTTAAATGCAATATAATATGTAAAAAAAGTTGGTCAAACCTTGTCAAACTGGGTCAACGGGTTTACTGGTTCAGTTCAATTCGGTTCAAAAACCCGAATGGATAACCCATCAAACTGAACCGAACCGAACCATCGGTTCGGTTTAGTTTACCGGTTCCCTAGTTTTGCATGAACACCCCTACTTGGGGCAAGTTGGCCTTCGTAACCCATTTGATGAGAGTAATAAAGATGTTTTGACGACAGAATTGAAATGTGGAGTCAACAACGAGGTTAGAGATGTCACACTCATGAGAAACTACTCCAATATGTAAATCAAATACATATAGATGTAGATATGTTGATAAAAATAAATATATATTTTTTCTCAAATTTTTATTTCAACAATAAAGAACCTTAAACATGATTTGATTCAACATGATCTTAATTTAAAATTTAAAAAGTATTTTTGTTCAAAATTTTACGGTTACAAAGTTGAAAATATTTTTTGATAAATTAAACATTAATTATTTTAAAAATACTTTTAACTTTTTATTTTCAGATAGATGTAAATAGTGTTGTAATTGAAAAGATCATGTTATAAACGCAAGGTTCGCAAATTGAAATTTAAATCATTAGTAGATTAAAATAAAATATTTAATTATCCTTTGTGATTTTTGTTCTCTTCACATGTGTCACGGTGCCGTGCATTTTCAAAAACTTTGCGACATATTATTTATTTTAACTTTTTTACAGTAAAAGCCCAAAATATTCAAGAACTTTTGATATTGTAGTCTCGCTTCTTCTCAAAGTTTTAAATATTTATTTAGGATAAAAATAATTTTTGTTCATAATAAAGTCAACTTAAATTTTAATTTATTCACTAAATATAGTTGATATCAAGAAAGGATAAAGGATCGGTGCTAGATCAGTTGGGCTGGATCAGTTACTATTCGAATTTGATTGTATAAATTATATTAAAATTATAAAAATATTAAATTAAAATTTTTTTTCAACATTTTCTTTTAACTGATTATAGTTATTTTTTTAGATATTTTTAAAGTATCTTGCATATATAATATAAAATAGTAAAATATATTTAATAAAATATTTGTGTAAAATATTAATGACGATAAAAAATATAAAAAGATTGAAAATGCTTTACATGGAATTGGCTTTTCAAAATTAGTATATCTTCTATTGATATCTAAGTTTGTAAATAATTTGTATATTACATCATAATTTACTTATTCTGCATAAATTACATATTCTAACATAATTGATACTTTATTATTGAAATTTATTGTGGCTTCTTTTTATTAAAAGTCTATAATGTTGTATGTAAATTAAATATTAATAAAAATATTTTACATGAATTTAAGTTTTCATGAAAAATAATATTTAAATATTTTATTCGGTATGTTTGAAATAATTATTTTGAAAATATTTTGATTGTTTCATTTTTACAAATCATTTATAAGTATTTTAAATTTCAAATATCTTGATTGCAAAGCTTTATCATGTAAAGTTCAGTTTCTAAATTTTAAATATAGTTAGTACATTAATCAATATTGATGTTGCTTGCTGCAGCTTGTAGTGCACTGCTGCAATGCTCAACAACATCTTCAGGTCAAACAACGCAATGTCATCCGCCGATGGAGCAAATAAATAGGCCAATGGACTTTTATGGGTTTGGTGGGCAAAAAAAATCCGTTAATAACTTTCTAAGCGGGCTTGAGTTGAAATTGAATTTTTATTATTTGGGTTGAAACGGGCTTGGACCAGCCGGCCCAAGCCCACACCCCTATCCATGTTGCACATAATCAACCTTAGGTCATACATTTCACAAAAGATGGTACCAAATAATTCTATGGGATATAAGTATTTAACAAGGTGTTTGGTTGCATGATAACTTGAGTTTTTATTACAATTTTATTTTCTTGTAACAAAATTTATTAAAAGAGGTGTTTGTCAACCATTACAATTTTATGTTTTGAAAGGAATGTTTATTTTGGACAAAAAAGATAGTCTCATCTCTCTCTTTTTCTATCTTGTGGTCCCCAACCTTGTTTGGTCATATGTGGCGCACACTTTTTTTCTGTTTTTTTGGTTGGAACACTTTTCTGTTATTACATCTCTTCCAAACATAATAATTTTATATCATTGGCTAGTTTTTACTTTATTTGACTATACAATTCTAGTGTCCAACCAAACACCCCCACAAGACTTAACTCAAATTCGATTTACATGATATTTTTAATCTAAGATATAACAGTCCATTTTAAATGTCAATGGAGATAGTCGGTGGAATAAAAATATGAATTTTAAGATATTTGAAAATGATAATCATTTGATGATACCATACAATTAAAAAAGTGGTATGATTACTGTCTTTGGAACATCTAGAGCACAACGAAGAACAACGATGCTTAATTTCGTATAAATCTTAATAACTTTATAAAAATTTAAGTCAACTAATACTATTTATTTTGCGCATAATAATTCCTATTTTAACATACATCTTCAATCGCAAAAAGATATCTAGATACGAAAAATTGACGTAATATATTGTTATGATATTGAGTCAGATGATATCTGACTCGGAGAGCGAAAATGGTTATGTGGTGTTTGGTTGCATGATAATTTTTTGTACACTTTCATGATAAAAAAATGTATTAAAATAAAAAGTGAACCAACTCATGACATAAATTTATCATGTTTGGAGGTATGTGATTACAAAAAAGAGTAACCACCGCACATGACCAAATAAAGTGGGGGACCACAAGAAAAAGAGAAAGAGGTGAGCCCCTCTTTTTTGTTTAAGAAGAAAATCACTTTCAAAACATAAAATTGTCATGATTGTCAAACACATTTTTTAACAAGTTTTCTTACAATTTTTAAAAATTAAAATAAAAACCTCAATTATCATGCAACCAAACACCCCATTAACATTTATAGGGTGCGTTCGATTGTCCGTAAAACTTGATGAACGCCAGAATCAACCGCAAAACATTTTCCACGCCACTATGTTAGGGTGATAAGTAAAAACTCACTATCTTAAATAAAATATTTTATAACAAATCATGTCAAATAAATATTTAATAAATTTGCATTATTTAAAAAATATAAAAAATTTTAAAGTTTAATAAAAACTGAAAACACATATTTTATCATATATTTTAACTATTTCTTAAATATGTAAATATTTTTATCGAAAGTATGACTTTTTAAAAATATTTTATCACATAATAGTTTTAATTATAAGTCTTTAAGTTATTCTAAATGAAAAACACTAATCCAGAATTGATGTGATTTTATCATATAAAATAATAAAAAAAACAACTTATGAACATTTTGTAAAATGATATAGAACTAAAATGTTTTTATAAAAGTGAAATAAATTTTCTGATAATATTTTCAACAAAAATTGTAGACACGTTTTTTATTTTCTTTAAAGTTACTACGTGAAAATTTTCCTATCAACCAAACAAGAGACTTGCGTCTACTTTTCCATGAAAAGTTGATTCCCAGTAAAACAATTTCAACATTTTTCTTTTTTCATGCAATCAAACGGACCCTTAGCATGATCAAATGAAGCAAAGGAATAGAATGACCTGAAAAGAGGTTGGAGCAATCGATCTTCTATCATTACAACATACATTTGAATCTAAGAATTCTTCAACAATTATAAGAAAAATAAGACGAAGAACAATAAGAAAGAGAAGTCAATGATCCCCCACGTCCACCTTCCACCATTACCGAGGAATTCATGAATCTGGATTAAATACTTGAAGAATAAAACACACTTTACATGGACAAGCACTAAACATCAAAGAAACCTAAATTCAATCCCACTGATAGATCATGGACCTAGGGAGAATTAAATAACATATACAATTTTAAATTCTTTCTCAGGCAATAGAGAAATAAAAGAAATTCCAAGAACAAAAATAAGGAAAAGGGTAAGAAAATAAATGATCATACTGACATTGTAGATTTCATATTAGTCAAGAGAAAGATCAGAAGAAAGTACCAAAGGCCAACACAAACATTGAGAATCAGCCATCAAAAGATTTGACCTCAAAATAAAAGCGATGATTCAAACAAAGATGAACCTCAGTGTGATATCTCCTAATCCCTCGCATTAGAAAAGCAGCATTCTTGACCTTCTCCAATGTGATTCACCGACAGAGAAATATATGCATGCAATGTAAGATATTTATCGTGGTATCATACGTCAACACATGAAAGAGAAAATAAACTAACATGTTGAGACAATTATAATCATCTCAAGACTCTCATGAGGTAAGATCATATAGCCAATATTTAACTATCCCTCTTTACCCCGATAAATGCTTTTATTCCGGAATTAGAATCAAAATATCCATTATTCTCATCAACTATAAGCACCAACTATAAGTATAAGTCTTGGAGATAAGATGATCATGGATTTACCATTACTATGTTGACTAAGAGTTCCAGACCTTATAATTTAAAATGCTAACATAAAAATTCCTATACTTTTCATGTTTATTAGTATTTTTATTTTTAATATTGTAAAATTCCAAAAATGCACATGCGCTGAGGAGACCAAGGTCCAGGCTATGATAAAGACATTGGACCAAGGATCGCAGGAACGGAATCGAAATCGGGATCGGTGGGTATCGATCCGATCCGGATCGGATCGGATCGGACCGATTCCAACCGATCCAATGGAAGAAAATCGATCCAGAATAGGTAAGAAAAAAAAGCAAAAAAAAAAAACCGATCCGATTCCGATTCCGGACCGATTCCGGCCGATTCGGACCGATTCGGACCGATTCTGGCCGATCCGACTGGAATAGCAAAAAAAGAAAAAAAAAACGATCCGATTCCGATTCCAATTCCGATTCCGACCGATTCGGCCAATCCGATTCCGATTCCGATTCCGACCGATTCGGCCGATTCTGCTGGAATTTTTTTCCGGATCGGTTCTTCAGCCAAGAATCGGATCGGCAATGGCCGATCCGATCCAGGAATCGGCCGATTCCGATCCGAATCGGCCGATTCCGCGATCTATGCATTGGACTATCCTCTGGTGGCCAATATGGGATAATACTCTTCAACACTCCCCCTCTCGACCAGTCACCACCATCAGAGCCACGATAGGAATACACGGGACAGGATCGAGAGAAAACGAGAATAAATCCACCGGAAGACAGAGCTTACAGCCTGACCAGTTCTGATACTATGTGAAATTCCAAAAATGCACATGCGCTGAGGAAACTCAGGTCCAGACTATGATAAAGGCATTGGACTATTCTCCGGTGGCCAATATGAGATAATACCCTTCAACAAATATAATAGCAGCCTTTTGAAACTCAAATACAAACCAGGTCCAGATTGGATTAAGATTGACAGGATCTGCAGGGAGCAGCCTGATCTGCTCTGGAGCCTTGATCCAGTTTTCCTTGATTTGAACCATCAATTTGGATGTAGAAGACACATTATGATTACAACGGCATCGATGGACATGATTTTCTGAAACTGTGAATTGAATCTTTAGGTTTGAAATCTCCAAGCATACAAGGATTTTAGGCACGTTTGGGTATAAGACCAAAACTGATTACCAAATGCTTATAGTAACACTAGACGCAAACATCAAAATTTATATTCCCAACTATCAGGAAACTAATACAGGTGTCTAGTGCTCTGCCAAGAAGTGCCTCAACCCTTATCTATCCTCATTCTAACTTTTGAAGATAAGGTTACCACAATGACACAAAGGATAAACTCAATTTTCTGGAGGATCCAGGGTGCTGCAAGCTCTTGAAACAATCTAGGTGCCAAATGAAATAAGGAAAGCTGGGCAGATACCATTACGCTCGATCATGGCATGCAGTCACAGCTGTTGGAAAAACAGCATTTCAGCTTGGAAAGTGGAATATTCATCCTCTTCGACATTGATGATGCCCATACAATGGACGCCGAAACTAAGTACATAAAGGATACCTGCTCACTTTGCCTTGGGCGCGGAAGGCATCCTCAGACTCTTCCTCGAGTAAAGATTCAACCTTGCAAGGTTTACCAGCTCCTTCGCATCCTCCACTCTAGACTCCACCGCTAGCCCGTCGACAACCGCTTGCAGCACCTCCGCGGCCACATAACACTTCCTGTTCAGGCTTTCCTTGCACATCGCGAGAGCCAAGTCGAGCTGCCCTGCCCCGCAAGCCACGGGCACAAGCGTCTCGAAAGTCTCGCGGTTGGGGAAACAATCTGTGGCAAGCAAATCCTCGAACACCTTCCTGGCGGCTTCCAAGTTCCCATCTTGGCAATACCCTTTGATAAGTGAATTGAAGCTAGATGTGTCTGGTTTTAATCCCTTGCTCGGCAACTGCGCTACCAGCTCTGCCGCCTCCACGGTCCTCCCTTCCATCACCAGGGCCCTCAACTTAGCATCGTAGCATTTCACGTCGGGATTGCAGTTCTTCTCCGCCATTTTAGCCCAGACTTTCTCAGCATCCGGGAAACGCCCATTTTTGTAGAACGCAGTCAAGAGCAAATGGAATGTGATCGAGCCGGGCTCCACCCGGCTCTCCTCCATCGCCTCCAGCATACACATTGCGGCATCTAGGTCATTCCTCTTGCACAAAGAACCGATCACGATGTTGAAGGAAACCTCGTTGGGTACGATCTCCGGGTTCTCCGCCGGGATAGAGCGGAAGAGCTTGTCTACCCGCTCGAAATCGCCAGCCTCAGCACAAGCCGTGAGGAGGGCATTAAAAGACATGACGGTGCGACGGCCTCCGAGGTCGGGGAGCTGGCGGAAGGTTTCCTCGGCGGCGACGGCCATGCCGGCGCGGCCATAGAGGCCGAGGAGGCGGGCGGCGAAGCCCTCACGGACCATATCGTCAGCATAAGCTTTCTGAGCGTCCAGAATGGCCGCAACGCCGTCGAGACGGCCGGCTCCGGCAAGCCGACGAACGACGACCTCATAAACGCGGTGCTTTGCGCGGAAACGTGGAATGGAGGAAGCCTCCTTGAAGCGGGACACGAGACGGTCGAGCTTGCGCTCTTTGAAGAGGGAATCGACGATCTTCTCCAAGCCCTTGCGGCCTTGAGGCGTGAGCAGGCCGGGTTTTGTACCCGAAGAAGGTGGATCTGGATCGGCAACGGGAGTAGCAACTGAAGCGCAGGCCTTGGCATGGAAGCGGAAGGGGCAGAACTGAAGGCGACGGCGAACGATACGCTGGAGACAATAGAAAGGGGCAGGCATGTCTGGGCGTGCGATCGGGCTTGTAGGGGCGGAGTTCGCTGAAAAATGGGGTTTTGCAGGGCTTTGCGACGGCGTTTGGAAACCCTGGAACCCCTAAAACGCTGTCTCTGGGAGAGCACCGAGTAGGCAAGAGATTGAGTGCAGACCGCGAACGACCCGGTGCTTCACAACTCGGGGATTTTTTTTAAAATAACATAATTTTTTTATTTTTATCAGGTAAACGTATAAACTCGAGTAATAACACCATTTGCAGAAGTAGAATTACTCGAGTTTATTTTCCTCAAATATTTAATGCCGGACTTGTAAAGGCTGATTTTAAAAGTCAGATAAAATTTATCCGATTTTAGTTAAAGTCCGTGATCCCATCTTCAAAAGAGTCGGTTGGTAGATAACCAATTTTTTTTAATAAAGTTGGGATTTGAAAATGTGACTATCTAATGAAGTCCGATAAAAGAAGTCGGACTTTTCAAGTCCGATTTCAGGTATTTAACCTCCGCCATCCGCCCTCTCCACCCTTGTGCGTAGGGGTGTTCATGGTTTGGTTTGGTTTGGTTTCTTAGTATTTTTTCTCAAACCAAACCAAACCAAATTATCTCCCAAACCAAACCAAACCAAACCCAATTAATTCGGTTTGGTTTGGTTCGGTTCGGTTCAAACCATAATTTATTAAGGTAGAGTAAATATGTCAATATATAATTTCATTTTGTTTGTTTTAAATCATATTCTATTAAATTTTAGTGTATTTGTTTATACATTTCATTAATTTGTCTTAAAAACTCTTGAAACAAATTTATTTTTATAAGAAAATGCACATAAACATTGTATTATATATAACTTAAAATAAAATATTAAATTAATTCGGGTTATTCGGTTTAGCGGTTTGGTTTGGTTTGATGGGCTCTATGAACCAAACCAAACCGATCGATAGCTCAAACCAAACCGAACCGAACCAAACTTCTGGTTTGGTTTGGTTTTTCGGGTTGAACCAAATAGTGAACAGCCCTACTTGTGCGGCACAGAGCTCCGTCTTCCCTTTTCACCCTCACGTGACGTAGATGGATGGTATCAGCACTAGTGGCAGCGGAAGAGATTTAGCAACAATAAGTTTCGAGGTACGTAATAGACGACATCGGTAAGTAATCATCAATATGAGAAATGTATGAACTTTAATGTCTAATTTAATTAATTAGATTTAATAATATGATTTTAATCAATTTAATTTGATTGATGTAGTAGATTTTTAAAAAAATAGATTGATATTGTTTAAACTTTTGATCCATTGGCATCGGTCTAAACCGAGTAATAGATCATAGTTGATGGATATCATTGTCCGATCCGGTCAATTAGATGACACTGAGGTAGTTTGAATCGATCTACTCAATTTAATTGATGGGAAATCAACGCACATGAGAGGTCCGGTCAAAATTGTCATATAACGTGAGATTCGTTTTTAAAATTTCACATGATTTTTGATACTTTTATAACAAAGATCATAACAGCGACATCAACCAGAATTCAAATGTTCTTGTTATGCCCCCCCCCCCCCCCGGTCACCTGGCTCACTCAGTATCTTCCTGATGTACAATCGGTTGAATCAGTCGTAAGAATTTGATATATATAGATATAAATACCAGTAAATCGAGTCATGCAATACAATATGGACGCAAGTAAATTAAGAAATACTTGTGACATTTATGAACCAGTAACATCAATAAAAAGTAAAAAATATACTGAAATTAACAATTATTTCGATCTATCATCTTAACAGTTAAAAAATATTATTTCTAAGCGTGTTAAAATTATAATGTATGATGATTATTAAAAGTAGTTCCAGGTAATATTTCTTAACTAAATTTTTTATTTAATTAGAATTTTATTAGCATGTTTAATATTAAGCATTTTCACATGTTAGTTAACCTGTAGCCTATATTTTCACACATAACGTAATCTGTATTTTAAGAATAATATTAACATGTTTGTTAACTAAATTATGTTTGAAAATGCATAACCTAAAATGATGTTTATTAACCTGTAATCACAAAGAACGTTATATTATTCATGTAAGCAGTAAAAGATCTTATAAAACCTCACATCTTATAATCACATAAAACCTATAAAATAATGCAACCTGTAATTACAAAGAACCTTATTATTCATGTTCCATCACAAGCTGAAAACAATACAGCCTGTAATCATATAGAACCTGTAAAACATAGCAACTTGTAATCACAAAAAACCTGTATCATTCACGTTCTATCACAAATGGTAAATAATACAACTTGTAAAACACTACGTAACCGGTAAAACAGCATGAAACCATATAAAGAAAGATAAATAAGATAATCGCAAATCCAAACTAGGATTAACACGTCCAAAATATCCTCAAAACAGAGGAGATAGTACCTGAAAGTAGTATTCTATAAACAAAAGAAGCACATGAAAGTGTCACAACTGTAGGGCCTAAACTACATAGAGCAGTTTGTGAAACAACCACATAAAAAGCTTTAAGTACGAAATTAAAATAGACCATCCACCAACCACATAAACAGCCCAAACAGTATCTGAAACAACCCATCTTCAAACTACATAGGAGAGAAGTCATCAAAATAGAAGTCATTCTCGTCCTCACCATCACAAGGTATATCAGTCAATGTCTTTATAAGCCTTTCAACTTGTTTTTTAGCCTTCTCTCTCAATTCTCTTTTGTAATACCCCGTATATTAAAAAAAAAAATTAGTTAATAATTATTTATTATTATTTTAATCCCCCTCTTTCTCCTATTTAACCTCCCTTTTCCCCCATCCGAACCCTACCTTTTCCCCTCCCGCGCGCAGCCGCATCTCCCTCTTCTCCTCTCCCGCGAGCGCACCCGACAGCGGCCCCGCGCATCTCCTCCTCCTCCTCCTCCTCCTTCTTCTTCTTCTTCTTCTCTCCGGCCTGCACTCACACCCGGACGACGCCGGCCTCCCCGCGCGCTGCCCGCCGCCATCGCACGGGCCCCCCCTGTGCTGCCTTCCTCCCGCGCAAGCGCGCGCAGCGCCCGCCGCCGCCGCCAGCCCCGCGGCGGCGACCGCCGCCGCCACCTCCGCTGCGGCGACCGCCGCCGCCACCTCCCGGCTGCGTCGACCGTCGCCGCCGTCCGCGACCGCCCGCCGCGCTCGCGGCTGCCTCGCCGCCCGCGCGTGCCGCATGGCGCCGCGTCCCCCCCTCTCGGCCTCCGCATGCGAGAGCGCACGCGCCCCCCCCGGCGCCTCTCTCTCTCCCGCGCGGTCTCTCTCTCCCCGCCCTCCCTCTGTCTCTCTCCTCCCTCCGGCGCCCTCTCTCTCCTGCCTCTCTCTCTTCCCCCCCCCCCCCCCGTCCGCACTTGCGCCGCGCGCGCACACGCCCGGCCGCGCAACCCCGCACCAGCCAGCCATCGCCCCCCCATGGCCACTTGCCACCCTCGGCCGCGGCCCCGCGGCGCATGACCCGGCACCCCCCCGGCCGTCTCGGCCGCTGCGCTGCGCGTGCGCAGCGCCGTGCGCCGCCCTCCGTCAACCCCCCCACCTCGGTTGCGGCTCCTCCCCGCGCGGGTTGACCGCCGCGTGCGTCGACCAGCCGTGGCAATCTGTCCCCGCCCGCCGCCGCCTCGCCGCCGCCTTCCGGCGCTGACCGCGCGCCACCCACGCGTTGACAGCGCCGCCCGCACGCGCGCTACGCCGCCATGCGCAAACCCCCTCGCGGTAATGCGGTATACCCCTCTCTCTCTCTCCTCTCTCTTATCGCACCTCCCTCCCTCTCTCTCATATCGTCTCTCTCTCTCTCTTTTATTCTCTCTATTATTATCTTTAATTCGATATTCTTCTCTATTTCTTCTATATTATTCTATTGTCTCTTTTTTCAGTATATTGTCAAGATACTGTTCGGTTCGGTTTTTCATCGCCGTCGTGACCGCGGCATATTCTTCACCCGGATCGACTCCGTTGGAATTCCGTGCGCCGTTCGTCGTCGCCGTCAAGGTAGGCGTCTCGGCTATCCTTAGCACTCTAATATTTTGATTAAACCTTAAGAATTATGTTTAGATCATCATGATTGATAGGTTAGAAATAATGGGCTGTTTTTGATTTATTTGCATATTTAGATAGACTTAGATTAATTTGTTTAATCCATGCATGTCTAGATTAATTTGAATATCCATGTATGATAGACATCAGGATAGATTGTATATGTTTAATTTAGCTAGTTTAGCATTGTTTTGCATCACGATAACCTTAATCATGTATATTCCAATTTGATAAAAAGCCGATGTAAGGTTTAGGCATAATGTTGGTAGAGTTTAGTTTATTTTTCTTTTATGTGATAGATAGTACATTTAAGCATGTGATTAATGTGTTTAGGTTGTAAATTGCATGATCCCATTTATATGCATTAGTTGTGATAGATTGTGGTGTGGTATGCAAATATGTGATGCATAGAACCATGGGTGTTCATCTATGTATTTCATGTTTGAAATGCCAATCTAATGTTTATGTTTACTGTCTGAGTTAATTATATGCTTGCATGGTGTGGAATGTGGTTAGTGCAGTGAGCTGCATTGTGTTGGAAATGTACTTCACCAGACTAAATTAGTGGCCCGTGGGCAGCGGAGGTTAGTTGAATCTGGTGCATCCTTCGATCCCAGATACCGCGGTTTATCCTAAGTACTCCCCTGCCTAGGGGTACTATGGGATTTAGTTACTATATGTTACTTCCTACTATATGGTAAATCTGGTGCTAGTTTTGTGATGTGACTGCATTTATCTGATGGAGCATGTTATTTACTCAGACAGGTGTTTAGTTGTGTATGTTGGCATAAAGGTTAGTGTCCTAGATGTGTCATTGGTTTTATGTCAGGTTGTGTATATTGTGAGCATACCTAGAGTAGTCTATGTGTAGGGTATGTTGATTTTAATGCATTTAGAGTCATGTCATCATATGGGGTAGTAGAATGATCTTGTAATCAATTAATTAAAGATATATAATTAGTTAAGAGCTATGTATTAAATCTGATTTTTAGGTTTATTATATATTGTATACCACTAGAATCGTTATTATAATGGGGTAGTTCGGGTGTAAGTCCTACTGGGTCTGTTGTGACTCACCCCTTCCGTTGTTAATATTTTCAGGAGTGCAGGTTTAGCGCAGCAGAAGCGTAGTGGTGTTGTGGAATTCGAGGAGCTAGTGGATTTATCATTCAATGTCGGTATTTAATTTGTTTAGATATGTGTTTGGTTGTGGTGTTAATATGTTGTAAAGTTTGGAATTAATTAATTGGATTGTGATTTTAGTCTTATTTGGTTCCAGACCGATATCCTTTCCCGTTACGTCGCCGGATTATCTTCCGCTGTGCATATTAAAAATCCGGGTCGTGACACCTTTGGCGTTTCAGCTCCCCTTCAAACAAGGCAATATGTTCTTGAAGGTGACGGATGCAATTGGCACTATTACAACAACATGGAATACTGACTCTGTTCTTTTCAACTTCATCACACCACATGAAGAAATTACAACTTTCAAGCTATAAAAGAAAGAAGCATTGTTAGGCAATATAGTAAATGTTAGCAAAACAAGTTGATTAAAAAAGATTACTCATTACCTTACATGTATAATATTTTCTTCTTGCATTCCATGATGTGTTACTAACTTTCACCAAACAAACACCATGTCTATAAGTACAACTCACTATAGGAATCGAAGAAGTGGCAGCCATGTCTACAATAAAATAAGATAGCTATCAAAAAGAAAAATCATTGCTATATGTAAAAAAATAAATACATGTAACATACCTATTCTACTATAAGATTTCTACAAGCCCTCCTATTATGACTTGATTGTTTACATCTAGAGCATGAGTAGATCACCCGATTAATATCTAATACTCTTTGGGATGGAATTCTTTTCTTCTTACTTCTACTGGTTCTCCTCTTAGTCAAAGGAGGCTTAACTTGAATTTCTTCGAAATCCAATTTTGGTTTATTGACCTCAGAAATAGGAGCAATGCACGCATTATAACATTGTTTGTAACAGTTGGTTGTGTAATACACTGAACAATAATTTTTTATATTTCATTCAATTTTATGAATCACAACACAAAGATATTTGCATGAAAATTTTAGAATCTGCTATTCACAACAAGAACATGTATTGGCTTGGAGATTGACCACTATTGTTGGTTTAGACATGACCTCGAAAGAAATGCCATCAGACACATTGACCACATAACCATGATAGTTGTCCATCATTTTCTTGATCTTTGCATCAATTGAAGGGCATAAAAATGTGACCCAAGATGAAATTGTGTCTTTTCTCTTGGCATTCATATTCATTATCATTAAACATATGCGGTCAATCATATGATATATAGGCAAGTGTCTTTCCTCTAACACCCAAGTGTTGAATGATTCCACGGGGTTTGAATGCATCTCCCCAAATCTATCACCTAGGAAATATGCATTAGCCCAAAAAATAGGATTCAAATCTCTTGTCCACTTCTTTGCTTTTTGTGAAATAAGACCCATTTTAATTATTGCCTTCTCAAGTTCATGCACAGTATAAGCATATGTTGCTCTATCAAATAAAGATAGAAGTTCATTCTTTGTGGAACCTCTATACTTTCCTGCAACTTGTTTTGCAAAATTAGCCTTCAAATGGCGTAAACAAAAGGCATTGCATGACTCAAGAAATATACTGGGAATTGCGTCAAGTAAGCCTTTACATCTATCATAAATGAATGTAACTCAACAAGAGGGTGATATTGCTTTTCTCAAACATTTTATAAATCACATCCAATTGTCCTCATTTTCAATGTCGCAAGTAGCATATGCCAAAGGGAATAACTCATTTTCACCATTCAATGCAGTTGCTCCTAAAAGAATGCCTTTTTATTTATCTTTTAAGAATGTGCCATCAAGGAACAGCAATGGCCTACATCCATACTCAAAGCCAACTTGGGATGCATAAAATGATAGAAAGAACCGTTTGAAATGGCCTTCATTTGTAAGTTCCAAATCAATGATACTTCTTGGGTTAGATTTATTTACTGCATCAACATACCTACGTAATGAATCAAATGAGTAATGTTCATCACCTAGAACTTGCTTGTTTGCAACTTCTTTACTAAGCCATGCTTGGTAGTATGGTAAGTCAAGACCATACTCTCTAATAACATCCTTTTTAATGTCGATTGTTCTATACAAAGAAGAATCAACAATCTTATCCACTATTAGGGAGCTAAGAAATTTTTTGAATGCCCTGGGGTGCTTCTGAGTACTAAGCCCTCCTCCACATGGATGCTCGTTATGTAGTTTTTTTATAACAAATGATGGTCCACCACCAACTCTAAGGGCATGCAAAGAAATCTACATATCACTGACACTCGTGTCAAGTCATTCTTTACAAAGTTGTAATTAAACCCCCTTGCAATTGCAAACTTGATTAAATCTTGTCTTAAATGTTCCACACTTTCAAAAATTTGCCCTACTGAATGAATGTGATCGGTCCAAAGATCACTTTTTCTTCCACTACTACCACTAGAATGCACGTTTGATGAAGAAGTAGCAAAACTATTGGACGTGGTGCTAGGTCCACAACTATGTTGACTTGCATATCTATACAACATATTGCATAGTTAATCCCATGTATAATTAAAATACAAATCTATTGACTAAATTAAAATAAAAAATTACCTTTGAGCAGGAACTTCACAAACGGGAGTTGTTTCTACTTGAATACTTATGACACTCTTACCTAAAGACGAAAACAAACCTATTGCATTACGTAGGTCTTGATCAGTCATGATACGAATGGGACAAAAGTCTTGATTAGGATACACATAAGTCAAGTTCACATCTTCACTGTCAAATGTCCATCTATAACAAATTTCAGAAATAACTTCATGTCTATGCATCTCTTGGTTGTAAAGAACAAGGTGACCTTATCTATTAAATTTAATGATAATGGAAAATTGATCCACAAAAGAACTTATCTTCGATACAACTGTAACATACATTAACATCAATAATGTATAGTCCCTTAACACAAACTGTGAAAATGTTCAAGGCTAAAACTATCTTGGATACATAGTATAAGCAATCATATACAAGATCGTTAACTAATCCTAAAGCCCCAAATCGAAGGGGAAAGACTTATATAGCATAGCAATTTGATCGGTGGCCCTAATCGAAGGGGAAAAACAAATACAAGATCATATTGAACCATATACAGAATAGCAAAATGATCGGAGGCCCTAATCGAAAGGGGAAAGACAAATACAAGATCGGAGGCCCTAATATAAGACAAATAAAAGATCGGAGGCCCTCATATACAACAAAACAAGTTCTGCTGGAGGGGAAAGACATATAAAAGATCATAACGAACTGTATATAGCATACAAATTTGATCGGAGGTGAGACAACCAAAACCCTAAAGCCCCAAATTGAAGGGGAAAGACATACTTTATCGATGATTTCTTCTTCTTCTTAGAAAGATCATCAGAGAAGACAAATCGAACAACCACCAAAACGAGCTGAGACAACACAAACAACCTATCGAAGATGTATCAACGATTCGAAGGAAACAAAGGAGATAGATCGAACAACCACATGATGGATAGAAGAGAGATAGAGCAAACCTGTTGAAGATGTCACCACGAGATATAAGTCAGACGGCGGTGGAGCAAGCACCGAATTACTCCAGAAACCTTAGAACCAGTGATGTGAGGTTTCGCCTTCGAGCAAGCGCCTAATAACGACAGTCGCAAGACGTTTCATAGCCAGCGAAGTTGCCCCTTTCAGACAAGGGTATTTCGGGAATATGTCGACGTAAAATGTTGAGTGGACCTATAATCACACCAAATTTGCCGAATCGGACTTAATGTTATGTAAATTTAGTCAACGGACCTATAATTTAGTTGACTTTCTTAATAGGACTGGAAGTCAATTTTTCCTTTAATTTATTAGATTAGTTTTCTTTATTTAATTGAATCGATCTGCCCAATTTAAAAATTAGGTGAAATGATTAGAATTGACTATTATGATTGTCTAATCTGGTCAATTTGATATGTCCATTTAATTTATTAGATTACTTACAATCAAATTTATGTAGTCATTGTAAGTAAAATAGATTGGCCCGGTTGAAATTTTTTATGTTGGATCAGTCAAAGGTAATTGACCGTTACGAATTGATTGATATAAGATTGACCAATCAGGTCAATCTCCTTCATCCAATTTAATTTATTACATTTTATACTTTTACTCTAATCAAATTGTTTGGATATTCATTTCACGATAAGTTTTATTTATAAAAGATGTCATCAAGAGAAGCCGTCAATTCTGTGCAACTCGATAGAAAATTTTCAATCAATAACAATTATGAGTATAATGATGTTAGATATAAATTGAATATTTAAGTACCGTTGCTATGTTTATTTGAGGAGTTCAAAATTTATGTATATCATTGTACTGAAAGTAGTCGAGACACATACAGTTTCAAGATGGTATACAACTATTTTGATGGTGTTAAGAATGTTGTATATGATGAATCATTTAAGGTGATGATAAGAAGATACATGGAGAATAACATTACATTGTATATATAAAAGGAAAAGATTCAACACCATTAGAGAGTCAAGATAGAGCATAATTCAAAGTCAATCATCTACTTGGGCTTCTTATGCATGTAATTCACCAAGTATGACACAATTAATGTCACAATATCAATGTAATATCCCTTCATAGAATGTAGAAGTTGAATGGAGTACATGTTCAGTTAGATTTGAATGAACAATATGATATTGAACATAGTGATGAAGATGTAGACGGTGATAACGAAGAAGTATCGAATGAAATGCTCAATAGCATTCTACTTGTGGGTCAATTTCAAGACAATGAAAACACAAGTGGGATTGATGATGTTTTTGCAAATAATGGGTTTATTGAGAATGATGAAGAAGATGGATGATAAGAAAGTTCAATTAGATAAGAATTGAGGGTAAAGGTAGAGATGAGATTGCCGAAGAAGAAATTTTCACATGTAAAGAAGATTTTATTGCTGTAGTTTCCACTAGGTCTGTGAAACATAATATATGGCCGTATCAAACAGATTGATCCACAAAGCCCATATTGACATTAAAATGTCTTACAATAGAAGATGGATGTAAGTGGAGGTTGCATGCCTGCATTAGTAAAAGAGTTGGGAGTTTGTGAAAAATCACAAGTTTGACAGTAATCACACTTATTCCACTTTTGTTTCCAATACAAGTTATAGACAATTGACATCAACAATAATTCAATGTTCTATTTTACCAATTACCTAATCTCGTCTAAATATTCAACTAAAAAATATCTTAGATATAATACAAATGAAGTACTCAATACGTCCTTCTTACTGTGTGGGTTGGAATGCAAGAAGAAAAGTTTTTGAGAAATTATTAGGGGACTGAGAAAGCTTGTATACTTATCTCTTGAGATATATGGCAGCCGTAAAGATGACAATGTCAGGTACTGCTTATAGTTTTCTATGTGAAAGTAACATATCAAGGTTCCTATTCTTCTTCTGGAGTTTCATACTATGCAATGAAGGATGGTGGTCTTGTAGACATGTGATAGGTGTTGATGGAACATTCTTACATGAAAAATATTGTGGTACATTGTTAATTGCATATGGGGTGTGGATGCAGACCAAGGGCTATTTCCTATAGCATTTGTAGTTGTGAACACTGAAAATGATCATTCATGGTCATGGTTTTTAGAACAAATGATAAATTTAATTTTATTTGTGTGGGAATGATGTGATGAAATTTGCATAATCTCATGTAGACATTTGATCTGGTTATTTCAACACTTTGGGAGTCAAGAAAAATAATTGCTAGCAGAGGTCAATGATAAGAATCATGTGTTCTCTCTACCATACTAGAGAGATTATTCTTATGATCGAGCAATGTTGATGCCAGATACTTCTAGCAATGAAATTCATATGCAATACTTATTGGTCTTGGGAGATCTAGATATGTGTGGTAGATTATCCTGGGGTAGTGCAATTTTGGCATTTCTGTACTGTTAGTTATGTGCAACAACACAAATGGAGTGCAGTAGGATTGGTAGATGTCTTCATCTTTTGCAAGTATGATTTTAATTTGAAATTTGAAACTTCTTATGATATAAGATATATGTTAAAGTTTGTCCATAAATATGCAGTTATGGTGTTGGGATCATTTTCATGTGGGTCGTCTAGCTATGGCTCGATCGGACATAGAGTTGGTTTGACAAGAACCAATTGGATGCAGGTACTTATGTGTAATTATTCATATATTTAATGGTTTTTTATGGATATTAATGTTTTAATGTATTATATTGTGTGTGAAATCCGATTATCTAATGAACGCAACCGAAGTGCTCATTGTTGTTTTATAGGAACAAAATTGACACACAAGAAAAAATTCAAATAAGTTTTATCATACACTTCAATATATTTAATTACAAGAAGATCGATCTTGAATTACATTCCATTGAATTAAATTGTTTGGATCATTTGGCAACCATATACTATTAAAGTCATGAACTTAGTAGCTCCAGAGTGTTTAGAGAATCCATTAATTTGGAGGACTTCTATTCCATTGATATGCATGTCCGTAATGGAGTTTCATGCTCCAGAATAGGTCTTGAGGTAATTTGGGTTACCACAATTAGAGCAATATGACCATAAAGATGGACATAGACACCCTAATACAAATTAGAGTGAGTTCTATGCTAAGTACATGTCAAGGTGGAATGATAGAAAGAGTTATGCTTACGTAGAAGAAGGGGGCATAGAACAAATGGAACAAACATCATAATATCTGGTATATGGAGCATATAGTTCCATATCTGATCCTACCTTCTGGAGATCCTCGCCAATCATACTACCCTAGAGGACCTGTGGAGAGGAAAATGGTGAGTTCATATTTAATTAAAATTTTATCTTATCTTTTATGAACTCATACATATTCTAATGATTCATTTTTTTGTCTTTACGAACTATTGAATGCACATGACAAGATAACGGAGATGCTTGGGACTAGAAACAATTATATGTTGCAGTAGACAAAGATGGATATTCTACAGCTGCAACACATAATGAGGACTAAATGTTGGATACAAATACCAACATATGAACATCATTCAAATCTAATGCAATCTCTATGTGGTGCATGACTTCAACCACCATTTTGTTGGTGTGGTTTGTATGGCACTGGACCATCATTCTTTCCCCACAATTCTAGTGCAAGCCAACATCCTAGTACAACTCAGACACTTAAGCATAGTACAAGGATACCAATGGAGCCATTACATCCAACACAACAATCTAGTGTAACCAAAGGTGTGACCCCACCACCACAGCCTCGTATGCCTCTAAAAGTTGAAGAAGAGAAAGTGGAGGGAAGACCTTTAAGAAGAAAGCTTGTGGCAAGATGAGCAAGAAAATAGTTGATATGTGTCTTGATAATAGTGCATTGTCTTTCAAACAATTTTGATACTTTTGTTGGACACCTTTTATGCATGGTTTGTTGGACATCTTTGTAAGTTTGATATGTAAAGTTTGAATGTGTGTTTGTGGTTTGGTATGATATGTTTTGTTTGAATATGTTTAAATTTGTTGATTGCTTCCTCCTTTGAGCTAGTAATCATTGTATTGTGGCTTTAGGTAGGGGTGTTTGTAAACTAAAAAATACCAAGCAAAGGCAAAGCATTGGTGTTAGAAGCATGAATGACCCCAGTTTCAATATGCCCATATTTCTGAAATAGCAACTTCTATTGAGAGAGAAGATTCAACATGATGCCGAAGGGAAAAATAGGTTTTGGTTCATGCCAATCATTGGGCGATGCAAGTGTCTGTGAAATTTGTTAGATATGTAAATAAGTTTTGTGTTCAAATTTCTATAAGTTTGATATGATTTGTAAATTTGGATACCTATTTGATATAGGTGGGGTTAGTTTAAAGAAAACTTAAAAAAAAAATTCTACATTGAAGTCAGATTGTAAAAGTTCACCTTTAAAACAATGAAAATGTATTTGTGCATGAAGTCGAACTATCATCGTCCAACTTTATTGGCTGAAGTCGGATTGTCAAAGTCTAACTTTATAATGGTCCAACGAAACATCTATTGGTTTAAAGTCGGGCTTTAATAGTCAGACTTCATTCTTCTACATGTTGAAGTGGGACTATGATAGTCCAACTTTGTCGGTTGAAGTCAGACTGTCAAAGTCTGACTTTATGTCTGATGAAACATCTACTGGTTTAAAGTCGGACTTTAATAGTTTGATTTCATTCTTCTATGCAATGAAAGCCTGACTTCACACCCCACCTTTAACAGTCTGACAATATTTATTCTGCACTTGAAGTCAGATTGTCAAAGTCTGACTTTAACTTTCTGATGAACATCTACTGGTTTAAGTCAGACTTTAATAGTTTGATTTCATTTTTCTAGGCCCTAAAATCAAACTGTCAAAATCTAACTTCATCATAGTCCGATAGTTTATCTACTACTTTAAAGTCAGACTTTAACAATCTAACTTCATTACACCCATATTTCTTCATTAAAAAATTTAGAAGTCAGATATTCTATTTACAACTTAATTAATTTCTTTTAAATTGGATTAAGTTAATGTGACTTTTGAAAAAAGTCGTAGTTCACAAGTCCAAACCTTACATCTTTACGTGAAAGTCGGAGATGGGAACTCCAACTTCTTTCAACTCATGCTATTCCTTAAATTTAAACTTTTATTTATGCTATTGTGTTCAAATTTAAACTACGTTATTTCAAAAAAACCCACAAATCGATTGGATAAAAATTTAATGTCCTTTGTTTAGGAACAACTTTAAATATAAAATAAAATTTGATTTATTAAATATTTATTTAAAAATAAATTATAATATTTAATAATCATATTATTATTTAACTATATTAAATAAGTCTAAATAAAATTTAATTTGAGTTTAAACATATATCAATTTTCATCAATGAGCTAAAATTAAAGTTTCACAAAAACTTGAGTCCTATTTGAGCTTGAGTTTAATTAAGCAATGAATCAAACTTGAAAAAGGGTTTAGCATACTAGTAAACCTAAGATTCGAACTCTATCACAACCTAAATTTAAAATATATGCAGCGGATATATCTGATGATGTAACAGGGAAAAGTAACCTCTCATAAGATATAGGGTTAAGAAAAAACATAAAATAATAAATAATCATTAAAACTTACAATGAATCTGTGAATAATTGTAAAATACATCAGTCCTTGAATTAAACTCCCTAAATAATGATCTACTACACTTCTGCTATGCTACTTTGATCCTCAATTACTAAAGTTGAGCTTCATAGAATCTACAGAAACATATTTTCAAAGAAAAATGAATGAGTCATATTGACTTGATAGACGTTCATTCCTCCACTCTAAATTCGACAGTAATATAAAAATGTTAGTAATCAATCACATATAATTAACTTCTATTAAAGTCAATAAATACTAGATATCACATGTTAGCTTTTGAACATAATATATTTTATATAATATTCGTGTACAATGCATTTCTTGGCATAGAATTTAAAGTTATAATAACATAAATAATGGACATACCATATATAAACATGGATATCATCTATTTAATCTAAATATATTAACTAAGAAATAAACTTATCATATCTTGTATCATTAATGCAATCTAACTAAATTCTATGTCATATATATAATCATTTTCTTTGTTGCTGAATAGAGTAAATTAATTTAGCACACCGATTATTGGATCTATTAAGTCAGTTATTATTATGATGCAACATAGTGACAGGTGTGCTTCGAGTTTGTATCCGAAACAATGACATGCACTAAGCATGCAACAGAGCAATGATAGTTGATGATCTTAAAACTGGAGCATATGCTTGAGAAGTAAATGGAAAGACAATAAAACAACTAAGGAGGAAGAGTAGAATGAAGAAAATTAAAGTAGAATGGCAAAGCAAAAATGAATACCTCACTAGGTCTTGGCACCCTATCTAGGGGCACCTGAACTTCTAGAATGGTGTTCCTTGATGCTCGATTGGAAGGAAAACTTGAGTGGGGGTGAGGATGAAAGTGCATAGCAATGTAACTCAAAAGAACTTATTAAAGCTCATTAACAGATTGAGAAATAAAGTTGGTTCACTCAAAAACTAGAAATGTATGTGAACTTTAAAAGAAAGTAAACGAGAGTGCAAATAGCAAAGTAACTTAACATGATAATGCAAGCAAAGTAAATAGAAATGCAAGAAACATAAGATGGCAATGCAAGTAAAGTAAATAGCAATGCAAATAAATGATGGAGCAAAAAAATAAATGTAAAAGGAAGGAAAGTAAAGATGTGTAAAAAAAGTAGATGAAAGCACAAGGAAATCAATGGAAATGCACATAAAGTAAATGACAATGCAAGTAAAGTGAATGAAAGTGCAAAGAAATAAATAGATCACTTAGGAGTCGGGTAATGTCATCCACCTTGGGACTTGAAGTGAATGTAGGTCCACACAGATAAGAAAGTGCTTGAAAAAATTAGAAAGCAAATGACAAAAAATCTTTTGTAATTTAAAGGCAAAGTAAAGGAATTCATAATGCAAAATGCTAGAAGAAAAGAAGATCAAGTAAAAAAGCAAATTTTGGGCACTAACTATCCCACCAAGGTCTTCAAAGAGTTGTGAATAGAGAAACTTCTCTCCCCTTTCACTCTCTCTTCCTTTCTTTCTTCACAATCACCATGGTCCCCAAACTTTCAACCCTCGATGTCACTTGGGCATCGAAGAAGTAATTAGGGTCATGTGGAAGGAGATGGTGAAAGAAAGGAGAAAGAGAGATTTGGAAAGGAGAAAAAAAGTGGTTACCAAGAGTTGTGAGCTCCAAAAATAAAAATAAAGGCGGAAATGGAATGCAAGATTTATAGTTTAATGATTCTATACCTTGATGGGAGAGATGTGAGTGGGTTTCAACTTCTTCTCCTTTGGGTAGCTGAAGGTGAAGAGCCAAATATTGCTCTTTTATCGGATCATGATGGTGATTCTACACAAAACAAAGAAAAGAAACTAAATGAAAGAACATTAGAACCATGAGGGAAGTGCAATATCTATAAAAGGAAACAAACATAAGGATGGGGGCTAATGCATAATCCCTCTTTTTGGAGTTTTCTAATGCATGATGAGATGGAGTAAAATAAAAGAGGTGACTAAGTAAACATAAAGATGATGTTGAACATGACGAAATGATGCTTAAGGATAAAAGAAATAGCAAAGAAATCAAAAACCCAGAAAGAAATAATCTTTTCTTGAAGCAACTAGATGCTAAGGCATAGAAATGGAGAAATCTCTAAAGAAGATTGGATATTTGAAATATTTTAGGGGTTTCTATGATCTTGAAAAACTCTAGGGTTGCTCAAGGACATGGATCAGTTGGGGTGGCTAAAGATGTTTCTCTTGGGTGGACACAACTTTTTATAGAAGATAGGATGTCAAAAAATAGCAAAATCTTGGATATGCTTTTCACAAGCACCCTGTTGGTGCGACACCAGGTGCCCCCTAAAAAGAGTGATACCCCTTAAAATGGTAGGTCCCAAAAAGTGATTGAAAAGGCTTTAAACTACCTTCCAAAAGATGAAGGTGCCCCATATATAGGGTGCTTGGTGCCCTACTAGTGGGGTGCCAAGCCCCCTCAGTGGAGCACTAGGATAGTGCTTATTGTGCCCACCTAAGGGAGCACTTGGAGACTACTCTTTACATTGATAAAAATGTATGTCCTACAAGTCAATTATATGTGATATGATTTTACATTTATTGTAATATCTTATTAGGTATTAATGACATTATCTTCATTACTTGCACTATCTAGATGCGTCTATCGTAATGAAGTCCTAAGTTGCATGCAATGATGATTGAATCATGATGAGATTAAGATAATGAGATCGATCATTTATAAGCATGTATTCTAAATGTTTCTAATCGAAAGATTCTTGAGACGGGACATCAAGGATCTAGTAAGATTAGTGTATATGATATCTTCTTTTATGATGAGGATGACCGATCTCACTGATCATCAGTGTGGGGACACTAAGATGTATGTGATAGAAATGTATGCCCTACAAGCCAATCATATATGATATGATTCGACATTTCTAGGAATATCTCATTCAATTAAATAGGCAAAACTTCGTTACTAGCTTTTATTAGAAGCGTATATCGTAATGAAGTCCTTAATCACATGCAATGATGATTGAATCATGATGAGATCATGATAATGAGATTGATCATCTAGAGGTATGTGATCTAAATGATCCTAGTCATAGGATCCTTGAGACAGGACATCAAGAATCCGGATAGACTAGTGTATGTGATGTCTTCTCATATGATGAGAATGACCGATCTCATTGGTCATCAGTGTGGGGACACTGAGATACACACACAGGTGCTCATTGGTGAAATGAGTTCACTGAACTGACCAATTTAGGAAAACCTGATCGGTATCTTACCGAACTGTCTATCAGGTTATTCTTACATCTCAATAGCACGGTTGGATCTTTGACCTGAGTCGCCAAAGATGTCTTGCCAGGCGTACTATGTACTTTGACTATTGGATCGATGGATCACTTAGTATTGTGGTCCTATATAGTTAATGGATTGGGTATATGGGAAACCTGGTGGAGGCAATTGAGTGGACAATAGGGGATCGTTCACTCTCGGTAGGAGAGAGAGAATGTCCTATGGATAGTACTCTAAATCCTTGGCCAAGGTAGATAGGATAATTGGAAAAAGAGTTTTCCAGTTGATTCATTCCTGAGTACAAGATTTCATAGAGTCGGATTATTAAAGGGGTTGACAACAGGCCGAACCCCGACCGACCGGGACATTGTATGAACGAGGATTTAAATCCGTGTGGTAATTGATAGTGGAAAGGCTCAATGGATGTTATTTAACTCCCCAAAGTCATTTGGGATCATAGGATGTGGCTTGTACCCTTTATGATCGTAAAGCCGTAAAAGCTGTTATCGGATAATCGGTTTTGATTTAATTTAAAGGAATTGTTCTTTTAAATTAATTAAGGCTTCAACCAAATTGACTATTGGGCCTAGTGGGTCACACACAATAGATCTGGTCAATAAGATGAGGGCATGGACGCAATTTTATAGAAGTTTTGGGTTTTTGTGAAAATTCCATCTTCTATAAATAAATGGCTTAATGAAGCCATACCCTAACAAGCCATAGGGCTGGAGCACGTCCCAAGCCTCCTCTCTCCCTCCTCTCTCCTCTAGAAGGTGATCTCCCATGGTCAAGCTTGGATCTGGAAGGTTTCTGGAGGCCCGAAGGAAGAGAGAACTCGTCTATTGAAGCAGATCGTGTGGATACCGCTAGAGACCGGACACTTGAACGGTTTTCAGCAAGGAGGAATGTCCTCTCTTCATCCATGGTGAGGGATTTGAGAAATCCCATGAGGTACTCTCGTTCTACTTCATATTCGGTTCCCGGTTTTACTCGTTCGGCATCGATCAAGGCAAAGATCGTGGTTTTATGGAATAAAAATTTTTCGCTGTCATGTATTGATTCCTTACATTGGTATCAGAGCCCGGTTGAAGCCTTGGTCGAAGTTGAATCGAAATTGGCTTGATTTCATGTGATTTCTTGCTTTCCCGAAACTGCATACAGAGCTGTTTTTATTTGATCACCACAGTTTGTATGAGATACGAAACTGTGTGTGGTTAGATTCATTGGATTCTCGTGGATAAGATCTTTCCAATGCCGCAAACCTCATGAATTTTGGCCATCCGGAGAGTCCGGAATGAGTTCGGAAAGTTGCTAAGATGATCATATCCGAAAATCCGGCCGAAATTGGGCGAGTTGATGAACTTACCTATTTGGACTCAAATACCTCTGTCTAATGACGTAGGAAGATAGGAAATTAAGTTTCCTAGAGTTTCCATAAGTTATTGGACACTCAACGGCCCTTGGAGGTGCCGGATTTGAGAGGGATTTGCATTTTGGTTTAATTGCGGCCGTGGCAACTTCCTCCTGAAACTGCGCATTGGATAGAATTTTTCATGAGATGAAAATTCTATAGATAGAATCCTTATTGTTCAAGGATTCCAACGCATATTGTTTCGGATTTTCTGGACACCGTTTGACCCCCCAAATCTGGCCCGAAAGTCGGCGATTTTATAGGGTTTTCGCGCATCTGCCCCGCTCTTATCGGGCGAAGAAGACGGAGAGTCCGGATCGGATCCGGACCCGCCATCGCCGGGGGGGCTACGTGGCGATAGCGCAGCGCACCCGAGCGGGGGTACGCGGCCCCGGATTGCGCCGGCGGCACGCGGCGGCACGCGGGCGGGCGTGCGGCACGCGGCGCGGCGTGGCCGGTGGGTTGGCGCAGCCGCGGGGGGTCGTGGCCAGCGGCGGTTGGTCGGCGCAATGCGCCGCCCGTTATTAATTCGAAAATGATTTTTAAATTGTTTAAAATTCATTTTTGATCCGAAAAAATGCCAGAAAATTCCAGAAAATTCTGAAAAATTGTAGAATTTATTTAATGAGTTATTAAAGTGTTTAATGACTTATTAAATAGAGTTTTACTATTTTGTCATTGAATTCTACTATTTTGATTTTAAATTTGTTTTAAGATCAAAATTAATGAAATTAATGATTATATAAGTTCTGAGAAATTATTTAATAGGTTTGTAAAATGTTTATGAACTTGTTAAATAGTTTTGGACTTTGGTTGCCATAGAATCATTTTATAAATGGTTTTAAAATTGTTTTAAAATCTTTATTGATTAAATTAGTGTTCAAATAAATTCTGAAAAATGTGATTTTGAAGAATTATGATTTGGACATTAATTTAATGCTCTTAGAAGTTTTGTAAAAGCATGAATCATCTAAATATTTTATATTGCTTGTCTTATGCATGTAAATTGTTTATATGTGCATTTCATGTTATTTATTTTATGAAAATTCGACAAGCATGAAATTTGGAATTTTCAAATTACGGTATATAATTTTATGATGGTATATATGATATATCTCATATAATTATCACGTATGCGCTCTATGTTCATGTGATGAATGTTGGTGTGTGTATGGAGGTGATCATGGACTTAAATATGCTTTGCTTTTGATTGCTTGGTTAATTAAGTTGGTTATGCTATTAAATGGGGCTGCGTGTGCCTCCTCTCTCTCTATACAATCTGATTGTACATTCTACCTCCCCCATTTGTGTACTCCCCTTGGTTGAAACCAAGGTTTCTTATTATGAGTTGTACATTTGTGGGTGTGTACCTTTAGCCGCTTGTAATGGTTAGAAGCCGGCTCGTGGTAGAATGGAGCGGGACCACTTGGAGAAGCACCCTTCTGAAGTGGGAGCATGCCAACTCAAGCTTCTGAAGCAAGGAATTGCACCTATAGGGGTGCCTTAGGTGTATGCTTAGGGTTAAGTCCATGATCACCTATGTTTTAATGCATATTTGATATGTGGTGTGTGCTCTGATTATACCTTAAATATATGATATTCCAAAGGTATATTAATATTTATATGTAGCACCTATGTTGATGAGACTAAAATAAAATCCTCCTCGTTCTAATTAGGTCGATAAACGTGAGACATTAAGAATGACTCACGTAGCCTTCCGTTGTTATGGTCTTCGAGCCAATCTTAGATTGGATGGGTTTGTTGTGCTACCACAAGGCCTATTCGACGAGGATTGGAAGATCATGGCCAAGGCATTAGCCGAACTTTGGGGTGGACCATTTGCATGGCTTTTTTGTGCTACCACAAGGGTCAGTGTGAAGAATCCATTCTCATAACGTAACAAGCGGGTATGACCTAACTAGAGTATATGGTTTGTTGTGCTACCACAAGATCATAACTCTAGAGGCTAAATGACTAAGAGTTGCAACTGGCAATAGTTGCCTACCTATTAAGTATGGGATGATTTGTTGTGCTACCACAAGGTCATCACCATAAAGTTAGTAGGGTCTTGGTCCCCACTAGGATGTTATCGTGATATCCCGTCTTTGCATAATGAGGGTTATGCAAATTCGTCGAAAGTTAGTGGGAGTATAAATTAGGATGAAAGACCATATCTTAATTTTAATGAATGTCTGTAATGTTAATATAATTATATCTCGGTTGTAGAATATTATAAACCACCATTAATCTAGCATGCTAGATGCTAAGTATTTTAATGGCTCACACTTCTTATATCGGTTTAGAACTAAGAGAATAGTTTTCATAGTTGACCTATTGACTATCCTACTTGAGAAGTAAGTATCTCCTACACTATCTAATGATGTGAGAGAAGATAAGATCTTATCTCATTGAAAAGATGTAATAATTACCTTATATCAGATGTTAGCCTCTATCAGATAAAATTAGTAGTGGCAACATGGATAGATGGATATGATATCCATCATGGCTCATGGTGATGAGCTAATTAAAGGTGATAAAGAATAATACATCTTGAATACTTCTTATTGGTAAGACCAATAGAAAGAAGTAAGATCATTAGATAGAGATAGATGGTGATAGTTAAAAGTCAAAGAAGTGGGTCAAGATATTATAACCCAAATTTGACATAGCATTCCTCTACTATCATGATGATGGTAAGTAGAAGAAGAAGTGAAAAGTGTATTGCACATAATGCAAAGGTGGAGCTTGAGAAGCTTCATGTAACTATGTCATTATATTTACTTGTCTTATATACACATTTGATAGTATAAGATATTATGTATGCGTATTCTAGTATAAGATACTAGGGGTGCATATAATAGTATGAGATACCAGAGATGCATCATATATCTACAATGAGTTGTAGATAATAGCAAGTAAATGAAGACTTAAAGAAGATTGTTGACCTACATATGAAATGGTACAAAATGTTGCATCATTACTAGTGGGAGATACAAATTTTCTATAGCCTTCTAGAGTTGTCTTAATTACCCTTCTAAAATAATATTGTTTTCATTTCCTAGTTGAATAAATGGAGATTTATTCTATGGTATGAAAATGATAACTGGTAAAGTGTTTACCAGTAGGAGCATAATAAAGAGTTTATTCATATCAGATATGTATGCTCTTATAATATGTGTGAAAAATCCTCATTAGGCGAAGTAGATTGATATTGATCAATCTATTGTTTAATAGTACGGTCATATTTATAAGAGAAGACTTAAGGAGTACTATTCGGATAGTAACATATAGGTAAATGATTTAGAATCATTAACTATATGTAAGTCTTATCTTATTAAGCAAAATGACCAACTCTTCATTTGTTAGACATGGAGAGAGGGCTAAAGAGTTTATAGAACTCATGCAACTAGATGCATGTTAGCCCATATCTATTAATGATAGAGGATAATATTTCAACTTCATTAATTTTCAAAGATGACTTCTCTAGGTATGGACATATGTACTTTATGAAGTACAAATCCAAAACCTTTGAGAAATTATTTGAGATTAAGAATGAAGAAGAAATATCAATGAAAAGAGTATTAGAACTCTCTGATGTGATCAAAGAGGGGATACTTAAGTAATAATTCACACATAAAGGAAGGATAGTATAATCTAATTTTGATGGACACCTCTTATACATTTTAGCTTAATTGACCAGCAATTAAAATGAGAAGCCATATTGTGTAGGACATAATATGGACATTGACAACCTTTGCAAAATTCTTCTTTGTCTCTGTTTAGGGGTTAGCACTCAATACGTATATTTGATCTTAAATCGGTACCTTTCAAGTCTATTCCAATTATTCCATATTAGATATGGAAAGGGATTAATGCTTGACCTTAAGCAAGTTAAGGTTTCCAGAATGTCTGGCTTGGTAAAGAAGTATAACCCTATCAAAGTTGGAATATAAGACTACAAAGTGTTGGCTTGTGGGATATCCTAAGGAAACTTAAGGATATTAATGCCTCCCTTAGGGAGAAGGGTATGAGTTGCTCATCTCTCCATATTTCTAGAGGAAGAGTCCCTCCTTTAGAAAGACAGTGGGAGCAAGGTATAAATGGAAGGTGTTCCAGTTCCACAATCTATGGACACTTTTATTAAGGTACTAGTTTATATTTACACAAGGATAAATCATAGATCTTTTCTTATGTCCAATCAACCTAAGAGATATGTGAGACATATCTTTGATGGAAGAAATGAGACATAAGATAAAAGGATAATGATCGTAAGATTTATATTGAAGCAATATGAGATATTGATTCAAAATGAGAAGAAACAATAAAATCCGATATAAACTCTATCTATTCTAATCAAGTTCAGAACTTGATTGATCCACCTAAGGATTTAATATCTATAGGGTATAAATGAATCACTAAAGAATAGATTGAAGTATATTAGAAGGTAGAGACCTTCAAAGTAAGGATAGTTAAAAGGGATATCATTTATGTCAAATAGTTGACTATGATAAGACCTTTTACCTATGCCATGGAATTAATCCATTCAGATTTGATTATTACACACTATGACTATGGGATATGTCAAATGGATGTTAAGATAGTGTTTCTCTATGTTATTTTTGAGAAACAGGTGTATATGATACAACCTTTGGGAATCAAGTTTCAAAACATCCAAATAGTGTGTGTATAAGGTCCATTTATGGACTCAAGTAAAACTTCCCATAAATGGTAGATAAGGTTTAATGAGATTAAATCTTATGACTTCATTGAGAATGAAGATATGCCTTGTGTTTTCATATAAGATAAGTGGGAGTGCTATTATCTTCTTGACATCATATATGCATGATATACTACTCATTGAGAATGAAGTAAGTATGTTATCATAAGTGAGCCTAGTTATCAATTAATCCTCCAAACTTAATATGGGTTTTATGATCTATGGAGATAGATCTAAAAGGTTTCTTGGCCTTACCCAATTCATGTGCATAAAAACCATAGTCAAAGAGTTTGACATGGTAAACTCCAAGATAGGTTTCTTACCTATGAAGTGTGGAGTTGATTTCTTTAAAGATATGTCTTTATAGACTTCTTAAGAGATAAAGAGATCACATTAGTATAGCCCTTATGCTTTTGCAATAGGACCTATCACATTTGTGATGCTACGCACATGACTTCATGCTCTAAGTGTTATGAGCATTCATCGAAGTAAATCCTTGTGAGAGTCACAGGATAATTTAGAGATGTGTCATTGAGTACTTGAGAAGCACTATGGATATATTTCTAATGTATGGAGGATAAGACTTGAAGTCTTGTAGTTTTATGAACACAAGCTTCTAATCAGATAAATCTGATAATAAGTCAATATAATGGTGGTGCAGTGAGCTGGAAGAGTTCCATGCAAGAGAACACTGCTAGTTCTACAACTAATCTAAAGTAGAATGAATAATGACTGTATATAGCTTGAGAAGCTGACTAGATGAATATGTTCATCTAGCTTATGGGATTGTCCCAACTTTCTCTGAAAGTATATTGTTTTGAGAAAACAATGGGGTAGAACCAAAGTCTCATTGGAAGTTTCAAACTTCTATGGCAATACCATAGAATCAGAGAGAATGCAGTTGATAGAGATATAATTAAAGATAGAGTATCTTCCGTTAATAACATTACGTATCCACTATACGAGACGGATACTCAAAGAGTGTTTGAGCTTCACCTTGAGCTGATAGAGATCAACCAGATGGGTGATTGGCTTTAGTGAAAGTGGGAGATTGATAGAAATGTATGCCCTACAAGCCAATCATATATGATATGATTCGACATTTCTAGGAATATCTCATTCAATTAAATAGGCAAAACTTCGTTACTAGCTCTTAGTAGAAGCGTATATCGTAATGAAGTCCTTAATCACATGCAATGATGATTGAATCATGATGAGATCATGATAATGAGATCGATCATCTAGAGGTATGTGATCTAAATGTTCCTAGTCATAGGATCCTTGAGACGGGACATCAAGAATCCGGATAGACTAGTGTGTGTGATGTCTTCTCATATGATGAGAATGACCGATCTCATTGGTCATCAGTGTGGGGACACTGAGATACACACACAAGTGCTCATTGGTGAAATGAGTTCACTGAACTGACCAATTTAGGAAAACCTGATCGGTATCTTACCGAACTGTCTATCAGGTTATTTTTACATCTCAATAGCACGGTTGGATCTTTGACCTGAGTCGCCAAAGATGTCTTGCCAGGCGTACTATGTACTTTGACTATTGACTGATGGATCACTTAGTATTGTGGTCCTATATAGTTAATGGATTGGGTATATGGGAAACCTGGTGGAGGCAATTGAGTGGACAATAGGGGATCGTTCACTCTCGGTAGGAGAGAGAGAATGTCCTATGGATAGTACTCTAAATCCTTGGCCAAGGTAGATAGGATAATTGTAAAAGAGTTTTCCAGTTGATCCATTCCTGAGTACAAGATTTCATAGAGTCGGATTATTAAAGGGGTTGACAGTCAGTGCCGAACCCCTGACCGACCGGGACATTGTATGAACGAGGATTTAAATCCGTGTGGTAATTGATGGTGGAAAGGCTCAATGGATGTTATTTAACTCCCCAAAGTCATTTGGGATCATAGGATGTTGCTTGTACCCTTTATGATCAGAAAGCCGTAAAAACTGTTATCGGATAACGGTTTTGATTTAATTTAAAGGAATTGTTCTTTTAAATTAATTATGGCTTTAACCAAATTGACTATTGGGCCTAGTGGGTCACACACAATAGATCTGGTCAATAAGATGAGGGCATGGACACAATTTTATAGAAGTTTTGGGTTTTTGTGAAAAATTCCATCTTCTATAAATAAATGGCTTAATGAAGCCATACCCTAACAAGCCATAGGGATGGAGCACGTCCCAAGCCTCCTCTCTCCCTCCTCTCTCCTCTAGAATGTGATCTCCCATGGTCAAGCTTGGATCTGGAAGGTTTCTGGAGGCCCGAAGGAAGAGAGAACTCGTCTATTGAAGCAGATCGTGTGGATACCGCTAGAGACCGGACACTTGAACGGTTTTCAGCAAGGAGGAATGTCCTCTCTTCATCCATGGTGAGGGATTTGAGAAATCCCATGAGGTACTCTCGTTCTACTTCATATTCGGTTCCCGGTTTTACTCGTTCGGCATCGATCAAGGCAAAGATCGTGGTTTTATGGAATCAAAATTTTTCCGCTGTCATGTATTGATTCCTTACAGTATGTACAAGTGCTCATTTGAGGAATGAGTTCATTGAACTGGCAAGTGTAGAATCTCTAAATAGTATCTTACTAAATTGTCGATCAAGTTATTCTATCATCATGATTACACGGTTGTATCTTTGACCTGAGTCACCAAAGATGCCTTGTCAGATGTACTATGTACTTTGACTATTGACTTATGGATCACTTAATATTGTGGTCCTATACAGTTAATGAATTACCCCTCCTTGTTCTCAGTAGGAGAGAGAAAATGTCCTATGGATAGTACTCTAAATTCTTAGCCAATGTAGATAGGATAATTAGAAAAGAAATTTTCAATTGATCTAATTACAAGTACAAGATTCCATAGTGTTTGCATAACTATGATTTGGCAGTCGATGCCATATTTCTATCAGATTAGAACATTGGATGGACGAAGACTTATATCTGTGTGGTAATTGATGATGGAAATGCTCTTTTGAAAGGAGTTCATCCCCGAAGCCATTTAGGATCATAGAATGTGGTTTGAACTCTTCATGATTGGTAGGTTGTTAAATCTATTATGAGATAGTAGATTTAATTTATAAGAAGTTGTTATTTTAATTAAGCTTCAACCAAATAGGCTCTTGGGCCTAGTAGGTCATACACATAAAGACTAATTCGTACGTTTGGGGCTTGAGTTAATTTATAGAACAAGGAGGAGTTTTATGAAAAACTCCGAGTTCTATAAATAAAAGTGATGAGAGAGCACAAATTCAATCAAGCCAAGGAAGCTCTCTACGTCCCAGTCACCCTCCTTCGCCATCTCCCACCCCAACAACCACCATTGGATAGTAGAGCTCCATTAGGGATGAATGGTCAATGCCGGCATAGAGGAGATCTTGACTTTAAAGGCAGTTCATGTGGATATGACTAGAGACTGCATGCTTGAGCGGCTTAGAGAGCGTGAGAATGCTCTATCTTCTTTAATCTATAGGTATTATTTGAAATTCACAAAGGTACGTGATCAAAATTATTTTGAATACTAGTTTTGGTGACATTGTTTGGTTCTGCGCGAGACCAAGACAGTGATATAGGAGGAATCAGAATTCTTCCATTGTGTCAATCTAACTGGACCGATTTCTTATAGTGGCATCTCAGCCATGTTGAAGTCTTGCTCAAAACCGACATCATTTCACACATTTCGTGTTTTCCCGATTCTGTACAAGCATCCATTTTGACAGAGCAACCATAAATTGTATGAGAGATAGTTTTAATATTGGTTGCTTATGGATGAATCTAGTGACAAAGAGCTTTTCAACACCACAAACCGTTTGAATTTAGACCACCGGAGAGTCTAGTAGAGAGTCTGAAAGATGGTGATTTTATTTTACGATTAAGTTTTGGGGACTTCTCGAGATCTTCTTCCATGAAGATATTTTATGACTTATGGATGGTTTAGAAGATGGGTAATATGATTACAAGTGTTTCCCCATGATCTTCTACTTCGAACGGCACCGTTAGAGGTGGATTGGGGTTCTTCCCTCAAGGAGGAATCCTAGGGCCGATAGCATATTGTTTTTGTTTTCCTATTGATTGAAATTTTTTCAGGAAAGACCAGCACTAGAATTGGATACCTTGTTCAATTTTGAATTGACCTACTATTTTTTGGAGATTTTTGGAAGTTGAAAAGTTTGATTTTAAGAAGGTCTTGAAGCCCCCCTTCTGTAGTTACTATTCACCTTTATTGGGTGAAGGAGGTGGACCGTTGGGACCCAATGAACATTGTTGTAGGCGGATCTGAGTGTTTACATGACGATCGATGCATTTTGAACACGGTTTGACCACTATGTGCACGCAACAATTTAAAAAATTAAAAATTGGCGGCAACACGCTTAGGTTCCCACGGGCATACCCGCTCGCAACATGTAGGTGGTGCCCTGTACCGACAAAGGTGGCACATGGCTGGCATAGTGTTGGTCAGGGTGGGGCAGCACATTGCACTGGGGTATTTTTAATAAGATTTTAAACTAGTTAAAATCATGAAAAATTTAGAAAAGTGCCTGAAAATTTTAAATAATACAAGAAAAAAATCTAAAAAATATATATAATAGATTATCAAAGTGTTTGATGATCTGTTGTGTGGTTTGAGTCCTATTATTATAGATTCGTTCATTGAGAAGTTTTAAAATTGTTTTGATGACTTAACTTGTGAAATTAACATCTAAATTAATTTTGTACAATGTGATTTTTCAAAATGATGATTAGGATATTGATTTGGTCTTTGTACAATTTTGGGAATGCATGAATTATCCAAATTGTTTGGAGTTTCTTGTGTGTATCATATAAATTGTTTATATGGTTATTTTATGCTATTTACTTCATGAATAATTTGACTAACATAAAATTGGGAATTTTAAAACATATGTTGTATACTTTTATGATATAATAGTTATATCATATTATTATCACATATTCACACTATGTTCATATGATGATATGTATGTGCGAATGTTTAGATGATCATGGACTTATAAAATATGTCATGTGATGATGCTTAATTAGTGATGGTATGTAATTAAGGGCCTGTGTGCCTAATTTTTCCTCTCATCAATTCTGATTGTATTTCTATCTCTCTTAATTTAATGTACTCCCCTTAATTAAGATAAAGGTTTCTTATTTGATTAATGTATATTTATGGGTCTATATACTCTTAATGCTCTTGTAATGACAAGTTACTATTCGAGGAGGAGGATAGAGAGTGGGATGCTTGGGGAAGAGTTCTTCAAGACTTGGTGATATATTAACACTGGCATATGATGTTGAATCCTTTAATGCATACTGATCTGGCTCCGATCATGCATTAATAGGATGAAAGTCCATGACTATCTATTTAAATTTTACATATTTGAATGTTGTGTGTGCTAGATACCTTAGATATATGATATTCAAAGGTATACATATGTAGCATATAGTATGATGAGACTAAAATAAAAAACCCTCCTCATTTAAATTAGGCTGATAAGTGAGAGACATTAAGAATGATGCACGTAGCCTTCAGTTGTTATGGTCTCGATGAGACAATCTTAAATTGTGAGACATTAAGAAAGACTCACTCAGCAAGGAATTGGTGATCCTGGTCAAAGCTTAAAACTAAACCTTGGAGTGGACCATTGGCATAGCCTTGTTATGTTTCCCACAAGGGCTATGTTAAGAATCCATTCCTATAACATAATAAGCATATTTAACCTAACTAGAGTATATGACTTGTTGTGTTTCCCATAAGGTCATGACTCTAGAGGCTAAATGACTAAGAGTTGCAAGAGTTGCAATTGGTAAAAGTTGCCTACCTATTATGTATGGGATGACTTGTTATGTTTTCAATAAGGTTGTCACCATAAAGTTAATAGGGTCTTAGTCCCCACTAGGATGTCATTGTGATATCCTATCTTTGCATAACGAGGGTTGTGCAAATTCACCAAAATTAGTGGGAGCATAAATTAGGATAAAAGATCATGTCTTAATGTTATATTTGAATGTCTACAATGTTTCTTATTTGGTGATATCTCCTGGTAGCTATCAATGGAAATCCACCCATTGCGTGGCATGTTGGATGCCAACAGGCTCACTGGTCTTAACTTCTCTAATGGGCTTAGACATCTGAGAATTGTTCTCATTACTGAGTGTATAGTCTATGTGCTTGAAAAACTAGTCCCAAATGAATCATCTAATCATGCTGATGATGAGAACATTCATGCTTATACACAGCATAAGGAGAATGCATCACTTGACCAGTGCTAGATGTTAGCCTCTATGCGGAATGAGTTGCGGAGGCAACATGAAAAGATGGATGCTAGATCTATTCTAGCTCACCTTGAGGAGCTATTTGGTGCACAAAGTAGAACAGAGCAATATGAGATATCCATGAGTCTGTTAAGGGCAAGGATGCATAAGGGAACATCTGTGCAGACACATGTTCTTAAGATGATAGAGTGGATGGAGAGGTTGACTGAGCTTGGGTTCTCCCTGAACACGGAGCTAGCTGTTGACCTTGTCCTCCAATCTTTGTCATCTTCTTATTTTTAGTTCATTATGAACTTTAACATGAGCAAGCTAGAATGCTCTCTTGTAGAGTTGCTTAACATGTTGAAGACGGCTAAGAGCACTATGAACAGTGGGAAACCTCCTATAATAATTTGTTGGTAAAACCAACAAGAAGAGAAAAGCTCGCCAGATGGATAAGAAGGGCAAGGCAAAAGTCACGAAGATGACCAAGAAGGAATGGCCCAAGGACAAAGGACAGTGCTTCCATTGCCAAAAGAATGGCCACTAGAAGAGGAACTACATGTCATATCTTGTAGAGAAGGCAAAAGGGAAGCTTGGAGAAGCTTCAAGTATTTTTATCATTGATGTCAACTTATCTTTTAGATCCACATCATGGGTATTAGATATTGGATGTGCATCTCATATCTGCAATGACTTGAAGGTGTTGACAAGTTGCAGAGGGCTTCATAAAAGAGAGGTGGACCTACGGATGGGAAATGGTGCAAAGGTTGCAACATTAGCTATGGGAGAAGCCAATCTCAAGTTGTCTTCTAGAGACATATTAGTCTTATCTGAGTATTATTATTATGTTCCTTCCATTGTCAAAAACATTATTTCTATTTCCTACTTAAATAAATGTGGATTCGTTGTAAGTTTTAAAAATGATGCATGTTCTATTATTCTAAATGGTAAAGTGTTTTCCAATGGGAGATTAGCAAATGGTTTGTTCATATTAGATATGGAATCTCCCATTCTGTATATGAATACTGCTCATAAGAGGAGAATGGTTAATATTGATAAAATCCTACTTTGGCACCATAGACTTGGTCATATCAATGAGGAAAGACCCAAAATGCTCCATAAATATACATGCATTAAGATAAATGATTTTGAATCATTGTCCACTTGTGAGTTTTGTCTCGTGGGAAAAATGACCGGCTCTCCATTTTGTGGACATGAAGAGATAGCTAATGAGTTGTTGGAACTCATACATACCAATGTATGTTGTCCTATGTCACCCAAGCCAAAGGTGGATTTTTCTACTTCATTACATTCATTGATGATTTTTTGAGGTATGGATATGTGTACTTGATGAAGTACAAATCTGAGGCTTTTGAGAAATTTCAAGAATTTAGAAATGAGGTTGAGAAACAACTAGGAAATAGTATCAAGACTTTTCGATCTGATCAAGGAAGAGAATACTTGAGTGCTACTTTTACGTAGTATTTGAAAGACAATGAAATTTTATCTCAATGGACACTTCCTTACACTCCTCAACTTAATGGAGTAGCCAAAAGGAGGAACCATACTTTGTTAAACATGGTGCGGTCTATGACATCTTTTGTCGAACTACCTTTATCCTTTTGGAGCTATGCACTTGAAATAGATGCTTATATCCTAAATAGAGTACCTTTCAAGTTTGTTCCGATTACACCATTTAAGATATGGAAAGAGAGAAAGCCTGACCTTAAACATGTCAAGGTCTGGGATTGTCCAATCGATGTTAAAAGGCATAACCTAATAAATTAGAATCTAAGACTAAGAGGTGTAGGTTTGTGGGATATCCTAGGGAAACCCATAGATATTATTTCTACCACCTGATAAAAAAAGAGATTATGTTGCTAAATAGGTTGTATTCTTAGAGAAAGAGTTCCTCTTTGATGGAAACAATGAGATCACGGTAGAGCTGGAAGAGGTTCCAGATCTATAGCTAGATAACACTTCTGAAAGCTTACTTGAAAAGGATGACACACATACCCCTCGTAGGTCTTCTCGTATTCCACTCAACCTGATAGATATGTGGGACATATCTCTGATGGAAGAATATCTGATATTGATTCCAAGAAATGGAGATTGGCAATAAAATCCAAAATGGACTCCATGTACTCCAATCAAGTTTGAAACTTAATAGATCCACTTAAGGGTATTGTACCCATAAGATGCAAATGAATCTATAAAAGGAAAATTGGACTAGATAGGAAGGTGGAGACCTTCAAGGAAAGACTGGTAGCTAAAGGATATCGTCAAAGGCAAGATGTTGACTGTGATGAGACCTTTTCACCAATAGCTATGATTAAATCCATTAGGATATTGCTTGTCATTGATGCACACTAAGACTATGAGAACTAGAAGATGAATGCTAAGACTACATTCCTTAATAGTGATCTTGAGGAAGTGGTGTATATGATACAACCTTAGGGACATGAATCTCATGAACAATCAAATAAAGTGTGTAGATTTTTAAAGTCTATTTATGGACTGAAACAAGCATCTCATAGTTGGAAAAAAAGATTTGATGAGATTATCAAGTATGATGATTTGATGAGACTATCAAGTCTGATGACTTTGATTAGAAAGAAGATGAGCCGTGAGTGTATAAGAAGACTAGTGGGAGTTGATAGAATTGTTATCCTACAAGCCAATCATATATGATATGGTTTTATATATCTTATAATATCTTATCCAATATTAGTGGCATTCTTTTCATTAATTACACTATCTAGATGCGTTTATCATAATGAAATAAAAGGTTGCATGGAATGAAGGTTGAATCATGATGAGATCATGATAATGAGATCAATCATTTAGAAGCATATGATATAAATGTTCCTAGTCGTAGGATACATGAGATAGAACATCAAAGATCTGGTAAGAATATTGTATATGATATCTTCTCATATGATGAGGATGGCCGATCCCATTGGTTATTAGTATGGGGATACTAAGATACATGTACAGGTGCTCATTAAAGAACTGAATTCACTGAACTGACTAATATAGAATCTCTAAACGGTATCTTATCGAACTGTCGATCAAGATATTCTATCATCATGGTTGCACTGTTAGATCTTTGACCTAAGTCGCCAAAGATATCTTCCTAAGCGTACCATGTAGTTTAACTATTGACTTATAAATCACTTAGTATTGTGATCCTATACAGTTAATAGATTAGGTATGTGGGAAACTTTGTGGAGGCAATTGAGTGAACAATAGGAATCATCCACTCTCAACAAGAGAGAGAATATCCTATGGATAGTACTACAAATCCTTAGCCTAGATGGATAGGATAATTGGAAAAAGGTTTTTCAATTGATCCAATTATGAGTACAAGATTCTATACTGTTGGTATATCTAGGAGTTGATAATCGATGATGTACTCCTATCCGACTAGGACATTGAATGTATGAAGATTTATATCCATGTAGTAACTGATGATGGAAAGGCTCTTTGGAGAGGAGCTCATCCTTAAAGCCATTTGGGATCATAGGATGTGGCTTGTACCCTTTATGATCAGTAGGCCATTAAATCTATCATGAGATAATAATTTAATTTAAAAGAAGTTGTTCTTTTACTTAGGTTTCAACCAAATGAGCTCTTTAGCCTAGTAGGTCACACACATAAAGACTAATCCTAAGTTTGGAGGCTTGGGTTAATGTATAGAACAAGAAGAGCTTTTGTGAAAAACTTCAAGTTCTATAAATAATAGTGAGAGAGCACAAACCCTATCAAGCCAAGGGAGATCTCTGCTCTCCAGCAACCCTCCTTTGCCATCCCCCACCATAGTAGCCACCATTGGATGGTGGAGCTCCATTTGAGACGAGTAGTTGATGTCAGCACAGAGGAGAACTCGACTTCAGAGGTAGTTTGTGTGGATACAACTAGAGGCCACATGCTTGAGTGGCTTGGAGAGTGTGAGAATGCTCTATCTTCTCTAATCTGTAGGAATTATTTGAATATACAAAGGTACATGTTCAAAATCATTTTGAATATCAATTTTGGCGACATCGTTCAGTTCCGATCAAGACCAAGATATTGATACACGAGGAATTAGATATCTTTCGCTATGCCAATATGACTAGATCGATTCTTTACAAGAGTGCTATTGTCTTCTTGATCTTATATGTGAATGACATACTACTCATTGGGAATGATTGATATAGATATGTTATCATCAGTTAAAGCTTGGTTGTTTAAGAACTTCTCCATGAAGGATATGGGTGATGCATCCTTTGTGTTAGGGGTAAAGATCTATAGAGATGGATCAAGGAGGATGCTCGGCTTGACCCAATCTATGTACATAGAAATCATTATAAAAAGATTTGGCATGGAAAACTCCAAGAGAGGTCTCTTGCCCATGAGACATGGAGTTGCATTTTCTAAGGAGATGCCCCCTAAAACTCCTGAAGAAAGAGAACACATGAGTAGAGTACCTTATGCCTCTGCCATAGGGTCTATCATGTATACTATGATATGTACACGACCTGATGTGGCACATGCTATAAGTGTTATGAGCAGATATCAGGTAGATCCAAGTGATAGTCATTGTATTGCTATAGAATACATCTTTAAGTACTTGAGAAGAACAAATGATGTATTTTTGATATATGAAAGAGCTAACTTGGTACTTAGAGGTTAAACAAACTCAAGTTTCCAGTCAGACAAGGATGATAGCAAGTCAACATCAGGGTATGTATTTACCCTATATGGTGGTGCAGTGAGTTGGAAGAGCACTAAGCAAGCAACAAGTGTAGATTCTACAACTGAAGCGGAATAAATTGAAGTAGCTGAAGCAGCCAAAGAAGCTATCTAGATGAAGAAGTTCATCTCAACCTTGGTGTTGTGCCCTCCATCTCTGATTCAATTCCATTGTTTTGTAACAACAATGGAGTTATTGTGCCAAGGTCTCATCAGAAGTCAAAGCACATTCTGTGGCGTATCACTTGATTAGAGCGATTACAGCTAGAGAAGATATATCTATAGATAGAGTATCTTCTAAAAATAACATTGTAGATCCATTAACTAAGGCCTTGACTCAAAGTGTGTTTCAGGGTCACCTTGAGATAATGGGGATCAGACATGTGGGTGATTAGATTTAGTGCAAGTGAGAGACTAATAAAAATGTATGCCATACAAGCAAGCGTATGTGACATGGTTCTATATTTTTTGTAATATCTTATTCAGTATTAACGACATTATCTTCATTACTTAACTTTCTAGATACGTCTATCATAATGAAGTCCTAGGTTACAAGCAATGATGATTGAATCATGATGAGATTATGATAATGAGACCAATCATCTAAAAGCATGTAATCTAAATGTTCCTAGTCGAAGGATCTTTGAGATGGGACATCAAGGATCTGGTAAGACTAGTGTATATGATATCTTCTCATATAATGAGGATGGCCGATCTCATTGGTCATCAGTGTGGGGACATTAAGATACATGCATAGGTGCTCATTAGAGGAATGAGTTCACTAAATTGACCAATGTAGAATCTTTGAATGGTGTCTTATCGAATTGTCGATCAAGGTATTCTATCATCACGGTTGCATGATTAGGTCTTTGACCTCAGTCATCAAAGATGTCTTGCTTAGCGTACCATGTACTTTGACTATTGACTTATTAATTACTTAATATTGTGATCTTGTACAGTTAATGGATTGAACATATGAAAAACCTGATGGAGGCAATTGAGTGGACAATGAGGAATTGTCCACTCTCGATAGAAGAAAGAGAATGTTATATGGATAGTAATCTAAATCTTTAGCCAAAGTAGATAGGATAATTAGAAGAAGATTTTCCAATTGCTTCAATTACGAGTATAAGATTCCATAGTGTCGATCTATCTAGGAGCTAATAGTCAATGCCGTACTCCAATCTGACTAAGACATTGGATAGCCGGAGATTTATATCTGTGTGGTAACTGATGATGGAAAGACTCTTTGGAGAGAAGTTCATCCCTGAAGCCGTTTGGGATCATAGGATGTGACTTGTACCCTTCATGATTGGTAGGGCATTAAATCTATTATAAGATAGTGGATTTAACTTAAAAGAAGTTTTTCTTTTAATTAAGCCTCAACTAAATGAGCTCTTTGGCCTAGTAGGTCACATACATAAGGACTAATCAGTAAGTTTGGGGGCTTAGTTTAATTTATAGGACAATGAGGGATTTTTGTGAAAAACTTTGAGTTTTATAGATAATAGCGATGAGAGAGCACAAATCCAATCAAACCAAGGAAACTCTCTACGCCCCAACCACCCTCCTTCACCATTTCCCACCCCAACAGCCTCCGTTGGATGGTGGAGCTCCATTAGGGATGAGTGGTTGACACTAGCACAGAGGAGAACTCAACTTCGAAGGTAATTCATGTGGATACGACTAGAGGGTGTATGTTTGAGCGGCTTGGAGAGCGTGAGAATGCTCGATCTTCTCTGATCTATAGGGATTATTTGAATCCCACAAAGGTATGTGTTCAAAATCGTTTCAAATTCTAATTTTTGTGACGTCGTTCAGTTTCGATCGATTCTTTGTAGGTGCCCCCTAGTGCAGCACCAGGAAACTACTCCTAGTGCACCCTTAAGGGGCACTAAGGCCTACAACATCCAAAACATGCTGGAAGCCCCCATTTCATCGAAAAATTTAGTCTCCTTGGTAAGATTCTTGAATATCCTCGATAAAAACAACAATATTGTGCTCCACAACTAGGCCAAATTTTCATGTCTTCAATTGTCTCCCAAGTATATAGGTTAAACCTTTACTTTTAATTCATTAAAACCCACAATTTTTAGCAACCACTACTTAACACACCTCCCATACACCCTCTCTTTCTTCCTTCTACTCTACCCTCAAACTAGACCAGCCTTCCTACTTTAAGAGGAGGCAAACCTAGATAAAGAAAGGAAAGCCAACAATGGCATCGAGTCGAGTCACCAAGGTCGATGCTACTTTTTCAGAGAGAGGATATATGGGTCCCAATCCACTATCTATAGATATGTAATTTGCTCACATAAAGTTATTATTTGATGTTATTATATTGTATAGTGGTAGATTTTTACATTCTAAATGGTTAGGTAAATCACCAAACTGGCACTAGTCATGAAGGTAAATTAAATTTATTACTCTTTAGTTTAACTAGTGTCAAGTGGGTATTTGGTTTTAATATTATTTTTATTTGGATGGAGAGAGATTTGATGTTTGAAATGTGTAAGTAAATCAATAAAGTGACCTTATACATAGAGAATATTAATTTATCCTTGTAAGAAAATTAAGAATAATTTTAAATGTGCACATTTAATTTGATGATAAGGTTGAACCCCTGAAGAAGGATTTTATTTTTAAGTCAAGAGTATGATAGAATAATATTTATGTATATGATGACTCTTGGGATTTCATGTCAAGAAGATAATAGCACTCCCACTTATATTAATGCAATACATAAGGCACATCTTCTTTCCTAACGAAGTCACAAGATTTAATCTCATTAAACCTTATCTACCAACTATGGGAAATTTTACTTAACAACCTGTTTGGTAACCGTTTTATGTTACAGTATCATTATCAATTTTGATATTGATATTGATAGAGATGATAAAAATGTGTTTGGATATAAGTTTTAATTTTAAAATTGATATTGTAAAATTGTTTCATTTTCAATACATCCCCTTACCTATTTTAAAAATGATATCGCGTGCGCACTTCTCTCTTAGTCGGTCGAAGCTCACATCCGAAAACCCTCATCCCCTTGTACTTGTCTCTCCGTCGGTTGGAAGCTAGCATATAGAAACCCTCGTCTGAAGCCCTCGAGTCTCTCGACTAGTCGAAGCCCGCATCCACAGTGGAAGCCCTCGCCTCTCTACCAGAAGCTCTTGGTCAAAGCCATCTTCTCTCCATGGCCGACGATTGCATTGAAGGTCCCGATTGAGTTGAAGATTTCACAGCCAAAGCTCCCTGTTGCGTCGAAACTCCAGCAGCCAAAGTGCTTTTGCGGAATCAAAGGTATAGTGTTTCAATCATTTAGAATTCCAACTTTTCCAACTCCTTGGTACTCCCACATCTGCTCCCGGCGCAAAGACGAGGTGATTGTGATTGGGTGGAACTCTCACCGGCGTCGATGAATCATAAATCTCATCACCGAATCTTCGCCTTCCCCTATTTTTCGTCGCTGTCAGCTTTGCTGCCGACCCCTCTCTCTCTCTCTATATGTGATGGGGTACCTCCCCTCCGTATATGCTTAACTAGATAGAGCGCCCTCGAGTCGGTCATGGAGGACCATCACCAGAGCTCAGCCTCATCATCATAGAGCCCATTTCATTGCCTTCAGGACTTGAAGGCTTCAGTGAACAGACAACCATGCGGAATTGTCTCTCTCTCTCTCCCTCTCTATTAAACACTCATGTGCCAAATTTGCAAGGTAATTCTGGAAATAGATTTCCATCTTTATACTTGCAATCACAACATTGATTTATAGTGAACCCTCGTATGGGCTATAATCGTATAAATAGTACATGTACCTTAAAATGATAATAATCCCTGCAAGCCTGTAGCTCACTAAAAGTATTATCTTTGTGGCTACCATGCTATCTTCTGGGTCGGTACTCTAAATATTTGCAGGAGCCCGGCCACATATTCTCGCTAGAAGCCTCTCTATGTTCTATATCACAGAACAACTTTACTGAGTGTGGAAAGCTTATGTACATACATATCATGTACTCCTCGTATTCAATCTGTTCAACGATCTCTCTGACAAATGGGGATCACTGTTTGCTTAACCTCACCAATTTGTCAAAAAAGCCTTTGTTCCAGATCTTGATGTCTTGCTCTATTGACTATGCTAGTATTCCATTTACTATTGGATTGTTGTCGACTCCAGAAACGGGTTCCGGATCGGCACCTCAAGAGAAGGTGAAAGATAGAATGGAATATGGGAAAAAGGGAGTGAATCGGAAAACACTCGGAAAGCAATAAAAATCCTCACCTCAGTCCCACACTCACATTGATTCCCGAACTTTCATCTCACGGCGTCGCTCGAGCACCGGAGATGGTTCGGGTCATATGGGAGGAGAGTGAGGAGGAGATGAACTTAGAACATGAATAAAAAGATTGTGTTCGCCAGGAGCCGTGGGCTCTGCTTTATAGAATAAAAGACAAGAAGTTGAATTGACCGTGTGTACCTTAGCGTGGGAGATTGGGATGTGAGTTCAACCTTCTTCTTCTTCGGTCGGCCGATGAAGAAGAGTCCAACCGGTGCTAGCTTGATGAACCTGTGCAACTAGTAGACAAAGAAGACAAGAAAAAAAGTGAAGGGAGGATTAGAACTGAGTGACATGTAGTAACTGTAAAAATAATAACACAAAATGGCAATTGGAAGCATACTCACCGGATTCGGGGTTAGCCCTAACCCTTTTTTTTTGGTTTTTTTATGATGTATGAAATGATGCAAAATTGAATAAAAATGATGCTTAAATATGAACTAAATGATTTGAATGAAGAGTTAGCAAAGCTAATATGAATGGTTAAAGACAACACAACCCAGGCAAAGTGGCAACCGGGTTGGACAGATTCAATGTAAACTGTGCGGCTCTGATACAGAGACCGTAACAAACAGCACCAATGTCAGAATAAAGTGATGTTTGTTTCAAAATAAAGAGGACTCACCGAGGGTGGTTTGAAATGAAGACAAGTTTGCTTGAATCTTATGATAGGTAATCTGAATTTACCTGATAAGCCGGATCTTGGACAGTGAAGTTCTGGAAACTCCCAGCACAATGTTGATGTAGGACGTGCTATGGGCACCACAGATATCTTAATTGAATAATTCATGTTTTAAATAAAAGATGACTCACCGGGGAACAATTTATATGAAGGATGTATAGGCTGAATCCACCATTAAATGTACTGAAATGGACTGAGAAGACGATGACTTGGAAGAGAAGACTTCGGATCTGTCTGTACAGCGCCGATGTTGAAGCCATAACAAGCCGAGGAAATGTCAGAATTGATCTCCGTTTATTGGAGATAAAATATATCTTGATGAATCAAACTTCTTCTTAAGGAAGTCAGGCCATAAAATGACTATAAAGAACTGTAGAAGCCGATGATCAGTAGTGCAGCACGTCAGAGCATAGACCGGCTTCTTCTTCACTTTGGGATGATCTCCGGGCACCGGGACGAAGAGAGGACGATTTGGGGAGGTTGGGACGAGCCAAGGGTGGCTGGAAGAAAAGAATAAGAGTGCTGAAGGATGGGGATGCCTTCTTAGGTCATTCATATGAGTCTCCCTTTATAGGGGATGAAAAACAGGTCAAAAAAATAGCAAGTTTTGATATATCCGATCATAGGTTGGATTTCCTCCATTTAATGTTGCTAATTTTCATCCTGAGGCATCTAGAAACTTACCCAAATGATTGAGAGGGATTGGAAACCATGGATCACCTTCCCCATGTTCAAAATATATCACCACTTGAAGAAGAAACAAATCTGGTTTAAAAATAGCAAGTTTTGATGTATAAGACAACAAGTTGGATTGCCATCATTTGATGATGCTAATTTCAACCATGAAGCTTACATATACTTTACCAAGTGATATGGAGGAATAAAAAGGAAGGTAAGGTCGTGAATTGGTCAGATATGTGCCCAATGGGCCGGGCTTGCATGCAATTGGGCTTGATCGGTGCTGCGTGCGGACAGAACTGCACATCTGACTTCTAAAAAGCGCTGCAGACAAATGGTAGATTGGAATTGAATAACGTTTGTTGGATTGAAAAGAGGACTCATAGAGGAAGGTTATTTATGTTTAAGACTTCTTCATTGGACGTCCACAGAATCCTGTGAAAAATTTCAAATTAGAGGATATGCTGGGAAAAGCATAATCTGGCACACCACCAAGAGTCTCTTGTTTGGCAAACACGGATTTGATTAGAGATCCATAACTCTTCCTTAGATTTCTAGTGAACTCCTTGGCTCTTTTAAAATAATGATTCAACTTGATGTTGATGGTCTAAAAGAGATGTTGCCAATGGAATAAGAGTTTAAACCCTAAATAAGGCCAAATTGGGGTGTCTACAATTGTCTTAGTAAAAATTAACATGAGGGAGATATTGGATTGTCTTGCTCCATTAACTATGGTAGTATTCCATTATTCACACTCTCCAACTTTTTCTCTCTCTCTCTCAAAATAATGCAGGAAAGAGCAGGAGAGGAAAAGAGCAATAAGAAGGGTTCACACAAAATAAAAAGAAGAAGTTTTGGGATTTGTTTCTTGGATTGTAAATTTCTACAAAATAGTGCACTTGTCTTATTCTACCTACAAAATAATAATGACATTTTTTTATTGTTTGAGTGACCGTAAGATATTGTAATTTGGAACAAGGGAGCTTCATGATTGAAATATGTTGAGCTAATACCACTCCCTTGGTGAACAAGATGGCATATACCTCTTGCTTTCTTTCTATAGAAACATTCCTACTTGAGAAGACTCACTCACATGTTTAGAGAAGTGAAATCTCATATTATGGATAGTAACTCATTCTACTTTTGATATATTATTGATCTTTTACCATGTCATCTATATATAGAAAATTTTCTACTAGATGGATAACGAAGCAAAAACTGGAGGTCTAAAGTGAGATGATATATACAATTGTCTTAAAATGAACATGAACAATGACCAAAATTGATTACAGTTTTCCTAATCTTATATTTACAAAGCTAGAATATACAAGTTGAGGACTTCTTAGTTCTCTTTATATACGAGGAAAACAAATCAATGCATGTGATAGTATTGATCATACCATTATTAACAAAGATGAAATCCAGCATTCTTTTGCTATTATTTTTTTTCTAACTTAGTATCATTCATTTAATTGATCATTTTTATCATAGATTCACCTGTCTTTTAATTGGACATTTCATTTGGTAGAACTTTCAAGTTCATTTGATGTTATTATTGTATAATCTTTTCCTGGATATTGTGCAGAAGGAGATTCAAAATGACATATTGAATGCATCTAAATCAAAAATATCATCTGTAGTAGGTTTTCACCAAGTTATTGATCTTCTTTCATCAAAACATAAATTACTTATTGGTCACAACTATTTTTTAGGTACATCTTTTTTCTTAAGAATCATTTTACCGTCTACAAAAGTAACAATTCTCAGGCTTTCTTTTTGTGTAATGCAGATATTGCACTCGTCTATAGCAAATTCATTAGTCCTCTCCCTTTATTGGTAACTGAATTTTCATCTGCACTACACAAAGTCTTTCCACACATAATTGACACCACAACTCTCTTGAGGGTCAACCAGTGATTCAGCCACTAATGAAGAGAACCAGTACTTCTTTGCCATAAGCTTTCTCTAGCTATGCCCACATGTCCTTTCTGCTTCTCATGGTTTTTGTGCTCATGTAAAAATTGAGGCACAAACAAACATAACAGGGTGAGTTCTCAATTTTGGACATGGTTGCTATGTAAGTGAGCTTAACTTTGTCCATAAGCATATTCAGACAGTTCACTTTAATTCTGTTTTACTTGTTGCCATAGTATCATAATTGCATTGGATGTGAAATGATCAATGGTTATTCTGTGTACAGGTTCTAAACCCAGGTTTTGGCTTTCCAGGTCTGGGCAGACAGATGTGCAAATTCTGGTTTAGGTTTCTAGCCATCTAGACAAGAGCTAGGCCATGGTTTGGTTTGGACATATTATGTTTTGTAATGTTCTAGCGAGGCCTGTTTTGCAGTTTTTTTATATGAAAGTAGGGGATTTCTGATGGATCTGTAAGGGGTTGCCTCTAGAATTATGGTGGGTTTCAGCCAGCAAGTTCAATACTTGCCCAGGGGTAAATATAAGAAGTGTATAATCATTTTAATGGAGGTTATACAGTTGATCCTTCTCTATGTTAGAATATTTCATCAGTACATTTAATCGACTGTAAAATTTTATGCTTGTTGCAGTTATGGTTGAATTTTATACTTGCGTATGTCTATAAAGAGCATATATAACAAAATATGTGATATTTTGACATTTCAATTTGTTGGAAGTGGTCAACTTTGTATCATTTTTTTCTTAGTTTTTGCTTTAATTTTATTATTTAAATCAAAAAAATTTAAGTATATATTTATTTTTTAAAATAATATAAATATTTTTATAGTTTAATAATATATTTGATAATAATAAATAATTTTGACTCTAATCAATCAAAGTACCTAACAATGATTTTGATATTGATATTGTATTACCAAACACCTAATATTAATTTTAATATTAATATAGTATTTCCAAACGTCTAAAGAGATTTGATACTATCGCTTTTAATATTGATATTCTATTATCTTGAAATATCAATATCAAAATTTATATTATATCAATTTTGATACTCTAACCAAACAGGCCATTAGTCTTTAAATGGACCTTATACACACATTATTTGGATGTTTTAAAACTTGATTTCCTAAGGTTGTATCATACACGCCTATTTCTCTAAGTACTATAAAGAAATATTATCTTAACATCCAATTGACATATCTTATAGTTATAGTGTGTAATAATCAAAATATAAATTAATTAAATCCATGGCATAGGTAAAAGATCTCATCATAGTCAACAATTTGACTTAGATGATATCCTTTTTCAACTATCTTAGCCTTAAATGTCTCTATTTTCTAATATACTCCAATCTATTCTTTAGTGGTCCATTTATACCTTATGGATACTATACCCTTAGGTGGCTCTATCAAGTTCTAAACTTGATTAGAATAGATAGTGTTTAAATTGAATTTTTTTTCCCATTTTTGAATCAATATCTCATATTGTTTTTATATAGATCTTTGGATCAATATTCTTTTTATCTTATACATCATTTCTTCTATCAAAAATATGTCTCACATATCTCTTAGGTTGAATGGGCACAAGTAAAGACCTATGAATTACCCTTGTGTAATCATAAACTAGTACCTTAACAAAAGTGTCCTTGAGTTATGGGGTTGGAACACCTTCCCTATCCTTCTTAAAGAGGAACTCTTTCTCTAGAAATACATGAGCTGAGTAACATATACCCTTCTTTATAAAGGTGGTATATTTATCATTCATAAGTTTTCTTAGGATATCCCACAAGCCAACACTTCATAGTCTTATATTCTAACTAGTCAGACATTGTGAAACCTTAACTTGCTTAAGGTTAAACTTTAACCCATTTTCATATCCTATAAGGAATAATCAGAATAGACTTAGAATGTACCAATTTAAGATCAAGTGCCTATATTGAGTACTAACCCCTAAATAGACAAAGAAGAATTTTGCAATCATTGTCATTGTCTATAATATGTCCTACACAATATGCCTTCTCATTTTAGATACTCTCATTTTAGCTACTCAATTAAGCTAAAATGTGTAAGAGGTTTTCATTAAAATTAGAACTATGATCCTTCAATTATGTGTGAATTATATACTTAAGTATTTCCCTCCTTGATCTCATCAAAGAGTTCTAATACTCTTTCCATTAATATAATTACTTTATTCTTAATCTCAAATGATTTCTCAAAAGTTTTGGATTTGTACTTCATAAAGTACATATGTCCATACCTAGAGATATCATCTTTGGAAATTAATGAAGTAGAAATACTATTCTTTAACTTTAATAGATATGGGCTAGCATGTATCTAGATGCATTAGTTCTATAAACTCATTAGCCATTTCTCCATGTCTAACAAATGGTGAGTTGGTTATTTTGTCTAATAAAATAAGAATTACATATAATTAATGATTTCAAGTCATTTTTTCTATATGTTTCCATCAAAATGTTACTTCATAAATTTTTTCTTATTAATATGGCTATACTACTAAAGTATAGATTGATCAATATCAATCTTCTTCATCTAAATAGGATTATTCACACATATTATAAAAGTGTACATATCTATGAATAAGCTCTTTATCAAGCTCCCATTAGTAAACACTTTACCAATTATTGTAGAACTATTATCATTTCCATACCATAGAAAAAATCACCATTTATTCAACTAGGAATGAAAACAATGTTCTTTTGTAAAGACAAATCTAGAAGGCTATTTAAATTGTATATTCTACTAGTAATGATGTAACATTTGTGCCATTACATATGTAGGCCAACAATCTCTTTTAAGCATTTATTTACTTGTTATTATCTACAACTCTTTGTAGATTTATGATGCATATTCGGTGTTTCATACTATTATATGCATCCCATGCATCAAATACTATGATATACACATATAATATCTAATACTATTGAGTGTGTATTTAAGACAAGTAAATCTTAATGACTTAGATGTTTGAAACTTCTCAAGCTCCACCTTTGCGTTATGTGAAATACACTTTGCACTTCATCTTCCACTTATCATCATCATGATAGTAGAAGAATGCTATGTTTTATGTGGGTTTTAATCTCTTGAATTACTTCTTTGACTCTTAACTATCTCATTCTATTTTTATCTAATGATATTACTTTTTTCTATTGGTCTCACCAACAAGAAGTATTTAAGATGTATTATTCTTATTTTTTATTTAAACAACTCATCACCATGAGCCACTAATGGATCTAATATCCATCTTTTCATGTTGCCACTACTATTTTTATCTCATAGAGGCTAACATCTAATATAAGGCAAACAACACATCTTTTCAATATTATGAGATAAGATCTTATCTTTTCTCACATCATTAGATAATGTAGAATATACCTACTTCTCAAGTAGGGTAGTTCATAGGTCAACTAAGAGAACAATTATCTTAGTTCTAAATCAATCTAAGAATTGTGAGTCATTAAATTACTTAGCATCGATCATGCTACACTAATGGTGGTTTATCATTATATTCTACAACTAAGATATAATTATATTAACATTACAGATATTCATTAAAATTAAGATGTGGCCTTTCATCCTAATTTATGCTCCCAATAATTTTTAACGAATTTGTATAACCCTCATTATGCAAAGACGAGATATCATGAGAAAATCCTAGTGGGGACTAAGACCCTATTAACTTTATGTTGGTGACCTTGTGGTTGCACAGTAAATCACCCCATACTGAATAGGTAGGCAACTATTGTCAGTTGCAATTCTTAATCATTCAGCATCTAGATTTATGATCTTGTTGTAGCACAACAAACTATAAACTCTAGTTAGGTCAAACTCACTTGTTATGTTATGAGAATGAATTCTTCACACAGCCCTTGTGGTAGCACAACAAAGCCATGCAAATGGTCCACCCCAAAGTTCGGCTAATGCCTTGGCCATGATTACCAATCCCTTGCTGAATGAGTCTTATGGTAGCACAACAAACTCATTCAATCTAAGATTTGCTCATCAAGAACATAACAATGGAAGACTACGTTAGTAATTCTTAATGTCTCACGTTTATCGACCTAATAAAAATAAAAAAAGATTTTGTTTTAGTCTCATCAGTATAGGTGCTATATATAAATATTAATATACCATTGAAATATCATATATTTAGGGTATAACCTATAGCACATAACTACATATTAAGTATGCATTAAAATCATAGGTGATCATGGACTTAGCCCTAATGGGGTGTTTGGTTGTATGATAATTTTTGTACACTTTCATAATAAAAAATTGTATTAAAATAAAAAGTGAACCAACTCATGACATAAAATTATCATGTTTGGAGGGATGTGATAACAAAAAAAGAGTACCCACCATACATGACTAAACAAAGTGGGGGACCACAAGAAAAAAGAAAGAGGTGAGACCCTCTTTTTTGTTTAAGAAGAAAATCACTTTTAAAACATAAAATTGTCATAGTTGCCAAACACTTCTTTTAACAAGTTTCCTTATAATTTTTAAAAATTAAAATTAAAACCTCCATTATCATGCAACCAAACAACCCATAAGCATACACCTAAGGCACCCCTATAGGTGCAAATCCTTCAAAAGCTTGAGTTGGCATGCTCCCACTTCAAAAGGGAGCTTCTCCAAGTGGTCCCGCTCTCCAACCTTCCATGAACCAACTTCTAACTATTACAAGCGCCTTAAAGGTACACAGACCCACAAATGTGCATATCATAATAAGAAACCTTAGTTTTAACCAAGAGGAGTACATAAATGGGAGGAATAGAATGTACAATCAAATTGTATAGAGAGAGAGGAGGCACACATAGGCCTCATTTAATAACATAACTAACACAATTAACCAAGCAATCACAAGCCAAACACATTTAAGTCAATGATCACCTCCATGCACATACAAACATTTGCCGACTCCGAAAATGGGATCCGGATCAGCGCCTCAAGACAAGGTGAAATATAGAATAGGGGAAAGGGAGTGAATCGGAAAACACTCAGAAAGCAATAAAATCCTCACCTCGGTCCCACACTTATATTGATCCCCAAACTTTCATCTCCTGGCGTCGCTCGAGCACCGGAGATGGTTCGGGTCATGTGAGAGGAGAGGGAGGAGTAGAATGACCTAGAACATGAATAAGAGAAGAAGTGGTCACCAGGAACCGCGAGCTCCGCTTTTTGGAATAGAAACAAGAGATGACTGTGTACTTTAGCGTGGGAGATGATGTGTGAGTTTAACCCTTCATCCTCTTCGGCTGGCCGATGAGGAAGAGTCCAATTGGTGCTAGCTTGATAAATTTATGCAACTTAGAACAATAAAATAAGTGAAGGGTTTGATTAGACTTGGAAGAAGTGTAGAAACTGAAAGAGAAAGATAAAAGAAAGAAGCAATCGGAATCGAACTCACTGGATTTGGGGTGAGCTTTAACCCCTTTTTTGTATTTTTAGTTATGTAAAATGATGAAAACTAAGTAAAAGATGTTCTAACAAGTAAATGTACTGAGTTAAGAGAAACTTATGAGATGAAATGACATGAGTTGAAGCCGAGATGATTGAAACTAGCCGGTTCGTGTAGCCTTGCACCCTTCTGGTGCAACTTTGGTGCAGAAAATTATACAGATGACCCCGATGTCAAAATCGAGTGCCGTTTGTTTCTATGGATGGATAACTCAGAGAGGAAGAGATCTCCTGTTGATGACTTCTCTATAATCCATCTTTACAGGCATGCATAAAATCTGTAAGTGAACGGATAGGAAACACAGAACCTGGATGTATGCCCTTGGTGCAACAATCTCCATGGACAGACAGCAAGTTGGAATTGAGTGTCGCTGGTTGCATATGAAAGAGGATGAGGAGAAGAACAATTCTTATGTTGACCACTTTTCCAGTAAAAGCCCTGAATTCTTATGTTGACGTCGGATCAGATTTGAATGTCGGGACGGCCTTAGGAGGGAGCTTGGACGACCTCAAGATGAGCTAGAGCGTGGGTGGTCAACCTTGGGTCATTAGGAATAGCCCTCAATTTATAGAGATGGAGAATAGGTGCAAATTAGGGAAACTGGCCGACCGTGCCACCCTGTTTCAAAGAAGGTGAGGGCACACAGGGCGCACCCTCCACCTGAGGGCATGAAGACTGTGCCCTCACACTTTGGACACGGTCAGTACGCCCTCCCTTTTCTAGGGAGGCGGGGGCACGTTCGGTGTTTCATTACTAAAAATCGTCGGAACCTTCTAAAAATTGCTAAAAATAGGACTTGACAAGATGAACATGCCCCTGACCCGGGGGCATGGTCAAAATAATCGAAACTTAGCAAGGGAAACCTTCCAAAAATTCGGTTTAGAAGGTGTAAGCCGAGGTAATTTTTGGTTTCTGGAAACCGATCACGCTCTCCTCTTTCAAAGGGAGCGAGGGTGCGCAGGGCGCACCCCCACACTGAGGGCGTGGTGACCGCGTCCTCCCATTTCAAGGGGGCGAGGGCGCAGTACACTCTCTCATGTGTGCGTGTTCCGCAGGCCGTAACTTGCAAACAGGATGTCCGATTCGGCTCCTGTTTGTTGCGTTGAGAAGAGGACCTTTGACTGCATCTCCTTAAGTCGGTAAACCAACTGGCATGACTCCCAAGACATTCGCATGGGGCTTTGACTGCTAGTTTACCCTCCCGCGGAAAGCCAAAAATCGAGGCGGTAATCTAGAAAGGCACGGTTTTGGTCGAGGAATCTCAGGTCAACTCGGGATGACTTAAAATGATAACCGAACAAGTCCAGTATGATCATAAAACTTAAAATCATCAAAAAATCCAAGATTAACCTGGTAAACGTGAGACAATCTTCAGAAAAATCAGGAATAACTAGGAAACCCTAAAATCAACAGAAACGGCCGTATGGCCCCGATTGACGACAATGTACGGCTAGCATCGACTCGGATGACCCGAAAAGGCCTGATGATGACCGGAAAGGCCTAACACGTGGTCTGGGATAGCCGTGTCAACACGGATCGAAAAGCCATAACAAAAAGCCGTTATAGACCGACACCTACCGAAATGACTTGTCGGAAACCCCGAATGTTATGGAACACACGCAGAACTCCCGAGACCTTCAAGTATGAGCCACCCAAGGTCAATCATTGAGCAAGCTTCGTGTTTTCACGATTAACGCGCGGCTCTCGCTTGAAGGTTACGACATTACTTCTGAAATCATCGTTCTATTCCCAAATTACGAGGGTCTCCACCAACATCCTTAGCTCATCTCCACAAGGTGATCTGGATTTCGATAACAGTCAGAAAAAGGATATCGCCAATGGAATAAGAGTCTGGGGCTCCGAATCAGGCCAAATTGGTGTGTCTACAACATTCATCACATGAAGATAAAGCGCATACATGATAATTATATGAGATATGTCATACATACCATCATAAAATTATATATTGTAATTTTTGAGATTCTCATTTTCATGTTTGTCAAATTTTTAAAAAATAAATAACCTGAAATGCACATAGAAACAATTTACATGTATATGACAGTCAATACAAAACATTTAAATGTTTCATACTTTTCCAAAGTTGCACAGAACATTAAATTAATGTCCAAATCATAATTCTTCAAAATAACATCTTTTAGAAATAATTTTGGCACTAATTTACCCAATAAAGATTTTAAAACAATTTTAAAACAATTTATAAAATAATTCTATGATAAATAAATTAAAATTTATTTAAAAGGTGCATAAATACTTTATAAATCAATTAAATATATTTAATCATTTTATGAGAATTTTTGATATTTTATTTAGGGCTAAAATAATTTTTAAATAATTTAAATTTTATTTTAAAATTTTATTAACTGGTGGCACATAGTGCCGGCCAATCAGCACTAGCCACAACCCTAGGTGGCCTCAGTGTGGTTCTGTCGCGTACCCCCACAGCTGCACTGACTAACCGGCCACAATGTGTTTGTCTACGCTGCTGCAGACCTTTCGTGCTAGCAAGGGGTAGCCATGTACCCTAGTTGGGTGCTCTGTGGTTCTGCTGCGTACCCTCTTGGCAGCCAGCGAGTCCAAATACTATCCGTACTTGTCTCTTTCACCCGATAAGGACGGAGGTGTCCTGTAGCGTGCTAGAAACCCTTGACAAAGCCTAATTTTTTGGCCATTTTTCAGGGGTCAAACAGAGTCTAAAAATTTCATAAAAATACTCATTGGAATCCTAAAATAACAAGGAATCTATTGGGATATATTTTATCTCATGAAAATTTCTATCCTAAGTGCAATTTATGAAGGAAATAGCCACAACTGTGGAAAACCCTAACTGGCAGGACCTTCCAAATCCGACACCGTCAAGGGTAGTTCAATGCCAAATAAGTTAGGTAAACTTAAGGAAACTCAATTTCCTATCTTCCCATGCCATTAGATGAAGCTATTGGCATCCAAATAGGTAAGTTTATTAACTCCCCTAATTTCAGCCCCTTTTTCAAACATGATCATTTTACCATCTTTCCGAACTTATACTAGACTCTTCGGTTGGCCAAACTTCATGAGATTTGCGGCATTGGAAAGCTCTCATCCATAAGAATCAATTGAATCTAACCACATATAGTTTTATATCTCATACACACTATGGTGATTAAATCAAAACTACTATATACGTAGTTTTGGGAAAGCATGAAACGACATGAAATCATGCCAATTTCAAGTCAACTTTGACCAAGGTTTCAACTCGGCTTTGATACCACTGTAAAGAATCAATCTATGATAGTGTAAAATTTTTGATTCTTTGAAATTACGGTCTTTTCCTTAATCAATACCGAACTAGTAAAATTGGGAACCGAATATGAAGTAGAACGAGAGTACCTCATGAAAATTTCAAAATGTCTCATCATGGATGAAGATATGACATTTCTCCTTATTGAAAATTGTTCAAGTGGATAGTATTTAGTGGTATCCACATGATCTACTTCAATAGACGAGTTCTTCCTTCCTCCAATCCTCAAGAAACCTTCTAGATCCAAGTTTAACCATAGGAGATCACCCTCAGAAGGAGAGAGAAAAAGGATAAGGTGCTTGTGATGTGTTCCAGCCCTATGACTTGTTAAGGTTTGGCTTCATAAGTCATTTATTTATAGAAATTAATTTTTTTTACAAAAACCCTAAACTTCTATAAAATTACGCTCATGCACTCATCATATTGATCAGATCTAATGTATGTGACCCACTAGGCCCAATAGTCAATTTGGTTGAAGCTTTAATTAACTTAAAAGAATATTTTTTTTAAATTAATTCAAAATCGTTATCCGATAACAGTTTTTATGGCTTTTTGATCATTAAGGGTACAAGCCACATTCTATGATTTTAAAGGTCTTTGGAGAGTTAAATAACATTTATTGAGCCTTTCTATCATCAATTATCACTTGGATTTAAATCTTCGTCCATATAATGTCTCAGTCGATCAGGGGTTCGGCATTAGCTATCAACCCCTAAATAATCCGACTCTATGGGAACCTATACTCGGATTTAGATCAATTGGAAAACTCCTTTTTCAATTATTCTAAGTAACTTGGCCACTTATTGAGAGCATTATCCCACAGGGCATTCTTTCTCTCCTATCGAGAGTGAACAATCTCTTGTTGTCTGCTCAATTACTTCCATCGGGTTTCTTTTGCACCCGATATATTAACTATACTAGAACATCAAGTTGGTGATTCATAAGTCAATAATCAAAGTATAAGATATATCTGGTAAGACATCTGTGCTATTGAAATGTAAGAATAACCTAATAGATAGTTTGGTAAAATATAGATCAGGTTTTCTAAGTTAGTTAGTTCAATAAACTCATTCCACTAATGAGCATCTATGTGTGATGTCAATGTCCCCACACTAATGACCAACAAGATCGGTCATCCTCATCACACGAGAAGACATCACACACACTAATCTATCATGATTTTGATTCCTATCTCAAGGATCCTATGATTAGAAATATTTAGATCACCTAACTCTGGATGATTAATTTTTTATCATAATCTCATCATGATTCAATTATCATTGCATGTGATCAAGAACTTTATTACAATGTATGCTTCTAATAAGAGTTAGTAATGAATATTTACCTAATTAATTGAATAAGATATTTCTAGAAATGTTGAATCATATCATATATGATTAACTTGTAGCACATACATTTCTATCACTAAGAAGTGTCTATTAAACATGTGGAGATAAGTCTCATGATTGTAGACCCACTCACTAAGGGACTACCGACTAACATCTTTTGTAGTCATATGATTCAAATGAGTTTTATCAATTCTTTCAATATGTTAGAATCTAGTTGGACACTTATACAGTTATGTAATTGATTCTTCATTGCTATTATGTTCTACTTGTTCTATTTATATACAATTCAGTATTAGATTTCAAATATGTAGAATGTAAACAAAAGTGGTGACTAATGAATAAACATTAAGTACATATTAATTTATTTGGTTAGCCATGTAAAGTGTTCAATTATTGAAAAGTTGGTGACATGTGATACATAGAAGGTGATGTATGATTGAATGTATTTACTGTTATGACCCTTACCATTTGGCTTACTTTGACTTGGGCAATTCGGGTTCCATCTACTAGAGACAATATGCTAGTTTTCTATTTAATCACATACATGCATATCTATTTTCTCGTTCAAGTCAAAGCTTGTGGCATTAAATATTTTAGTCATTTTCAAAATTATACATATCTATGTTATATGTATGATTCAAAGAGAAGATTTGATGTATATAGAACAAGATGGATCAAGTGAGAGAATGTTAAGTTTATCTTGACATTTTTTGTATGATCCACTTGTTATTGGACTTAACATGCACATTATTAGGTCTAAAAACTATATTATAGTTTATTGGGCCTAATCTTTTATTGGGCTCGTGACCAACTATGTACAAAATTTTAATCCTAATCAAACTCAGATTAGTCACTCCTCTTTTTATAAGCACATACAGGGCTATGACTTCCAATGTAGTTACGCATACAATCTCAACAGAGAAAATCAGAGAGTCATTTAGAGGAACGAGCGATTTCAATCTAGTTGATCTTTCATGGTGTTCTTATTCTACATTACAATGAAGTTTGAATTATAGTCAAGTATTATAATCTCCAACAATTACCACCAAGAAGGGACAATTGCATTAGATCACAACTCGAATGACCTCCAAAAAGAAACCACAACATATTTTCTCACAACGTAGATAACCTCTGGATAGAATAAAATTTAATTAACGACCGGATATGAAGCTGTGGCGAAGGCAACAACCACAGTTGTGCGCACCGCATCTATCTAACCTCTTCCGGAAAAAAGGTGAGCGGTTGCTTGGATGACTATTCTTGCTAACTTCTAAGATCCCATAGGTGGAATAAAGAATATAAATCATTTATTCTAAGCAAACAAGCTCTATCCATATGAGTCCCTGGCGACCGGAACGGTGCCCGTACGTCACCACCCTCCGAATGGGGCGCGGCTGTTGCCGCCGCCGGTCTCTTCCGGATCTATCCGTATTAAGTGTAGGTGAGAACTGAGCAGAGTATAGATTAGTTCACCGGATTTTATATCTATCCGAGAGAGAGAGAGAGATAGACCAACAGATGCCTACTAAAAGACACAGGATGACACACGTTAGAGCTTATCCATGACAATAAGACGTACGTGACAACGGACAAAGGATGTAGTAAATGTTATTCAAATTTGAGTGGATCAAAATCACTGTTGTTCACGCTTTCATTATTTAATAAATCTAGAAAAGTTCAATTAATAAGACAACACTAGATCAATTTACATTAGAGTTCAAAATGAACCTTTTATAAAACTTGTGATTGATTTAAACTCATTTTTAAAAATTAAATTTAAAGTCAGATTATGATACTCATTCTAAATTTAAATTTCGGTTAATTTTTAAATATGTATATTTTATTTTTAAAAAAAATTAAATAACAAATCGAACTGTTCAAGAGTTTATAGAATCGAGCTGAGGTCGGTTGAAACTCTGCACGGATCTAATCTCTCCCTCCCTCTCGCTCTCTCTCTCTATCTCTTGCAAGAAGCTTGTTGGTGATTTTATGGAGCTACTTGTCCAACGCATCCCTCAAGGAGACGCGCGTCGAATTCCTTGTTAAACATGCTCCTTGAGACGTATTAGCGCAACTTGAAGCCGATCGAAGGGACGCTGTTCATGCATGCGTGCCGTGTAGGAGGTCTTCTAAAGCGACGCGGCGCCGTTGCCTTCCAAGACAAGCGGGAGGTTGCACGCAAGCAAGATACCGTCTGTCTCTCCTGCTGATCGGCACACCCTGCTTCGTCGCCTGCCTTCAAAGCTCACTGATCAACCCGCCTGTATCTGTGTATTTATATATCTAGCCGTTGTGGGGGCGAAGAGACGACTGTCCGGCGAGCTCTCTTGATCTCCCCTGCGACACGGCCGGTACGTAGCGTAGGCACTCCCTTTTTTTTCAATGGCGGGGATTCGGACGGTGTGCCTGCTCGCATGCTTCGTGGTGGCGTCCTCGGATGGCGTGATCAGCAGAGCCGACTTCCCGGAGGGGTTCGTCTTCGGGACGGCATCTTCGGCTTATCAGGTCTGCGCCCGGTGCATTCATTTCCATCTCTACCTCTCTCTTCCACCCCCAATTTAATCTTCTTCTTCTTCTTCTTCTTCTTCTTCTTCTTCTTCTTCTTCTTCTTCTTCTTCTTCTTCTTCTCACCGATTTGCCTGCTGGGTTATTTCCAGTTTGAAGGGGCCGTGGACGAAGGGAATAAAGGGAGGAGCATATGGGACACCTTCACCAGACACCCATGTCAGTGCTTTTATAAGATATGGTTGCTATCTTCCTCTTACAATGCCTAGCATATAAGATGGTTCCTCTGATGGTGCGCGTGCTTGTTCAGGGAGAATTATGGACTTCAGCAATGCCGACGTCGCTGTGGATCAGTACCACCGTTTCAAGGTAAGATTATATATATATATATATATATATGAAGTTCAAGTCACTTCAAGAAATCTTCTTAGAGAGTTTTTTGTGACCTCTTATATTTTGACATTAAATACTCATCTTGTCATGTATTAAAACTAGATATTGTCATGCATTTAATGTTAAAATGTGAGGGACCTCGAGGACTTCCTCAGAAGATCTCCTGAGGTGAACCGAACTCATATATATGTGTGCACGTGTGTATACACATCGAGATCGAGATAGAGATCGAGATCGAGAGAGAGGGAGGGACAATTTTCATCTTAGGTTCGACTCTCTTGAAATGAGAACCATACAGTCACCTAAATCATCTCGCACCTAACCATTTCTATGTTACTAACTATATACATATTTTATAATATTTTAGAGTTGTTAATAACTCAAAAATAGTACATTTAATAACTATATACATCACTTTGTAATTATAGAAATAAATCAGTAATCAAAAAAATTTATTAAGTGGCCGGGAGATATGTGTCTCTCTCTGATTAATAATCGAGAAGCATTCATTCTTTGGACATATGAGATGATCTGCACTTTATCTCTTTAGCAAAAAGAATTTTCTTTATTTACACATAAATATCTAAAGTTTTTTTTAGATATGTTCTATGCTAAAGATAAATTTTTTGAATTTCATAGTGATTATGTTAAGGAAAGAAGTGAGACTCCTCGAAGTGATTACACAGGGCATCTATGCACCACCTCCGCTAAGCAAAGATAATTGTACTAAGAATTGTTTTTCTTTATTAAACTTCTATTATATAAAAATTACTTATTTAAAAGTAAATTTATTTTTGGATTTTAAATAAGGAGTTTTTTGTAAAATACATGAAAAACAAAAGTTGTAGATCACGTGATTAATATGACTTTACAACCATAATATATTATTATTTTGGTTTCCACGGCTCATATATATAATTTAAAATAAGAACTATTATTTCAAAATATAATATTTTACGTCAACCCGAATAAATAGAAACATTATAAAATGAAATTGGTGCAATTAAAAAAAACACACACACACACACCCAACCAAACAGACAGTCCAAAATGAAAGTAGGTGGAATTAGATAGTTGCATCATTCTCAGGCGCCTGACGAGGAATAGAGCAAGTTGTGATGAGATGTGTCTTATATGATCGTGTGGTCCAGATTGTCTGAAGAGATCCACACAAGTAGTGGATATCACATATGTATCTTATTTGTTACACCTCATACATGTTTCGAGGGATTCTGGCTCGCTTATTGTTCATGGGGTGTTTGGTTGCATGATAATTGAGATTTTTATTTTAATTTTTAAAAATTGTAAGAAAACTTGTTAAAAGAGGTGTTTGACAACCATGACAATTTTATGTTTTGAAAGTGATTTTCTTCTTAAACAAAAAAAGAAGGTCTCACCTCTTTCTTTTTTCTTGTGGTCCCCCACTTTATTTGGTCATGTGCCGTGGTTACTCTTTTTTGTAATCACATCCCTCCAAACATGATAATTTTATGTCATGAGTTGGTTTACTTTTTATTTTAATACAATTTTTTATCATGAAAGTGTACAAAAAATTATCATGCAACCAAACACCCCATTAGATGTCAGAATCACATTCTGCCAATGAAAGCCACCTGCCACAGAATTAAGTAAGGGACTATATTTCAAAGTGAGCATTTGCTAATCTGAAACATTAAAATTTTTTTCCAAAAGAGTCTGTTATTGAAAAGATACTATGCAAATTTTAGGAAAGTTGTTACAAATGTTTAGTACTTTACTAATATGTGTGGCTATTTGTTTTAACAACAGATGACTGTCTACAACCTTCAGAAAATAAAATTAAATAAAGAATATAAAACAAAGCACCCCCATGGCTGGCGAAGCATGATCTTCCATGCGGAGGAAGACTTAAGATTTTTATACGTGGGATCACGTTGTTCTTTATAAAAAAATTTCAAAATTATAAAAATTTAATAAAAATTATAAAAATACCAATAAATCTTCAAAACTAAGTCAGGCTCCTTAACTCACAAACTATACATATGTCTGCCATTACTTCCACATACGTCCTGCCTGCCAACCACATTTCTTACTCATAACTTTTTAAACTCTACAATAATATGTGGATCTATAGGATGGAGATGCTCTCATATTCAAACACAAAAATACAAGTGATCTATCAATATAATAAACAGACAACATTGATGGGGGTGTTTTGGTGAAAACTTGACTTTTTGTAACAAATTTTGTTAAAAAAAGTGTTCAACAATCATTATAAAAAAATTAAAGAGATTTCTTTATTAGACCAAAATGATGTGATTCTCATCTTTTTTTTAATTATACATGATCCCTTACCATATCTCACCCAACAAGATTATCTTATATCCATCTTTTACTAAATTAAATTTATTTTAATAAAATTCTCATCATGAAATTATATAAAATTTATTGTCAAATAAAACTTCTTATTAGCAAGATTTAAGTAGGTCTTAGGCATTACTATGTCAGACTCGTTTAACAAGAGGGGATCCGCATCCTCTGCTATATGATGATTGTAGAGTTTCTCCATTTCAAAAAGGCTATCCGAGTTAGAAATTTTCTTAGATACCCCTAATTACTTTTCTTTGTATACATAGAAATATTAGTATATCACGTTACTTGGCTAACTAGGGGTGAGCATTATTTGGTTCAAACCAAAAAACCAAACCCAACCGAAGGCTTCGGTTTGGTTCGGTTCGGGTTGAAGGCCGGGGATAAATGGTTTGTCAAACTGAACCGAATTGTTTAAGTTAAGCGGTTTGGTTTGATTTGTCATCACACGTAGATCAAACCAACCGTTAAACCGAATCAACCCGTTAAAGTCATTCAAATTAATTGGATTTAGTTAAATCGTGTGTTTGTAATAAGTTTAAATATATTATATACTTGTTTAGTTTGATGTCTATGTTTGAGAGATATTTAAATAGACTTTATTTGATTCCAATTTGAACTTTGTTTTTAAAAAGTTATGCTTACAAATTATTTATAGGCAATTCTATTTAAAATTAGAAAATGCTCATTAAGTAAAGTAAACCATGCCCATTGAAGGCCCAAATTGTAGATCAAACTGAATCTAGTTCGATTTGGTCTTGTTCGGTTTAAAGATTTTGTAGTTTAGTTTGGTTCAGTTTCAAGACTCAGTTCAATTTGATTTGGTATCTAAAAAAAGTTTAATAAACAAAACCAGACCAGACCATACTCACCCCGGCGACTAACCATGCAATCTGGTCGTAAGAGACCTTGGAATGGATGCCGCTGGTTCTCCAAATCCTGGTCAAGAATCTTCGTAAAGATCTTGTAACAAAATTTGTTACAAAACCTTCCACAATCATTATAAAATGTTTTTAGAGAGATTTATTTCTTACACAAAAAATTGTGATTCCCATCTTCTTTTTCGTTATGCACAGTCTTCGCTATTTCTCTTTTCACATCTTACTGAACGTGATAATTTTATATTTTGATGGGCTTGAAATTTTTTTATTACAAATTTTTATCAAGAAAGTATATAAAAATTTATTATGCAATATATACGAGGGTCTCACGCATTTGTCTGACCTGTTTTAACTAAAGAGGATCCACGATTCCGCATTCTCTGCTATATCGTGATTGTAGAGTTTCTCTCTGTCATAAAGGCTGTCCTGGTTTGGTTTCATGTTTTCTTGGATACCCCCAATATTCCATTGTTCATATAGGGATATCACCTTCCTCAGCTTACCATACATTTTGGTCATGGAAGAACAGGGCGATGTGAGCTTGATGAAGGACCTGGGAATGGACGCCTACAGGTTCTCCATATCCTGGTCGAGGATCTTCCCAGGTAAGCGGCGGCGTGGGCACAGCTCTGTATCCCTCTTCTGATCTATTCACATATATATATATATATATATATATATATATATATTCCTTTTCCGATCGCCGTGGAGCTTGTTTTCGCCACCAGATGGAACAGGGGAACCCAATCAAGAAGGAATAGCCTACTACAACAACCTGATCAACGCGCTTCGGGAGAAAGGTTTGGTACAAAATCTCCTCTCTCTCTCTCTCTCTCTCTGCTCGGTACTGATTAGCGCGCAGCTCGAAATCGGCTGACCTCTTCTGTCCAGGGATACAGCCCTACGCAACGTTATACCACTGGGATCTGCCACAGGAGCTTGAAGACAGATACGGTGGATGGCTGAACAGGCAAATCGTGTAAGAACAGACCCTTCTTGTTGGGACAACCGGTGGAAGGGGATGTCGTTTAGGAGGGCAGCAGATCCCTCCACGACTGGTGGAGCAGGCAGCTTTCATCCATCTTACAGCGGAGGTGGGGGTCACCTTATCGTTCAGTGAGACGGCCCCCACCTCTTTGCAAGGGAGGTGAATGAATGATATCCCCTCGAACGAAACATCTCATTGGTGAAAAGAATAGTCACAGTTTCTAATTAAAAACGATCACAATTTTTAAGTCACTTAAAGGATAGTTCAGTAATTGTTGTTCGATTAATTATTATTAAAAAAGATTGAATTGTTACTGTCAATAAAAATTACATTAAGTTCAGAGTGCTATTAAGATGTTGATAATGGTTCAATCTGTTCAGTAAAGAGTTAACGAGTTAGTAAGACGTCAATAATGATTCAGTCTTTTTCGATAACGAGTTAACGTGTTAGTGAATTGTTATCGATAGATACTAAAAAGTACTAAACCGTTACTGATGTTTACTAACTCGTTATTAAAAAAACTGAATTATTATCGATATCTTACTAATTCACTACCGAACTTAATACAACTCGTTAAGTTGTTTAGTCTTTTTCGATAACAATTTATTGAATTGTTACTGAACCATCACTTAAATGATTTAAGAATTGTGGTCGATTAAAAAACTATTCTCTCCACCTAAAGATTAAGGTGATTCGGATTCTATTCCCGCGACTAGTCGGTGAAAGGGAACTCACGGCCTTAATCATCTGCTCACAACAGTGCAGACTTCGAGCGCTTTGCATACACCTGCTTCGAGGCCTTCGGCGACAGGGTGACGTACTGGATCACCTTCAACGAGCCCCATAACTTCGCCGTGCAGGGGTACGACATGGGCGTTCAAGCTCCCGGGAGGTGCTCCATCCTCTCGCATATGTTCTGCCGAGAGGGCAAGTCCTCGACTGAACCCTATCTGGTGGCGCACAACATCCTCCTGGCGCATGCGGCCGCCTTTCGCACGTACCAGCGCCATTTCAAGGCGAGCCGTCCACCAAGCCTGAGGTACAAGGTTTGGATCCGTGCCAAAAGAGAGAGCGAAATGACAGGTTGGTTCTTGTGCAGAAGTCTCAAGAGGGGTTCGTCGGCATAGCTCTGGACTCCAAATGGTATGAACCAGCGAGCGGGAATCACAGAGATACCGCTGCCGCGCGCAGAGCCATGGACTTCGAGCTGGGATGGTAACTACCCTAGCTACGACGTTAACACTAGATGATAACACGAGGAAAATAACTAGCTGGGGGTGCAAACAGAGTCTGAAATTTTGAATTTCTTATGGTTATTCCGATAGTTTATTGAAACTAGAATAGGATTCAGTCAATGTTATATTCATTTTGTTTGTTTGATAAAATTTTAATACGGTTCTTTGAAGTTAATTTTATAATAAAAAAAAGTAGATAAACTATAAAAATTGTGGTATATAAAGTGTTAATAAAAGTACAAATAAAATCTTAAAGTTAGTATATCAGTTGTTTATAGTTAATAATATTTATTAACTTATTTTTATTTACTTTTAAAATTGACACATTTTTATTCTGGTAGTAGAAGTAAAATTAGAGTGAAATGGAAATTACATAATTCTGATTTAATTAATCACTTAAACTCTTTTGGAATCAGAATAACAAATAGTTCTAGCACCAAATCCAGCGCCCAGGCCCTTTGCAACCCTAAATTAATCCAAGGTGGCATTTGTTTTGGCTTAAATTACAAATTATTTAAATTTTGTCTAACTTGGTGGCAAAAGTAAGTACTTAATTTGATTATGATATTTAAATATTAATTAATTTAATATTTTTTAAGATACACTATATGTTACTTTTTCTCTCCGAAAGATTACATGTGAAACAAAAGGTGAAATCATACAACTTTTTTTAAGAAAATTTTTAAATACAAGAGATATGATTAGAGGTTAGCGAAGACAAAAGAGTAAACGGTTTAACTTCATCATCCTCTTGTCAAATCAGAAGCCACCAATAAAAACAGCCCCCAAGTTTGCTTGACGTGGGTGCTCCTCTCAACTTGGGTTTGACACGAGATCTATTGGAAGCAGGTTTCTGGATCCCTTGTTCTTCGGGCGATATCCTCACTCGATGCAGCGTTTAGTAGGCAGAAGACTGCCCACTTTCTCAGGAGAGATGTCTAAGATGGTAGTTAATTCACTGGACTTCGTCGGCATAAACCACTATACATCACTATATGTGCGAAATGACAGAGTCAACATCAAGAAATTCATTTTCGACGATGCTTCAACAGATGCAGGCATAATAAAATCACGTACGTAAGGAGTCAAGAGAACCTCCTAGCTTGTTCACCTTTCTATTCTTTTTCTTTTTTCCTTTTCTTTGCACTGACAGATAATTGTCTTAAACAGCTCGTCGAGATGGGAAGATGATAGGGGAAACGGTACGTGTGTATTCAATTCCTATAAAACTCCTCTGTTCTCTTCACCAGACACGCTCACACTTCACTGACACACGGTTCTTCCAGGCTGCCTCGCACTGGCTGTATATTGTTCCTTGGGGTATCCGCAAATTGATGGGATATATCAAGGACAACTATGGAAATCCCAGTGTCCTCATAACAGAGAATGGTGAGTTCAAATTTTGTGTCTCGTGGTTTACCATGGCGCATGTACGTGCATAGTTAATTAACTGAGAATCTGCGATAAATTGCTGTAGGTATGGATGATCTGAATAGTCCGTTTATCACGCAAGAAAGAGCATTGAAGGACGAGCGAAGGATAAAATATCACAGTGACTATCTTTCACACTTGTCTGCCGCAATCAGGTAGGTACTTTTGACATGTAGCTACACCTCATATATTGAATGCTGCATCTTAAGTTTCTGATAAGTGGCTTTTAGTGATAGCTAGTTTGAGGAGAATGACACCATCTCCAACGGTTGTAGAGTCTTCATTGGTGTTGTAACCATGGTTGACTAAGAACAAAGAGCATACATCTTTATTGAGTGTAGCTCCACCTGAGGGGAGTCCCTCAGCCCCTCTCACAAAGGGGTTGATGGAGAATTGATGGGATAGTGATTTAATGTCACTATCCAAGATTCTGTGACCGCAATATTATCTCATAATGCATCCCAATGTCATCTTTTTTGCCAGACCAGCCTACATTGAGGGAGCGAAGAGAAGAAAAATAGTTCAACTTTAGTTAATATAATGTATTTGGGAGATGTTTATTGGTGAGAATAATTTAACACAAAAATATCATTACATTCATTATATGTATCCAAATGAAAATGTTGGGGAGTCCTCGTGTTACATGAGTGTAGTAAATATGTAACAAAGATGAAGATATTTCTCAGATGCGATGTATCACATATAAACTATATTCATGTGGTACTAAATAAATACGAGTTTCTACCTAAAAGACGGTCTTAGATAAAGAAGTTAGTTCGTACTGCCGCATAAAAATTAGTTTAAAATTTTTTAGAAATAAATAAAGTTTCAAGAAATATAAGAAAGAAATATTTTCAGAAAGATGAGAATATATACTTGTAATATTGGGACTTATACAAAAAATTTATAAAAACTTGTTGATGATACCAATGGAAAAAAGATTAATAGTATTTGTATTAAAAAATTAAATTGATAAAAAGTAAATAAATAAGAAACATATGTCATAAAGTATGATACATAGGAAAGAAGAATATATGCACTTGAGATTTAGTGAAAACCCGAGAATAGAGAGGTTGAAGTTACTTTGGACGGAAATATCTTCGCACCAGCTACTCAATTTAAAAAAATTGGATTCAATCTTACATATGGACAGAGAATGTGATGATGATGTCAACCATATGATCAAAGTGGATTACCTGAAATGGAGATAGGCGACATGGATTCTATGCCACGATAGAATTCTTCTAAAAATGAAAAAAAATTTCTATCACATAGTTATAAGACCTGTCATGATCTACAGTAGTGAGTATTAAGACAATTAAGAAGAAACTTATTGCCAAATTGAGTATAGTTGAAATGCGGATGTTATGATGGATGTGTGGGGTTGATAGAATCCGCAATGAGTGCATAAGAAATCAAGTGAGAGTTGCAAGAATCGAGAATATTATTAAGGAGGAAAGACACTATTGATTTAGACATTTCAGGTAGGACTCTCTCGAGGTGTCTGTCAGACTAGTTGAGACTCTGAGGTTGTCAGCACAGAAGAGGCAAAGAGGTAAGCTTAAGTTAACTTGGCGTAGATGTATCTAATATGACGAATGAATTAGGTATACGAGAAGAGTTAACGAAAAACCATGGAAAATAGAAAAGACGTATCCATATAGTCGTGGGACTGAAGCTTTGAGTTTGAGTTTGATATAGGAAAGAGGAATAGAAATGAAGTAGGTATCATATCATTGTTGATGAATTATTGAATGATGGAGTGGGGCTAGCAAAAAAAGTAGAACATATAATTATTATGATAAAAATAATTATGTAAAAGAGATAATTAATATAGATAGTGTATATACTTCGTAAAGTAGATTAAGAAATGAGGCTAAGAAAGAGTTTTTAGAGGATATGAATGACCTTACTGAGAATATTTCAAATGATAGAAATTGAAATTTCTTGATCATGCCAATGCAAGTAAGAATTCCAATTGCCTCTAGCTAGACTACACGCGTGAAATGACTCTTCAAAATCAATATCAAATTCTTAACAACACTCCTTGGTAACTAATCCAGAGATTTGTTCCCTCTCACCACTCCTTGCTCATTCAACTTATTCTTGAACACCTATTTTCTTCTTATAAACTGGGTGGTCTTCATGACAAGAAATGATAAACCACACATCATTCCTTTGAAATTGATTTAGTTGCACATGCATTGCTTAGAGCCATGATTCATCTTACAATTTTTCATCATTGCCTTGAGGTTCAATTTGAAATACTAGTTTAAGATAGTCACACTCCATCACTCTTTCAAGTCAACTTCATGACCCCTTTTTTTAGAGTGGACTTTTAAGATGGTCTTTCAGGGTAACTTGCTTTCACTTTCTACATACTTTGGGTCCATGTTCTCTTTGCTTTTCCTACAAACTTCGGAGTAGGATGGCACTATTTTATTTCATCTTTGTCATCTAGTTCTTAATGGTTGCACTGATGCTCCCTACAAACTCATCATCGTTGCCAAAACCAACATTAGTCTTTGTCAAAAGAAATTTGACTCATCAACAATAACATGTAAAACTTTCTATACAACGACAGTAGGGGCATCAATTGATTAGGCTTTGGCTGGGCTGGCCCAACCCCGCTTCAACCCAAATATTAAAAGCCAACCCAAGCCCGTTTTAAAAGCTATGGACTTGTAATTAGGAGTGTCAATGGGTGTGTTTGGATCGTATCCACAAAGATCCGGATCCAAACTCAATGAAAATAATCCAAATCCAAATCCAAAATAAAATTTGATGATCTTTCGGATCAGGTCATTGACCTGGATCCGAAGTGATGTTCAGGCTTCGGGTCCCCTATTAAGATCTCTACAGCCTCAACGACTTCTGGGTGTCGACTGGCTGGATCTCTCTGCCAGGTTCAAGGAGAAGCTTCTAGGCGCCAGCGGTTCGACATGGTATATGGAGGTCTCTACCATCTCAAGCCTCTCTCCTCCAGGAGGAGCACCGCCGTGGAGCCAGGGCGAGGGAGAGAGGCCCCGGTGTCGTGTCGCTACTGTCGATGAACGCCGTCGCTGCCCCGGTGTCACCGCCGAAGAGGCCGGCGCTTCCAATTGCCAGCGAGTTCATGAGGTCTTGCGGTGGGCCTCATTCTCCCATGGCCCGCAGCCAAAGGCCACTGGTAGGAAGTCCGCCACCATAGGAGCCGGCAGGAAAGAAGGGACCCTGAAGCCGCCTGTGATCCGTCTTGGTGGTCGGATAGCTGTAGCATCATGCCATGGAAGGGCTTGTTCTGGTGTGCCAACCCATCGTGGGGATGCTGCAACAGCTCTCGGAACCCCAGCTCGGTTGGCAGAACACACGAAGAAGGGTGACAAAAAAGCGTCCTCACCATGCGCTGGGTGGAAGGTCGACGGCGCGCTGGTTGCGGTGATGAGCCGATCAATTTGTGCTGCTAGAGCGCCGCTGCCGCCACCCTTCTCTTCCTCCTTCGATTAGGGCCTCGGACGCTCTCCCCATCCCTATTTGCCACAGCAACTGGGCCTTCATTCCCCTCTTCTTCCTTGCCGCTTACTACCTTATGCACTGGTGGCGGAAGAAGAGGCGCCTGCAAGCCCTCCTGCTTCGCACGTGGGGGAGCAAGGTTTCGTGGAGGAGGAGCAGAGGCGGGGGCACCTGGAAGCCGCCGCCGCGGGCTGTCGGCCAGGTTGGGCACTCTCCATTCCCGAAACGACAGCAGGAACACCACCATCTCGGGACCCAGTCGCCCCCGCCAGTGCTACCCGGCATCCATGTTGCTCCCAGCGGCACTCTCCATTCCCACGGCGAGCACGAAGGGGGAGGATGCAGCCGTCGCCTCTTGAGGGAGCCCGGACAGGAAGAAAAGAATCGGGCCCTATGGGTTTAGGGAACCCGAAGTTTATATCCCGAAAACTTACCTTCGGGTTTTATTCCCCCCCCCCAACGGCCAGCCCGAACTCATCCTCGTATCCTCCCGGGTTTGCCGTTAAACGCTCGAACCCACTAAACTTTTTACGTCCTTGTCTGATTTTCGGATTCCCTACATCCATTTTACTTGTAATGCACCAAACCCATAAAAACCCATAGACCTATTCATTTGCTCCATCGGCAGATGACGTTATGCTGTTTGGGATATGATATTGCATAAGTATTGCAGCAGCGCACTGCAAGCTGCGGCTAGCAACATCTCCCCTATCTCTATTATTAAAATAATTATATTTATTAATATACTAAATATTCTTAAAAATTAAATATTATATAAAATATTAACATTATGTTTAGAAACTGTAATTATACATGATAAATTTTTAATTAATATATTTATAATTTATAACATGTATAAATAATTTGTAAAAGTCACACTCAAAAAATATTTTTTAAATAATTATTCAAACATAGCAAATGGGATATTTAGATATCTTTTTTCATAAAAACTAAAATTATGTAAAATATTTTTATCAATTTTATTTTGCATACAACTCTATGGACTTTTGATATAAAAGAAGTCACAATAAAGTTTAATAATAAAGTATCAATTATGTTAGAATATGTAAGTTATGATACAATATAGAAATTACTTATAAATTTAAATATCAAAATAAGAGATAATAATTTTAAATATGGAATTAATTAATTGTGTCCATGATCATTACTGAAAATTTTTTTACAATTGTGTTCTAAAATATTTTAAATTTTTTTTACATCCAACCAAACAGATAAAAATATTTTTGCAAAACTCTGTGTACCAAACAAAATGCGTATTTCATATATTTTGAAAAACCAATTCCATGTAAAGCATTTTCATCATTTTGCCAAATAGACAACTGCTACTAAAGTCTTTCTAATTTTTTATTATTTTTAATATTTTATGTAAATATCTTATAAAAATTTTATAAAATATATTTTACTATTTTTATATTATATATATGCTAGATACTTAAAATATTTAAAAAATAACTATAATCAGTTAAAATAAAAAATTTAAAATTATTTGTCTAGTTTAATCATTTTTAAATTTTAATATGAATTCATATAATCAAATTCGAATAGGAATTAAAATTTAATTTTTTCTATCCCTTCTTTATATCAAGTATATTTAGTGAATGAATTAAAATTTAAGTTGGCTTTCTTACAAGCAAAAATTATTGTTATCTTAATCAAAATCGTTAAAACTTTAGAAAGAAGCGAGACCACAATATCATTAGTTCTTGATTATTTTGGACTTTTACTGTAAAAAATTAAAATAGATAATATGTCACAAATTTTTTTTAAAAATGCACAACAACACTGTGACACATGTGGAAAGAACAAAAATCACAAAAATAATTAAATATGTTATTTTAATCTAGTAATGATTTAAATTTCAATTTGCATACCTTGCGCTGATAACATGATCTTTTCAATTAAAAATTTATTTATATTTATATGCAAATAAAAATAAAGTATTTTTAAAATAATTGATGTATAATTTATCATAAAATATTTTGAACTTTGTAACTGTAAAATGTTAAAAAAAATTTATTTTATAAAAATTAATTTAATATTATGTATAAGATTATTTATTTTTGAAATAAAAATTGTTAATATATATATACTTATTTAAATTATTATATTCATGTATTTGCATTGCACATTGGAGCAGTTTTCCATGAGTGTTACATCTCTAAGCACCAAGTTGAGTCCACATATCAATTCTATGGTCAAACATTTTTACCACTCCAATCAAACGGATTTCGTGGGCCAACCCCCCAAGCCCATTTAGCCCAATCGACTTCTTGATGGGTTGAACACCAGCCCAACGGACTAGAAAAAGAAACCCATTTCCAATCCATCATGGGCCTGCCAATGGGCTTAAACATAAGCCAAACTCATTTCACTCAAAAACTCTACAAGTTCTAAAGCCCGAAAAGTATCCGAGGAAAATTCTTTATCACTTTTAGGACTTGTCTTGTATCAAAAAAATTTGGGAATAAACCTGATTTATCTCCTAAATTTAAAAGATAAATCAGAGTTATTCTCAAGTTATCCCAATACCAAATAGCCCCTTAAAGTCAAACATATTGAGACTTTCTTTGACGTAGTTAAGAATAAAACATTTTATATCAAATGGCAAGAAGGAAGATATGATGAGCTTCTCATCGTTCAGTTGACTGATTGACGGTTTCCATTCGGGTAGTGGTGTAGCCACGTAATTTCTGTCAATCCTCTTAGGAGAAGGTCGGTCCAATAAAGGTGCATCTTGGAAACACTACATATTATAGAAAAATGGAGTTTTCAATTTTGGGTCCTAATTTATTTTTACTTTTAGATATTATCGTTCAAATAAATTATTTTTTAATCCCAAAACTGTCGGTCTTAAATTTTTTACTCCCATCCATTTTTATTCCATTTTTACTCTCATTTACTCAATCACCTCCCTCTCCAACAAAACCCCTTCCCCAACGTGCCAACAGAATATGTATGTCAACTTTCTATAGCATCTACTTATCAATTAGTTAATATGACGTTTACCCTTTGCTGAATAATTAATTATGTGTAATTATCATTTTTTTTTCACCAGTGAATTCCATGTATGATACTATTCTCACTCATCTTTCACTTTTACAATAAATTATATATTAAAATATATATTAGAGAGCTAAAAATAGAAATTATCGTATGAGATAAAAAAGCAACAAATATGAAGACCATCTCGCTTCTATTTTTATTTTGATAAGAAATTTTCTATAAATCTACATTTCTTATGACTGTTAAATTAAGTACCCTTCTTACCATGTTCATTTACACCAGGAACATATTTCTATATTAAAAAAATATTTTTAAAGATTTTGGATTCCATTTCTTATAATTATATATATATTAAATATGATCACATAAAAGTTGAAATTTTACTGTTTTGGAATTATTATGTTTCTAAAAATAACTTTCTACTATCGGAAAACTCTTGAAACAACACTAATTTAATTGTTTCTTTAATTTTTATGAAATACTCTTGTCTGATACCATCTTTTTCTTTTTTCTCCAATACCCACTTTACCTCTAGAAAAAAAGAGAATATATTTTTACAAAATTTAAAATATCTAACTAATGATATTTTAGAGATATTTTTATATGACGGTACTCATTTTTAAAACACATGGTGGTACCAATTGATCCATGAAATTTGGAAATTGGATCTGAATAAATCAGGTGTTGCAGTATTATTGAGTAGAAAATGCTTTAAAAAATTAGATGAGAAGAACATCATTGGCACCTTGGGGTGGAGGGGTAAAATTGGAAGTCACACGTGGAATCTGCTAAAACTAACGGTGTTAGATGAAAAAAGGGGCAGAAGGTGTAACATTTGAATTTTGGGACTAGAAAATAAAGTGTTAGAGATATGGGACTAGGAAATAAATTAGCCACATGACGCAGGGGTGGAAGTTGATTTCTCCTAAAAAAAATCAGTCGGCCATTGCATAGCAACATGCAAATTTTATTTTCATCAAGCTTTGCACTCGTTAGAATACATATTTCTCTCAAACAATAAACAATGATTATAATCACAAGCCATAAGTTATAGTCATCCTAAAAAATCATAGGGGAAATCTTATGGGGTGTTTGGTTGCATGATAATGGAAGTTTTTATTTTAATTTTTAAAAATTGTAAGAAAACTTGTTAAAAGAGGTGTTTGGCAACCATGATAATTTTATGTTTTGAAAGTGATTTTCATATTAAACAAAAAAAGAGTGTCTCACCTCTTTCTTTTTTCTTGTGGTCCCCCACTTTGTTATGTCATGTGTGATAGTTACTATTTTTTGTTATTACATCCCTCCAAACATGATAATTTTATGTCATGAGTTGGTTCACTTTTTATTTTAATACAATTTTTTATCATGAAAGTGTACAAAAAATTATCATGCAACCAAACACCTCATTAATATCTTATATATGATTATGTAGATTTATTTAAGAAATTTATTATGTCATTTGTCCTTTTTAGGACAATGGATATAAAAAATACGTGATAAAAGGGTCCAAGGTACATCCGCCTAAAGTTAAAAGAAATGAGTTCTTTAGGCCTGGGTAGGTGCCTAGGTAGCACTTCAGGAATTATGATCTTATCAAGGGAAATACTTAGGTGCCGTTTGGTACGGGGATAACTTAGAGATAAATCTGGGTTATCCTCAAAATTTTGGGGATACCCCAAGTTTATCCCCTAAATTTTGGGGATAAACCATGTTTATCCCCAAGTTATCCCCAAACCAAACAGGCCCTTAGGCCTTGTTTGGTATGAGGATAACCTAGGATAAACTTGGTTTATCCTTAATCCCTTGTTTGGTACACACTAAAAAATGAATTTAACCTGGATTAAGTTAATCCAGGTTATCCTCAAAATTAAGGATAAGTACAGGGATAAATCATCCCACTTAGTAATTGGGATATCTTACTCCCAAAATGATATTTGGAGGATACGATGCCCCAGCTCCGTTTGGCCGGGCGGGGAGCGCGCACCGCGGGGGGGGGGGTGAGGTAGCGGCGGCGGTGGCGGGACGGGGATGCGCGGCGGCGGGAAGTGGCGGGGCTTGGACGGCCGGCGGCGTCGTCGGTTCCGAACGAACCGGAGACGGTGGTGCTTCGCCGCCCGACGATCCCGGCCGGGCAACGCGCCGCCGCCATCACCCTTCCTCCCGGCGGGGCTCCGCCGTCGTCGGCTTCCGGAGGAGGAGGAGGAGGGGGCTGTCCGGGCCTGCATCTTCTTGTCAGAGGAGAACAACGGAGAGGCGGGCGGAGGCGGGCCGGGGCAACTCTGTCGGGGGCGGACGGAGAGGGGATGAAGGAGCTTGTGACGGCGGCGGTCGGAGGGGCGGGGGCGTCTGTCGTCCGGGAGGGGGGCTGCTGAGCGTCGTGGCCACCGCGGGGGGGGGGGGGGGGGGGGCTCGTCGTCCGGCGTCGTCCGGCGGGGGGGAGCGGGTGGGGGGAGAGACCGCCGGGGGGGTGGGGGTGCCGTACGTGGGAGGGGGGCTCGCCGGGGGGGAGACCGCCGGGGGTGGGGGTGCCGTCGTGGGAGGGGGGGCGAACCGCCGGGGGGGGGCACCGTCCGTCGGTCCAGGGGGGGAGGTGCTCTGTCCGCCGGAAATAAATTTTTTATTAATATTATAGTAATTTTTATATTTTTTTGATTAAATCAGTTTAAATAATTTGGTTTAGTTTAAATCGGTTTAGAGATTTTTCAAATTGAACCAAGTCGAAAGGGATCCCAAACAGAACCAAATCGAACCGAATGAGCTAGTTCGGTTTGATTTCTCAGTTTGAACCGTTTTGTGCCCACCCCTAGCCGGGAAGGAGGGGCGGGGAGCGGCTCCGCAGGGAGCACCGTCCGTCTCCGTCCGCCGGGTTCTGTCCGAAGGGGGGCGGGCTGAGCTCCGTCCGCGTTTAAACTTATTTTTATTTATATACTTAAATAATATTTTATATTTATTATATAAATGTGTAAATGAGTTAAGCTATTTATGAATATGTTATGAATAATAGAATAAGGTAATATAAAAATTAAAGATAAAAATATAAAAATTTAAAGTTATCCTCGAATTTATTGTTAACATGCCAAACATAGGATAGGATTATCCCTAAACCTATCCTAAGTCAAGCCAAACATAATGAGGATAGGGTCAACCACACGGATTGGTTTATCCCTATCCTCATCAATTTTATCCCGATACCAAACGACGCCTTAGGATTTGGGAACATGGTTCCGTGTTCACCCTAGGAGATTAAATGAAATGAAGAACCTTTAATTTTTGCTAAAAGTTTCAGCAGTTCCACCTAATAACCATGCTCTTATTTTTGCTAAAATTTTTTTTTTCTTGTTAGGCTAGCTGGTGTAAAACTTAAACGTGCATAAACTCTAATATGTTTAGCTGGATAAAAATATGAATCGTACATATAATATTTTCAATTTATATAGAATCATCTTGGTGATTTTGAGGCTTGCTCACTTAACTTAGCATGGCTACAGTAGTCAATTAATCTATTGGTCAATTTTGGGCCACACATGCCCGTACTTAATAACCACCCTATCTAGATAATCCCTTCAACCTTGTTATTTTGTCCAGGTTCTCTGTGAAGAACCTAGGTTGGTGTGAACAACAGTCTATACAAGCCCATTTCACGACCAATCCTGTGTTGTTAAACATTAATTAATATGTAGAACACAAAAAATGCATGTATTTTTACTTCCAACTTGGATACGAATTATCAACTGTAGCCAATTTTCTGTCTCACTGGAATGTATCTTGAGCAAGTTGCTTGTAGTTTCATTTGGATATTTCCTGATCTAACTTGTTGAAACACTACAGGGAGGATGGCTGTGATGTTAAAGGCTACTTCGTGTGGTCACTGCTGGACAACTGGGAATGGAACTCAGGTTACACAGTGAGATTTGGTCTGTACTATGTTGACTACAAGAAGAACCTCACAAGAATTCCAAAAGCATCTGTGGCATGGTTCAAAAATGTCCTAAAGAAAGAAACTAAGAACATCATGTAAATGGCAATTCTTCAGTAAATAGATTCATTCAATTCATCATCGTAGAAGAATCAAATTCAAGTGTATCATGTATTTATACACTTCGGAAGCCTGTATACATATAAGACTATTGTATGTGGTGTATGGACAACAGTACTTAGTTACCATACAATTCTTAAGTGGCAAGAAAACTTTTTGAATAAGGCAAACAAAACAAAGATTGAGGGATGTTCAAAAATACTAATAATTTCAATAAAATATGTGAATTTGGTCCAATCTTATCAAGTCAAGAGAACTAAATTTGTGGCCAGCCACCTCCTCTCCTCTCTCTCTCTCTCTCTCTCTCTCTCTCTCGATCTCTCTCTCAAGCATGTTTCTCCATGGTGGAGATTCATCTGAGATGAGTCAAAAAGTTCAACATGTAAGAGAATACATCTGTGGAGAAAGTTCATATAGGTACTACTAGAAGCCATACACTTATGTGGCTTGGAGAGCATAGAACCTCCTATGCTTGTTCTTCTCTGGTTTTGGGAATTGGTTGAATCCCACAAAGATATTCGATATAATCAAATCTAATTTTTGGTTTTTAGTGTTCGGTTCCGATTAAAACTACTATCATGATATTCAAGGAATCAAAAATATTTGCTGCCATAGAACTATTTCTTAAAATATTGACTGTAGCACACCCCAATATCGGGACACCTAAGTAGTACATGAAGCCAATGGCCGCAATGGCTTTCAAAAAATAAACTAAAATTTGGACTTGGCAACCACTTTAAAGGAGAGCTAGGTAGCCTCTTAATAGGGTGCTTGGTAGTCTCTTAATAGGGCGAAGCTCCAAAATGTGCGTATGCAACCAACATCCGGTTCTCCAATAAAAATACTAAATATTATTTATGAAAGCAATAGTTTGAGCTTCACAACTAAGCAAAAGTGGCATGTCTACACCCTAAAACTTTTAAAAAGAGGGATCATATGAACAGAGTCCACTATGCCTCTGTCAAAAGGTTTATCATGTCTGTTATGCTATGTACATAGCTTGATATGACACATGCTCTAAATATTATAAACACATATCAAGCAGAGCTAAGTGAGAGTTACTAATTGCTGTGAAATGCATCATTATGTACTTGAGGAGGGCTAAAGATGTACTTCTAGTATATGGAGAAGAGGACTTGAAGCTTCATGGTTTTATAGACTCAAGCTTCCAGTCAATTAGGAAAGTCAACATTAGATTACATGTTTACCTTGAATGATGGTGCAGTGTACTAGAAGTATTCCAAGTAGGAAAACTTTGCAACTTCTAGAATTCAAGTAAAATAAATAGCTATTACAAATACTATTTAATAAGCTATCTGCATGAAAAAGTTCATCTCGTATTGGGAGTTGTACTTTCTATCTATAATCATATGCTATTGTTTTGCGAAAACAAGAAGCTATTGCATATTCAATGAAGTTGATGTCTCGTCATTAGTCTAAACACTTCTATGGTGATACCATATTATCCAAAAGATATCAACTTATGAAGATGCAATTTAAGATAGACTATCTTCTATTACTAACATTGCATATCTATTGATTAAGGTGTTAACTCAAAGTGTGTTTAACGTTACCTTGAGTTGATAGAGATCATATAAATAAATGATTAACTTTATTGCAAATAGGAGATTGATAAAATTGTATGTCATATAAGTCAATCATATATTGATATGATTTGATATTTATTGAAATATCTTAATTCAATTAATTGGTATTTATTTATTACTTGCACAAATTAGATGTGTATATCGTAATAAGTCTTTATCCATAAGCACAGAGGCAAAGGTGTAATTTATAGAGATTTGGGATTTATGAAAAATTTTAAATTCTCTATAAATATCCAATGGTTTTAGCTAAATCCTATCAAGTCAAGAGTAAAAACCATGTCATAAGCCTTCTCTCTTTGGAACATGTCTATGGGTGATGGAGCTCTATTTGCGGAGAGTTCTCGAGCCCAGTGCAAAGGGAGATTCTATTGTAGATGAAATTCGTGTGAATACTCCTAAAGACGGGATGCTTTAAAGGTTTGAAGAGCTTAATAAGTTCTTCTTCTTCTTCTTCTTCTTCTTCTTCTTCTTCTTCTTCTTCTTCTTCTTCTTTGTTTTTCAAGGGATTATATAAATCCCTATACTCGTAAAGATCAGTTTTTGGTGAGCTACAAAAGTTGGTGATTATGTCATGTTCAAACAGACACATGAATTTAGAGATTTTGTGAAATCTCCGTTTATGGAGAGAATTGAAACCTAGTAAAATATTTAGAATATGGTTAATGAGATTGCCTAATATTTCCTAATGATTACATGCTTCGAACGGCGGTGGAGGAAGAGGATTTGCAAAATTTCCAATGATCTAGGGTTCTGCATGGTTATGCGACAGCACACAATTTCTACCTAATTTCTCAATAATTTATAACATTTTATAAAGGTATACATACATATTTTGAAACATCATGTGATGAGGATTCCATATTATATTTTTAAAGAATTTTTGGCTACTCGAATAAGGAGTTATCCTAGATGGAAGATGGTGATTTATATTTAGAAATTAACACACTACCCCCCTTATCCCCTTTTTCTGGTCCATCTAGAATTTTCTTGGTAATAAGGTAGGATGAGTTAGAATCACTATTGGACACGGATTTTAATTTGTATTTTAGAGGAAATTTTGGCATCTGGGATAGGGAGTTTTCTCTCGTGAAAGACGGGTGTCCTGTACACCAGTTTGACGACGCCACCCTATTTTATTTTCATTTTTCCCAGTTGATTTTAATTTTTTCTAGAAATAAAGCTGAGTTTTATGGATCTGAGTCTGATTTGGACCCAAATTCGGATCCGGCTGCGACGAATCTGTGGCCAGCACACGCGCTGGTGCATGGGGGTTGGCTTATGAGCAGCTGGAGGCTTGCACACCCAGCGGGACACATGGGCAGACGACTGGTAGCGTTGTTGGCTAGAGCGCGCAATGCACTGCCTCAAATGTATTTTTATTGATTTTAAGTTGTTTAAAATCATAGAAAAGTTGGAGACATTCCCAAAAACTCTATAAAATTTTACAATATTGTTTGACAAGTTATAACGTGTTTAATGACTCGCTAGATGATATTAAGACTTACTGGCATGAATATATTCATAGTTAAGTTTTAAAATTATTTTAAAAGTTTAACTTAATTAATTAATTTTTTAAAATGATATTATTCAAACTAGAAATTACGATATTAATTTTTGACTTTTCACCGTTTTGAGATTGCATAAAATGTTTTAAATATAGTTTATATGTGCTTGTTTATTTCACATAGATTGTTTATGCCCTGTTTGGTAACAGTATTAAGCACCTGTATTGATATCAGTTTTAAAACTGATATTGATACTCTGTATTAATAGGTGTTTGGATATCACTATTAATTTTAAGATTGATAGTTAAAAAAAATATCAAAAACAATACAGCTCAAGACCTGTATTGAAATCATTGGCCGACCCTCCCCGAGTCTCTCCCCGCCGTCGCCCCCCTCGCGGCAGACGCTCCCCCCGCGACCGCGGATGCCTATGCCTTCCCCCCGAGTCCCCCCCGTCGCCCCCTCTCCCCCGCGGCGCACGGCGGTCGCCCCGCCCCCTCCGCCCCCCCCCCGCTCCCCCCGCGGCGACGGCGGCCGTCTTCCCCGAGTCCCCCCCGTCGCCCCCCCTCCCCCGCGGCGGACGGCGGCCGTCGCCCCCCCCCCGCTCCCCCCGTGGCGGTCCGCTGCGGCCGTCTGCCCGAGCGCCCCCGTGCGCCCCCCACGTTTGACATCGCCTCCCGCCGCGCCTCCGCCGCGCGGCAACCGCCATCGCCGCCACCCTCGGCCGCCCACCCGCGGCGGCGCCCGTCGGCCGCTCTTACCGCCTCCCGCGGTCGTGCCTCCCGCCCAGCCGCGGCAGCCGCCGCCCTCGTCCCCTTGGTCGCCGCTCGCCCTGTCGCCGCGACGTCTCCCCGCACCCCCCACCGTTGACCTCGTGACCCGCGGCGCCGTGCCTCGCCACCCCGCCGCCTTGATCCCCCCGGCCGTTTCCCTATGCGAGAGTGCCGCGCCCGCGCGCCGCGGCGTTAGCCCCGCCGGCCGCGCGACCACGCGCCTCGTCGTGTGCGCAACCGCGGCCTCACCGGCCGCCCCATCGTCGTGCCCCCGCACCAGCCAGCCATCGCCCCCCCTGGCCACTCGCCACCCTCGGCCCCCGCCATCAGCCGCCGCGGCGTTGGCAGCCCGCGCGATGCCGACCGCCGTTGCCGACCGCCGTTGCCGGCCACCTTCTGCCGCCGCGAAGCCACCTTCGTCCGCCCGCGCGCCGTGCGCGTCGCCGCCGCCGGCCCCTCGGCGGCGACCGCCCGCGGACCACGGACCCCCCCCCCCGCGGACCGCAGACGCCTCCCCTCCGCGGCCGTGCCCCCCTCCCCCCGAGTCCCCCCCGTCGCCCCCTCTCCCCCGCGGAAGACGGCGGTCGCCCCCCCCCGCAGAGCAACTGGAGCCCGCGGACACCGTATTCGGGAAAGTCTCGTGTAATACCAAACACTTCAAAATTCGATACTGTCAATTTTAATATTGATATTTCAACTTCAAAAAATATCAATATCAATATTAATACAATATCATTTATAATACTCTAAACAAACAGGGTGTTATATATTATTTTCATGTTATTTATTTCATGAGAAATTAGACAAACATAGAATTTGGAATTTAAAAATAATAAATCATATTTTTATGGCATAAAGTTAATATCATAATAATATCATGTATTCGCACTATGTATGTGTGATGTTTGATTGTGTGAATGAATGGAGATCATGAGCTTAGGATTTAATTATCATGTGATAGATGTTAATTATTTGGTTGTGTTTAATTGGGGCCCTACATGTCTCCTCTCTCTTTTCAATTTTGATTGCATATTCTACCTCCCTCCATTAATATACTCTCCTTGGTTAAAATTAAAATTTCTTATTAAATTTTGTACATTTGTGGTTGTACGTACCCTTAAGCAACTTATAATGACAAAATTGATCATGGTGGAGGAGAGATCAAGACCAGATGGAAAAGCATTCTTCCAGAAGTAAAGACACACCTACATCGACATCAGATGCCAACTCCTTTAGTTGCATACCATTTTGTCTTCGATGTTGCATGTTTAGAGTTAAGTCCATGATCATCCATTTTATTTCTTACATATGTGATATGGGTGTGTGCTACAAGTTATACCTTAGGCATATGATATTCTAAAGGTATTATATATACTTAGCACATATTATTGATGAGATTATAATAAAATCTCTCCTCTTTTAATTAGGTTGTTAAACATGGGACATTAAGAATGACTTACATAGCATTCCATTGTTATGTATCGATGAGCCAATCTTAAATTAGATGGACTTGTTGTGCTACCACAAGGCCCATTCAGCATAGTATTGGAGATCATGGTCAAGGCATTGGCCAAATTTTGAGGTGGACCATTTGCATGACTTTGTTGTGCTACCACAAAGGCTATGTGAAGAATCCATTCCCATAACATAATAAGCGGGTTTGACCTAACTAGGGTATATGGCTCATTGTGCTAACACAAGGTCATAACTCTAGAAGAATAGAGACTAGATGACTAAGAGATGCAACTGGCAATAGTTGTCGACCTATTATACATGGGGTGATTTGTTGTGCTACCACAATATCATCACCATAAAGTTAATATGGTTTTAATCCCCACTAGAATTTCATCGTGATATCTCTTCTTTGTACAATGAGGGTTATACAAATTTTTCGAAAATTAGTGAGAGCATAAATTTTAATGAAAGATCATATCTTAATTTTAAATGAATGTTTGTAATATTACATTAATAAAATTATATTTATGTTGTAAAATATGATGATAAACTACATTGTAAAACATACTAGATGCCAAGTAGTTTAATAGCTCACACTTCTTATACTAGTTAAGAACTAAGAGAATTGTTCCCATAGTTGACCAATTAACTATCCTATATTAGAAGTAGGTGCCTCTTAAACTATCTAATGATATTAGAGAAGATAAGCTCTTATCTCATAATATAGTATAAAAAAAGGATGCATCATTTGTCTTGTACTAGATGTTAGCCTCTATGAGATATAAATTATAGAGACAATATGAAAAGATATATATGAGATTCATCATGGCTCATGGTAATGAGATAATTAAAAATAAATTATAATAATACATTTTCAATACTTTTTAATGGTGTGACCAATAGAAAGAAGTAAAATCATTAGATAGAAATAGAAATAGATAGTTAAAAGTCAAAGAAAGAGGTTAATATGAAAAAAACTCAAATAAGACATAGCATTCTTTTACTATGATGATGATGGTTTGTGAAAAAGGAAGTGCAAAGTGCATTGCACATAATACAAAGGGAACTTGAGAAGCTTCATGTATCTAACTCATTGATATTTGCTTATTTTAAATATACACTTAATAGTATTAAATACTATGTGTATATCATAGTATTAGATACTAGAGATGCATTTCTTGGTATGAGATACTTGATATACATCTTATATCTACAAGGAGTTATAGATGATGACAAGTAAATGAAAGCTTAATAAAGAAGATGTTTAGTTATATATGAAATGGTGCAAAAGTTGCATCATTACTAGTAGGAGATACAATTCTTTAATAACCATATGGAGATGTCTTAATAATTAAGATTGTTATCATATCCTTCTACAAGAACATTTTCTATATTTTCTATTTGAATAAATGATGATTTATTTTGAGCATTGGAAATGATAGATGTTCTAAGATATTGAATGGTAAAGTGTTTGCTAGTGGGAGTTTAATAAATTATTTAGTCATATTAGATATGTAAGCTTTCATGATATGTGTGAATACTTTTCTTAAAAGGAATGAGTTGACCTAGATTAATTTATTCTTTAGCTTAATGTAGACATGAGAAATGGTTTAATGAGTTGTTAGAACTTATACATCTAGGTGTATGTTAGCCCTATCTATTAAGGCTAAAGCAGAATATTTCTATTGCATTACTTTCAAAGATGATGTCTCTAGGTATGAATATATGTATTTAATGAAGTGCAAATCCAGAACCTTTGAAAAATTATTTAAGATTAAGAATAGAGATACTAATGAAAATAGTATTAGAACTCTTTAATAAGATTAAGGATGGGGAATACTTAAGTTCATAATTCAAACATAATTGAAAGATAATAGAATCTAATTTTAATAGACACCACTTTACGCATTTTATCTTAATTGAGTAGCTAAACTAAAAAACTATATTGTGTAGGGCATAATACATATAATGACAACCTTTGCAAAATCTTTAATTGTCTATTTAAGCTTAAGTGATCTATATAACCACTTTATCTTAAATTGATAACTTATAATTCTATTCTGACTATTCTTTATAGGATATGAAAGGGGGTTAAAACTTGACTTTAAGTAAGTTAAAATTTTGGAATCTTTGCCTGGTAAAGAAATATAACCTTAACTAGTCATAATACAAGACTATGAAATGTTGGCTTGTGGGATATTCTTAAGAAAACTTATGGATTTTGAATATATCACCCTTCAGAATAAGGGTATATGTTTCTCAACTCACTATATTTCTAGAGAAAATTCCTTCTTAAGAAAGATATTGGGAGCAAGATATATATAAAAAATGTTCTAGTCTCATAACTTGGGGGCACTTCTAAGGTATTCATTAATAATTACACTTAGCAATTTAAAGGTCTTTACTTATATCCATTCAACCTAAGAGATATGTGGGACAATCTTTAATGGAAGAAATGAGGCACAAGATATTAAGGATATTGATCCTAATATATTTATAAAAGTAATAAAAGATATTGACTCTAAAATGGGAAGACAATAAATTCTTATATAAACTCTAACTATTCAATCAAGTTTAGAACTTGATCGATGCACCTAATGATATGGTACCCATAAGGTGTAAATGGATCACTAAAAGATAGATTGGAGTGATTGGAATGTAAAGACCTTCAATGCAAGGATGGTTGAAAATGATATCATTTAAGTCAAATAGTTAGCTATAATAAGACTTTTTTTACTTATGTCATAGATTAATCCATTCAGATTTTGGAATTTGATTATTGTACACTATGACTATAAGATATGTCAATGGGATGTTGAAATAGTGTTCCTCTATGGTATTTTGAGAAACAAGTGCATATGATACAACCTCAAGGACTTAGGTCCCAATAACATTCAAATAGAGTGTGTATAAGGTCTATTTATTGATTGAAATAAAACTTTCCATAGTTGGTGTAGAAGCTTTAATGAGATTAAATCCTATGACTTCGCTGGGATTGAAAAGGAGCCTTATGTATTCAAAAAGGTAAGTGGGAGTGTTATTACTTCTTCTACATTTTATATGGATGACGTATTACTCATTAAAAATGAAGTAGGTATGTTATCATAAGTGAGTCTAACTATCAAATTAATCCTCCAACGTAGTATGGGTTTTAAAATCTATGGAGATAGATCTTAAAGGTTGTTTGGCTTTACCCAGTTAACGTACATAGTCAACATAATCAAAGGGTTCGACGTGGCAAACTCTAAGATAGGTTTCTTACCTATGTAGTGTGGAGTTGATCTATCTAATGATAGGTCTTTATAGACTTCTTGAGAGATAAAGAGAGCACATAAGTAGAGCCTTTATACTTTTGCCGTAAGGTCTATCATATATGTGATGCTACATACATGACGTGATTAATACCCTAAATGTTATGAGCATTCATCAGGCAAATCTAGGTGAGAGTTACTGGATAGTTTAGAGATATATCCTTTTAATACTTGAGAAGTACTAAGGATGTATCTCTATACAATAGAGAATAAAACTTGAATTCTTGTAGTTTTATAAAACAAGCTTCTAGTTAGATAAGTCCGATAACAAGAGAATATAATGGTGGTGTAGTGAGTTAGAAAAGTTTCATGCTCATTGTAAATTCTACAACTAGTGTATAGGAACTTATATAATGACTGCACATTGCTTAAGAAGCAGTTTAGATGAAGATATTCATCTAAAATATGAGCTTGTCTCAACCTTTTATGAAAGTGTAACATTATTTTATAAAAATAATGGGGTAGAGCCCATGTCTCATCGAAAGTTTAAAACTTCTTTAGTAATACTAAAAAATTACAGAGATTGTAGCTCATAGAGATATAATTAAAGATAGACTATCTATCGCTAATAATATTACAGATCTATTAATTGAAGCAATTATTCAAAGAGTGTTTGAGCTTCACCTCGAGCTGATAGAGATCAACCAGATGAGTGATTGAGTTTAGTGCAAGTGAGAGATTAATAAAAATATATACCCTAAAAGTCAATCATATATGATATGATTTGACATTTCTATAAATATTTGATTTAATTAATTAGACAAATCTTCATTAATATCTCTTATTAGATGCGTACATTATAATGAAGTCATTGATCACATGTAATGATATTGAATCATGATAAGATCATGATAATGAGAATAATCATCTAGAGATATGTGTTCTAAATATTCCTAGTCATAAGATCCTGAGAATAGGACATCAAGGATCTGAATAAACTAGTGTATGTGATGTCTTCTCATAAGATGATGGTGATCGATCTCATTAGTTATTAATGTACAGACATTGAGATATATGTATAGGTGCTCACAGTAGAATAAATCCACTGAACATATATGACTTAGAAAACATGAATGATATCTTACTAAACTGTCAATCAGGGTTTTCTATCATCATTGTTGCATGGTAGGACTTTTGATATGAGTTTACAAAGATGCTTTGTTGGGTGGACCTTGTGTTTTGACCATTTACTTATGGATCACCATTTAGATGGTCCAATATAGTGATGTATCGGGTATAAAGAAAATATGATGAAAGCAATTGTGCAGACAATAAGGAATCATTCACTCTCGGTAAGTGAGAGTGAATATCTTATGAGATAGTACTCTAAATTCCTAGAAATGGTAGATAGGATAATTGGAAATGGAGGTTTCCAATTGATCATATTTCGAGTACAAGATCTTATAGAGTTAGTTTACTAAGGAGTTGATAGTCAATGATGTACTCTTTTTTGACTAGGACATTTAATAGATGATAGTTTATATCTATGTAGTAACTGATGATAGAAATGCTCAATGGAGATAATATTATCCCCATAGCCATTTGAGATCACAGGATTTGACTTGTACCCTTCATAATTGGTAAGTCGATTAATTTGTTATAAGATAATAAATTTAATTAAATTAAATAGAATTATTTGATTTTAATTAGGCCTCAACCAAATAGGCTATTGGGATTAATGGATCACATACATAAGGACTTATTCATAAGTACAAGGGTAATGACATAATTTATAGAGATTTGGGTTTTTATGAAAAATTTTAAATTCTCTATAAATAATAATAGTTTCAGCCAAACCGTATCTAGCCAAGAGTGAAAATCACATTCTCAGACTCCTCCCTACCTCCTCCTCTCTATGGAAGGCGTCAATGGATGATGGAGCCACATTAAGAGTTCTCGAGGCTGGTGCAAAGAGAGAACCTGACGTGGATAAATTTTGATTAATCTATTATAAGATAATAGATTTAATTAAATTAAATAGAATTGTTCGATTTTAATTAGGCCTCAACTAAATAGGCTATTGGGACTAGTGGATCACATACATAAGGACTTATTAAGTACAAGGGTAATGACATAATTTATGGAGATTTGGGTTTTTATGAAAATTTTTAAATTCTCTATAAATATTAATAGTTTCAGGCAAACCCTATCTAGCCATTGATAGAAATGTATGTCCTATAAGCCAATCATATATGATATGATTTGACATTTCTAGATATATCTTATTCAATTAATTAGGCAAATCTTCATTATAAGCTTTTATTAGATGCGAATATCATAATGAATTCCTTGATTAAATACAATGATGATTAAATCATGATGAGATCATGATAATGAGATTGATCATCTAGAGGTATTTGATCTAAATGTTCCTAGTCATAAGATACTTGATATGGGACATCAAGGATCCGGATAGACTAATGTATGTGATGTCTTTTCATGTGATGAGGACGACCGATCTCATTGGTCATTAGTGTGGAGACACTGAGATACACATACAGGTGCTCATTAGTTGAATGAGTTCACTGAACTGACCGAATTAGAAATCCTGAATGGTATCTTACCGAATTGTCTATCAGGGTTTTCTATCATCACGGTTGCATGGTTGGACCTCTCACCTGAGTCGCCAAAGATGTCTTGTTGGGTGGAACTTGTGCTTTGACCATTGACTTATGGATTATCATTTAGATGGTCTAGTATAGCGATGGATCGGGTACAAGGAAAACGCGATGGAGGCAATTGAGCGGACAACAAGGGATCGTCCACTCTTAGTAAGTGAGAGTGAATGTCCTATGGGATAGTAGTCAAAATCCCTGGCCATGGTAGATAGGATAATTGAAAAAGGAGTTTTCCAATTAATCAAATTCTGAGTACAGAATCCTATAGAGTTGGTACACTAAGGAGTTGAGAGTCAAGTAGACACGCAATTTTGGCCTAGTTGAAGAGCTTAAATTCTTGTTTTCATGAGTAATATTTGAGTAACCTTTCAAGGGAACCATGTTTTCCAGAAAAATTAAGCTTTTCGGCACATTTTGAAGAAGATCAATAGGCGTTGACTAGGGTCAAAGCCCCTTGTATATAGGGCACCTGGCGCCCTGTATATAGGGCACCAGGCGCCCTGTATATAGGGCACCTGGCACCCTGTATATAGAGCACCAGGCGCCCTACTTATGGGGCACCTGCACCTGGTCTGACTGACTGGACATATCGATGGGACAGTTCTGCAGATAAAGTTGCCCTCTTCTTGCCTATAAAAGGACCCCCATTTGGAGGCTTTAGGACAGACCAAGGGCGTCTCCCAAACCCCCTCATCCACCACAACACTCTCAAGGCCTTACAACCCATCTCCAAGTTCTCAAACCGTTCCAAAACCCTCTCCCAAAAACCCCAAAAACCTGCAGTTTCCTTCTTCAGAAATATGATTTTTCTCCGACTTTGAGGGCCTCTACTCTCCATTTCCCTTACATCTAGTGCCAAAACACTCTTCCATTAGCTTCACTTGAGTATTGTCTGCTTGAAGAAGTCCTTCTTTCATCTTGGAGGTCTTCCTACACTCCAGGGCGACGCCACGAAGAAGGGAAGAAAATCTGCTGAAACCAGTCCCTGGTGCCCCATAAATAGGGCGCTTTGACTTTGGTCAACGCGTCCCATCAAGGGGACACCTGCAGCAGGCGCCCCATATATGGGGCACTAGCAGGGGCAGACCCCGTTTTGCATTTTTTTGAGTTTTTTTATCTTTCTGGTCGATCTTTTACTCCCCCCTTTCATTTTAACTTTCATTAACATGTTATTTAGCATGCATTAAGCCACTCATTTGCATTTTCATGCATATTTAAATCTTCCAAATAGAAGTTGGTATTTAGTCCCAATTCGGTCAGTTCCTTCCCTCTTTCATGTTTACATTTGAATTTGAGCATGATTCTGCACTGTCACGAGAACTAATGATCTTTTCACTTGTTTCTATGTTTTCATATGGACATTTGTAGGTAAATCCGGCCGAGGCGGAGCTTCAACCGGATCAAAGAGGAAGGACTCACTAAGCTCTCTTCTTTCGGCCGGCCGAAAGAGGAGAAGTCGGAACCCAACAATCTCCCCGCTTCCAAAGGTACGACGGTCACTTTCATTCTCCATTTCATTTCTTTTCATTCTATTATATTTTGGGGCCTCTGGCTCCTGGCGACCACAACCACTAACATCCCATCCACCAAGACCCCAAAGCAAGTGTAGGGGCCGGAAGAGGGAGATCTACGGATATCCCGTTTCGGGTGCTTACACCTTTTGGCGACCACGGTGGGACCGACTTTGCTTTAGTGAGATCCTATTTTCTTTCCTAAGAATGTCCATTTGAAAAGCATGTTTACTTTCATTTCCATGTGAGTCATTTCCATTTCCTTACATTGTTGCTTGTTTACATTGCTTACTACTTTCTTTGAAGTATCATCTACTTTTCTTCAAGTTTACTTGCCCTCCCTTTATCTTTTTAAAAGCATGGCAATCTGATTTTTAGCTTTGTTTATCATCTTATTTCAATTTAGTATCTTGAAGATCATCCTATTTCATGCCTTGACAAATATGCTTGCCTATTTCCTTCCATGTCTAATTCCGTTCTAGTAAATTTGCTAAGCATTTCTAGTCAAGGTTAAGTGCTCCTTTCCATTTTATTTTTTATTTTATATTATCTCATTGTCTTGTTTACTTGCTTCCTACAACATCTCATTAATCATTGTATGCTTTTATTTTCTTCTTGCTTGCTCTTTATTCCTTGACATTTCACTCGCATTTAGTTTGCATTGGGGTTTCGGCTCCTTAGGTCATCCGAGAAGGGAGGCTCTCTCCTCCCAAAGCCCCACACACCCAAACACCCCTCTTGGTGGTTGCCAACTCCTCCTCCGTGGATTCCCTCTCGGAAGGACCGGGTAGCTTCCATCAAGACCTCCGTAAGTCCCCAGACGTGAAGGATTCCCTCTTCACTGATCGGGCTGGTTGTACCATTTTATCCCAAAACCCGGAGTACCTATTACCTATCGTTGTGAAAAGAGTGACAACCTTAGATTGCTCGGCATTATGAGAGCATAGGGTCCTACCCATTTATTTGAGTGGACAATATTTCTCTTAACAAGTCATTAATTTGAGGTTGAAACAAAAAAATTTGCGTTAATCATTCCAAGTCTTTGCTATTACTTGTTTGCAAACAAAAACTGAAAATTAAACAAAAATCCCAAAATCACCTAAAAAGAACCAAAACAAAAAAAATTTGCTTGAGATTAATTTGCTTGACAACTTGCTTGTCCGACAAAAGAAAATCAAAACAAAAAAGGGGTAAAAAAATCAAAACTAAAAAAAAAATCCTTAAGCTTTTATTTGTCAACCTTCTTTTTCTATTGTGTTTATGAATTTAAGGTCAGGTCGAGTTATTGGAATGGCGGATCAAAGATACAAGCAACTACAGTTGGAGTATGACCAATCTTATTTCTACCCTGATGCCGTATGTGCCGTCATTGAACCCGAAGTTCTCCCCGAACCTAGTCAAACTTCTCCTCGACCCAATCCAAATTCACTTTGGGAGGCATTTTCTCATGCTGACCCTACCCAAATTCAGGCTATCAAAGCCGTCCTCAAGGGCAAGTCGCCCGCCGACCACATTCCTCCCGAAGGTGGTCTTCACATCTCTACCCCTCGGTCGGTAGCACATCAACCCAATGTGCCCACTCATGGCCATTCTTATACCGGGCTCGTAGCCCCAATTTCTCCTCATCCGGTGGCTAATCTAGATCATCCGAATCCGAATGCTGTTGCTCCTTCTAGGCCACTAGTTCATTCCTCTAATCATCTCAACCCTACTCACCCTTTGGTGCATCCCCTAATGTACCCATCTTATCCGGTGCACCAAGCACCCACTTCTCCTCCTCCTCTTAGGGAACCTTCTGTCGATCAGGCCATGATTAACAAGATCAATCGCATGGATGAGCAGTATAGAGAGCTTAGACGTTTGATCGACACAAAGGCAGCCTCTGAAATTTCTCTTCCTTCCCTCCCTACTTTTCATCTACCTCCCTCTGAGATGCCGGTATACCGTCGCTACAATGGAACCGGTAATCCATTCATTCACATCAAGGACTTTCTTTATGAGTCGGTAATGTGGCAAAATGATCCAAGGGCCCTTGCTTTTCTTTTCAGAAGATCATTAGAGGGATCAACTTTAGAGTGGTTCTACTCGCTTGACTCTTTGGAGGCGAGTAACTTTGAAATTGTCAAAGCTAAATTTTTGCAGAGATATCAAGACAAGGTCGGACCAACATATTCCATCACCGACCTCATGGCTGAAAGAATGAGAAATGATGAAGATTTTACCAGATATGCTGATAGGTGGAGGTCCATGGCAGAAAAGCTTACTGATTCCATTTCAGAACCAGAGCAAGTGAAGATGATCATCACTAATGCCACTCCGGCCTTAAAGAATATGCTGGCTTTGCATCACCCCACCTCCATGAGTGAACTTTATGAGAGGGCATGGTACATTCAGACACAGCTTAGGGACTCAACTATCATGAACTTGTTTGATCCTAGACCCCAAGCTGTCAAGAAAACCACTTTTACCACAACTGGTCCAGTGACGGAGGGTGTAGTGACAAACGAGAACCTCAATGTCGTAGGGAACCCATCTATAAATTATCAACACCAGTTCAGGAACCCTCAACAAAATCAACCATTTAGAAACCCTCATCAATCTCAACATCAACCTCAGTTCCAGCCTCGTCAACAACAAGCCCCAATTCCTCAGCGACCGCAAGCCCCAGTTCCCCAACCACCGCGGCAACAACTGGCCAACCACAACCAAGCACCCCCACCCATGGCCTATGAACCCCGAAAAGTTGGACCCAAGAGGAACCATTACCCGCCTTTGCCGTACTCTCTCGTGGACATCTTTAATGCACTCATGGCGGCAGGGCAAATTGCATTGCCAAGGGAGAAATTGGAGTGGCCTCAAAATGCCAACACGGAAGCGATCTTGCTTGTTTCATAGATATCCTGGGCATACCGTGGAAAATTGCTTTCAATTCAAAAACTACATCCACGACCTTAATGAGCAAGGCAGTATTGACTGGGACCAGATGGGGGAATACATCAGAACAGTGAAAAATCAACCTCAACGGCAGCATGCACTAGCTCAGCAGCAACAACAACAGAACCCCGGCCTGGGGATTATCCAAAACCCTTTACCTCCACATGCACCCGCACCTGGGAATCAACATGTTAATCCCATCTTGATCTCTTTCGAGGAGTATCATGATCGGGGCCAGAATTGGCAAGTCGAGGGAGCCACCTCTGCCATGCATATCAACTTACCTCACCGAACCGTCCACTCAATACCCCGAATAACTATGTCACCTAATCCCATCATATTAAACAGACCACCCATCATCCGTGCACCATCACAACCTATCATCACACCACCAGCCATTCAACTCCAATCGGGACGAACCCTAATCCGCCCGGTTAATCCACCACAAACATCACCATCACTAGGACCCATCATCATCCCGCCCCGAGCAATTGAACCTTCACGACCTACCTACCCTACTATGCCTCAAACCACCATCATTACACCCATCGCAAGAGCTCCCATCATTCAACCTAACCCACCACCCACCACTACCACCCCAGCTATAGCTCCTCAACTTGCCACAGTACTCAGGAGTGGGTGCAGGTTTCAAAGGGTCTTTCCCCAGGCCGGTCAATCAGGGTTGGTACCAGAAGCAGAAGAAGAACACATGGAAGAGTCATTGCCTGGGACATCCTATGACTTGTTGAAACATCTTGATAAAACCCCGGCATGGATCTCTATTTTAGAGTTGATCAAAAGATCCAAAGTCCATCAAGAGGTTCTCCAACAATACTTACAATGGGTGATGGTGAATGAGAGCCTCCCCCCAGAAAAGATCTCATCAGTTCTGGTCTCGAGAAGTGAGTACCCGGCCCTTACATTCACAAAGGAAGAGTTGGTCGACCTGGAAATAAGGAAATGTGCCTTATGCATCACAGTCCACATCAATGGAGTAGGCATCAAGTCATGTTTGGTCGATACCAGAGCATCCATTAATGTTCTACCACCAGAAACATTACATCTTTGTGGAATCTCAGAGGAGGACGTCTGGCCATCTCAAATAACAGTGACCACATATGATAATTCAAAGAAACCCGCTGACGGCATGATTACATTGGGTGTCAAACTCGGACCTCAGACAGTCACCGTCAACTTTCACGTACTAGAGATGGATCCGACATACAATGCTATTCTGGGACGACCCTATTTGGAAGCATTAGAGGAAGTCCCCTCCACCAATCACCAGTGTCTCAAATTCCCTTACAAGGGACAAGTGATTAAGGTGACAAGCATGCCCTTAGACCATCCATCTTCTCCACCACCCCTTGGGTTGCCGAATGAGCCAATTTTGACAATCTTGGATCTTCCAGAAATAAGTAAGCAACCCAGGCAAGTGTGGAGAAGGAAAAGAGAGAGAAATGAAACTATTGGTTGGCACATAATGAAGAGTTTGGGATATCGAGAAGGCCAAGGACTAGGCAAAGAACTGCAAGGCATAGCTGAGCCAATCAATCTAATGAGGTTACAACCAAAAAGCGGGGTTGGGTATGATGGAACGACAGCGAATGGTCAGAATCTCAGAAGCAGATACTTTTCTGGATGCTTACAAAAGTTTTTCATCAAGGAAGAAACCATTCAACTGGCTGAGAACAAGGAAGAACAAGAGATGGAGCAAGAGAAGAGAAGAAGAACCAACGACCCTGAAGATGACTTGTATCCAGAAATATCTCTTTTGTTTTCCACCGATGAAGAAGGGTCAAGCAATGAACCACTCCAAGCTGAACCACCTGTTGACCCACCCATGGGTCATATTGCCAAACCGACTCGAGAAGAAGTTCAACCAACTCCACGAGGGCCTTCCCTCATTATGTCATTTTTTGGGGCCGACGCCCCAACTCACTGTGATGCTCTCCCCGGGCTTCTTGGCCCAATCCCTATTTCTGGGCCCCCAGGCCCAACTTACGGGTCCGCGTACCCACTTGTTGCTCTTGGGCCATCGAGCCCCTCTACTGAATCCGGGCCTTTGTGCCCATTTTCTCCAACTCTTGGGCCCTCAAGCCTATCTCTTAAACCCAGGCCCTCGAGCCCACATCCTCCTCTTATTGGGTCCATGAACCCACCTTCTTCCATGATCATCCGGCCTACTGGCCCATCATCTCTTTCTGTCAACATTGGGCCCGAAAGCCCCCTCTATCAAACATTACTCGAAGTCTTCCCCTCTTTATCAATATCTTCGCCTACTCTGACTCCCGTAGTTGATCTCAACCCAAATCGGGCACCTGAAGCCCATTCTGTCTTTATGTTTAGCACTCCCTAAAAAAAATTGCCCTCCTCGAAACTCAAATTTTGATCGAGGAAACATCTCAACTTGCCTGGGAAGGGCATTCGACCCAAGGAGCCACCAGATCCTTAATTGACCTTCTTTGCCCTCCATCCTCTCCAATAAATTCCACTCCATCCACCTCCTCTTCCTCCTCTTATTTACCTTCTTCTTCTTTAGGTTTAGTTTCCAATAAAAATAGGACAAAAATCAGAGGTAGGAGAGTTCCAGAAAGATACCTGCATCGATTAGCTCAGAAAAGCTTAGAATGTGCCAAGCTAACGGAGTATCTAGAAAATGCGATTCAGCTGGATGAAATCCGATATAAAGAGAAAGATAACATTGATCAAACTTTGGGGGTTTCTTCCTCTCTCAGTGCAGCATCACCTACATTCAACAGAAGGCGATCAAGGGCTATGTGATTGCTAAACACCTTGCTCATCATCCTATCCCAATCTTTGACCCTATCCAATCAGAATTTCCCGATGAAGAATTTGTAAGGAATTAATATATGACAGCGGAAAAATTTTGATTCCATAAAACCATGATCTTTGCCTTGATCGATGCCGAACAAGTAAAATCGGGAACCGAATATGAAGTAGAACGAGAGTACCTCATGGGATTTCGCAAATCCCTCACCATGGATGAAGAGAGGACATTCCTCCTTGCTGAAAATCGTTCAAGTGTCCAGTCTCTAGCGGTATCCACACGATCTGCTTCAATAGATGAGTTCTCTCTTCCTTCGGGCCTCCAGAAACCTCCCAGATCCAAGCTTGACCATGGGAGATCGCCTTCTAGAGGAGAGAGGAGGAAGAGAGGAGGCTTGGGACGTGCTCCAGCCCTATGGCTTGTTAGGGTTTGGCTTCATAAGCCATTTATATATAGAAGATGGAATTTTTCACAAAAACCCAAAACTTCTATAAAATTACGTCCATGCCCTCATCTTATTGACCAGATCTATTGTGTGTGACCCACTAGGCCCAATAGTCAATTTGGTTGAAGCCTTAATTAATTTAAAAGAACAATTCCTTTAAATTAAATCAAAACCGTTATTCGATAACAATTTTTACGGCTTTCTGATCATAAAGGGTACAAGTCACTTCCTATGATCCCAAATGACTTTGGGGAGTTAAATAACATACATTGAGCCTTTCCATCATCAATTACCACACGTATTTAAATCCTCGTTCATACAATGTCCCGGTCGGTCAGGGGTTCGGCACTGACTGTCAATCCCTAAGTATTCCAACACTATGAAATCTTGTACTCATGAATAGATCAACTGGAAAACTCCTTTTCCAATTATCCTATCTACATTGGCCAAGGATTTAGAGTACTATCCATAGGACATTCTCTCTCTCCTACCGAGAGTGAACGATCCCCTATTGTCCGCTCAATTCCCTCCACCAGGTTTCCCATATACCCAATCCATTAACTATATAGGACCACAATACTAAGTGATCCATCAGTCAATAGTCAAAGTACATAGTACGCCTGGCAAGACATCTTTGGCGACTCAGGTCAAAGATCCAACCATGCTATTGAGATGTAAGAATAACCTGATAGACAGTTCGGTAAGATACCGATCAGGTTTTTCTGAATTGGTCAGTTCAGTGAACTCATTCCACTAATGAGCACCTATGTGTGTATCTCAGTGTCCCCACACTGATGACCAATGAGATCGGTCATTCTCATCATATGAGAAGACATCACACACACTAGTCTATCCGAATTCTTGATGTCCCGTCTCAAGGATCCTATGACTAGGAATATTTAGATCACATACCTCTAGATGATCGATTTCATTATCATGATCTCATCATGATTCAATCATCATTGCATGTGATTAAGGACTTCATTACGATATACGCTTCTAATAAAAGCTAGTAACGAAGTTTTGCCTATTTAATTGAATGAGATATTCCTAGAAATGTCGAATCATATCATATATGATTGGCTTGTAGGGCATACATTTCTATCAGAATTGATGTCCATTCGATCTTCCAATCTATGGACCTTATATTTTGACGGAGCATTAAACTCCCAGGGTAGAGGGATAGGGATTGTTCTTCTATCACCCGAAAGTGTCACCATTCCACAGGCTTTTCAGCTCCATTTTCCAGCAACAAACAATATAGCTGAGTATGAAGCCTTATTGGCCGGACTGGAGGCCGCTCACTTCTATGGTGTCACTAAACTAAGGGTAATCGGTGATAGTCAGTTGATTCTCCGCCAAGTACTGGCCAAATACCGCACATCTCATCCCGGGCTCAGACCATACCAAGACCTCACCACCTGTTACATCAAGCTATTCTCCAAACTCGAATTCATTCATGTTCCTCGTGCTCAAGATATTCTTGCCGATGCTCTCGCTTCTCTAGCGTCTTCACTATCTGTCCCGCTAGGCAGACAGGTTAGGACGATCTATGTCCGCCGACGAACCATTCCGGCAGTAGAAGATGCACGATTCTTGAGGGTTAAAGAAGAGTTTGAAAGGAAGGAATACATTGAGCAAAAGGAGGAAGTATCTTTGGTTGAGTTGGAAGAATTGGAAGAGGGTGAGAAACCATGGTATCATGAGATTGCGAATTACTGTCAGGATCAGACATACCCACCAGGATCAACTGCCGAAGAGAAGAAAGCCATAAGAAGAGTCTCCCAGAAATACACCATCTTAGGTGGAGTACTTTATAAAAGGAGCCTGGCCGGCGTTCTATTGAGATGCGTAGACGAAGAAGAGGCTGAATTGGTGCTTAAGGAAGCACACTCCGGAGTATGTGGAGGCCATATAAATGCTCAAGCCCTCGCCAAGAAGATCATCAGGCAAGGGTATTACTGGCCCACTCTGGAAGAAGATTGCTCTATCTTTGTCTGGCACTGTCATCAATGTCAACTTCACGCCGACAAGAATCACTCTCCCGCACCTTCCCTTCACTCGATTCACGCCCCATGGCCCTTCGCTATGTGGGCTTTTGATGTTATCGGACCCCTCGGTGACCCAAACTCCACAAACGAAACCAAATCCTTCATCCTAACTGCAATGGAGTACTTCACCAAGTGGGTGTAAGCGGAAGTATACATGGAAATCAAGGCATCAACAGTCTGCACCTTCATCAAACGCAACATCATTGCCAGGTTCGGGATCCCAGGCGACATCATCACTGACAATGGACCGCAATTCATCTCCCAGGAGCTGCGTGACCTTTGCAACAAGTATTGCATCAGATTGCATCATTCATCTCCATATTATCCTCAAGGCAACGGTCAAGCAGAAGCCACCAATAAAACCCAGATAAAAATTATTAAGAGGACTTGTAAGTCTAGCAAGTTCGCGGATTGGCCAGATAAGTTAGTTGATGCTCTATGGGCCTACCGCACCTCTATTCGGACCCCAACGGGTCAAACTCCCTATGCCTTGGCATTTGGGATGGAGGCGGTAGTCCCATATGAAATACTTGTTCTTTCCCTCCGAGTACAGATCGATTGAGATATCCCGATGGATGAACGCCGAGATTCCCTTCTCGCGCAACTCGAACTCTTGTATGAAAGGAGGCTGGCCGCTGCCGAACATGCTAGATCCTACCAGAATAGACTTAAAAGATTTTATCAGAAGAGGGTGGTGGGGAGAAAATTTGAAATCGGTGAGGTTGTGCTTAAAAGAATATTCGTTAAGCCGAGCGGTCCCCGCTCCAAACTTCAACCTAATTGAGAGGGTCCATATGTAATCTCAGCGGTTTATCCCGGTAATTCATACAAGCTAACTAATGCAGAAGGAGAAGAACTAACTCATCCCTGGAATGGTGTATACCTCAAAAAATATTTCCCTTAGAACAAAAATCACAAAAAAAATCTATAAAATCCAAAAGTGTGAAGAATAATGACAACATCTAACGCTTTCTTGCTCGGTGCACCAACTTGTCACTTAGGGAAATAAGGATATGCATCATACTACACACCACTTTACGCCTAGTCTTGAGATTCGATGATCGGAAGTCAGAGAGAAAGCTAGGCAATGCTTGGCAAAAGAAGGTCAACCTAATCCCGTTCTCTTCTCGTTTCGGTTCAAAATAGATAAAAGGGGTTAGAATGAGTATCGAAAGTACTCATTGCCTTAGTAGGAGGATGCCTTTGGAGGTCTGACTTCTTAAAAGAAAAGGTGCCAAAAGATGGGCAATGACCCCTCAGGTCGGCAAAAGAATAGACCTGTCTGAATGTGTACCAACAAAAGCCCAAAAAAAAGAGAAAAAGACTCCAAAAGATAGGCAATGAACCCCTCAGGTCAAAATCAAGCAAAAGAAAAAAGACCTGTCTGAATGTGGGCCATCAAAGAAAAGGGCTAGAAGGAAGGACCCAAGGATGTCAAATCCCAAACGGGCAATGTGGGCACTAGTAGAGAAACAAATTCGACACCCCCGAATCCTGTTAAGGACTTACCACCAATCCTCTTCCCTCTTTAACCTTGCGGGTAAGGTTGACCGACTGGATCCAAGAAGAGCCATAGCCTATCAAAGGCGGAAGGTCAGAAGATCTCGGACTAGGCACTTTCTTACACGTGATGCCTACTCTTAACACTTAGGTAACAATGAGAGGCACCTATGGCAAGCAAGGCAAAGGATGAGATGATCGTGTCCTTCACACCGAACAAAAAAATCGAATATTTTAAAAAGCACCAAACAAATCCATAAAATCAAAAATCCTAAAAAGTAAGTATCCAAAACACCAAAAAATCATAAAAAACCAAAATACCAAAAACATTATAAAACCATAAAACCCAAACAAATCAAAAATTTCAAAACACCTAAAAATTTGCTTTCTAAACTGATTAGTTGCCTTTGCATTCATGTTTAATTTAAGTCTGGCATATTTCCTTTTGTTAACACTTATGTTTTTCTGTTATCTTTACTTTGATAAGGCCGATGTCCCTTGACAAAAGATCAGGGCAACTTTGCCCTCTCCTTGCAAGGGACTAAGCTGAAATAAAGTTCTAATATCTTCTCTCGAGTGGATGCAGGAACAGGAGAAGGCATGCCAACTTCAAATCCCTAGACACTTAGAAAAAACAATAAAAAATCAAAAATTGAAAAACAAAAGTGGACTACCCCGACCCCTATTAGGACTTGCATTTTGTATTGTATCTATCAAAATAAATAATATTTGAGATGTTGAAGACCTCAAGTCTAGAGGGGGCTGAGCCTGAGAACCCCTTCAACAAAATCAGTGAGGGCTCAGTCATTCCCTTTGCTTGCGGATAGGCCAAAGTTGAATATGCGGGGACGACGGTTTCTTCATAGATGTCCTAACCCGTTATGTTCAACCTATATCTTCAACTATTTTCTTATACTTATTTATATTTATTTAAACCCAGCATGCATCATTTCATACACCAACATTCATCATCCCACCGTGACCATTCCCCGCTTCCTAATAATGCCATAACCTCCTTCTAGTCACATCGTGAACCCTTTTAAAGATGGTCTTTAGAGGAGTCTTGATTTTTCATAGAATCAGTTTCCAACAGGTTTTAACAATGATTTCATCAAAACAAGAAGTTTTTCCACGTCGAACTGAACCGGTATTGTTGAGTAAAACCTTATGAATTTGAAGAACCCAACCTTGGTTGATTGGCTGTCTCCTCTTTACTTTTCGCAATTTACTGCATTTCTACCGAGTCCAGCACACCATGCAGTTCGGGTCCTGGCCGATAACAATTCTCCCCCACGTGGGATTTTAGTTATTTACTTTCAGTACTGTTCTTCTCTTTAACCAATCAACCAGAGGGAAGGTTTCGATAAGACAAAGGGTAATCTCGGAGTCTGGTAAAGTTTTATTCCACTCTACTAGGCCAATGAGGGCGTGTCTAAATCTACACCATGGCGTCACCTTTTCAGTCCATTACCACTTCATTTCGCTACGCCTCATTACGCTTCGCTACATTCACCTACGTTTCATTTGTGTCATTCCCCAACAAAACCGACGCCAAGGTGAGGCAAGCTGTAGACACGCAATTTTGGCCTAGTTGAAGAGCTTAAATTCTTGTTTTCATGAGTAATATTTGAGTAACCTTTCAAGGGAACCAAGTTTTCCAGAAAAATCAAGCTTTTCGGCGCATTTCGAAGAAGATCAATAGGCGTTGACCAAGGTCAAAGCGACCTGTATATAGGGCACCTGGCGCCCTGTATATAGGGCACCTGGCGCCCTGTATATAGGGCACCAGGCGCCCTACTTATGGGGCACCTGCACCTGGTCTGACTGACTGGACATATCGATGGGACAGTTCTGCAGATAAAGTTGCCCTCTTCTTGCCTATAAAAGGACCCCCATTTGGAGGCTTTAGGACAGACGAAGGGCGTCCCCTAAACCCTCTCATCCACCACAACACTCCAAAGGCCTTACAACCCCTCTCCAAGCTCTCAAACCATTCCAAAACCCTCTCCCAAAAACCACAAAAACCTGCAGTTTCCTTCTTCAGAAATATGATTTTTCTCCGACTTTGAGGGCCTCTACTCTCCATTTCCCTTACATCTAGTGCCAAAACACTCTTCCATTAGCTTCACTTGAGTATTGGCTGCTTGAAGAAGTCCTTCTTTCATCATGGAGGTCTTCCTACACTCCGGGCGATGCCGCGAAGAAGGGAAGAAAATCTGCTGAAACCAGTCCCTGGTGCCCCATAAATAGGGCGCTTTGACTTTGGTCATCGCGCCCCATCAAGGGGACACCTGCAGCAGGCGCCCCATATATGGGGCACTAGCAGGGACAGACCCCGTTTTGCATTTTTTTGAGTTTATTTACCTTTCTGGTCGATCTTTTACTCCTCCCTTTCATTTTAACTTTCATTAACATGTTATTTAGCATGCATTAAGCCACTCATTTGCATCTTCATGCATATTTAAACCTTCCAAATAGGGGTTGGTATTTAGTCCCAATCCGGTCAGTTCCTTCCCTCTTTCATGTTTACATTTGAATTTGAGCATGATTCTACACTGTCACGAGAACTAATGATCTTTTCACTTGTTTCTATGTTTTCATATGGACATTTGTAGGTAAATCCGGCCGAGGCGGAGCTTCAACCGGATCAAAGACGAAGGACTCACTAAGCTCTCTTCTTTCGGCCGGCCGAAAGAGGAGAAGTCGGAACCCAACAATCTCCCCGCTTCCAAAGGTACGACGGTCACTTTCATTCTCCATTTCATTTCTTTTCATTCTATTATATTTTGGGGCCTCTAGCTCCTCGCGACCACAACCACTAACATCCCATACACCAAGACCCCAAAGCAAGCGTAGGGGCCGGAAAAGGGGAGATCTACGGATATCCCGTTTCGGGTGCTTACAAGTCAATGCCGTACTCCTTTCCGACCGAGACATTGGATGGTTAAGGGTTTATATCCATGCAGTAACGGATGATGGAAAGGCTCAATGGAGATGAGATTATCCTCATAGCCATTTGGGATCATGGGATGTGGCTTGTACCCTTCATGATTGGTAGGCTGATTAATCTGTTATCGGATAACAGATTTAATTAAATAAAATAAAATTTTTCTATTTTATTTAGGCCTCAACCAAATAGGCTATTGGGCCTAGTGGGTCACACATAAAGGACTTATCCACAAGTATAGGGGCAAGGATGTAATTTATGGAAATTTTGGGTTTTTATGAAAAATTTCAAAATTCTCTATAAATACTAATGGTTTCAGACAAACCCAATCAAGCCAAGGGTGTTAACCACGTCCTCAACCTTCTCCCTACCTCCTTCTCTCTTTAGAAGGTGTCCATGGGCGATGGAGCTCCGTTCGGGAAGAGTTCTCGAGGCCGGCGCGAAGGGAGAACCTATTGTGGATGAAGTTCGTGTGGATACTGCTGGAGACCGGACACTTGAACGTTTTGAAGAGCTTAAGAAGTTCATATCCTTCTTCTCCATGGGACTATATGAATCCCTATCAAGTATATTCGAACCTGATTTGATCAGTTTTCGGTTTTCGTCGTTCGGTTTCGATTGAGATAGATTCTAAAGGAACCCATAGAAATCGTCATTTCCGCTGCACTAATTTTTTATGGACGATTTCTTACAGCCAAGAGTGAAAATCACATTCTCAGACTCCTCCTTACCTCCTCCTCTCTCTGGAAGGTGTCAATGGATGATGGAGCTACATTAAGAGTTCTCGAGGCTGGTGCAAAGGGAGAATGTGTTGTGAATAAAGTTTGTGTGGATACAGCTAGAGATCAGACATTTAAACAGTTTGAAGAGCTTCAAAAATTTTTATTCTTTCTCTTCAAGGGATTAGATGACTTCCTATCAGATATATTCAAACCCATTTTTATTGGTTTATTGGTTTTTATCATTCGCTTCTGATTGAGACAAGATCAACATGAACCTATATGAATCATCGCTTCCAATTCTTTAAAACTTTTAGGATGATTCTTTACACCCTATCAATACAAGGGTGAAAATCACATCCTAAGCCTCCTCTTTATTTTCTCCTCTTTCTGGAAGATGTCCATGGGTGATGGAGCTCTGTTTAGGAAGAGTTCTAGAGCTTGGTGTAAAGAGAACCTATTGTGAATTAAGTTCATGTGGATACTGCTTGAGACCAGATATTTGAACAGTTTGAGGAGCTTAAGAAAATTTTCTTATTCATCTCCAAAGGATTAGATGAATACCTTTCAGGTATATTAAAACACATAGAGATCGATTTTTGATTTTTGTCTTTCAATTCTAATTGAAACAAGATCAACATGAACCTATAGAAATCATCACTTTTGCTACACCAAATTTTATAGAATGATTACTTATGGTAGTGAGCGGCCCCTACCCCACCTTCTCCTTCTCCATCACAAGGCAGCAATAAGCACCCCCTAACCTTTCTTTTTCTCCATCGCATGGTAGTAGTGAGCAACCTTCAGCCTTCTCCATTGCATGATGGCCACGATAGCTAGCATGAGTAAACCCTTCTCCCAATAATTGTCCCTCATACGTTGATCCGATGAGGCATCCACTTTTTTGATATAAGGCTTTGATGGAGCATCAATGCGGTAGGGCTTGTGAAGGATTTTGGCAAGCCTCTACCATCCTTCTCCTCATCTGTTGAAGACGGCCTACTTATGGTTGTAGGCTTCTGCATTCTCACTCTAAAAATCACTTCTTATCGAATGACTTTATGTTCCTCAATCCTTTTGTGTTTCCCCTTTTGTTTCAGAACTCTTCAAGTGTAATCAATGTTTATTTCACTTTCATTTCATTTATCATGGATGTGATTGCCATTTGTTTTCCATAAAGTTTCATTGTTGCTAATGAAAACATAGAAATCAATAGTTACCATTGCCTGGAACAATGTGTCTATTGATTGTTTTCACTATGATACACATATCATCTTATTTGGGATTTCTATTTTGTTTCTATGATGACATCGATGTATTTTGGTTGCATACCTTCTCCAACCCCCATCTCGCAACAAGACGACAATCTTTCTCTAAGTCCCAACGATGGCTAGTGACCTTGGAGTGGTATTATTTGTATCCACCTAGCTTCAAAAGATATTTGAAGATTATTATCCACTCGTATCTGGTCTTAATCATAGCAGACATGTGATTATCCAAATCTCAAGATGAAATGAATCTTGAAATTGGCATATCTACTCTATTTATAGCTCTAGTGCACACTTTTATTTTCAACTTAGGTTTTTTTTCTAAATAGAATTGAACCAAAATAGGTGATTAAATAAAATTAAACTAAACTAGTTCTTTTTAGTTAGATTCAATTTGAAAAACTAACAAAATTATTAAATTATTTTATTTAAAATCACTAAAATATGTATTAATTTATTTAATAAATATAAGTATTATTTTATTAATAATATGGTAACATTGTTATATTTTAGTTATACTAGTATAGTTTAATTTTGATTTTTTTTGGAAACACTCTAATCTATTCAAATTGAATTGATGATTCAATTTAATTTAGTAGTTTGAACTTATTAATGTGTCCCTCTAATCCTTCCGCCTCTTCCTTTTGAGCCTAAGTGGTTGTTTGTTGTATTGTAATTCTCTTCTTCAAAAAATACTTCTTTAAAAGTACCATTCTTTTTTAGATTTTAAGATGCTTTTTATAAAGAATGTAAAAAACTACATGATTAAGATTATCATAAATATAACATTTTTATTTTTGTTTCCAACCCTTCTCCCTCCATTTTTTTAAAATATTATATTTTATATTGATCTAAATAGTTGAAACAAAACAAACAAACCCTTATCTCTCAATTTGTCATCAAAGGTATAATCTAATGGTCACATTGGTGTTAGGAATCAATCTATAGGTAGATAGTAGAAGCATCGATCCCTCAGATTTAATTGTCTCTATCTCAATCAAAACCGAACAACATAACCACAAATCATATTTGAACAAAATCGAATATACTTTTGTGAAATTGAACCAATCCCTAAAACATGAGAAGAATGAGCACATCCACGTTTTTCAAGCTGTCCAAGTGTATGACCTCTAGCGGTATCCACATGAACTTCTTTCATAGACAGGTTCCCCTATATGTTGACTTTCTCACTTGTCCCGGACATACCTCCACCACATACTATGCCACTTTCGAGGTGGGATATATTGCTAGAGAAGACTAGCTATGAAATTTACACCCTTAACTTGTCAGGATTTCGTTCATTTCACTAATATTTATATAAATTTATAATTTTCAAAAAAATCTACAAATTTTATAAATTATACCTATGTTCCTGTGCTAATGGATCATTTCTATTGTGTTTTATTCATTAGGCACAATATTCTATTTGATTAAGGTCTTATTAAAAAAGTAACTTTTTAAATTAAATGTTATTATTTGATAACATATTTTACAACCTTCCATTCATATAAAGTATAAGTCATGCATCATGATCTCAAACAACTTAGGAGATGATGCCATCTCCATTAAGTCTTTATATCATCAATTACCACATAGATATAATCCTCGTCTATCCAATGCTTCAGTCAAATAGGGGTACGATATCAATTGTTAACCCCTTTGTAAACTGATGCTTTGGAATCATGTACTTAGAATGAAATCAAGTGGAAAACTCTTTTTCTAATTATCTTATCTATCATAGATAGAGATTTAAAGTATTATCTCATAGTATTACCCCATAACAGATTATTCCTTGAGTAAGGGATAATCTTATCTCTAATGAGCCTTTCTATTATTAGTTACCACATGGATATAAACTCTCGTCACTTCAATGTCCCAGTAAAAAATGAGTTTGACATCGTGATAGAAATGTATGCCCTACAAGCCAATCATATATGATATGATCCAACATTTCTAGATATATCTTATTCAATTAATTAGGCAAATCTTTATTATAAGCTCTTATTAGATGCGAATATCATAATGATGTCCTTGATCAAATACGATGATGATTAAATCATGATGAGATCATAATAATGAGATTGATCATCTAGAGGTATTTGATCTAAATGTTCCTAATCATAGGATACTTGAGATGGGACATCAAGTATCCGGATAGACTAATGTATGTGATAATTTCTTATTTGATGAGAATGACCGATCTCATTGGTCATTAGTGTGGAGACATTGAGATACACATACAGGTGCTCATTAGTTGAATGAGTTCACTGAACAAACCAAATTAGAAACCCTGAATGGTATCTTACCGAACTGTCAATCAGGGTTTTCTATCATCACGGTTGCATGGTTGGACCTTTGACCTGAGTCACCAAAGATACCTTATTGGGTGGAACTTGTGCTTTGACCATTGACTTATGGATCACCATTTAGATGGTCCAGTATAGCGATGGATCGGGTACAAAGAAAATTCGATGGAGGTAATTGAGCGGATAACCAGGGATCATCCACTCTCGGTAAGTGAGAGTGAATGTCCTATGGGATAGTACTCTAAATTCCTAGCCAGGGTAGATAGGATGATTGGAAAAGAAGTTTTTCAATTGATCCAATTCTGAGTACAAGATCTTATAGAGTCAGTACTGATAGAAATGTATGCCCTACAAGCCAATCACATATGATATGATTCGACATTTCTAGGAATATCTCATTCAATTAAATAGGCAAAACTTCGTTACTAGCTTTTATTAGAAGCGTATATCGTAATGAAGTCCTTGATCACATGCAATGATGATTGAATCATGATGAGATCATGATAATGAGATCGATCATCTAGAGGTATGTGATCTAAATGTTCCTAGTCATAGGATCCTTGAGACGGGACATCAAGAATCCGGATAGACTAGTGTGTGTGATGTCTTCTCATATGATGAGAATGACCGATCTCATTGGTCATCAGTGTGGGGACACTGATATACACACATAGGTGCTCATTAGTGGAATGAGTTTACTGAACTGACCAATTTAGGAAAACCTGATCGGTATCTTACCGAACTGTCTATCAGGTTATTCTTACATCTCAATAGCACGGTTGGATCTTTGACCTGAGTCGCCAAAGATGTCTTGCCAGGCATACTATGTACTTTGATTATTGACTGATGGATCACTTAGTATTGTGGTCCTATATAGTTAATGGATTGGGTATATGGGAAACCCGGTGGAGGCAATTGAGCGGACAATAGGGGATCGTTCACTCTCGGTAGGAGAGAGAGAATGTCCTATGAGATAGTACTCTAAATCCTTGGCCAAGGTAGATAGGATAATTGGAAAAGGAGTTTTCCAGTTGATCCATTCCTGAGTACAAGATTTCATAGAGTTGGAATACTTAGGGGTTGACAGTCCGTGCCGAACCACTGACCGACCGGGACATTGTATGAACGAGGATTTAAATCCGTGTGGTAATTGATGATGGAAAGGCTCAATGGATGTTATTTAACTCCCCAAAGTCATTTGGGATCATAGGATGTGGCTTGTACCCTTTATGATCAGAAAGCCGTAAAAACTGTTATCGGATAACGGTTTTGATTTAATTTAAAGGAATTGTTCTTTTAAATTAATTAAGGCTTCAACCAAATTGACTATTGGGCCTAGTGGGTCACACAAAATAGATCTGGTCAATAAGATGAGGGCATGGACGCAATTTTATAGAAGTTTTGGTTTTTGTGAAAAATTCCATCTTCTATATATAAATGGCTTATGAAGCCAAACCCTAACAAGCCATAGGGCTGGAGAACGTCCCAGGAACCCTCTCTTGCTCCTCTCTCCTCTAGAAGGCGATCTCCCATGGTCAAGCTTGGATCTGGAAGGTTTCTGGTGGCCCGAAGGAAGGGAGAACTCGTCTATTGAAGCAGATCATGTGGATACCGCTAGAGACCGGACACTTGAACAGTTTTCAGCAATGAGGAATGTCCTCTCTTCATCCATGGTGAGGAATTTTAGAAATCCCATGAGGTACTCTCGTTCTACTTCATATTCGGTTCCCGGTTTTACTCGTTCGGCATCGATCAAGGCAAAGATCATGGTTTTATGGAATCAAAATTTTTCCGCTATCATGTTTTGATTCCTTACAAGTACACTAAGGAGTTGACAGTCGATGCCATACTCCTTTTCGACTGGGACATTGGATGGATGAGAGTTTACATCCATGTGGTAACTGAGGCTCAATGGAGATGAGATTATCCCCATAGCCATTTGGGATCATGGGATGTGGCTTGTACCCTTCATGATCGGCAAGTTGATTAATCTGTTATCGGATAATAGATCTAATTAAATTAAATAGAATTATTTTATTTTATTTAAGCTTCAACCAAATAGGCTATTGGGCCTAGTGGGTCACACATAAAAGGACTTATCCACAAGTATAGGGGAAAAGGCGTAATTTATGAAGATTTTGGATCTTTATGAAAAATTATATAATTCTCTATAAATACTAATGGTTTCAGCCAAACCCCATCAAGTCAAGGGTGAAAACCAAGTCCCTAGCCTCCTCCCTATCTCTTACTTTTTCTAGAAGATGTCCATGGTCGATGAAGCTCCGTTCGGGAAGAGTTCTCGAGGCCGGTGCGAATGAAGAACCTACTATGGATGAAGTTCGTGTGGATACTGCAAGAGACCGAACATTTGAATGGATTGAAGAACTTGAGAAGTTCATCTCCTTCCTCTCCATAGGATTATATGAATCCCTATCAGGTATATTCGAATCCAATTTGATCGATTTTCGGTTTTCGTCGTTCGGTTTTGATTTAGACAGATTCTAAAAGAACCTATAGGAATCATCGCTTCCGCTGCACTAAATTTTTATGGACGATTTCTTACACATAAACTATCAACTTCTTTGTATACTAACTCTATAGGATCATGTACTCGAAATCGAATCAATTGGAAAACTCCTCTTTCTATTATACTCTCTACCCTACCTAGGGATTTAGAATACTATCCTAGAGAACATTTACTCTCACTTATCGAGAGTGGATGAACCCTTAATATCCACTAAATTGTCTCCACCATGTTTCTCTTGTACCCAATCCATCGCTATACTAGACCATCTAAAAGTTGATCCACAAGTCAATGGTCAAAGCACAAGTTCCACCCAATAAGGCATCTTTGGTGACTCAGGTCAAAGATTCAACCATACAATCATGTTGTTAGAAAATCTTTATTGACAGTTCAGTAAGATACTATTCAAGATTTTTAATTCAACCAATTTAATAAATCGATTTTACTAATGAGCAATTATATGTGTATCTCAGTGCCTCCACACTAATGACTAGTAAGATCGATCATCCTCATCACATAAGAGGACATCACATATAATAGTCTATTTGGATCCTTGATGTCCTGTCTCAAGGATCCTATGACAAAGAATATAAAGATCACATGCCTCTAGATAATCGATCTTATTATCATGATCTCATCATGATTCAGTAATCACTGCATGTGATCAAGAACTTCAATACGACGTATCTAATAGAGTTAGTAATGAAGATTTGTCTAATTAATTGAATGAGATATTTTTTAAAATGTCAAATCATATCATATATGACTGGCTTGTAAAGCATACATTTCTATCAACTACAATCATCGAGAGAGGATTTGGGAGTGGGGGATGGGGGAGTCATGATTGATGTAAGTAGGGGTGTAAATAGAATCTAATATTCTGAAATTTTATTTTGATTCCAATAAGAATTAATGGGTTTAAAAATTATATTTTTATCCTATAAGCTATCAAAATCGAAATCATATATTCCAGTAACTTATCAGAATCGAAATCAGGTGATTCTATTTTTGTTTATCCAATTTCAATAAAAAATAATTATATAAATAAAATTAGTACAAATAAATCATAAAATATAATATGTAAATTAATAAAATGATAAAATAAAATTTCAAAAATATTATATCAAATTTTAGTAATTATATGTAAAATATTAAATTATTTTTAAATAAAATAAATATTTAATATCAGAATAAAAAATCATCTAATTCAATTTAGATTCTGATAACAAAATTGAAATTGAATCAAAATCGGAACATAATAATTCTAAAATTATCAGAATCAAAATCGAAACACCTTAACTCTTAACGAAATTTGAATCAGAATCGAATCTCAGTGATTTCGCTACCAAATCCAATCCATTTACACCCTTGTGGGGTGTTTGGTTGTATTTTATTTTCTTAAATGATTTAATGATTAAAAAATGATATCACACATAAAAAATGACAAATTTTAAAATTTAAAACTATAAAAATTTAATGTTTGGCAAAAATATTATCATTTTAGAAATGATGGTAAGGTGTTTGGTGCATAAATGAAAAGTCACTTGTGTTAGGCTTGTCTATCATGTGCTATGGCTGTGCACTTTTGAAAAAAAATTTGTTCTCTTTTTTCTCTATCACGTGGAAGAGGGTAAAAAAACTTTTAAAATAAAAATTTATAGGACATGTCAAACGTTTTTAAAATGTAATTTTACTATAATTTTTAAAAATTAAAATAAAAATACTCATTATCATACAACCAAGCACCCCATTAAATGTAAGAGATGAGGGAGGACCGGAAGATGATGAAAGCTTACAGGGATTTACTTTGACCATCTTCGTAGGAGCATATATTTTTCGAATCATATATTTTATTTCTGAAAATTACTTTTTTATTAACGAGATATTATTTGTATCTGAAAATAAATTTCACAAATATCTCTAATCTATACCTAATCTATACCTAATACCTAATCTAACTTATCTAACTTAGTATATAGAAGTGGGAATGTCATTTTTTCGTCCTTTGTATCTGATTCATTTTTTGTCTAGATACATTACGAATCTATACCGATCATCCGGACATAACCTTTCAGCCGTCCGATCTACTTTGCTTTGTCCACCCTCTAATTTTTCATCTCTCCCGTCGTCTGCTTCTCCGCCGTTTTATCCTTCCCCTCCACTTCGTCATCGACCATTTTGTGCACCCCCTCCACCTAGGTGGATGCATCCCGGTCCCCCTCCCCGTTACTCACCAAGCCCCGCCGTCGATCTCTGCCTCCCGTTCTCGCGCCACCAGTCCCCCCGTCGATATCCGCCTCTTGTTATTCCGCCGGCAGTTCCCCGTTACTCCGTAAGCCCCGCCATCCCTACGGTTACAGACACCTGCGGTTCTTTCGCCAGCAGTCCCCCCTCCCCGTTACTCAGCAAGCCCCACTGTCGACCATCGTCGATCTTTGCCTCCCGTTCTCGCTCCACCAGTCCCCCCCATTGATCTCCACCTCCTATTAAAATTGATTGGAGTTTGGTTTGGGAGATCTGTGGATCGAATTTGCTTAAGGATTTTTTAAATTAATTTGAGTTAATCTTTATAGGCATGTTTTTAAGTTTTGATTAAGATGTCACCTGAATTAGATAAGATTTATTTTTAGATTTCTTGTTTAAAATGTATTGAAATTTATGAGTTTGTTTTACGTTAGGATTTAGGAGCTTGATGACTGGATTAGATTAGTTTGAGTTTATTAAAATTCATTGTTTATGAAATTAATTTTATCTTTAAGATTTTATTTTGATTTAATATAAGTGTTTTAGATTTATTTAGAAATTTGGTTTGGTTTTGTTTTATCATGTTTTGACACCTTTCGACTTGGGATTTTAAGATTATGGAGAAAAAATTCTTATTTCTAGTTTGTTTGAATTATGTGAATACCGAATTTGTTTTAAATTGGTTATTCACTTTTCATTAGGATTTGTCATCTTATTGTTTTAAATTTTCATTGAGATATTTTTTAGTTATGTATTATTTGTGCCTGATTTGATTTAAGTAAAACTTGGTTAACATATGATGTCTTTTGATTGAAATGATTTAATTTGGATTTGTATTTATTCAAAGATTGCTCAAGACTTAATGCTCTGTGACTGAACATTTGTTTGAGTTTGCTTCGATATTATCATTCATTCATTTTTTGTTATGTATTCTTAATTTGAAGCTGCATATTAGATTTGAAGTTCTGAGGTCTCAGTTGGAAAATTTTGAGTTTTAAACTTGGTTTTATCATGTTTTAATTTAAAATATGTTAGAATTGAATTCCAGATTTGATTTTCGTTTATTTATTTCAGAAGTGGACATTCTTACATATCAAATTCAATGGCTTTACAATTCCCAGATTTCTCAAGCTGATCGAGCATCTTCCAAGCATTTTACTTGTATATTAAGATTTTGAGATAGATTTTTATCTTTGATTTTTTTCCTCCCTTCTTCTTTTTTTTTTACTTGTCGCTTAAGCAATCTGACCCCAATGCCTTATGGGGTGTTTGGTTGCATGATAATTGAGGTTTTTATTTTAATTTTTAAAAATTATAAGAAAACTTGTTAAAAGAGGTGTTTGACAACCATGATAATTTTATGTTTTGAAAGTGATTTTCTTCTTAAACAAAAAAAGAGGGCCTCACCTCTTTCTTTTTTCTTGTGGTCCCCCACTTTATTTGGTCATGTGTGGTAGTTACTCTTTTTTGTAATCACATCCCTCCAAACATGATAATTTTATGTCATGAGTTGGTTCACTTTTTATTTTAATACAAATTTTTATCATGAAAGTGTACAAAAAATTATCATGCAACCAAACACCCCTTTAAGTTTTAATTCTATGCCCTTTTTTTATCTTCTACTTACTGCCCCTGTTGATTATAGATTTCAATTTTATGGGGGGGCTTGGTTTCATATTCAAAACGGTCCAGGGCACTTAACAAATTATCACTCCTCTCCCACAACTTACATTCTGCAATTTCTTAGAAAATGGATCGTGTAAACCAGATATTAATGGAATAGATATGTTCTTTTTAATAAGTCTTCTTTAAAACCTGCATTCACCCGAGCTCATTGGGCTATCCACATCCTTTATGTACGTGACAGTGCACAAAGCATGACTTTTATTCCTTGATCAATTCAAGATACATGCTAATGTAACAATTCTATGATCGCTGATGAAGGATCCAGTTTGGCATGATCTCATTAGTTCCAAGGGGATTCATTCCCTCAAGGATCTCATGAGATTTCCCTCCTCATGTAGACAAAGATTGATGCTCCCTACATTGGAAGATGGATCGAAAGAAGATGGGGACATGCCCATTTGTCTCGTCCAGGATCAAACACACTGGGGACATACCCGAGCGCCCGTCCTTTGAGGTAACATATGTGAAATTGGCTAGCTCTTAAAAGATTTTTTTTTGTTTATGATAATCTCTCTCTTTCAGGCCATTTCTGGCCTTAATTCCACGTTCTCATAATCTTGACTTCATCAGCCTATCATGGTGCAATTCTGGTCCATCTGACAGGTGGACTTCTTCAGACATCATGTCGGATCCCATCAGCTTCAGAGTTTTCTTGATAATCCAGGCCCTGCTGGCCAGCTTCCATCGTGTTTACACAGCTTTCCTACAGTCTCTCTGATTGCTCTTAGAAGGATCAAGTACAGGAGTACATGGGGTTGGAACTTGAGAAGGTCGGGTTCTACTTAAAACAAATCTATATCAAGGATCATTTTTTGAGGGCAATGATGGAGGCTAACCTTAGGGATTTGATGAAAGGACGTGGCATAAACAAGATGGCTTTCAACCATTCTTTGATAGAATGATGAAACAGGATGTGGCCAAGACAGAGTTATCTCAACGAGAGAGAGAGCATTTGACTGATTATTTTTTTTGATAATGACAGCTAGGAGATGGGGTTTCTGTAGGACAGTATATCAATAATGGGAGGATATTGGCAGAATGACTAGGGGAGGAGGCACAACCGAGAGACCTTCAATCTTTACCTTTTCCTTCTTTGATCCTTCCTTTTCTTCTCCTTGTAGCAGCTTCGAATTTTCCTTTCTCAGCAAGCTTTCTTCAGTCTGTCGAACCTATCTCTGCAACAAATCTTCAGCCTTTTCGAGCCTGTTCTCCCAGCCAGACCTCTCCAACTGCCCAGACCTTGTACGCAGCAGCTTTTATATCTTCCAGAAGCATGGCCTGCGGTTGCTCTTTATGACTTGTGGTGAGTGGAAAGAGTGGGAGATGATGAGGAGTCAAGACGTGGGCAGTTGAGTACGTGGGCACGATGGGTGGCTCCCACTTCTTTTTGACTTGGTCTTTTCCCTCTTTTTCTTTTTACATGTACATAAGATGCCCAAGTTGATTTAAACCTTGTTCATTTATTGACTTCATTTATCCAGTACCGATAAGACCCAATAAGAGGTGGATCCATAACTTAAGTTATGTTCAATCTAAGCCCTTGATCTAAATCTAGTCGTAAGATGGCATCCTGGCCCTTCTTTAATCTCCATGATCCAATATCAATAAGAAACCATTAAGATGGAATCCAATAACTTAAGTTACGTTGAATCTGAGCCCTTGATCCAAATCAGCTTCTATATGTTTCAATCCCAGCCCTTCTTTATCTTCCATAATCCAATTATTATTAAAGAAGTAACACGAGAGAACCTAATAACCTAAACAGGTTCGATCCTCTTCTCATTTGACCCATCTGTTTCAAACAGAGGAGACAGTTGTTGCTGCTCTCCCCCCCTACGACGGTCCTTCCTTCCTTTTCGGCTCCAGGTCCAGCTGGGGAGTCAAGCATCTTCCTTTGAAGAGGAGTCTGCCGCCAAAAGGTCTACCCCTACTATCTCCTCTTCTTCTCTTTTCTGTTCTCCTGCCATCAGGCAATCACTGATGTTGTACACGGGACTTCTTCTTCTGCTATGACTACCGGTTGATTCATGAGATTAAGGGGATTCTGTCATTGTGGAATCTACCATCTTTGAAGGACCCAACAGTCTGTGGACTTGGTAGGCTTCCTTCTCTTATGCTCCTCTTGCTGCCCCCCCCCCCGGTCAGGTGATGCTATCGCCATTATTGGGTCTATCTGAAGAGGCTATTACAGGTGTCTGTTGCTAAGAGCATCTTCAGTTAAGGGTTTTGTCATCTACTGCAGCTATTGGAGTTGGCACCGGTGAGTTTACATCTACCTTCTCTCTCCATGCTTCTTCTTTATCTTCTTTCTTCTTCTTCTTCTTTTTTTTTGCCAATATCCTGCTATAGACGTGTATTCTCCTGTTTACTTTCCCCTGCTACATTGGGATTGGGGCTCAAAGGTGAAGTTATCTTCGACAGTTCCCTTTGGTCATGATGTACTCACATGTGCATACATATTTCAGTACATGCACCAGCCCTCTTTCCAGCCTTTTTCTGTTTATACATTGCTCGTTCTTCTTTTCTTCATTCCTTGGTCAGCCACTACAGTATTTTATTGGGGACATTTACAGACTTTGAATATGAGAAGCTGGCTCTCTCCTGATCCCGCAACATTCTTAAGGTAATTGTGTACAGTAATCTCCTGGTTTTTGGTGCCTTCTCTCTTCTTTGAACAAGTAAGAATAATTTGGTACCAACAAATGCCCCCCACGGGAGATTGCTTGCAAGACGAGAGTCGGCAAGAAAACACCCGTGTAAACTAATTGTTGCATTCTTTTCTTGTAATTTGTGTGTTTGATTACCCCCTCTGTCTCTTTTTTTTAAGGCATATGGCTAGCCAAGGAGGCTCCAGTGTTCTTCTCAAGAAACAAGCAGCACGCTCGCGGGATGGAGAAGGGCCTGGATCTGAGCATTCCTTACCCATTGGCCGGGCTGTCTAGAAGGTACTTATGCCTCCACCGAGTCGGTTGATCCGGTCGAATTTTGGGCAACATCACTTTCACCTCACAGCACGGGAACCTACGGGCGAAATCACATGTGCCGGGCCGGTTGAGAGATCGCACATTCATCATATTGGCGGCCATTTCCATTATGACCGATCTGACCACTATCCTGTGCACCATCCATACGAGGCAAAATTATTGGAATTTATTCGCCTTCCCTCTCCTTTGGGCGACACAGAAGGAACAACAAAGTTATCTTTCAGAGAACGACATTTTCTTGAGTGCGCTATTGTTGGCACCTAAAAATGTCACAACACCAAAAATGACAAGTTTCAAATGAAATACATCGAAGACAACCGAACAGACAAGTTGGATCTATTTTTCATTACATTTAGGGCTAATGGGCCGAACAAGCCCAATAAGCCTTATTGGATCCGACCGACCAAATGTCGGCCCAATAACGATCGGACATCACCAGAAAGTCCACTTGACTTCCAGATGAACAATGCCAGAGCCGGATCAGAAATCCGACCTATGTTTGAGAAGTTATGGGAAAAACAATGAAAGTCAATTTTTAGGTGACCTTATTGGGGGCATATTGGGCCCAGGAGACAAAACAAGTGAGTTCATGGGACTGTACCAGTCGAGACCTTCGCAACGGTACCCCAATTGTCAGAATCCGGTTTCGATAGGACCCCGAACGGTAAAATGGTGTCTTTCACCCTTGTTAGGTTTGGACAATTCGGGACAGGTTCGGTAACATGTTGGCGCATCATTGGGTCCGCCTAACTCCATATAGAGTAACATTGAAGTCGGATCAGAAATCTGACTCATATCTAGATAGATATGGGCAAAATAGTGAAAGCAAATTTTTTGGCAATTTTTGTGGGCTTAATGGGCCCAAATGACCAAGCCAGTGGGCCCGCGGTGTTGTCTCAGTCACAAGCTTTGCAACGGTACTTTGAATGTCGGAATCCGACTCCAGGCGAAAAAATGACCGTTTTGCCCCTATTGGGCCTAGACAAATCCAAGCAAGCCCATTAACAACCGGCACCATCGAAATGTCTGCACGACATCCAGAAGAGCAATGTTGAAGTTGGATCATCAATCCGATCTATATCTAGGCAGTTATGGACAAAATTCAAAAATTTGCGGAGCTCGCACGCATCATAGGACAAGGGCAAATCTGTCCACAAAGTCCTTGGACATGTAATTTTTGCGTGAAGACCAAAGTTTTGGTGCATTTTTATTTGATTGCATTTTAGGTGCAATTTTAGGAATTTTTGAAGGCTAAGATCATACCGATCGGAAATTCTATCAAATCGGTGATCTTCGGACAATTGGAGGGTCATTAACCGCAGATCTGATGGTACACAAGATCAACGGCTATCAGGACATCTTCTGGTTTTTACGAGATTTTTAGAGCTTAATTAAATTAATTTCACTCGGAATTAATATCGGCCGTCGGATCGAAGTCGTCTTGATCGAAATTAGGTCAAGCTTGACCTAAATGAGGCCAGCCGCCATCCTCCTCCTCATGGCTGGCACGCCACTAGGGTATCCTTTATTCACTCCTAAAATTTAGGAGCTATTGATGAGCATTATATCCTTCCATTACCTTGGCATGTAAAGTATTTCAAAAAAAAAAAAAAGGAGAAAATGAAGGATCGTGGCCAGCAAAAAGCTTGCCAAAAGGGCAGGGCTCGCGCGAGGCTCGTCCCCAGATTCTCTGACCCGATTGGCCAACTTACCCAAGAAAGACTCTCTCGGCAGAAAATTAGAAGGGGAATAAGAAAACAACCTACGGTCAAAAAAAGAAAAGGAGGGGCATCCTGCCGTCAAAAAGAAAAGGAAAAGAGGAGGGCGCTCATGTCCGGGGGGGAGGGGAACGGCCATTCCTTTCTCCTCATCTCCTTCTTTGGTAGCCAGGGGACAGCAGCAAGAAAAAAGGAGGAGGGGGAGAGCCTGCGGCAGCATCGGTTGGAGGCCCAGCCACTAGCCACGGCAGTTCATCCTACGGTGGAGTGGAGCAACTTCTGCATAGCAGTCAACCCAAGGTGAGAAGGAGACGCCTTGCAGCAGCCAACGTCCACCAAAGAGAGGGAGTCAACGCGGGCGTCATTCAACACCAGGGGGAACAGCCTCCGCCTGCAACAGCAAAAAAAGAAGAATAAAAGGAATAAGAAGGTGAGGGTAAATCCACGTTATGTAGTCCATTACATCTCCCCTTCTTTGTTTCTTCCTCCTCCCCCCCCTGGGCCAGTCTACCCTCACCTCTATCTCTTCCAATCTGTGCATCAGGCATCCCCTTGAGGTCCCCTTACATGGCCAAGCAGGCCACTGACCTCTCTCCTGCGCAGGGACAAAACCAGCAAGCATAGCCTCTTTTGTCCGCCCCACTACAGTCCCTCAATCGGGACACCCAAAAGCCTTCTATCCGCCCTCTCGATCAGGACCCTTAAACATGTCCGAAATCAGACCTTTTGCCTCTCTAAATGGCCCTTGTTCAGACCCCTAAATAGGGCTGAAATCAAACCACATGTTCGACCCACTTGCTGTCACCCTTGAACAGTCCATGCGGCCCCTCAACTGTCACTTGGTCGATTAAAAAAAATCAGCAGCGTTTCCCTTGTCCTACCTTGCTTGGGGGATGAGAAGAGGGTCGACATTCGGACCCCTTGCCCACATGATGGGCTGAGGAACCCCCTGAATGGGCCCCCGTTCTCTACCCCTTAGTGAGCTCTTGTCCCTATTCAAAATAAAAAATCTGAAACAGCCCCCTCGTAGCCCCACAAAGCAGCCTCCTGGGTGGCCTAATTCAGGTCCTGAATATGTCCCACAGCAGCCCCTGAACCGGCTTCTAATTCAGCCCATTTCAGCCCGATATAACACCCCAAAATAGGTGCTGGACTGGTCCCAAAACAGGTCCTGGACCGATGTCAAAACAGGTGCCGGTCCGGTGCAAAAGCAGCTGGCTCGGTGCAAGACAGGTGCCGGTCCAACCCCAAAACAGGTGCTGGTTCGGCTAAAGGACAAGCCTCGGTGCGGTGCTACAAACAGGTCCTTGTGAGGATCGGGTTGGGGGCGACGGTCCGGCCCCCTTGGCTCGCAAGATGGGTCAAGGGCTGAAAGGGCGGCCCTCAATTCTGGTCCAAACGAGGTGCAAATCAGGCTGCCAGGGCCAAGGAGGAGAAAATAGGCTTATTGGGCCAAGAAGACATGAAGCTAGCCCTATTGGGCCATAAGACATGCAGCTGGCCCATTGAGCCTTGTATCAAAAATGCACTTAAATAAATTCTGAAAAGCGAAAGCAAAATTAAATAAGGACTTAGCACCACATCGTGGGCACTCCACAATTGGGCGGCTAATCCGGACCAGCTTCCGGTATGTTGACCCGGGCGTAAGCATGGGACAAGCTCCCACTGCAGACGGACCGTTCCCACTATGTGGAAAAGTCGAAAGACTCAACCATGTAGGATGGGTAAATTTCATTTATCGAGAATGGGTCGACATGTCGTTGTAATGTCGAATTTTATTCTCGATATTATGGGAATTGCCTAAGGGAAGGACATGACCAAAATTCAGATTTTCATGCAGCCAATGTAAACCGACATGATGTACCCCGACGTGGGATGAAATGAAATGACATTCAAGTGCCGATATGGAACTGTTTGCAAACTGGGCACTGATGCTAGCCCGACGGACCGAATGAGATGCGGACCGAACATAAATAAAGAGATGAAACAAATCTGAAAATACCTTAAAACAGATCATTAAATCTGAAAAATAAAATAAAATTCAAATTTATAATAATATGGAAATTTCAATTAAAATCATTTAATTTAATAAAAATTCACTCCTTAATCAATTGAAAATTAAATAATTCAAAACAATCAAACAAATCACATTAAAAACACTTTAAAACACTAAAAAAATCAGTCATAAACCAAAAAAATAGATAATTTACAATCTTAAATTTAAAATTTATCAAATCAAATCACAACTTCAAAACACCTAAAACACACCAAAGATATTCAAACCGATACCGAAATATCAACTTACATAAAAAATAAAAAAACACCTTAATTCAAATGCCAACTAAATTAAACAAATGAAATTGTTTAACCCATCAAATTCCAAACTCAAATAAAAAAATAATTTCAACCAATTAAAATAAAGCAACCAAAACTAAATCAAACCGAAATTAAAATCAAACAATCCAAAATTGGCATAAAATCAAATATGAGAATTCACAATTCAAACCAAATAAAATCAACCTCAAATTAAATCAAAAATAAATTTCAAAACAAATAAAATCAACATCCAACAAATTTAAGACAACTTGTTCTCATCTTATTAGGTCCGAAAGGCTAGGCTCCTATTGAGTTATCTTTTGTTATGTGGATGTGCACGTTCTCTCAAACTAGTTTGCTATGGCGGTTAATCAAAGGCATTCGAGTAGTTGCTCGATGTAAGTTAACATCGGATATTCGCACCATCCGACAGAGAGATGTCAAATTTAAATTTTCACAGAACCCGAACCTCGATTCTAATACTTTTAAATGTATCGTCGGACTATTTAATACATTTATAGGTTATCACCTATTTTTCTAAGTAGTTCAAAGGAGATACGAAAATCATTTTTGAAAAGAAGAGAAAAATACGAGGTTCTCACAGCTATTCTTCAGGGTAGGGACTTATTAATCTTATTAATGGGGAGTGTGGAGTATTCACATCCCTCCTTTCCTCTTGGGTTACCTCATCATGAACAGCTCCCACCTCGACGTTCATTGGGTTTGCTTGGAGACACTGGAGATGATTACATTTTCATTCGAGATTTTCAACCTGGCATATGGAGACTAAACAAGCAATGTGATTTAATTCCCTCAGCTCGGCGGCAAGGTTTATTTCTCCAGCCTTGCACTCCACGCTATAGTGAGGAAGGCTATGATGGACTCTGCTTGATAGATGCCATCCTCTCTCAAAGTATTGACAGTTGGTATGGCAAATTGTCAGTTCAGAGTTCTCACCATCCTAGGTTTAGTGCTTGTGAATGGCTTGAATATGTTCTTGCCAATTTTTCTGTTCGCCTAGAGCAGATTGGGTTGAAGACTGCAGTGGCTGCAGCTTTGTATGGCTATGCTCACCACGAAGGCTACCTTCAAGCATTGCTGGAGAGATTCAACCGACGCTGGAATACTTTTGTCACCACGGAAGGTGAAACCTCACTAGACCTATGGAGCTTTCATATGCTTTCAGGACTACCCATTCATGGAACTCCTTATAAGGAAGTCGTTCTGGATGATCTCCATCGGTGTCAGACCACAGAACAAGGAAATTACTATTTGTCGTATTGCCACAGTTTCTTGATCAAAGTGTGGCGTGATTTAGCAAAGGCGACTCAAGCAAGCACTGTAGAGGAACTGCCGAAGGTTAATTGTGATGCATGGTTGAGATATTTCTATGGGGGCCCTTATTGTTATAAGCATTGTTTTGCCCGGCCAGATAGAAAACGAACTGAATTGACTCAGTTATCAAAGATCAGTTCCAGTCGATTGCCAGCCAACTTGGAGAGTCAAATAGAGACAGAAGACCCTTGGGAATTTGGAGAGATTACCCATTTGGCAGCTTATTTAACTTATTGGCTATGTACATTTGCGATCCCTTTTGGTGAAGCAGATGCCATCAGAGCCAGTACTATCTACCCTGCTTGCCAGATGGCGACTGGACAACGATTGGCAGTAGCTCCTGCAGCTTTGGCGGCGATATACCATTCCTTGGGAGCTGTAGCCATTCATCCTTTCCCGCACGATTGTAACGTGGTAATGGCTACTCATTATTTGGGTGCATGGGCAACTTATTTATTTGACGGCATCCCTCCAATTGAAACAGGTGCAGACCCTCACAGGGCACTGATGCATAGGCTTATTGACAAGCCCGGGCAGCGTTTTGATCGAGAGCTTTAGAGAGGGCGTAGTTTACTCTCCTCTTTGCCTAAAAAAGGTGCTCGTGGCTTGAGATTGGACCACTGCTCCAAAGGTTACCGTCCTTATAATGTCATAGAAAAGGACAAAGAACAACACTGGATTGATCCGCTCCTTGGTCATCGTTGGAAAGGAGCTGGTTGGGAATGGTATTTGAGTACCCGTATCACCGTTTTGGTCTTCCGCCAAGGGAGACAAGTCATTCTGGAGCCTTATTTTCCTCACAAATTTGGTAGAAATTTTGGTTGTGATCAAGGGATGCCTCCTAATGCAGATTTTGACATTCCTTGCCGAGTGTATAAAGAGCCAGATCACCTCCTTATTGCTGCTAAATGGTGGAATTTCTTTCTCAGGCCACATAAGGGTAGTGCTATCCACATTCCTCCCTTAGGTGCAACAGGTGAATTTGATGTGGTGTACGGTAACTGGTGGATCCACCATAGTCACAATTACAGAAGGCTGCCAACTGCACTTGCTGAAGCAGAGTTTGAAAGATTGAAATCTAAGAGAAACATCCCGCCAGAAATTGCTCCAACGTTCCTTAAGAAAAATTATCCCGAATTATGTGACAGAGTTTTGGCACGTCATGACAGATATGCTAAAGAGGGTCGTCTTCCTGCTCCTTTTTTGGAGTCATACTCTGGGCTAGTAGACCTTCTATCTGAGCCACTTCGTGCTTCACATCGAGCTAGGCAACCGGCTCCCCTTCATCCTGTTGATTGGTATGGAGGGATGATTTTAGACTGTACAGGGCGCCAACAGGTTCCCCCTCAGGAGTTGCTTCATCTTCATGATTTATCTTGGAGGTGGCTCAAGCATCTTAGCATGTTGATTTCGTCTTGGGGTTTCCTTAAAGAAGCTTTAGCAGTAGAGCAGGCAAGTTGTTTTGGTAATATACGAGCGGTTGTCCTTCGCGTTGCTCGAAAAATTGGTCGGGAAGCTGGTCTGCTTGTGACCTTACCTCCAGATGTTTTGTCCTCTGGTATGAATGTTTGATGTTATTGCCCATCTTGCTCTTCTCCCTTTAATATTTCTTTGCTTTTGGCAGCACATGAGGTGGGCACCACTACCCAAGGTCGTAAGCGTTCAGAACTATTTACTAGTTCTTCTGCCCCTCCCAAGAAGACACGCACTGAAGTAGGCTCTTCTTTTGCTGCCCGTGGTAAATGACCAACCTTGAAATTTAACATTCTGTTTAACTCTCTTTTGCTTGTTGTTTATGTTGCCTTTTATCCTCCCTTGGACAGCTCTTGCACAAGAACCAACTTTCAGTAACTTTGAAGTGGATCCCACTGCACACGTACCTATGACTAAGGGGAATGAAGGCCCCTCTTTTCAAGCTACCAGCGCTAGTGTCTCAGAGACCTGTGGGGAACCTATCTCGTTAGGGGAAGAAACCCTTCTTGGCAATGTACCTCTAGACTGCTTACCTTCCCCTATGGAGTGTTTTGAAGATACATATGATGAAGTTTGCCCTCCTGTTATGGAGCCGACTTCTGAGATTAGATCTTCCACAGGTAACTTAACATCTCCTATTAGCCTTGTGTACTTTTGATATTTGTTTGGACTTGGAAGGCTAAAAGTAGTCAAACTTTTTGTAGGGCGGGAGAAAACACCGCCTGTTGGGATTGTGAATGAGACATTGGTTGTTGATGCTTCTTCTGAGACCTTAGGGACCTCTGTTGGACAGCATGTATCATCAACACATGTTGACCTAGGGGTTGGTACGTCAGTCCTTTCACAGGCAGATGACATCATAGATTTAGTTCCCGTAATGGCCGGATGCGACATGGTTATTAATGCAGTGATAGAGCAGCTTGCTACACCCGATGCACCCATTGACCACCCTTCAATTATGGTTGTAGCATCGCCTGAGGTTCACGAGGGACCCATTGAAAATGTTGTTTTGGAAACCCCTCTTTTCGTAAGTGCCTTTGAACTTAATATGCATGCCAAGCATCTTGCTTTAGTAACTATGCATCCCTTGCTCTTTTCTTTCTGTTATGCTTTAAACTTTGCACCACGTCTCCTTTTCTTTCGCTCATGCATTCTCTTATATATTGCTCCCCACATGCAGACTTCTTCTGTTGAAATGATCAAGGAGGGTATTGAGCTCATGGATGTGGCACCTTTAGCTAGTGAGACATTTCCTGTCCTTCTCTTGTAGTTATTTCTCTCTTTTTTTTGTAAGGACCAACAGGTATCTTTGATTCAATTTGTCTTGCCTCATTTTTTTTTTACATGTAGTGGTGCATGCAGAGGAGGAGTTCCAACTTCCCGAGTTGGATATAATATGGCCTGCACCCCGTCCTGCTGGTTGGAAACCCTCTAGACCTATTGGGGAGGGTCTGCTTAGTGCTTTAGATGATATGTTAGACCCATTTCCGCTTGCTGGAAAATTGCGCAATGATTTGCAGGCGATGACCGCATGTTACCATGTGATGGGATATGATATGAAGCCTTGGATTGCTACCGTGGAGGGCTTATGGGGCCGGTTCTGCAATATGTTGTTGGAGAAGCATGCTCATACCCAATGGGATATCATTTATCTTCCCCAATTTACTCAAAAGTTGCTAGAAATGGATGCGAATGCCAAAATGTTGTAAAGTGTTGAAATTCAGTTAGAAAAGCTCCAAGGTGAGATAAGCAATGCTGAAAAGGACATTGATCATTTGAAGGAGGAACTTGTTGCAGCCCATCTTCGACATACTAAACTCACAGAGAAGTTGGCATCAACGAAGTCGGAACACGTATCCCGAGTTCAAAATGAAGAACACTTGCAGGGCGAACTGGAGGAGCTAGACAAGATGCGTCCCACCAACCTACCCCAACCTTATCTTTAGCTGTCATCTTGGTCCATGTTGAGTCACTCTTGATCTATGTCAAGTCACTCTCAGGTTGTTTTGTGTCTCTCATCTGTTAACTGTTCATTCATTCTTTTATTCCCTTTGTCTATTGTGTCGGTTAGGCTTCAAGGCCTGTTTGGAGCCAACATATGATTATATGAAATGAAAATTTCCACAATGATTCCAACAAATGTACGCTGCTTTTGTTCTCACTGATTTTCTGATGTATTAGACTGATTCATATACCATATTGCAAATGTATGTTCTGATTTTCTGATTTTTTTTCGAACTGTTTTGGAGCCCTCTGGCCTCAATTACAAGTTTCTGAATCTTTCTGCAACTTCATGGACTGAAATACAGGCTTCTGGATTATTCTGCAATTTTCTGAATTGAATTGCAGTTTTGTTTTATTCTGCAGACTTTCTGGACCAAACTGCAGTTTCTCTGGACTGTTCTGCAACTCTCTGGACTGTTATGCAATTCTCTGGATTGAACTAGAATTCTCTGAACTGTTCTGCAGTTTCCCAGAGGACCTGAACTGAACATGCAGATTCACTGATATGATGTTAAAGGTGACTTAATGCCCAAAAATGATTTTGTAACTTTGATGCCAAAAGTGACCTATCATCTAGGGGAATTCATGGCTTAACGCCACAGATAGCTTGGTATTAAGGGATCTTGTGGCTTGACGCCAAGGATAGCTTGATCCTTAAGGGGTGGCTTGATGTCAAAGTTTTTTTTTTTGAAAGTGGCATGATGCCAAAAGTGGTGGCTTGATGTCAAAGTGTGTTTTTTTTGAAAGTGGCATGATGCCAAAAGTGATGGTTGATGTCAAAGTGTGTTTTTTTTGAAAGTGGCATGATGCCAAAAGTGGTGGCTTGATGCCATAAGTGTTTTTTTTTTAAGTGGCTTAATGCCAAAAGTGGTGGCTTGATGCCAAAGTGTGTTTTTTTTAAAGTGGCTTGATGTCAAAAGTGATGGCTTGATGCCAAGCGGTTTGATGGCTTAATGCCAAGAAATTTTTTGGTGGCTTAATGCCAAAGAATTTAGGTGGCTTGACGCCAAGGTTGGTTTGGTAGCTTAATGCCAAGAAATTTTTGGTGGCTTAATACCAAAGAATCTAGGTGGCTTGATGCCAAGGTTGGTTTGGTGCCAAAGGGGTTTGGGTGGCTTGATGCCGAAGGGTGGCTTGATGCCAAAGGACTTACAAGATTTGTAAGTAAACATATGAACTACGGAAGTTAGTCTGATGTTGAAATGTACCTCAACGATTTGGGTGAGGATGTATGTTCGGAGACTTGTATTTGTTTCCAGTAGACGGTGGGAACTGGAACACCGGGAACGATAGAAAACCAAATCGAACCATTCGTCGAAAGGAATTCTTGACAAAGCGATATTTTGAGTTTAAAATCGACATACGGATCCGGATAATTCCTATACTCAAAAGACACGAGTTGAAGAGAATCGGAAGAGTCGTTATGGCAAACAATGATAATCTCAATGAATTCGATTTGAACCATGTCCCAAATGTATTGATATGGGTACAATGTTTCTTTTCGACATGAATTTCAAAAATGAAATGTGAACATCATTGTTGCCTTGGGTAAAATTCCCAAGCATTTGTCCACTGCTAGGTGGATTGGCTTCAAAGGGCTATTTCGTCATTGGCGACTTAGTGCGAAGGGAAACCACAAAGACCAGGAGGGTCTAGGCGGTGTAGAGTTTGAAAGGATAAAAGAGGCTGGCAAAAGAGACAAGTGCGCCCTCTCTCTCTCTCTCTCTCTCTCTCTCTCTCTTTTTAAGTTATTGATATCATGAAGGATTTAGGGCGGCTTGGCTATATCCCGAGATGACTGAAAGGGTCAGCACGGTTAAGTTTAAGGGAAATCGGTGTAACCAGAAGGGCTAAGCCGATATGTTAATGGAACTGTACAAGTTGGAAAATTGGGATGGCATTAGCCTAATTGAAATCATAAAGACCGAAAGGGTCCGAATGACGGGGAATTTAGGAAGCTATGAAAACCATTAAAAAAGTCAAAACAACCTTCTTCTTCCTTTTTTTTTTTAGTCTGACTACTTTTTCAAGGTTTTCACCCAGACTAATTCCCTTTTCTTTTGCCTGTGTGCCTCTTGGTGAGGTTTTCACATAGCAGGGAAATCCATTTTTGCCTAAGATGCCCTACTAGGGTTTTCACCTTAGCCGGATTTTCTTGACATTCTTGCACTTGACCGTTCATTTGTAAATTGACTAGTCAAGCCCGTCGGGCATCTCCATTTTTAGCCCATTTCTTCATTTTCAAGATTCCGTTGGAACTCATGCTCTGGAGCATAATACTTCTTAATATGTTTGCCATTCAATGGGAAAATGGTGCATTTCCTTTGAAGTCAACCATAGTATAGGCTCCTCCTTCAAACACTCGGTCAATGACATAGGGACCCAACCAATTTGGGGAAAATTTAGTTTTTGGTTGCCCTGCCATAACATCTTTTTGTTTGATCATTACAAGGTCTCCTTTCTGAAAAACTCTCATTTATCATAGGCACGTGACATTCTGGCTTGATACATTTTGAGGTGCTCATATGCTTTCAATCTTCTTCCTTCCAGTTCTTGCAATTCCATAAGTCGTCTATGCACTTCATTGGGCTCCTCAGATGGGAGGCTGTGATGAACCGCTACCCGATAAGAAGCTAATTCAACTTCTATCGGCATCATTGCTTCACTCCCATAGACTAAAGAAAAAGGTGAGCAACCCATAGGAGTCTTATACACTGTACGGTATGCCCAAAGCGCCTCTTGCATTTTCTCATCCCAATTTCTTTTCTTGTCTCCGACGACTTTGACCAACAATTTACACAAAGTCTTATTAAAGGCCTCTGCCAGGCCATTGGCTTGTGGATTATAGATAGTCGACGTTCTCCAATCAATGTGAAACTTAGTTGCCATCTTATATACTGCTTGGTTTTTGAATGGGGTTCCGTTATCTGATATAATCCGACTCGGTACTCCATATCTATATATGATATGCTGCCGAACAAAACGAGAAACCACCTCCCCCGTGACCTCCCTAGCAGTTGTAGCCTCTGCCCACCTAGAAAAATAATCTGTCGCGGCCAATATGAATTTGTGCCCTCGAGATGATAGCTTGAGGGGACCTACGATGTCCATTCCTCACTCTGCAAATGGCCAAGTCGGGGTGGTTGGATGCAGCTGAGCTTGTGGGCGTCTGGGAACGGGCCCGAATGCTTGACATTTTGGACATGACTTGGCAAATTTGTCACAATCTATGAACATACTTTGCCAGTAATACCCTTTCAATTTGATAGCTATCTTCATTTTGGGTCCAGACTGATGAGCCCCGCACAACCCACTGTGAACTTCTTTCATTATTTGAAAAGCTTCTTGGGCAGATACACATTGCGCTAGGATAGCTCTCTCTTTTTCGGGTGTCAGTCGGTATAACTCCCCGCCTACAAGCTGATAAGAAGCTGCTCTTCGTGTCACTTGAACGCGTTCAGCCCGACCTTTTGGAAAAACTCCTCTTTTGGCATCGATTGTTGGCTGGCGCCAATCTTCCTTTTCAAGACTATTGTCTTCATTTTCCTCCACAGCATTGGATTCATAACTTTCTTCATCAATCTTCTCTAAACCAAATGTCAGGAGTAGCTTCCACTGCTTAACCACAATTTCTAATTTACCGGTCGGTGGCAATTTAATTACTGAAGTCAACTTGGCTAAAGCATCTGCTTGTGAATTTTGTCTCCTTTTAACGTGCTCTATGCTGAAGATATAAAACCTATCGGCCAATCGGGAGGCGACAGAATGGTAACTGATCAATCTTTCTTTCCGGACTTCGAATACTCCCAGCATTTGTTGCACGACCAGCATCGAATCTCCGAATACCTCTAAACATCGGATGCCCATGTCAAGAGCAATCCTCAAGCCAATGACAAGAGCCTCATACTCTGCTTCATTGTTGGTAAATACCTCTGATAGAGCATATGAATTTTGTAGAACTCCACTCTCAAGATTTAACAATACTATGTCTGCCCCAGCTTTGGGCTTCATTTTGCCATCAGACTCCTTTTTAGTGCTAGCCGCGCCATCGAAATATAACTGCCAACATTTAACATCTGCCTTACAGGTCTCCTGTGCCTCTGGATCTCTTAATGTTTCTTCGTCAAGCAATTGGAAGTTGAGAGGAGAATCTTCAGGAATTGGATGTGCTGCTAAAAAGTTGGCCATTCCTTGGCCTTGATTGCTTTCTGGGGAACGTATCGAATATCAAATTCCATCAACATCAGGGCCCACTTCCCCAAACGTCCAGTGGGGACAGGCTGCTTTAACATATATTTCAAGGGGTCAAACTTAGAAATTAAGTTGACCTCGTGTGCTAGAAGATAATGTCTTAACTTCTTCGCGGCAAACACTAGTGCCAAACACATCTTCTCCATAGGTGAATAATTGTGCTCCGGCCCCACCAGCCTTTTACTGAGGTAGTATAAAGGTTGCTCCTTGCCCTCCACATTTTCCTGTGCCAGCATAGCTCCTAGGGAAGCATCTAATGCAGTGATATACAAAATTAGGGGCTTTCCCTTGACAGGAGCTCCTAAAACCGACGGATTTAACAAATATTGTTTTAGCCCGTCTAGGGCAACCTGACAACCGTTATCCCATTTGAATTGTGCTCCTTTCTTTGCTAACTTGGAGAAGGGTTGACACCTTCCTGACAAATTGGCGATAAATCGCCGGATATAGGCGAGCTTGCCTTGTAACGACCTTAGCTCCCGAATGTTGCGGGGAGGAGGCAACTCCCTAATTGCTTTGATTTTATCGGGGTCAATCTCAATCCCCCGATATCGAACTATAAAGCCCAAAAACCTGCCACTGGATACACCAAAGGCACACTTCATGGGGTTCATTTTTAACTTGTAAAAGCGGAGCCGCTCGAAAACCTTCCTCAAGTCCTCCAAATGATCTTCCCTTTTCCTTGTCTTAACTACCAGGTCATCGACATAACATTCAACTTGATTTTGCAACATTTCATCAAAAAGTTTAGTCATCGCCCTCTGATAAGTGGCCCAAACATTCTTTAGGCCGAATGGCATCCGCTTATAGTTGAAAATTCCTTTTGGGGTGCGAAAAGCTGTGAAATCTTTGTCTTCAGTGAACATGAGAATCTAATTGTAACCTGATGACCCATCCATAGAGGATAGAGCTTCATGACCCATAGTCACATCCACCATATTTTCTAGGATGGGCACAGGGAAGTCATCTTTTGGGCAAGCCCTATTCAAGTCCCTGAAATCAATGCAGACTCGAATTTGCCAATTCTTCTTTTTGACGGGGACAATGTTGGCCAACCACATTGGATATATACAAGGCTCAATAAAATCCACCTCAATAAGCTTGTCTACTTCAGCATTCACTTTCATTTCCAGATCAGCCCGCATCCTTCTCTGGCCTTGCTTTACTGGCTTGGCTGAGGGCAAAATTGCCAATTGATGCACTGCTACTTCCGGTGCCAAACCGAGCATTTCATTATATGTCCAAGCAAAACAATCTCTATATTCTTCCAACAACACTTTATACTGCTCTTTTTCTTCTTCTTTAAGGAGAGAACTAACAAATGTCGGTTTGGGATTTTCGGGTGTTCCCAAATTAATTTCCAAGAGATCATCAATTGTTGCTTGTCCACCATCCTCGATTTCTTTGGGCGCGGGCTGTATTTCCATGAAATCCCCCTCTTCATAGGTATCTTCTACTCTGCATACTTCTTGAGTGGAGCATTCCCCCACCAGTTCTGCCGAAGACCATATCTCATTTATAAGATCACTCCGTGGCAACTGATCATTTTCTTCTTGAAGTTCTCCATAGATGCTTTCCTCCTCAGAAGATTCATCAAAAATTGGGATTGGGCGGCATGGGATCTCCAATTCCTCACCCACATTTATTACATCGACTGCATAATAAACATCTGCTTCCTAATTAGGGTCATATGATAGGCCAGGACATTTGTTGCGTGTGTTCTGATCTTCTAGAGGATCCCATATTTTATTGAACATTCTGGCTCTCTTTCGAGGCTGCCTTTTGGGAATGTTATGCTTTTGATATAATTGTTCCGTCATAGGAGCTGTATTATTGAAAGGAGGAATAGCTGTTGAGCGGGATCCTGAATGCTCTGACCAACCAAAACTATCTTCCCTAATTCGTTTAAGAGCCATATCTGCTTTGTAAAAGATTGTAGATCTTTCACCTATGCGGGGAACTTTAAAAATGATTAACTTTTCCACTGTACGCAGCTCTCTTTCTCGTACCAGCCATAACAAATTAGGAGACATACAAACACTTGTTTCTATTTCTTTAGTGATCGAATTGGCATTGAATCTGGTAGGATACCATTCTTTCCTGTACATTTTTGCACGAGTTTTATGCAAGCTTAATGTCAACCTGTGCAATTTGGCTTTGACTTCATCAATAGTGATTTCTTCATCTATCTGATCTTTAGCCACTTCCTTCTGCTTGCCTCGATCAACATAAGGTTTGGCAAACTGCCCCTCAAAATATGGTCGAGCATCAGCAAGATGACATTCAGCCACTTCAAATGGAGTTTGATCAGTCTCAATTCTGCATTGTCTCCCTTCCTTATTGTATTTTATGCATTGATGCAAGGTAGACGGCACGACCCAATTAGCATGTAACCATGGACGGCCCAACAATGCTTTGTAGGAAGTTTCTGCATCAATAACATAAAAAGTAAACTTAGTTTCAAAACCATCCAAAACTAAATCAACCTCTATCTTCCCCAACGCTTCCTCTGAATCTTGATTAAAACCAGAGATGGTCACCCCTAGGGCTTTCTGAAGGTAAGGTGTCAAATACAAAGCTCTAAATGTCTTAAGCGGGAGTAGATTACATGCCGAGCCTGAGTCAATCATAATTCGATTCAACTCATGTCCATTGACCAGCCCTTTCATGTACAATGCCCGATTATGGAAGGTGGAGGGGAAAACCATGTCCTCCTCAGTGAATGAAACCGCTGCAGCGTATACTTCATATTCTCCAAGCTCGGCCACATGTGCTTCATATGTTTCAGGTGCCTGTAACACAAATATGAGGGCCTCCCGAAGATCTGAACTTAAGGAAATGATTTCCCACATACTTAAGCGTACAGGGAGTCTCTTCAATTGGAGGAGCACTCTTTTATCAACTTTTTTCTTCATTTCTTGCCGAGGCGGAAGACTCTCAGGCAATGGGACAATGAAAGGTCTGTCTTCATGCTTACACGAAGTGTGTGATTGAGAAGAACTTGGGCCTTCATCTACAGGTGGTTGATCTTCATTTTGCAATATCTCGGGCTACGAAGGGCTTGGACCCTCCTTTGGAGTTTGCTCATCTTGGGACAGAATCGCCCCTGGATGAGAAGAACTTGTACCCTCATCTTTCTCCTGGACCAACCTCTTTTTCTTGACAAGATTTGCTAAGGTAGCATCTTCTTCTTCATCATCCGAGTATGGTTGGAATTGAATAACTTGACCTGGGGGTTGTTTGACCAAGGGCGGTAGTACTGCCCTGAGTTCTTCTCCCTGGAAGCGAATTACCTTATCTTCACTGCGGGCTTTCCCCCGGCCTCCTTGTCTTCCACGAGAGTTCCTACTACCTCTCCTTTGATGAGTGAACATTGGGCCAGCATGTTGCCCCCGGTTTACAACTCTTTCATCATGATAATGGATTGGTGGAGGAACATTCACCATATTACATGAAAATTGCTGAAATTGAGCCATGAGTGTTTGTATATCAGGCTCCTCTTCATCGTCACCCCAAAAGTTGGCTACCCGAGCTGCCGCAGGCTCATCACCGCTTTCCACCTTTTGTCTAATGTCCACAAGTTGCTTCTTAAAATTCCTGTACTTGGCCCATTCCGCCCAGGGAATATAAGGATCAAGGGTTATCGATCTTGTGGGTTGCTTAGGCTCATACTCTTCAAGTTGATCTATAAGTTTTTGTAACTTTTGCACAGATGTCAGGTTCTGTGCTCGAGCCTCCATGGCTCGTAACTTTTCTTCTTGGCGTTGTGCCCTCCTCTTCTCTGCTTTCCTCTTATTCTTTATCACTTTTCTTCTGTAAGCAGTATCTGATATACCTCGGGGAGGTGCTACTTGAGAATTTCCTTCCTTCGATACTGTTTGCACAACTTCCTCCTCTTTAACATCTTCTTGGACCAGACTGGTCTTAGCTTGACTTTTGCTTTTACGACGAGAGACGTCTTGCCACAGCTCCTCGTCATTTCCCTGTTCTGTCCTTTCAATAATGTTATGGAAGTATTTGTTATTAGCCTCCACATTCCTCTGAATGACTTCCAGGGGCAGTGTTTGGTAGGCTGAATATACTTTAAGTTGCCTCATCTTTCGAGAATTATTCCTACTTGTGGCCTCTGCGGCATTGCAATCTCTGGGGTAGCATGTATAACATAAGATGAACTGGTCGGCCCCATATTGATATGTGGACGTGGTGGCCTAACTGTATGTCGTCCTATGTGAAGAATTTCATCTCTGATCAAGTGTTCAATTTGTCCTTTCACAACTCTACAATTCTCAAAGGTGTGGCGCATTGTGTGATGATAACCACAACCGCCTCTGGAAAAAGAGAGTAAGTGGCATCCTAGCTCTGAATCAGGCTCTATCAAACCTGTCCTTGCACAGTGTTCGAAAAGTTGTTGTGTCATTCCTTGAGGGAAAGAATATCGGGTATAAACCGAGTATCTGGGACGCCTTCGCCCTACCGGACACTGGTATTGCCTCTCACGAACTGCAGCAGAATCAACATCTGATGCCTCAGGTTCTTCTTCTCGTCTTGCAATATAATCAAACGGATCCTCTGGTTGATCCACAGTCTATTCTTCGGAAGGTTGGTATGATCCCACATCCGACATTTCTTGTTCTTGCGGCCGAGGTGCATATAGTTCCTCCTCGGTCACTTCCCCCATCATTAATTCAGTCAGATTGACCATAGTCAATGTCAAGTCACGTTCAAGGTGCATACACCTTACCCTAAACTTCTCAAGAATAGCACTAACTCTGGAAACCATTTGGTGAGTTAGTGGATACACAGGATAGTGCACAAAATGGCGTACTCGTGGGCGTTGAAAGGCCCTATGAGCTAAAATCGTGTTCTGGGGTCGTACTATGCCTCCTCGGGGGGTTTCAAATCGTGCTTGTGGTTGTGGTTGGGGTTGTGGTTGTGGGGATGACCTTCCACCCAGGGCTGACCCCCTCAAATTTAGAACATTGACTGTAAAGTTTATGGCCTACTTAGGCTTGACATGTGACTGTGGCGGGCTCACCAAGAACTTGCCCATCTTGACCGTCCCCTCACGGATAAGTGTTTCTGCCAAGTCTTTGAACAAATAACAATCTTCCAATGAATGCCCTAACATTCGATGATACTGACAAACGTTGGGATCACCAGACTTGTTTGCATCTTCAGGCCGCCTGAGTTGAGGGAGGTTTATCAAATTCCCTTTGATGCAAATATCAAACAACCTCTTTGTGAAGTCCCTACTAAAAGAATAAGGCTTCTTTAAACGTTCCGCCAAGGATTTAACAGGACCAGATTGATTGGGATTCCTTGGCGCAGGGGCTGATGTAGATGCATTCCCTCTCCCTCCATTGTTATTATTCTTCGGTGGGGTAAACTCCACTGTATGGACATCTCTGGCAGCATGTTGCTTATCTTTAATAGCCTTCTGTCTTGGTGCTAACGCAGCCAGATTATCAGCAAAATATGTCTCTATGTCAGAGACCACCCAATTTAACTCATCAAAGGATCATATACTAACTACCAACAGCTTTTCCAAAATTTCTGGCTTCAAACCCCTTTTACATAAGCCTATTGCCTCTTCATTAGCAGGTGGTTTGGGACACCTCATACAAAGGTTCCTCCACCTCTTGATATAATCGAGCGCCGATTCATCTCTTTTCTGGCGCAATGATGTTAGCTCAACCAAGGTAAAAGGTCTCTCTGTCAACCGAAATCGGTCAATGAATTTCCTTTGTAAATCTTCCCACCCTGATACTGATCCTATTTTCAGTTTGGAATACCATTCAAAAGCTGTCCCTGTTAATGTTGTAGCAAAATATCGGAGAAGATAAGACTCATCAAGTGCTAATTCTCCCATGTGAGTAACATACAGGGCGAGGTGCTCTTTTGGTGATCCACGGCCGTCAAATCTTGGGCATTTTGGAACCTTGGTGACTTCGGTCAGAACTTTCTTGAACTGATGATGGACTGGATAAGGAACCCGGTATAAATCTACTGTAGTCAACCCGTCGTCATGCTCTGTCAACTTCTCCTCTATCATCTTCTCTATCATTATCTTTTGTGAGACTGTTGGAAGGTCTTGAGGTGACGAAAATATCTAAGAGACAACATAATTATCTTCACCAATGGGCTCCACCAGTGATGGTGGTGGAGGAATAAATTGACAAGCTGACACCCTTGGCGGAGGTGGAGGCGCCGGTTGTGTTGGAATAGCACAGGGCTCTACAGGTGCTTCATTTGTCCCCGACGTTTGTCCAAACTGGGTTTGCATTAACCCAAGATTCTTAAGAAGTGCCTTCAATTGCTGATTTTCTTTCCAGAGTTCATTAAGGTCCAAGACACCGGTCATTGGCTCAGGGTTAGTTTGTTGCACAGCTTCATCTAGTTCCTCTTGTTGCACAAGTTTAGTAGTCAACGCCTGTAGATTAGATTGGCTGTGGCCATACCATGACAAGTGGCAGTACTTGCACCCTTTGGGGCTTCTTCTGGCTGACTCGAACTAGATGTAACCAAACATGTGAAAATGTGCATATTTCCCCCTGCCCCCTGCATTACATATCTCCTCGGGGCTTTGCTAGGGAAGACTAGTCATTTGAGCACTGGTTTTGTCTCTGTCAAAGTTTGAGAAGTGGTTTCTCCACCTCCCCGGTAATGTAAACTTTTGTGCTGCCGAAATGGTGGCACAAACTGGACCGCTGGTCAGTTTGACTTAATTTTACCGGGTCGAGAGTTGAACTGACCCCTCGCGGCCGATTGGAAATGGACAACCTTTGGCGAAGGACCTGATGTAGGAATATGTGCCTTGGGTATCCAAACTTGTGACAATTTCGAGACAATGGGTGTATCCTTCTGACATGTAACTTTGCATTGAGTATTAGGCGCATGCCCAACTTTAAAGGAAATAGTGTGATTAAGGGACCTGCCCCCGGACAGTGCCTGCCGAATATTGGATTGATTCACAATCCGAGCATTGTGGGCATCAACTTGACTCTTATCCCGAGAAGTACTCTGCAGAGGGCAGGTTACTCATGCCAAATCAAAGGACAAGACCGCTGATCGGTCTACCTGCTTGTCCCGACAGGTCCCGGATTGATTCCTGACTCGTGAAGTAGTAAATGAAGGGGCCGCTGTTTGGCCAAAACTATGTTTTCCTGAGGGCTAGTCCCTCATTTCCACATTCACCATTGGGGCCGCTTCTCGGCCAGGATAAACCATCTTCAAGGCAATGGATTGCCTCTTTGCCTCAATGAAGGGGGCCGTTGATCGGCCAATGTGAATTATCTTCGAGGTGTTGGATTTCTTTCTTGCCTCAACAGGTGATGGGGCCACTGATCGACCCAAGTGAGAAGTGGGTAAGGCAAAGGATTGCTTCCTAGCCTTAACAGTAAGTAAAGCCACTGACCGTCTCTTTTCCTACTGACTGGGAGAGGATTTCTTCTTCTCTTCAGTCACTAATTTGATTATAAGAGACCTAGCAGTGGTCCCTTTCTTCTTTTCATCTTCTTCTGCCAAGGTGGCAAAACGGTTTGAAATGGGTAGTGATTTGAGCGTCAATGTGTGCTGTCTCAGCTCAACTTTGGTGTGAATGGGTACCGCGACCCGTTTCTTCCAATTCCAGAAACACCTCATTGAACCTACCGCCATAGAACGGCGGAATCCCAGTTGAGAAGTGTTCTTCCCGACACGAAACTTTTGTGGTTTCGGTGCCTCCTCAGTCACAGATACTTGATTAACAACAATTGGTTGTTGGACAAGTACTTCTTTTCCAGCATTCTTTAGATCCCAAGGATTCTCAGGATCTTGGATCTGAGCATCAATCCCTAATTGAGTAATTGGGTTAATCACTTCTGCCTCAGCTAGTGGACGTACCATCTCCACACCTAAGCAGTGTGGAGGTAAATACACCTCTGCAAAACTCCCAAATAGAACTGAACAAGTGGGAAATGCCACATTCCCATTAGTACGAGTGTCAACATATTCCTCGGTCCAGAAGACGCCTGTTGACGTCATTTTCAACCCTCACCTGAAACAAACGAGACATACTCGTTAAATGTAGAGAGTTTACATTGAATTATGGATGTATGTTTATCTTGAATTGTTATGGCAGAAAGATGAAGGGAAGGAGAGGTCCCACCGGGCATGCCAATTGTTGGAACCTCAAATTTTGATAAAATTTTGGAAATTCATTTTCCGTTTTGATTTTTACTTTTGACTTAGCCTTAACTATTAAGAAAATAGGTGATATTTTATAACAGTATTAGCTAGGTCAGTGGTATGCATAAGAATATATGTTGAGGTTATTAGGTTCTTGAAAAAAATGTTTTCACCTCTCCCCATCGGATGGTGCGAAGATCCGATGTTAATTACATCGAGCAACGACTTGAATACCCTTGATTAACTGCCATAACAATACATAAAATGGAGAACATACATCCACAAAGATAAGCACATGTAAATAGCCTCATGAACCTAGTGGGATAATTTGATGTATTTCGCTTGATTGATTTAATTTAATTTTGTTTGATTTGAATTTGTTTTATGTTTTTCTTGTTAGTTTAGATTCAATTTGATCTAAATAGAGCCTATTTCATTAAAATTGATTGGAGTTTGGTTTGGGAGATATTTGGATCGGATTTGCTTAAGGATTTTTTAAATTAATTTGAGTTAATCTTTATAGGCATGTTTATAAGTTTTGATTAAGATGTTACCTGAATTAGATAAGATTTATTTTTAGATTTCTTATTTAAAATGTATTGAAATTTATGAGTTTGTTTTACGTTAGGATTTAGGAGCTTGATGACTAGATTAGATTAGTTTGAGTTTATTAAAATTCATTGTTTATGAAATTAATTTTATCTTTAAGATTTTCTTTTGATTTAATATAAGTGTTTTAGATTTATTTAGAAAATTGGTTTGGTTTTGTTTTATCATGTTTTGACACTTTTCGACTTGGGATTTTAAGATCATGGAAAAAATTTTCTTATTTCTAGTTTGTTTGAATTATGTGAATACCGAATTTGTTTTCAATTGGTTATTCACTTTTCATTAGGATTTGTCATCTTATTGTTTTAAATTTTCATTGGGATTTTTTTTAGTCATGTATTATTTGTGCCTGATTTGATTTAAGTAAAACTTGGTTAACATATGATGTCTTTTGATTGAAATGATTTAATTTGGATTTGTATTTATTCAAAGATTGCTCAAGACTTAATGCTCTGTGACTGAACATTTGTTTGAGTTTGCTTCGATATTATCATTCATTCATTTTTTGTTATGTATTCTTAATTTGAAGCTGCATATTAGATTTGAAGTTTTGAGGTCTCAGTTGGAAAATTTTGAGTTTTAAATTTGGTTTTATCATGTTTTAATTTAAAATCTATTAGAATTGAATTCCAGATTTGATTTTAGTTTATTTATTTCAGAAGTGGTCATTTTTACATATCAAATTCAATGGCTTTGCAATTCCCAGATTTCTCAAGCTGACCGAGCATCTTCCAAGCATTTTACTTGTATATTAAGATTTTGAGATAGATTTTTATCTTTGATTTTCTTCCTCCCTTCTTCTTTTTTTTTACTTGTCGCTTAAGCAATCTGACCCCAATGCCTTAAGTTTTAATTCTATGCCCTTTTTTATCTTCTACTTACTGCCCCTGTTGATTACAGATTTCAATTTTATGGGGGGCTTGGCTTCATATTCAAAACGGTCCAGGGCACTTAACAAATTATCACTCCTCTCCCACAACTTACATTATGCAATTTCTTAGAAAATGAATCGTGTAAACCAGATATTAATGGAATAGATATGTTCTTTTTAATAAGTCTTCTTTAAAACCTGCATTCACCCGAGCTCATTGGGCTATCCACATCCTTTATGTACGTGACAGTGCACAAAGCATGACTTTTATTCCTTGATCAATTCATGATACATGCTAATGTAACAATTCTATGATCGCTGATGAAGGATCCAGTTTGGCATAATCTCATTAATTCCAAGGGGATTCATTCCCTCAAGGATCTCATGAGATTTCCCTCCTCATGTAGACAGAGCTTGATGCTCCCTACATTGGAGGATGGATCGAAAGAAGATGGGGACATGCCCATTTCTCCCGTCCAGGATCAAACACGCCAGGGACATGCCCGAGTGCCCGTCCTTTGAGGTAACCTATGTGAAATAGGCTACCTCTTAAAAGATTTTTTTTTGTTTATGATAATCTCTCTCTTTCAGGCCATGTCTGGCCTTAATTCCACATTCTCATAATCTTGACTTCATCAGCCTATCATGGTGCAATTCTGGTCCATCTGACAGGTGGACTTCTTCAGACATCATGTCGGATCCCATCAGCTTCAGAGTTTTCTTGATAATCCAGGCCCTGCTGGCCAGCTTCCATCGTGTTTACACAGCTTTCCTATAGTCTCTCTGATTGCTCTTAGAAGGATCAAGTTCAGGAGTACATGGGGTAGGAACTTGAGAAGGTCGGGTTCTACTTAAAACAAATCTATATCAAGGATCATTTTTTGAGGGCAATGATGGAGGCTAACCTTAAGGATTTGATGAAAGGACGTGGCATAAACAAGATGGCTTTCAACCATTCTTTGATAGAATGATGAAACAGGATGTGGCCAAGACAGAGTTATCTCAACGAGAGAGAGAGCATTTGACTGATTTTTTTTTTGATAATGACAGCCAGGAGATGGGGTTTCGGTAGGACAGTATATCAATAATGGGAGGATATTGGCAGAATGACTAGGGGAGGAGGCACAACCGAGAGACCTTCAATCTTTACCTTTTCCTTCTTTGATCCTTCCTTTTCTTCTCCTTGTAGCAGCTTCGAATTTTCCTTTCCCAGCAAGCTTTCTTCAGTCTATCGAACCTATCTCTGCAACAAATCTTCAACCTTTTCGAGCCTGTTCTCCCAGCCAGACCTCTCCAACTGTCCAGACCTTGTACGCAGTAGCTTTTATATCTTCTAGAAGCATGGCCTGCGGTTGCTCTTTATGACTTGTGGTGAGTGGAAAGAGTGGGAGATGATGAGGAGTCAAGACGTGGGCAGTTGAGTACGTGGGCACGATGGGTGGCTCCCACTTCTTTTTGACTTGGTCTTTTCCCTCTTTTTCTTTTTACACGTACGTAAGATGCCCAAGTTGATTTAAACCTTGTTCATTTATTGACTTCATTTATCCAGTACCGATAAGACCTAATAAGAGGTGAATCCATAACTTAAGTTATGTTCAATCTAAGCCCTTGATCTAAATCTGGTCGTAAGATGGCATCCTGGCCCTTCTTTACTCTCCATGATCTAATATCAATAAGAAACCATTAAGATGGAATCCAATAACTTAAGTTACGTTGAATCTGAGCCCTTGATCCAAATCAGCTTCTATCTGTTTCAATCCCAGCCCTCCTTTATTTTCCATAATCCAATTATTATTAAAGAAGTAACACGAGAGAACCTAATAACCTAAACAGGTTCGATCCGCTTCTCATTTGACCCATCTGTTTCAAACAGAGGAGACAGCTGTTGCTGCTCTCCCCCCCTACGACGGTCCTTCCTTCCTTTTCGGCTCCAGGTCCAGCGGGGGAGTCAAGCATCTTCCTATGAAGGGGAGTCTGCCGCCAAAAGGTCTGCCCCTACTATCTCCTCTTCTTTTCTCTTCTATTCTCCTGCCATCAGGCAATCACTGATGTTGTACACGGGACTTCTTCTTCTGCTATGACTACCGGTTGATTCAGGAGATTAAGGGGATTCTGCCGTTGTGGAATCTACCATCTTTGAAGAACCCAACAGTCTATGGACTTGGTAGGCTTCCTTCTCTTCTGCTCCTCTTGCTGCCCCCCCCGGTCAGGTGATGCTATCGCCATTATTGGGTCTATCTGAAGAGGCTATTACAGGTGTCTGTTGCTAAGAGCATCTTCAGTTAAGGGTTTTGTCATCTACTGTAGCTGTTGGAGTTGGCACCGGTGAGTTTACATCTACCTTCTCTCTCCATGCTTCTTCTTTATCTTCTTTCTTCTTCTTCTTCTTCTTCTTCTTCTTCTTCTTTTTGACAATATCCTGCTATAGACGTGTATTCTCCTGTTTACTTTTCCCTTGCTGCATTGGGATTGGGGCTCAAAGGTGAAGTTATCTTCGACAGTTCCCTTTGGTCATGATGTACTCACATGTGCATACATATTTCAGTACATGCACCAGCCCTCTTTCCAGCCTTTTTCTGTTTATACATTGCCTGTTCTTCTTTCCTTCATTCCTTGGTCAGCAACTACAGTATTTTATTTGGGACATTTACAGACTTTGAATTTGAGAAGCTGGCTCTCTCCTGATCCCGCAACATTCTTAAGGTAATTGTGTACAGTAATCTCCTGGTTTTTGGTGCCTTCTCTCTTCTTTGGACAAGTAAGAATAATTTGGTACCAATACCTACGTACATTTTTACAGTCCATTCATAGCCATTTTATGTTATGTTGATAAGCAGGAATCATATTTTAGGCAATTTATTACACATATCTTCATGTAATTGATAGTCATGTCCCACTCTTTTCACAAGATATAAACTCCTAATATCTTATTGTTTTTCTTTTTCCATCTCTTCTCAATTTTTAGAACCTCCTTGCAGCCATATCGTTATTAAACATCAGGTATGCTTTCTTAAATGTTTGGCAAAAATAATGTCTTTTGTGATTGAAAATTAACTTTTTAGTTGTTTTAACTTCCAAGTTTTGGATTTTTATATCCCCTCCTTTTAAGATTTTAGATTATTACACTTGATGTCTGAATTGCATTATTTTCAATGCTTATTTACAAACTTCTGGTCATGTTTTAGACTTACTATGTTTTACTGATTCTTATTTCAAGTTTCAATTTAAACTCAGTATGTTTTATTGATTCTTATTTCAAGTTTCAATTTAACCAGCTGCTGGGTATGTGACAACTTGGCTATTAGGGGAAATCATAATGTTGATGAAAACAATAAGGTGGTATAGCTTGTAGAGAGGTTTGACTCCATGTCACGATGAGTAAAAAATTAGTTTAAAATTTTAATTTAAATTCATGGATCTTTATCATCATACCATATACGAGCTAATTTAGTGTAGATTCTAAACAAATTTATGGCGTACCAAAAACAGGTCTTCTTTGGACCTGTTTTCTAAGTTGATGTCTTCTAATTTTATAAAAAGGTATATGTACTAATATGATATCTATAATGTGGTGGGACTTTTTTTATGTACAAGTCGACAAGTAATACAGGTTAAGTGCAATTTTTGATAGAAGAATTTCTTGTTAAAGAATGATTCTTATGTCTTTATTGCTTGCTGTTTACTTATGTAGGAGGTTTATTTTTCAAAATGTCTAAGGTTATCTGGTTGTCTAGTTTATAGTTCAGTTCCCTGTTTACTTTTTCCAATGTTTCAACTTTTGTGCTGATCACATTGTGAGTGATAGCTACCTTAATGAATGTACACGTACAAGATTATCAATGTATTTTGCCTTTGTTTAGAGAGGTATCCGAAGTAGATGTGGTGATAATTATGCTAAATGTTTTCTGATGGATTTGTATTAGATCTTAGGATAGAGTTTTACCTAACTTTTCATAAGCCTTCGGGCCCTTTTGCCATTGCTACTATCAAATCTTTTTTTGATGTGATCTCCATAGCATTTCACCTTTTAGAACATGTCCAAACTTTTGTATTATTTGCTGCCTCCCTTGGGCTTGAATACAACTTATTTTTTTTCTTAAGGAGGGCTATCTTGTATGGGGTAAGGTATAGGCTGTGAAATGGCATTCAAAACTTTGTTCTCTCTTTTTTATGCCTAATTTGTGGTTCTTTGAGATTTTCAGGTTCTAATAAATTTTAAAGTACTCCAGTATTACGATATTTGCAGATATTTTGGTATTATTTTATAATTCCAGACATTGCAGAAAGTTTCAGATCCTAAGATTACTCATCTTTATCTAACTTAGTATATAGAAGTGGCGATGGGTTTTTTTCATCCTCCTTTTGTCAACCGTTGGATCATTTTTTGATTTCTTTCGGTCCTGTTGTTCACCGTCGGATGTACATTCCATTGTTCATTCTAGGGATTCCTCTGGGCTGGATTGTCCTAAGGAGCTCTTTTTTTCCATGTATTTTTTTATATTGTTGAGGCTGGTGTCATAGTACCTCTATAGTTGGATATTGATAAATTACTAAAATTGGTTGTTGGCACTACATGTGCATTGTCATTTGCAAGTTTTTGGAAATTATTAAATTTGGTTTCAATTATAATAATTGAATCAGAATTACATGATTCCAATTTAGTCAGAATCAGATTAAGGGAATTCCATTATTGAATCCAAACGGCTTGTAGCTCTAGCTCATAATACACATAATACAACACTCAAAATTCAAAATCTAAGGAGACAGGGGTTAAAGCCCCAAAATGGTAAGTAAAGAAATTTCAATTTTGAAACTCAAAACCTGAGTTTCAAAGGCAAAAACTGGAAGTTAGAATGTCTAGATCTAAACTTGACTTTAAGATCTCCAATCATCAAAGTCAAATTTAATCATCTTCAAACAAAACACGTCAAACCAAAAAAAACTTGAAGTTGGTGTAAAAAATTCAATATCTGAAAGAACATTTTTTTGTTTCTTCCTATTTCCCTCTTTTTATGTTGATTTTATTTTGCATTGATAGAATACAAACTTCTACGTGTTGTTTTCTCTTTCAATATTGCTTTTTGTGTCACCTTCACCTGTGAAAAAAACATAGTGTAAAGCTTATCATCTTTAGTTAGAGAAAATATTACACATCTTAATTTAAAGTATAACTCAGACCAAATTTTAATGCCTCTTGACATTCTTCACCTACCAGAATTTGCTATTTCCAGTTCACATAGAAAAGTGGTGCACAAAGGACAAAACAAATATGGGAATCTATCATCAGACAAATATGTCCATGAATATAAAAAGAATATTGACAATTTTTTGGATTTCTATGACAAATCACAAATAACTAGAATCTTTGAGTTCTAGGGTGGTGAATATTCAAATTTAGGATCCTTTTGCTTTAAGTTCCGGGTGTTATTATTTTTTTATTTTCCCTTTTTCTTTTCAATTTAAGTTTTGGGGTTTAGAAATTCACCTTTTTGTTTCAAAAGGAGTATTGCAGTACCTGCACAAACTAATAATTAGATGTCATCAGAATTTTACTGTTTCTTGTAAAACAGAGAAATTTTGCGGATTGGCCAAGACTTATGAATCTTCCAGTTTTAAATTTTATTTTCAAACTTTTGGCCATCTATTAGACTTGTCTCTTTTTTATTTTTCCTTTTCAAATTTGTTCCCTTGCTTTTCTTTTGTGAAAATTATAATTGTCAATAGGCTTTTAACTTTCTGCATTCTTACGGTTTGTTTAATGTTATTTCTATAACTTCTTTAAAATTCCTATAACTTTTCTCTGTGGTTATTGTTGCATTTTAATTTTTTGTAGAGAAGGCTACTAATTTGTAGCATTTATTTTAGTTCGTTTTAATGCTACGTAAGCGATCTTCTTACGATTTCTCTTATTTTTCCCTATGTTTGTTGACTGTAAAAGGGGATCTGTTCTCTTGTGACCCGTCTTTTTGTTTATATTTTTTGTCAACTGTCTAGGAACTGAGACGTGCATTTGCTTGCAGAAAACTAGCTATCTATTTAAGCAAGAAATAAGTATCCTTGGCATGTGTTTTCTGACATATAAGCTTCTCTTACGTGAAGTTTTCTATGAGTGTCTTTTCTGTTGTTTTTGGCTTTAATCCTTTTACGGTTTTTTGTGTTTGTATATATATTTATACTTGGCAGAGAGAACTGATTTCTGGGGATCAAAATGGAAATATCCATGTGATATTTGACTGCCAATTCATGCAGCTGTGAGTTGGTTAGTTCTGTTTCTTATGATTCATATTTTCAACTTTCTTGCGTACCTCTTGACTATGTCATTGTGTTCTCTGTGCATTTTATGCATCTGTGCTATTCGTCTGTAGGTACCAGAGGTAGATACTGCTGTGAGGTCACTATCAGTCATGTAGGATGGCAGCTTGATTGTTGCTGCAAATAATTGTGGAACTTGTTATGTTTGGAGGTTGCTACAAGGAACACAGGTAAGTTTTGTCATAAATTATGATTGGATTACGAATGTAGACTTTGTGGGTTGAGAGTTATTAAATCGTGCATAATTCTTTGCAAACAATGACCTACTTTGAGCCCCTACATAAGTTGCAGGCACATGATTCTAAAATGTTTATTTTCGCCCAAATTCTATGATCCTCACAGGTTTGTGCATTGTAGTACTATACTACTATTATTTTCTTTTCTTTTGTGACTTGATAGATGCACATTGCACATGGAGAATGTTTTTTTGGCTGTCTTTTTGCATGTACATCAATTCTAACTTTTGAGATATGATGTAGGCTGGTGAAATATGAAAATTTTTAACCGAGAAATTTGATGCTTAAAATTTATTAATCATTTTTAACATTTGAGTCCACATTTTCCTTGGAGATTTTAACTATGTATACAAGAGTAGAGCATCTAAGTGAAATAATTCTAGGTACCTGGCAACAGCATCTTCAGATCACACCGTTAAGATATGGAATGTTGATGGGTTTACCTTGGAGCGAACCGTAGTAGGTAGACAATCATTCCCTTTCTGACTCAGTTAACCAGAATGAAGTAATGTTCCAATTCTTTCTCAAGCGCAAGTTGGTTTTCTTTTCATTTGCATCAGGTCATCAGCGTTGGATTTGGGATTTTGTGTTCTCTGTAGATGGTGCTTATTTGATAACATATATAACAGCCTACAGCACTTACTTCACTAGAACAAAGCAGGCAATGGAGATGATTCTTATTCCATTGTCAATGTAATGCAGCATCCTTAGATGCCACTGCGAGGCTGTGGAATATGGCAAATAGGGCAGCCATCAGGGTGTACCAAGGCCAGAAGCCCACTGTGTGTTGTGCTTTACATGATGGTGCTGAATCATCTCCATTGTGATGTTGGGTTTGAGGATCTCTCTTCTTATTTAGAAAAGTACATTTCAGCAAGATGTATGTTCACAATCCTAGTTTGGAGAAGGGTGTATTTGTTTGCCGTCATTCTCGATAAAGGCACATATTTCTCTATTGCCCATGCCAATGCCTCGTCCTTTGTATGCAATTAAAACCCTGCTTTTGCGGACGGGTAAGAATCAGGAGTACACTATTGTCTAAAGGTGACTAAAAACAACATGAGCATTAGCATTAGCATGAACATGAGCTTTCACTTAGGGTTTATTTATTTGGTTGTAAATTCTGCAAAGTAGTGCACTTGTTCCATTTCTCAGTGTGCTTTCATTTATTTGTATTAATGTAAAGCATTGCACTTTGAAAGACAATGGTTCTTGTTTCAAGTTACATGACATGGGGATGGAGACCAATACATGAATATTATAGTTTCAAAATCATCTGAGTCATTTGGTGTCTCTACTTCCAAACGGAAGCTTTATTTTAAAATCCATCTTGTTTATAAATAAATGATTGTGAAAAACAAACAAGCCTTTGGTCATCAGCGTAATGGGCATGCAGAGCATCCTCCTTAGTGAAGAGTAGCTGCTCGAAACTGTTGAAGTTTATGGTTGACTGTGCATTGATACGAAATCATGAATTAGAGATGATCTGTTTGGTTGATCCTGCTCTTCAAGTCTTATAATCCGGTTTATTTTAGCTAATTTAAGACCTTTGGTGAGCTGTTTCACGATTGATCCTGCTCTTCAAGTCTTATAATCATTTATTTATTTACTTTTAAATTAGGGCAGGTATGATTTTATTTGCAGGTCAAATTTTGGCTCTCGGGGTGTTATTATTGTCTTCTATGATTCAAAGGAACGTAGAGGGTCAAAATTAGAGATTTCAAATTGAGTTTTAATTTGTTACAAAGTTACATTTTTGAAAAAAAAATTTAAAATAAAAAAATTTGATGATCATTATAAAAATATTTTTATAGCTTATTCTTTGTTGGAGAAAAATAGACAATGAGACTTTTTTTTCTCCCTTTTCTATGACCTTACATCTTTTGTAGTTTTACATTGTCTCCGACTTTTTTGTCACCATATCTTGTCACATATATATGATAAATATGTCTTTGACCATCTTACATTTTATTCTAATATAAATTTTTATCGTCAAACAAAATATATGAAATATTATCATTTAACCAAATATCCATTATCGACTTGTAGTGTATATCAATCACAACTCAAACACATACACATTGAGTCTACGTATCTATGTGAGGAATAGAAGTGAGGAGAATCTACATTTATATATGTGATTCACCTTCAGCAGCTGGACATTGGAAGCTTTGGCTGAGGGATCAGATTGACCCCACACTTCTTGCAGTGGACATAACAAAATCACCGAAAGAGAGATGAAAGTGGAAGATAGCAAGAGCTGCTAATGGCATTTCTCTCTTTTGCTTTGTTGAATCTGTGAATGACTTGAGAGAGAGAGAGAGAGAGAGATCATTTAGGCGATAAATTTAGTTTACAAAGATACACCAAATTTATCATCAAATTAATGATGTACCAAGCAACCTCTCAAAGTTTAAGAGGGTGGGTGTTCGGTTAAGCAATACATTTTTATACATTTTTAAAGTACGAAATTATATTAAAATAAAATGTAAACTAATTAAAATAAAGTGTAAATTAACTAAGTACGTTAAATTTTCGATATAGTATTTTATAAATTTTGTGTGATTATAGCAACTATATTTTGTTTGGTAAAAATATTTGTCACATTTTAATGATTTTCTGTATAGTTTTTATTTATTATTTGTATAATTATTTAATTTTTTAATTTAATCGCACACGTGCGAAGCACGTTATTTTAACTAGTACAAAGAAGCGCGAGTACCCCGATTTTCGTCCTCCGATTTAGGAGCGTCCGATCAACTTTATTTGCCTTGTCCACCCTCCGATTTTCCATCTCACCCGCCATCTGCTCCGCCGTTTTATCCACCCCCTCCACTTCGTCATCCGCTGTTTTATCTTTTTTTTTTGAAACACAGTACTAAATTCATTCATACTAAGCTACGAACGATACAGAGTTTATACAACCATACATCGACAACATTGAAAACAAACGACCGAGTTAACAAGAGAGTGATCTTGGAAAAAGAAATTTCCAAGAGATGCTCATACCACCACGAAATGACCAACACACAAACATGCCAACGTGGTCGGGTGGTAGAGAAAGGAACTCCTTCAAGAGAGTTGAACAACTTCATCAAGACCGGAAGATCACTCCAAACAGGAGTGGATAAGCCCCAGACACACGGTCTCGACAGATTCTTAGCGTCTAAGACGCTAAAATCAGCGGATGAAGAGACGAACCTCGGTCGCTAGACTACTAACAACAACAACATAAAGGAAAAACGAGAAAGACTTAAATAAGTCGAACCCCACGATTCCAACACAACAAAAAGGAACAAAATGCCTAAAAAAATTTTAGGCAGAGTGTTGGAAAAGGGGGATTGGGAGGGAGGGAGGCCCTCCCAAGACTAAATCGACCTCAAACCGCTGGGGGGGATCCACCGGAGACGAGAGCCGCCTGGGAGGATGTCCGCCGGGGGAGTTGTCCGCCGGAGAGGAGAGCCGCCGGGGAGGAAGGCCGCCGGGGGAGGGGGCCGCTTCGGGGGAGAAGCGCACGCGATGTTCCGCCGGCGGGGATGCCAGACGAGCGTTCTGCCAGGGGGGATCCACCGAAGAGGAGATCCGCCGGGAGTTCCGCCGCGAGCAAAAGAGCCGCGGCGAGGGTTCTGCGGCGGCGAGGGTTTCGCCGCCGCGAGCGCTACCGGGATGAGCAAGTATGGTAGAACTTCTCTCCCACGTTCGCTCTCTCTCATCCGCTGTTTTATCCGCCCGACCGTTTTATCCCCATGAGATCACGATGCCCGGGTGGCCGTACTTGTGGGTCCTGGGCGACGCCTGGCGTGGCGGCCTCCCCGCTGGATTCCTTGGCCGTCGGCAAGGCAAGGTGGTGGCCTGGGTGCCGCAGTGGGAGGTTCTCCAGCATGCCGCGGTGGGGTGCTACCTCGACGCATGGCAGGTCGGTGACCTCAACTCCCAGAGAGCCCGGTTCTCCTTCTGTACGAGGACCCTCGAGCGATCGAGGCACCTCCGGTGGCTCGCCGTCAACACCTTCCCCGGATCTCACGCGGATAAAACGGTCGGACCTCCGCCCCCTCTGCCAACGGTTTCACCCTCCGATTTTCCATCTCTCCCGCCGTCTTCTTCTCCGCCGTTTTATCCGCCCCCTCCACTTCGTCGGCCGTTTTATCCACCCCCTCCACCTAGGCCGGACCGTTTTATCCCTGTGAGATCACGGTGCCGACTACTATCACCGTGAGGCTGCCATGCCCGCCACTTCCGCCAACGACTGTCCTAACCGACCAGCACGCCCGTTTCTTCTCCCCATATCCTTTCTCTCGTAATATTTGGGCGACCGTTTCCTTGCAACCTTTCTCTCTGCCTCCCCCCTACATCTCTCATGTGCTCTCCTTCAATGACTTCTTCAATGTCAACATGGTCCGCCGTCTACACCGTCGACCGTTACGATTCTTCGAGCGTATTTCAGAAAGGTATGCCCTTCTGTGTTTGCTGCCATTTAGATATCATTTGCTGTCAACACTAAATATTTGGTTCATCTCTAGCTTCCATCCCCCTTTGTTTCGACCAATTCTGAGCGCGGTGCAGGTTAGCTCTCAAACCACCGATATCCTTGGTGCTTGTTCTATTAGCCGGATTAATACTAACCTCTTGTTTTATTTCACACAGTACCTGAAGAAGGACTTACCATTCGTAATGTGATTGTTCTTGTCTGTCAGGAGACCTCACAAGGTATTTCTACATCTGTCGAAATGCAAATCATTTTATTACATTCGTCTCTTTGGGGGACCCAAGAATGATATAATTTGATTATTTGGTTGCTGATATTACATAATCAATTTCCATCATGTATGCATTTTTTTGATTTTCTCCATCCAAATTTTTTCTAAAGTTTTATATTTTTTCCAATTTTAATGTCTGATCGAAATTAATTATTCTATATGACATGTTACCGCCTCTGGAATGTAACACTGAATTGATTAAAGTTGGATGTGGAGAGGTCCAACTTTATTTTCATGAACTTGCACTATAACCTCAAACATTTTCAAACATAAAAGAAGCTTCCTAAAGGGGAATGTCCTTGTACCTACGATTACTAGCCGAACAACCAACTTATGCCCATATACACATAGGAAGTTTTAGGAATTCATAATTTCTTTAAAGTTGAGATTTTCACAATGGTGTAGTTGTTGTGTCGTTATAGATTGTTAATGATGCAATCCTTGTGAAATAGCTTTTGAAGGTTCAAATCTGCTGAGATGGACAAAATAAATCTCAAATTGAAACATCAAGTATGAAAATCTATAAATCAAATAAATTCAAAAGAAAGCATCGGTGTCTTTTTATTCTAAAAATTACGTTTTATGCATATTTTGGAATCAAATTTCTAATTTTTTCCCCAAATTTGAATTCTTTGTTTATTCGTTCTATTTCTGCACTTTTGAATTTCATTGTGTTTTTTGCATGTTTATTTATTACTTTGTTTGAGTTTTCTACATTTTTTATTTCTAACAACCTTTATTTTTTTCCAGTTACAGTATTGCCTTTAAATTTTATTTTGATTTTGGTTTTCAATTTGAACTTTTAGTATGTCCCGGAGGCAAAAATGTCTACTACACATGAAGTTGAAAGTAACTACAAATGAATAATATTAAAAGAAAACCTGAAAACTAAATTGGAATTAAGATTTTCAGATTAAAAATTTTGATTAGTTTTTAAATTGAATAAAATTTAAATTGGCCATTATAGTACTTAGATTTATAGTACTTGGTGTACTATAAACATTTTTTATTTTTTTAATCTTGGTTACAGATTCCAGGATTTAAGGACTCTCTGATTATAGTTTAAGATTTTCAGATTTTAGAACACTGAGATTTCACCTTTTAATTTCATATTTCAGGTTTGGACATGAGATGTCCAGGTTAGGATATTTCACGTTTAATTTCAGAATTGGACATGAGATTATAGTTTAGGATATTTCACGTTTTAATTTCATGTAGCTCTACTTTTATGACATGAGATGTTCAAATTTTTAAGGAAAAACCTCAGCCGGCAAGAGTAGCTTGCGCGGGGTTGATTGGTTTGGTTGGATGGGTGTAGAAACATAAGATTTGTAGGTTAGCCGTGGCTTATGTTAGGTGTCTGCCAGCAAAGTTTGATACTTGCGCAGGGGATGATTAACATTGGTTTTGGATCTGTTTAGTGACTGGTATATGGTCTGATTTGGGGATCTGTTTAGGCCAGATTTCGGGTCTGTTCAGGACAGATTGTTGGGATTTGTTGACGGCTGAAACAGGGATGGTTGGAAGACTGGTTTTAGGATTGGTTTTAATGACCAATGTTGGACTGATTTGAGATGGGCTTTATGACTGATTTTGATCCTTTTGGGGACTGATTTACAAATTCAATATTTGATGATATATAGATTTCTTTTTATATGTGATTGCAGGGTAGCTGATTATTGATGGTTTAAGTTCCTCTAATGAGACGATGTGCGCTGTGTCATTTTGGATCTGATTTGAGTATCTTCCCTTCTTTCCTAACTTTGCAGTCTGGTGGTTTCTGATACATCACTCATTCATTATTTTGTTCTATTTCCTTTTCTTTTATTCTCCTTTTTTTACGGTATTTGATGGATTAACTCCGTTGTCTTGGAATTAACATTTTTGTATTAAGCTTATAAATTTGTGATTGTTTTCATCATTGTTTTTTAGCCACGCGCAATTTGCATACTTCAGGTTTGAGTGTCCCATGGAAAGATGACATGTTAGGACCCATGCACCTGCACATAACCCTCAAATTAGCCATGCAAAAGCAACCATTTACTTTTATAAAACAATCCCACCAGCTCATAAATTAAACAAGTAGCTAGGCAACTACATAACACAAAGAGCCAAGGCTGCAGCCAGCATAGTTGCATGTAGAAGGCTGTGCTAAAATCTAACCAGTCGACAAGAGAAATCAACCTTTCCGTCAGTAGTCGGTGCTGCGATCATGGCAACGGATCATTGTAGAAATCAGTAGCCAGCCAGATCAGATGAGGGATCGATGCGCCCTTGGTGAAGTTCTGCTCGTGATGCTGATGCAAACTACACCCTGATACATCTGATCGACCATCAGAAGAGAAATAGTTACTTTCTTTTCTTAGATGTTGTTTTAGAGGTGAGAATTGGTTTAGTAAAATGAGATATCTTTTTTTATTATTGTTTTTGAACGCTTCTGAGTAATAATATGTCAAAGGCTCTTCCAAAATCCTACATAAATTTCTAGGCTGATGAAGAATGAGATGGATGCATTTGGTTGAAATTATGGAAGAGAGTTCAGGTCATTAGAATTTCCGACACACACTAGATGATTTTTCATTGTCAATCTTTTCAGATCATGATTTAGCATCCTATACTTAAAACTTCATGATCCCATGGGCTATAAACTCTTCGGTAGGTTTGATTTTACAACTTTGATAACCTTATCTGTCCTTCTGTTCTTAGTTATAGATGAAGAATTCTCAATTTTAAACATTCTAGACTCATTTGTTCTGGAAATGTTTTTACAACACTTAAATTTAAGATCCTTAGATTAGTCTGGATTAGACATTGTCTTCACTTGTGTTCAGTTTGAACTCCTGTTGAGTATCAGATTTCATGGCTGGATGTGCTGCCTGTTTCTGCTGATCATCAGATCTTTGTATGGTCGGTATGGAGGCTAGGCATAGATAGAGATTTGCTATATGTGTACAAGCAACAGTTAGTACCACTGAAGTTTCACTAATTACCTCAAGATTGGAATTTTGATTCACTGATTCTCAAGGCTGCATTTTTGTTAATGTTTTATATTTTAATTAATCTAAAGTCAGATAATTTGATTTAAAAAATTTAGGTTTTTTAATGTTTATTTTGATGTTTTAAAAAGTTATTCTTCAGACTTGAAGATCTTCAGTATTGAGATTTTGCATTTCGATTTTTAGATCTGAATATAGGCAGATAGTTGAACTTTTGGAATTTGTAGCTTTCTGAGATTTCCAGGTTCTGAGAATTTGTACTTTTCTGCAATTTTTACATTTTTATGGTACTCTGATATTTCTAGATTTTCAGATGTTTTGATATTTATTTTAGAATTCTAGACATTGCTGATAATTTCAGATACTAAGATTACTCATTTTTATAGGTTATAGATGGAGACAATTTTATAACTTCAAATGGAGATGGAAGTAATAAAGATTTCTTAGTACGTTGTTTGTGATTCTCAGCCATTTCTTGACCGGGACATTTTTTGCGATAATGTTAGAGCCCATAATTGCTACTACTTCAGTCATATTTGATAATGCCATTTCTTGACAATTTTCTTTGAGATTTTAAGATTTGAAACTTCTGATTAGCACATTTATGAATATTTTAAAAACCTTGTATTTTATTATTATTTAGGTTTGTTGAATTTCAGACTTCTTGGATTTCCAAATTAATGTGTGCATCGGAAGTGCATATTTGACTTCTTAGGAAGTAAAAAAAAAGACATTTTAGAAAGAACTCATCTTTTATATAGGTCACAAAAAAGCATGCAACAGGTTGCCCATCACAATAAAACTTCATAAATTAATATATTACCTTTGCAAGTAAAGCAGCAAATGCAATAAATTAAGAACAATAAAATAATGAGCTGTATACATGCCAAGGTTGAGCACATGTTTAAAAAAAATCAAAATGCATGTGTAAAAGAAAAGAAGACGATCAATTTAAGAACATTGCCCATCACAATAAAACTTCATAAATTAATATATTTTTAGATCAAAAAGGATAATCATGATTTCAAAGAAAAATATTGAATTGCATAATCACAATTTCAAAAAAAAATATGAAATATGCATTATGGACAACAAAAAATAGGAACCTACAAGAATCAATCCCATGCAACCAAAAATAAGCTTTGTATGTTTCTTAAAAGGTTGAAATATTTTCTTTTGTATAGCAGACACTTAACAAAGCCACCAGTTTTTTCTATTAAACAATTTTATTAGCAATTGACTTGGTGCTATCGGTTAAAATTGCAATAACACAATTCTATGTAATTACCTGAAGTATATGGATGCAAATCACCTTTGAACAAATTACTATTATTACTACTTGTTCATGGTGTTTAGAAGAAAATGCTTACATTGCTATGATTAAAAAGTTATGTTGTCTTATAAGATTTTCTCTTGTTTTTTGTGTCTACTTTTATGTATAAAGGGATCCTTTAATATATAAGTCTACGTGCATGAATACATCTACTGTTTTATTATTGGTTGGTCTTCTTTGCTTCTCAGGTGACAAGGAAGGTTGGTTCTTATTCTTGAACAATTTGAGGCTAAGCTGTTGCACGTGGAATTTCTCCAAACTTGGTTAGTAATTTGTTGACACTTGGAATTTCGAAAAAAAAAAGGGAGAGAGGAACGGGAAGAGAAGACGACGAGGGATGGATTGACCGGCAGACAAAAAGGAAGAAGGGGGAGGCCAACACAAATGGCAAGTCGGCGGCATGCTTTACCGCAGCCAACTTGCGGTTGGGTGTGCAGGAGGGGGTGATCCCCTTTGCAGGATCCGGAACAGGGGGCCAACCCCTTTACCGGTCCCTGCGGCGGCATCTTGCTCCGACCGGGGGCTCATCCAGGTCCCTACAGACTTCCGAGGGAGCCCAGTGCCCGGAGGTCGACTATAAGAAGGGGCCGGAGGGCCTGCGGGAAGGGGAGGTGAAAAGAGAGAGGAGGCGACAAGAGGGGAGATCGAGAGAGAAGAGAGAGAGAGAACCGACGCCGTCGGAGCTGCTGCCCTCTCCTCCTTTTCCCGCCGGAGCTGTCCCCTCTTCCAAGCGAAGCCGAAGGACCTGCGGAAGTCGTCGAGCCGTCGCCGCCTACCGCAAGCCACCGCGGACGCCGTCGTCACCGGAGGAGGTTTCAACCTTCCCCAAGACCGCCGCGGCCGGATCCCCCTTTCCCCTCCACCGCTGCCGCCGGCCTGCCGCTGTCGCCGGAGGCCCGCTGCCGCCGCGTCCCGGCGGTCACCGCGAGGAAGGAGCCGTCGGCCCCCCCCCCCCGACATTGATCCACGGTGGAAAACCACCGTGGGCCCGCCAGTAAAAAAAAAGAAAGGGCTGCTCGGCCGTGCGCGCGGGAGACGGAGGATGCGCGCGGGAAGAGGCGCTCGCGTGGAGCTGCCGCGGTGGAGCGGTTGACCCGCAATCAACCAGGTGGTGGGGCCCACCAAAAAACAAAGTGAAAAAAAGGGGGAGAGGAAGAAGACTGCGCGGCCGCGCGGCAATGGGCCGCGGTGATGGCCGGCCCGAACGGAGCCTCCAAGGAACAGTGCTCGACCTGGGCATATTCAAATAAAAAATTTAAAAACAAACAATCAAATGAAATTAAATAAAAATCTACCTCTTTAATCAACAAATCGAGACTAGTTGGGGGGTCGACTAACCATCCGCCCCTACGTCTCGACTTAACCTAAAAGAAATTAAAATTCGGACTAGTTGGGGGGTCGACTAACCATCCGCCCCTACGTCCTTAAGGTAGACATACAAAGGTCATAAAAGACCCCAATGTCTTACCATGTTCATTAAGCTATGTAAGGCTAGAGCATAATCAATATGCCATCATGCCGGTCATATGCTAATGAAATCATCAAAGACCGATGGGGATATCCATAAGTCTATCAAGACCGGTGTCACCCATGAATTGACAGATTCATCAAGTATTCAAGAGGCTAGATTTCTGATCATGATTGTAAATCATGCCTCATATTGAGAGAGCAAGTGAAAAACTTATGTCCGATGCACAGATTTATGCTACAAGGAAAATATGGTTACATGAAATTTTTTGGAAGGCAAGACAATAAAAAAAAATCTGAAAAACATAGACCGGAATCTGTGAAGTTTGAAACTCAAGACAAAATTCTTAAATCGTAAAAGCATAAACCTGTAAAAGTCTGTAAAATCCGTAAATTTGAAATATGTAGGAATCTGAAAAAAATCTGCAGGTTGTAAATCCGAAATCTGTAAAAAAAAAGTCTGCAGCAAGCAAGGCGTTCAAATCCAAAATCAATTGTGGAGTGCATCAAATAAATAAATCTCACTCAAATCAAACCCCATCCAAAGTATTTAATGAATGATCAGAGCCCAGCATCCGCACAGTTTAATAAATCTGGAGACTCTAATTCGATTCCATCAAGCTCTCAAATCCAAGGGAAAGTCGGATAATCAACATATTTAAATTTTCCTATTAAACCTCAAAACACAACCAGATCCAAACTCAAATTTGTTCAGGACAACCCTTAAATCTGAAAATCCAATTACAAATCTCAGAACAGAAATTTGAATTGAATTCATCAAAAAAAAGAAGAAGAATCCAGGAGCTGGGTCACAGGGTATCGGGAACTCCAAAACCATTTTAGTTCACTAAACCTTTAAAACATACAAACATCAAAAGTCAAAGACAATTTCAGCTCAAGTCAGCTAAGTAAACCAATAAAAAAATTCATAAAACAAATTCAACAAACTCAAATCAATTCAACCCAATTCAATTCAAGTGAATCCAACCTGAATTCAAGTTAGACTTGAGATGCTAAAAAAAATCCATGAACTTGTAAGGCAAGAGTTACAATTCGTGAGCAAATCAAATCCTTCAATTGAGCCCAAATCAAATCCAATTAAAGACTTAAGTCAATAAATCCCAATAAAAAATGAACGACCAGCAAGCCTAAAATTCATTCAATCTAAAACAAACCTCAAATTTGTAAGCTGTAAAAGAATCCCGAACGTAAATTAAAACAAATCAAAAAATGGCAAGTGCTAACCCCCAATCCGTTAAACACCAAGATAAACTAAAACTTTCCAAACCAGACTCATTAACTAAGCCACAATTTAAGCAAATCTGCACTCAAATCGATTCCCGAATCAAGTTTGCATTCCAGCTCCCAAACAAAAATACAAATTTAACCAAACAAATTTAACTCAAATCAACCTAAATCAAATTAAATTTAAAATCAATAAGCCATTCATAACCACAATTAATAACCTGTCACACATTTTTTTTTAAATTGATTTCAATTAACAAATCTGAATTCCTCAAATTAAATCTAAGTCAAACTTCATAAAAACAAATCCAAATTAATCGAACAAGGCAAAATTCAAATTCAACTCCAATCAAACTAAATTTAAATAGTTCAATCCCAACAAAATCCAAAAATTAACTTTAACTAATCAAACTTAAATTAAGTTCAAAACAAACTAAAATCAAACCAATTCAATCCAATTTAACCAAATAATTCTCTCAAATTAAATTCAAATAAATCAATTCCAAAAAATTCATTCCAAACAAACTTAAATCAATTAATCAACTCAAATTAAATCAAATTCAAATCAAAACTCACACACCAAATCCAAATTTCAACCAATTTAAACAAAACTTAAATTCAAACTAAAATACAAATCAAACCTTCCTAATCAAATCTAAGTCAAACTTAATCAATCAAATTCAAATTAATCAAACCAAAATTCAGATCAATTCAATTCAACTCAAGTCAAATTGATCAAATTGAAATTCAAACCAAATCAAATGCTTGCATTCCATCAAATTCATGGGACTGTTTTCTCCTATGTGTGAATGTTTATTTTTGTGGATGCATGTTTTCTGTTCCAATGGATTGCTATGACGATAATCAAGGGTATTCGAGTAATCTCGATGTAATTAACGTCGGATCTTCGCACCATCCGATGGGGAGAGGTCAAAATCAATTTTCAAAGAACCTAACAACCTCAATCTATAATTTTATGCATATCATTGACCCTAGTTAGTACTTCTGTGGTATACCATCTATTTTCCTAAGAAGTCAACGCTAAGGCCCAATTCAAACCAAACAGGAAAATGAATTTCTAAAAATCTTTAAAATGTTTTGAATTTTGAGGTTACATCATAATTTTACTTGTTTTTGTTTATATGTTGTATAATCTCTCCAAGCATGTAAAGAATGTTAGCCCGCCATTACAATCTAAAGAAAGAAAAAGCAGGATATCCATTTAGATGAATTGAATTGTGACTGTTTCCATGTACTGTTTTGATCTTTTTTTTCTACTAAATGTTAACACCAACTGCAACTTTGGTGATAAGATTCTACCCACCATTGTTTTGTCAGTTATGGCCGGTATCTACCCTTCCTTTGGTTTTTGGTTTTTGGTTTTTTTTTGGTGTCTTAAAGTTGTTTCGGGAGAGAGAACGATGGAGATTAAATGCTATGTAGATGTGTCTTTTTCATTACTCATCTTGCAAACGTATATTGGGTTTACTCTGTGTGGAAGATTATCTTCTGGGTCTTGTTGCTTGTTCTCGTACGTAACTTTATTTAGACATATGGCAGATGATCGGTCGAGCTTTCTGATTGTGGAAGAGTCAGATGCCGATGTTTCTTCAGTTTTGGTGGTGATTGTACTATGCAAAAGTTTCTTTGCATCATGTTTGCTTATTTTCTTATTAATTGATAGTATATTACCTTGTACCCTTGGAGCTACATTCCCTCTTCTTGTTCCTTATATTTTAATGATCATACAGTAGTTATGGGAATGGAGGGAGGCAGTTAGGTCTATGGTCCTGTCCGATGGCACAGAATTTGGATTTTTACGTGAAGAATTAAGGTGCCGTCATTGTTCAATAACAGGAGTTCCCTTTGCCCAACAGCTAGGGATTGTTCCAAGGAAGGCTGGTTCTAGGAAACGGCATTTGCTGATTTAAGGGAAGAAAACACAATTGGGGATATAAATTTTTTTGACATAGATCAGCTGAATCCAGTTAGATATGATCCCTAGCGGTGTCTGATTGGCACTAGAAATTGGCTGCAGTCATGATCGATTTTTCTGTGATCAGCATCAGATTGACTGTGGGTTTGATGGGACTTCCCCCCTTCGATTGGATCAGCCTATGGGGATCCAGCACACCATGGACTGTACAATAATCAGGTTAATATGAAAAACCAAACAAATAATCATCTATACTTTGGACTATAATTGGGTTATGCTACAAGATTTAGCCGTCTGTCATGAACTCATAGCATCTGTCGAATAATCAGTTGAAAATCTTGAAATTCCATCCTTCTTTTTCTGTTTCCGGATTTTATTATTTGGAATCATGTGTTTTGATTCAAGATTTTTTAAGGATCCCCTTTTCCTTAAACCTTTAACTTTCATATTTGAATATTTTTAGTTCAAAATTTCTCATGCTAGGGATAGTGCTTCAAATTTTAGAAAGTTTGATTCATATGTTTTGGTTTAAGTTTCAAAGTTTCAGATTTATAGATCTCTTATTTGGAGTTTTTTTTATTCGTTGAGTTCCAAATTTGAGAACTGACTTTTAAGTTATCAATTTATTGATATGTGAATTTTTATCTAGGATTGACATTTCAATCTCGTTTCTAATAAGAGATTTATAGATCTCTTATTTGGAGTGTTTTTCTGAATTGACAAGACCATGCCCTGGCTATACGAAGCAAAATCATCTGGGATACATACGGGCAAATTGAAGTTTTTCTGACCAGAAATGGAGTCTACAAAGGTAGTTCCGCAGTCGTAAAGAGGTGGATGCCTATCCTTGACTTTTTTTTTTCAATGGTTCTTTAATTATGGTAGACGTGGTTCATCTAGAGCTTTGTTTTATTTTCTTTTCTAATTACCATGCAAACATGTTGGCTATACTACTCGATCTACTCAGGTGTAATTTTCCTTTCTGCATGATGGCTCACCTTTGCCGTTACATTCTTTATGGGGTGTTTGGTTACGTGATAATGGTCATTTTTTTAAATTTTTTAAAATTGTAATGAAAGTGCTCTTAAAGTTTCGTTTGGCTCGTGTTATCGTTTTTTTATTTTAAAAATGTTTTTCACCGAAAGGGCATCGTACAAAAAAAAAAGTGGTCGAGACCAAAAATTTTTTGAAAGTGAAACAGCGTCTCGCGGAGCCCTCGGCGACCTCCCGGCACTTCCCAGCGGCACTCTCCTCCTCCCGGCGCTTCCCAACAGCAGCGTCGCCGTCGCGCACGGGGGAAAGAGACCGGTGGGCAGCAAAAAAGCCAGCACCGGCGTCGCCCTCCGCCGGGCCCCGTGCACATGTGCGGCTGCTGCCGGGGGGCCTGCGGCCGTGCCGTGGAGCGATCCCCCAAGGCTGGGGATCAGCACCGCCACCCAGCAGCGGCGCTCCTCTGCCGTGCCGTGTGCAGTGCCGTGCCCTAGAATGCTTGTTCGATGGTGATGTTGACGACGACGACGACGACGCGGCCGGAATCCGGATGTATGTCAACAGAGGAAGGATGGGCGGATCGAGCATAGCCATCGGATGGGGCTGAATCTGTGCAGAAATTTCCTCCGTAAAAGTTGATCCCGAGTTCTGATTTTCGATCCCGAGGAGAATTGAGTGGTATTTCCGAATCTGCTGGAGATCTGGCGTCTTCGAGCGGCATTCGGATGTATTCGGGATTTATTTTCTAGAAAAAAAAACTATGGTGCAATTGGCAGGGAATCAAGAGAATTCAATTTCACAAAAATCGCCTCATTAGCTCCTGAAGTATTATAAATATGAGTCGATGATATTATGATACAGTAGAATATCTAAAATAAATAAAGGTTTGAGCTGAGATGCAATGCCAGGAGCTAGCAAACTTGACGAACTTTGATCGGAACGTTTGTCTAGGATCGTTGATTTCTACATTCACTGATTTTAGGTTTTCATTAGATCGAGACTGAAAACCATAATTAATTTTAGATGATTGAATTCTTATATGACATGAATATTTTGTCATTTCCTTCATCTTGTGAATTTTTAAATTTGTATGGCATGAAATATTTGTTTTTTTGTGTTTACGAAGTTGATAAAAATTGAATTTAAAATGCTACCAAACACCTCATTACCATTTTTAAAAATTAAAATGTTTTTGCCAAACATATTCATTGTCACGTTTTCACTTTTAAAAATTATCTTGTTTGGTATTATATTTTAATTTTTTATCATGAAATCTTTTTAAAAATTAAAATGCAACCAAACACCCCCTTAAGTACATTTTCTTAAAGAAATACCTATTTGCTGTATGTAAGACCCACACCATCAAATGCTACAAGATACTATAATCAATAATTCATATAATCATTAGTGATGATTATGTTTAATCGATAGTTTATTTATTCTAGATAATCAATATTATTTAAAAAATATAAATTTTTTAATGATTGATAATTTATATTGTTAAAATATTATAATATTTTAAAATTTTTATAATTAATTATCGATAGACGTGCGAAGCAATAGTTAGATATTATACGTTCAAGCGCATGTGAACCCGAACTGAGTCCGGATATCCGTTCACAGCTATACTCGTGCGTTGGATAGAAAAAAAAGATAAGTGGCATCTACCATTATACAAATAAGATCATGGTAAGGATGCAAGCTAACCAATAGTTTTTGTGAGTACTTCGATACTCAACTCGTTAAAAACTTAACTCGGAATATTTATTAAGTTAAATAAACGAGTTTGAACAAAAAAAAATTGATTTATAAATGAGTCGAGTCTGAACCAGAGACCTGCTCGACTCGATAAGTTCACGAACAGTTCATTTAAGTATTTGATAAAATGTTTGATTAAATATTCGATTAATTATTTATTTAAATATTTAAATTAAAATATATTATATTTATTATATTTTTATATTTTTAATATTATGTTAAATTATATTTTTATGTCTAAATAATAATTTAAAATATTTTTTAAATATTTGAATTCTAACTTTAAGTAAACGAGTTCAATCTCGAGTTTGAAAACGAGTTTGAATATGAGTTCGATTCGAATTCGAACTAAGTTAGCTCATTTACATAAACGAGCGGCTCGACGAACTGAGTTTGAACACGTCGAATTTAAATTGAATCGAATTTGAATATGATTTTTGAAAACTCGTCAAGTATCGAGTCGAGTTCGAATGATTAAATAATCGATCAAATCGAACTCGAATAGAACTTTACTCGACTCAGCTCGACTCAATTACACCCGAGAAGTATGGGTCGATCCGGTGGACTCTGCCTCAAGCCGACCAACTTTGCTCGAACCGTCCGTCTGTGTGCGTGCCGCTGGCTTACACGGCAAGGAGGACGGACGGGACCCCGTCGAAGATCTGGAATGTCATTGAAGTCTCCGTTCAAGGAGAGAAAGAGATACCATGTGATGGATAATGGGGGCCACGAGGGGGGACGAAGAAGAAGAATCTCGGTGAGCGCTTCGAGGCGGGGAACGCGGCGGCAGCGCCGCCACAAGACCCGAGGTCCGACCACCACCACCGCCGACCGGCCTTCGGGGACGCTTCTTTCCACGGGGCAGAGCTCTCCGATAACCACGACAGAATCCGAGGGCGAACGGCGGAGCCTCCGTCGCTTGTACGGAGGGCGATGTTTGATCGGGGAAAGGGTTGTGACGTCACGTTCGCCCGTGAGAATGAGACCGCCTCGTCTTGCGGGCCCGACGGAATGGGCAGGCGTGGAACCACCGGAGAGGTCCGTCTTCCGAGGCCCGGCCCGTTAGCAGGACAGCAGCCGGCCCGTCGCGGCGAACCCTAATAATAAAAACTGCACTCCACTCGAACGTTGACGTTACCTTTGTGAGCTGTCCTTGACTCTCATGTCCGAATATGCTCCCGTTTGAAGTATCCCCGCTACGGGCGGAGGAGCTTCTCCGTGGAGTCATACGAGGCTGAAGAAGCATGGTCGTCGCCTCGTCTTCCTGCGACAGACAAAGAAAGACGCAATGTGCTCCCTTGAACGACAAGTTAACCTCCCCACGGCATGCAATCGGCCGGCGACTCCGTCCATGAATTCGGTCGCTCAATCTCGTGTTGAAGAGTTTTTTTGCACCAAGTAAACTTAAAGTATGCGAGATTTATTAACGTAACAAACATACTTTACTAAAATTAATTTATATTGGTCTGTATATTTGTGTCTAAATTAGAAAGAATTTTCTCTAAGAGAATTAAAGAAAATCTTATGTACATGCATGCACGTGAGAAGCAGCTGTCCTCTGCGTGAACCAAATGGTAAGTGCTGCCCCCACCAATAACATTATAGCTAGCTGGAGTGACAGCCAGCAAGGAAACATGCTCCTGCCTTATCCATATTCACTACGCCACTACCTAACTTTGTAAGTGGAGCATGTTGGCCCCCTTGCACTGACCGCAGTGTGGTGGTAATAACCTAGTTGACTGATTCTTTTCTCTCCTTTTCAGTCCCTTTTACGGGTGTAGATGGATCCATACTTTTATTGTTATTTTCCTGTAAGTCTATGGAAATAAGAGGCAAATTTTCAATTTTCAACAACTCAATGGAATCGGAATCAATTGATCATTTTTTCTTTTGTTTGATTCAAAAAAATGATGTATAAAGTAATAAAATCATAAAAATAAAAGTTTAAATTTAAATTTGTAGTAATTATCAATAAATTATAAATTTATTGTAAATACAAATTAATATATAATTTTTATTTAAAATTCCAAAAATTATTAAATTTGGTTCGAACTTTGATAATGGATCAAAGTTAAATGTGGTTCTACGTAGAAACAAAATATTTATTGAAACCAGTTTTCACCGTTTAGATGCTTGTATATCATTTTTCATGAAAATTAAAATCAAAGTAAAATATTTTTTAGACATTTTTTAAGAAAATTAAAAATATATTACACTATTTGTTTGCATATAAATTTTGTTTTTAAAAATAATTTTTTATTTATATGTTTTAAAATCATTCTTCAAAGTTTAATGTTTTAGAATTTGATACAATAATATTTATAACACAATAAAAAATTTAAAAAATAAATTTATTTTATTTAAAATATTTTTATAAAAATAATTTTTAAGTAAGAGTTTATCCAGATCTATGTAAAAATAATTTCAAGTAAAACAATTTTACTTAGTAACTTTTCCCAAAAATAAAAAATAAAATACACTGTTTGGTTTTATATAATTTATTTTTTAAAAACATAAATTTATTTAAGTTTTTATAAATTAATTTTAAATTATTTTTAATCATTTAGTTGTTTTTAAATTACCGTTAACAATTTTATGTTTTAAATTTTAATTTAAAAATTATAAAATAATACACATGTTAACTAAATTATTTTTTATAGATTCTATCTATCATATTTATCACTCTAAAAATATATATTATAATATTTTATTAAAAATAAAATTTGATTATATTACTATTCAAAAATTTAAAACAAATTAATAATTATTTTTATTTGCCTTTCTTATTTGATCTTGAAAATGGCACCTGGACTGAATATCTGGATGTCAAAATCTGCGAAAGTTATAGTCAACATATTACATTTTCATTGATACCGATTTTCCTGTCATCCAAATATGAGCTGTGAAAAATATGTCAAGGTCAATCATTTTACATCTAACCAAACAGATCTTTAGGCGTCGTTTGGTATCGGGATAAAAATATAGGGGATAGGGATAAGTCACTCCTTATGACTAATCTTATCCCCACTATGTTTGGTTTGACTTGGGATAAATTTTAAGGATAACCTATCCTATGTTTGGTATGTTCACAATAAATTTGAGGATAACCTTATATTTTAACTTTTATTTTTATAGTCTTATTTTATTTCCTATAACATATTGATAAAGATCTTAACCAACTTACATATTCATATAATAAATATAAAATATAATTTAAAAATATAAATAATAATACATTTAAAAATATACATTTGAAGATATAAATAGTATAATTTTAAAAATCCGATAGTGCAAATCAGATTTAAAATTTATTTTTAAAATATAATTAAATTAGAAAATATTGATTTCCGGTCCGCTCTGGTACGGTGCTCGTCTTTCCGGTCCCCGGTGTTCCCAAAGGTTCTTGGGCGACCTCGGAGGTGCCGCGGAGAGGGGCAATCCACGCGGTCCTCCCCTGTTTCTCGACGATCGGCTCTTCGATCTTCGCTCCACCTCCGGCGAGAAGGGCGGCACACGGACGGACCCCCCCGGCGGACTCACGGTGCTCCCCACCCCCCCTCCTCGGCGGACGGAGCCCTCCCCCCCGGCGGACCGATGGCGCTCTCTGCGGAGCCGCTCCCTGCCCCCCCTCTTGGGCGGACCAACGATGCTCCCCTCCCCCCGCCCCCGGCGGACGGACCCCCCCCCCCGGACGCGGTGCTCTCCGTGGAGCCGCTCCCCCGCCCCCGCCCCCTCCCCGACGGACCGACGGTGCTCCCCGCGGAGCCGCTCCCCCGCCCCTCCGGCCCCCCCATTGGCGGATAGAGCCCCCCCGGCGGACCGACGCTCCCCGCCCCCCGCAGACCGACGCCCCCCGCCCCCCAGGCGGACCGCGTTCGGTTCGATTCGGTTCGGTTTGGGACCCGTTCAATTTGGTTCGGTTTGGAAAACCTCTAAATCGATTTAAATCAAACCAAATCGTTTAAATCGACTTAATAAAAAAATTTATAAAATATGCACGGTGCTCCCCCCTTCCCGGCGCCCCCCCTTTCCCGGCGGATCGCGGCGGCGCTCACCCGGCGGCCCGCGGCCCGCGGCGGCACTCCCCGGCGGGCGGGCGTCGACAAACACCCCCCCCTCGCGGCGGACCACGGTGGGGCTCCCCACGGCGGCGGCATCGGCCGGCGGTGAAGCCCCCCCCCCTCGCGGCGGCTCCCGCCGGATGGCGGCGCTCGGCCCTCCCCTCGGGCTCCCGGCTCCCCCTCCCCCGCGGCGGCTCCTCGGCCCCGGACGGCGGCACTCGGACCCCTCCCCGGAGGCTGCCGGCTCCCCTCCGCGGGCGCCCCCCCCCTCCCCGCGGCGGCTCCCGGCGGGACGGCGCTCGGGCCCCCTCTCCCCCTCCCCCTGGACGACGTAGCCCCCCCGCCGGCCGGGAGTCGCCTCCCCGCCCGCCCGGCTCTCCCCCCCCTCCCCCGCGGGACGACGAGCCCCCCCGCCGGCCGGGGTCGCCTCCCCGCCCGCCCCCGGCTCTCCCGCCCCCCCCGGCGGCTCCCTCCCGCACCCCCGCTCCCGCGGACGCCGGACGGAGCCCCCCCCGGCGGCGCGTTCGCGCCCCCCCCGGCCGGCGTTCCCCCCCTCCCCCGGCGCGTTCGCCCCCCGCGCCAGCCGGCCACCGGGCGGCCGGAGTCCCCCCCCGCCGGCTCCCCCCCGCACCCCCGCTCCCGCGGACGCCGGACGGAGCCCCCCCCGGCGGCGCGTTCGCCCCCCCCCCCCGGCCCGGCGTCCCCCCTCCCCCGGCGCGTTCGCCCCCCGCGACGCCGGCGGCCCCGGCCGGAGTCCCCCGCCGGCTCCCCCCGCGCCCGTGGACACCGCCGGAGCCGCCCCCCCCCCGGGGCGTCGCGCCCGCCCGCGGCTCCCCCCCCCCCCGGCGTTCGGCCCCCTCCTCCCCTCCGGCGGCGTTCGCCCCTGGACCCCCTCCTCCCCGCACGCCTCCCCCCTCCAGACGTCGTATCCCGCAAAGTTGATTTGAGGATCAACTTAATCCAAATATTTGGTAGGATGACTTATCCCCATATTTATCCCTGATTTTGGGGATAACCTGGATTAACTTAATCCAGGTTAAACTCATTTTTAAGTGCATACCAAACAGGGGATTAGGGATAAACTAAGTTTATCCTAGCTTATCCCCATACCAAACAAGGCCTTAGGTGCTGTTTGGTATAGGGGATAACTCGAAGATAACCTGGGATAAACATGGATTATCCTCAAAATTTTGGGGATAACCCAGGTTTATCCCCAAAATTTTATGGTGCCAAACAAGCCATTAGTGATTCCCAAAACATGAAATCAGAATCCAAACACCTTAATCGTTATCTAAATTGATATTAGGTACAGTTGATCCCGCTGCCTAATCCAGCATCCCTTTGAGCTGGATAAACCGTAGCACATATACATGCATATAAATATATAATAAAGCTGCGTACAGCACCCGATTAGGGGTGCAAACGAGCCGAGCAGAGCCGAGTACGTAGTATGATGTTCAAGCTCGGCTCGTTTATTTTACACGAGTTTGAGTTCGAGCTCGAGTTTTAGCGAGTATGTGGAATCCTTGTTCAAGCTTGGTTCGTTTATTAATCGAGCCGAGTCGAGCTCGAACTCGAGTGGTAGTTAGACTAAAATTCAATTCATATTCAAACTTAAGCTATATACAAACTCCTTTATAAACCCAAAATCAATGAAAAGTCATTTGTAAAATTTTAGATTTAACTCATTTATGAAACTCAATCTAAGTTTAAACTTAATTTTTGAAATATTTACTATATTTAATTGACAATATATAAATATTCATACTTAAAATTTAATTTTAAAAATAAATATATAATATAATATTTAATCGAGCTGCTCGCGAGCTTATCGAGCCAAGCAGGAGTCTGATCAAGCTCGGCTCATTTAATGAGTCGAACTTTATTTTTTGTTCAAACTTGTTCATTTAACATAATAGTTTTTATCGAGTCGAGCTTCAAATTACTTGTCAAGTGTATTGGTTCGTTTGCACCCCTGCACCCGATAAACTGCAAGGTGAGAAGCGCTCCTGTGGCGCTTTTTTTCTTCCTTGAAATCTATGCAGGCCCCATCGGCCGTCGCCGCTTTCTGGAGGCCTACGCAAACGTAGCTCTTCCCGTCAGCAGAAGCTTCTCCCCGGCCGGAAGGAACTTCGGATTCCCCGGGCCCTGATTATTAAAGGAGAGAAGATCGAGGGTGTCGGGTGCAGTCCGGTGTCGGGTTCGGTGACGTGCCGTGCTCCATGCCGGCCTCCTCGCCGTCGCAGAGCCATTCAATGCCCCGCCCACCCCACTACATTCCATTTCCGTCACGTTCTACCTCGCTTGTAGCCAGCAATCTTAGCTCCATGGCATGATGACGTCTCCTCGTCCGAGATGTGCTCGATCGAGTGCCTACAAGAGGCACAGCTCAGTCGTGACAGTAGCGCCCGTTTGGTACCATATTAGTCAGGAAATAAAAACTTAATTTATATACTAAACCTTGCAGATAAACTTGATTTATCCGCGATTCAACAAAACAGAGACGTCAAATTACTCTGTTAAGAAGTTGAGATCCTTTGGCTGTGCTTAAATATGTGCCAGCAATGCGCCCCCCTCCCCCCACTCCATGATGCTGACTGGAGTTCAGCTGGGAGGTGCTGAAGATCCACCAAAATCGATCATTTATAGGCCCGGATCGTTTGCTATTGATCTCCACCCTGAAGACCTTGCTCATCTTCGATTCTGCGATCGGGGAGCATAAAATTAAATGAAATTTTTTAACTTTTGACAGTTTTGGGCATTGAACAGCTAAGAAGTTTGTATATGTTATAATGTCGAGTATCCAAGTTACTCAAGTTCCCATGTTAATATAGCTTGCCATACTGCAGAAGTCAACTGCTCCCCTGACTCTGCCGTTTATTTTTTAACAGCGTAATGAGATACATGTGATCTTCTGAACAGCATGCAGCAGCAGCAGCAGAAGGCCATCATCTGCTCCCCGACCCTGGAACTCGGGCATCCCACAAGGTAGAAATGTTTAACTGCGGTAGAAGCTCCGGGGAATGGTTTCGGAAGGCGTCCAGTCCACGGGCCTCGAGCCTGTGCAGGTGCACGAGAGACCATTAATGCTCTTGCTGCCGGCTGATCAACCGTGTTCTTATCAGATTCCACTCATCGTCTCTTGCTGCTGGCCACGTCTATTGATGCCCTTCTATTGATGTTTAAGTGGGCGAGTAATGTGAGACGTGACTCGCTTCTATTGATGCCCGACGGTGTTCCCTCCTCCGATTGCGCGGCGTGGCTGTACAGTGGAGCAGTCTATTTTCTATTTCACATACGAGAGAAGCTTGCTTTCCTATTTCCATCGACGTCTTTACTTCGACGAAAGAGCAGAAGGAAACGACGATCTCGGAATGTTTGCCCATACAGCGGGACCAGTAAAATCACTCGATATAATTTTCACTGTACAAAAATTCGTGTTACAATCATGAGCAGAGCCTGGGCAGCGACCTGGCGGCGCCGGGAGTGGATAATCTGCTCTTCATTAGCTTCGCCATCTGGCTCTGCATCTTCCGGCACAGCTTCTCCAGCTCCGTCACCCTCCATTGCATCCCCTGCAGCTGGGCTTCTAGTTTCTCGGTCTCCGCGGACGCATCAAGCTTCTTGGCGTACAGGATGCCCTGGCTGCCTTCCTCCGGGTCTTCCCCGAGGAGCAACGGAGCGCTAAACGTAGGCTTGTGGTCTCCGGCAGCGTCCTGCAGCAGGCTCTTGAGCTTGGATTGCTGCGAGACGAGGGCCTGGATTGTTGTCCTTGACGGAAACCTCGAGTTGCGGGCGAGGTGCTTGCAGGATTCCGAAGAAAGCTTCTCGTAGTTCATGGCGGCGCAGATCTTCATCTTCTCTCCTTCGGACAGGGCAGCGTGGACCTGCAAAGAGTTGTGCGCAGACAGCACTTCAGAAAGTGTGTCCACCTTCCATCTTCGTTTCCGGAAAGACTTCTAGAATTATTTGAAGCAGAGACATTGAAATAATTAATCACCTCCAGATACATGTCGATCGCTCGGTAAACACCATCGTGCGAATCTCTTGCAGCATCGGGCAGAGCCATGGCCAGGGCGGCGAATTTCTGAGGCTTCAGGGATGGGTCTGGGGCGACCTCCGCTAGGTACAAGTCTACGATCCTCGCCACCCTCTTCAGCCGCGGCGTACTTTTCTGGCCACCGCCGCGGAGGAAGTATCGCAAGAATCGCAGCACCAAGCTCACATCGAAGAGGCTGCTCACGCCGGGTGGGGAAGGGACGAGAAGGTTGTCCAGAGTGGCTCGGTCCAGCTGAAAGCCGATCAGGCTCTCCAGTCTGCCTCTGCAGCATTTCGTCAGACTCAAGCAAGAAGACAGGTGCAGCACCCCGAACAGCCCCTTGCAAGACACGTAGCTTCTGTCGAGCGAGTAGAGCAGATCGACGACCGCCTCCATGAGCTTGATCTTCTCGGGGGCCGCGGAGCTGTAGAGCTTGGTCTTGAGGTAGTAGAAGAGGAACCTGCTGATGGTTCTGTGATCCATCTTCCGGGAAATCATCGCCTTCGTGATCTTGCCGGCGACGGCTGAATTCAAACCCGCGAGGTCCTCGAACCACCACGGTCGGTGGGAGCCGCCGTTCTTGGTGCTGATGGTGCTCCTCGTGTCGCAGGAGAACCTAAGGTCGGCGCTTTCCGGCGAAGAATTTGACGGGCTCGCGTTGACGGAGGAGACGATCCTCGCTACAAGCGAATCGATGAGCTTCTCCAGAACGGCGCCGGCGGAGCTAGCCATGGGATGGAAGTCCAAGCATTGCTTAAGAGAAGTCAGAAGCTCAGGCCAGGACCATCCGGGGATTCCGTCGACGGCCTTCTCCGTCCGACTGATCAAGCTAAGGCCGGACGGGTCGTCCTCGCCCATCTCCAGGAAGTGGGCGGCGCAATGGAGGAGACAGGCGTTGGTGGGTGTTATGTCGATCTTCCCGTCGGTGTAGCAGAACCTGGCCACCAGCTCAAATGCCTCTGCTCCGCCTGGCAGGCCGTGGAATATAACCTTGAGCCTGCCGGCCGTCGCCGTCATTGATGGCTTGTTGAACAGCTTGCTTAGCTTGCTGGAGAAAGATGAAAGAATTCTCTGCAAGACAAACGCGCATTTATGCATAGAATAAAACAAATTAGGACCAGATTCGTCACATTCTTGTATCTTTCATAGGACCAGAACCGCCAAAGCGGGCGCTGAAGCATTGAATCGAAGAAAACAGAAATGATTCAAAGAACAGAAGAGAGCTTTTTTCTCCAAGACTCCAGAGATGAACAGAGTGTTGAGATCGTGACTAGTGGGTCTCTGACATCTTGAAACGGAAGAAGAACAACACAGAGATAACATTAGCTGAAGGAAGCCATTGACAGCGGCCGCGAGGTTAGATTGGCCGAGATAAAAGAGCGAAGAAAGCGGAGAGGGTGAAGTGTGAACCGAGGAGGATCCTCCACATGGGTGGGGATGAGAGAAGGCCCGCCACCAATACAAGTGCCCTTAATGACAGGCAGTAAAGGCCTTAACAACCAGGAAGAAGACGGGGACGACGCACCGAAGAACACCATATTCCACCGAGAACGAAGACGGTATAAACTTGTTGGGAATCAAGCGCAGGTATGGGAAATTCTCGCAAAAATAGGGAGAAGTTTGAGAAGATGCATTCAAGTGACAGCTGCAGGGATCGCAGATTCCCAAGAAAGAGATTCACAGTTTCCAGAGAAGAACAGGAAAAGGGGTAGTAGAATTTGATGCATATCCATGCAGAAGAAGACCAAAAACCGAAAATACCAATCACAAATCATCTATTGAAAATTTCACGGAATAAAATAATCAAGTGCCCGAAATCTTGCAGGAGCAGAGGAACCGGAGAAGTAGCAGCAAACGGTAGGAGAAGCAACTAATAATGCATGAAGACAAGGAGAAAATTGCTTACCTTGTTCACCAGGAAAACCTCTTCTCCGTTGACGTCTACTTCAAGATCACAGCACATCTCCATCGTCTCCGAGGAAAGGATTCCAACGACAGAAGACAACTCGAAAGCACGGAAGCGGATGGAAAGACGACCCCGCGCTCACACCGGAGTAACGGGGGGAAGGAGGTGATGATGGGGCCTGTAAAGTGCCCGAAGAGAAAGCAGAAGCGCGGCAGAGAGTCCCAGTTATTCCCCAAGGAGGGTGAAGACAAAGAGAAGCGGCGCTCCTCGCACAGTCAATGGAAGGTAGCAGAAGGTAAAGAGTGGGAAAGGAGACACATTTCCATACAGAGGCAGCAGGTGGGCAGAAGAGGAAAGAGGATTAAAGCTATGAGAGACGACACAGTTTTGGATCACTGACAAAGCGCTGCCATTCCATATAGTTCCTATGATTAAGAAAACAAGGAGCTAGAGAGGGGGAAAAAAACTATCATCTCTTGACGAGTTTTCAGCTGGAAGAGGGGCCCTTTCCCTCGACAGCTTTATTACTCTCTTCCTCTCTCTCTCTCTCCCACCTCTGGAGCGGCAGCTGAGAATCTTACTACTACTGGCAGACTCAACTCCTCCCGCCAGATACCAAAGAATAAACCATGGTTCGCCGGGTCGCGACCCGGGTCGCGACCCGGACCCGACCGGGTCGGTTTTGGGGCCGACCGACCCGGTCGCGACCCCAAGACCCCGACCCCATTTTGATTTTTTTATTATTATTTTTTGCGACCCGGGCCGACCCCGTCCCGACCCGGGTCGCGACCCCGGCCGACCCGGGTCGGTTTTGCCCCCAACCGACCCGGTCCCGACTCCCGACCCCACCTCCCTTGGAATAAACTACCAAATCCTGGCCAAACAGACATCTTCCTCTCACTTCCTATGGCTGCTTTCCCATGTGGAACATTGCATGATTGCATTGCATCCCCCTCCCTGGTTTTTATCCGAAACCGTTGTGGCTGAATCGTCATTTCCACATCTTTCATGGACCCCTAAGATCTAGAGGCAGGAAGACATCGCTGAGACTGGGGCTGACGGGATCACCAAATATTCGTTTTCAATAAGAACATTTAAGATGTTCGGATTCACATTCTGATAACTTAGTATCACTATGTATCAATTTCGATTTCATTATTGATATCAGAAATAAATCTCATAATTTTTAAAATATATATTGTATATTAATTTGTATTTAAAAATAAATTAACAATTTACATGTAGCTTTTGAGTTTTGATATAATATCACTTTAATTTTACTACTTTTATTACTTTATATGTCATGTTTTATAATTTAACTAGTTTTATTTTAATTATTTTGGTCTATACATACTTATTTTTATCGAAATTTGATATAAAGAACGAGAGAATCTGAATCGGATTCTAATATGTTATCCAGTATCGGATTTTGATTCCTTTAACTTCTGCGATACAATAACAGATTTTGAATCTGGTAATTTTTATCAATATGGAATTGGAATTTCAGATTATCATATTCTATTTACATTTCTTGTTGAGCCTCCATTTGGCTCGCTCGCGTTGATCTTCTCCTACCTTCTCAGTTCTCACCGGGTCCACGTTATCCGATGACTCTCTCTGTTACGCTGTTTTAGATCAAAATCTAATGGGGGTGTTTGGTTGCATGATAATTGAAGTTTTTATTTTAATTTTTAAAAATTGTAAGAAAATTTGTTAAAAGAGGTGTTTGACAACCATGACAATTTTATGTTTTGAAAGTGATTTTCTTCTTAAACAAAAAAAAGAGGGTCTCACCTCTTTCTTTTTTCTTGTGGTCCCCCACTTTATTTGGTCATGTGCGGTTGTTACTCCTTTTTGTAATCACATCCCTCCAAACATGATAATTTTATGTCATGAGTTGGTTCACTTTTTATTTTAATACAATTTTTTATCATGAAAGTGTACAAAAAATTTTCATGCAACCAAACACCCCATAAGGTCTCCTTCTACCTAACTTAAACCTGTTACTCCCATCTTCTCATTTTGTTGGATGATCTAATCTCCCAATTTTTCTCTGACTTTTGAGCAGAGTAGCAGACCCATCTTGGTCTTAAGGTTCCTCTGGCTTTCTGGTAGCGCCCCACTCCATTAGAAGACTACTTACACTCCACGGAGGTCAAGAAAAGAGAGCGTTAATGCCTTCTTCCCGGATGGGTGTGTTAGGGGAGATTTGAAGCAGGATCCTCCCTTTCCTAAAGCCCGTTTTAGTGCTCGTACTGCTGAATACGCTTGACAGCGACGGGGCGTTGGCTGCTTCAAAAGCTTTCGAGTTGGAGAAGGACCAGAACCGGCCACGGGTGATCAGCTCCCCATGGATATGGCGACCGATCCAGTGTAGTGCCGCCTGAAAAGGAAAAGGCGGTGGCCTGGCCTTCTTGAACGACGCTAATGGGGGTGTTTGATTGCATGACAATGAAGATTTTTGTTTTAATTTTTAAAATAGTAAGAAAACTTGTTAAAAGAGGTATTTGATAACCATGACAATTTTATATTTTAAAAGTGATTTTCTTCTTAAACAAAAAAAGAGGGTCTCACCTCTTTCTTTTTTCATGTGGTCCCCACTTTGTTTGGTCATGTGCGGTAATTACTCCTTTTTGTAATCACATCACTCCAAACATGATAATTTTATGTCATGAGTTGGTTCACTTTTTATTTTAATATAATTTTTTATCATGAAAGTGTACAAAAAATTATCATGCAACCAAACACCTCACCCCATAAGCTCTTTCTTTGCCCTTGTTTTTCAAGTTCCATCTTTTTTCGTCGTCTTCCCTCAAAAATAATCAAGTGACCGTAAGAAAAGATTAAAAACAGCTTCCTTTGAAGTTACAATATGCTCGAAATCCAGATACTGCTCGGCACAGATCGGCCTCGGCACGCTACCGGTTCCCCCGCCCACTACTGCAGCTTGTGCGGACTGTCACGTCCGGGGTTTTACGGCACTGCCGATCCGACAGAGGATAGCATCCACAGAAGCTCGCATCGTCTTAATCTCAAAGTGGAGAAAGTTTTTAAGTCTTCTATCAAAATACGTCATATTTAAGTCACGTTTGAGTGACAAATCACTGATAATTCAACGACGATGAATCAATTATTACCGAAGTCGATATAAATTATTATTAAAATTAATGTAATTCGTGATTAGTTCAGCAATGATTTAGTAAAAAATTAATAAAAGTAAATCAATTATTATTGAATTGTCTCTTAAATAACATAAAATTGTAATATATTTTAAATTGGAGACTGAAAATATTCTCTGTATGGTAAGATTAAGGGTGTGTTTAGAAATTCCTTGAAAGTGTTTTTTTTTCATTTCTCCTCTAGGTAGAAGTCAATCTTATTTTAAGTAAGGTGTTTGGATATCTATTATTATTCATTTCTCTTTGTCACGGAAGGTAGAAGTAACGAGAAGTTTTTTTCTCTTTCCAACTTCAAAAAATCTTCTCCCGATATGTACCACATGACCATTCACCTCTGCCTGACCGACCACCTTTGCGAGCAGTCTCCCCTTGACCCCCGACAGTGAGTGCCATCGACCCCCGCAGCCCGCTGCCATTCACGATGCCCCCCTTCCTGCCAGCGAACGCCCCTGGCTGCCGTCCGCCTCCCTCCGCGACGACCCCGCCCCGCCGACGACTCCCCCTTTCCCCCGTGAATGCCACCCTGCGACTCCCCCCCCCCCCCCCCCCCCCGACGGCGAATGCCCCCTCCATGACCCCTACACTCCACCGCAGTCCGCCTCCCTTTTCGGCCACCCCCACCCCGCCGGCGAATACCCCCTTGCAACTCCCACCTTTCCCCCGCGAAGGCGAATGGCCCCTCTGCGATCCCTACACCCCACCGCTGTCTGCCTTCCATGCGACCCCCTACATCCCACCACCATTCACCTCCCTTTGCGACTGCCCCCACCCCCGCCAATGACACCTCTGCACCCTACAACACCCCCTTGTGACCCCCATACCCCACCACCATCCGTCCCTCTACGACGGGCCCACCTTGCTGGTGAACGCCACCACTAAGACGTTGAACACCCTCCCTCGCGACGGGTGTATACCCTAGCGACTTTTCTCCGCAAGCCAACCCAGCACCCCACCGGCAAGCATGGCCACCCCTGTTGCAACTTTACCGCTTTGTTCCCGCTCCTTTTGCAATCATGCAGTAATATGTATCTGTCTCTATTTTTTCTTTTATTAGAGAAGTACTTCTATATTTTGAAGAAAAAATATAACTAAATAATTTTCACTTTTATAAATGAGAATATCTTCTATTTGAAGTAGTTTCTAAATGAAAGTATATTTATCGAAAGTACTTTGACTAAGTTATCAAATGGACCCTAATGTCCTGTTTGGTTAGAGTTTCATTTTTGATACTATATCAATATTGATATTAATATTTTCAAATGTTGGAGTATCAATATCAAAAGTAATACAAGTTGACACTTGTATTACATAATATGCTTTGTTTGCACTATAAATTTTAAAAATGATATAATTAACCAAACACTTCTTAATGGTTTCTATCAATATCAATTTTAAAATTGATAGTGATAGAGGTACCTAATAGTGTTACCAAACAGGGCGTAAGATGACGGAGGCTCTTCGCTAAAAGCTTATCTGGTTATGGCTTGAGTAATTGAAATACTTCACAAAAAAATAAAAATTTGGGGCGGAGGTACATAGTGCGTCCTCGGCGGAGCTCCATGCTTCGAAACTGATTAAATCTGGGGCAGAGATGGATTACTTGGCAGAATTGTCTGATTTTTCATCCTTATTTTGACAAAAATATATTTTTATTTTTATTCCATTAAATCAGAAGCAAGGTGTTTTGATTCCACTCTGATTTTGTTAACTAAATCGAAACCAAACCTGATAGTTTTCAATATATATTTTATATACATTTGTATCTAAAAATAAATCAATAAATCTCATGTAACTGCTAAAATATGAATCTAACATCGTTAAAAATTTTATTTTTACTCTATCAATTATTTATACGTCATCCTTTTTTGATTTATCAATTTTTAACACATTTTATAGAATAGACACAAAATTGATTGATTTTGAATCTAGTTTTGATATTTTATCATGATATTAATTCATTCAATTATATGATACATAAATGAGTTTCAAATCAACCGACTTTTATTAAAATTGGATCAAAGTTTTAGGAATTATCAATGTAATAACCGGGTTTTTTTTATTATAATATTATTGTAAAGATAAGATTTAAAAGAATATTTATTTTATTTTATTTCTTCTTTTTTTCCTACGTTAACCAGTTTCCTAACAAGGTAAGACTTCTTCTCCCTCCATCCCACGTTAAGTAGTATCCTAACCGGTCAAGGTTTCTAACCTTCGTCAACCTCTCTCCCTTTGTATATATTTTCTTCCACGGACGATTTTGTTCTCCTACCTTATTTTTTTCTGTCGCCGCCAACATGCCGCCTGGTCCCCCCCCAGCAACCGCGTTGCCTTGGCCGCGCGTTGATGCCGCCGTCCGCGGCTGCGCCTCCCATCGCCTTGCGTCGACTCCACGGTGCTGCAGTCACCCCCCCTCTGCGTGCACGCCGACACCTTCTGCCTGCCCGACGGTCACGCCCGCCTGGCACCCCCCAGCATGTCGAAACCTTTGCACCAGCCACCTCTCTCTTCCACGCCGTCCTCGGCTGCCGTCGTCGCCAGTTCCGTCGCCGCCGGCCACCCTCCAGCGTGCGCGAACATGCAACCCATTGCCAGCAGCCATTGGCCCCGCGCATGCATTGCCGTCGTCGTCTGCGGCCGCGCCTCCGCCGCCCTGCGTCGTCCCCTCGGCGCTGCGGCCACCCTGCATGGCTGCCGCGACGACATCCCGCCCTGCGCCTAGCCACCCTCCCGCCTGCTCGCTCGAGACCACCAGCCGCCATTGTTTGCCTACACCCCCGCCGAGCCATGAGCCAGCCGCATCACCTCGGCCGCCATGTCCCGCCACCTCTGCCCCATGCAGCCGCGTTCCCCCCCGTCCCGCGACCGCATGCCGCCATCGCCGTCGCCGGGCCAGCGCCAGCGCCGTCGAGCGCTGCCGGCAGCCTCCTCAGCCGCAAGCTTCGCCCGCCGTCGCGAGCACCGTCGTGCCGCCGTCGCGAGCCGCCAAGGTGAACCGGCCAGCAGCCGCCCGGTCCAGCAGCCGCCCGGCCCAGCTCCGCCTGGTCCAGCCAACCGGTTCAGCCGGTCGAACCGCCCGGTTCGACGCCGGTTCAAGATTTTCTGATTTTCGGAATTTAATAAATCCGGAAATTAGATTTGAGGCCATAAAAATAGCAGAAAAATTCTGAAAAATCCAGAAAATTCATAGGAGCTTACAGGTAGGTTTATCAAGCTCGTCTATTTATTTTATCCTATTTTGATTAGAAAATATGCATGATTTAACCTATGGACCTTGATTTGACTAGATTAGTCTTTGGACTTAAGATTAATGATTCTTCTCAAAATCCTTGAAACCAGAAACTTGAAATTTCTATTTTGAATATTATGGAACATGTTTAGCTTGATTCTGGATGGGTAGAGATATGTTTTATAAGATTTGACCTTATGTTAGTTATGTATGTGATTATATGCTAGTTTGGACCTAGAATTGAAAAATAATTATGTGTAAATTTGGGAAATCATGGATCATCAAATCACATATTTCAGAACCTGTTTAGGTCAGATTGTGGTTGATTACCTCAGAATTTGAATTGTTTAATTTATGTCAAGCATGACTTAGGTCAAGTGTCTGATATATGTGTTTAAGTATGTCTAGTTCGGTTTGTCATTTCATGTATGTAAGTCATGTAAATTTTGGTTAGTTTAGTTTCAGATTATGTATTATGTCATGCATGGTGTAGTCATGTTCATATGGTCAAGTTTGGTATAGGTTTGATTTGGAATATGTCAACCAAGTCGGTTAGTATAAGTCTTGTCTAGTTTATGGAAAAATATGTTTAATTTGGTTTTAGATCATGGGCTATGCTATGTATAGTTAGTCAATGTCAATTTGGTCATGATTAGTATGAGTTGTTATTAAGAACAAGTTCAATTAAGTCGGGTTATCATATGTCTTGTCTAGTTTGTTATGTCTTGCATGAACGGTTATGAAATTAGATGTTTATGTCATGTATGCATGGTATGGTCAAGTATGTCTTCGATTTGATTTTATGTTATGAACTCCCGATATGACGTGCTATGAAGGCCTCACCAGCCTATTCTAGTCAATTGCCCGTGGGCGACGGGTAACTTAGTTGAATCCGGCTCTCCCATTGCATCCCGGATTACCGCGGTTTTTCCCTTAGTGTCACCACTGCCTAGGTGCACTTTGGGCTAGCTTAGTATATGTTACTTCTATATATATATATTAGAGCTGGTGAATGCATTTGTACATGTGAAGCAAGACGACCAATTCCTTGCTCTTTGGCTATGCGTTTTGGAAAGAATATGAAATATGTTACTTGTGTGTCATGTATAGATGTTAAGTTGTGTCATGTTGGAAATTTCAGATTTGTCTCATTTTGTTCTGGTCATGTTAAGTCAAGTCTTGAGGTCATTTAGAGGATAGTTGTCTAGTTGTATGGTCTTGTGTGTTTTGGTCTAGAATTGAGTAGCAATGGCATAATCTTTTTTCTTAAAGATAATCATGGTTTGGATGTGGGTTGTGAGCTTGATATAGAAGACATGTTATTATCATTTGTATTACATCTCAATCTAGTTATATTATCTATCATTGCATGTTTATATGTTAGTATCCGATTGGCGGGAAATGGGTGTAAATCCTACGGAGTCCCCGGACTCACCCCGTTGTGGGATAAATTTTTCAGCAGGTACTGAGGATCAAGGAGCATGAAGATGAAGTTCAGGTGGAACCAAAGGAATTCAGAGTCATTTGCAGTTGGAGATTCTTGGTACTTTCTACTTAGATAGACGGTCTTGGTTGTTTTTGAACAAGAGTGTGGTTAGACTTAGAAGTGTGGTTTTATTCTCTTGTATGATTGGATCTTATGAACATAATTATTTAAGTTTGGGTTATGGAATTCAAGTATTGGGTTTCATCCCATTGTCACGACATTGTGTATTTCCGTTGCATATTTGAGGTTATATTATTTAAATTCCGGGTCGTGACAATCAATTCGCTTGCATCCTAATTAAACTAGTTCATTAGTCTCGGTGGTGGATTAAACCGGTTCGTGAGGCGAGGCTAGAGGCTCTTTTAGGGGTGCAAACGAACTAATATACTCGACAAGCAGCTCTAAGTTTGGTTCGATAAAAGTTTGACTCGGTTCGTTTATTATATTAAATGAACAAGTTTGAACAAAAAATAAAACTTGACTCATTAAATAAGTCGAGCTTGAACAGACTCCTGTTCGGCTCGATAAATTTGCGAGTAGCTCGATTAAATATTATATTATATGTTTATTTTTAAAAATTAAGTTTTAAGTATTAATAATTATATATTGTCACTTAGATATATTAAACAATTCAAAATTTAAGTTAAACTTAAATTGAGTTTTATAAATGAGTTAAATCTAAAATTTTACAAATTATTTTTGATTGATTTTAAATTTTATAAACAAATTTGTATATAACTTAAGATTGAATGTGAATTGAATTTTAATTTAGTAACTACTCGAGTTCGAGCTCAACTCGACTCGATTAATAAACGAATGACGTTTGAAAAAGAGTTCAACGCACTCGTTGAAACTCGAGTTCAAACTTAAATTCATGTAAAATAAACAAGTTGAACTTGAACACTATCTTATTCGACTCGACTCGACTCGTTTGCACCCCTAGTCGTAAGAAAGAGAGGCGACTGGTCAAATGGCAACTAAGATATTTTACAAATGGCGAGGGGCGTTACAGGTATTAAGAGTCATGGCCAGCTTGATTGATGATTACACAATCATATTCTGCCCCTCCGTCTTTCGCTTTTTCCTCTTTTGCTTTTTCTTAGCCTTCAATTTTTCTTTCTCCTCAAAAGAGCTCCCCGATTTACGAAGATATTGTCTGGCAGGGGATCCTCGATTTACGCAAAAGCTCATCGACTTTCTGAAAATTGCCGCTCTGTCCTCGGTGAACTTTCTAAAGACTGAGGAGTACGAAATCAAAAAGTTACCTCTCAACCTCCTAAAATACTATTATTACATTCCTATTTGGTCGTACAAATCTTGCAAGCTGCACGCTCATCTGGTGAGGTTTCTTGGGATGAATTGAATTCTGCAACAAGACCCCAACTGAAAGAGTTTACTTTTGATCCAACTTCAAATTTCTGTAAGAGAGAGAGAGAGAGAGAGAGAGAGAGAGAGATTTGTTGTAATAAAAAATTGTAATTGTTCACATTCAAGAGTTTTTGTAGTGTATGTGGATATCGATGTAGCAAATAATTATAATAACACGTTTAAGATAATAAATTAATTGATTATTAATTACTCTGAAAACAAAAAGTTGAGTTAAAATAAACTTTCGAGTAAAACATGGTTGGTTAACAGTAACCTCAAGATGAGAAAATTTTTTAAGAAGATTACCAATGAATATAATCGTTCGAACAATCTGCCCGATTTAACCATTATGGTTTCAATAATCTTTCTCTTTACAAGTATAATTAAATGAAAAGTACATCTAAAATTTACGTCTTTGCGTTTTATAAAAGGGTTTCTTTGAGCCCACCATGGAAAAAAAAGAGGCAGTCCATCAAAAAGAAGTTTCTTCGCTACTTCATATAAAATTGAAGTTTTAACAAGTTCTAATTATTTTAGCATGTCTGTGCATCATTCCTAGGGTCAGTGACTTACACTGTGAGAGAAGTTGTTTTTTTAAAAAGTTTCACAATAAAATGAAAGCTTGTAGATGCACAAAATTACCTTTGTTTTGGAACTTAACATTTTTATTTTATGGATAATATTTGAGTTTACATTGTCTATAATCACGCCTACTCATTTCCATGCCAACTAGGATAATTTTCGAGTTGAGACACTTGAAAACAAGCAATAATGGTTAATGTGTTTTAGGTTTGGGGTGTATGGCTACAAGCCCCACTTTGAAGGCAAGTGTGCATGTCCCACACTTATGGGATGCATTGACTAGTTTTTAAAATTTTCATCCTATCAAATCCTAGATGTTTTCTATTGATGCTGTAAAACTTTTACCTAAAGTTGACATGCTCTAGGGTTGGGGTGTGTGCACCGTAAACACAAAACATGTAGAAACTTTCCAATATTTTAAGTTTGATTGGATTTGAAAAAAATTGCAAGATTTGTTGTAGAATTTCTAAGCACACGTGCCTTGGATTCTCGACACTTGGAAACCTTCTAATATTTTTTATTTTTGATCATATCTAGTTCTACATTTGGCCTAAGATCCACGCGGCCTAAATAGGGGCATGTCCACCCTATACTTGGGACATATGAGTCACTTTCTATTTATTTTGATTCAGACATAAGAAGATTAGGTCAATGATTTGGCCTAAATTGATGCACTCCGAGTTGAGGGCGTGCTCCGATGCAACCCACTTGTGGGGCACAACAATTGACTTACTTGATTTTGCCTCGATTCTCCAATTTCAAGCAAGAATTATGACAACTCTATATAAGGGAAGGACCTCAGATCGCATCAAGAGGTCAAAGCACGACTCTAAAAACTTTTGAGAGAATTTTCAACATTTTTTAAGAGAGAGAGAGAGAGAGAGAGAGAGATTAGATCAAGTCCAACCATGCCAGATCGTCACTCAAGCATGTGGAAGAGATTTGACAAATGTGGAGTACAATCTACCTCATGGAGAAGCTTCCACAACCTTGAAGTTCAAGCTTGAAAGTGCTAGGGATATCACTAGATCAACCATTTACCCACACCATGCTTAACCATAACTTGGTCAATGCATTTGTAATTGTCATTTCATACTTATTTCTACAATAAATACTACACTATAATTAAGTTCAAACTTTTTTTGTCAATTGTCAGTCTTTAAATTTTACAGAAATAAGTTAGGTTGGAATTTATGGGCTCCTCATCCTTGGCCAATTGAAGAAGAGGAAACTAGAATTCACACTCTATCTCCCCATGTATGCATGTCAAATTTTTAATTACTTTAATTCATTAAAACCCCAATTTCTTCTAATCACACTTCACACGCACCTTCCTTCCAATTTCCTTTTCTTTCTCTTTCTCTACCCTCAAATCAAACGACCCTTTCTATCTTAGAGAAGGTGAACCCGAAAATGGGCAACCGACCTTGATGCTAAAGCAAGGTGCTAAGGTTGCATTTCCATGTGTGAGTATACTTGATCCATTAATCACAACTTTTGGTGACAACAATGGGACATACTATTGCCCAAAGTTAGGTTTGATTTCGTTTATGTGTATTTATTTTAATTCCAAATTTGGTTTTTGCTTGAATCAGTTTTTCCTTTCACTTTATTCAAATCAGTTCATGCATGAACCACCTTTGATATTTTAAGTTCCAAATTGGATCTCGTGTGAAACACATTCTTTACTTCAATTCCAAATTAGTTCTTGTGTGAACTACATTTTTTTTACTTATTTCAAACTAGTTTCCACTTGAGCCACCATTTTTATTTCAATTCCCAATCGGTTATTGGGTGAATCAACCTTTTCTTTTAATTATTCCAAACAAATTCACATGTGAACCACCTTTTATTTTGTTGGTTATTTCGATCTTAGTTTGGTTCCTGTATGAACCAAACTCCTTTTTCACTTATCCCAAAGTTGATTCAATGTGAACCACCATTTTAATCATTTGTTACTTCAAAATCAATTCTCGTGTGAACCAACATTTTTTTTCACTTATTCCAAATTGGTTCCTACATGAAGCACCATTTTATCTTGTTGTGTCAATTACAAATTGGTTTTTGTATGAACTATTCTTTTCTTTCTCATTTTATTTCAATCATAAATCAGCTTGGCATGAATCAACACTTTTCTTTATTTATTATTACATGGTCAATCAATTATTGCGTGAACCAATTCATAGTTTTTATTCTTGCACTTTTTTAGTATTATTTTAATTGTTACTTTAGCCTAATTGCATCATATTTAGTTAGATTGCTTGCTCCTCTTCCTTGTCATTCACACATTGTATTAGATTTGCATTGGGTACCATATTTGTTAAACTTGAAAGGGCATTCGAGAAGGCATCTCCCTCTCCCAACACACCTTCACCCTCCAACACACCCTTCTTGGTGGTTAATGACATCTCTTTTGAGCAATTTATGTCTTAATTGATTGGACTTGTTTCCACCAACGTCTCAAGTTCCCAAATGTGAAGGATTCCTTTTTCACTTATCAGGCTAGTTGTACCAGTTTTTCAAAATCTGAAGAACCCAATTAACCCATCAATGTGGTAAGATTGTATGAACCCTAGGTCAATTGGTGGAAGAAGTTTATGACTGACTCTAAAGGTGTCATGTGAATATATCCATAAATATTGCGCATGTCTGCCTTTCCATAGTTTATGAAATTTGTGATTCTTGCGCCCAAGCTTATCAAGTATTTTATCGGTTGATTCCAAAAAATGGATTCATTATTAATCTTGGATGTCATGTTGGGTCTGTCGACTTCAAAAATGGGTTCCGGATCGGCACCTCAAGAGAAGGTGAAAGATAGAATGGGGGAAAAAGGGGAGTGAATTGGAAAACACTCGGAAAGCGGTAAAGAGTCCTCACCTCAGTCTCACACTCACATTAATCCCCGAACTTTCATCTCACGACGTCACTCGAGCACCAGAGATAGTTCGGGTCATGTGGGAAGAGAGTGAGGAATAGAATGACTTAGAACATAAAAGTGGTGGTCGCCAGTAGCTGCAGACTCCGCTTTATGGAATGTAAATCAAGAGATGAATTGACCGTGTGTACCTTAGCGCGGGAGATGATATGTGGGTTAAACCTTCTTCCTCGTTGGCCGGCCAATGAGGGAGAGTCCAACCGATGCTAGCTTGATCAATCTGTGCAACTTAAAACAATAAAACAAGTGAAGAGTTTAATTAGACTTATGAGAAGTGTAGTAACTGTAGTAAGAAGATAAGAAAAGGAGCAATTGGAATCGAACTCACCGGCTTCGGGGTGAGCTTTAACCCATTTTTTGTGTTTTTAATTATGTAAAAATGATGCAAATGAACTAAAAGATATTCTAAAATAGTAAATAAACAGAATGAAATGAGGTAAAAAGAACTTATGAAGTGTATGGCTTGAGTTGAAGCCAAGTTGGTTGAAAAAGGCCGGTTCGGGTAGCCTTGCACCCTTCTGGCGCGACTTTGGTGCAAAAAATATTACAGACGACCCCGACGTTAGAATCAAGTGCCATTTGTTTCTATGGATGGAGAACTCGGAGAGGAAGAGACATTCTATTGATGACTTGTCTGTAACCTGTCTGTAGAAGCCTGTAAAAAATTTGAAAGTGGGAGGATATGGAAAACATAACTGGATGCACGCCCTCAGTGCAGCAATCGCCACAAACAGATGGCATGTCAGAATCAAGTGCCACCAGTTGCAAATGAAATAGGACGAAGAGAGGAAAAACTCCTCTGTTGAAGTCTTTTGCAGCAGGAGTTCCAGATTTTCTACAGAAGCCGATGAAGTTGGTTGCTGTAGAACGCACGGATCGGGCTTCTCCTTCGCCTCGGGATCAATCTCTCGACGTCGGATTGGCTTTGGATGTCGGGACGGCCTTGGGAGAGAGCTTGGATGACCTCAGGATGAGTTAGGCACTGGGTATTGACCTTGGTTCGTTGGAAATAGCCCTCAATTTATAGAGGAAGGAAACTGGTGCAAAACATGGAAACTAGACCGACCGTGCCCCCGCCTTTCAAAGGAAGCGAGGGAGCGCAGGGCGTGCCCTCACCTTGGGGGCGCGGTCTACGCGCCCCCCTGTTTCAAAGAAACCAGGGGTGCGTTACGCATCTTATTGCTAAAAACTGTTAGAATCTTCTGAAAATTGCTAAAAATTGACTTGACAAACGTAACTCGCCCCTGACCTGGGAGCACGGTCAAAATAAAGATAATCAGCGGCGGAAACTTTCCAAAAATCCGGTTTAGAAGGTGTAAACCGAGGTAATTTTCAGTTTCCGAAAACATACCGCACCCTCGTGTTTCAAAGGAAGAGGGGGCGTGCAGGGCGTGCCCTCAGGTTGAGGGTGCATAGGGCGCGCCCCCAGGTTGAGGGCGCGGTGATCGCGCCCTCCCATTTCAAAGGGGGCGGGGGCGCAGTACACTCTCTCTCCTGCGCGTGCGTTCCGCTGGCCGTAACTTGCAAATGGGATGTCTGATTCGGCTCCTGTTTGTTGCGTTGGAAAGAGGGACTTCAACCGCACCTCCTCAAGTCAGTAAACCAGCTGGCATGACTTCCGAGATGTTCACACGGGGCTTTCTACCAGTTTACCCTCTCGCAGAAAGCCAAAAACCGTGGCGAAGATCCGAAAGGGCACGGTTCCGGTCGAGGAATCTCGGGTCAACTCGGGATGACTTAAAATGATGACCGAACAAGTTTGGTATGATCGAAAAATCCAAAATCATCGAAAAATCTGAGATTAACCTGGTAAACATGAACCGAAGCTCGGAAAAATTGAGAAACCGTAAAATTGACAGAAATGGCCGTATAGCCCCAGTTGATGAAAATATACAGCTAGGATCGACCCGGATGACTCGAAAAAACCTGGTGATGACCGAAAATGCCTAATGCGTGGTCTGAGATAGCCATGTTAGTATAGATCAAAAAAGCCATAACGAAAGCCACCATTGACCGACAACTACCGAAATGACTTCTCGGAAACCCAGAATGTTACGGAACACATGCGGGACTCCCGAGACCTTTAATTAAGGCCCATTCAAGGTCGGTCATTAAGAAAGATTCGTGTTTTCATGGTTCACGCACGGCTCTTGCTTGAAGGTTACGGCATTATTCCGGAAATCATCAGTCCATTCCCAACTCACGAGGGGCTCCACCAATGTCCTTAGCTCATCTCCACGAGGTAATTCGGATCAGATAATCGGTCAAATAATGGGTATCGCCAATAGAATAAGAGTCTTAGGCTCCGAATTAGGCCAATTTGGCGTGTCTACAGCTTGCCTCGCCTTGATGTCGGCTTTGTAAGGGAGTGGCATGTAGCGGAGCGGTGTGAAATGTAGAGAAAGCGTAACAAAGTGAGCCAGATAGTAGTGGAATGTAGTGGAGCGAAATGGCGATGGACTAAAAAGGTGGCATCAAGGTGTAGATATAGACATGCTCAATGACTAGATTCGGCAAGACGAATCTCCTTAAGTGTCCTAATGACTGCCATGTTTCATCAAGTCTTCCTATGTTCGATTGGTAAGAGATGTGCCATTGGCATGAGAGAAGAATAGCCAACCCCCAACGTGGTGGGGAGTCCTTGAAACATGGGTTCATAGGTTCATCATCAGTCGGTAACCCAATCTTTGCAGTGTTCTTGTACTATGATGGGCTAAAGTTTTAAAAAGAGATTTGTTTTGAAAAAGTAAAAGAATACCAATCGAGCACATTCAGGCTCTTAGATTCATTTAAGTCATCCAAGAGACAAGATTCAATTCGGAATGGAATGCTCTCGAATTCCAAAAGGCAAATGAGAAAGCTCAATCAACAGATCGTAAGGAAAATGGTGGTGCAAGAATGATGAGCAAAATGGGTGCCCATGGTGGGATGAGGTGACTGCCATGGTGGGATGAATAGTAAGAATAGTGTTGTAGTGGCCACAGTGGTGATAGAAATGAAAGATTTGAAGGCACAAGGTAATTATCGAACACGGTGGGATTAACAAACACGGTGGGATATTAGAAAGGTCAGTGGGACTAGAAAATACGGTGGGATTATCAAACACGGTGGGATTCGAAAACACAGTGGGATTCAAAATGATCAGAATTAGGATACAAGATTTTGAGATTAGAGTGAGAAGGTGAAGATTATGAAATGATGTATGCGATAACAAAACAAAATGTAATGCAACTAACGCTACATGATGCATGCCGGGCTCAAGAAAACAAAACAAAACTTGTATAACAAATAGTTGAAGATATAGATTGTCTATGAGGTCAAGATACCCATTCAGGAACCATCGTCCCTCATAGCACAACTTTGGCTTATCCGTGAGCATCGGAGATGACCCGACCGCCGTAGATTTTGATGAAGGGGATCTCGGGTTAAGTCTTGTCCGCACTCATGGTCTTCAACAGATAATGCATAAGATAAATAGTAATGTACCTAATATATGCTAAGAAAAGAAATGATAACGGTGAGTTTGCAATGTGATGGCATGCATTCTCACAAACGAGTTCATATGTCCTAATGAGGACACAGAGCAAAAGTTCCTCGACAAAGTTGAGGCCGAGGTAATGATGACACCTCCTCCTGAGAATCCTCAAGGGAGGGAAGTGGCGAGCATCGCCTTATTGAAATCTTGAAAAATGCTCCTCAGCAAAGTTGGGGCCGAGGTCATGGTGACACCTCCTCCTAAGAATCCTTGGGGGAGGGAAGTGGCGAGCATCTCCTTGTGCAATTCTCCTTGTTTGTTCTTTGTGCCTGAAACACTCGAAAAACGAGATTAGAATGCCAGTATGGCTTATCCCCCTTGCAAGTTGTAGTATGTCTTGACCTTTGTCAAGGGGTGTAGCCTTCTTAAGGGTGTAATAAAAATAAAGCAGCAAATATGCAATGAAATATTTGAAACATGAGAGACTAAGAATAAATATGAATATAAAGACGAGAATTCAAACCAAGCATGGTGATAAAAATGTTTTTAAAAATTTTGTTGGAATTTGAAAATAAGTTTTATTAAAAGAAAATTTTTTTCGGGATTTTGAAAATATTTACTCTTTTTTTGGAGTTTTTAAAATACTTAATTTTTTTGGATTTTTGAAGATATTCAACTTTTTTGAAAAAAAAAAAATTTTGGAGAGAAAAAATCAGTACTGACACAAGTTCTCATCACTTGGTTGTTATTCTAGATTCACTGGTAGATACCATGTGCAAAATGGGGTTCCTTACCCATAATCTTTTTTTTTGACCTTCAACCTTTGATCGGCCAGAGTTTAGCTTCGATTTGGTTGGTCCACCCATACCCTAGGGGGGATAAGAATGAAGAATTGATAGGAGGTCCATGATAGGCTTTGGAGATGTCAAGAGGGATTTCTCTACTTGCACCTAATTGCCCGTTGGGGTTCGGCCTCTTCGGGTCTTTTCTTCTTTATTGACAAACCTATTTTTTTGTGGCACACATTCGGACAGGTCTTTGACCTGTGGGGTCATTACCCATCTTTTGGTGCCTTTTTAATTTTCTACATTTTGGGTACTCATTAAGACAGACCTATATTTGTTTAAATGTGTGGGGTTCATTGCCCATCTTTTGGCACCCTTTTTCTTTGGAGAAGTTGGACCTTCTGAGACAGCCTCCTACTAGGGCAGTGGATGCTTTCGATACTCTCCCCCTCTAATCCCCTTCACCTATCTTGGACCGAATAGAAGAGAGTAGGGTAAGGGTTTTCCTTCCATCTCTATGCTTTGCCTAGCTTCTCTTAGGTGTTGGGTCATCCGGATTCTGAGATAGGGACGTGTTGTTTGTGTAGTATGGTATCTACCCTCAAATCCTAGAGAACATCCTAGGACATGTGGACTCAAGTCATACTGGTAGTTCTCTCCATTTTTGAGGTGGATTATATTCCAGAGGTGAATCAATTGAAAACATGCCTTGCATTGTAAAGAATTCATTAGGATAAAACAAAAAGTACCTATCGTCAATCATAAATTTCTCTCAAGTAAAATTGTCATGTGAGATTCAAAATTATTTCAAAAAAAATATTGCCTTGCGGATGACATAATGATGATGAATGCAATTTCATGTAATACCTGAGAGAAGGAATTCATTGTTGGTGACGACGTTGCTTGTGCTTGCCTTGCCCTGCTTGCTATGCCTTGCCTTGCCTTGCCCAACTGCTTCCACTTTTGATATGTTCCATATCGCATTGGATTCAAGATTCAAAGTCATATCATGAAGTGAAAGATGTGGAGGATCTGATTTAGCATGGAGAAACTAGGATTGATGATGTAGAAGGCAAAGATTGGGGTATCACCCAGGAAATTTCTCTACCTTGATTTTTTTGTTAAAAGTAAAACTTGGAAAAAAGAAGAGAATTCAAAAAGGAAAGAAACATGCTTGAAAACAAAAGTGTGCTAAAGTGGGCTCTTAGGCCGAAGAGTTGATAGTGGGCTTGAAAGCCCGAGAAGGGTTGGAATCAGGGGGCACGTGGGCCCAAGAGTTGAATGCGGGCCAGAGGGCCCAGTTGATGTTGATGGGCATGAGGGCCCAATTGGATGTGATGGGCTCGAAGGCCCAATTGTAGGTTGAGCCCGAGGGACCCAACGAAAAGAGCGGGCACATGGACCCGATTGTGATTTATGATAGGCTCGCTGGCGCTATTGAAGAGTATGGGTGCGCAATCCCAAAGTTGGAGAAGTGGGGGCACAGGGGCCCGATTTCGAAGAAGTATGGGCACGCGGGCCCAATGGTGAAGAAATGGGGGCATACATGCCCAAAGTTGAAGGAGTGTGGGCATATGTGCCCGAGGTTGATGGAAGGTGGGCACGTGGGCCTGATTTAAGAGGAATTTGGGCACATTGACCTGATTGCATAAAAACATGGGCATGTGAGCCCGGTTGAGGTGAATTGCGGGCATGCGGGCCCGATTGAGGTGAATTGTGGACACGTGGGCCCAATTTAGAAAAATTAAGGACATGTGGGCTCGATTGGGAAGAATTATGGGCACATGGGCCTGATGGAAGGAAAGGGGCACGTTAGCCCAGTTGGGGAAAAGGGGCACATGGGCCCAGTTGAAGAAAATAGGCATAAGAGCTCGGTTGATTAAAAGGGACACATGGGCCCGGTTGGATAAAGGGGGCGCGTGGGCCCGGTTGATGGAAAGGGGCACATGGGCATAGTTGATGAAAAGGGGCATAAGAGCCCGATTGAAGAAAAGGGGCATAAGTGCCCGAAAATGGAGCATAAGGGCCCAATTGAGTGGGATGGGGTGTGGGCCATGGCCCTAAGATTGACATATTTTGGACTCATGGGCCTGATTGATGGTTGTAAGAAGGATAAAGGAAGGGCAGTGGCCCTAAGATTGGGGAATTGTGGGCCCATGGGCTCAATCGTTGATTTGGAGGATAATAAAGAAAGGGTCGTGGCCATAAGATTGATTGATCGTGGGCCCATGGGCCGGATTGTTGCTTAGGAGAAGAATGGGGTATGGGTCATGGCCCTAAGATTGATGCTAAGGGATTTACCTGCCTAGCTGGAGGAGATCCTAATATCCCCTTGCTAAGGTCTGCATCTTCCATCTATAGATTTATAGATTCCTTTCCCATTTCACTGACCAATTTGGTCTCCTTACTTCCCAGTTCAGGGGTCAATTCAATCTGACAAACTTCAGGGATCAATTCCAATGATGATGATAGTTGATCTATACCTGAAGAATCCTTGCCTAGTCCTTGACAATCAACAAAATTTATGATATCCTCACCTAAGCTCCTTACAATAAGCTTCTCCTCAGGTTGTTCTGGGGAAGAGGGCATGCCTAGTTTAGGGGATTCTAGAATGATAGAAGAGTTTGGTTCGACCTCCTCTACTGGCTGACTTTGATCTTGAGAGAGAGCAAGGATATGTTGAGGAGTTGATTCCTTTGCCAGGGCAGGAGCACAAATGGTTGGAGTGATTGATTCCTTTGCCAAGGCAGGAGCATGAAGGGTCAAAGTTACTGAATCATCTACCATGGTAGGAGCATGGATGATTGGAGTGACTAGTTCCTCTACCATGGCAGGAGCATGAATGGTTGAAGTGAATAAATCATCTACTGTAGTAGGATTAGGGATGATCAGATTAATTGGTTCCTCTGTCGGGGCAAGAACATGAATGATAGGAGTGACTAGTTCTTCTGCCAAGGTAAGAGCAATAGAAGAAACAAGGGCCTTAACCTTATTTTGATGGGTTGATTGAATAGCCAAGGGTTGTTCAATTGATGTCAGCATAGAAGTTGGTTCAAGCTGAGGAGCTATTGGTGAAATTGGTTGAGGGGCCAAGGCTTGTGTGGTTAGCCGGGGAGCTATTGGTGAAGTAGACTGAGAAACTAAGGGCCTGATGATTGGCTGAGGAGCCTTTGGAATTTTTGGTGAGGTTAAAGGCTGGGGAGCTGGTTTAGGAAATGAAGTATTTGCACAATGGACATGAGGAGCTTGATCATGCATAATTGATTGTGCCATTGACACGTGTTGCATGACCGACTGAGGTTGGGGCACGGGTGGTCTAATCAACTGGCGTCGAGGAGTCGGCTGAAGATGATGATCTAGATGGGGTTGGAGAGGGCTCCTAGGTTGGTGCATAACATCAACGCTCCTCTCAGCCATGGACCTCAATTCATCATGATATTGCATTAATTCCACGTTTCCTTTTGCTTCCCCAATTATTGAATAGCCTGGCCCATATCGGTGTAAGAATTTGGCCTTGACAGTTTCAAAATCCTATATTTCTATTTCATTCAATGAAAAAAACCAATCTTGGGCTACACCCTCTAAAGATCTCCTAAAAAGAAAAGCAAGGGTCTTTCTATCATTCTTCCATCGAGATGATTTGCTCAAGAAATCATTAACATGGGTGAAGGAATCACCTGAGCCATTGTAACGATGGTAGGTTGGCATTTGTGATGGGAGATGTAGATAGTATAGAGGGGAAATTCAACGGTTTCTTTATCCTTGGCAACAGGTGGGGAGGAATTCACCAGGGGGTGTGCACATGGCACTCTTATGGGAGGGAGGTGGGTTGGTGTGTGAGCTGAAGAATGACCCACAATGGGGTGAGAAGGTGAAGTAACATGGCAGGGCTGCCTAGGTGGGGTTATGGTAAGAGGTCGAACTACCGATTGGGGAGGTGAGGTAGCCCGGTTGACTTTGGCTAGACCTTGATTAGTGGGCATCTTGCCCTTCACTAGAGATTGTATGAATGACAAGGTATTGGGATCAAGATGAAAAGATAGATCCTTAAGAGCTTGTTCTATACTAAATGAAGCAGACTGATGGGAATCCCCTTGCACTTCAGGTTCTATAGCAGCATTGGCATGGATCTCGGGTTGTTGTTGGAGCTTGTAGAGACCTTCCTTGTACTCCTGTTGCTCGAAGTAGTTTGACATCTTGACGTGTCTTTCGGACCTTAGTATCATGGGCTTCATGCCGATCTTTCTACAAAGATGGTTAAAAAAGAGAGCAAGCAAAGCACACAATTGAAGATTTTTTGTTATGTTTTGTTTTGTTTGATTTGTTTGTTTCAATTTGGTGGTTTGGAAAACAAGTTAAACACAAAATTAAAGACTTTTTTTGTTTAGTATTTTAGGTGTTTTGAAAAAAGAAATCTTTTTGGTTGTTTTAAATTGTTGTGAGCAAGCAAGTTATGCAAACAAAGTTTTAAAATGACTACTCAACAATATTTGTGTTGAAACCTTAGATTAGATAGATTGTTAGCAATTGTTCACTCAGATGGGTATGGTTCCAATTGCTTCAATCTTCAAGACCTAAGGTAGTCACTCAATCACCACGAGTAGGTATTTGGGTTCTTCGGGTTTTGGGAAAGTGATACAACCGGCCCAATCATGCGGAGAGGAATACTCCACGGATGGGGACTTACGGATGTCTTCCACCAAATCAACTAGGAAGGAATATCCTAGAAGAGAGGTAAGAATCCACCAAGAATGTGTTTGGAGGGTGAGGGTGTGTTGGGAGAGAGAGCCCCCGCATCGAATGCCCTACGGATCGGAGCAAGTCCGGTACCTGATGCAAAAGGCTAATGCAAAAGTAAACATGGAGGGTAAGAGAAGAAGAAGCAATAAATATGCGCAAAGATAAAATGAAAAGAAGTAAGTAAATCAAGCATGCAATATGCAAACAAGACAAGCAATCATGCAACAAAACAAACAATCTAGTGACTAAAACTAAATTAGAATGAAACTAGTTGTACAAACAAATCACGCTAGCACGGTTAAAGACATTGGTAGTCCAACCGTGGTCACCAAAAAGCTGTCGACTCCAAAAATGGGTTTCGGATCGGCACCTCAAGAGAAGGTGAAAGATAGAATAGGGGAAAAAGGGGAGTGAATTGGAAAACACTCGGAAAGCGGTAAAGAGTCCTCACCTCGGTCCCACACTCACATTGATCCCCAAACTTTCATCTCACGGTGTCGCTCGAGCACCAGAGATGGTTCGGGTCATGTGGGAGGAGAGTGAGGAATAGAATGACTTAAAACATAAAAGAGGTGGTTTCCAGGAGCCGCATGCTCTGCTTTATAAAATGGAAATCAAGAGATGAGTTGACCGTGTGTACCTTAGCGTGGGGGATGATATGTGGGTTAAACATTCTTCCTCGTCGGCTGGCCAATGAGGAAGAGTTCAACCAATGCTAACTTGATCAATCTGTGCAAGTTAAGACAATAAAACAAGTGAAGAGTTTGATTAGACTTGTGAGAAGTGTAGTAACTGTAGTAAGAAGATAAGAAAGGGAGCAATTAGAATTGAATTCACCGGCTTCGGGATGAGCCTTTTTTCTTGTGTTTTTAATTATGTAAAAATGATGCAAATGAACTAAAATATGTTCTAAAATAGTAAATAAGCTGAATGAAATGAGTTAAGAAGAACTTATGAAGTGTATGGCTTGAGTTGAAGCCAAATTGTTTGAAGAAGGCCGGTTCGGGTAGCCTCGCACCCTTCTGGCGCAACTTTGGTGAAGAAAATGTTACGGACGACCCTGATGTTAGAATTGAGTGCCGTTTGTTTATATGGATGGATAACTCGGAGAGGAAGAGATATTATGTTGATGACTTCTCCGGAATCTGTTTGTAGAATCCTATAAAGAATCCGAAATTGGGCGGATATAAAAAATAGAACCTGGATGTGCGCCCTCAGTGCAGCAATCACCACGAACAGACGGCAAGTTGGAATCAGGTAACGCCAGTTTCAAATAAAAGAGAACGAAAGGAGTAAAAACTCCTTTGTTGAAGTCTTTTGCAGAAGGAGTGCCAGATTTTCTACAGAAGCCGATGAAGTTGGTTGCCGCAGAATGCACGGATCGGGCTTCTCCTTCGCCTCGGGATCGATCTCTCGATGTCAGATCGGCTTTGGATGTCGGGATGGCCTTGGGAGAGAGCTTGGACGACCTCAGAATGAGCTAGGTGCCGAGGATTGACCTTGTTTCATTGGGAATAGCCCTCAATTTATAGAGGAGGAAAACCGGTGCAAAATATGGAAACTCGACTGACCGCGCCCCCACCTTTCAAAGGAAGCGAGGGCGCGCCCCCCTGTTTCAAAGAAACCGGGGGCACGTTACGCGTCTTATTGCTAAGTCACCTTGGAATTACTAAAAATTGACTTGACAAATGTAACGTGCCCCCGACCCGGGGGTGCGGTCAAAATAAACGATAATTAGCGGCGGAAACTTTCCAAAAATCTGGTTTAGAAGGTGTAAACTGAGGTAATTTCCAGTTTCCCAAAATGTACCATGCCCCCGCATTTCAAAATAAGAGGGGGCACGTAGGCGCTTAGGGCGCACCCCTTGGTTGAGGGCGCGGTGACCGTGCCCTCCCATTTCAAAGGGGGCGGGGGCGCGGTACACTCTCTCTCCTGTGCGCACGTTCCGTGGGCCGTAACTTGCAAACGGGATGTCCAATTCGGCTCTCGTTTGTTGCGTTGGAAAGAGGGCCTTCAACCGCACCTCCTCAAGTCGGTAAAATAGCTAACATGACTCCCGAGATGTTCGCACGAGGCTTTCTACCGGTTTACCCTCTCGCAGTAAGACGAAAACTGTGGCAAAGATCCGAAAGGGCACGGTTCCAGTCGAAAAATCTCGGGTCAACTCGGGATGACTTAAAATGATGAACGAACAAGTCTGGTACGATCGAAAAACCTGAAATCATCGAAAAATTTGAGATTAACCTGGTAAACGTGAACTGAAGCTCGAAAAAATTGAGAAACCGTAAAATTGACCGAAATGGCCGTATAGCCCCAGTTGATGAAAATATATGGCTAGGATCGACACAGATGACTTGAAAAGACCCGGTGATGACCAGAAAGACCTAATGCGTGGTCCGAGATAGCTGTGTCAGTACAGATCGAAAAAGCTGTAACGAAAGCCGTCATTGACCGACGACTACGAAAATGACTTTTTGGAAACCTTGAATGTTATAGAACACATGAGGGACTCCCGAGACCTTCAATTAAAGGCCCATTCAAGGTTGGTCATTGAGCAGGATTCGTGTTTTGACGGTTCACGCATGGCTCTCGCTTGAAAGTTACGGCATTATTCCGAAAATCATCGGTCCATTCCCAACTCACGAGGGGCTCCACCAATGTCCTTAGCTCATCTGCACAAGGTAATTCGGATCAGATAATCGGTCAAATAATGGGTATCGCCAATGGAATAAGAGTCTTAGGCTCCGAATCAGGCTAATTTGGCGTGTCTACGGGGTCTAGATTGCTTATTGGGCTGAGATCATCATCTCAACACTACATATTTTAATGGAGCAATTATCATGTAATATGTTTATAAAAAACATTTGTTACCTCAAGTTGAGGAAGGGCTACAGGCTACTCCTATGTAGTAGTTTGTTTATTCTCTCTTGATTTAATGAAGAGTTACATTAAGCGTCTATTTGGATCCTTGTAAAAGTATAATAAGAGAAAACATTTTTCATGATTTCAATGAAATAAAAATAAAAATTTTTATTTGGTTATGTGTAAGTTTTTTTATTTAAAAAATTTCGTATTTGGCTATCTATAAATTATTTTTTGTCTATGATAAAGCCCTTACATGGTTGTCGAAGCCAAAAGGAGAATTGATGCTTCTGAAAAATGACATCCGCCAGATGATTATGGATACCAAAATCAACAATTTAAGGAGTCAATGAAGAAAGTTTTCCATTGACCAGTAACATTATAGGAAACCATGTAAACAAAGATGCCGAAGTATTCAGGAAAATCTCTAGCAAATGACCTATTTTACAAGGATCCAAATGGATCCTAATATGGTAGGGTTTACCTATATCCTTTTGTGAGGGAAGATCTTTTTGAGGTTAGTAGGGTGGTCATCTACTTTAAGAAGACTTTTCAACAGTTGCCTAGTGCAATATCAATACCTTAGAACTTGCCATTAAGAGGGGCGATAACTTTAGCTATAGTTGTCGCCTCTATCGAGCTACCATTGTCACCTCTATTGCCATTCATGGCTGTAGGCCATTTTTGCAACCTATGGCCACCACTAAACTATGCTTCTAAGCATCATCTTAGATAATATGATTAGGTTTATAGATGAATCTTAAAAATCTAGCAACAAAATCAAGTTCAAGTTGCTCTGATACCAACCCAAAATAGCTTGATCTAAATTCAAGTTTAAACATAATTATACGAAAATTGAAATCTTTTTTTCAAGTTTTTCATTGGAAAGCTTGTAAAGTTGTAGATAGTTGCATCTTATTTTGTAATAGAGATTAGCTTGAATTTTGCCATGCACTTCTATAGAGTTGTTTTTAGGTTGTGTTTGTTATGGATTCATAGTTTGTAGATTTTATGAAAATATCCTACATGTGTTTTCATAGACACTCTTTTGATTCTACATAAATGCTTGATTATTGTTAGAATTGTGTTTGGCATATTAACTGGACATGCAAAAAATTTAGTCAAATACATGTTTTACCGTTGTTAATTATTCTTTGACAAATCTAAAATTCTTTGAAAAATGTAAAACATAAGGATAGAAGTGTCTTTTTACTTTGAAATCCTCTTCAGTAGCATAGAAAACTAGCCCATTCAAGATTTAGAGGGATTTTCCTATGTCTCTTTCTCTTTCGTCTCTCATGAAAACTCTCTTGCATGCAAACTTATGAGAAGATGGTGCATTTGGTTACATACTTGACCCACTAAAGATTTTTAATGATTGAAATATTTTTTTTAAATCCCTACCAAATGCACCCTTAATGTTATGGTGTTGCACTTTAACCGCCCAAGATGGTGGGTCATGCATGACAACAATGGGAGGGGGAAGGGTGGTGCCTGTGTAGATGCAAGTTATTGTCCCCTTCTACAGTTGGAGTGCCTTCATGTCATAACACCTCTATGGCCCTAATGATTGATGAATAATTTATGGCACCTCTTCCTAATCCCTAGTGTCGACTCCAGAAACGGGTTCCAGATCGGCACCTCAAGAGAAGGTGAAAGATGGAATTGGGGGAAGGGAGTGAATCGGAAAACACTCGGAAAGTGGTAAAAAGTCATCACCTCGGTCCCACACTCACATTGATCCCCAAACTTTCATCTCACGGCGTCGCTCGAGCACCGCAGACAGTTCGGGTCATTTGGGAGAAAAGTGAGGAGGAGATAAACTTAGAACATGAATAAAAGACGATTTTCAGGAGCCGCGGGCTCCGCTTTATAGAATAAAAGACAAGATTAAATTGAATTGACCATGGGTTAAACCTTCTTCTTCTTCGGCCGGCTGATGAAGAAGAGTCCAACCAGTGCTAGCTTGAATGATCTGTGCAACTTAAAGACAATGAAAACAAGTAAAAGAATAAATTAGACTTGAGTGAAGTGTAGTAAGTGAAGTAAGAAGATGTGAAATTAGCAATTGAAATCGAACTCACCGGATTTGGGGTGAGCCTTAACCCTTTTTTGTGTTTTAGTTATGTAAAAATGATGTAAAATAAACTAAAATATATTATAAAATAGTAAATAGATTGAATGAAATGGGTTGAGGAAGCTTATGGAGTGAATCGACTGGAGTTGAAGCCGAGATGGTTGAAACAAGCCAGTTCAGGTAGCCTTGCACCCTCTTGGTGCGACTTTGGTGAAGTAAATGCTACAGACGACCCCAATGTCAGAATAGAGTGTCGTTTGTTTATATGGATGGAGAACTTGGAGAGGAAGATATCTTCTGTTGACAACTTCTCCAAAATCCTTCTGTATAAGTCTGTAACAAATATGAAAAAGTGGGCAGATGTGAAAAAATAGAACCTGGATGCGCGCCCTCAGTGCAGCAATCATCACGGACAGATGGAAAGTTGGAATCGAGTTCTTCCAGTTGAAAATGAAATAGGACGAGGAGAGGAACAACTCTTATGTTGAAGACTTTTGCATAAGGAGCACCAGATTTTCTTCAAAAGTCGATGAAGTTCGATTGCTGCAGAATGCACGGATCGGGCTTCTCCTTTGCTTTGGGATCGATCTCTCGACGTCGGATCGGCTTTGGACGTCGGGACGGCCTTGGGATAGAGCTTGGATGACCTCAGGACGATCTAGGCATGGGCGTTCAACCTTGGGTCGTTGAGAATGGCCTTCAATTTATAGAGAATGGAAACCGGTAAAAAACATGGAAACTGGACCGACTGCGCCCCCTCTTTTCAAAGGAGGTGAGGGCACGCAGGGCGCGCCCCCACCCCAGGGGCGCGGTCTGTGCGCCCTCCTGTTTCAAAGGAGGCAGGGTCGCGTTACACTTCTCACTGCTAAAAATCACCGGAACCTTCCAAAAATTGCTAAAAATTGACTTGATAAGATGAACGCGCCCCCGACTCGGGGGCGCGATCAAAATAATCAATCTTAAACGGGGAACACTTTCCAAAAACCTAGTTTAAAACGTGTTAATCGGGGGTAATTTTTGGTTTTCAAAAATTGACTGTGCCCCCGTGTTTCAAACAAACCCCACCCCATGGTCGGTTTGGCCGATCCATGCCAAAAATTAGCTTGGATTGGCCAAACTGGCCTTTAGCCAAACCGGCCAAGGCAAGAAACCCCACCCCAAGGCCGGTTTGGCCGACTCAAGCCGAAAATCGGCTTGGATCGGCCAAACCGACCGATTAAATTGGAAAAAGGCAAGAAACCCCGCACCAAGGCCGGGTTGGCCGATCGAAGTCAAAAATTGGCTTGGATCGGCCAAACCGGCCGATTAAATTGGAAAAGGCAAGAAAGCCCACCCTAAGGCCAGTTTGGCCGATACAAGCTAGAAATCAGCTTGGATCGGCCAAACTGGCTAATTAAATTGGAAAAAGGCAAGAAACCTCACCCCAAGGCCGGTTTGGCCGATACATGTCGGATCCGGCTTGGATCATTGAAACCGGCCTAGGAAAGATACCCCACCCCAAGGCCAGTTTGGCCCATCCAAGCTGGAAATCAGCTTGGATCAGCCATACCGGCTGATTAAATTGGAAAAACGCAAGAAACCCCACCCAAGGCCGGTTTGACCTATCCAAACCGGAAATTTGCTTGGATCGGCCAAACCGGCCGATTAAATTGGAAGAAGGTAACAAACCCCACCCCATGGTCAGTTTGGCCAATCCATGCCCAAAATCAGCTTGAATTGGCCAACCCGTCGAAGGCAAGAAACCCCACCCCAAGGACGGTTTGGCCGATCCAAGTCGAAAATCAGCTTGGATCGGCCAAACCGACCGATTATATTGGAAAAGGCAAGAAACCCCGCACTAAGGCTGGGTTGGCCGATCGAAGTTGGAAATCGGCTTGGATCAGCCAAACTGGCCGATTAAATTGGAAGAAGGCAACAAACCCCACCCCATGGTTGATTTGGCCGATCCATGCCAAAAATCAGCTTGGATCGGCCAAACTGGCCGATTAAATTGGAAAAAGGCAAGAAACCTCACCCCAAGGCCGGTTTGGCCGATGCATGCCAGATCCGGCTTGGATCATTGAAACCGGCCTAGGCAAGATACCCCACCCCAAGGCCAGTTTGGCCAATCGAAGCTGGAAATCAGCTTGGATCGGCCAAACTGGCTGATTAAATTGGAAAAAGGCAAGAAACCCCACCCTAAGGCCTATTTGACTGATCCAAGTTGGAAATCGGCTTGGATCGGCCAAACCGGCCGATTAAATTGGAAGAAGGCAACAAACCCCACCCCATGGTCGATTTGGCCAATGCATGCCAAAAATCAGCTTGGATTGGCCAAACCGGCCAAGGAACGAAACCCCACCCCAAGGCCGGTTTGGCCGATCCAAGCCGAAAGTCGGCTTGGATCGGCCAAACCGACCGATTAAATTGGAAAAAGGCAAAAAACACCGCACCAAGGCCGGGATGGCCGATCGAAGTAAAAAATCGGCTTGGATCGGCCAAACCGGCTGATTAAATTGGAAAAAGGCAATAAAGCCTACCACAACGCCGGTTTGGCCGTTCCAAGCCAAAAATTGGCTTGGATCAGCCAAACCGGCCAAGGGAAGAAACCCAACCCTAATGCCGGTTTGGCCGATCCAAGCTGAAAATCTGCTTGGATCGACCATACCATCCGATAAAATTGGAAAAAGGCAAAAAACCCCACTCCAATGCTGGTTTAGCCAATCCAAGCTGGAAGTCGGCATGGATCGACCAAACATGTCGGTTAAATCGGAAAAAGGCAGGAAACTCTGCCGCAAGGCCAGTTTCGCGGATCCAAGCTGGAAATCGGATTGGATTGGCCAAACCGGCCGATTAATTTGGAAAAAGGCAAGAAACCCCACCCTAAGGCTGATTTGGCCGATCCAAGCCAGAATTTGGCTTGGATCGGCCAAACCGGCCGATTAAATTATAAAAAGGCAAGAAACCCCACAACAAGGCTGATTTGGCCGTTCTAAGCTGGAAATTGGCTTGGATCAGCCAAACTGGCCAAGGCAAGATACCCCACCCCAAAGCTAGAAATCGGCTTGGATCGGCCAAACCGGCCAATTAAATTGAAGAAAGGCAAGAAACCCCACCCCAAGGCCTGTTTGCGGATCCAAGCCGGAAATCGGCTTTGATCGGCGAAACCGGCCGACTAAATTGGGAAAAGGCAAGAAACCCGACCCCAAAATCAGTTTGGCCGATCCAAGCCAAACCGGCCGAATAAATTGGAAAAGGCAAGAAACCCGGCTTGGGTCTGACAAACCGGCCGATTAAATTGGAAAAAGGCAAGAAACCCCACGCCAAGGCCAGTTTGGCCGATCCAAGCCAGAATTTGGCTTGGATTAGCCAAACCGGCCAAGGCAAGATACACCACCCGAAGGCCGGGTTGGCCGATCCAAGCCAGAAATCGGCTCGAATCAGCCAAACTGGTCAAGTAAATTGGAAAAGGCAAGAAACCCCACCCCAAGGCCAGTTTGGCTGATCCAAGATAGAAATAAGCCTTGATCGGACAAACTGGCCGATTAAATTGGAAAAAGGCAAGAAACCTCACCCCATGGCCGGTTTGGCTGATCCAAGCCAGATCCTGCCTAGATCAGCCAAACTGGCCTAGGCAAGATACCCCACCCCAAGGCCGGTTTGGCCGATCCAAGCTTGTAATCAGCTTGGATGGCCAAACGGCTTGTTAAATTGGAAAAAGGTAAGAAACCCCACCCTTTATGGCTTGGATCGGCCAAATCGGCCAAGGAACGAAACCCCACCCCAAACCGACTGATTAAATTGGAAAAAGGCAAAAAACACCGCACCAAGGCCGGGATGGCCGATCGAAGTCAAAAATCGGCTTGGATCGGCCAAACCGGCTGATTAAATTGGAAAAAGGCAATAAAGCCTACCACAACGCCGGTTTGGCTGTTCCAAGCCAGAAATTGGCTTGGATCATCCAAACCGGCCAAGGGAAGATACCCAACCCTAATGCCGGTTTGGCCGATCCAAGCCGAAAATCAGCTTGGATTGGCCATACCATCCGATAAAATTGGAAAAAGGCAAAAAACCCCACTCCAATGCTGGTTTGGCCAATCCAAGCTGGAATTGGGCATGAATCGACCAAACATGTCGATTAAATCGAAAAAAGGCAGGAAACTCTGCCGCAAGGCCGGTTTCGCGGATCCAAGCTGGAAATCGGATTGGATCGGCCAAACCGGCCGATTAAACTGGAAAAAGGAAAGAAACCACACCCCAAGGCTGATTTGGCCGATCCAAGCCGGAATTTGGCTTGGATCGGCCAAACCGGCCGATTAAATTATAAAAAGGCAAGAAACCCCACTCCAAGGCTGATTTGGCCGTTCTAAGCTGGAAATTGGCTTGGATCAGCCAAACTAGCCAAGGCAAGATACCCCACCCCAAAGCCAGAAATCAGCTTGGATCGGCCAAACCAGCCAATTAAATTGAAGAAAGGCAAGAAACCACACCCCAAGGCTAGTTTGCGGATCCAAGCCGGAAATCGGCTTGGATCGGCCAAACCGGCCGAATAAATTGGAAAAGGCAAGAAACCCGGCTTGGGTCTGACAAACCAGCTGATTAAATTGGGAAAAGGCAAGAAACCCCACGCCAAGGCCAGTTTGGCAGATCCAAGCCAGAATTTGGCTTGGATCAGCCAAACCGGCCAAGGCAAGATACACCACCCAAAGGCCGGGTTGGCCGATCCAAGCTGGAAATCGGCTCGAATCAGCCAAATCGGCCAAGTAAATTGGAAAAGGCAAGAAACCCCACCCCAAGGCCGGTTTGGCTGATTCAAGATAGAAATAAGCTTGGATCGGACAAACTGGCCGATTAAATTGGAAAGAGGCAAGAAACCTCACCCCAAGGCCGGTTTGGCTGATCCAAGCCAGATCCTGCTTAGATCAGCCAAACCGGCCTAGGCAAGATACCCCACCCCAAGGCTAGTTTGGCCGATCCAAGCTTGTAATCAGCTTGGATGGCCAAACAGTTGATTAAATTCGAAAAAGGTAAGAACCCCACCCCAAGGCTGATTTGGCCGATCCAAGCCATAAATTGGCTTGGATTGGCCAACCGGCCAAGGCAAGAAACCCAACCCCAATCGGCTTGGATCGGCCAAACCGGCCGATTAAATTGGAAAAAGGCAAGAAACACCACCCAAAGGCCGGTTTGGCCGATCGAAGATGGAAATCGACTTGTATCGACCAAACCAGCTGATTAAATTAGAAAAAGGAAAGAAACCACACCCTAAGGCTGGTTTGGCCGTTCCAAGTAGGAAATTGGCTTGGATCGGCCAAACCGACCAAGGCAAGATACCCCACCCCAAGGCCGCTTTTGTCGATACAAGCCGAAAATCTGCTTTGATTGGCCAATTTGGCCAATTAAATTGGATAAAGGCAAGAAACCCACCCCAATGCCAGTTTGGCCGATCCAAGCCGAAATTCGGCTTGGATCGGCATGGCTTGGATCGGCCAAACATGCCGATTAAATTGGAAAAGGCAAGAAACCCCATCCTAAGGCCGGTTTGGTTGAACCAAGCTGGAAATCAGGCTGGATCGGCCAAACCAGCCGATTAAATTGGAAAACGGCAAGAAATCTCACCCCGGCTTGGATCGGCCAAACTGGCTGATGAAATTATAAAAAGGCATGAAACCCCACCCCAAGGCCGGTTTGGCCGTTCCAAGCTAGAAATTGACTTGGATCGGCCAACCGGCCGATTAAATTGGAAAAAGACAAGAAACCCAACCCTAGGCCGGTTTGGCGGATTCAAGGCGGAAATCGGCTTGAATCGGCCAAACTGGCCGAGGGAAGAAACCCCACCGCAAGGCTAGTATGGCCAATCCAAGGTGGAAATCAGCTCGGATCGGCAACCCTGGCTGACTAAATTGGAAAAAGGCAAGAAAGCCGACCCCAAGGCCGCCGATCCGAGCCAAAAATCGGCTTGAATTGGCCAAACCGGCCAAGGCAAGAAGCCCCACCCCATGGCTGGTTTGGCTGATCCAAGGCGGAAATTGGCTTGAACTGGCCAAACCGCCCGACTAAATTGGGAAAAGGCAAGAAACCCCACCGCAAGGCTGGTTTGGCCGATCTCAGCTGGAAATCAGCTTGGATCGGCCAAACCGGCAGACTAATTGGGAAAAGGCAAGAAACCCCACCCCAAGGCTAGTTTGGCTGATCCAAACCAGAAGTCGGCTCGGATCGGCCAAACTGGCAGATTAAATTGTGAAAAGGCAAGAAACCCGGCATGGGTCGGCCAAATCGGCCGATTAAATTGAAAAAAGTCAAGAAACCCACCCCAAACCGGTTTGGCCGATCTAAGCCAGAAGTCTGCTTGGATCAGCCAAACCGGCCAAGGAAAGATACCCCACCCCAAGGCCGGTTTGGCCGATCCAAGATGGAATCGGCTTGGATCGGCCAAAACGGCCAATTAAATTGGAAAAGGCAAGAAACCACACCCCAAGGCCGGTTTGGCCGATCCAAGCCAGATCCAAGGCAGAAATCAGCTTGAATCGGCTAAACTGGCCGATCAAATTGAAAAAAGGCAAGAAACCTCACCCCAAGGCCGGTTTGGCCGATCCAAGCTGGATACGACTTGGATCATCCAAACTGGCCTAGGCAAGATACCCCACCTCAAGGCTGGTTTGGCCGATCCAAGCTGGAAATCTGCTTGGATCGGCCAAACCGGCTGATTAAATTGGAAAAATGCAAGAAACCCCACCCCAACGCCAGTTTGGCCGATCGAAGCTGGAAAATGGCTTGTATTGGCCAAACCAGCCGATTAAATTAGAAAAAGGCAAAAAAACCCGACCCCAAGGCCAGTTTGGCCATTCCAAGTCGGAAATTGGCTTTGATCGGCTAAACCGACCAAGGCAAGATACCCCACCCAAGGCCGCTTTGGCCGGTACAAGCCAAAAATCTGCTTGGATTGGCCAAACTGGCCGATTAAATTGGAAAAAGGCAAGAAACCCCACCCTAATGCTGGTTTGGCCGATTAAATTAGTAAAAGGTAAGAAACCCCACCCTAAGGCCGGTTTAGCTGATCCTAGCTGGAAATCGGATTGGATCTTCCAAACCAGCCGATTAAATTGGAAAAAGGCAAGAAACCCCACCCCAAGGCTGGTTTGGCCGATACAAGCCAGAAATCAGCATGGATCGGCAAATCGGCCGATTAAATTATAAAAAGGCAAGAAATCACACCCCAAGGCCGGTTTGGCTATTCCAAGCTGGAAATTGGGTTGGATTGGCCAAACCAGCAAAGGCAAGATACGCCACCCCCAAGGCTAGTTTGGCCGATCCAAGCCTAAAATCTACTTGGATATGCCAAACCGACCGATTAAATTGAAAAAAGGCAAGAAACCCCACCCCAAGATCAGTTTGCCGATCGATGTCAGAAATCAGCTCGAATTGGCCTAACCGGTCGATTAAATTGGAAAAAGGCAAGTAACCCCACCCCAAGGCCGGTTTGGCTGTTCCAAGCCGGAAATTGGCTTGGATCGGCCAAACCGGCCAAACTGGCCAAGGCAAGATACCCCACCATAGGGTCGATTTGGCCGATCTAAGCTGAAAATCTACTTGGATCGGCCAAACCGGCCGATTAAATTGGAAAAAGGCAAGAAACCCCACCCCAAGGCCAGTTTGGCCGATTCAAGCAGAATTCGGCTTGAATCGGCCAAACAGGTTGATTAAATTGGAAAAAGTCAAGAAACCCCAGCCCAAGGCCGGTTTGGCCAATCCAAGTCGAAAATCGGCTTGGATTGGCCAAAACGGTAGATTAAATTAGAAAAGGGCAAGAAACCCCACCCCAAGCCCAGTTTGGCTGATCGGCTTGGATTGGCCAAACCGGCCAAGGTAAGAAACCCCACCCCAAGGCCGATTTGGTTGATCTAAGCTGGAAATTGGCTTGGATCGGCGAAACCAGCCGATTAAATTGGAAACGGCAAGAAACCCCACCCCATGGCCGGTTTGGCTGTTCCAAGCCAAAATTTGGCTTGGATCGGCCAAACCGGCCAAGGCAAGATACCCCACCCCAGGGTCGATTTGGCCGGTCCAAGCCAAAAATCTGCTTGGATCGGCGAAATCGGCCGGTTAAATTGGAAAAAGGCAAGAAACCCCACCCCGAGGATGGTTTGGCCGATTCAAGACGAAATTCGGCTTGGATCAACCAAATAGGCCGATTAAAGTGAAAAAAGGCAAGAAACCCCACCGCAAGGCCTGTTTGGCCGATCCAAGTCAAAAATCGGCCTGGATCAGCCAAACTGGCCAATTAAATTGGAAAAAGGCAAAAAACCCCACCTCGAGGACGGTTTGGCCGATTTAAGCCAGAATTCGGCTTGGATCGGCCAAACAGGTCGATTAAATTGGAAAAAGGCAAGAAACCCCACCCCAAGGTCTGTATGGCCGATCCAAGTCAGAAGTTGGCTTGGATTGGCCAAATCGGCCAATTAAATTGGAAAAAGGCAAGAAACCCCACCCTAAGGCCGGTTTGGCTTATCCAAGCCGAAAATTGGCTTGGATTGGCCAAACCGGCCAAGGCATGAAACCCCACCCAAAGGTTAGTTTAGCCGATCCAAGCTGGAAATTGGTTTGGATCGGCCAAACCGGCCAATTAAATTTGAAAAAGACAAGAAACCCCACCCCAAGGCCGGTTCGACCGTTCTAGGTCGGAAGTTGGCTTGGATCGCCAAACCTTCGAAGGCAAGATACCCCACCCCAAGGCCAGTTTGGCCGATCCAAGCTGAAAATCTGCATGGATTGGCCAAACTGGCCGATTAAATTGGAAAAAGGCAAGAAACCCCACCCCAAGGTCGATTTGGCCGATCCAAGCTGGAAATCGGCTTGGATTGGCCAAACTGGTCATGTTAGTGTAGATTTGTCAAATTTCAAGTTGCTTTAACAAGTTTATTATGTTGCAGATGAAGAAATTTAGCAAGAGTCGGTGTACATTTTGGAGTGGGATAGCCGTTGGATCCACCGATCAGCTTGGTGGTTCTTAGGGACCATCTCAGCCTACCTAGGATGTGATGCCATCAGGTAGACCATCCCGGGTAGATGACACTCGCCCTACTACAGTGTCACCCCCTATAGATTGTCCATCTTCTTCCACCTCAAGTAAATATTTAATTTTTCTATTTTGTAGATTTATAAATATCAAATTCTAAATTTGTTCAAAATTTTGGCATGTAGTTACAGTTGCTAGACGTGGGAGAGGTCCTACAAAGGTGTATAATGTGCGGACATTAGCTCCTAGGCAGACGTTGAACGTCTGGGTCATTAGATGATCGGGTCTAGGCCCAACTGGCTACGAGTTCACCTCGGATCTTGGAGTCTGCAACAGGGTACATTGTAATTTATGGAAACATGTATCACCCTTCTAAATGACAAGAAAGAGGCGATCTTTAGAGATCTCAAGGTAAATAAAAATACTTCAACTTATTTGTTTTTTTACCTGAAAAATACTAATATATATATTGTTCATGTTTGTAGCAATATTTTACATTTGAGCAATCTCCATCCATAGATGTAGAAATTTTAAGGTATATGGGGGAGATGCAAAGAAAATAAATGGGTCATCTAAAGAAGAAGGTAAAATTTTCATATTTATTTTTTTAGTAAATGGTTATGTAATATAACTAATACAATTTTGGCATACAGTATTTTACAGGACGCTCACTGGAGGAGGCACATGTCGTTGTGCCTCCACAATGCGATCCGGACTAGTGGCGTCATATGTGTGAGATATGGCAAAGGGACGACAATAAGGTAAAGAATTGGTATCATTTAAAAGTTATTCACATCTGATAACTCAATTTTTTTTCTAAAAAAACTAACGTGTTAAGAACTTGTTTGCAGGCACTTAGCCAAAGAAATAAAAAAAATAGGGCTCATTTGAACATGCCTTATAGGTGAGGAAGAACCAACATTCATCAACTTGAGATAGATTTTGTAAGTTTCTAAAATTTTTTGTATTTACTATTGAGTATCTCGATAATAGTACTAATATTAAAACAATGGTTTTTTTTGAATAGACACAAAAAGAAGGGCGCCGTCCTACCCGTCCAGAGGTCTTTGAGATGACCTAGATGCGTGAGGTAGAGGATAGATCCCTCGTATGGCGCAACGAGAAAAGTCGTCAAGTTATTGTAAAAGTATAATTTATTTGTATCATTAGACAATTTTCATTTCATATATCAACTGACTTTATATTTACATTTTGTAGGACAATATGTGCCAGTTGATGAATGCCCCCTAGTCAGAGGAATCAGATGCTCGGAATTCCAAGCATCCATTCTCTCTTGAGGATGCATTCATCACCATGTTCGGCAGAGACAGGCTGGGACGGATCCGATGTGGGGGGAGAAGACAGACCCGCAACACCTGGTGTGGTGTAAGCGGTGGAGGTGCGAGTACCTCTGTGGGTCCGGGCTATCAGGAGTTGGTGGACAAGTCGATGCCCAAGCTACTCAAATTAAGAAATAAAACTCGATGATTGACTTGCTCCAACAGCAACTGAATGCTCCACAACAACAATTTCAGGAGTTGATGACACGACTAACACAAGAATTGTTAGCCCAATTAAATAGTAGACACCGCCCACCTACGGGTTTGTCGAGTTCGAGGCCACTTCCACCACAGAGAGCTATACGGAGAGATGAGGAGGAGGAGGAGGATGACAACGACAAGGATGAGGACAATGAGGAGTGTTCCTTTGGGGAGGATGAGTGAGAGAGTTCTCTCCCCATATTACTATTTGTTTATATTTGAGGTCTTTATTGTATACAGAACAAATTTTATGAATGTGAATCTTTCTTATTTATGAATGTGAATCTTTCTTATTTATGAATGTGAATGGTTATGATTCCATGAATGTATGGATGAATGTGTGGTTGTTTATGGATGAATGAACATGAATGTATTGTAATCGTCGGTCCATATATATGGATGTAGTACAAGAAAATATTGTATATTCACGTATGGATGTGTTTCTAGGTGAATTTTTAATACATTTGGTGTGTGGACATTTTTTTTTAAAACTGCAAGTTATTGGCGACGGCTCCTCCTAGTTGTCGCCAAAACCATTTTAAGCGACGACTATGGACCTAATGGCGACGGCTGGAAGCTGTCGCTAAAAGTTGGCCAATTTTTTAAGTTTACTTTCGATGGCTAAATGCCATTGCTAATAAAATGTTGGCGATGGCTTTAGCCGTCCCTATTAACTTATTTACGAAGGCCTTCAACCGTTGCCAATAACGTTTATAGTGATGGCTTGCATTTAGCCGTCGCCATTATTATTGGCGACGAGCTTATTTGTGACAGTCTTGTGACGGCTTATAAGCCATCGCCATTACCTTTTGACGACGGCTTTTGGATTATTGGCGATGGCGAAAAGCCGTTGCCAATGAGCCTGTTTCCTATAGTGTATTAGAGTCCTTGATTAGATGTAATGATAATTGAGTTATAATGAGATCATGATAATGAGATCGATCATCTAGAGATATTTGATATAAATGTTCCTAATCTTAGAATTATTGAGATGGGACATCAATGATCTAGATAGACTAGTGTGTGTGATGTCTTCTCATATGATGAGGATGATCGATCATTGGTTATTAGTGTCGGGACACAGATACACGCATAGGTGCTCATTAGTGGAATGAGTTCACTAAATTGACCAATTTAGAAAAACCTGATCGGTATCTTACCGAACTGTCTATCAGGTTATTCCTTTATCTCAATAGTCGGTTGGATCTTTAACTTGAGTCACCAAAGATGTCTTACTGGATATATATCTTGTACTTTAATTATTGACTTATGGATCATCATCTTGATGGTCTAATATAATTGATATATTGGATGCAAGAGAAACCCGATGGAGGCAATTGAGCAAACAACAAAGGATTGTTCACTAATGATAGGAGAGAGAGAAAGAATGCCCTATGGGATAGTATTCTAAATCTTTGGCCAAGTTACTTTAGATAAATGGAAAAGGAGTTTTCCAATTGATCCAAACCCGAGTACAAGATCACAGAGTCAGAGTTTTAGAGGTTGATAGTCGGTGCCAAACCCCTGAATGACCGGGACATTGTATGAACGAGAATTTAAATCCATGTGGTAATTGATGATAGAAAGACTCAATGGATGTTATTTAACTGCTTAAAGTCATTTGGAATCATAAGATGTGATTTTACCTCTCATGATCAAGAAAGCCATAAAAACTGTTGTCAGATGATGGTTTTGAATTATTTTAAAAGAATTGTTCATTTAAATTAATTAAAGCTTCAATCAAATTGACTATTATGCCTAGTGGGTCACACACATTAGATTTGATCAATAAGATGAGGGCGTGGACATAACTTTATAAAAGTTTAGGGTTTTCGTAAAAAATTCTAGCTTCTATAAAGAAATGACTTATGAAGTCAAACCCTAACAAGCCATAAGGCTAGAGCACATTCCAAGAAGCCTCCCTTCCTCCTCTCTTCTTAATAAGGTGATCTCTCATGGTCAAGCATAGATCTAGAAGGTTTCTTGAGGCCCAAAGGAAGGAAGAACTATTGAAGATTGTGTGGATATCACTGAAGACCATCCACTTGAATAAGTTTTAGTAAGGAGAAATGTCCTCTCTCTATCCATGATGAAGAATTTTGAAAATCTCATGAGGTATTCCCGTTCTACTTCATATTTGGTTCTTAATTTTACTTGTTCAGCATCAACCAAGGCAAAGACAATAATTTTAAGGAATCAAAATTTTTTTTGCTCCCATATATTGATTCCTTACACTTGTCATGCTATTGCTACTTCTATTAGTGCTAGTACCCGCTACATGAAGATCTACTTGACAATAGCCCAAGTCATCATTCATTGCTTTCATGGCCAACGATTCACTGATGTTAACACATCTGTTTCATCAAGATCCACATTGGCAGAAGAGGCTTCTTGTCTTAAATAGAGGACACTACTCCACACCTACTGGAGGCAGAGCTTAGGTGTTCTCTAGGAAGAGAGAAAAGATGGGTAGGAAGAAGATGGTGGAACCGAAGACAAGTTGTGGTTTTTTACTCTTCTATTGTTGAAGATCAAGAACATGTATTTCTCAACTATGGGAACATCCAATATTTAAGGCAATTGTGCTCCAAAGTTCTTTGTAAATCATTTGCAGTGCAATTTCCATGGTCAAAGTTTTGTTCAAATGGAAGAACTTGAAACTTGAGTGGGTGGAGTCACAAGTTTGAGACATGTTTTCATGTAGCCATTTAGGATGGAAAGAATCAGGAATGAAAATAATGTTAAAAACAATTCAAGCACAAATGAGCAAAGATATCTTGAAAAGTTTTATCGAGATAATATAGCAAAAGAAATGTGGGAGGATTATGTTGGGGTGTCATAGATTGTAATTATATATTTTTAAATGATTGATTCTGTGTATGACATGAACATTTTATCTTTTGTATGATCTCGTGAATTTATAAATTTGTATGACATGAAATTCTTGTGTTTTGATGTTTACGAAATTGATGAAAATTTATTTTAAAATATTACTAAACAACTTATTATCATTTTTAAAAAAATAAATATTTTTGTCGAACACGTTCATTGTTATGATTTCACTTTTAAAAATTCTCATATTTGATATTATAATATAATTTTTTGCCATGAAATTACATAAAAAAATAAAATACAACCAAACACCCTATTAATATTTATACAATATAAACTAAACATATTAAATATAAACTAATGGGGTGTTTGGTTGCATGATAATTGAGGTTTTTATTTTAATTTTTAAAAATTGTAAGAAAACTTGTTAAAAGAGGTGTTTGACAACCATGACAATTTTATGTTTTGAAAGTGATTTTCTTCTTAAACAAAAAAAGAGGGTCTCATCTCTTTCTTTTTTCTTGTGGTCCCCCACTTTATTTGGTCATGTGCGGTGGTTACTCTTTTTTGTAATCACATCCCTCCAAACATGATAATTTTATGTCATGAGTTGGTTCACTTTTTATTTTAATACAATTTTTTATCACGAAAGTGTACAAAAAATTATCATGCAACCAAACACCCCATAAAGCTTTGCTTCCTAAATAAGTTCGTATCTGCCTTCAAAAAGGAGCGCAAATGGTGAGCAAGCGAAAACTTGCCCTTCCAAATATTGAAAATCATAAAAATTATTGGCTTCTCATAAAATAAACTTTCATCTTAAAAATATCATTAGTCAAGTGTTTCTTTTAATCTTGATAATAAATGATTTTATTTCTAGAGATATAAAATGGTATAGGAGAGAGAAAGTGATAATCTCATAGGGCGACATTTGCATCATAAAAAAGTTTTAAACCTTTACGTTGTGCGGTGTTATCAAGTGGCAGCAACTTACTCTTCAGCGACAAAAAAATTAGAGTCTTATTTGGATTTTAACTTATCATGAGAACATATTCATAAATATTGATAATTATGTGGAGCAATGACTAAGAATCTCATATTTAGGATATGCAATACAAGTTGGAATATCTAATTCATTTAACTTAATAAAACTGAAAATTGAAAGTTTGTATATTATGTCCAGCATCGTTAGAGTATTACAAATAATATTATATCAATTTTAATACTAAAATCAATCTACAAATTTAAAATTGATATTAATAATTTATAATAATTTATTTAAATATTTATTTTAAAATTAATAATGATAGAGATATTTAGTAGGAAATGTGTGCATTGGACATTATTTTTTGATAAACAATAGAGAACCTCCTGTTAGATCCTCTCAGACAAACGTTTGAGAAGATTTTCTCAGTCCCACGTACAATGGGATGGATCTTATTCACACATCATTTGTGGAGCTCACTCAACTAAGTGTGCAGAGTCCATCCCATTGTATCTGAAGTTGAGGGAGTCCTCTAGCACATGACACATTTGTGACAATCAGAGTTTTCCACACAAAATGTTATTAAAATTATGATTTCTCAGCGAGCATTAATGATTTTCCTATTGCTCCGCCGGCTCATCTGAAACGTCCTGGCCCCGGCCCTGCTCCGCGCCAACTGCTTCATCTGCTCCGCCCGTGATGGCGACGATCGAGACCCTCCTCGTTCGCAGCTTCCTTCGCCATGCCTGGCGATCACCCCGAAAACAGGCGGCACCGGCATCAAGTGCAGCCGTGCATGCAGTCGGTAGCTTCCGGCAGCGGAAGGCAAGCAGACAAACGGAACAAAACTAATCACAAGGCAGCAGCCCGTGCAGCAGCGGCCACCGCGGCCATCCAGCATAATGGCGTTACCCTTCTCTGATATGCTTGCAGCCGCAACGATGGTATCAGAATGCACGGTGTCACAGAGCCCGAAGAGCTTCTGTCTGCACGGGAAGAGAGACGCAGAAAAGAGTTTGAATGATCTTTGTCCCACAGTGGAGGAAATACGTTTAATCTTTAATAAAAAAAGATCAATACGACTCCGTTCGTAGCGAATTAATAAGTGAATCATTATTGAATTCTTACCAACATTTTACAAATTCACTGTCGAACTTAATATAACTTGTTACGGACGGATAGTGAATAAGTAAGATGTCGGTAACGGTTCAGTCTGACAATTTATCAAACTTGTTATTTGAACCATCACTTAAATGATCTGAAATTGTGACCAATTTTGATTAAGAACTGAGAGTATTCTCTCCACCCGAAAATCGAGGTGATCCAAACTCAGAGACAACGGCCTCGTTTTCACAGGAAGAGCAGTGCTTCGCTAATCCCTGCTTCATGATTCCGTCTTCAAATTCCGGCCTTGTCGAAGTCCCCATTGTGAGATTGATGACCGGAAGTTGTGTGCGCCCACCGTTGGAGCCCGGGAGGCGGGCATCGGCAGAGGGTGGATGATGGTGCCTCTGCGTCTGCACGAGCAACGGGACGTAGGGGTGGGCACAAAACAGTTAAAATCGAGAAACCGAACCGAATCATTCGGTTTGGATTCTTTTCGGTTTGGTTCGATTTGAAAATTCTTTGAATCGATTTAAACCAAACTAAACTATTTAAACCGATTTAATCAAAAAATTATAAAAATTTATTATAGTATTAATAAAAATAATAATTTTTAAAGTTTTTTAATAAAAATAATATTTATTTTAAGTATTTTTTACTTAAAAATTATTATATATACATAAAAATAATTAATTTAAATATTTTTAATTTTTTTCGTTTAAATTGAATCAAATCAAATAAAATTGAATTAAAATCAATTTTTTTGATTTAATTTGGAAAATTAATTGGATTCGATTTGATTTAAAAAAAATAATTTAACTTATGGGGTGTTTGGTTGCATGATAATTGAGGTTTTTATTTTAATTTTTAAAAATTGTAATAAAACTTGTTAAAAGAGGTGTTTGACAACCATGACAATTTTATGTTTTGAAAGTGATTTTCTTCTTAAACACAAAAGAGGGTCTCACCTCTTTCTTTTTTCTTGTGGTCCCCCACTTTATTTGGTCATGTGCGGTGGTTACTCTTTTTTGTAATCACATACCTCCAACCATGATAATTTTATGTCATGAGTTGGTTTACTTTTTATTTTAATACCATGAAACTAAGGGTGTCAAATGGACGGGCCGAGCTCGTTGGCCCGTCAAAAAGCCCTCGGCGGGCTGGGCCCAAGCCCCTCAAAAGATCAAATAAGTAATGAGCCAGGCCCGTTTCTTATTTTACGTAAATCAGACAGGCCCGTCTAACTTGACCCGCCAACCCGTCAAGAGCCCATCTTGGCCCGCTTCCCCCTCCCCCCCTGCAGCACGGATTATAGACGCTTTGTCCATGAGAGATCAGTTATATATTTTAACAAATAATTTAGCGCCATACAACCATACAGGCCGAATTACTACAGCCATACGTAAATATACTTTCATCGTATAAGGGAAATACTATAAACGATAAATTATACTTTCATCGTATCATACTACGTAAATAGGTTTAAATTTTTTATATCATAATTGTAAGTGAATATCTTACTATTGTTTACACTCTTATTTATATTATATACGCATATTAGGGTTGTAAACGGGTCGGATTCGGCGAAATCACCATAATTTGATTCCGAATCCGACAAGGGTTAAAGGGTTCCGATTATGATTAGATAATTTCGAAATCATTACGTTCCGATTTCAATAACTTGAAATTGTTCGATCGATTCGATTTCGTTATCGAAATTGGATTTGAATCAAAATTTTTTGAAATACATATTAAATATTAATTTTTATTCAAAAATAAGTTAATAATTCACATGTAATTACTAAAATTTAATATTATATTTTTAAAATTTTATTTCATCGTGTTATCGATTTATATAAAATATTTTATAATTTATTTGGCTTTATTTTATTTAATTTTATTAATATATTTATTTTTATTGAAATTGGATTAACAGAACGGATTCAACTGATTCCGATTTCGATCCCGATTAGATTTCGATAAGCTACGGAATATCCGATTGAGTAGCTTATAGGATATAGGGGTGCAAATGAGTCGAGCGAGCTTAGTAGTATGGTGTTCGAACTTGACTCGTTTATTTTACGTGAGTTCGAGTACGAGTTCGAGTTGAGCGGGAAGTGCTGTTCAAGCTCGGCTCGTTCAAGCTCGACTCGTTTTAATGAGTCGAACTTTTTTGTTCAAACTTGTTCGTTAACTTAATAAACGAGCCGAGTCGAGTTTTTATCGAGTCGAGTTTCGAGCTACTTGTCGAGTGTATTGGTTCGTTTGCACCCCTAATAGGATATAAAAACAAGTTCCAAACTCATTAATTTTTATCGAAATCGAATCGAAATATCGGAATATTGGATTCCGTTTACACTCCTACTACCTATATTTTTTTTATTATATTATGTTTATAATTTTATCAGATTTATTTAAATAGAATATTTTTCATATCATAGACATAATTTTTAATAATGTAGTTTTATACTATATTATACTTTTTATAATTTATATTCAATATATTCCTATTTTAATATATTTTAACCGTCCATAAAGTAAGAAGATATATATATATATCAACTTTGTTCTATTTGATTGACCATTAATTATTGGAGAAACCAAAGTGTTCGAAAATAAGTGAAATAAATATTTTTATTCTACTTATTTTATACATAATCGCTTGCCATGCAAACGAATATTGACTAATGCTAGTACACGAAATTCAGAATTTTACCAACATAAAATATATCTTGCCATAAGTGATATATTGAGTTAAATTCATTTTAAAATGAAGCGTCTTGATTTAATTGATTGGGATTGAGTTAAATTGCTTTGAATTCGTTCAAGTCGATTCGGCTTGAAATGAAGTTTGTTTGGATTAGTTTTGTTTGATCGAGATTAACTTGAGTTTAATTTAAGAGTTGGAATTGAATTTGATTGGTGTTTCGAATTTCAGATTTCTTGACTTGGAATTCTGCAGATTTTTACGATTTTGGTTTCTTGTTTTAGATGTAAAGTTCGGATTTCGAGTTTGATTTAAACGGATTTATTTTAGTGAGTTTGATTTGAACATGATGTGATTCTTTCATTTTTTTGGATTTACGCAAGCTGGCAGATTCTACTCGGTGCATGCATTTTTTGGTTTAGACTACGAGTTTCGATTTTAGTGATCGATTTTGAATTTCGGACTTGGCGGACCTTAGATTTCAAATTAGAGATTCTTAAATTTTTCGGATTACGGATTCTCTCCTATGCAAGTTTCGGCTAGCTATCTTCAAGTTTGTTCGGATTTCAAATTCTTAGATTTTAGATTCGTAGTTCGGATTATAACTTCTCATTTTTTATTTGGACTTTCGATTTATTTCAAATCTCGAATCTGCATTCTGAAAATTGATTTTGATCTCTTCAAATTTCGGACTCCATATCTCTCGTAGATTACTGCATTTTAATCGATTTCCGGATTGCGAGGCTTCTTGAATGGGCTCTACACAAATTCAGATTTCATATTTTATGGTGTATTCGGATTTCGACTTTCCGGATGCGGATTTTATGTTTCAAAATTTCGGTTTCAGGACTCCAGTTTTAGGCCTTGAATTTCGGATATGATTTCGGATTTTTCAGATTTCGGATTTTACGGGATAGGCTTCAAGTTTTAAATTCCCAGTTTCGATTTCTTGCAGATTTTACGGAATAAGTCGGTTTCCCAGATTTAGGGGTTCTTCAGATTTTGACTTGATTTTTCTATGTTTCGATTTTTGTATGTTCTTCGGGGAAGGGATTAATGTTGTCTATTGTATTGTTTTTATTTCTTAAATTATGGCAATTCACAAATTGATAGGTGTTCTATTTTTTAATTTTATATTTAGTTTAGTTATGAAATTTACGTATGATTTTATAATGTCTTTGGGATTTTTAAAATTTTTCACATTTTTTATGAAGTTTTTGATATTTGTAGAATTTTTTATTTATGACTGTTTTACAAAATTGAAGCCCGTTGGGCTAACGGGCTTTGGCGGGCTAAAGCCCATTTACACAATCTAAGCCCGTTGGGCTTTCTACGTGGGCTTGGGCTTGGGCTCTATGTATATGGGCTTAAGTGGGCTTGGGCCGGACCAGCCCAAGCCCGGCCCATTGACACCCCTACATGCAACCAAACACCCCATTAAATTAAATCGAACCGTGCCCACCGCGACGGGACCGGGGCGAGCCGTAGAGAAGCTACCCGCCCAGCATGGCATCACTGCCGCACGCATGTTCTCTCGGGAAATCCGCACACGGACAGAATGGTCGGTGTTAGACACATTCATGTTCTTCAGCCGTTCGCCGAAATACGTCTGAGGGCCGGGCTTCGCCGGCGAATGAATGCGGCCGGTGGGCTGTCCTCGTCGCTGCCTGCCATCTCCGCTTAGGTCCGAATGCTGATATTCTCGTCTGTAGCGTCGACGGGCTAACTGGCGCCGGCAGCGGCGGCGGCGCCGTCGCACTGCGACGATTCCCTCTGTCTCGTCCTCCTCTCTGCCTGCTCTGCTCTGTGTTTCCGTTGACGTGTCTACGCCACAACAGAACGAAGGAGTACCTCTCAGGGTATGAAGATTGCTGCCTGCCGGAGGACGGGAATATATTCCTGCAAGGTGGTGGTGAAGGTGATGATCCTCTTCCAGTAGGTGGATTTGTTGGAACAGTGGGCATCAATACCGGATTGACAACTGAGGTTTAATTGTAAGATAATGGTATCAGGGGAACGTACCGAATTTGTTGTTATTTGTTTTGAGATAATGACTTTTCAAACCCAAGATCTTTGAGAGTTGTAAGGGGACTGATTTGCAAGAGATTGACATCTATGTCTTGCTGGTTAGATCAACAATTAATAGAGGAATTAATCAGGTTTTGATTTGGGTTGAGACCAAAAAATACTAAAATATTTAAAAATAATGAACCATTTTATATTTATACTATTTTTCATTCATAAATAATTGTAACAAAAATAGTAATCATATAAATTATATAAAATTTTATTAATAATATAATAATATTTTTATAATATTTTGAATAAATTAATTTAAACTATTTTGTATTATTTATATTGATATGAAGGACATCTAAACTGATGAACCAAGATCTGTGGTTCAAAGCTCAAACTGAACTAAATAGAAGCCAATGAGTCACTTTGGTTTGACTGGTTTACCTATTCAACGTACAACCCTATTTCGAGGAAGACCTGATTGATTGAGAGTTTCCTTGGACGGACGTGAAATCATGCCCACAAGAGTTTTTCTTTTCTTTTTTCCGTGGGTCCTTCCTACAAAGGGGAACCAATCCCCGCAAAGAGAGTGGAGCCCACAAGTGTCCTTACGCTTGAAGGTGGTACAGCATACCCGATTGAGACTGCATTGTTTTCTCCGGGTTACAAACTAAAAAAAAAAAAACAACAACAGCATCAACAACAACTCAAATGATGAGTTAACTAAAAGAGTATATCTTAATATAAAATAATACTTTTGTATCGGTGAGAAGCGTGGAGGTAAAGTCACACTAGGTTCAAACTTACACGTCTTCACCTCACTCATTACAAAAAAGAAAAAAAAAAGTTTAACGACGACCGTCAGTAACAGTTCCCTACAAGTAAAAAGGTCATCGTCAATCATATTTTACGTTGTTTTCAAAGCCTTTATAGATCTAACACAAATAAATTCGTCATAAATACGTCAACAATAGCAATGACGACAGAAGCTATCATCAGAAACAGATATAATTCATGGTTTGGAAGTTGTCATTGTTATTGATAATGACTTAAAAGTTATCGCCAGTAAACATAGTGACGATGCTTATCAAATGTCGACAATTTCTCTTCATGTAAGAAAATGATAGTGACAACTGTAGACACGCAATTTTGGCCTAGTTGGAGAGCTCAAATTCTTGTTCTCATGAAGAATATTTGAGTAACTTTTCAAGGGAACCGAGTTTTCTAGAAAAATTAAGGTTTTTGACACATTTCAAAGAGGGCAAAACCCTGTGTAGAAGGGCACCTGGCGCCCTACTTATAGGGCACCAGGCGCCTATAAATAGGGCACCAGGCGCCCTGTTTATAGGGCACCAAGCGCCCTATAAACAGGGCACCAGGCGCCCTGTATACAGGGCACCAGGCGCCCTATATACAGGGCGCCTGGATCCAAATTAAATTGATTTGACAGGCCGATTTGACCCCCCGCAATGACTTGTCTTGTCGATCTGACATATCTCATGATGCTGGCGCCCCATATATAGGGCGCTATGCCACATGGCACTGTTTTTCGAAAATGGCCAAAGTGCCCTCTTTTGGGCTATAAATAGACCCCCATTTGGAGCTTGGAGGAGGTTCCAACTTCGTGCCACCCTAGAGCTCATCCAACACCACGATTCTAACCCATTTCCACCCCTCATAAGCCTTCAAACCGATTCCAAACTCTCTCCCAAAAACTCCAAAAACCTGCAGTTTCCTTCTTCAGAAATATGATTTTTCTCCAACTTTGAGAGCCTCTACCATCCATTTCCCTTACATCTAGATCCAAAATACTCTTCCATTAGCTTCACTTGACTATTGGCTGCTTGAAGAAGTCTTCTTTCCGTCTTGGAGGTCTCCCTACACTCCGGGGCGACGCCGCGAAGAAGGGAAGAAAATCTGCTGAAGCCAGTTCCTGGTGCCCCGTATATAGGGCGCTTTGACTTTGGTCAACGCGCCCCATCAAGGGGGCACCTACAGCAGGCGCCCCATATATGGGGCACTAGCAGGGGCAGACCCCGTTTTGCATTTTTTTGAGTTTATTTACCTTTCCGGTCGATCTTTTACTCCCCCCTTTCATTTTAACCCTCATTAACATGTTATTTAGCATGCATTAAGCCACTAATTTGCATTTTTATGCATATTTAAACCTTCCAAATATGGGTTGGGATTTAGTCCCAATCCGGTCAGTTCCTTCCCTCTTTCATGTTTACATTTGATTTTGAGCGTGATTCTACACTGTCACGAGAACTAATGATCTTTTCACTTGTTTCTATGTTTTCATATGGACATTTTTAGGTAAATCCGATTGGGGTGGAGCTTCAACCGGATCGAAGACGAAGGACTCACTAAGCTCTCTTCTTTTGGCCGGCTGAGAGAGGAGAAGTCGGAACCCAACAATCTCCCCGCTTGCAAAGGTACGACGGTCACTTTCATCTTTCTATTTCATTTCCTTTCATTCTACTATATTTTGGAGTCTTTGGCTCCTGGCGACCACACCCACTAACATCCTATCCACCAAGTCACCAAAGCAAACGTAGGGGCCGGGAGGGGGAGATCCGCGGATGTCCCGTTTCGGGTGCTTACACCTTTTGGCGACCACGGTGGGACCGACTTTGCTTTTGTGAGTTCTTCTCTTCTTTCCTAAGAATGTCCACTTGAAAACATGCTTATTTTCACTTTAGTTCTCATTTAAGCCATTTCCATTTCCTTGCATTGCTATTTACTTGCTTACATGTTTGTTTGTTTCCTTGAAGCATCATCTTGTTTCTTCCAAGTTTACTTGCTCTCTGTTTATCTTTTTAAAAGCATATCGATCTGATTTCCAACTTTGTTAATCAACTTATTTCACCTTAGTATTTTAGATATCATCTTCTTTCATCCCTTGTTAAGCATACTTGCCTATTTCTTTCTAAGTCTAGTTCTCCTTTAGCAAATCTTTCAAAGCATGCTTAGTTAAATTAGTGCTTTCTTCTATCCTAGTTTAATTTCATATCATTGTCTTGTTCACTTGCTTCCTACAACATCTCATTAATCATTGTATGTTTTTATTTTCTTTTTTCTTACTTCTTATTCCTTGACATTTCACTTGCATTTAGTTCGCATTGGAGTTTCGGGTTCGCCCGTCTCCTTGGGACATCCGAGAAGGGAGGCTCTCTCCTCCCAAAGCCCCACACATCCAAACACCCCTCTTGGTGGTTGCCAACTCCTCCTCCGGGGATTCCCTCTCGGAAGGACTGGGTAGCTTCCATCAAGGCCTCCGTAAGTCCCCAGACGTGAAGGATTCCCTCTTCACTGATCGGGCTGGTTGTACCATTTTATCCCAAAACCCAGAATACCTATTACCTATCATTGTGAAAAGAGTGACAACCTTAGATTGCTCGGCGTTATGAGAGCATAGGGTCCTACCCATTTATTTGAGTGGACAATATTTCTCTTAACAAGCCATTAATTTGAGGTTGAAACAAAAAAATTGCGTTAATCATTCCAAGTCTTTGCTATTACTTGTTTGCAAACAAAAACTAAAAATTAAACAAAAATCCCAAAATCACCTAAAAAGAACCAAAACAAAATTTTTTTGCTTGAGGTTAATTTGCTTGACAACTTGCTTGTCCGACAAAAGAAAATCAAAACAAAAAGGGGTAAAAAAATCAAAACTAAAAAAATCCTTAAGCTTTTATTTGTCAACCTTCTTTTTCTATTGTGTTTATGAATTTAAGGTCAGGTCGAGTTATCGGAATGGCGGATCAAGGATACGAGCAACTACAGTTGGAGTATGATCAATCTTATTTCTATCCTGATGTCGTGTGTGCCGTCAACGAACCCGAAGTTCTCCCCGAACCTAGTCAAAATTCTCCTCAACCCAATCCAAATTCACTTTGGGAGGCATTCTCTCATGCCGACCCTACCCAACTTCAGGCTATCAAAGCCATCCTCAAGGGCAAGTCGCCCGCCGACCACATCCCTCCCGAAGGTGGTCTTCACATCTCTACCCCTCGGTCAGGGGCACATCAACCCAATGTGCCCACTCATGGCCATTCTCATACCGGGCTTATGGCCCCAATTTCTCCTCATCTGGTGGCTAATCTAGATCATCCCAATCCAAATGTTGTTGTTCCTTCTAGACCACCAGTTTATTCTTCTAATCTTCTCAACCCTACTCACCCTTTGGTGCATCCCCCAATGTATCCTTCTTATCCGGCCACTTCGGCCCATCAAATCCCAATTTCGGTGCGCCAAGCACCCACTTCTCCTCCTCCTTTTAGGGAACCTTCTGTCGATCAGGCCATGATTAACAAGATCAATCGCATGGATGAGCAGTATAGAGAGCTTAGACGTTTGATCGACACAAAGGCAGTCCCTGAAATTTCTCTTCCTTCTCTCCCTACTTTTCATATACCTCCCTCGGAGATGCCGGTATACCGTCGTTACAACGGGACCGGTAATCCCTTCATTCACATCAAGGACTTTCTTTACGAGTCGGTAATGTGGAAAAATGATCCAAGGGCCCTTGCTTTTCTTTTCAGAAGATCATTAGAGGGTTCAGCTTTAGAGTGGTTCTACTCGCTTGACTCTTTGGAGGCGAGTAACTTTGAAACCGTCAAAGCTAAATTTTTGCAGAGATATCAAGATAGGGTCGGACCAACATATTCCATCACCGACCTCATGGATGAAAAAATGAGAAATGATGAATATTTTACTAGATATGCTGATAGGTGGAGGCCAATGGCAGAAAAGCTTATTGATTCCATTTCAGAACCGGAGCAAGTGAAGATGATCATCACCAATGCCACTCCGGCCTTAAAAAATATGCTGGCTTTGCATCACCCCACCTCCATGAGTGAACTCTATGAGAGGGCACGGTACATTCAGACACAGCTTAGGGACTCACCTATCATGAACTTGTTTGATCCTAGACCCCGAGTTGTCAAGAAAACCACTTTTACCAAAACCGGCCCAGTGACTGAGGGCGTAGTGACAAACGAAAACTTTAACGTTGTAGGGAACCCACCTATAAATTATCAACACCAGTTCAGGAACCCTCAACAAAATCAACCATTTAGAAACCCTCGTCAACCTCAACCTCAACCTCAGTTCCAGCCCCGTCAGCAACAAGCCCCGATCCCTCAGCGACCACAAGCCCCAGTTCCCCAACCAGCGCGGCAACAACTGGCCAACTACAACCAGGCACCCCCTCCCATGGCCTATGAACCCCGAAAGGTTGGACCCAAGAGGAACAATTACCCGCCTTTGCCGTACTCTCTCGTGGACATCTTTAATGCACTCATGGCGGCAGGGCAAATTGCATTGCCAAGGGAGAAGTCGGAGTGGCCTCAAAATGCCAACACGGAAGCGATACTGCTTGTTCCATAGATATCCTGGGCACACCGTGGAAAATTGTTTTCAGTTCAAAGACTATATCCACGATCTTAATGAGCAAGGCAGTATTGACTGGGACCAGATGGGGGAATACATCAGAACAGTGAAAAATCAACCTCAACGGCAGCACGTACCAGCTCAGCAGCAACAACAACAAAACCCCGGCACAGGGATTATCCAAAACCCTCTACCTCTACATGCACCCGCACACAGGAATCAACATGTTAATCCTATCTTGATCTCTTCCGAGGAGTATCATCATCGGGGCCGAGAATTGGCAAGTTGAGGGAGCCACCTCCGCCATGCATGTCAACCGAACCGTCCATTCTATACCCCAAGCTACATCGCCCAACCCCATTACTCTCAACCGGCCACCCATCATCCGAGCACCAACACGACCCATCATAACACCACCAACCACACAACTCCAATCGGGACGGACCCTAATCCGCCCGGTTAATCCACCACAAACATCACCACCACTAGGACCTATCATCATCCCGCCCCGAGCAACTGTACCTTCACAACCTACCTACCCTACTATGCCTCAAACCACCATCATTACGCCCGTCCCAAGAGCTCCCATCATCCGACCTATCCCACCACCCACCACTACCACTCCAGCTATAGCTCCTCAACTTGCCACAGTACTCAGAAGTGGGCGCATGTTCCAAAGGGTCTTTCCCCAGGCCGGCCAATCAGGGTTGGCACCAGAAGCAGAAGAAGAACACATTGAAGAGCCGTTGCCTGGGACATCCTATGACTTATTGAAGCATCTTGATAAAACCCCGGCACGGATCTCTATCTTAGAGTTGATCAAAAGATCCAAAGTCCATCAAGAGGTTCTCCAACAGTACTTACAGTGAGTAATGGTAAACGAGAGCCTCCCCCCAGAAAAAATCTCATCAGTTCTGGTCCCGAGAAGGGAGTGCCCGGCCCTTACATTCACTAAGGAAGAGTTGGCCGACCTAGAAATAAGGAAATGTGCCTTGTGCATCACAGTCCACATCAATGGTGTAGGCATTAAGTCATGTTTGATCGATACCGGAGCATCCATTAATGTTCTGCCACCAGAGACATTACATCTTTGTGGAATCTCCGAGGAGGATATCCGGCCATCTCAAATAACAGTGACCGCATATGATAATTCAAAGAAGCCCGCTGACGGCATGATTACATTGGGTGTCAAACTCGGACCTCAGACAGTCACTGTCAATTTTCACATACTTGAGATGGATCCAACCTACAAAGCTATTCTGGGACGGTCCTATTTGGAAGCACTAGAGGCAGTCGTCTCCACCAATCACCAGTGTCTTAAATTCCCTTACAAAGGACAAGTGATTAAGGTGACGAGCATGCCCTTAGACCATCCATCTTCTCCACCACCACCCCTTGGGTTGCCAAACGAGCCAATTTTGACAATCTTGGATTTTCCAGAAATGAGTAGGCAACCCAAGCAAGTGTGGAGAAGAAAAAGAGAGGAAAATGAAACTGTTGGATGGCATATAATGAAGATTTTGGGATACCAGGAGGGCCGAGGACTAGGCAAAGAACTGCAAGGCATAGCTGAGCCAATCAATCCAGTGAGGTTACAACCAAAGAGCGGGGTTGGATATGATGGAACGACAGCCAATGGTCAAAATCTCAAAAGCAAATACTTTTCAGGATGCTTACAAAAGTTTTTCATCAAGAAAGAAACCATTCAACTAGCTGAGAACAAGGGAGAACAAGAGCTGGAGCAAGACAAAAGAAGAAGAACTGACGACCCTGAAGATAACTTGTATCCTGAAATATCTCTTTTGTTTTCCACTGATGAAGAAGGGTCAAGCAATGAACCACTCCAGGCTGAACCACTTGTTGACCCACCTGAGGGTCATATTGCCAAACCGACTCGAGAAAAAGTCCAACCAACTCCGCGAGGGCCTTCCCTCATTATCTCCTCTTTTGGGGCCGATGCCCCAACTCACTATGACGCTCTCCCCGGGCTTCTTGGCCCAATCCCTATTTCTAGGCCCTCAGGCCCAACTTATGGGTCCACAAACCCACTTGTTACTCTTGGGCCATCGAGCCCCTCTACTAAATATGGGCCTTTGTGCCCATTTCTTCCAACTCTTGGGCCATCGAGCCCCTCTACTAAATCTGGGCCTTTGTGCCCATTTCCTCCAACTTTTGGGCCATCGAGCCCCTCTACTAAATCTGGGCCTTTGTGCCCATTTCCTCCAACTTTTGGGCCATCGAGCCCCTCTACTAAATCCGGGCCTTTGTGCCCATTTTCTCCAACTCTTGGGCCACCGAGCCCCTCTACTAAATCCGGGCCTTTGTGCCCATTTTCTCCAATTCTCGGGCCCTCGAGCCCATCTCCTAAACCTGGGCCGTTGATCCCGCATCCTCCTCTTATTGGTTCCATGAACCCATCTTCCTCTATGATCATCCGGCCTACTGGCCCATCATCTCTTTCTGTCAACATTGGGCCCGAAAGCCCCCTCTATCAAACATTACTCGAAGTCTTCCCCTCTTTATCAATATCTTCGCCTACTCTGACCCCCGTAGTTGATCTCAACCCAAATCGGGCACCTGCAGCCCATTCTGTCTTTATGTTTAGCACTCCCAAAAAAAACAATGCCCTCCTCGAAATTGAAATTTCGATCGAGGAAACATCTCAACTTGCCTCGGAAGGGCATTCGACCCAAGGAGCCACCAGATCCTTAATTGACCTACTTTGCCCTCCATCCTCTCCAATAAATTCCACTCCATCCACCCCCCTCTTCCTCTTCTTATTTACTTCCTTCTTCTTTAGGACATAAAAAATTAGAGGTAGGAGAGTTCCAGAAGGATACCTGCATCAGTTAGCTCAAAAAGCTTAGAACACCATCTTAGGTGGAGTACTTTACAAAAGGGGCATGGCCGGTGTTCTATTAAGATGTGTAGACGAAGAAGAGGCTGAATTGGTGCTTAAAGAAGCGCACTCTGGAGTATGTGGAGGCCATGTAAATGCTCAAGCCCTCGCCAAGAAGATCATCAGGCAAGGGTATTATTGGCCTACTCTAGAAGAAGATTGCTCGATCTTTGTCCGGCACTGCCATCAATGTCAACTCCACGCCGACAAGATTCACTCTCCCGCATCTTCCCTTCATCCGATCCACGCCCCATGGCCCTTCGCTATGTGGGCTTTTGATGTTATCGGACCCCTCGGTGACCCAAACTCCACAAACAAAACCAAATACTTCATCTTAACTGCAACGGAGTACTTCACCAAGTGGGCGGAAGCGGAAGCATACGTGGAAATCAAGGCATCAACAGTCTGCACCTTCATCAAACGCAATATCATTGCCAGGTTTGGGATCCCAGGCGACATCATCACCGACAATGGACCACAATTCATCTCCCAGGAACTGCGTGACCTTTGCAACAGGTATTGCATCATATTGCATCATTCATCTCCATATTATCCTCAAGGCAACGGTCAAGCAGAAGCCACCAATAAGACCCTGATAAAGATCATTAAGAAGACTTGTAAATCTAGCAAATTCGCAGACTGGCCAGATAAGTTAGTTGATGCTCTATGGGCCTACCGCACTTCTATTCGAACCCCAACGGGTCAGACCCCCTATGCCTTGGCATTTGGGATGAAGGCGGTAGTTCCATACGAAGTAATCATTCCTTCCCTCCGAGTCCAGATCGATCGAGATATCCCGATGAATGAACGTCGAGATTCTCTTCTCGCGCAACTCGAACTCTTGGACGAAAGGAGACTGGCCGCTGCCGAACATGCTAGATCTTATCAGAATAGACTTAAAAGATTTTATCAGAAGAGGGTGGTGTAGAGAAAATTTGAAATCGGTGAGGTTGTGCTTAAAAGAATATTTTTTAAGCCAGGCGGTCCCCGCTCCAAACTTCAACCTAATTGGGAGGGTCCATATGTGATCTCGGCTGTTTATCCCGGTAATTCGTATAAACTGACTAATGCAGAAGGAGAAGAACTAGCTCATCCCTGGAATGGTGTATACCTCAAAAAATATTTCCCTTAGAACAAAAATCACCAAAAAAATCTATAAAATCCAAAGGTATGAAGTATAATGACCAACATCTAATGCTTGCTTGCTCGGTGCACCAACTTGTCACTTAGGGAAATAAAAATAGGCATCATACTGCACACACTACACATCTAGTCTTGAGATCTGATGATCGGAAGTCAGAGAGAAAGCTAGGCAACGCTTGGCAAAAGAAGGTCGAACCTAACCTATTCTCTTCTTGTTTCGGTCCTGAATGGATGAAAGGGGTTAGAATGAGGAGTATCGAAAATGCCCGTTGCCTTAGTAGGAGGATGCCTCTGAAGGTCTGACTTATTAAAAGAAAAAGGTACCAAAAGATGGGCAATGACCCCTCAGGTCGGCAAAAGAATAGACCTGTCTGAATGTGTACCGACAATAGCCCAAAAGAAAAAGGCTCCAAAAGATGGGCAATGACCCCTCAGGTCAAAATCAAGCAAAAAAGAAGAAAGACCTGTCTGAATGTGGGCCATCAAAGAAAATGGGCTAGAAGGAAGGACCCGAAGAGGTCAAAACCTGAACGGGCAATGTGGGTATTAGTAGAGAAACGAGTTCGACATCCCTGAATTCTACTAAGGACTTACCACCAATCATCTTCCTTCTTCAACTTCCAAGGATAGGGTTGACCGACTAGGTCCAAGAAGAACCATACCTATCAAAGGCAGAAGGTCAGAAGATCTCGGACTAGGCACTTTCTTACACGTGATGCCTACTCTTAACCCTTAGGTAACAATGAGAGGCACCTATAACAAGCAAGGCAAAGGATGAGATGGTCGTGTCCTTCACATCGAACACAAAAAAATCAAATACTTCAAAAACACCAAACAAAATCTATAAAGTCAAAAATCTAAAAAATTAAATATTCAAAACAACAAAAAATCATAAAAGTTCTCAAAACACCAAAAACATTATAAAACCATCAAAACCCAAACAAATCAAAAATTTCAAAACACCTAAAAGTTTGCTATCTAGATTGACTAGCTGCCTTTGCATTCATGTTTAATTTCAGTCTTGCATATTTCCTTTTGTGCATACTTATGTTTTTCTGTTATCTTTACCTTGATAAGGCCTATGTCCCTTGACAAAAGATCAAGGCAACTTTGCCCTCTCCTTGCAAGGGACTAAGCCAAAATAAAGTTCTAACCTCTTTTCTTAAGTGGATGCAGGAACAGGAGAAGGCATGCCAACTTCATATCCCCAGACACTTGGAGGAAGCAAAAACAACAAAAAAAATCAAAAATTGAAAAACAAAAGTGGACCACCCCGACCCCTATTAGGACTTGCATTTAGTATTGCATCTATCAAAATAAGTGATATTTGAGATGTTGAAGACCTCAAGTCTAGAGGGGGGCTGAGCCTGAGAACCCCTTCAACAAAATCAGTGAGGGCCTAGTCATTCCCTAGGCTTGCGGATAGGCCAAAGTTGAATATGCGGGGACGACGATTTCTTCATGGATGTCCTGACCCGTTATGTTCAACCTATATCTTCAACTATTTTCTTATATTTATTGTTATTTCTTTAAACCCAGCATGCATCATGCATCATCACATGCGTTATCCCACCATAACCATTCCCAGCTTCCAAATAATGCTATAACCTCCTTCCAGTCGCATCGTGCACCCTTTTAAAGATGGTCTTTTATAGCCCGTAGAGAAGGTCTTGATTTTTTAGAGAATTGGTTTCCAACGAGTTTTGACAATGATTTCATCGAAACAAGAAGTTTTTTCATGTCAAACTGAACCGGTATTTCTGAGTAAACCTCATGAATTTGAAGAACCCAACCTTTGATGATTGGCTGTCTCCTCTTTACTTTTCGCAATTTACTTTTCAATGCATTTCTACCGAGTCCAGCACACCATGCAGTTCGGGTCCTGGCCGGTAACAATTCTCCCCCACGTGGGATTTTAGTTATTTACTTTCACCGTTCTTCTCTTTAACCAATCAACCAGAGGGAAGGTTTCGATAAGACAAAGGGTAATCTCGGAGTTCGGTAAAGTTTTATTCCACTCAACTAGGCCAATGAGGGCGTGTCTAAATCTACACCTTGGCGTCACCTTTTCAGTCCATTACCACTTCGTTCCGCTACGCCTCATTACGCTTCGCTACATTCGCCTACGCTTCATTCGTGTCACTTCCCAACAAAGCCGACGCCAAGGCGAGGCAAGCTGTAGACACGCAATTTTGGCCTAGTTGGAGAGCTCAAATTCTTGTTCTCATGAAGAATATTTGAGTAACCTTTCAAGGGAACCGAGTTTTCCGGAAAAATTAAGGTTTTTGACACATTTCAAAGAGGGCAAAACCCTGTGTATAAGGGCACCTGGCGCCCTACTTATAGGGCACCAGGCGCCCTATAAATAGGGCACCAGGCGCCCTATAAATAGGGCACTAGGCGCCCTGTTTATAGGGCACCAGGCGCCCTGTATACAGGGCACCAGGCGCCCTATATACAGGGCGCCTGGATCCAAATTAAATTGATTTGACAGGCCGATTTGACCCCCCGCAGTGACTTGTCTTGTCGATCTGACATATCTCATGATGCTGGTGCCCCATATATAGGGCGCTATGCCACATGGCACTGTTTTTCGAAAATGGCCAAAGTGCCCTCTTTTGGGCTATAAATAGACCCCCATTTGGAGCTTGGAGGAGGTTCCAACTTCGTGCCACCCTAGAGCTCATCCAACACCACGATTCTAACCCATTTCCACCCCTCATAAGCCTTCAAACCGATTCAAAACTCTCTCCCAAAAACTCCAAAAACCTGCAGTTTCCTTCTTCAGAAATATGATTTTTCTCCAACTTTGAGAGCCTCTACCCTCCATTTCCCTTACATCTAGATCCAAAATACTCTTCCATTAGCTTCACTTGACTATTGGCTGCTTGAAGAAGTCTTCTTTCCGTCTTGGAGGTCTCCCTACACTCCGGGGCGACGCCGCGAAGAAGGGAAGAAAGTCTGCTGAAGCCAGTTCCTGGTGCCCGGTATATACGGCGCTGTGACTTTGGTCAACGCGCCCCATCAAGGGGCACCTGCAGCAGTGCCCCATATATGGGGCACTAGCAGGGGCAGACCCCGTTTTGCATTTTTTTGAGTTTATTTACCTTTCCGGTCGATCTTTTACTCTCCCCTTTCATTTTAACCCTTATTAACATGTTATTTAGCATGCATTAAGCCACTCATTTGCATTTTTATGCATATTTAAACCTTCCAAATAGGGGTTGGGATTTAGTCCCAATCCGGTCAGTTCCTTCCCTCTTTCATGTTTACATTTGATTTTGAGCGTGATTCTACACTGTCACGAGAACTAATGATTTTTTCACTTGTTTCTATGTTTTCATATGGACATTTTTAGGTAAATCCGATTGGGGTGGAGCTTCAACCGGATCGAAGACGAAGGACTCACTAAGCTCTCTTCTTTTGGCCGGCTGAGAGAGGAGAAGTCGGAACCCAACAATCTCCCCGCTTGCAAAGGTACGACGGTCACTTTCATCTTTCTATTTCATTTCCTTTCATTCAACTATATTTTGGAGCCTTTGGCTCCTGGCGACCACACCCACTAACATCCCATCCACCAAGTCACCAAAGCAAGCGTAGGGGCCGGGAGGGGGAGATCCGCGGATGTCCCGTTTCGGGTGCTTACAACAACGACTCAACCATCGCTAATATTTTATTGATGACACCTTGCACCCATCGCCAAATTAGCCACTTTAGCTCACATAACATCTTTGGGAGCTAGGATGACTTTTTTGGTGATGGTTGAGATCCGTTGCTAATATCTTTAATCGTCGGTAACATAATTATTAAAAAAAACTTGAAGTCGTCACTAAAAAATATTGTGAAGAAAAAATATACTCTTAATATTTTAAAATAAAAAATCTATATAGGATTACAACTATGTATAGATATATAATCAACCTCTATATTTTCCGAAACATTTCATAATACAAACATTTTCATACCTAATCTCGTGACTTCATTTATTCACAATTTCATACCCAATTCTATTCACAATCTCACAATTTTTTAGGCTAAATTCATTTATCCATAATATATAAATGATAGTTTTATAAAAATTATTGAATGAATGATATAAACAGTCTATGATGTACATCGCATATGAATATAAAAAATAATACTTGTATTCAAAAAATAAAGATAAAAATTTGTCAATCGTTGTCTCTAAAGGATGTACCTTCTCATCTTTGTCTTCAAAGATGTTGTCATCAACATCCTCTCCATCCTCCTCCTCTCTCTATATCAGAGGTGGTCTCAAACTTGATGGATCAATGGGTGGGAGGAGTCCTTGATTAAGCCTTGCTAACATTTGTCGTGTTAGCCATTCGATTGTCTACGTAAAGCTCTTTTATTGGTGGGACATTTGTTGTTGGAGAGGATCAATCACCATGTTTTAGCTCTTTAACTCGGTGAATTACTTCTCCATTTTGTCCATCAACTCATAGACTAGTGGATTCATTGAGGTACTAACACCTTTGTAGGCACCCGGATGAGCCGGCTCGGCTCGCGCGTGTGTCGGTGAGAGAGAGAGAAGAAGAAGAGAAGAAGTGTGGTGTGTGGTGAAAGGTGAAGTGTGTGGTCGCCAGGAGCCGAAGGCTCCAAAGTGTGATTAGGTGTTAAGCAAATGAACTAGAAGGAGTTTGACTGTCGTACCTTGGGGATGTAATGGGGGGGGGAGAGATTGTTTGGTTCTAACTTCTCCTTTCTCGGCCGGCTGAGAGGGGAGAGCTTTAGAGAGTTCTTTCACCTACGATCGGATTGAAGCTTCACTCCGATCGATTCATCTAAGAATGTCCTGCATAAAACATGAAGAAAAAACAAATGAAGATCATTAGCTCTGGCGTGAGTGTAGCATCATGCTTGATAAAGACTCTGAATCATGCAAAAGGGAATAAACTAACCGGATCGGGACGGAATCCCAACCCCTATTTTTGGTAGGTTTTTAAACATATATGAGATGCAAAATGATCAAATGCATGCTAAATAACATGATGAACAATGCTAAGATGAAAAAGGGAGACAAAAACTCGATCAAACGGGCGATCGGACTCCGAAAATGGCAAAACGAGCTTCTGCCCCTACTGGTGCCCTATATATAGGGCGCTAGCTGCAGGTGCCCCCCTTATGGGGTGCGTTGACCAAGGTCAAAGCGCCCTGTATACGGGGCACTAAGTCTGGCACGAACAGATTTTCTTCCCCTCTTCGCGACGCCGCTCCGAAGTGCTGGGCGGCTTCCGGGACGAAGTAGGGGCTCCTCCTTGTAGACAATATGCAAATGAAGCTAATGAAAGGTGGTTTGGATGCTGGATGCAAGAGGAGAGACGGATAGAAGCTCTCAAAGTAGGAGAAAAAACATGTTTCTGGGTGACAGAAACAGAAGGTTTTTTTGGTTTTTGGTGGACGATTTTGGATCGGTTTGAAAGGCTATGGGAGATGAGAATGGCTTGGAAACGTAGTCTTGGATGAGCTCTAAGATAGTACGTACTTGGAACCTCTCCCAAGTTCCAAATGAAGGTCTATTTATAGCTCAAAAGATGGCACTTTGGCCATTTCCGAAAAGCAGTGCCACGCGGCATAGCGCCTGTATACGGGGCGCCAGCATCATGAGGTTTGTCAGATCAACAAGACGAGTCACTGCGGGGGGTCAAATCATCCGGTCGAATCGATTTGATTTGGTGCCAGGCGCCCTGTATATAGGGCGCCTGGTGCCCTCTATATAGGGCGCCTGGCGCCCTATATATAGGACGCCAGGGGCCCTGTTTATAGGGCGCCAGGTGCCCTATAAACAGGGCGCCAGGTGCCCTATATACAGGGTGCCAGGTGCCCTATATACAGGGTGTTCGGCCCGGCTGATTGCTCTATCGATCCCCTTCGTAATGTGCCCAAAAACTTGATCCGTCCGGAAAACACGATTTGCTTTAAATATTCTCCATGAAAACAAGAATTTAAACTCTCTAACTAGGCCAAAATTGCGTGTCTACAGCTTGCCTCGCCTTGGCGTCGACTTTGTAGGGGAATGACATGGATGTAGCATAGGCGAACGTAGTGAAACGTAGTGAGGTGTAGCAGAATGAAGTGGTAATGGACTGAAAAGGTGACGTCAAGGTGTAGATTTAGACACGCTTTCCTTAGCCTAGTCGAGTGGAATGAAACTTTACCGGACTCCGAGGTTGCCTTTTGTCTTATCGGAAGCTTCCCTTTGGTTGATTGATTGTACGGAAAACTATAACTAAAATCCCACGCGGGGGAGAACTGTTACCGGCCAGGACCCAAACTGCATGGTGTGCTGGACTCGGTAGAAATGCAGTAAATTGCGAAAAGTAAAGAGGAGACAGCCAATCAACCAAGGTTGGGTTTTTCAAATTCATAAGGTTTTACTCAACAATACCAGTTCAGTTCGACATGGAAAAACTTCTTGTTTTGATGAAATCATTGTTAAAACCCGTTCGAAACCGATTCTCTGAAAAATCAAGACCTTCTTTGGAGCTATAAAAAACCATTTTTAAAATGTTCATAATGGGACTGGAAGGAGGTTATGGAAGGATTAGGAAGCGGGGAATGGTCATGGTGGGATGACGAATGTTGGTGTATGAAATGATGCATGCTGGGTTTAAAGAAATACAAATAAGTATAAGAAAATAGTTGAAGATATAGGTTGAACATAACGGGTCAGGACATTTATGAAGAAACCGTCGTCCCCGCATATTCAACTTTGGCCTATCCGCAAGCCTAGGGAATGCTGAGCCTTCACTGATTTTGTTGAAGGGGTTCTCAGGCTCAGCTCCCTCTAGACTTGAGGTCTTCAACATCTCAAATATTATTTATTTTGATAGATGCAATACTAAATGCAAGTCCTAATAGGGGTCGGGGTAGTCCACTTTTGTTTTTCAATTTTTTGATTTTTTTGTTGTTTTTGCTTCCTCTAAGTGTCTGGGGATATGAAGCTGGCATGCCTTCTCCTGTTCCTGCATCCACTTGAGAGAAGATATTAGAACTTTATTTTGGCTTAGTCCCTTGCCTTGATCTTTTGTCAAGGGACATAGGCCTTATTAAGGTAAAGATAACAGAAAAACATAAGTATGCATAAAAGGAAATATGCAAGACTGGAATTAAACATGAATGCAACGGCAACTAGTCAATTTAGAAAGCAAATTTTTAGGCATTTTGGAATTTTTGATTTTGATGGTTTTATAATGTTTTTGATGTTTTGAAACTATTAAGATTTTTTTTGGTGTTTTAATTTTTATAGATTTTTGACTTTATAGATTTTTTTGTGTTTTTGAAGTTTTTAATTTTTTTGGTTTGGTGTGAAAGAAACGACCATCTCATCCTTTGCCTTGCTTGCCATAGGTGCCTCTCATTGTTACCTAAGGGTTAAGAGTAGGCATCACGTGTAAGAAAGTGCCTAGTCCGAGATCTTCTGACCTTCCGCCTTTGATAGGCTATGGCTCTTCTTGGATCCAGTCGGTCAACCTTACCCGCAAGGTTAAAGAGGGAAAAGGATTGGTGGTAAGTCCTTAATAGGATTCGGGGTGTCGAATTTGTTTCTTTACTAGTGCCCGCATTGCCCGTTTGGGATTTGACATCCTGGTGTCCTTCCTTCTAGCCCTTTTCTTTGATGGCCCACATTCAGACATGTCTTTTTATTTTGCTTGATTTTGACCTGAGGGGTTCATTGCCCATCTTTTGGAGCCTTTTTTCTCTTTTTTTTGGGCTTTTGTTGGTACACATTCAGACAGGTCTATTCTTTTGCCGACCTGAGGGGTCATTGTCCATCTTTTGGCACCTTTTCTTTTAAGAAGTCAGACCTTCAGAGGCATCCTCCTACTAAGGCAATGAGTACTTTCGATACTTCTCATTCTAACCCCTTCCATCTATTCCGGACCAAAATAAGAAGAGAATGGGACAGGGTTGACCTTCTTTTGCCAAGTGTTGCCTAGCTTTCTCTCTGACTTCCAATCAGTAGATTTCGAAAGCAAGACATGTAGTGTGTGCAATGTGATACCTATCCTTATTTTCCTAAGTGACAAGTTGGTGCACCGAGCAAGCAAGCGTTAGATGTTGTCATTGTAAGGAATCGTCCATTAAAATTTGGTGCAGCGGAAGCGACGATTCCTATGGGTTCTTTTAGAATCCGTCTCAATCAGAACCGAACGACGAAAACCGAAAACCGATCAAATCGGGTTCAAATATACCTGATAGGGATTCATATAATCTCATGGAGAGGAAGGAGATGAGCTTCTCATGCTCTTCAAACCATTCAAGTGTCCGGTCACCAGCAGTATCCATACGAACTTCATCCATAGCAGGTTCTCCCTTCGCGCCGGCCTCGAGAACTCTTCTCGAACGGAGCTCCATTGACCATGGACACCTTCTAAAGAGAGGAGGAGGTAGGGAGGAGACTTGGGACGTGGTTTTCACCCTTGGCTTGATGGGGTTTGGCTGAAACCATTAGTATTTATAGAGAATTATGGAATTTTTCATAAAAACCCAAAATCTCTATAAATTACGCCATTGCCCCTGTACTTGTGGATAAGTCCTTTTATGTGTGACCCACTAGGCCCAATAGCCTATTTGGTTGAGGCCTAAATAAAATAGAACAATTCTATTTAATTTAATTAAATCCCTTATCCGATAACAGATTAATCGGCCTACCGATCATGAAGGGTACAAGCCACATCCCATGATCCCAAATGGCTATGGGGATAATCTCATCTCCATTGAACCTTTCCATCATCAGTTACCACATGGATATAAACCCTCATCCATCCAATGTCCCGGTCGGAAAGGAGTACGGCATCGACTGTCAACTCCTTAGTGTACCGACTCTATAGGATCCTGTACTCGGAATTGGATCAATTGAAAAACTCATTTTCCAATTATCCTATCTACCCTGGCCAGAGATTTAGAGTATTATCCCATAGGACATTCACTCTCACTTACCGAGAGTGGACGATCCCTTGTTGTCCGCTCAATTGCTTCCATCGGATTTTCCTTGTACCCGATCCATCGCTATATAGGACCATCTAAATTGTAATCCATAAGTCAATGGTCAAAGCACAAGTTCCACCCAACAAGGCATCTTTGGCGACTCAGGTCAAAGGTCCAACCATGCAACCGTGATGATAGAAGACCCTGATAGATAGTTCGGTAAGATACCATTCAGGGTTTCTAATTCGGTCAATTCAGTGAACTCATTCAACTAATGAGCACCTGTATGTGTATCTCAGTGTCTCCACACTAATGACCAATGAGATCGGTCATCCTCATCACATGAGAAGACATCACATACACTAGTCTATCCGGATCCTTGATGTCCCGTCTCAAGTATCCTATGACTAGGAACATTTAGATCAAATACCTCTAGATGATCAATCTCATTATCATGATCTCATCATGATTTAATCATCATTGTATTTGATCAAGGACTTCATTATGATATTCTCTTCTAATAAGAGCTTATAATGAAGATTTGCCTAATTAATTGAATAAGATATTTCTAGAAATGTCGAATCATATCATATATGATTGGCTTGTAGGGCATACATTTCTATCAGTCATTATTCTTCACACCTTTGGATTTTATAGATTTTTGTTTTTTTTGTGATTTAAGGGAAATATTTTTTGAGGTACACACCATTCTAGGGATGAGCTAGTTCTTCTCCTTCTGCATTAGTCAGCTTGTATGAATTACCGGGATAAACAGCCGAAATCACATACGGACCCTCCCAATTAGGTTGAAGTTTGGAGCTGGGACTGCCCGGCTTAATGAATATTCTTTTAAGCACAACTTCACCGATTTCAAATTTTCTCTCCACCACCCTCTTCTGATAAAATCTTTTAAGTCTGTTCTGATAAGATCTATCATGTTTGGCAGCGGCCAGTCTCCTTTCGTCCAAGAGTTCGAGTTGCGCGAGAAGAGAATCTCGGCATTCATCCATCGGGATATCTCGATCGATCTGGACTCGGAGGGAAGGAATGATTACTTCGTATGGAACTACCGCCTCCATCCCAAATGCCAAGGCATAGGGGGTCTGACCCGTTGGGGTTCGAATAGAGGTGCGGTAGGCCCATAGAGCATCAACTAATTTTTATGGCCAATCCGCGAATTTGCTAGACTTACAAGTTTTCATAATGATTTTTATTAGGGTTTTATTGGTGGCTTCTGATTGACCGTTGCCTTGAGGGTAATATGGAGATGAATGATGCAATTTGATGCAATACCTGTTGCAAAGGTCACGCAGCTCCTGGGAGATGAATTGCGGTCCATTGTCGGTGATGATGTCGCCCGGGATCCCGAACTTGGCAATGATGTTGCGTTTGATGAAGGTGCAGACTGTTGATGCCTTGATCTCCACGTATGCTTCCGCCTCCGCCCACTTGGTGAAGTACTCCGTTGCCGTTAGGATGAAGGATTTGGTTTTGTTTGTGGAGTTTGGGTCACCAAGGGGTCCGATAACATTAAAAGCCCACATAGCGAAGGGCCATGGGGCGTGAATCGGGTGAAGGGAAGATGCGGGAGAGTGAATCTTGTCGGCGTGAAGTTGACATTGATGATAGTGCCGGACAAAGATTGAGCAATCTTCTTCCAGAGTGGGCCAGTAATACCCTTGCTTGATGATCTTCTTGGCGAGGGCTTGAGCATTTATATGGCCTCCACACACTCCGGAGTGTGCTTCTTTAAGCACCAATTCAGCTTCTTCTTCATCTACGCATCTTAATAGAACACCGGCCAAGCTCCTTTTGTAAAGTACTCCACCTAAGATGGTGTACCTCTGGGAGACCCTTCTTATGGCTCTTTTCTCTTCGGCAGTTGATCCCAGTGGATATGTCTAATCCTGACAGTAATTCGCAATCTCATGATACCATGGTTTCTCACCCTCTTCTAATTCTTCCAACTCAACCAAAGATACTTCCTCCTTTTGCTCAATGTACTCTTTCCTCTCTAACTCTTCTTTAACCTTTAAGAATCGTGCATCTTCTACTGCCGGAATGGTACGTCGGCGGACATAGATCGTCCTAACCTGTCTGCCTAGCGGGACAGATAGTGAAGATGCCAGGGAAGCGAGAGCATCAGCAAGAATATTTTGAGCACGAGGAACATGAATGAATTCAAGTTTGGAGAATAGCTTGATGTAACAGGTGGTGAGTTCTTGGTATGGTCTGAGCCCAGGATGAGATGTGCGGTATTTGGCCAGTACTTGGTGGAGAATCAACTAACTATCACCGATTACCCTTAGTTTAGTGACACCATAGAAGTGAGTGGCCTCCAGTCTGGCCAACAAGGCTTCATACTCAGCTATATTGTTTGTTGCTGGAAAATGGATCTGAAAAGCCTATGGAATGGTGACACCTTTGGGTGATAGAAGAACAATCCCTATCCCTCTACCCTGGGAGTTTAATGCCCCGTTAAAATATAAAGTCCATAGATTGGAAGATCGAATGGACATTAATCCTTCATCGGGAAATTCTGATTGGATAGGGTCAAAGATTGGGATAGGATGATGAGCAAGGTGTTCAGCAATTGCATAGCCCTTGATTGCCTTCTGTTGGGTGTAGGTGATGTCGAATTGGGAGAGAAAGCTCTGCCAGCGTGCCAAACGGTCAGTCAGGACAGTTTTTTCAAGAAGAAATTTGATGGGATTCATGCGAGCAATGAGATTAACCTCGTGGGCCAGAAAGTAGTGTTTAAGCTTTTGGACCACCCAAACCAGGGCGGCACAGGTTTTCTCCATGGTTGTATACTTTTGCTCACAAGGATCAAAGATTTTGGACAGATAGTATGCTGCTCGCTCTTTCCCTTCATCATCTAATTGTGCCAATACTGCTCCCAGGGATCCTTCCAAGACTGAGATGTATAAGATCAAGGGTTTGCCGGGAACCGGAGGTTTGAGCATAGGTGGGCTTGACAAATATTTCTTTAAACCATCGAATGCCTCTTGACATCTTGAATCCCATCTAAATTCAGCCTTCGCCTTGGTTAACTCATAGAAAGGTTTGCACCTTTGGGAGTGTTGTGAGATAAACCGGCGAACAAACTGTAGCCTACCAATCAACCCTCTCAGCTCTTTTAGGTTCTTTGGTGGAGGCATGTCAATAATGGCTTTGGCCTTGTTGGGATCGATTTCGATGCCTCTTTTGCTGACGATGAACCCAAGTAACTTTCCAGATGATACTCCGAACACACACTTTTTGTGGTTCATTTTAAGCTTATATTCCCTGGCTCGTTGCAAAACCCTTTTCAATACTTTAGCATGTTCATCTCGGGTTCGAGATCTGACCACTAGATCATCCACATACACCTCTACAAATTTATGCATCATATCAAGAAATATTGCCACCATGGCCCTTTGATAAGTTGCTCCAGCATTCTCTAATCCGAAGGGCATGACGACGTAGCAATAAGTTCCCCAAGGTGTAGTGAATGAGGTCTTCTCTTGATTCTCTTCTGCTAACCGGATTTGATTATACCCTGAGTATCCATCCATGAATGATAGGGTTTCGTATCCAGCTGTGTTGTCAACGAGAACATCGATATGAGGAAGGGGGAAATCATCTTTTGGACACGCTCGGTTTAAGTCCCTGAAGTCAATGCAAATTCGAACCTTTCCATCTTTCTTCATGACTGGGACTATATTTGCCACCCATTGCGGATAGAGGACAACTCTAATGAATTTTGCTTGGTGTAACTTATCGACCTCTTCCTTCATCTTTAATGCTATATCTGGGTGGAATCTCCTTAACTTTTGCTTGACCGAGGTAGCTTCAGGTTTTAGAGTCAGTCGATGCTCTACCAATGACTTATCTAACCCCCGGCATATCTTCGTATGTCCAAGCGAACGTGTCTTTGTATTCTTGTAACACCCCTATTAGATTCTGCTCTTCTAAAGGGGCGAGGTTGGCACTGATGAAGATATTCTTAGGATCTTCCGGTGTTCCAAGATTAAGTTTCTTAGTCGGTTCGTCCACCGTGGCTGATGGTTCTTCGAACCTTCTTAAACCGGATGCATAAGCATCAGCCAAATCCTCCTCTTCATCCTCAATGTCAGGATCCTTTTCCGATACAACCTCGTAAACCCCTAAAGTTGGATCAATATTGTCTTTCTCCTCATATCGAATTTCTCCTATCTGGATTGCATTTTCTAGATACTCCGGTAGCTTGGCACATTCTAAGCTTTTTTGAGCTAACCGATGCAGGTATCTTCCTGGAACTCTCCTACCTCTGATTTTTGTTTTGCTTTTACTGGAAACTAAACCTAAAGAAGAAGAAGGTAAACAAGGAGAGGAAGAGGAGGTGGATGGAGTGGAGTTTATTGATGAAGGGCAAAGGAGATTGATTAGAGACCGCGTGGCCTCCTGATTTGGATCACCCTTCGGAGCGAGTTGGGATGTTTCTTCGAACGAAACTTGGGTTGAAAATAGGATGTTTTTTTTGGCCTTTTTGAGAAGTACTAAACATAAACATAGAAGGAGTTTGGTTGGTTGTAGTTTCCAACGTGGGTTGAGATATTGACAGAGAAGGAAACAAATCGAGCAAAGATGGGCAAAGAGAGCATCCATCTTTGCTACCTAGTGAATCTGACAATGGATTTGTCGAAAATGAGTCTGTTAGATCCGAGGAGATGACACAGAGTGAATGCCCTTGATTTTGACTGCCAGAAGGCTCGTTGTGGAATAATTCTTCACTTGACCCTTCTTCAGGGAATAACCATGATACGTCGAGATACGGCTCATCCTCTAGGCTGTTTACTTTTTTCCTTTTTGCTTGTTCTTGCGGTTCTTGTTCTTCAATCATCTGTATTGTTTCTCTCTTGTCGAAGAACTTGTGCAAACACCCCTTGAAGTATTTTTGACCGATCTTTTGACCATTATCACATGTCCCATTGTACCCTATCCCGTTCCTTGATGTTGTCTTTACCAACTGGATGGGTTCTATGATACCCTGCAGTTCTCTCCCCAGCCCTCGGCCTTCTTGATACCCTAGATTTTCCATCATACGCCACCCAAGGGTTTTGGTGTCATCCTTCTTCTTTCTCCAAACTTGCCTGGACTGCCTTCCATCCCTCGGCAAATCGAGGATTGTGAAGACCGGTTGATTTGGCAAGCCAGTAGGGAGAGTAACTAGGCAATCCACAGGCATACTAACCACCTTGACGACTTGTCCTTTGAAGGGAAATTTAATGCATTGGTGATTGGTTGAAGCTACGGCCTCTAATGCCTCAAGGTAAGGCCTTCCCAAGATAGCTGTGTAAGTTGGGTCCATATCCAAGATGTGGAAGTCGACAGTGACAATTCGGGGTCCAAGTTTGACTTCAAGTGTGACCATGCCATGAGCGGGCCTCTTGGAATTGTCATATGTTGTTACAGTGATTTGTGATGGCCGAATATCTTCTTCTGGGATTCCACACAATTGTAGCGTCTCTGGTAGCAAGACATTGATGGATGCACCGGTATCAACCAGACAAGACTCGACATCTGTTTCGTTAATACTGATAGTTATACAAAGTGCATATTTTCTTGCTTCTGGTTCGGCCAACTCCTCTTTGGTGAAAGTGAGAGCGGGGTGTTCACTTTTTGGGGTCAAGACCGATGCAATCTTCTCGGGGGGAAGGGTTTCATTGACCATCACTCTTTGTAAATATTGCTGAAGAACTTCTTGATGAGCTTTGGACCTTTTGATTAGCTCCAGAATGGAAATCCGCGCAGGGGTTTTGTCAAGGTGCTTCAGCAAGTCATAGGATGTCCCTGGCACTGGTTCTTCTAGGTGCTCTTCTTCTTCTTCTTGTGACCGTCCTGGTTGACCGGTCTGGGGGAAAATTCTTTGAAACATGCGCCCGCTTCTAAGCACCGTGGCAAGCTGAGGGGCTATGGTTGGTGTAGCGGAGGTAGACGGAGGGTTAGGTCGGATAATTGGAGGCCTAGGTAGGGGTGTAGTGATGATAGTCCGGGTTGTACGGATGCGGGTAGGTTGTGGTGGCATGGTTGTATGAGGTGGTACGATGATGGGTCCTAATGGTGATGGTATTTATGGAGGCTCGACCGGGCGGATCAAGGTCCTACCCGGTTGGAGTTGTATAGCTGGTGGCATTATGGTTGGTTGTGATAGCGTGCGGATAATTGGTGGTTGGCTTTTTCTGGTGGGGATAGCTCGTGGTGTGGAGTGAACGGTTCGGTTAACGTGGTTTGGAGGGTTAATGTTCATGAAGGAAGCTGGTCCCTCGATTTGCCAATTCTAGCCTCTATCGCGGGGTTCATCGGTGAAGGTTAGAATAGGATTAACCCTCTGGTTTTCTGGTGCTGTCGCGGGTGCGTGCGCGGGTAGCGGGTTCTGAATAATCCCCAGACCGGATTCTTGTTGTTGTTGTCGGACTGGTGCCTGTTGCTGCTGCTGAGGCTGGTTCTTTACTGCCTTGATGTACTCGCCCATTTGACCCCAGTCAATACTTCCCTGCTCGTGGAGGTCATGGATATAATCTTTAAATTGAAAGCAATTCTCCACTGTGTGCCCCGGGTATCTGTGGTACAAACAATATTTGTCTGTGTTGGCATTTTGCTGCCACTCCAGCTTTTCCCTTGGCAATGAGATCTGCCCTGTCGCCATAAGAGCGTTAAAAATATCTGTGAGAGAGTACGGTAATGGCGGGTAGTGGTTTCTTCTAGGCCCCGCTCTTCGTGGCACGTAGGTATCGGGGGGAGGTGCCTGGTTATAGGTTGTTGGTTGGCGAGGTGGTTGAGGTGCAAAGGTTTGTACGGCCAATTGCCGGGGTTGCTGGGGGACTGGTGTCTGCATTGGTTGTTGGGGATATTGGTTTGGTGTTTGGTGGCGGAAAGGTTAGGGTTGAATCTGAGGGCGAGGTGCCAGTTGGGTTTGGCGGGGGTTTCTGTACTGAGGGTTTCTATACTGCTGTTGGTGGTTGTAGGGCGGGTTCCCTATGATATTGACATGTTCATTGGTTACCACGCCTTCGGTCATGGGCCCAGTGGTGGTAGTGGTTGTCTTTTTGGTGATTCGGGGCCTAGGGTCGAAGAGGTTCATGATGGGAGAATCTCGGAGTTGGGTTTGGATGTACCGTGCTCTCTCATAGAGTTCGCTCATTGTGACAGGGTGATGTAATGCCAATACATTTTTCAGAGCCGGAGTGGCGTTGGTGACGATCATCTTGACTTGTTCTGATTCTGACAGTGCATTCATCAGCCTTTCTGCCATTGCCCTCCATCTATCATCATATCTTATAAAATCCTCATCGTTTCTCATCTTTTCGGCCATAAGATCTGTAATTGAATAGGTAGGACTGACTCGATCTTGGTATCTTTGCAAGAACTTTGCTTTGATGGTATCAAAGTTGCTAGCTTCCAAGGGGTCAAGTGAATAGAACCATTCCAACGCGGAGCCCTCTAATGATCTCCTAAATAGGTATGCAAGAGCCTTCGGATCGTTTTGCCACATGACAAACTCATAAAGAAAATCTTTGATGTGAATGAAAGGATTCCCATTTCCATTATATCGGCGATAAATGGGCATTTCAGAAGGAGGAAGATGGAATACGGTGAGAGAGGGAAGGGATATCTCGGGGAGAGCTCGTGTGTCGATCAATCGCTTGAGCTCCCGATATTGTTCATCCATCCTATTGATTTTGTTAAGCACAGTTTGATCAACGGAGGATTCTCGGACAAGAGGAGGGGGGAGGACAGATGCTTGATTTGCCGGCATGGCCATCGGATAGGCTGAAGCGGCTAGGCAAGGAGGGTATATCGGGTAGTGCACTTGAGGACGTGCTTGATTGAAATGTGCGGAAGAATAGATCGGTGACCTAAGCGGTGTGGTGTTGTTTGGGTCCGGGTGGTTCAGGATGGCCACCGGATGGAGTGAGTTTGGAATCAAGGGTCCATTGTGAGAATGGCCCGGTACTGGTGCACCGGGTTGGTCCGTTGCTAACTGGGGGGTAGAAGTGTGGTGGCCACCCTCGGCATGGGTGTGATTGACAGGAGATTTTCCCTTCAGGATGGCCTTAATGGCTTGTAGTTGAGTTGGGTCGGCATGAGCGAATGCCTCCCACAGAGAATCTGGGTGGGGTCGGGGTGAACTGGTTTCAGGGAGCATTTCGGGTTCATTAACGGCACATACGGCATCCGGATGGGGATAGGATTGGTCATACTCCAACTGCAACGGTTCGTATCCTTGGTCCGTCATCCCAATGACTCGCCCTGATCTCAAGTTCATAAATAGAAAGGAAAGGTGACGAAAAACACAAGAATCCCTTTTTTTAGTTTTAAAATTTTCCTCCTTTTTTTTCGGTTTTTTATTTTTGTTTGAACAAACATGTTATCAAGCAAATTAACCTCAAGCAAAGATTTCTTTTGGTTTTTTTTGTTAAGTGTTTTCAAATTTTTGGTTTTGGTTTTCAGTTTTGATTTGCAAATAGGTGATGGCACAGACTTAGAATGATTATCGCAAAGATTTTTTTGTGTTTCAACCTTAAATTAGTGGCTTGTTAAGAGAAACAATGTCCACTCAATTAAATGGGTAGGACCTTATGCTCCCACAACGCCGAGCACTCTAAGGTTGTCACTCTTTACACAACGATAGGTAATAGGTACTCCGGGTTTTGGGATAGAATGGTACAACCAGCCCGATTAGTGAAGAGGGAATCCTTCACGTCTGGGGACTTACGGAGGTCTTGATGGAAGCTACCCGGTCCTTCCGAGAGGGAATCCCCGGAGGAGGAGTTGGCAACCACCAAGAGGGGTGTTTGGGTGTGTAGGGTTTTGGGAGGAGAGAGACTCCCTTCTCGGATGACCTAAAGGAGTCGAAAGAACTCCAATGCAAACTAAACGCAAGTGAGATATCAAGGAGTGAGAAGCAAATAGGAAGAAAATAAAAGCATGCAACGATCAAGAGAATATTGGAAAACAAGTAAGCAAGGCAATGATGTAAAGTCAAACAAGGGTGAAAGCAAGTACTAATTCAACTAAAGATGTTCTAGAGGAGGAACAAGTACCCATTTAAAATTAGATGGTGCTCTTTTTCTCTTTTAAAAGAGGACCCACGGAAAGCAAGTAAACCGGAAGAAACTAAGTGATGCTAAAGTGAAGCAAGTAGACAAGCAAGTGAATAGGAATCCTAGGAGAATGTAAGAACTCAAGCAAGAGCCAAAGCAAGGATGAGCTTGTTGGACATTCTTTTAAAACGTGAAAAGAACTCACTTAGGCAAGAATGGTCCCACCGTGGTCGCCAAAAGGTGTAGGCACCCGGATGAGCCGGCTCGGTTCGCGCGTGTGTCGGTGAGAGAGAGAGAAGAAGAAGAGAAGAAGTGTGGTGTGTGGTGAAAGGCGAAGTGTGCGGTCGCCAGGAGCCGAAGGCTCCAAAGTGTGATTAGGTGTTAAGCAAATGAACTAAAAGGAGTTTGACCGTCGTACCTTGGGGAAGTAAACGGGGGAGAGATTGTTTGGTTCTAACTTCTCCTTTCTCGGCCGGCCGAGAGGGGAGAGCTTTAGAGAGTTCTTTCACCTACGATCGCATTGAAGCTTCACTCCGATCGATTCATCTAAGAATGTCCTACATAAAACATGAAGAAAAAACAAATGAAGATCATTAGCTCTGGCGTGAGTGTAGCATCATGCTTGATAAAGACTCTGAATCATGCAAAAGGGAATAAACTAACCGGATTGGGACGGAATCCCAACCCCTATTTTTGGTAGGTTTTTAAACATATATGAGATGCAAAATGATCAAATGCATGCTAAATAACATGATGAACAATGCTAAGATGAAAAAGGGAGACAAAAGCTCGATCAAACGGGGGATCGGACTCCGAAAATGGCAAAACGAGCTTCTGCCCCTGCTGGTGCCCTATATATAGGGCGCTAGCTGTAGGTGCCCCCCTTATGGGGCGCGTTGACCAAGGTCAAAGCGCCCTGTATACAGGGTACTAAGTTTGGCCCGAACAGATTTTCTTCCCCTCTTCACGACACCGCTCCGGAGTGCTGGGCGGCTTCCGGGACGAAGTAGGGGCTCCTCCTTGTAGACAATATGCAAATGTAGCTAATGAAAGGTGGTTTGGATGCAGGATGCAAGAGGAGAGATGGATAGAAGCTCTCAAAGTTGGAGAAAAAACATGTTTCTGGGTGACAGAAACAGAAGGTTTCTTGGGTTTTTGGTGGACGATTTTGGATCGGTTTGAAAGGCTATGGGAGGTGAGAATGGCTTGAAAACGTATTCTTGGATGGGCTCTAAGATGGTACGGACTTGGAACTTCTCCCAAGCTCCAAATGGAGGTCTATTTATAGCTCAAAAGAGGGCACTTTGGCCATTTCCGAAAAGCAGTGCCACGCGGCATAGCGCCTTGTATATGGGGCGCCAACATCATGCGGTTTGTCAGATCAACAAGATGAGTCACTGCGGGGGGTCAAATCATCCGGTCGAATCGATTTGATTTGGTGCTAGGCGCCCTGTATATAGGGTGCCTGGTGCCCTATATATAGGGCGCCTGGTGCCCTATATATAGGACGCCAGGTGCCCTGTTTACAGGGCGCCTGGTGCCCTATAAACAGGGTGCCAGGTGCCCTATATACAGGGCGCTAGGTGCTCTATATACAGGGCGCCAGGTGCCCTATATACAGGGCGCCAGGTGCCCTATATACAGGGTGTTCGGCCCGGCTGATTGCTCTATCGATCCCCTTCGGAATGTGCCCAAAAACTTGATCTGTCCGGAAAACACGATTTTCTTTAAATATTCTCCATGAAAACTAGAATTTAAACTCTCTAACTAGGCCAAAATTGCGTGTCTACAACCTTAAGCGCTTATATCATATTAGGTGTTACAAGTATATTCTCTCACCCCACATCAAATTTGTCTGGGGTATCTCTATTAAAGACGGTGATAAATGCCTCCTTAATAGTGAATGGTTATTGAGATATCCCAACATCTGATTTTTGTAACTATTGGACATTCATCAATTGCCACCTATTATCCTAAAATTAGAAATTGTATTAAGATTTGTTTGTAATGAATGATGATATCAATATAAATAAATTAGATATTTACCATCATTTGACAACTTGTTTCATCACTCCAGACAAAAGATCCATCTATCCCTTGATACATTTGGGTCATTAGGAATTGGTCATGTTCGTTGTTTGATTATCTACATAAAGCTCTTGTATTGGTTGAACATCTGATGCTGGAGAGAATCAATCATCATATTTTATCTCTCTAACTTGATGAATTACTTCTCCACTTTATCAACTCACAAACTAGTGGATTCATGGATGTACTGATACCTCTACTACTTATATTAGAACAGGTGTTATGAGTTTGTGCTCTCCCCCCATATCAGATTTGTATCGGGCTAATTCTATCGAAGACAGTGATAAATGCCTCCTCAGTAATGAATGGTTGCTGAGATATCTCAATATCTAATTCTTCTAACTATTGGACATTCATCAATTGATGCATGTTATTCTAAATTTAGAAATCATATTAAGATTTCTTTGTAATGAATGCTGATACTGATACAAATAAAGCATATATTTACCATCATTTGATGACTTATTTTGTTACTCCAGATGATGGATCCATTTGTCTTTTGATATGTTTGGGTCATCTAGAAGACCTCTGGATAGGTAGGATGACATCTTTCCTTTTATGCCCATTTAAAATAATTAAGAGTATTAAAATATATTAAACTCTACTCAAGAACAAATAAAAAATAATATTTACAAAAATTATCTCTAATTGATGAATATTTGTTTTTATTTTGCTATAAGATATTAATAGACCAACTCTACTAGCTTTATTTTTTTCACAAATAGCCTACAAAAAATTTATAAGAATTTAATAATTGATAAATAGTCATGATCAAATGAGTAAGAAATTAAATTAACAAGAGTTTTCACCTTGATCTCATCTTTATCCCATATGTTGTATATATTACATCACTAGTTCAAATCATATTGTGGAGACACAATTTCATGAGCCTCCTTTAGTGATCGCCTTATAAAATACTAGATACCTAAAATTTATTAGTTTTAACATACAAAAATGTTAATAAAAAACTAAATATGTATTATTATTTTATTTCTATCACAAATAGCCTACAAAAAATTTATAAGAATTTAATAATTTATAAATAGTCATAATAAAATGAATAAGAAATTAAATTAACAATAGTTCTTACCTTGTTCTCATATCTGTCCCATATGTCATACATATGACATCACTAGTCCATATCATATTATGAAGGCACAATTTCATGAGCCTCCTCTAGTGATATCCTTATAAAATACTAGATATCTAAACTTTATTCGTTTTGACATACAAAAATGATAAAAACTAAATATGTATTATTACTTTTTTCTTTAGATGGTGTAGACATGCAAATTTGGCATATTTTGAGAAGCAACAAAACTCATGTTTTAACAAATAATATTTGATTTTTGTGCTTATCAATAAGCAACCCTATGTTGAAATAGCCTTAAGGCTATTGCCCCCAAAAACTAGGCAACAAAATAGGGTGCCCAATAGTTGTCTTGACTCGAACAATGAATTTAACCCTTGGACTATGAGGGTTAGAGGTGTGTGTCCTAACATTAATTGTGCCACTTCGGTCGAAGTGTCCCATATGAGGACGCTTGGTCCAAACACCCCTTATTTGGCTCAACAGAATAGCTTTCTTATGCGGTGCAATAAATGAAGGTGGTAGGCACCCTGTATATAGGGGCCTAGTGCCCTATATATAGGGCACCTTTAACATCTTCTTAATGAGACACTTTGCCCAGTCGATTGCTTTTTTAGTTTTTTTTTAATTAACCCCATATTTTGATTATAAAAGAAGACACTTTTAACTCTCTCTAAGGTGGGAATATCTACTCACTTACACCACAACACATTTTGAAGCCCTTCACACTCTCACGCACCCTCAAAAACCTTCCAAAAGTCACTCCCATTCACCTCAAGAGATAATTTTTCTTTGCATCACTTTTCCCAACCAATTTGACCATCAACCTTCAATCACTACCACCCCAATGACCCCAAAGATGCCAAGACAATCTAAAGGAGTCCTTCAATCTTCTCCAAGCTCTCAAAAGTACCTGAAGTCAAGCAAGGAGGAGACCGGAGTCGGTGTCAACTTTTAAAGCCCTAGCACCCTATCAACAAGGTGCCAAGTGCCCCCTATATAGGGTGTCAGGGAGCAAGAATCATCGTCTCCTTCCCTTTCATTCTCATTTTATCTTATTTCCATGCAGACATGCATGCAATATCATTTTATGTTAACCAAGGCATCTAGATAGTATTTCCTTTTAATAAAAGAGGTTGGGAACTAGTCCTAATCTGGTTAGTTAATCTCTTTTTGTCATTTTCATGTTTTTTACCATTTAGATAGTATGCTTCATCCATGGTCCTAATGTTGTCTTCACTTGTTCCTTTGTTTTAATTGAACATCTTAGGGATAATTGGTAGGTGGGACTCTGCACACCTCAATCGGTTTGGGAACACAAAAGCTACTTGAAGTTGCTTCTTTTCGGTTGGCTGAAGAAAAAGAAGTTGTAACCTGTACAACCTCCTGATATAAGGAATTTTGGTCAAATGCTTTCATTCTTATTATCATTTTAAAGCTCTTAGTTTCTAGTGACCACAATCATCACACACATTTTATTTCCACACCATTTCTTTTCATGATTTCTTGGTGTTTCATTCTCTTGCTCTTTCCCCCCTTCCTCCTTCTACATGACCGGAATTAGTTCTTTGATATCCAAGCAATACCAAGAGCCAAATGTTCGGGTCCAGGTGTGTGTGGAACAAAGAGGAGTGAAAAAGAAGAGCACTTCTAATCAAGCATCGAGATATCTCCCACCTTGAAAATCTCATGCTCATAGATGGTTTCTTTGTTTCATTTCCCACATGTCTTAAAATATATACAACTATCGATGAAAATTGTTCAAATGTAAAATGTTGTTGCACAATTATAATAAATTAATAGTCATTAACAATACACTATTAACCATAATATATAAATTAAAATTATAAATATAATCAATATATTTATCTCAAGATCTTAAAAAATGGCATCTTCCTTCTCTTACGAAAGAGGAATGCAATTTTATTGTCATAAATTACAATGTACTATATTGCAAACTCTAAAGTAGAAGGTAAATTCTTAGCCATGCGGGCTTACACATGACCTCTACCAATTCAACATTTAAGGCCTCTATATACGCTAATGTCCTCACATTATACATCTTAGTTGGACCTTTTCCATTTCTATCAGATGTGACTACTTAAATATGAAATTTTGCAAATTTGAAAGTGAAAGATCTATAATGAAGCTAAAAAATTTAATAAAATATATACCTTAGGTGATAGAAGATGCACTGCCTACAGATGCAAGTGTCGCCGGAGTATGGCGGGAAACCAATGCTCGAGATGGTCCAGGCTCAACAGATGTCCCCGGTGTATGTTGATAATCACCTAGTAGATATGTACTAGGAGGTGGATCTCTATGAGAATGAGATCCACCTAACTTAGCAATGGATCCACTTGAGGGACCCTGCGATCCACCACCTACCTGAGATAGTGTACCGACTTGAGATGTCCATCGTTTCTTGCTAAAATCCTTCATCTATTACATAATAAAATATAGTAATTATTAATAATTACAAATCATTTATGTTTGGCCAAAAAAGAGTAAGAAACCAACCAAAACCAATTTATCGGTTTCAATTGACTTAATCGGACACAATTTGGGTTCTTTTTCATTTTTTTATTTTTCATTTTATAGATGTTTACCCTAATGCCTAACCTGCCATAGTTTAGGTTCTAACTTTCTTTTTTGCTTTATGGTTGTCTAGGCCAATCCAAACTAAAAAATGGGGTTGGATTGGCCCAACCAACCAAGGTTTGTGTTTTTACTCTTTTTATGGGTTTTATGGCTATCTAGGCAAATCTAAACTAGAAACAAGTTTAAATTGGCCTAACTAGTCACGGTTTGGATTCTATACCCCTTTTTGGGTTTTATGGCAGTTTAAGCCAATCCAAACTTCTAGGCCAATCGAATGCTTAGATTGGCCTAGACTGTCATAAAACCCAAAAAAAGAGTTTAAACCCAAATCATTACCATCTATGCCAATCCAAATTAAAAAATGGTTTGAATTGACCAAGGTGGGCACTGTTTGGGTTTAAACTGTTTTTTTTTTCATGGTGGTCTAGGCCAATCTAGACAAAAGTCCCAAATACTTGATGTTATGAAGAATACTCAAGTGCTAGATGGGTATTCATTAAATTTGAGTAGGTGTGTAGATATAAGAAGTAGAACTATTAATGAGTTAAAAAGTCATGATTGTCATGCCATGATGTAGGTGAATACCTTTGGCATTTCAAGAGATCATATCAAAAGATGTACTTAGTCCTATTGTAGACTTCTGCCAATATTTTATGACTATCTGTAATAAGGTTTTGGACAGTAACATTTTAAAAATTGAAAGTCTAAGATTGCAATAACATTATGTAAATTGGAACAAATGTTTACACTCATTTTTTGATGTTATGATTCACTTACTTTTGCATTTGGCTTACGAGGCCCGAATGTTAAGACCGATTCAATATCGATGGATGTATCCAATTGAAAGATATTTAAAAAGACCCAAATATTATATGGTCAACAAGGCAAGAGTTGAAGGTTCGATTGCCTAGAGTTACTTGATTGAAGAGTGTACACAATTTATTTCTATGTTTATGCAGGAGGGATGCGAGTGAATATAGTAGAGATTGGATATGGGATAGTGGTCTATATGAATATGATTATGACGAGAGTTCAATATTCAAACCAGTTGGCTATCCATTGAGATGTAGGGGTGTGCCTAGAATCTTGATGACAAGAGAACAAGATTTAATCCATGTCTTGAATCAAATTCATGATGTAGATTATTTTCATGAAGAGTATAGTGATGTTCTTAATAATGAATCAAATATATAATGAAACCTTTTGGTTTGGTTCATATCACATGTTTAGGACTTAAGGAATATAGGCTCTTCTAAGTATACCAAGGAGCTTGAGATTTTGTGGCTCAGTCTGTCTAGATTTGCATCTGGGTATGTATATAATGGATTTATATTTCAATCAATGGATTTATATTTCTCCAAATCAACTTAAATATGTGGTGTCATTATGAACATCAAACTTCAGTCTAGTTGTGATAGATATTATAAACGGATATTAGATATACTTGAAGTCCCGTTTGATAGTAGTAATTGTTTAATAATCTTTAAATGTGAATGGTGGGACATGTATGCTAAGGATCGAGGTTTAAAATTACTGAGTGCTATTTTATATCATTAAATATAAGAGAAGATTAGAAGCCGATGAACCATTTGCACTTTTAAGTTAAGTTGAATAAGTTTTGTATGTACATGGTAACTCAAATAAGGAATGGAAGTTATTAATAAAATCTCTAACCCGTAACTATTATAACATATCAAAAAATGAGAGTGATGATGAAGTAGATACATGTCAAGAACAATTTATTAATTTACCTATAACATATGATATAACCAACGAAGACGTACAACTTCAACAAATTCAATCAATACAAATAGCTATTTAAATTTTATATTTGTGTTGGTCGAGTTCTTAAACTTGGATTTGGTATGGTTCTACATTCAATTTTTAATATGTTATGGTACTTATGAGGTGTAAATCAAGTTTCTACATTCATTTGATTTCCTATGGCCATGGAAGCCCTTGATACTCAATTTTGGGCTTCTACGGCCATTTAACCCAATCCGTTTGAAGCAATCCAAACAAATTTTTAGTTTGGATTTCCCCCGAACAGCTTATTCTATTGCTTCATTTTTTTGCCATTTTATGACTATTTGGGGCAGTCCAAGGTGATTTCCAATCTGGATTGCCCCCAATTAGACATTACATGACTTCAATTTGTTTTTTGCCATTCTATGGCCTTTTGGGGGCAAGCCAAACCAAATTCTAATTTGGATTGCTCCAAACGGCCATTCTATGACTTCATTTTATTTTATCTCATTCCATGACCGTTTGACGCAATCCAAACCTACTTTTGGTAGGACTAGTTGAGTGAACTCTGGACAAACAAGTGGTAACATGTGCGGTAAGAAAATATAAGTTGTATTATAATATTGATTTATTTTACAAAATAACATATTAATGATGATAAACTTGGTATTTATAAGATTCAAAATGCCTTTTAAATTTTAAATATTAATTAATCTAAAGATATTTTATAATTGACCAAATAGTTTAAAAGTTTCTTAGGAAAATGATTTTTGGACGCACCAAACAATATACTTGTATTTTGTTTTCTTTCAAAATTTATTTTCATGTAAAAAATTTTAATAGATTTGTTTGTTTGCAACCAAATGGGCCCTTTGTGTAGAAGGGTGATATCTAATGGTCTATCGGTGAATTAATTTTGATATTTGTAATATGATATGCGATAGAAGTGTCCACCATTATTGATTTTGATATTGATATTGATATTTAATCTTTTAAAATATGAATATAAAAATTTACATTATGACATTTTTATACTCTAACTAAGCAAAAAAATTTAAAGAATATATGACACTATATGCAGCGCAAAGAAAGAAAAAAATTATTAAAAAGGCATGGTGAAATAGAGCAATTACGAAGCACTTGGTGAAATTGGAAGAGAAAGTAAAAGAGTTTGAAATATATTTATTAAGTTGTTTGACCTAACGGTGCTAACCGTACATAAGGGCTAAAGTTAATAAAAAACAGATTAGTTTGAGATTATAATTTAACTAAGTAGGTTAATGGGACAAAAAATAAATGTAGAATGGAAAGTATAGGCGGGAGTTGTTATCACAAAAATATGTCTTTACAACAAAACACGTTAAAAATGATGAATGCCAACCGTTACAAACATATCTTTGTAAAAATAATTGTTTCTTAACAGAAAAGAGATTCTCACTCTTTTTGTTATCGTATCAAAAATGTTTTAACTATCTTAATGTAATTTTAGTACAAAAGATATTGTGCATCCTAGCATTCCGTTACAACATGTATATACAATTCCTTTATTTCCCTCGAATCAACAAATATAAAATGGATGGTTTAGATCAAGCCAAATATGATCGTCTCTGATTAATTGATTTTGAGCATCACAGATTGATGATACTTCATACATTCTACTTATCTAATTCTTTTTCAAGCAAAATCCAGTAAAGGAGTTTATATCTAAATAATGTCAGATTCCTAAACCAAATTTCTTCCCTCTCCTCCTTGATTTTATAGTTTAACAAAATCAGTTAACAATAAGTTGTGTAGCTACAGAAACTAATTAGAAATAAGATTTACAGAGCTCCATTACACTACCAGTGTATAAAAGAAATGATTATCACCAGAAATAATATTTAAAACAATAAATTATAAATAATGTTAAACTGCATGACTAAATAAATAAATTAAAATATTAATTATAAACAATAGAATAAAACCTATTGAATGGTAAGCAATTAATATAATTTCACTATGGGTAGATAAAAGAAATTTTAATGTTCTCATTATCTCTGTGATAGGTGTAGATAAGAGAATCAAAGGCTCCTTTTCTTGCTAAGGAAATGGAGAAAGAGGGATATATCCATTAGTGTTTGTTAAGATGACAATATAATTTTAATTTTAATTTTATTATACCTTATAGGACTGTTGATTTAACTTGAATAAATCACGAAAGATCCATATTTTAGACTAGAGTTGCATTTAAACTATAGTTTTATAAGAATAAAGAATGTCTCCCATTTCTCGACAGAAACTCCTCCTGTTCCCTACACTATAAAAATTTAAAATATAAAAGTACAAGTTATAAGTCTAAAGTATTAAAAATTTAAATTTAGTTTCTTAAAATTTAAAATCGATTGTCTATGGTTCTGGTTGGTCCAACGCGCCATGCAGTGAGGTGATCCACAGATCGTGGCACAGGTTTGCTCGCTTGGTAAGTAGGCCGTTCAGATCCAATCCATGAACCGTAGTATCAAGATGTCTCATTTTCATTTTCATTTTATTTTTATTTTTAATAAACCCGTACAAGCTTATATCTTTTTATTTTTATTTTTAATAAACCCGTACAAGCTTATAAAAAAAGGCATATTGGGCCAGTTACTCCGATGTAAAGAATTGATTTTTTTTATTTGATCCAAGTGATGGTTCAAGGTATTTGGTTGCCTTATGATTACATTTTTTCTGTAAATCATGTGTTATAAGAAAGATGTCATAAAAATGCTTTGAAAAATATCATAATATCATATCTTAAAGAAAATTCTTTGGTGGGGACACCGGTTCAACACGACATTCTTGGTCGGTTTGGATTGGTCCACATTGAGATCGGACAATCAACACCATCTATCTCAGATCGAACACCGTCTCACTTTTTATTTCTTCTAAAGAATGGTGGTCCACTCACCTCTTCTTACTTGGTAGAGTGTTGCTTCGTTAATTATGAAGGTTAGTAATTGTTAGTTGGTAGGTAATTGTTTAAATTTCATTCACTACAAGATTTAGAGTAAGTAGTTAGTAGGTAGTTGTTTCAAGGTTAATAATTACTTTAAGTTGGTAGGTAGTAGTTGAATTAAGAAGTGTAGATTTTTATGGTTAATAATTACTTCAAGTTAATATGTAGTTGTTGGTAAGTGGGAATGGATTTGGAGGCAATCAGATATTGAAAGAAACTTTGAGAGTTATAAAACCTCCCATGTATCTTCATTGCATCATGTTGAAGAAATCTAAACTTGAAGTAATAATGTGTTCTTTTTACTTTCTATCACCCGTGTGAAGGATACCCAATCGCTCAATATCGGGAGCTCATGAAAAGCATTATCTACATTAAACACCTTGATCGGTAGACATCATCACCTATCAAATATTCCTAAGTAAGGTGACTTCATCTCTCCTCTTTCTCTAGCCCCTTCATCTTTTTTCTCGCTTCCACTTTCTCCTTATTCAGGTCTTCTAACACTAAAAGCTAATCCACCACTTGCAATCTCCATCGTCGACTAGGTAATTTCTAATTTTTCCATTTGTTATTAACTTTGTTCCTTTCATATGGAATCATGAATGCTCAAGCCGAACTTGAGTTTGACTCTATTTGTCCTACTCTTCTTCTATCTTAATCTTATTTAGGTATAACCCCCATTGTAGTTTCCTAATTATGTTAGTCCTTTATCTTCAAATCGAGTCCATGTCCCTTATCATGTGAACCAGATCGTGCATGAGAGTCGATTTAGAAAGTCAAATTGGCCCTCCCGCATCACTCTTCATTGTCATCAAATTTTCTTCGCATTTCTCCACTTTATAATTAAAGTGCATACTACTCTTCACAAACATGCTATTTAATAAATTATTTCATTCAAAACTTGTCTAAAGCTTACATCTAATCCAACACTGCACTAGTTGGGATATGACCATCTTCCCAGTTCCCACTAACGACAATAATAGACATCAAGGGCAACATCAATTATACTATTTTGCTTCTAATGTACAAAAGCATTACTTTCCTCGTCAATTGTTAGAATTTAGTCTATTGAGCCCTGACTTCTCTTTGATATAGTGCTATGCTTTGCCTTTTTAATCTGGATCAAAAAGAAGAGAAATCATTTAATGCGATTTGATCTAATATGTATCTTTTCTTCTGTTGCTCTTGTATAAGAAAAGGAACTCACTTTTCCACGTACGATTTTGATCTATTGGGCTTTTATATATTTGACTTAGAAAGGTAGCTAGCTTACCTTTCTCAAGAAATAAGACGATAAAATTTGTCAATTATAGAGAAAAATGGGTCAGGAAGACTTATATCTTTGTAGTAAGTCTATAGTTTATTGTTCCTCATCTTCCTCAACCATAAAGATCCGGTATTGTAATATTCAGGGTTTTTATAGTATCATTTAGACTATTTTCGTAGTGTTTTTAATTATTTTCGTAGGGTGCTTACATTATTTTTTAAGACATTTATATAGATAGGTAAATATTTTTATTTATTTATATTATGTCTTATTAGTTTAGTGGATCGTTTATAGTTGATATTAATTATTTATTTAGTCTCTTTTAATTTTCTCTCTCCCACCAATTTAATCTCTCTCCTTCCGTTTTCTTCCATCTCCCTGCAATAACCATCTTCCTAAACTATCGCCTCCTTCTGTTCATTTTCCCTCGCCGTTTTCTTCCTCTTGCCGCGTCCTCTCTCTCTCTCTCTCCTCGCCATCGTCGCCCGCTGTCTCGCCCTCGACCTCCCTCTCTCTCTCTCTCTCTCCCCTCTCCATCGCCCGCATGCGCACTCGACACCATCGCGTCTCGCATCCTCGCATCGCCGTCTCTCTCTACATCTCAGCCGCCGCTCTCCCCCCCTCTTGGATGCCGCCGCCTTCAGCTGCAGCCCTTGCGGCGTGTCTGCCCCGTGGACGTGTGTGACGCCGCCGCCTGCGCGCGCTGCCTCCCCCCCCATCACCTATCAGCCCGTCGCCCAGCCACTTGCGCAACCGCGCGTTGTTGCCGCCTGTGCAACCGCGCGTCGTCGCCGCCAATTAGCCTGCTCGCCAGCGTGATGCCGCCGGTCACCATTGACGTCAGCCACAGCCGCGGCTCGCCAGCCGCCATGCGCCTCCATCCCTCCACCGTGCGTTCCGGCCCTATCCAAACACGGTAACTCTCTTTCTCTCTTCCCTATCTATGCTCTTCTCTCCATTATTTTCCATATATGTTTCTCTTATTGTTTTTATCTCTTTCCCCCATCCGATGGCATACCCCTCCGATTTTATGTTCCTTTTTCCAACAACTTTGATGGTGGGAGATAGCCTGTTTGGGTTGGTTTTATTTGTGCACCGCGTCGTTAATATTTGGTATTGTTTTCGGCCGCTGCCGACGTCAGCGTGCGTCCGTGCGCTGCCAGCCGCAGTGCTCACGGCCGGTGGCCGCGTGAAGCCGCCCGTGCACACACCACTTCGCCCCTACCGCAGCCGTGGCATCGCCAGCCGCCTCCGCCATGCGCCAGCCCTCTTCACCCCGTACGCTGCCCTCCGCCGTGCCGTTTTGTGCCCCGCCCCCCTATCGCGTGAGTATTCCTCTCTCTCCTATTCTCATGATATTATTCTTCTTATTTTCTTCTCTCTTTTCTCCCCCTTGACCGATGACATACCCTTATTCTATATGTCCTTTTCCAGCAACTTTAGTAGAGGGAGATATCTTATTTGAGTTGCTCAGATTGTGCACTGCGTCGCCACGTTCTGTATCGTATTTGGTCGCTGGTTTCCAACTCTTCTAGCGTCGTTCCGGTAGGCATCCTTGACGTGTCTATCAATTATCATTAAATTCCTATTTAATCCTCCATGACTTGTAGTGATTATTATTGAGTTAATTAGCCGGTTTAGCGTTGTATGTCACGGTTAACTAGCATGGTTAGTCGACTTGTTCTTTGTTGTGCATAATAGGACTCTTGTTAGGGAGTTTAGTATATCATCTTCATCATGTTAATTTAGTAGATTGTTAACTGATTTTAGTTCTTTTAGTTAGTATGTTTGTAGCTACCCCTTTTGTTATACAGTTTGAGTTAACTTGTTATAAAGGTGTGGTGATAGGTTAATAAGATTAGATAATATTTATCTAGTTTATTACATCTATTTTGGCTATGTTATTGTCATTAATTTAGGTGATAGGGTCTAATCGGGTCTGTTCCTATCATGTTAGTCTTTATTTATTCTTGTCATTTTATAGTTATAGATTATGCATAGGTTGTTTAAGTGTGGTTGATCATGCTATTTGCATTGGTGGTATGTTTATTCATTGCATGGTATAGTTTATATCATTTAATCTTGCATAAGTGTATCATGGCATGACATGATTGAGGTGGATGCATGATGTATTGAAATTATAATGAAAACAGCTACACTAGACTAGTTAGTCATAGCCCGAGGGCAGCGGAGGTTAGAACAGTCCGGTGCATCCTTCGATCTTGGATACCGCGGTGTGTCCCTGTGACATCATTGTTTTGATGCACTATGGGATTTCGTTTAGCTATATCGTACTGCTATATATGATAGATATGGTGGTAGCTGGTTGAGGTGGCAAGATGACATATTCCTTGCTAATAAGAAAAATGTGTGGTTCTTATTAGAGGATAGGTGCATCTGTGTGAATGTGGTCCTTCATTAGAGGATATGTGCACTTTTTGCATGGTATGGTATAGGTGGTCTAGAGATATATTTCATTTTGTCAATTGTCATGTTGGGTTGCTTGGTGTATGCATGGTTTGTCCCATTTATAGCATATCATCTTATAGAGCATATAGTAGGTGATTATGCATGTGTTTACCTCATCATTTTAGGTCGTTTTAATGTGTTTATAGGTGCTGTTGGTGTGTCTATAGGTGTTGGTTGGTAGTTTAAAACACAGATTAAGTCAAATGTTTGATATATTGACTATTCTATATTTGTATATAATTGGTTGTAGGTCTGGGTACCTATTTATTTAACATCTAGGGCCTTTTGACTATCTGATTTGACAGATGATGAGGTGTCTACTGAGTCGTCGTACTCATTCCAATCCTCTTATAAATTTTTAAGTAATCAGGTTTAACGTAACAGAAGCATGATGGATTGATTCTCTAGAAAGCAAATTGAATGATTCTTATAATTTAGGTGGTAATTAGATTTGTTTAGATTATAACATAGCAATGTTTTTAATTTGAATTTGTGGATCTATAAACTGGGACCTAGTTGTCTTCTTTTTCCCAAATCGATATTTTTTTACGGGGTTAATTTTCCCCGATCGCGTCGTCGGATTATCCCACTGTGCTTGTTAAAATCCGGGACGTGACAGGTATGATCTTCCACTAGATTAGTTCCCCACAGGAAGACTTATATCTTTAGCTTTGTTCCATTACAACTTTCTGGTTTAAATTCACTTATTTAAAAATAAATATTACTTTTTAGAATCTAAAGAACTTGTGTTTGGACTTAAACTCTGTGAAAGATATCAGATCCTCCATTCTAGTTTGTTTCTATCTATGACGCTAATAAAATGTCGTCGAGGAGTAAATGGTGATATTACTCCAGATTGTGTCTCTACCCATGATGCTAACAGAGTGCATTGTATTGGCCGAGATCGTGTAGGTTTGCTTCGTGAGAGCTGGCCGGGACAATATTGGTGGACACACACGTACATTGACGTGGGCATGCAATGGTGCTCTGGACGGTATCTGCCATGCAGCAAGTAGCTCGGCGGCACAATTTGTGTTGTCGGGACCAAGGAAGGTGGGGTCGGGAGTCGGGACCGGGTCGGTTTGACCCCAAACCGACCCGGGTCAGCCGGGGTCGCGACCCGGGTCGGGACGGGGTCGGCCCGGGTCGCGAAAAATAATAATAAAAAAATAAAAATGGGGTCGGGGTCTTGGGGTCGCGACCGGGTCGGTCGGCCCCAAAACCGACCGGGTCGGGTCCGGGTCGCGACCCGGGTCGCGACCCGGCGAACCATGGTCGGGACTACACGACGAAATGCCAAATAAGGTGTAAATAAATCTTGATAAAATATGGATCCGTTCTAGATTCATACCTATTTTGGGAAGAATATCCAATCAATTGATATCTGCTAGAGCGATATTCGGTTATCTGAATATTAATCAGAGGACACATGGACTCGGAATCAATCTTTTCATGATGCATACATGATATAATTACTTATTTAAAAATATGATTAAATACTATCTATCATATATCATTGTACTTGGTTAGCATTAATGAATATATGATAAGATATGTTTTAAAATGTATTTTTGTGTATTTAAATAATATAAAATATATTGATCAAATAAATTTAATTAAAATAAATCTATATCCACTCCAATTATGGAGAATGTCCGACTTATAATATCCGGTTAGTATTTGTATATGTATCCCGACTTGGACCGGATACAGATCATTCATGTAGCTGAAATAATTAGCTTAAAGAAAAACTCTTCTTGTGGATAAATATGCCTTTTTTATTATTCCATTGTCTTCATATTTTCTTCATGCATCCACTTTATAATTAAATTGCATACTACCCATCACAAACATAGTATTTAATAAATTGTAACTTTTCAAAGTTGTATAAAGCTTGCATCTCATCTGAACATTTCACTAGTTGGGATACGACCATCTTCCCATTTCCCACTAAGGACAATGATACACATCAAGGGTAACATCATTATACTATTTTCCTTCTAATCTACAAAAAATATTTTTCTTGTCAATTGTTAGAATTTAGTCTCCAGACTTCTCTTTGACAGAGGCTTTGTTGTGCCTTTTTAATCTCGATTAAAAAGAAGAGGGATCATTTAATGTAATTTGATCAAGTATATATTTTCCTTTTGTTGCACTTGTATCAAAAGAGGACCTTACTTTTTCATGTACGATTTTGAGCTATTATATCTTTATTGACTTACAAAGGTAGCCAATTTACCTTCTCCATAGAATGAGGTGAGAAAATTTGTCAACTATAGAGATAGCAATGGGTCATGCAGGCCCATGTCTTTGTAGACCATGTCACCAATTCACTAATATATCCAACCCAAATACTTCAACTTGTGAATTTTAAGTGGTCTGTTGTTCTCGCAAAAACAAGCCAAACAAGCCGAAATGGGCTAATATCGGGTCTAAAATTGACCGACAAATTTTACCTCTATAGTTAACACTTTCATTTTTATCTCTCTCAGTTGTTTGACTTATCAAATCATTCAATATTTCACCTCAAATGCAAAAGTCATCATTTTTCATCATTTCTTCTTTAAACTAAAAAATGTCACTCCTGCTTAGTGAAGATGCATTTTAATTTGAGTTTTGAATCTTAGAATGCTATACGCAATGATTACATTTGTTAAATTTAATGAAAAATAAGCTTCAAAAGTAGACATAAAATGGGCTTATTGGAGTCCGACAGTCTCATAATCAATGTCAAAATTTATGAGTTGGATTTATAGTGTAATGCAAGACTGGTGGTCCTAAATTTTATGGATGACTATTTGACGTTACCATCTTCCGTCTGATCCAACTAGCCTGCCCATTGACATCCTTAGTTAACAAACCATACGGGTTCAGACCTATTGATCATTTCATGTCTTATCTAGTCTGATATTAGTCAATACCTCTTTCGTGGCATATAAAATTAGAGCATGCGTTGGTCCCTTTAAACATAGTAAATTGTGTACTGCTCTCTATTTCATAATCATTTCCCAATGGTCGTAAACTTTGTGTTGCAAATATCTCCCAAACTAACACTACAAGAAAATTGGTTATTGATGATGACTTAAGATGGTCACCAACAAGGCAAAAGTCATCACCACTAGGTTTTTGCGATGAATTGATAGTCATTTTATCGACCATTACAAACAAACTAGTCACGAATGGTATTTGCAACAGCAAAACAATAGTCGTTGCCACTAGACATATAAATGACAGCTTAGAACCCATCGCCATTAACATACCAGTAGTGGTCTTAATTCGTGGTTGGTACGTTATTGCCAACAGCTAAATGAGTTGTCATCAATAGCATATCATCAATGACCATCATCTATCTCTAGTAAGTTTATGACGACGGCTAGTCATTGCTACTTGATAAAGGCAACAACTTAAAATCGTCATTTAAACATGGAAAAAGGATATGAGGGCATCCGTGGGTGCTTTCCTCTTACTTTGGTGGGCAACGGCTAGAGTCATCTCTACTTGATACTGGTGATGGCTTAAAGTCTTCACTAAAACTTGATAAAAAGAGATGTAAGGGCATCCATGGGTGCTTTCCTCTTACTTTGGTGGGCAACGGCTAGAGTCGTTGCTACTTGATATCGGCAACAACATCAAGTCATCACTAAAACATGGGAAAAAGACCTAAGGACGTCTGCGGATGTTTTCCTCTTACATTGGTGATGACTCTAAGCCAATTGTTGTCAGTGTTAAGCATCAAGTGCTCTAGCCATCACCAATTAATATGGGTGATGGCCTTACAATGGTCACCAATAATTTTAAAATAAAAATATTTTATTTATGAAAATAAAAATTCGTTAATACAAGTATTTGTATAGCACCTGTAAGTTTACTAATTAAAATGGGTCCATAATAACCCGTAACTTATGATGTTATTCAAATACAATCAACATATACATTCCATTCAATAATTCTATTCCATTCAATGCATTCATTCAAACACATACCATTTCATTTCATTTATAAAAACAAATTGAAATTATAAACAACCACATTTATAAACCTGTTTATACACAAATCAAATGGGTTCACAATGACCCATTCATACAACTTGTAACACTCATACAAACCATTTGAATTGCATACAACCGAGTTTAACTCATACACTCAAGTACAGCCATTCATACAAACCAAATTGATGTACATGCACACATTCAATAGCATGATTAATAAATAAAATTAAATGTTACATGTAATATATAACAAAAAATGTACACCAACTAAGAATGTAAAATATGTTACTCATCCTCTTTGTAAGACACCTCATCCTCATCTCAACCTAATCCTCCATGTCCTCATCATCATATCTATTCTTCTTTCTCTTTCTCGCTAGTGGCATGGATGTCATTGGATCGGCCGATCTCGATAATTTGGGTAACCTAGTTGTCGAGTTAGCTAGCCAAACCTATCCTTGAATGACTTTTGTTGATTCAATAGCTACTTCTTTAAAACAAAAATATGAGATTTATAATACGGAATCATCTCAGGCTGCTTCTCTAGCCTCTCCACATTCTCCGTCAACTCATAAACTGTGAAGCTTGTAGTGCCTCCACTGGTTCCACCATACCAGATGGTATGAGCCTATCCTCATCTTGCATCTTGGCCATGTCTTGGTATGTCTCTACCCATGGCATCAATAAAAGTGTCCTCAAGAGTAAATGATGATGATATCATAACATCTGACTTCTTGATGTTGGGACAATCATCAAATGTGTCATATTATCTTAAAAATGACATACTATCAATATTTTGATTTAACATCAAAAATTAGATAAAAAAATTAAGATTTGGAACAAAATTACCATCAATTGATGACTTTCTTCGTTGTCCTATATAATAGTTCCATCAAGCCCCTCACTAGTTTGTGTCCTTTGAAAGATCTTAACAATGAGACTTACTATAACATTTGATATGATGTCTTGAAGTGCTGGCGAAATAATGACTTGTATCAACACATGACAATCATGACTTTTTAATCCAATAATTATTTTACTTGTTACATCTAAACACCTACTCCAATTTGAGGAAAAGCCATCATATGAAAATAATTTTAGACAAATTTTTAGATCTACTAAATCTTTTCTCATGTTCAGATTATTTTTATCATTTTTTGATAAGTTAAACATATATATTATATTATCACACATATTTTTATTAATGTGCAGGACATTCAAATGAAGAAAAATAATTAAAGATGTCTAATACTGCACTTGTTCAAAATTATACTTATTTTCTTTCAACTTTTATTCTTTGGTAAATTCTTTTTTTAATTTTAAAGATCTTTCTTAACCTCTTTCCAAAATATAATGACTTCCATCCCCTTTTGTTGTCTCTATATCTCATATCATGTTAACATTGTTTTTTTTCCCTTCTCACATAGTAGACCATCAAATAGATGCTTATATTGATTATATCTCTAGGAATGTGCTATTGGTAGGAACCAATGATATCCATGATAACATTGTTTTTTTTACTATGATCAAGTCAAATAGAATGTGTTTCCTTATTACAAATCAAATATACAAATTTCTCTTTAGTAGTCTATCTAGATAAATTTGCATATCCAATAAAGTCATTTATAGTAGATAGCGGTATGGCTCTTATTATAAAATTCTCTTTGTTTAAAGTGTCATATGTCTCCAATCTGATCTCCCATAAATCATTTAACTCTTCCAATAACGGTCGTAAGATACATCATTATTATTTTCGGGACCTCTTGGACTGCATATTAACAATGATATTGTTGTGTATGCGACTTCTATATATATCCATGATGGTAAATTATATACCATGATAACAAGAAGCCACACATTATACTTTGAAGAGATGTTACCAAAAGAGTTAAAGCCATTTGAAGCCTACCAAAGCCAAATTTGTTGTTTCTCTAACAAGAAATTTGGATACACTTTATCTACTCTTATTTAAGTGGGAGAAATGGTAGGATGATGCATTTTAATAGCCAACTGATAAGACCATAGCTGGTTGTGTCATGTCATCCAAGTTGTATTAGTTGAAATAAATAAATGTCGCAACCTATCCTATAATATAAAATAAAATAAAATTTTGTGTGTCACCTTTTTACTACAATTTTTATCACTGTCTTTATATCTAGAAGTGTCACATTGTGAATAAACAATTTTATCTTTATTACATTTCTAAAAATGAATACAATAATTTTTACATGCATCAATTTTATCATAATTAATTATTAAATTTTTGGAAATTTTTCTAAGTTCATACCAATTGTCACGAACGGTTGTATTATTAAGTAATTTTTTTTAAATAAAATTATTATTATGTCCATGTATTTTCTAGTGAAATCATTAATTGACTTTAGTTGATTCAACTTTAAAATAAATTTTAATTTAGATACGACATTACAACATTCATATATATGTGTTTCTATATCTTTTAGTAATTTAATATTTCTTAAACATTTTTTCATTTGGTTCATTCTCGTTATATCGGGTGGTAGATTGATTATCATGTAAGTCTTTGAGCATTTCCATCAATTCATCTTGTACACTTTCATCTTGTGATTAATTTAAATGTGCATTGTCTTTGTTGATAAAATTAAGTTTGATTTCACCATTGCATATCCAAATTCCATAATTTAATCACGTGTCATCACATATTAAGTGTTTTTTTCACAACATCTCTTTTAAAAATGAAGATGTTACAACAATTTTACAAGGGTATTAGATTAAATCATTATGTTGTCTATGTCTATTGTGGATACTACATTCATAAAAAAGCATAGTTAAGAATTCTTCAATCCCTTGAAAATATATAAGATTTGATTTATTAGAAGTATCTATCCAAGATTTGTCTAAGCTATTCATTTAGTTTAGTAAAAAATGGAATATAGTCAGAGTTCATATATATATATAAGTATGATATATGCCAAATACTAAATTAAAATAATAACTATGAAAAGATGAAGTACATAATAAATAATAATAAGTCTAACCAAACCTCTTCCAGATGAAACAAGTCTTTAACAAATATGTAATCCAACACCTCGTTTGGAACTTCTTGTAGAAACAAATATTGTCAGTTAAAAGATAACAAGATTATGTGACAATTATAAAAAAGAATAAAAATAAAGAATAAAAATAAACAAAATATATTTAAAACAAACCAAATGAAGTTATACATTAGCATAAATAGTATATATTAATAAAATATGATTTGAACCAAACCAAACTAAATTAATTTGATTTCATTTGGCTTGAGAGCTAGTTTGGTTTAATTTGAGAGGAAAAATCCTCAAAACTAAAATGAATCAGCTTTGATGTGGCCAATCCAATCCCAATCTAGTTTGGATTGACCTATCTAGATTTTGATCTAGCTAATCTTTTCACATGTAGATCTCTTTAAATCTAAAACAAGGAGAAGCTTATTTTTTATTCTAAGATAACCACAGAGCTCCCAGTTATCTTTCAGTTTACTAACTATTGGCATATATAATATTAGTTTAATTCTAGACAGTACCTTCATATAATTATGACATTTTTCTAATAATTATGTGAACAAATAAGTTAATATATTGACAAACATGATCACATAAATTAATTTTTATTAATTTAAAATTTTATACTAACATAAAATAGTACCTAATTTAAAAAATTAAAGTTACATATAATAAAGAATAAAATTCAAATACCCTTAGAAAGGTCATATAAATTATTGGTTTGGTTTGATTTGATTTGAAAAGGCTTAGAAATCAAATTTAGCCAGTTTACTAGTTTGGTTTCATTTCAAAGTCTTTAGAAATCAAATCAAACAGATTTATTCAGCTTACCTATTTGGTTTGGTTTGAAAAACCTTAGAAATCAAACAAAATTGGTATATTCAGTTTAAGGGTTTGGTTTGATTTGAAAGGTCTTAATAAGAGTTTGGTTTGATTTGGTTTATTGGTTTATTAGACTCACCACTTTGGTTTGGTTTGAAGTTTAAATAGCCTTAAAAATTAAATCAAAATAGTTTTGTTTGAATGGTTTTAGAAATCAAACCAAATTGATTTATTTAGTTGACCGGTTTGGTTTGCTTTTAAAGACCTTAGAAATTACTGGTTTGATTTGGTTTCAAATACCTTGGAAATTCACTACAGGAAACAAGATCATTAGGGACGGCGGACCGCTACCGCCAAAAATACAAAAACCGTCGCCAGAACGTAATGGCGACGGCTTCGAAGTCGTCGCAACCCTATCGCAAATAAGCCCGTCGCCAATCTTAATAGCGATAGCTCATAAGAAGCCATCGCTGTTAACGTTATTAGCGACGACCCGAAGCCATCACAATTGAGTTATTAGAGACGGCTGTAACCGTCCCTCATGAGGTTTTTAGCGACGCCTCAAAGCCATCGCAATTAAACTAAAAACCGGAATAGTTATTAGCGACGGCTAATCCCCGTCGCCAAAACCCAATTTTCGCAATTCCGGAGGCGCAGTTTTCTGGTTTTGCGACGGCGTACAGGCGCCGCCTTAAATAGTTTTTGCAACGGGTAAAGGTAGCCGTCGCTAGTAAATGACATTTGTAGCCTCGGCCCCAGCCGCTTAAACGGTCTTTAGCGACAGCGTAGGAAAGCCGTCGCTAGTAACTTACCGTTATTAAAAGCGACGACGACTCTAAGCCGTCGCGAAAACCCATTTCCAGCCCCAGCACAAGCCGTGGGAGTGCATTTTCTAGTTTTGCGATGGCTTGGAGCTGTCGCCATTACATGTATAGCCGTCGCTTAAACGGGCTTTAGCGACGGCTTAGAGGGGCCGTCGCGAATAACTTACAGTTTTTTAAAAAAAATTTATTTTTTGCACACAATTGTATTCTTGTAGCAAGACCTACATACACAATAAATTGTCGGTTTGCCTGATCGAAGCCATTCACATTCATTCATACATAATAAACACTGACATTCTTTAATAAGAAAAATTCATATTTATAAAACGTATCATTACATAACAACTACCTCAAATACAAATAAATAATAAAATAGAGAGTAAACTCTCTCACTCATCCTCCCCAAAAGAACGCTCATCGTCTTCTGCGTCCTCGTCGTCGTCGTCCTCCTCCTCGTCTCCCCGTGTGCCTCTACGGCCTTGGGGTGGCCTCGAACTAGACGGATCCGCAGGTGGGAGCCTACTGTTTAATTGGGCCAACATTTATTGTGTTAGCCATGTCATTGACTCTTGAAACTGTTGACGTTGGACGTTTAGTTTTTGGAGCGAGTCGATCATCGAGTTTTGTTTCCCGATTTTTGTAGCTTGAGCATCAACTTTGTCCACCAACTCCTGGTAGCCCAGACCCGCAGAGGTACTTGCACCTCCACTGCTTACACCATACCAGGTGTTGCAGGTCTGTCCTCTCCCCCCACATCGGATCCGTCCTGGCCTGTCTCTGTCGAGCACAGTGATGAATGCATCCTCAGGAGAGAATGGATGCTCGGAATTCCGAGCATCCGATTCCTCTGACTGGGGGGCACTCATCAACTGGCACATCTCATCCTACATAATGTAAACATAAAGTCAGTTGTTATATGAAATGAAAATTGTCTAATGTTGATACAAATAAAATATATTTTTACCAACACTTGACGACTTTCCTCGTTGTGCCATACGAGGGATCCATCCTTCGCCTCTCTCGTCTGGGTCATCTCGAAGACCTCTGGACGGGTAGGACGGTGCCCTTCTTTGTTTGTCTGTTAAAAGAAAACATTATGAACACATTAATTTTGATATTGAGATATACAATAGTGAATAAGAAAAAAATTAGAAACTTACAAAGTCTATCTGGAGCTGATGAATGTTGGTTCTACCTCGCCTATAAGGCATGCTCAAATTAGCCCTGTTTGTTTTATTCCTTTGGCTAAGTGCCTGCAAATAAATTCTTAACACATTAGTTTTTAAATAACTCAAGTAAAAAAAATGAGTTATCAAATGTGGATTACTTTTAAATTAAATAGATTATTTACCTTATTGTCATCCCTCTGCCATATCTCACACATGTGACGCCACTGGTCCGGATCGCATTGTGGAGGCACAATGACAAGTGTCTCCTCCAGTGAGCGTCCTGTAAAATACTGTACACCAAAATTGTATTAGTTATAGTACATAATCATTTATTAAAAAATAATTATTAAATTTTTATCTTCTTCTTCAGATGACCTCTTTGTTTTCTTTGCATCTCCCCCATATGCTTTAAAATTTCCACATCTATGCATAGAGATCGGTCAAATGTAAAATGTTGCTACAGGAAGAATATATAGATTAGTAATTTTCAAGTGAAAAAAAATAAATAAGCTGAAGTACTTTTATTTACCTCGATGTCTCTAAATATAGCCTCCTTCTTGTCATCTGGAAGGGTCATGTAATCCTGTTACCATAAATTACAATGTACCCTGTTGCAAACTCCAAGATATGAGGTGAACTCCTGGCCATTCGGGCCTACACTCGATCCTCCAATGACCCGGACGTTCAAGGTCTTCCCAGGCGCTAATGTCCACACATTATACGCCTTTGCAGGACCTCTCCCACGTCTAGCAACTGTAGCTACATGCCAAAATTTTAAACACATTTAAAATTTTATATTTATAAATCTACAAAATATAAAAAATTGATATTTTCCGGAGGCAGAAGAAGATGGACAGTCTGTAGGGGGCGTCGCCGTAGTAGGGCGAGTGTCAACCCCTTGGGATGGTCCACCTGATGGCATCGCATCCTTGGTAGGATGAGATGGGCCCTGAGAACCACCGGCCTAATCGGTGGATCCACCGACTATCCCACTCCTCGATGTACGTCGACTCTTGCTAAATTTCTTCATCTGCAATATAATCTTTAAAATTTAATCGGGTGGGGTGTTATGCATTTTTCCGGACTAACCGGCCAGTTTGCCCAATCCAAGCTGGATTCCGGCTTGGATCGGGCAAACCGGCCTCAGGGTGGGGTGTTATGCCTTTTTCCGGACTATCCGGCCAGTTTGCCTGATCCAAGCCGAATTCCGGCTTCGATCGGGTAAACCGGCCTCGGGGTGGGGTGTTATGCCTTTTTCCGGACTAACTGGCCGGTTTGCCCGATCCAAACCGGATTCTGGCTTGGATCGGGCAAACCAGCCTTGGGGTGGGGTGTTAAGCCTTTTTCCGGACTAACCGGCCAGTTTGCCTGATCCAAGCCGGAGTGGGGTGTTATGCCTTTTTCCGGACTAACCGGCCGGTTTGCCCGATATAAGCCGGATTTCGGCTTTGATCGGGCAAACCGGCCTCGGGGTGGGGTGTTATGCCTTTTTCCGGACTAACCGGCCGGTTTGCCCGATACAAGCCGGATTTCGGCTTTGATCGGGCAAACCGGCCTCGGGGTGGGGTGTTATGCCTTTTTCCGGACCAACCAGCCGGTTTGCCCGATCCAAACCGGATTCCGGCTTCGATCAGGCAAACCGGCCTTGGGGTGGGGTGTTACGCATTTTTCCAAGCTAACCGGCCGGTTTGCCCGATCCAAGCCGGATTCCGGCTTCGATCAGGCAAACCGGCCTTGGGGTGGGGTGTTACGCATTTTTCCAAGCTAACCGGCCGGTTTGCCCGATCCAAGCCAGATTTCGGCTTCGATCGGGCAAACTGGCCTTGGGGTAGGGTGTTATGCCTTTTTCCGGACTAACCGGCCGGTTTGCCCGATCCAAGCCAGATTTCGGCTTCGATCGGGCAAACCGGCCTCGGGGTGGGGTGTTATGCCTTTTTCCGGACTAACCGGCCGGTTTGCCCGATCGAAGCCGGATTCCGGCTTCGATCGGGTAAACCGGCCTTGGGGTGGGGTGTTATGCCTTTTTCCGGATTCCGGCTTGGATTGGGCAAACCGGCCTTGGGGTGGGGTGTTATGCCTTTTTCTGGACTAACCGGCCGGTTTGCCCGATCCAAGCCGGATTCCGGCTTCGATCGGGCAAACCGGCCTTGGGGTGGGTTGTTATGCCTTTTTCCAAACTAACCGGCCGGTTTTCGGACAATCACATTTTCACCTCTATCTGATAGGTTGTTTGTAGTTGTACATCTTCATCGGCTACACCAAATGCGACGGGTACGCTCACACGTTCATCTTGATATGGTTCTACTTCATCATCGCTTCCTTCCGATAAGTTATAGTAGTTACGTGGAAGTGATTTCACTGGTATCACCCATCCCTTACTCATATTGTCTTCCACATAAAAAACATGTTCAACTTGATTTGCAAGTGCAAATGGTTTATATGTCCCTAATTGCCTTTGTGTATTCAATGAAATAAATCCATACTCATTAATCTTAAATCCTCTGTGCTTATTGTACACATCCCACCATTGACATTCAAACAATACTGAACGACTACTCCTATCAAACGATACCTCTACTATATCTAAAATTCGTCCATAATATCCATCACAACCAAATGGAAGTTCTGCAGTTACAATGACCCCACATAGTTGAGTGGCCTTGGTTGAATCCGAATTCATTGTCCGAAATCTAAACCCATTGCAAATATACCCGGATAATGAAGATGCAAAACGGGATGGACCAAGTGATAAAATCTCTAGATCCTTACTGTATCTAGAAGACCCTGTGTTTCTTAATTCTGTAATGTGTGCTCTAAACCAAACCGAAAAACTACACTCATTCCTACCTACGTTAATAAGATCATCATTATATTTTTGACGAAAATCCTTGATATCATGAATTTGATTTAACTCATATGAGTGGATTAAAGCTTGTTCTCTTTCTGTCAACATTCTAGGGACACGGGTGCATCTCAACGGACGTCCAACTGCCTTAAACATTGAACCCTGCCCACGATCATCATCATAGGGACCACCATCGTAGTTCCGATCTCGCTTATCTTCGTTTTCATGTCGCATGTACAAAGAAATAAACTACGTGCACTCCTCTACAAAATAGCCCTGGGCAATGGAACCTTCAACTCTCGCCTTGTTGCCAACATAATCTTTCAATCTCTTTAAATATCTTTCAATCAGATACATCCACCGATATCGAACTGGTCCGGACATTCTAGCTTCGTAAGCCAAATGCACAACAAGGTGAACCATAATATCAAAAAATGACGGTGGAAAGATTTGTTCTAACTTACACATTGTAATTGCAATCTTTGATTCACAATCCCTTAAAATACTAGTATCTAAAACCTTAGCACAAATGACTTTAAAATACTGACATAACTCTACAATGGGCTTGAGTACGTCCTTTGGTACGATCCCTTGAAAAGCAAGAGGAATAATCACTTGCATCATTACATGACAAACATGACTTTTTGATCCACTAATGATCCTACTACTTAGATCTACGCACCTACTCAAATTTGATGAATACCCATCCGGCCCTCGAATGCTCTTTACAAATTCAAGGATGCGAGTTTTTTGTGCGTTACCTAGCTTATAAATAGCATCTGGAAACCTAGATAAACTCTCATGTGGATGTAACTCTGGACGGATTCCTAACTCTACCAAGTCTTTTCTAGAGTTCAGGTTGTCTTTATCCGATCCGGATAGGTTAACATATCTAAAATATTGTCACACACATTCTTCTCGATGTGCATCACGTCTAAATGATGTAGGACAATCAGGGATGCCCAATATGGCAGTCTTTCAAAGGAGATACTTCTTTTCTTCCAGTTCTTATTTTTTGTCAAATTCTTTCTCAAGCTCTCCAAATCTTTCTTAAATGTTTTTCCGAATCTTACATGGTCAGTCTCTTGTTGTTGTCTCCAAATCTCATGTCCGGTTAGTATCTTTGGTGTACCCCTTTCACACCGGTGACCATCAAATAGATGTCTGTAATGATTCTTTCTCCACCGATGTGATATGGATAAGAATCGCCGATGTCCTAAATAACATTGTTTCCGACTATGAACTAGTCGAACCGAATTTGTTTCCTCATTACATATCGGACATGCTAATTTTCCCTTAGTACTCCAACCGGAAAGGTTGGCATAACCCGGAAAATCGTTTATAGTACCCAACAACATAGCTCTCAATAGAAAATTCTCTTTCGCTAAAACATCATATGTCTCCAATCCGATCTCCCACAAATATCTTAACTCTTCCACCAACAGCTGTAAGTATACATCGATATCATTTCTGGGGGCTCTTAGACCCGGTATTAGACATGAAACCATCGTGTTAGCCGCTTTCATACACATCCATGGTGGTAAGTTATAAACCAATGTAACTATAGGCCACACACTATACTTTGAAGACATGTTGCCAAATGGGTTAAAACCATTGGCGGCCAATCCAAGCCGAATGTTGCATTTTTCTGACGCAAAATCCGGATAAAGTTCATCCACTCTTTTCCAAGTGGGGGAATCTGCTGGATGATGCATTTCACCTCTCGATTAGGGGTGGGCACGGTTCGGTTTGGTCCGGTTTGGACCATTTTTTTCCAAACTGAACCAAACCGAATCACCCTCCCAAACAGAACCGAACCAAACCGAATCAATTCGGTTTGGTTCGGTTTAAACCCAAAAAAATAAAAATATTTAAATTAATTAATTTTTACATATATATACTAATTTTTATGTTAAAAATAATGAAAATAAATATTATTTTATTATAAAATTTATAAAAATATCATGTTTATTAATACTATAATAGTTTTTTATATTTTTTTGATTAAATCGGTTTAAACGGTTTGGTTTGGTTTAAATCGGTATGGAGATTTTCCAAACCGAACCAAACCGTAAGAGGGTCCAAACCAAACCAAACCGAACCGAATGGGCTGGTTCGGTTTGGTTTCTCAGTTTGAACCATTTTGTGCCCACCCCTACTCTCGATATATACGAACGTTGCTCACTATGCCATGACATCCACCTAGTAGTGTTTGTTGATATAAACAAACGTTGCAACCTATCTTTTAAAGGGAAGTAGTGTAATATCTTCCATGCCACCTTCTTACTCTTATGTTGTTGATCATCTTTGTATCTGGGAGACTCACAAGGTGGACAACTAATTCTATGTGCATTCTCTTTCCAAAAGAGAACACAATCGTTCTTACATGCATCTATCTTTTCGTAACTAAGTCCTAAGTCCTTAACAATTTTCTTAAGTTCATACCAAGTGTTAGGAACACTTGCATCCTTCGGTAATACATCCTTAAATAAAGACAATATACTACTCATGCATTTTCCAGTCAAACTATTTACTGACTTCAACTGAATCAACTTTAAAATAAATTTTAACTTAGATATTTTTTTGCATCCTTCATATAATGGTGTTTCTGCATCTCTTAATAGCAAGAAATGCTTGTGTGTTTCTATACTTGGTTCACCTTCATGATGTATAGATGCTCGTTGAATATTTTGAATGTCTTCAAGCATTTCTATTACATCGTCATTTAAATTCTCATGTTGTGCTTCATCTAATCGAACTTCATTAACGATACTTAAACTAGGTTCAATTTCTCCGTGACTTATCCACGTTCGATAATTGGACCATATGCCATCACATATTAGATGTTCTTTAACTACATCTCTTTTTAAAGTAAATGTGTTACAACACTGTCTACAAGGACATTGAATCAAAGTTTTGTCTAATCCATGTCTAAATCGAGTCCTACATTCATTGTAAGCATAATCTAGAAATTCTTCTACTCCTTGAAGATACCTAGGACTTAATCTGTTAGGAATATCTATCCAAGACTTATCTAAGCTCCTCGTCATGTGTTAATATAAATAAAGATATTTATGCACAAAAATAAACAATGAGATAAGAAAGTCTCGAAACAAAATAAACACAAACCGAACCACCTCCAAGAGAAGAAAGTCTCGAACGAGAATGTCGTTTGAAACTACCTGAAAATAAGAATTAAAGCCGACATAAGATAAACATATTAATGACACACTTTCTCCGAGATAAAAAGGAATAATAACTCACATGCAAAAGAAGACATAGATTTGCACATCTTAGGAACATATATAGAACTCAATGCATTTTGGTCCGAGGGTCCCAAGAAAAAATGAACTAATGAGACTTTGAAAAAACCATGGCCTTAAAAAAAATCCTTTGCCAACTTCATTTTGGCCCACCGAGATTGCGGAGATTGCCCTTAAATAGGCCATAATCTCCCTCACTTGGTCCACCTGTTCAGCCCATCTAAATCTCTCCTAGACAACCCCTTTTCGGCCCTATAAACATACCCCAAATAGGACCTGTTCTGGCCCCCTGCGCAGCCCCTAAACAAGCCGCACATTCTCCCATTTTGACACATGTTCGGCCTATCCAAAAGACAAGTCCTGAAACAAGTCATCTCCAGCCCTTGTCTGGCCCTCTCAGGTCCCCTACATAGGCCTGTTTCGACCCCTTGCTGCCCCCCCTGTTCAGCCTACACAAACAGCCCCCCTGTTGGCTCCAATTAGCCCCCAATTAGACCACTAAACATGTCACTGTTGGCCCATCAAAATGCCCTAACACAGTACCATTTTCAGCCCATCTAAGTGCCCCCATCAGGTCCCCAACACAGGCACTGTTTCAACCCCTTGCTGGTCCACCTAAGGCACCCCTTCCATTTTTATTTGATTCCCTTGCTGGTCCACCTAAGGCACCCCTTCAAATTTTATTTTTTATTCACACTTTTTCATCTAATATACCAAGTGAGCTGAATCAAATTTGTATCTAGTGGAATTCAATGTTACTTACGTTTGCACCCCTACCCACATTCCAGTAGTATGTTTGACAACAAAAAAATTGCACACATCAGTGATCCCGTTGGTTGGGTTTAGGAAGGAGATCTTAATCATTATAATTTTTAACACCACATGATTCCGTCTGAATCTATTTTATCCCCTTCTGACATTTAAACTGTTTTTACTGACCATAAATTTATAAGAAAAAAAAAGACAGAGCTAGACTCATCTCTTACCTACGCTCCCAACTTCTAACATGCCTAGATTATTACAAAATACACTGTAATGACTGACCATAAAATCAAGTGAAAAAAAAGAAAAGAGAGCTAGACTCATCTCTTACCTACTCTCTCAACTTCTAAGATGCCTAGATTATTACAAAATACACTTGTTTTCTGCAAAAATTAGTTTATCACATGAATACATGTAATGTATTCAATGTATGAGGACAAAGCTTCATTCAAAGAAAGAAAAAAAAAACAAACATTATTTTCAACTGCTGGACAAGGACACATCCGGACGCCAGAATATTATTGATATGGAGTACTTTTATTGAACATCAAATTTCCTTGATGGCTATTAATGCTAGCCAAATATATCATGTGATATCAGCAAGGTGTTATGTTTCACTAAATTTTAATCACTGACCGTTCACATGAAACAGTGAATGGGTCAAAAGGGGGCGTTTACCAACATATATATTCACAGCAATGTTAGGATTTCATAAAAAAATATATTAATATGTAAGTAACAAATTTAATTATTTAATTGTAAGGTTCAATATAGACTAAAGAACTATGTATACCATAATGAAATTGTTTTTATTGGGGTGCCCTTCTAACTAATGACTATGCTTGTTTATTAAGTTAAACTAACAATAATAAAAAAAACCCAACTTGTTAACAGGTTAAGTTCAGACATATATTGTCACTGGATTCGACAAAGCTCACGCGTAGCTAGATTTTTAAAAAAAAAACTCAATTCAATGTTTATTCAAAAATGAATTATGAATAGTTACAAGGAGCCATCTTTTTTAAACAGCTGAACTGGAAGGCAACAAAGATGGCGGCCGACGAGGTCGTCGTCGTCGACGACGACGACGACAGCACTCCTAGCTGGAAACCATTCTAAGGCCGCCGGCGCACCACCACGTTCACCACGGTGTGGGTCACAATGGAAGGAGAAAATATATAGCTCAATGGGAGGATTTAGAGCCCTACTGAGCTCGATCACAGGGAATCAAATAAAAACTAATGAATTAAAATTTTTTAGGTTAAAATATACCTTGGTGGAGGCTGGCGGCGGCGCAACAAGGCGACGGCGGCACCGGCACAAGGAGGCAGAGGCCGCGGCAGCGCAAGGAGGCTGTGGCGGCGCAAGGTGGCAGCGGCGCCGGCACAAGGAGGCAGAGGCCGCGGCGGCGCAAGGAGGCAGCACGGCGGCGCAAGGAGGCAGCGGCGGCGCAAGGCGGCGGTGCCAGCAAGCTGGTGACGACAGCGTGGCGGCGGCAGCAGCAGAGCGGTGGCGACAGCGTGGCGGTGGCGGCGGCGCGTCGAGAAGCAAGCAGGGGGGAGAGGGAAGGGGCCGATAGGGTTTTGAAAAATCTTTAATGTATTGGCAACGGCTTCAACCATCGCAATTGGTACCTTTAAGTACAACAGCGACGGTTGGAGCCGTCGCAAACAGTAAGCGACCGTTGAACGGTCAAAAAATTTATTGCGACCGCTTGTAGCCGTCGCTATTAACTAAATTGGCGACGGCTATTACCAGCCGTCGCCATTTACCTGGACTGATGGGTGTTCCGGGTGCATTTTCTAGTTTGGCGACGGGTTGGGCCGTCGCTAATAAGCTAAATTGCGACGGCTTTATGTAGCCATCGCCTATAACTTTGTAATTGTTGACATATTTAATAGGGACGGCGTAAGCCGTCGCCATTAAGTCTTATAGAGACGGCTTAGCAAAGCCGTCACCATTAAACCGTCCCTGATAACATTATTTCTTGTAGTGATTATTGGTTTGGTTTGATTCGAAAGACTATAAAAATCAAAACAAACTGATTTACTAATTTATTTGAATTACGAGTTTGATTTGGTTTGAACTATCATAGGATGAAACGAAACTAGTTTATTCAGTTTACTAGTTTAGTTTAGTTTGAACTATCTAAGAAATCAAACGAAATCAGTCTATTCAGTTTTATCGATTTGGTTTGATTTGAAACATATTAGAAATTATGAATCAATATTTATCCCTCTTCACTTTTAAAAATTTTATATTATATAATAATTGATAATCCCTATGATTTAACTATTGATTTTTTTTTTTAAATAACAGAAAGTACTATAAATAAACCGGAAGGTCTTTACAGAAAGTTAACCAAACAGACTGAGGCAGATTCGAAGGATAACAGTCCTCCTTCGAACATTTTAAAGCCCATTTAGCCAGAGTGTGGGCTAGATAATTACAAGATCTATTAATATATGCAACCGAAATATGCGAGTATTCTTCCAAAAGTTTTATACATTCTGAAATTTGGGGGCGAGCTCGCCAGAGAACACCACCCTTCCCGGAGATAGCATCAATGACTGCCTTGGCATCTCCTTCCACTGTAACTTTTCTTGATGAGGTTATTGCCCTATGAATAGCCTCTAGAAGAGCTTTAGCTTCCAAAGATTCTGGACGTGTATCAGTTGAAAGATGCGAATGCCAGAAGACTATTTGACCCACTGTATCCCGAACTACAAAGCTATAGGCACCTGCAACATGAGAAGTAGCACAGTCAACATTAGCTTTCAATTGGTTCATGTCTGGTGGAATCCAAAAAGAAGACGTTGACTCTGTGGGAGGCTCCGGAGCTTGAGCCCAACAGAGTTCCACTGTATTCATGACTGCATGATAGATCTGGTTAGGAGCCTCATGCTTTGACTGGAAAATGAAACGACATCATGCTTTCCATAGATGCCGGAGAATTGATAGAGCTGTAACACCTATCTTTGCCATATAGTTGTCCTTGCCAATAGTCCAATCAAGCCATTGAGAAATCAGATCAGATAATGAAATGGCTTGCCAGAATGGATTACTACCCAAAGGTGAAAGCATCCATACTGCTTTACTTCGAGGACAATGGAAAAATAGATGTTCCTGGGTCTCCTTTTCCAATCCACATATAGTACATATCGGATTTATTTTAGGACACCTGCGATGCACATCCCAATTAGTAGGAATAGCATAATATAAAATTTTCCAAAGATAGACGATCATCTGTTGGGACAGGAACAGAGCAACTCTAGAATGCCACAGTTTCCTCTAGATCTGAACTTTAGACGAGCCTGGAGGAATATTTGCTTCATTTAAAAGTCTATAAGCAGACTTCAATGTAAAATTGCCATGAGGGGTGAAGGGCCAGATGGGCCTATCCTGCTCCATATCCTTATGGATAGGGGTATTGAGAATACGAAGAGCTGAATTATAATCAAACCAATCAAAGACCAGTTGATAATTCCAGGAGCCATGAACAAGTAAGTCTTTGACAAATCCTGGAAAATACCTGCCAGGAACTCTTGGCCGAAGTTGATTGGTATCCTCTCCAACCCATTTATGCTTCCAAGGAAGAAGACCTGCACCATCCTTAACTTGCCAAACCACGGCTGGAAACAGAAAAGATCTAACCATAAGCAAAAATTTCCAGGTAGGTGAGTCCGATGATTTAGCTTGAACTTGCCATATATTAAAATTATGAAGATATTTTGAAGTAAGTAATCTGACCCAAAGGGCCTGCCGGTGTATCAAGAAATCCCACAGCAGTCTCATGCCTGAAGCAATGTTAAGGACCTGTGAATCCTTAATGCCCATTCCACCTAACAATTTTGGTTGTTTAATAGCCTTCCAACTAATAAAGTGAATTTTTCTGTTTTGTAAAGAATTATAACCCCACCAGAACCTGCATTGTATGCGTTCCAACTCTTTTAAACTTTTAACTGGAATTTTTGATATAGACATAGCATGCATAGGGATAGACCCTAAAGTAGAGGTGATAAGGGTGGATCTACCAGCTGTAGACAATAGGTTAGATTTCCAACCAGCCAACTTGTTTTTGCAAACTTGGACAAGATGATCGGATAAAGTTTTCTTACCTCCAGAAGGGTCCCATGGTAGACCTAAATAGAAATCCTCCATAGAGGCTAGTTGAAAACCCGTAGAAAGACAGATGCTATCTTGTAAATTTTTTGGAACATTTCTACTGAAGCAAATTTTTGACTTAGAGTAATTGATGGCCTGACCTGATAGCTGACGATATTGCTCCAAGATCTGCATGAAATTACCAATCTCCTGATCCGTTGCTGTCCCACAAATAATCAAATCATCAGCAAAAGTGAGATGGGTAATGATAGGACTTCTAGTAGATAGTTTTACCCCAAATAGCAGTCCTGACTGGGCAGCCTGAGAGATCATAGAAGATAAAGCATTAGAACACAATATATATAAATAAGGGGATAATGGGTAGCCTTGGCGGATCCCTCTATAAGGAGTGATTTTGTCCGAAAAGTGACCATTCAGGTTAATGGAATAAGTAGTAGTGGTGATACAGTGCATGATAATATGAACCAAATGGGTTGGAAAAGCTCTCTTGATTAGAACCCAATTCAAGAAATCCTATTTAAGCTTATCATATGCTTTATGTATATCCAATTTGGCCATGAAGTAGCCTATTCTGCCAGATTTGAACCTAAATGCATGACGAATCTCCTGCGCTATAATCACATTGTCAGTACCATGTCTGCCAGAAACAAAAGCTGATTGGTCTTCAGAACTCAAGTCCGGTAACATAGGTTTAATTCTGGTTGCTATCACTTTGGTAAGGATCTTGATCAACACATTACATAAACTGATGGGCCTATAATGTTCTGGCAAGAAAGCATTCTCTCTTTTAGGAATAAGAGTGACTATGGTATGATTAAGTGAGGGAGGAACCCAAGCCAAGTGAAACATATGACGAATAAAGCAATGTATATCATGAGCTAAAAAAGACCAGAAAGATTGGAAAAAAGAGGGAGGTAAACCATCTGATCCTAGGGACTTATCTGGTTTCATTGAGAAAATCGCCTCCTTAACTTCTTCAATTGAGGGTGAAGCCAACAGTCCAACTTGATGCTCCGTGCTGATTGAAGAAAGTTGAATGTCTTTAACAGGTCCAGAAGCTGAAGATAATGAATTATCAGAAAAAAGAGAGGTAAAGTATTCCCAAAAAACTGACTTTATATCATTTATATGAGTAGACCAAGAACCATCTGGTTTGTACACTCCCTGAATTCTGTTCCACCTTCTTCTGTTTAGCACCTTAGTATGGAAGAATTTTGTACTCCGGTCCCCAGAAGTGTGCCAATAGGCTTTAGCACATTGTTGCCAATAAGTTGCCTCTAAATCCTCCAAGTAATATAATTTATTCTCCAGACTGGCTTCCTGTAACAACAAATCAGATGAGGGGGGTTGATTTTGCAGGTCTGAAAGTTCCTTCTATGTTTGCTTTAATTGTTGCTGGAGGTTGCCAAAGACCTCTCTCTTCCACAATGTCAGCCGCCGTCTGATAACTTTCATTTTCTGACCATATTGGGTATTCAAATCAGGAGAAGTCAGCCAGACTAGTTGAACATAATTCATGAAAGACGGATGCTTCAGCCACATGGCTTCCATCTTAAACCAGTAGCCAGAAGTCTGCATAGGTGGATTAGTATTCAAATACAGAGGACTATGATCACTATTACATGCAGGCAATACATGAAGTTGCACTTGAGGGAATAGACTAACCCATGAAGGAGAAGTCAAACATCTATCAAGTTTTTCACGAACATGTTGAGAGAGAATACGTCTATTATTCCAGGTAAAAACTGGCCCATCGTTCTGAAGTTCCAAAAGACAGTTAGAATCAACAAAGTAGTTAAAATGAGCTAGGTGATTTGAAATGGGTGGGCGGCCTCCCCGTTTCTCCAAATTTCTCCTGATGCAGTTCCAATCTCCAATAAGACAAATGGGAAGTGAGATTTCTATTATAAGTGAGGACAATTTATTCCACATAGACACCCGTCCATCATCCATAGTAGGAGCATAAACTCCCGTTAGTAAAAAGGGAGACTGAAAAGTAGAAACCTGAACAATTGCTGCAATCCAGGAAGTTGAGTGTGAAATCACTTGAACACAGAGGCTCGAATCCCACCATAACCAGAGACCACCTTTCCTAGAACAGGAAGGAACTATAAAGTAGTTTGTCAGTGATCTAGCTTTAAAAAATTGTTCAGCAACTGGGAGAGAACATTTTGTTTCAGATAGAAAGACCATATGAGGTTGTATGGAATTGACCAAACAGTCAATGTGTCAAATTGTCGGGTGTCCATTCGCTCCCCGACAATTCCAAACAATAAGCTTCATTGGGAGTTGGGCAGCTGTGAAGGGCCAGCTACCTCACCCTTTAAGCCCTGGACTGTTTGGGAAATCACCTCAACTTTAATCGGAAGGACTTGAGGGCCTTCAGAAGAAGAGTGCTGAAGCACCTGTTTATACGCCTTCCACTTCTATTTGTCTTTATTATTCTGTTTTTTCATAGGAGCTTTGACTGTAGAGACTGTAAATTTAGACAACCTTTCTTTTCGGGGCAACTGAATATCCATTGGGAAATCAGGGTCAGGAAGTAAAGTAAAAGAAGGTTGTCTTATGTCAGATATAGGAACTATAAGGAATCGTCCGTTAAAATTTGGTACAGCGGAAGCGACGATTCCTATGGGTTCCTTTAGAATCCGTCTCAATCAGAACCGAACGACGAAAATGGAAAACCGATCAAATCGGGTTCGAATATACCTGATAGGGATTCATATAATCCCATGGAGAGGAAGGAGATGAGCTTATTAAGCTCTACAAACCGTTCAAGTGTCCGGTCTCCAGCAGTATCCACACGAACTTCATCCACAGCAGGTTCTCCCTTCGCGCCGGCCTCGAGAACTCTTCCCGAACGGAGCTCCATCGACCATGGACACCTTCTAGAGAGAGGAGGAGGTAGGGAGGAGACTTGGGACGTGGTTTTCACCCTTGGCTTGATGGGGTTTGGCTGAAACCATTAGTATTTATAGAGAATTATGGAATTTTTCATAAAAAACCCAAAATCTCTATAAATTACGTCCTTGCCCCTGTACTTGTGGATAAGTCCTTTTGTGTGTGACCCACTAGGCCCAATAACCTATTTGGTTGAGGCCTAAATAAAATAGAATAATTCTATTTAATTTAATTAAATCCGTTATCCGATAACAGATTAATCGGCCTACCGATCATGAAGGGTACAAGCCACATCCCATGATCCCAAATGGCTATGGGGATAATTTCATCTCCATTGAGCCTTTCCATCATCAGTTACCACATGGATATAAACCCTCATCCATCCAATGTCCCGGTCGTAAAGGAGTACGGCATCGACTGTCAACTCCTTAGTGTACCGACACTATAGGATCCTGTACTCGGAATTGGATCAATTGGAAAACTCCTTTTCCAATTATCCTATCTACCCTGGCCAGGGATTTAGAGTACTATTCCATAGGACATTCACTCTCACTTACCGAGAGTGGATGATCCCTTGTTGTCCGCTCAATTGCCTCCATCGGATTTTCCTTGTACCCGATCCATCGCTATATAGGACCATCTAAATTGTGATCCATAAGTCAATGGTCAAAGCACAAGTTCCACCCAACAAGGCATCTTTGGCGACTCGGGTCAAAGGTCCAACCATGCAACCGTGATGATAGAAAACCCCGATAGACGGTTCGGTAAGATACCATTCGGGGTTTCTAATTCGGTCGATTCGGTGAACTCATTCAACTAATGAGCACTCGTATGTGTATCTCAGTGTCTCCACACTAATGACCAATGAGATCGGTCATCCTCATCACATGAGAAGACATCACATACACTAGTCTATCCGGATCCTTGATGTCCCGTCTCAAGTATCCTATGACTAGGAACATTTAGATCAAATACCTCTAGATGATCAATCTCATTATCATGATCTCATCATGATTTAATCATCATTGTATTTGATCAAGGACTTCATTATGATATTCGCTTCTAATAAGAGCTTATAATGAAGATTTGCCTAATTAATTGAATAATATATTTCTAGAAATGTCAAATCATATCATATATGATTGGCTTGTAGGGCATACATTTCTATCAGGAACTGGATAAAGCACTGAAGTCACCTCATGACCCAGATCTTGCTGTGTATTTCTGATTGAAGGCTGAATAAAAACAGATATATTATCCTTGCAAAATCCAGGGGCAGAATTACCTGGTGCCTTGGAGGTAAAGGAAGAGGTACCTTCCGAAAAATCTTGAGTACTTGGGGCTGGAAGAGCCAATAGAGATGGAATGGCAGGAGTCAAATGTTATGACAGATTGGCTTCCTGGTGTGCCACCGAAGAATCTTCTATCTGATATGTTGGAAACACAGGAGTCTTTGCATGATCAGCAGGTCGAGTACCTCCAAGGGCTTGTCTTCCAGCAGTAGTAAGCCAATCTCCGAATCGGAATACCAAATGTCGTCTCATTGATGCCTTAAGTCGATCCGAATAATCAGGCTTGATACATGCTATAAAATGAGATAAAGCTGCACAATCTCCATGATTATGGCCTAAATGACCGCAAAAATAACAAAATTTGCTTATCCATTCATAGGCTAACTCAAAAAGTTTAACAGTACCATCAGGGAGACCCACTGCTACCTCAGTGGGAAGTGGATGCAAAACATCAAATCTAACTTTAATGCGGGCACACAAACTCCAGGAGGCCACAATCTCAGGAGGCGGATCCCATGGTGTCCCTATCTGAGATGCGAGAGTCATAACAATATCACGGACTAGTAGCTCTTGAGGTAAGTCGTATATGCGTACCCATAAATCAGCATGGTGTATTTTGTAGTCTGAAGGGGCTGTGAAAGGCCAAGCTTTTTCGATCATAAGAAGATCTGAGTTGAAAAACCAAGGTGTACGACGACAGGCCCGATCCACCTCCTCTTCAGTCTGAAACGTAAGAAGAAAAGCAGCATCCGGAAAATCCAGCAAAGACCAAGTCGGAGTGGGGTTCCACATACGGCGAATCCACTCTTTGAGCCCAGCCGGCCGAACAGCATTATAAGATAGAATCTTTAATACCAAGCTCTTCTTCCATCGAGTATCACCAGAGACCATAGGGGGGTCTAACCTCAAGGGTTCCAATGGGTTTGGGGGAATGAGAAGTTTTTGAAATTGTGAAAGGATGTGGTCTTCCGCCATCAGCCACGAACCAAGCAGAGAAGAACAACCTCAAGGGTTCCGACGGATATGGAGGAGGAGAAGAGGGTTTTGACACGCAGACGAGATTGAGGGTACTGGAGAAAGAAGAACACAGACTGGTGTTCCCTCTAGAATAAACCAGAAGAAAACTGCACTAGGGAATACAGCGATGAGGACTGAGCCCTAAATCGACAAAGCAAAGTGTAGAGAGAAGAGAAGAGTCTGGAATAACCGAGAGAAGGCTGACGAGAACCAAGGTTAAAAATCACACTAGGAATAGACGACGGAATAGAAAATAACTAGAGTTAACGTTAACCAAAGGAGCTGAAAATCCGAGCAAAAACCTAAGAAAGAGGGAAAATCTACAGCGGAGAAGCGAAATAGATCAAGCAGGAAAGATCTAAAGAAGAACGGAAACCCTAGATCTAATGAAGAAAAGCACAAACGGAAAAAATTGCACAAGAAGAAGACGAGGCAAAAACAGGCCAACCCAATAAAACAAGGATAGATTCATCGACGAGTAGGAAGAATAAGAAATCAGGCTAATAAACAACCCTAGATAACCGTAAGAAGGGGATAAGATGAAATATTTACCAGGAAGACGGTGGGAAATCGGATAAAAGCTCAATAGAAATTGTATGGTAGACAAAGGAACAAATCTGAGAGAAATGGCGAAAACATCGCGAGTTGATAAAACAGAATGGAGAAATACCCTCTGAAGATCGACACCAGGAAGAGGGGAAACTTCAGAGATTGGTGCCGCCTTCAGAATATCGCCGACTGGAAAAAACGTGAGCAGGAGATAAGAAAGCGCCAAGATTTCCGCCAGCCAGAAGTGGCCGAGCGAGAGTTCCGCTAGCCAGAAGTCGCCGAGCGAGGATTTCCGCCCACACGGAGCGAGCGAGAAGAAGAAGAAGATGACTCAGTCGAAGAGGATTTCCAACTATTGATAATTTTTAATAGTTGAAATCTTAAATTTAAAATTCTTAAATCATAAATCCCAAAATAAAAAACACTAATCCCCAAACTAAAGCAATCATATTCTTAAATTTAAACAAATCTAACTAACAATCAATAGACACCAGACAAATATCAACAGAGTTAATTAATATTTAAATAAAATTTAACAAAGTAACTTGTGCGAGAGATAGAGAGTGTGTCAGTGGCAATGGTGATCAATACCAGCGGCGACAGTGGAGGCGACACATCCGACGGAGGTTGTGGGGGTGGTGGGGGGAGAGTTCACACGAGAGGGAGAGAGTAGAGGAAGAAATAAGTTGGAGGGAAAGGGGGTACGTATCTTAAAAATCTGAAAATTATACTAGTGATGGCTTTTAACTATTGCCACTAGTATATTTAATGTCGTTGACGACTACTTCAGCCATCGTTACCAAAATTTGACAAATGAACAGTCGCCTTCTGATCACTAACAAAGGTTTTATCTATTAAAATAAAATCGCGATGGCTGGAACTAATGGGGTGTTTGGTTGCATGATAATGGAAGTTTCTATTTTAATTTTTAAAAATTGTAAGAAAACTTGTTAAAAGAGGTGTTTGGCAACCTTGACAATTTTATGTTTTGAAAGTGATTTTTTTCTTAAACAAAAAAGAGGGTCTCACTTCTTTCTTTTTTCTTGTGGTCCCCCACTTTGTTTGGTCATGTATGATAGTAACTTTTTTGTTATCACATCCCTCCAAACATGATAATTTTATGTCATGAGTTGGTTCACTTTTTATTTAATATAATTTTTTATCATGAAAGTGTACAAAAAATTATCATGCAACCAAACACCCCATAAACTCTCTTCTGAAAATCCTCTGTAGTTTTTCTTTCTTTCCTTCCTCGACGCCCTCCTTTGTTGCTAATATGACATTTGGCAACGGTTTGCTTCCGACGGCTACTCGGTAGCCGTCGGTAATACACTTATTCGGGACTGTGTTTTTGAAGCTATTGCGGTTAACAGGTAATCTTTTTGGGTAGTGTAATATACATAATTCGATGCATCAATATATTTATACACTAATTTCCTGTCAAACTTTAAAAGCAGTGTCAACAAAATCTTATATATGAAGATCCAAATGCGAACATAATCTGAATCACTGTGTTCAGTGGCACACATCCATGTGCAGAATGGACATCAAATCGTTGGCCACTTTTTGTACTTACTATTAAAGTTTAAATAGTTGCAAAAAAATCATTATAACAATTGTACTCTTTTCTCATCTTGAGCTTTCTTGTAAAGGCCCTAGAGATTCTTCAGCAAGCATTATATGAAACTGGCAGCGTGATTGGCAACAATATTAAAGATCTCTATCATTATTAATTTTAAAATTACTAATGACTTAAATGTACTTATATATTAATATCAATTTTAAAATTTACACTATAAATAAAACATGAATTAATGTATTACAGATATCCACATGTATCAAATTTTTGGTATTGATATCCTATTCTCTAGAAATATTAAGATAAAAGTATTGCAATATTATTTTTATCACTCTAAGAAGTTGGTTTTCTGGTAAATTAACTGAAATCTGTTGACAGGTTATCCTTTCTTTAAGTTGCTATTTGCCAATGAGGTGTTTGGTTACATGATAATAAAAGTTTCTATTTTAATTTTTAAAAATTGTAAGAAAACTTGTTAAAAGAGGTGTTTGGCAACCTTGACAATTTTATGTTTTGAAAGTGATTTTCTTCTTAAACAAAAAAGAGGGTCTCACTTCTTTCTTTTTTCTTGTGGTCCCCACTTTGTTTGGTCATGTATGATAGTAATTTTTTTGTTATCACATCCTTCCAAACATGATAATTTTATGTCATGAGTTGGTTCACTTTTTATTTTAATATAATTTTTTATCATGAAAGTGTACAAAAAATTATCATGCAACCAAACACCCCATAAACTCTCTTCTGAAAATCCTCTGTAGTTTTTTTTCTTTCCTTCTTAGACGCCCTCCTTTGTTGCTAATATGACATTTGGCAACGGTTTGCTTCCGACGGCTCCTCGGTAGCCGTCGGTAATACACTTATTCGGGACTGTGTTTTTGAAGCTATTGCAGTTAACAGGTAATCTTTTTGGGTAGTGTAATATACATAATTCGATGCATCAATATATTTATACACTAATTTCCTGTCAAACTTTAAAAGCAGTGTCAACAAAATCTTATATATGAAGATCCAAATGCGAACATAATCTGAATCACTGTGTTCAGTGGCACACATCCATGTGCAGAATGGACATCAAATCGTTGGCCACTTTTTGTACTTACTATTAAAGTTTAAATAGTTGCAAAAAAATCATTATAACAATTGTACTCTTTTCTCATCTTGAGCTTTCTTGTAAAGGCCCTAGAGATTCTTCAGCAAGCATTATATGAAACTAGCAGCGTGATTGGCAACAATATTAAAGATCTCTATCATTATTAATTTTAAAATTACTAATGACTTAAATGTACTTATCTATTAATATCAATTTTAAAATTTACACTATAAATAAAACATGAATTAATGTATTACAGATATCCACATGTATCAAATTTTTGGTATTGATATCCTATTCTCTAGAAATATTAAGATAAAAGTATTGCAATATTATTTTTATCACTCTAAGAAGTTGGTTTTCTGGTAAATTAACTGAAATCTCACTACAAGAAATAGAGTTATTAGGGACGGTTTAATGGCGACGGCTTTATTAAGCCGTCTCTATAAGAGTTAATTGCGACGGCTAAAGCCGTCCCTATTAAAGCCGTCGACAAATACAAAGATATAAGCGACGGCTCTATGAGACCGTCGCAATATCGCTTATTAGAGACGGCCTAAGCCGTCGCTAAACCAGAAAATGCACCCGGAACACCCATCGGTCCAGGTTAATGGCGACGGCTACCGATAGCCGTCGCCAACTTAGTTATTAGCGACGGCTCGGAGCCGTCGCAATAAAATTTTTCGCCCGTTCAACGGTCGACTAATTTTTGCGACGGCCTGAGCCGTCGCCGTTGTACTTAAACGTACCAAATGCGACGGCTTCAGCCGTCGCCAATACATTAAGGGTTTACAAAACCCCGTCGGCACCTTCCCTCTTCCCCCCCCGCTTGCTCTCGACGCGCCGCCGCCGCCGCCGCCGCCGCCGCCGCCGCTGCGCCGCCGCGCCGCCGCCCCGCCGCCGCCGCGCTGCCGCCGCGGCCACGCTTCCTTGCGCCGCCGCCGCCGCCGCCGCCGCGCGCCTCCTTGCGCCGGCGCCGCCGCCTTGTTGCGCCGCCGCCAGCGTGCCGGCGCCCTCCCCTCGCTACATCCGTCCGGGCATTATCCTCCAAGGTATATTTTAAGTGAAATTATTTTATTCATTAGTTTCTATTTGAATTTTTTAAGTAGTCTTATGAAAAGTGGATGTTTATTGATAAATCTTTCATTTCATATCGGCTAGGGTTAGTTGTGTGGTCAATCATATTGAATGAAACCGGACCGAACTGCTTGGATCGAATTGTTTAAAACATCACATTATTATTAAGAAAAATAATATGTATATAGTTTGATTCAGTTTGATAAGTTATCTATTTGGTTTTTTGAACCAAATCGAACCGATAACTTTTTATCGATTTAGTTTGGTTCGGCACCTCCCCAAACCGAACCGAACCGGTAAACTAGTTGACCCAATTTGTCAAAATTTGACCCACTTTATTTACATATTATGTTACATTTAAATATATATATACATATATTACATCAATTATAAATATATATTATTATAAATACATATTATGTTACATATTATTACGTAGTTGGATTTTTCTTTAACAAGAGTAGAAGATAAAAAATTTATAAGAATTTTTTAATGAAACTCAATGTCATTAATATGTTTATCTTATGACGGCTTTAATTCTTATTTCACGTAGTTTCAAACGACATTCTCGTTCGAGACTTTCTTCTCTTGGAGGTGGTTTGGTTTGTGTTTATTTTGTTTCGAGACTTTCTTATCTCATTGTTTATTTTTGTGCATATATATCTTTATTTATATTAACACATGACGATGAGCTTAGATAAGTCTTGGATAGATATTCCTAACATTAAGTCCTAGGTATCTTCAAGGAGTAGAAGAATTTTTAGATTATGCTTACGATGAATGTAGGACTCGATTTAGACATGGATTAGACAAAACTTTGATTCAATGTCCATGTAGACGGTGTTGTAACACATTTACTTTAAAAAGAGATGTAGTTAAAGAACATCTAATATGTGATGGCATATGGTCCAATTATCGAACGTGGATAAGTCACGGAGAAATTGAACCTAGTTTAAGTATCGATAATGAAGTTCGATTAGATGAAGCACAACATGAGAATTTAAATGACGATGTAATAGAAATGCTTGAAGACATTCAAAATATTCAAGGACCATCTATTCATCATGAAGGTGAACCAAGTATAGAAACACACAAGCATTTCTTGCTATTAAGAGATGCAGAAACACCACTATATGAAGGATGCACAGAAATATCTAAGTTAAAATTTATTTTAAAGTTGAGTCAGTTGAAGTCGGTAAATGGTTTGGCTGGAAAATGCATGAGTAGTATATTGTCTTTATTTAAGGATGTATTACCGAAGGATGCAAGTGTTCCTAACACTTGGTATGAACTTAAGAAGATTGTTAAGGACTTAGGACTTAGTTATGAAAAGATAGATACATGTAAGAACGATTGTGTTCTCTTTTGGAAAGAGAATGCACATAGAATTAGTTGTCCACATTGTGAGTCTCCCAGATACAAAGATGATCAACAACATAAGAGTAAGAAGGTGGCATGGAAGATATTACACTACTTCCCTTTAAAAGATAGGTTCCGGCGTTTGTTTATATCAACAAACACGCTAGGTGGATGTCACGGCATAGTGAGCAACGTTCGTATATATCGAGAGGTGAAATGCGTCATCCAAACAGATTCCCCGCTTGGAAAAGAGTGAATGAACTTTATCCGGATTTTGCATCAGCAAAACGCAACATTCGGCTTGGATTGGCCGCCGATGGTTTTAACCCATTTGGCAACATGTCTTCAAAGTATAGTGTGTGGCCTATAGTTACATTGGTTTATAACTTACCACCATGGATGTGTATGAAAGCGGCTAACACGATGATTTCATGTCTAATACCGGGTCCAAGAGCCCCCGGAAATGATATCGATGTATACTTACAGCCGTTGGTGGAAGAGTTAAGAAATTTGTGGGAGATCGGATTGGAGACATATGATGTTTTAGCGAAAGAGACTTTTCTATTGAGAGCTATATTGTTGGGTACCATAAACGATTTTCCTGGTTATGCCAACCTTTCCGGCTGGAGTACTAAGGGAAAATTTGCATGTCCGATATGTAATGAAGAAACAAATTCGGTTCGACTAGTTCATAGTCGAAAACAATGTTATTTAGGACATCGGCGATTCTTACCCATATCACATCGGTGGAGAAAGAATCATTACAGACATCTATTTGATGGTCGCCGGTGTGAGAGGGGTACACCAAAGATACTAACCGGACATGAGATGTGGAGACAACAACAGGAGACTGACCCAGTAAGATTCGGAAAAACATTTAAGAAAGATTTGGAGAGCTTGAGAAAGAATTTGACAAAAAATAAGAACTGGAAGAAAAGAAGTATCTTCCTTGAAAGAGCGCCATATTGGGCATCGCTGATTGTCCGACATCATTTAGACGTGATGCACATCGAGAAGAATGTGTGTGACAATATTTTAGATATGTTCAACCTATCCGGATCGGATAAAGACAACCCGAACTCTAGAAAAGACTTGGTAGAGTTAGGAATTCGTCCGCAGTTACATCCACATGAGAGTTCATCTAGGTTTCCGGATGCTATCTATAAGCCGAGTAACGCACAAAGACTCGCATACTCGAATTTGTAAAGAGCATTCGAGTGCCGGATGGGTATTCATCAAATTTGAGTAGGTGCGTAGATATAAGTAGTAGGATCATTAGTGGATTAAAAAGTCATGATTGTCATGTAATGATGCAAGTGATTATTCCTCTTGCTTTTCAAGGGATCGTACCAAAGGACGTACTCAAGCCCATTGTAGAGTTATGTCAGTATTTTAAAGTAATTTGTGCTAAGGTTTTAGATACTAGTATTTTAAGGGATTGGGAATCAAAGATTGCAATCACAATGTGTAAGTTAGAGCAAATCTTTCCACCGTCATTTTTTGATATTATGGTTCACCTTGTTGTGCATTTGGCTTACGAAGCTAGGATATCCGGACCAGTTCAATACCGGTAGATGTATCCGATTGAAAGATATTTAAAGAGATTGAAAGATTATGTTGGCAACAAGGCGAGAGTTGAAGGTTCCATTGCCCAGGGCTAATTGGTAGAGGAGTGCACGCAGTTTATTTCTTTGTACATGCGACATGAAAATGAAGATGAGCGAGATCGGAACTACGATGGTGGTCCCTATGACGATGATCGTGAGCAGGGTTCAATGTTTAAGGCAGTTGGACGTCCGTTGAGATGCACTCGTGTACTTAGAATGTTGACGGAAAGAGAACAAGCTTTAATCCACTCATATGTGTTAAATCAAATTGAAGATATCGAGGATTTTCGTCAAAAATATAATGATGCTCTTATTAACGGAGGTAGGAATGAGTGTAGTTTTTCGGTTTGGTTTAGAGCACACGTTACAGAATTAAGGAACACAGGGTCTTCTAGATACAGTAAGGATCTAGAGATTTTATCACTTGGTCCATCCTGTTTTGCTTCTTCATTATCCGGGTATATTTGCAATGGGTTTAGATTTCGGACAATGAATTCGGATTCAACCAAGGCCACTCAACTATGTGGGGTCATTGTAACTTCAGAACTTCCATCTGGTTGTGATGGATATTATGGACGAATTTTAGATATAGTAGAGGTATCGTTTGATAGGACTAGTCGTTTAGTATTGTTTGAATGTCAATGGTGGGATGTGTACAATAAGGACGAGAGGATTTAAGATTAATGAGTATGGATTTATTTCATTGAATACACAAAGGCAATTGGGGACAGATGAACCGTTTGCACTTGCAAATCAAGTCGAACAAGGTTTTTATGTGGAAGACAATATGAGTAAGGGATGGATGATACCAGTGAAGTCACTTCCACGTAACTACTACAACTTATCGGAAGGAAGCGATGATGAAGTAGAACCATATCAAGATGAACTTGTGAGCGTACCCGTCGCATTTGGTGTAGCCGATGAAGATGTACAACTACAAACAACCTATCAGATAGAAGTGGAAATGTGATTGTCCGAAAAACAGCCGGTTAGCTTGGAAAATAGCATAACACCCCACCCCGAGGCCGGTTTGCCCGATCGAAGCCGGATTCCGGCTTGGATCGGGCAAACCGGCCGGTTAGCTTGGAAAAATGCATAACACCCCACCCCGAGGCCGGTTTGCCCGATCGAAGATGGATTCCGGCTTGGATCGGGCAAACCGGCCGGTTAGCTTGGAAAAATGCATAACACCCCACACCGAGGCCAGATTGCCCGATCGAAGCCGGATTCCGGCTTGGATCGGGCAAACCGGCCGGTTAGCTTGGAAAAATGCATAACACCCCACCCCGAGGCCGGTTTGCCCGATCGAAGCCGGATTCCGGCTTGGATCTGGCAAACCGGCCGGTTAGCTTGGAAAAATGCATAACACCCCACCCCGAGGCCGGTTTGCCCGATCGAAGCCGGATTCCGGCTTGGATCGGGCAAACCGGCCGGTTAGCTTGGAAAAATGCATAACACCCCACCCCGAGGCCGGTTTGCCCGATCGAAGCCGGATTCCGGCTTGGATCGGGCAAACCGCCCGGTTAGCTTGGAAAAATGCATAACACCCCACCCCGAGGCCGGTTTGCCCGATCGAAGCCGGATTCCGGCTTGGATCGGGCAAACCGGCCGGTTAGCTTGGAAAAATGCATAACACCCCACCCCGAGGCCGGTTTGCCCGATCGAAGCCGGATTCCGGCTTGGATCGGGCAAACCGGCCGGTTAGCTTGGAAAAATGCATAACACCCCACCCCCCGGCCGGTTTGCCCGATCGAAGCCGGATTCCGGCTTGGATCGGGCAAACCGGCCGGTTAGCTTGGAAAAATGCATAACACCCCACCCCGAGGCCGGTTTGCCCGATCGAAGCCGGATTCCGGCTTGGATCGGGCAAACCGGCCGGTTAGCTTGGAAAAATGCATAACACCCCACCCCGAGGCCGGTTTGCCCGATCGAAGCCGGATTCCGGCTTGGATCGGGCAAACCGGCCGGTTAGCTTGGAAAAATGCATAACACCCCACCCCCCGGCCGGTTTGCCCGATCGAAGCCGGATTTCGGCTTGGATCGGGCAAACCGGCCGGTTAGCTTGGAAAAATGCATAACACACCACACCGAGGCCGGATTGCAATTTTAAAGATTATATTGCAGATGAAGAAATTTAGCAAGAGTCGACGTACATCGAGGAGTGGGACAGCCGGTGGATCCACCGATCAGGCCGGTGGTTCTCAGGGCCCATCTCAACCTACCCAGGATGCGATGCCATCAGGTGGACCATCCCGGGCGGTTGACACTCGCCCTACTACGGCGACGCCCCCTACAGACTGTCCATCTTCTTCCGCCTCCGGTAAATATCAATTTTTTATATTTTGTAGATTTATAAATATCAATTTTTAAATGTGTTAAAATTTTTGGCATGCAGCTACAGTTGCTAGACGTGGGAGAGGTCCTGCAAAGGCGTATAATGTGCGGACATTAGCGCCTGGGGAGACATTGAACGTCCGGGTCATTGGAGGATCGGGTGTAGGCCCGAATGGGCAGGAGTTCACCTCATATCTTGGAGTTTGCAACAGGGTACATTGCAACTTATGGCAACAGGATTACATGACCCTTCCATATGACAAGAAGGAGGCGATATTTAGAGACCTCGAGGTAAATAAAAGTACTTGAGCTTATTTGTTTTTTTTTCACTTTAAAATTACTAATCTATGTATTTTTCCTGTAGCAACATTTTACATTTGAGCGGTCACCATCCATAGATGCAGAAATTTTAAGGCATATGGGAGAGATGCAAAGAAAACAAAGGGGTCATCTTAAGAAGAAGGTAAAAATTTCATATTTATTTTTTTAGTAAACGATTATGTACTGTAACTAATACAATTTTGGCGTACAGTATTTTACAGACGCTCACCTGGAGGAGGCACTTGTCGTTGTGCCTCCACAATGCGATCCGGACCGGTGGCGTCATATGTGTGAGATATGGCGAGAGGGACGACAATAAGGTAAATAATTTATTTAATTTAAAAGTAATCCACATTTGATAACTCATTTTATTAGCTTGTCTTAACAAAATTAATGTGTTATGAACTTGTTTGTAGGCACTTAGCCAAAGGAATAAAACAAACAGGCTAATTTGAGCATGCCTTATAGGCGAGGTAGAACCAACATTCATCAAACAGATTGATTTTGTAATTTTATAATTTTTTTTATTATTCACTATTGTATATCTCGATAATAGTACTAATGTGTTCATAATGTTTTCTCTTAACGTACAAACAAAGAAGGGCGTCGTCCTACCCGTCCGAGGTCTTCGAGATGACCCAAACGAAAGAGGCAGAGGATGGATCCCTCGTATGGTGCAACGAGGAAAGTCATCAAGTTATGGTACGCAATATGTTTGTTTGTATCAACATTAGACAATTTTTATTTCATATAACAACTGACTTTATATTTACATTATATAGGATGAGATGCGCCGGTTGATGAATGCCCCCGCCGGAGGAATCGGATGCTCGGAATTCCGAGCAGCCATTCTCTCGCCGAGGATGCATTTATCACCGTGTTCGGCAGAGACAGCCGGGACGGATCCGATGTGGGGGAGAGGACGGACCCGCAACACCTGGTATGGTGTATGCGGTGGAGGTGCGAGTACCTCTCGCGGGTCCGGGCTACCGGCGATTGGTGGACAAAGTCGATGCTCAAGCTACACAAATCGAGAAACAAAACTCGATGATCGACTCGCTCCAACAACAACTGGACGCCCAACGTCAACAGTTTCAAGAGTCGATGACACGGCTAACACAAGAAATGTTAGCCCAATTAAACAGTAGGCTTCCCCCTGCAGATCCGTCTAGTTCGAGGCCAACCCAAGGCTATAGAGGCGCACGGGGGGACGAGGAGGAGGAGGACGATGACGAGGACGCAGAAGACGATGAGCGTTCTTTTGGGGAGGATGAGTGAGAGAGTTTACTCTCTATTTTATTATTTCTTTGTATTTGAGATAGTTGTTGTGTAATGATACGTTTTATAAATATGAATTTTTCTTATTAAAGAATGTCAGTGTTTATTATGTATGAATGAATGTTAATGGCTTTGATCGGGCAAACCGACAAATTATTTGTGTATATAGGTCTTGCTATGAGAATACAATTGATCGTAGGGAAAAAAATTTTTTAAAAATTGTAAGTTATTTGCGACGGCTCCACACAGCCGTCCCTAAAGTTCTTTTAAGCGACGGCTATTAATGTAATAGGGACGGCTCTTAGCCGTCGCAAAACCAGAAAATGCACCCCCGTGGGTGTCGCCGGGGCTGTAAATTGGGTATTAGCGACGGCTCTCAGCCGTCGCAAAACCAGAAAATGCATCCCGCGGGGGTATTCGCGACGGCCCTAAGCCGTCGCAAAACCAGAAAATGCACCCCCGCGGGTGTCGTCGGGGCTGTAAATTGGGTATTAGCGACGGCTCTAAGCCGTCGCAAAACCAGAAAATCACCCCCGCGGGGGTATTCGCGACGGCCCTAAGCCGTCGCAAAACCAGAAAATGCACCCCCGCGGGTGTCGCCGGGGCTGTAAATTGGGTATTAGCGACGGCTCTAAGCCGTCGCAAAACCAGAAAATCACCCCCGCGGGGGTATTCGCGACGGCCCTAAGCCGTCGCAAAACCAGAAAATGCACCCCCGCGAGTGTCGCCGGGGCTGTAAATTGGGTATTAGCGACGGTGCTAAGCTGTCGCTAATGTCTATTACGGGTTTAAATTTATTTGCGACGGCTTAGTGCCGTCGCTAAAAACTTTATGAGGGACGGTTTCAGCCGTCGCTAATAACTTAATTGCGACGGCTTTGGTGGTCGCAAATAATACTAAAAGCGACGGCTTATCATGAGCCGTCGCCATTAAAATTGGCGACGGGCTTATTTGCGACAGTATTGCGACGGCGGAAGAGCCGTCGCTATTGCCTTATGGCGACGGCTTTTGTATTTTTAGCGACGGCGGTAAGCCGTCGCTAATGACTTTAATTCCTGTAGTGTCCGTTGACAGATTATCCTTTCTTTAAGTTGCTATTTGCTAATGGGGGTGTTTGGTTACGTGATAATAAAAGTTTTTATTTTAATTTTTAAAAATTGTAAGAAAACTTGTTAAAAGAGGTGTTTGGCAACCTTGACAATTTTATATTTTGAAAGTGATTTTCTTCTTAAAAAAAAAGAGGGTCTCGCCTCTTTCTTTTTTCTTGTGGTCCCCCACTTTGTTTGGTCATGAATGATAGTAACTCCTTTTTGCTATCACATCCCTCCAAACATTATAATTTTATGTCATGAGTTGGTTCATTTTTTATTTTAATATAATTTTTTATCATAAAAATGTACAAAAAATTATCATATATCCAAACACCCCGTAAGCAACTTTCTACCTTGTCTGGGTTCGTGAGCAAACGTTTTCAACTTTCACAGTTTGCTGAAAAGATTCCAAGACTCTAAAATTCTAGTTAAATTTTGATAAAAAATAGTGAATTCGTAAATTATTAATGTATTCTTTAAAAGAATTGAATAATATAATAATAAATCAGATAAATCTGTATATTTTTTTGATATCGATAAAATGTTAATATATAACTCTAAAATTAATTTTATGATAAAAATAATAATATAAAAAATGTAAAATGTATAAAATTATTAAAATATAAAATAATATTTTGAAATGATCATATCAAATGTTAGTAATTATATGAGATAATTTGTCACCTGATTCGTAAAGAAAATAATATATTTATTAGTTTTTTACAAATTATAAAATTTTATTTAGATTTCGATAACAAAATTAGAAAATAATGATTTTGACTTAATGCGAGTTGAACTCTAAATATCTTAACTTTTATTGGTGATGAAATTAAGAAAAACAGGTTATTCTCCTACCCACTATTACTGGTAGATGATGGCGTGATGACATGATCCTCATGGGGGACAGCATGTCGTGCTCTATAGATTATTGTTCTTGTTCCTTATCCTCCTCAACCATAAAGATCCGGTATGATGATCTTCCACTAGATTAGTTCCTCTTCTCCACAAGAAGGCCATTCAGCTATATGGAGGGCCTATCTGTTCCATTATTACTTTATTGTTTAAATTCGATTATTTAAAACTGAATTAGTCTTTAGAATCTATAAATAACTTGTGTTTGGGCTTAAACTCTGTGAAGGGCATGAAAGATAAAGTAGGAGATCACGTAATTGAGATGATTTTTGCGCTCTCTTTAAAGCAGGAGCCATTATTTCGAAATGTTATATTTTTTATCAACCTAGGGAAACATATATGTACTGTTTTCATAATTTATATAATCAAACAAAACAAGCGCTTTGGTATGTATGTAGGACCGAATTAAGCCGGGGGGGGGGGGGGGGGGGGGGTAAATGCTTGGCTTGCGGATCGATGGCCACGTCGACGGATTTGGGTGTAGCTGGATACCCGTCGTCTTCACGATGACGTATGAATCAACCGTTCCGTTCGGACCAGTCAAAATGTTTCGTAAGGAGGCGGTGCCATAGTTTACCAAAACCCTAATCTGACATAGAAGAGATGTCATCCGGGTTTACCCATATCCATGGAAGAAGAAAAAAAAAAAAAAAAATATATATATATATATAGAGAGAGAGAGAGAGAGAGAGAGAGAGAGAGAGCAGTGCTGAAGGTGAACGCGCCGGTAATCTCTGAAGGACAACTCAGTAAGAGAGTGACGTTGACTTTAAAAATAAACGTTTGACACCCCAAATCCGATAAAGAGTATGAGGAATAAATGGTCATATCACGTTCGGATTTAGATCCGAATCCAAACATATGTTGGATTCGGATATACCCGGTTTCCCTAGGATGGATCAGCGAGCCCTGACGGCAAGAAGACAGGCGAAGAAGAACGTTACGGCACCGCGAACCCATCGGAAAGGGGTTAACTATCTCCTTCCACGGCGCTAGGGCATTACGTGTGCATCAGAATAGGAAAAGGGGGTGGCAGTTTTATGAGACGAGCAGAAAAACTAGCGGTGCGGTGGAAGGTTGCAAGGTGAGACGACGGCAACAATAGCAAATGTGCAGTGTGGTTGCGATATAGTGACAGATCTATAGTATAATTAGTGGGGTCAAGTGACCACACTAGATTTAAATATAATTTATAGATTTTTTACCAAAATATTTTTTATATTCAAAAGATTTTAGAAGAAGTGACTCCACTAAATTCTTTTGGTGACCCCCACTAACTCTGAGTTGCAAATTAGCCACTATTAGTTGTGGATCTAGACTATAGATAATGAGATAAAATGACATCACTAAAAATTTAAAATTTTATTATAAATTATTGAATATTTTATCAAAATATTTTTAAAAGAGATGACTTCACTAATTTTATTTTGTGACATCACTATGCCAAATTCTAAATCTGTCACTGATCACTATTGCGATGGGAGAACCAATGACTTGTTGTCCTCCCATAGAGGCTGCAGCCATCAATCGACGTGGCTATCAACGATGATCCAACCAACTGCCAAAGTCATATGGATCAACAGCAAGGGGAACGAAGTGCACATCATGGAAGGAGCCGGCGATGACAAGTGATGGGTAGTCGTTCTTTCTCTTCGTCTTCATCGGGGGTAAACCACGAAACCAAGATATTGACATAATCAGGACCAACTTATAAGTATGTGAATACTCTCTCTGATATCCATTATGGGACTAAGCCACTTAACACTTCCCCTCTCGGCCAGCTATCGTCAGAACTATGATAGGAATACACGGGACAGCGCCAAGTGAAATAGGAGTAGACCCACTGGAGGGACAGAGCCCTAAAAGCCTGCATGCTCTGATATCTATGAAAAATTTCAAACTTTAGGTATTGAGATAACCAAATTCAGACTTATAAACATAGAAATACTCTCTCCGATATCCAATATGAGACTAAACCACTTAACATACCTACATCATGCCTCCGTGCCCTCCGTCACGCTTGTAGTGCCGTCAGATTAAGGCTTTTTCTTTGAGGGAGGGGAGGTGAAAGGCAACATGTGATGTGAGATGAGATTGCATTAGGTTCTTGGGTTTAAATGACATTGGGGTTACGAGAAGCCGATTGCATTAAATGGTATCAATAGGTAGAACGAGTTGCCTATAACTTGATAATATCAACATTTTACACCAAATTACATGTCGAAGTTATTTGATTGAGTAGGGTTTAGGATCTCCCTACACCCAATTACATGTCTATGTGCAAGGCAAGAACAAGGGCAAACTTGAATGCCGTGCTACACGAGGATGGGCATTAAGCAGTCTTTAATAAATTGAGAGTGCTCAACTTGTGGGCAAGTGGGATTTCGAATTGACTCGTGAACAACCCACCACGTTCATTGCTTGATTATGACTTGCCCTGGCAGATAATCTACCTGTCTATCTCTCTCTCTCTCTCTCTCTCTCTCTCTCTATATATATATATATATATATATATATTATGGTACATATTAATGACCAATCCTCCAACAAGAAATGGGTCAGCTCGATTTGGTTTTCTGTGGGATTTTTCTTTTCCAAAAAACAACCAAAACAAGATGTGCTATATATATCCATATAAACATTAAGACATAATATATATATAAATAGGTATGGTGCACTTCATCAGGCCATGCGTAATGAACAATGTAGATGTTTTAATGTTATTTCCCACAGTCAATTAATGATGCCGACATCAAAAGGTGTTAACTGAGTAAAAGCTTTCGTACCGGGGAGCGAGGTGATGAAGAAGCTCGACAAGTCCAAGGTCATCGAGAAGGTCGGGCAGCAGTGGATCTTCCTCACCGTCGGCGACGCCGTCGGCGCCTGCAGCTACCTCCTCCACACCGACAAGGCCGGCGCGGCCGCGGTCACCGGTAGCAGCGCCGCCGCCGCCGGGGACGACGGCGTAGTTTGAATTTAATTGTATCGAGGTGCGTGCGGGACTCACGTCTCCACCATTGGAGTTCTCGTCTCCACCCTTGGAGTTCTCGTCTTGTCTCTCCTTCTGGAGTCTGTTCGCATCCTCTTTCTGGGAGCGTATATGACAGGGGCCTCAGTGTTCGCTCGCTGCTGATCCCTGTCAGAAGCGTAGCGTTTCCTCTCCTCGGTTTGTGCTTGGCATACTACGCTATGAAGGTTCGGAGTTTCGCAACTGCTGCCTTCGAAGAAGCCGGTGGACTTTTCCTGGCATGTGAGTCCTCTGTATCCTTTCTTCTGTCGCCTTTTACCTCCCGCTTTCCTCTCCTCTGCACCCTATCTCCACTCTGGCCTTCAACCACAATGCGGAATTCCACGGATGAGGTTATGGACCAGTTTCAGAAGCTCCTTTTCTCTGCTAAACCTCCTATTCCCACACACATAACTAGCCATGATGTGGGTAATGCATCCAAGTGGAGCAGATCCCTCATTCTCTCGGTTTTCACCAACCACAACATTAGAATCCCAGCGCTAAGAGAATGGGTGAAGAGGATGTGGAATCCCACCCAGCCATGGTCACTTTTGGATTACCCAAATAAAACCTTCATTCTCCACCTCCAATCCGAAGAAGAGGCGAACAAGTATATCAGGAGAAATCCCTGGTTTTTCAATATTGACCTTCTACTGGTTGAGAAGGCTAGACCCAATACAGCACCGTCTGAGTACAACCTGAACAAAGCGGATTTATGGGTCAGAATATACGATCTTCCACAAGAATTACTGATTAAAGGGATAGTTATGGCCATAGCAAATCAACTGGGATCACCTTTTGAACCTGTTCCGGACATTGTCAATGCATGGAGCACATATGCCAGGATCAAAGTAACTATCAATGTGTCCAAGCCATTAGCCAAGGAGGTCTCAGTTATTCTACCAGACGGATCTGTGTGAGACCCTTTGAGTTAGCGTATGAGAGAATTACTAGATTATGCTACTTTTGTGGTATATTAGGCCATGAACATGGAGAATGCAACACGCTTCTTCGTCTGAATGCTCTCATCAGCCCGGATCTCCCACAAACTGTTCAAGCAGAGATGAAAGATAAACTCACATTCAGCTATGGGGACTGGATTACGGCAGCTGGCAGGGCTGCATGCGGCGGATGCAGGCCGGCCGAAAGCAAGGTGCACGTCGGGCATGGTCTCAACAGTGAGCAGAGAGTCTGTACATCACCATACCCTGCATGGCATTCACGCATGGAAACTAACACAAGCGGCGCTGACGTCTTCCAAGTATCTGTACCGATACAGCCTGGGGCCCACGTATCAGACTCTATGGTTCCTTTTTCGGGTCCACCAAATACCAAAAAGCCTCTATCTCAACACAGTCGGTTGCCCATTACTCACCCTCTTGATCAAGATGCCCCCTCGTCCTCCAACCCCCCCAATTCCCATCGCTGCATCATGGACCAACCAACAAGTATGTCCACTCCGTTCAATTTTTCTACTGGACCCCTGCTCATAAGTGACAAACCCGGTCCTTCACCCACCAAACAAGGAAACATACCCAAAGCTCCTTTGAAGAGGCTCAGTCCCAGAGACAAAAACAAGAAAGCAAAGAAGCCTTGTAACGTTTCCTTTGCTGGAACAGTAAAGAATGAACACGAAGGATCTTCAGTCCCTTTTAGTATTAACATTCCAGTTCAGCAAAAGATGGAAAATCGGATTCTAGCAGCTGACCCAAATCAGCTGCCCAGTGCTCAATGAAGCTTTTATCTTGGAACTGTCGGGGTGTGAATGGTAACCCGACAGTTCGACACCTTGATAGGTTAATCCATTCCATCAAGCCGGATATTGTCTTCATCTCGGAAACAAAAAGTGGAATAGATACCAGCAGAACTTTCTTCCAAAAAAGGCATATTGGGAGCTTTCATATTATTCCTACCCATGCCCGGGCTGGTGGCCTCTGGCTATGGAGCTCACCGGAGGTTAGCATGAATATTATATCTACCAATACCAACTGGATTGGGGCTATTGTTAAAAGCACCATCGAGGACCTGGAATGGCTCTTAATTGCAGTTTATGCTCCTACCAAGGATAGGGAAAGACAGTCCATGTGGAACCAGATTTCTTTATGTATTCGATCAACAAATCTTCCTGTGTGCACGGTAGGGGACTGGAATTGCATCAGGTACGCTTCTGACAAACATGGTGGTGCTAAGCCTAACTCTAGACATATGCTTCACTTTGAGAATTTTATTCAACATAATGCCCTGTTGGATCTGCGGCAAGAAGGCCCCGTTTATACTTGGTCTAATAGAAGACCCCCTCCTTTCAACATTAAAGAAAAACTTGATAGATGTCTTGCTAATGTTGATTGGTTTAATTTTTACCCAAATGCTCGGATGCACACTCTCCCCTCCCAATCCAGTGATCATGCCCCGCTTTATATTAACACTTGTCCGCCTAGAGGTCCGAAGAGGTCCTGGTTCAGGCTTGAGTCAGCCTGGTTCTCTCACCCCAATTTTTTGCAGTTTGCTGTCAAGTCCTGGAGCAGAATACCGGGTTTGGCCCCTAATGGTTATATGAGCAAAATGAGTAATATCAGAAGCAGCTTAGTGTATTGGAAGAAATCTGTTTTTGGTAATATCAAGCAGCAGAATGTCTTAATTACAAACAGGCTGGCTGAGTTATATAATCAATCGGTTTCTCAGGAGTCTTTTAATGAAGAAAGGAAGCTGGAGCATAAGCTAAAGTCCTTAGAAGATATGGAAGAAGCTCACTGGAGGCAAAGGGCAAAAGTTTATTGGAGCAAAATGGGAGATAGATGCTCTAAGTACTTCCATACAAAGGTTCTAAATAGAAGGCGGTGGAACAAAATTGGTAGGATTTCCACTCCTGGAGGTAATTGGGCTACTTCTCATAGCGACATCAGCAAGGTTTTTGGAGCTTTTTTCAGAGATTTGTTCATGGACAATCCGGTTGCTGTCAGATGGGAGAGAGGCTTTCTGAATCTGCCAAATATAAATGCTGAGGCTAGATCTATGTTGATTGCTCAACCTACCCTTGAGGAAACCAGATCTGCCCTCTTTGCTATGAAGGCTGAGAAAGCCCCTGGCCCGGATGGGCTACCACCTTTGTACTTCTAGAAGTTGTGGTCCTTTATTAGCCAAGACCTGCACATGTTCATTCAACAAGTTTTTCATTCCAGCATCATACCCCCGAACCTAAATCATACCATAATCACCTTAATCCCAAAGATTCCCAATCCCACCCTTCCTGAACAATTTAGGCCTATAAGTCTATGCAATACCTTATTTAAAATCATCACTAAAATCCTGGCCTCTCGGTTGAAACCTTACCTTCCTCATCTCATAGCGGAGAACCAAGTGGCCTATGTCCCGGGCAAGTTGGGACTTGACAACATCATTATTGTGCAAGAGGTGATGAACCACCTTAAGAGGAAGAAAGGGAAGGCTTGTTACTTTCTGGCAAAGTTGGATGTCACTAAGGCGTATGATAAGCTTAAATGGTCCTTTCTGCTCTACATGCTGCAAGAGTTCGGATTCCCCTCAAAATTCTGTAATCTAGTGATGTCCTGCACCTCCACTGCCACGTACTCTCTGAATCTGAATGGGCACATTACTGATCATATTGTTCCTAGTAGAGGTATCAGACAGGGGGACCCCCTTTCCCCGTACCTGTATATTCTTTGCACTCAAGCTCTAACTTCTCTCCTGGACAGAGCTGCAGGTAATGGGAGGATTAATGGCATCTCTATTACCTGCCAAGGCCCGAGAATAACGCACTTAATGTATGCGGATGATCTGATTATTTGTGGTCTGGCTGATGAGAAAGAAATCAGAAACTTCAGAAGTATCCTCCACCAATATGAATTGGCCTCCGGGCAGTCCATTAACAGAGCTAAATCATGCATCTTCTTTAGCAATAACACCCAGCAGCACATCAAGGACAGGCTGTGTAACATTTCAGGTCTTCAACTGGCAGCAAATGACGAAGTTTATCTGGGTATCCCGATGCATGGAAATGGCAACAAGGTTCACCATTGTAACAGGCTTGTCCATAATTGCCAATCTAAATTAAGTGGCTGGAAATCTGCCTTGCTTTCCACTGGGGGGAGAACGACCCTCATCAAATCCACTTTATCTCAGATTCCTCTGCATGTTATGTCGGTTACCAAATTGACTACTAAGACTGTCAACAAACTTGACACTATCCAGAAGTCTTTTTGGTGGGCTCATGACCAGTCTGGTAAGAGGAAACTTCATCTATCTAAGTGGTCTACAATCAAGCAACCTATGCCCAATGGAGGACTTGGTATTAGGGACCTGAGGGTCATGAATCAGGCTTTGCTTCTTAAAGTAGCCTGGAACTTCATCAATGGGCAGAAGCGCCTTTGGTCATCCTTACTCCATGCGAAATATTTGAGAAATCAGTCCTTTTGGGATGTGAAACCCAGGAATATCGACTCTCCCATATGGAAGAACTTGCTGGAGTGCAGGTCTACCCTTCTTAAGGGTGCTGCCTGGAAAATCAAAGATGGTACACACATTGAATTTTGGGATAAGAATTGGATAGCGGACAGTAGAGGTAGGCCTTCTCTCAAGCAAAATGTAAATTTCATCCCTACTAGAGTGTCGGATATTATTGCAGATGGTAATTGGGATCGGAGACTTATTTTCAATTGTTTTGAGCATCAATCTGCCATGCGCATTATGGCTACTCCGTTATTCCCGTCTAGTGAGAAAGATGTTCTGATTTGGCCTTTCATGCCTGATGGAGTGTTCAATACTAAGTCGGCGTATCGCTTCATAAAAGAAATGGACCTTCCACCTAGCTCCTCGGGTAGTAACATTTGGAAACATCTTTGGCACCCTATTGTGAAGGGAATCCTTCCGCAGAATATTCTTACTTTCATCTGGAAGGTGGTCTCGGGCAACATTCCTGATGGTGCTAATATTCATAGGAGGTTGAAGCATATTGATCCCACCTGTGCGGTTTGTAAGCTCTACCCGGAAAATGATTGTCATCTCTTTCTCTCCTGTCCCAGAAGCAAAGCTGTTTGGGCGGCCTCTCCTCTGGGGTGTAATCAAGGCTGGTTGAATACTCCTCTCAGAAATTTGGTCAGTTCTTGGCTGCAGTGGATCCGGTCCAAAGACCAGTATCTTTCCAAGACAGGGATCCAAGCTCTATCTATTTTATGGTAGATTTGGAAGGCTAGATGCAATCTCATTTTCAGGAATGTAAAACTGAACCCGTTCAACATTCTCGGCACTGCCTTGGCGGAAGCAGATTTCTACTTGGTTAATGCTGGAGTGGTTGTCCCCCGCACTCTCTCAGCTTGGACTGTGCCACCGTTGAATACGGTTAAAGTCAATGTTGACTGTGCCACCTCCAATGATAAGGGGTCCATTGCAATCTTAGCTCGTAATCATGCAAGTGCAGTCCTCTTCTGGAAGTCAAAGCTATCTCCTTTCATGCACCCCCAAATTCTCGAAGCCGAGGCTATTCTTGAAGCCTGTAAATGGGCCCAAATTGTGCTACTTCTGTTTGTATTGAAAGTGATGCTAGGTCAGTGGTGGATGCCATATCGGGTGCTGGACCCAACCTCTGGAGAGCTGAGTCCATAATCCAGTCCTGTAGGGAGCTTCTTTCTAGTTCTACCTTTTGTCATCTTCAGTTCGCCCCTAGATCCTGTAACTCTGCTGCACATCTTCTTGCTAAGTGGGCGATTAATTCTCCTTCTAGTGTCAGTCACCCAGACTTGCTGCCTGCTGTTGTTTGTAACCAAGTGGGTCTGGATGTACCTGTTCTTCCGATTTTCTAGTGTTATGGTAGTGTGCTTGGTGTTCAAAAAAAAAAGTAAAAGCTTTCGTACCGGATGGTTATGAATAAAGAAACCAACCTATAGAACCATAACATATGGCAAGTTTCAGAACAATATATATATACATAGACACATATAGAGAGAGAGTGAGAATAAATAAGCTCCGTAAAAAAAAATTGGGTGGACAGAATTTTACTCTAATCTACATCTCCTTCTATTTAAATTTAAAAGCTCAAAGAAGAAAAGGAAGAAAAAGAATGGTGCATATTCTTAGTTCTATTTTCAGTGTTTCACTATACACATCTCTTCTTGTGTCTACATATTTTATACTGTGGTAAGTACTGGGTCCACCATATTCATGAGTCCTTTGATGGTTTTACACATTATCAACTGATTTATTTGGAGATTTTATTTGCAAGTCACAATGTGTGGGTGCGGAAAACATATCATGTAGCCTGTAAGTATCAAGTTTGGTAGCATCTAAGAGCCTGTTTGTTTGGAGTGTTGAAATTAATATACTATTATAATTTTAATACAAGTGTTAGATACATCAACACCAACTTTCATATATAGTATTAAGTATCAAAAATAATATGATATTTGTGATAACAATTCAATCCACACAGGCCCTAAGATAAAAAAATAAATATAATATTTATAGCTAGTCAATATTCTATCCAAGTAGATGCTAAAATTATTCTCATTGATCACAATGACAAGAATCGTGGTTACAGGTGAACAGTCTACAACTTAAGGAATTTTTACATGTTAGTGCTCATATTTATTCATGCATTAAAATATAGAATTAGAAACATAAAATCCTTGTTAGAAAACTGAAAAGGAATAGCCATCAGAAAGACAGCATAATTCAACCCTTCATTAGCTCAAATTATTTTATATTTGTTTGTAATACTTTACTATTATATGTTAACTAATACTGTGTGTACACCTGTCAATGGATCGGATTCAGGTCAGGTTCATTGAGATTCGAACATGGATCCGATAAGTTAAACCCGAATCCATCCCAAATCTTATTAATACTCTAATATTTGTATTTGAATCCATCCAAAATGTTTCAAATTCGGGTCACCTGACAGGCATGACCTTGGGGGATGGCTGATAGTAGAAGAAGAGAGTTTCTACTTCTGTCTTCTGCTCAGTTCTGACCATTCCTTCTCTATGAATTGATTTTCCTCTGTTCTTGACAAGAGCTCACCAGAGTCGCTTCTGTTCTTCGAACCCAACTATTTGCTCTCCAGAAATGCGAATATCACACCTTTTGTTGGAGCCCTGCTCAGAGTTGATTCCACTCATCGTGGTCCCAAAGGGGGAATCCTTGAGAAGCAGATCACAAATTCTGTCAATGGATCTAAGCATCACGGAAAATTTCAAATCAGATGCCACACTACCGAGAATCACATCTAGTGCCGCAATCGAGGAATTATCGTAGGGTACTCACCATTAGGGCCTCCATCATTGTGATAGGGGGGGTGTTCATCAAAGCCATTGCGACGGGATAAGGTTGTCCTCGTTCGAGAAGGAAGGACGCCCCAGTTCCGACCAGGAGCACACTGCTAGATCTGGAACTCTGGGAGGATCGCTAGATCTGGAACTCTTGGAGGATCTTCTGCACGGTGGAGGGGAGAACGAGGAAGACAAATAGAGAGATTCGGCCCTTTGGGAGGGGGTCGGAGTGTGGCTGCTCCCGGCAATCAATGATGCGTCTCGCCGCCGTCACCACCGAGAGGTCGCCGTTGAAAGCGCTGCCCCTAACCATGGATCCATACTGCTGAAAGGTCTAGCCCGAGCGTGGAGAGGATCAAGGGGATGGCTATCGGGCAACCCGATGTGTGTTCCGAAATCTGTCTTTCAGGTTTAGGGTCATCCCTTGATCCGAAAGGTTTACTAACGGGTTACCCTGTCTGATGGTTTGAACTTGAAATCTCTTTCGGATCAGGTTGAGTTTTCGGGTTGGTTGAGTCCATTTACAGGTCTAACTGTGTGATTATCTTATGAAACTTAATGCATGTAATAAACCACTTACAAAATGGTTATTGCGAACTCGGTCTAGTCACAGCTCGCATGCAACCACAGCTACACAACTTCCAGCTTCTCTTTTATCTTTCAATTTTGTAGGTGTGTTTGAATACATCTAAAATGAATTTCTATCGAAAAAACATATTTTTCTAACAAAATTTGTTAAAATTATACTTAACCTTCACGATAATAAAGATTTTTATCTTCTAAGACTAAAAGCGTGCTGTCGTCTCCATTTTTTTGTTATCTATAATATGTAATTTTATATTTTAAAATTTATCATAAATCTATTAATAATTATCTTGCAAATTAATCAAAGCAACCAAGCATTTCTGGATTGGACTTACTAATCAAACTACGGGTTTTCATGGATTGGTCTCACTTATGGGGTGTTTGGTTGCATGATAATTTTTTTACACTTTCATGATAAAAAATTATATTAAAATAAAAAGTGAACCAACTCATGACATAAAATTATCATGTTTGGAGGGATGTAATCAGTGGCTCAACGGCCGACAGTCGTGATGCATCACGCGAGGTGAGGGATCGAGCGGTCGATCGATCCCCACAGGATATCACCCCCCAGGGGGTGACCAGGCACATGCCAGTTTCGATCCCACGCCCCTGCTCCCCTGTGAGCAGGGGTCTTGACAGTCGACCCATGGTCGACCGGCGGAGGGATGTGATTACAAAAAAGAGTAACTACCATACATAACCAAACAAAGTGGGGGACCACAAGAAAAAAGAAAGAGGTGAAACCATCTTTTTTTGTTTAAGAAGAAAACTACTTTCAAAACATAAAATTGTCAAAGTTGTCAAATACTTCTTTTAACAAGTTTTCTTATAATTTTTAAAAGTTAAAATAAAAACTTTCATTATCATGCAACCAAACACCCCATTAATTTTTTTATTTTTTAAATTAAAGTAAAACAAACTAATTCGTAGTTAATCCAAGTCAAATAATATTTTATCAATATAATATAAAAGATATATAATTTATTTTTTATTTTACATTATATATTTATAAAAAAGTATATAATCATCTATATGAATAATTTTATTTTAAAATTTAAAAATATTTATATTTTAAAATGTATATAAATATTATTATTGTGTCTAATTAAATTGGGGCATTCAATTTATTGGTTTGATTTGCTTTGAATGATCTTTTTTAAGTGTAAATTAATTTAGTTACTACTTCAACCAAATAAAACTTCGTATAATTTATTACTTGGTTTAATTTTTCCGGTTCAGTCAAATAGTAAACAATCTTGAATCAAACGCAACTGACCCCTTATTCTGATTCGGATCCTTCACGTCTTGACGCTTAACGGTTCGCTTCCGCATCTTTTCAGCACACCGAAAATTTTAATGGCCGTGGTGACGGTGACGTCACTTTCTAGTTTCGACCGCTTCTGATCTTATCTTTCCAAGTCAACGAAACTCCCGATGTCAACACATGTAATCCGAATTTTCCAGAGTAGGTAGAAAAATGTAATAATGTCGAGGGATGTGTGTAAATATGCCGCTTCTCCGCTCCGCCGCTGCTGGGCGGGGTAATTCCGTCATCCTGGCGGCTGGAGTTTCTCTGTCCTGTTATAAATACAAAAGAGCGACGGTACGCAGATCAGAGGATAACGATGCGCTTCCTAGAATTTGTCCCTTGCGGCCGCCTGCCCCGGCCGCGACCGGACCGGATCGCTCCCCGGCTATCGGCGGAGGAAGCGGCGCCGCCGGTCGCCGTTAATCCGCTGTCCGACGACGACGCCGCTGCAGTCACGGCGGCGCCATCGACGTCCGGCGAGAAACGGCGGCGGCGGAGGGCGGGCGGCGCTTCCGGCTGTGGCGCTACCTCGGGGTGGCGCCCAACGCTCGGTGCGATCTCAGAGGACGGGGTGATACGCGCGGAGGCGGCGGCGGAGAAGGGGATGAGATCGAGGGGGGCGGAGATGGCGGGGAAGGGGAAGCCCAACGCTCCGCCGCCGCCGAGATCCCGCAGCCGTGACCACGGACAAGGAGACTACAGGTAGCATCCTTGATCATCTCCCTGAAGCAGCATATCTTGCGATTATACGATCCAATTTTAGGAGAGAAATTGGGATGCCTGCCTGTTGATCTTGTGCAACGCCTCTCTTCTCTCTCTCTCTCTCTCTCATCCAACTTGCTCGTTGGCGTCTCCGATTAGGCTTCTCGGCGTGAGATTGAGGTAGATGTGTATTTTCTTCGTGCCTTGCAGGAACTATACGCCTCCCGCCGCATTCCCCTCCTTTGCTCCGACGGCCTTCTTCTTCTGATCGATGTCCGCCGTTACCGGCTGAAACAGAAAGCGAGGCAGGCAGATCAAGCGAGAAGGCGACGGAGCGGAAGGCCGTAGCGGAGGGAAGGAAGGCTGTCTTCTTGTTTCTTTGTCACGTCCCTATATATGATGACTATGCTTTCGTTACCCCCCACGAGATCCCGTGTACGCACGCAAGCTTGGGGTGCATATGCATCAAAATTTTCCGAAAGAGTCGGGATCATCTCAGTAAACCTCAGGAGATCCGCGCTTCTTTTTTGGTTTGGCTCCCGGCGGCGGCGGCGGCGTCGTGGTCCCTCCGTCTCATTGAGGTGATCCGTGCTCTTTCTGAAAAGTTAAACGCGTTCTGTCCTTTGGTTGCCGGTGAAACCAAGATCGACTAAAAATACTTTTTTTCTACTCTTTCAAAAATGGGATTTCGGCGTCTGCTCTCTTTGGGATGCCATTCTCCCGGGTTGATGAACGACCAATATATTATTAAATAAAATATTATTTTATTAAATAAAACGTTAATTTATTCTTGTCCCAAAATTTTTTAACTAGAACATTAAAATGACTGTAAGATGTGAATAGAGTCTACAAGTTTGATGTATATACTTATTCATCCTGAGTAGGTCTTCCATTATTTAAAAATTTTTAAATTTTGTTTCTTATACATTAATATGTTTTATAATTTTTGAATATTTTTTCCATGCAATTTATTCTGTCATGTTCAATCTTTACATATCATGGAATATTGGATCAAATAAGCATTTTAGTAAGTAATTTTGTATGTTCACTTACTATATTTTATTTAAAATTCAAGTTAATAAATACCAAACGTCTAAAAGTATTGTTATGTATTATGAATACATCTTTTAGCAAACAATGTAATTAGAAAATGCCATAACACATGAGGTCGAGCACAATTTACAGGTAAGTTGACCATGCAGATAGGAGAAATGGTTTTCAAAAGATTGATTTTCAGAGAAACCAAACGGGAACAAGGCGTTCTAAAAAAAAATCCCTGAAAATCCAATTCTCAAAGCAGTAGGTTTTCTCGGATTTTACTTTTACATGGATCTAAATGAACCATTAACAAATTAGCAGATAATATATTAATCTTGGCAATTTGGAGGTATATATGCCTTCTCCGGATCATCCTGGATCTCCCTTTAAAAAGTCTACGGCAGCTCACGCTGCCCTCCAACTGGACCACGCGATGAGTGGGAGCCTTGACCTGCTCAGAGCAAGTGGTCGATCGTAGCTTGAAAGTCTGCTTCTTTCTCCAAAGGTGGACCTTGTCATCTGCCCAACTGTTCTCGGATTTGTTTGATTTGATCTTAAATTTATTGGAATCAAATCGAATCGGCAAATTAAATAGTTGGAATTAGATTAAATATTTATTTTAACTAAAATATATCAATGATATTTTATATATATATTTTTAATAAAGTAAATTTATTTCAAATAAAGTTTAAATAAAATTAATAAAATAAATAAAGATACATGATTTTAACGGAATATAATTTTAACATACCAAATGAAAACATATATTGATATATACTATGTCACAATAAAATATGGGTTGCATCCGACGAAATCAAATCGAAATAATTTGATAATTTGATTTGATTCGAGAAAAAATATTCAAGCATCATATCATGAACATCATTATTATACATTGAGGGTTTTTTTGGTCGTGCCACATAGTTGGGGCCAAGCCAGGTTTGAGAGTTGAAATATACGGGTTTGGAGACTTCTGACCTCTCCAAGTGAGGGGTCTTTCCTACTCCATGAGAGAGAGAGAGAGAGATTCATTAATTTGTTGTGTACTTGTCACGACCTAGAATTTAAATAACATATTCACAAATATGCAGCGGAAATATACAACGTCGTGGCAGTGAGATGAAATCCAACACTTGGATTTCATAACCCAAACTAAACATACTACAAAACTCTATTAAAATCCAACAGATTCATGAATTTTCAAACCCAAACTCAAACAATCCTTATTACAAAAAAAATCATTGAAACAAAGGAATAGAACCATATTGTTAAGTCTAATAATATTCTTGTTCAAAAACAACCAAGACTAGCTACCTAAGTAGAGAATATCTCTCATCTCCAAGTGTAAATAACTTTGATTCTTTTGGTTCCACCTGTACTTCATCTTCAAGCTCTTAAATCTTCAAAACTTGCTGAAAAATTTAACTCACAACGGGGTGAGTCCGGAGACTCCATAGGATTTACACCATTTTCTTGTCAATCGGATAATTAACATATAATCAAACAATGATAGACAATATATCTAAATTGAGATATAATACAAATGATAATAACGTATCTTCTATATTTATCTATAACCCATAACCAAATCATGATTAACTTTAAGAAAAAGATCATGCCAATGCTAAACACTTCTAGACCAATACACACAAGATCATACTAACTAGACAAATATCAAATAAATAACCTCAAGACTTAACTTAACATGACAGAAAAAAACAAAATGAGACAAATCTAATTTTTCTAACATGACATGATCTAACATCTATTCATGACACACAAATAACATAATTTCATATTCTTTCCAAAACACATAGTCAAATAGCAAGGAATTGGTCGTCTTGCTTCACATGTACAAAATGCTTTCATCAGCTCTTGTAACATTTCGAAAAAAAAAATTTATTTTTCCTGTAATACCCGCCCCGCCCTCTCTCTCTCTCTCGTCGGTTACGCCCGCCCACACCCCTCTCTTCGGTTTCCTCTCCCCGCTTGAACTCCCGCCAGAGTCCCCGCCGAGACTCCCGTCTCCCTCCGGGATACGCCACCTCCCTTCCCTATTTCTCTTCTCCCTCTTGGCTATGGAAGCCCACCCCCCCTCATGGTGTATATATCCCCCCCTGGTGCTCCGGCCGATCTCTCTCTCCCTCTCCCTCTCTTCTGGCTTCTGGTCGACTGCCGCCACCGGTGCTCTGGCCGCCGGGAGCCCCCTCCCCCGCCGTCATCGTGGCAACCCCCCCAAGCGCGTTGCCCTGCCCGCCCCGTAGCCCGGTCGCCCCCCCGAGCCATGAGCCAGCTGCATCGCCTCGGCCGCCTTGTCCCGCCACCTCTGCCCCATGCAGCCGCGTCCCCCTCCGTCCCGCGACCGCACGTCGCCGTCGCCGCTGCCAGTCCACGGTTTCCGCAGAAACAGCATAGGGAGCACCCGCTTCGTTGCCCTCGCCAGCCTTCGCCCTCCCCTCGCCGTTGCCGGAGCCTCGCGTCGTCGTGCGCCGCCGCATCCGCCGTCGTGAGCACCGTCGCCGAGAGCTACCCCCGCCGCCGTCCCTCCCGCGAGCATGCACCCACGCTTGGTTGCGCCCCCCCCCCCACCTCGGTCGATCGCCCGGTCGGCCATCGGCCCAGCAGCATCGAGCCTCCGGCCCAGCACTCCGAGCCACCGGTCGAGCCGCCCGGTTCAGCACCGGTCCATTCATTTCGGATTTGTTGATTTTATTAATTGTAGAAATCAGAGAAAATGCCAGAAAATTTAGCAGAAAATTCATAAAATTCCAGAAAATTCATATGAGCTTCCAGGTAGGTTTCTCAAGTCGTCTATTTATTTGATCCCATTTTGATTAGAAAATATGTATGATTTAACTTATGGACCTTGATTTGACTAGTTTAACCTTTGGACTTAAGATTAGTGATTCTTCTTAAAAATCTTTGAAACCAGGAACTTGAAATTGCTATTTTGTATATTATGGAACATGTTTAGCTTGATTCTGGATGGGTAGAAATATTTTTATAAGTTTTGACCTTATGTTAGTTATGTATGTGAATATATGCTAGATTGGACCTAGAATTGAAATATAAATATGTGTAGATTTGGAAAATTTATGGATCATCAAATCATACTTTTTAGAACCTATTTAGGTCATATTGTGGTTAATTACCTCAGAATTTAATTTGTTTAGTTTATGCCAAGCTTGATTTAGGTTAATTGTCTTGCATATGTGTTTAAGTATGTCTAGATCGGTTTGTCATTTCATGTATGTAAATTATGTAAATTTTGGTTAGTTTGGTTTCAGATTATGTATTATGTCATGCATGGTGTGGTTATGTTCATATGGTCAGGTTGTGTCATGTTAGAAAATTCAGATTTGTCTCATTTTGTTTTGGTCATGTTAAGTTAAGTCTTGAGGTCATTTAGATGATATTTGTTTAGCTTGTATGGTCTTGTGTGCATTGGTATAGAAGTGTATAGCATTGGCATAATTGTTTCCTTAAAGTTAATTTATGGTTTGGTTATGAGTTGTGAGCTTAATATAGAAGACATTCTATATATTTGTATTTACATCTTGATTTAGATATGTTATCTATCATTGCATGTTTATATGTTAGTATCCGATTGACGGGATACGGGTGTAAATCCTACGGAGTCCCCGGACTCACCCCGTTATGGGATAAATTTTTCAGCAGGTTTTTGAAGATTTAGGAACTTGAAGATGAAGTTCAGGTGGAACCAGAGGAGTCAGAGTCATATGCACTTGGAGATTCTTGGTACTCTCTACTTAGGTAAATGGTCTTGGTTGTTTTTGAACAAGAGTGTGGTTAGACTTAGAAGTATGGTTCTATTCTCTTGTATGATGGATCTTATGAAAATAATTGTTTAAGTTTGGGTTATGGAATTCATGTATTGGGTTTTATCCCATTGTCACAACGTTATGTATTTCCACTGCATATTTTGAGGTTATGTTATTTAAATTCCGGGTCATGACAGCTCTAATATATATAGCAGTAACATATAGTAAGCTAGCCCAAAGTGCACCTAGGCAGTGGTGACACTAAGGGAAAATCACGGTAATCCGGGATCTGTGGGAGGGCCGGATTCATCTAAGTTAACCGCTGCCCACGGGCGATTGACTGACATAGACAGGTGAAGCCTCCATAGCACGTCATATCAAAACTTCATAACATAGTTTCATATCATGACATACTTGACTATACCATGCATACACGACATAACCATCCAATCTCATAGCCCTTCATTCAAGACACAATTTTCATAATGAATTAGACAAGATAGATAGTAACTCGACTAGGTTGACCATATGAACATAATCATATCATGCATGACATAATACATAATCTGAACTCAAACTAATCAAAATTTACATGATCTACACACAAGCAATGACAAGCCAAACTAGACATACTTAATTACATATACAAGACAATTAACTTAAATCAAGCTTGGCATAAACTAAACAAATTAAGTTCTGATGTAATCAACCATAATCTAACCTAAGCAAGTTCTAAATGGTATAACTTGATGACCCATGAGTTTTTCAAGTCTACACATATTTAACCTCTAGTTCTCGTTCCAAACTAGCATATAATCACTTACATAATTTTCATAGGAACAAATCTGATAGCAAAGACTTATACCCAAGCATAATCATGCTAAATATGTTCCATGATATACAAAATACTAATTTTAGGTTTCTGATTTCAAATATTTTGAGAATCTCATTAATCATAAGTTCAAAGTCAAAATCTAGTCAACTTAAGGTCCATAAAATAAATCATCCATATTTTCTTATCCAAATGAGGTCAAATACATAGACAAGCTTGAGAAACCTACCTGAAAGCTTCTATGAATTTTCTATTTTTTATGGATTTTCAGCTATTTTTATGGTATTAACTCTGATTTCCAGAATTAACAGATCCTGAAATTTCGAAAACTTGAACCGGGCGGCTTGAACCGGTTGAACCAGGCGCTGGACCGAGATGAACCAGGTGTTGAACCGGGTGGCTCTCTACTGAGCTGAATGGTTGGCCGGGGCGGTCGACTGAGTGCGTACACGCGCTTGCGCGGCGGCACTCGCGAGAGGGAGGCGGCCGGCGGAGCTCGTGATGGCGCTCGACAACGACGGGGCGGCTCCCGGCGGCGGTGAAGGGCGGCAGTGGCACCATACGCAATGGTAATGGCGGGGTGGGGGGGTGAAGGCCGATGACAGCGGTGGCGGCGAGAGAGGTTTCTCGCGGCGGTTCCGGTCGGAACGGGGAGGTCCGACAAGGCATTCGACGGCGACGGATGGGTTCACGATGGTGGCGAACAGCAGCAGCCGTAGAAGGGGGCTAGACAACAACAGTGAAGGGGAGGAGGAAGGAGGGATAGGAGGCTGGCGGCGACAAGGGTGCAATTGAGCGCGTGGGCGGCGGCGCTCGCAGGAGGGAGGCGTAGCGGGTGGCTTCTGGCGGAGCAGGGGAAGGTTGAACCGGGACGAAAGATAGACGGAGGGGCAATGGCTAGGGCAGCGGATGGGGTGGTGACCAACGGCGACTGTGAGGGGGGGCTTGCGACGATGGCTCGCAGTGGTGATAGCCGGCAACAGGTTGACTCCCGGTGGCAGCAAACGGTGATGGCCATGACGGTGGACTGGAAGGTGACCTATGACAACGGCGAGGGGGATGCAGAGGCTGGCAACGGCAGTAGAAAGGGGCTCACAACTATTGCTCCCTCCGGAATAGAGGAGGCAACCGGTACTAGGACTTCGACGATCAACGAGAACGGTGGTGGCCGATGCAGTAGCAGCAATCGGAAGGGAGGGAGGAGGGAGGTCCGACAGTTGGAGAAAGATCGAGTGAGAGGGAGAGTCTAATGCGAGGGGAAGGTAGGCGTAACTGGCGGGGGCAACAGCGAGAAACCAGAGGGGGCGCAAAATAGGAAGGGGATGATGTAACCGGCAAGGATTGGGGCAGGGCAATTACAGGTAGGAATTTTCTTTTTTTCAAAATGTTACATTCTCCACACCTTAAAATAAATTTCGTCCTCAAAATTTCAAATTCTTACTATTAAGTTAAAGGGCAGTCAAGATGATTCAATTCTCATAGACTCATAAATAGATCCTCAAATCATCATACATCATATATGTGCTTAAACTCTCATCATTCGCTAATATTATCCATATCAAACTTTCTAAATATATATTAATCCTTCTATATCATACCATTTATGATAATCTAATTATTGTATCTCAATTTCACAAAATTTATCACATTCAACTCTTTCTATTTGATCATATGTCTATACCATTCCTTCATGGTAACTCTCCAATCTCTAACTATATTCAAAAGTTTGATCTTCAAATATTATCACCGATCATCATTTATAATTCTATCAATATTCTTCAATCAACTTATCAATTATAATACTTACATCCCATCCTTGTTATCATATCTCAAACATGATCACCATAATTAGCATTGAAAATTATCTAAAATAATGAAGATTATATTATCTTTATGAGACAAGATTATCAACCTAGTCCTCTTATCCATTTTTTTCCAATGATAATCCCCTAATAGCTTCTAAATAATTATCATGTTTTAACAAAAATTTCTAATCTTTTCTTTCCAATACATTTGGGATCCGTTTGTCATGCATTGCACTTCCTCAACTATCAATTTATTCCAAATCTCAAGGAACCATAATTATTCTATTGTGATTCTTACATATTCATTTAATCACCACCTGCTAGAACTAAAACTCTAAACAATTATGATGTTTGATAATTTACCAAATTCCAACCACTTTCAAACAATTAACAAAATATCACTAACTCATTCTTCAATCTTTATCTAACTTGAAAAAAAATCATCTCAATTAAATCAAAGTCTGAACTAATTATTCATAATCATCTAACATAATCTATATTTACTCCAAACACAACTCCACTTAAGCTTGACAAATCACGATGAGTGGTAACAAGTAGTCCTTGATTGGAGAGGTTATACAAAGATGATGATAGATAGAATAATTCTCAAATTCATGATTCGTAAAGAATAAGGTTATAATCTTGGATGCCATGCCATATCATCAACTAGATTTTGATAACTTACAAGTGATCAGAACCCTACTAAAACAAGTGCTAATCCTCAAAACTGATACTACAATATCTTATCCTTAATAACGCAAGGATACTACTAATACAATCACACTAAGCAATTTAATTCTTCTTCAAATTTTATATTTATAATCTCATTTCCATATCCAACACTTCCATTCAAACCTCTTAATCAAGTAATATTTCAATCATTAAAATTTTTTGTTTAAGATAGATCCAACATCATACTCTAAATAATGTATGACATCTTAACCTCGTACCACATATATGCATCATTCCCAATAATTACACTTAAATCAAATTACTCTCACATGGACAGAATTCAATAATTCATATTATTCCTCGTGAATCCAATGAAATCTTTATAATGATTCAACAATCCCTCTTATTTATGAATCTTTCTTATGATATCATCCTAATATCATACATATCTAGCCATTATCTAAAATAACTAAAATTCTAATATCCTTGCAAAACAAGAATATCAATCATAATTCATCATTCATTTGTTTTAAAAGATAAACCTCGATATTATTATCGCCAAACTATCACCAACATTCATTCTCTTATAACTTGGAATTCTCATTGTATTATCTTAAATAGTAACCAAATTATTCCCATGCTTAAAGAGCCACAATCTAATGCCAAAGATATTTCCAATTCCTTTAAACCTCTACAAGTATATCATGATCTCTAATTTCTTTCTCAATAGGAGTTATATCACAATTTCCAATTACTTCAAACAACTTAAATGATACCCTTCATATGAATCAAGGTCTTAACAAATCTATATCTAACCAAATTGTCCATGATACAAAATTAACTCATAATTGTAGACACGCAATTTTGGTCTAGTTGAAGAGTTTAAATTCTTATTTTTATAAAAAATATTTGAGTAACCTTTCAAGGGAACCAAGTTCTCCGGAAAAACCAAGTTTTTGGCACATTTCGAAGAAGATCGATAGAGCGTTGACCGGAGTCAAAGCGCCCTATCTATAGGGCACCAGGCGCCCTGTTTATAGGGCACCAGGCGCCCTATAAATGAGGCACTTGGCACCTGGTCAAATCAACTCGACCGACCGATTTGACCACTCACTGGGACTCGTCTTATCGATTTGACATAGCTCATGATGCTAGCACCCTATATATAGGGTGTTTTGCTGCGTGGAACTATTTTTCGGAATTGACTAAAGTGCCCTCTTTTGGGCTATAAAAAGGCACTCATTTAAAGCTTGGAGGAGGTTCCAACTTCGTGCCACCCTAGAGCTCATCTAATACCACGTTCCTAAGCCATTTGCACCCCCCATAAGCCTTCAAACCAATCCGAATTCCCCCTCCCAAAAAGCTCAAAACTTGTTGTTTCTGCCATCTAGAAACATGGCTTTTCTTCTACTTTGAAGGCCTTTACCCATTTCTCCTCTTTCATCCAGCATCCAAACCCCCCACCATTAGCTTTATTTGCATATTAGCTACAAGGAGGACCCTCTACTTCGTCCCGGAAGCCATCCAGTACTCCGGAGCGGCATCGCGAAGAGGGGAAGAAAATATGCCCAAGCTAGACTTAGTGCCCCATATACAGGGTGCTTTGACCTTGGTCAATGCGCCCTATAAGGGGGCACCTATAGCTAGCGCCCTATATATAGGGCACTAGCAGGGGTAGAAGCCAGTTTTGTATCTTTCGAAGTCCGATCGTCCGTTCGATCGAATTTTTGTTCTTCGCTTTCATCTTAAAACCTTTCATTACTTCATTTGGCATGCATTAGGTCATCTTGCACCTCATATATATTTAAAAACCTACCAAAATAGGGGTTGAGATTCCATCCCAATCCGGTTAGTTCATCCCCTTTTGCATGTTCAAGATCCAAACCAAGCATGATGCTATACTCTTTCTAGAGCTAATGATCTTTACTTATTTTCGTGTTTTTCCGCAGGACATTCTTAGGTGAACCCGACCGAGGCGAAGATTCGACCCGATCGGGAGCAAAGAGCTCACTAAAGCTCTCCTCTTTCAGCCGGCCGAGAGAGGAGAAGTTAGAACTTAGCAATCCCCCCCCCATTCCAAAAGGTACGATGGTCAAACTTGCTTTTCATTCCATTTGCCTTATATCTAACCATATTTTGGAGTCTTCGGCTCCTGACGACCACACACACACACACCATCACTAAACTCTTTGTTCCAAGAGGAGAAAGAAAGCGAAACGCCACCGTACTAGCCGTTTCTGGGTGCTTACAATAATGATCAAGCTGGATCAGCTAGAACCTATATACTTCCTATGATTTGGAAATTCAAGGATCAAAGATTTGAAGTTCTTAAACAAGGATAATGATGGTGGAGTAATCACTCAGATTCTAAATTGACAAATAATAGCTATGATTCTAGATACTATGGTTATAATATAAACTAGATTTCAATATCTTATAAATATCTAATCAAAGCCCCACTTAAAAAATAGTCAGTTAAACATGATGTAGTCTAGATATCTCATCCTCAATTCTATGATTGGCTTATCTCATTCCTTCGAATAATACATGGTATCATATCCTCATATCACAAAATATATCCCAATTAGCTTACACCAATAATCTAATTATTCTCTTGTACATCATCCTTTGAAATCATCATACAATCCACCTTATTTCTCAATTCGTAAATCTACAAATCTATCTAGCTCTTTATTTTCAACTAAATAAAATCATATCAACATGACCTTAATCATATTCATTTGATCAATCCAATTCACTAGCTATATTAAATCTGAACTTCATCTCATAAAAATACTAAACCATATAATATTGATCAACCGTTCCACACTAAAATTCTCTACTCCAATGATGACAAAATCTTGCCTTAAGATTGATAAATTGATTTCTATCAATCTGAGCTTCAAGATCGACCAAATCTAAAAGTTAATTATCATACATTGGTTGATCATCCAATTAATCTCTACTAATTTAATCATCATCTAATATTAAAATCAAACTAAACGAAGTTGATATTCTCATCCAATTGTCATAAACCAAAGCTTCAAGATTCACCAAAATTTGAAAATTGATCCTCATAAACATATACAATCAATTATCCAATCTAGAAATCCAATAATGTAATCTTCAAAGTCTAAAATCAGATCTAATTGATTCAAATAGATAATCCAAGTATCAAATCTAATTCACCCAAATCGATATCAAACACCCGGGTAGGTCACTATAGACCTTCCGGCCGGGTTAATGCTTTGATACCTTTTCTGTCACGACCTGGAATTTAAATAACATATCCACAAATATGCAGCGGAAATACACAACGTCGTGACAATAGGATGAAACCCAACACTTGGATCCCATAACCCAAACTAAACATACTACAAAACCTCTATTAAAACCCAACGAATTCATGAATTTTCAAACCCAAACTCAAACAATCCTTATTACAAAAAAAAACCATTGAAACAAAGGAATAGAACCATATTGTTAAGTCTAATAATATTCTTGTTCAAAAACAACCAAGACCAGCTACCTAAGTAGAGAATATCTCTCATCTCCAAGTGTAGATGGCTTTGATTCCTTTGGTTCCACCTAAACCTCATCTTCAAGCTCTTAAATCTTCAAAACTTGCTGAAAAATTTAACCCACAACAGGGTGAGTCCAGGGACTCCGTAGGATTTACACCATTTTCTGCCAATCGGATAACTAACATATAATCAAGCAATGATAGACAATATATCTAAATTGAGATATAATACAAATGATAATAACATGTCTTCTATATTTATCTATAAACCATAACCAAACCATAATTATCTTTAAGGAAAATATCATGCCAATGCTAAACACTTTTAGACCAATACACACAAGATCATACTAACTAGACAAATATCAAATAAATAACCTCAAGACTTAACTTAACATGACAAAAAAAACAAAATGAGACAAATCTGATTTTTCTAACATGACATGATCTAACATCTATGCATGACACACAAGTAACATGATTTCATATTCTTTCCAAAACACATAGCCAAATAGCAAGGAATTGGTCGTCTTGCTTCACATGTATAAAATGCTTTCACCAGCTCTAATATATATATAGCAGTAATATATAGTAAGCTAGCCCAAAGTGCACCTAGGCAGTGGTGACACTAAGGGAAAACCACGGTAATCCGGGATCTGTGGGAGGGCCGGATTCATAACGAATTAGACAAGATAGATAGTAACTCGACTTGGTTGACATACTCTAAATCAAACATATACCAAACTTGACCATATGAACATAATCATATCATGCATGACATAATACATAATATGAACTCAGACTAATCAAAATTTACATGATCTACACACAAGCAATGACAAGCCAAACTAGACATACTTAATTACATATACAAGACAATTAACTTAATTCAAGCTTGGCATAAACTAAACAAATTAAGTTATGATGTAATCAACCATAATCTGACCTAAACAAGTTCTAAAAGGTATAATTTGATGACCCATGAATTTTTCAAGTCTACACATATTTAACCTTTAGTTCTCGTTCCAAACTAGCATATAATCACTTACATAATTTTCATAGGAACAAATCTGATAGCAAAGACTTATACCGAAGCATAATCATGCTAAACATGTTCCATGATATACAAAATACTAATTTTAGGTTTCTGATTTCAAAGATTTTGAGAATCTCATTAATCATAAGTTCAAAGTCAAAATCTAGTCAACTTAAGGTTCATAAACTAAATCATGCATATTTTCTTATCCAAATGAGGTCAAATACATAGAAAAGCTTGAGAAACCTACCTAAAAGCTCCTGTAAATTTTCTATATTTTTTTGGATTTTCAGCTATTTTTATGCTATTAACTCTGATTTTCGGAATTAACAAATCCTAAAATTCCAAAAACTTAAACCGGGTGGCTTAAACCGGCTGAACCGGGCGTTGGATCGGGATGAACCAGGTGCTGAACCGGGCCACTCTCTGTTGAGCTGGATGGTCAGCCAGGGAGGTCGACTAAGCGCGTACACGCGCTTGCGCAGCGGCACTCGCGGGAGGGAGGCGGCCGGCGGAGCTCGTGGCTGCACTTGACAACGACGGGGAGGCTCCCGGCAGCGGTGAAGGGCGGCAGTGGCACAATCAGCGATGGTTATGGCGGGGTGGGGGGGGGGACGGCGAAGGCCGGTGACAGCGGCAGCAGCGAGAGAGGTTTCTCGCAGTGGTTCCGGTAGGAACGGGGAGGTCCGGCAAGGCGTTCGACAACGACAAATGGGCTCACGACGGCGGCGAATGGCAGCATCCGTAGAAGGGGGCTGGACAACGACGGTGAAGGGGAGGAGGAAGGAGGGACAAGAGGATGGCGGCGACAAGGGTGCAACTGAGCGCGCAGGCGGCGGCGCTCACAGGAGGGAGGCACGGCAGGTGGCTTCTGGCGGAGTAGGGGAAGGTTAAAGCGACGATTGCAACGCAGAGGCTGCAAGGAGGGAGGAAGGAGGGCGGAAACCGGGATGAAAGCTACAAGGAGGGGCGATGGCTGGGGCAGCAGATGGGGTGGTGACCAACGGCGACCGTGAGGGGGGGGGAAGAAGGCAGGCATTAACAACGAGGGGGGGCTTGCGATGATGGCTCATAGCGGTGATAGCCGGCAAGAGGGTGACTCCCGATGGCAGCAAACGGTGATGGCCACAATGGTGGACTGGAAGGTGACCTATGGCAGCGGCGAGGGGAGGTGCAGTGGCTGGCAACGACAGTAGCAAGGGGCTCACAACTGTTGCTCCCTCCGAAACAGAGGAGGCAACCGATACTAGGACTTCGACGATCAACGAGAACGGTGGTGGCCGACACAGTAGTAGCGATCGGAAGGGAGGGAGGAGGGAGGTCCGACAGTTGGGGAAAGATCGATAGAGAGGGAGAGTCCGACGCGAGGGGGCGGTAGGCATAACCGGCGGGGGCAACGGCGAGAAACCGGAGGGGGCGCGGAATAGGAAGGGGCGATGTAACCGGCAAGGATTGGGGCAAGGCAGTTACAGGTAGGAATTTTTTTTTCAAAATGTTACAGTACTCTTGCCTCGATCACACTCTAATATTATGAGATGGAGATTATTTGCTTTGTTAGTGACCTCCAAGTCGTTATATTATAATTAGAGGGTGACACCATAGAAAATATTAGCCTAGGTTGATGGTCGTTTTGACTTGATCTAAAAATGTCATGACCTGAACATTTAAATAACATAACCATACAGCAAAAATACATATCATCGTGATAATGAGATGAAACCCAACACTTGAATTCTCCAACCTAATTAAACATACTACAAAACCTTCATTAAAGTCTAACTAGTTCATGAGATTCCAAAATTCAAACTTAAATGATCTTAATTTATGTCCCATTAAAATAAGAGAATAAAATCATACAAAGTCTAGCAACATTCTTGTTCAAAAATAAATCGACACAAACTACTTAAGTAGAGAAATCACTCCTTTCTAAGTACAAGTGACTATGATTCCTCTTGTTCCACTTGAACCTTAACCTCAAGCTACTAGATCTCCAATACTTGCTAGAAACTTTATAACAACAAAGGGGTGAGATTGAGGCGGCGGCGGCATCATAGTCCCTCCATCTCATTGAGGTGATCCATGCTCTTTCTGAAAAGCTAACATGGTGTGTCATTTGGTTGCTGGTGAAAGTAAGGTCGACAAAAATTACTATTTTTTACTCTTTGAAAAATGGTATTTCGACATCTCCTCTTTTTGGGATACCATTCTCTCGGATTGATGAACGACCAATACATAATCGAATAAAATATTATTTTAATCTTGTCCCAAAAATTTTAACTAGAACTTTAAAATGATTGAAAGATGTGAATAGAGTTTATAAGTTTGATGTATAATTTTAGCTACTACTTATCCATCCTAAGTAGGTCTTCCATTATTTAAAAATTTAAAATTTTATTTTCCTATACATCAATATGTTGTATAATTTTTTGAATATTTTCCCATGCAATTTATTTCGGCATGTTCAATCTTTACATATCATGGAATATTGGATCAAATAAGCATTTTAGTAAATCATTTAGTGTGTCCAATTATTAACTTTTATTTAAAATTCAAGTTAATAAATACCAGACGTCTAAAAGTATTGTTATGTATTATGAATACATATTTTAGCAAACTATGTAATTAGAAATGCCATAGCACATGAGGCCGAGCACAATTTACAGGGTAAGGTGACCACGCAGACAGGAGAAATGGCTTTCAAGAAATTGATTTTCAGAGAAACCAAACGGGAGCATGGCGTTCTCAAGAAAATCCCTGAAAATCCTATTCTCAAGGCGGTAAGTTTTCTCGGATTTTACTTTTACATGGATCTAAATGAACCCTTGGCAAATTAGCTGGCAATATATTTATCCTGGCAATTGGGAGGTTATCCTTATCCTGATCATCCTGGATCTCCGTTTAAGAAGTCTACGGCAGCTCACACTGCTCTCCAACTGGACCAGGCGATGGGTGCGAGCGTTGACCTACTCATGGGGGTGTTCAGTGTTCATGTCAACACCAAAAATCAAACCACATCTAAGCAAATCAATATTTTGATTAGATTTTGTTTGATTTGATCTTAAACTTCTCGGAACCGAATAAAATTAGAAAATCAAATAATCGGAATTAGATTAAATATTTATCTTGATTTAAATATATTAATGATATTTTATATGTTTTTTTAATAAAGTAAATTTATTTAAAAAAAGTTTAAACAAAATTAATAAAATAAATAAACATATACTAGATCTTAACGTGATATAATTTAAAACATACCAAATGAAAATATATATTTATTGATATGTACTGTGTCACAATAAAATATTTGTTACATTTTAAATTGAAATAATTTAATAATTTGATTTAATTTAATTTGAGAAAAAAATATTCAAAAATAAAATCATAAACATCTCTATGAGAAGGTTTTTTTTTGTAATGCCGCAGTAGTTGGGGCCAGGCCAGTAGTTGGGGCCAGGCCAGGTTTGACCGTTGAAACACACACACACAGAGGGGGAGAGAGAATAAACCTGGGACTACCCTTGCAGCGGCTGGGGATGATTAACAATATATGACGTAATATTAAACATCGGTATTATTGGGTGTTTGTTTCATTAATTTTTCTTCAAGTTATGTACTCTTGCCTCCAGCACACTCTAATACCCTGTTTGATTAGAGTTTTATTTTCAATACTATATCAATATTGATATTAATATTTTCAAATGGTGAAGTATCAATATCAAAAGTAATACAAGTTGACACTTGTATTACATATTATGCTTTGTTTGCACTACAAATTTTAAAATTGATACAATTAACCAAACACCTCTTAATGATTCTTATCAATATCAATTTCAAAATTGATAATGATAGAGGTACTTAATAGTGTTACCAAACAGGGCGTAATGTTACGAGATGGAGATTATATATATATTTCATTAGCGGTCTCCAAGTCCTTATATTATAATAAGATTGTGACACCACAGAAAAATACTAGCCTAAGTTGATGGTCGTTTTGGCTTAATCTAAAAACATAAACTCATATCTAATCTCTTATGCCCTGTTTGGTTACAGTTTCATTTTTAGTACTACTTCAATATTGATATTAATATTTTCAAATGTTGGAGTATCAATATCAAAAGTAATACAAGTTGACACTTGTATTACATAATATGATTTCTTCACACTATAAATTTTAAAATTGATACAATTAACCAAACACCATTTAATAGTTCTTATCAATATCAATTTTAAAATTAATAGTGATAGAGGTACCTAATAGTGTTACCAAACAGGGCATTAAATATGTGGTGAATCAAGTATTTAATTTGATTAAGATGTTTATATCCTTCAAAAAAATTAAGATGCTTATATATTAATCAATTTTATTTTAACATAAAGATAGATTGTATGTACTTCTATCATCAATGATGAGAGATCACAACTAAAAAAGTAAAGGACTTTAATACACAACTTATTTTAAGATATTTATTAAAATATAATAAATATATTTAGAGATTAGTTAAGAAATAAAAAACAAATAGTTTAATAAATTTCTACAATCTTCGGACTCCATCAAAGGTCAGAGGTTTGATAAGACGAAGGAGAAATAAACGGCGGTTCTATTTCATCGGATTTTGACAATTTTCTTGAACTTTCGCTCCAAAAGTGACCGAGGGAGACGGCACAGGTTAAGTAAAACATCTTTTTTGCCTTTCTAAATCAGCTGCCTTGCCGGTTAGGGGTGGGCACGGTTCGGTTTGGTCCAGTTTGGACCATTTTTTTTCCAAACCGAACCAAACCGAATCACCCTCCCAAACCGAACCGAACCAAACCGAATCAATTTGGTTTGGTTCGGTTTAAACCGAAAATAAATAAAAATATTTAAATTAATTGTTTTTTACGTATATATACTATTTTTATGTTAAAATTAATGAAAATAAATATTGGTTTATTATAAAATTTATAAAAATATCATTTTTATTAATACTATAATAGTTTTTTATATTTTTTTGATTAAATCGGTTTAAACGGTTTGATTTAGTTTAAATCGATTTGGAGATTTTTCAAACCGAACCAAACCGAAAGGGGGTCCAAACCGAACCAAACCGAACCGAATGGACTGGTTCGGTTTGGTTTCTCGGTTTGAACCGTTTTGTGCCCACCCCTATTGCCGGTTGCCGCTTTGTGTTCTCGGTTGATGCTTGGCGTTGTCTTGGAACAACAAAATAGATATGACATTAATTAGATGAAGTATATGCTCATCCGTCAATATAAACCTAAAAAAATATAACATAATAAATTATTCTTTATATTATATATAAATTTTTATATAAATTAATCGTAATAATTTTTGCTTCAAACTAATTTGTAGTCATAAATAAGATATAATGAATCTGTTAAAAAATAGATTTACTAATAATTATTTTTTGTTCTTAATATAATAATTCTTTGTAATTTAAATATAATTAACATGGCATAAAAATATAACTACTGTAATTTGTCCTCTCGGTTGCATGTGAGTCGTCGGGGTTCTGCCGTCCACTCGTGGGGTGGGCGTCTGGGCGGTACGAAGTTTGCGAGGGGAGCATTTGCTCGTCTCGGAACCTTGTAGTTTCGCTCGGTCTCTTCTTGTTGTTCCTTGTGGCTTTCTTTTCTCAACCTGGGTGAGCTTGTTTTCTTACGCATCTGGTTCTTTTCGGTTTTCTTTGAGATTAGGATTTCTTCCAGTTTCGAGGGTTGTGGATAGAAATACTGCATCTATCCCTTTTTGGGGTTGGTTTTCTCTCGATTTACTGTGGAAGATGGAGTTTTCCTCAATGGATGAAGAAGCAATCTTAACCCATTTCAACAACTGCTTATTCTAGCCGCTCAGAGAGATCCAGTTCGTATTGAAGAATCTGTAGTGTCTGATGGTCAAAGATGGCGGAAATGCCTTATTCTCAAGGTTTTGTCTCTAAATAAAGTCCGTCCTGCAGGTTTGGCAGAATGGGTGCGACGGATGTGGAATCCCACATCTCCGTGATCCTTACTTGATTTCCCCAACGATGCTTTTATTTTGCACCTTCTGTCTGAGGAAGAGGTAAACAAGCTATGTCGTCGTGCTCCTTGGTTTTACAATAACGATCTTCTTCTCCTAGAAAGGGCTTGACCTTTTATGGCTCCTTCAGAGTATAAAGTACAAGATGGAGATATTTGGGTACGTATATATGATCTCCCTTATGAACTTTTAGCCAGAGAAGTAGTCATGTAGATATGTTCTCAGATTGGGGTTCCTTGGGAACCAACTTCAGAAATTGTTGCTTCTTGGAGCTCGTTTGCATGCATAAAAGTTAGGATGAATATGTTAAATCCTCTACCTATTGATGTATTGGTGGTTCTCCCAGATGGTACAAAGAAAGTTTATGAAATAGCTTATGAAAGAATTACCAGGTTTTGCTATTTTTTGGCCATCTAGGACATGAGCATATGGAGTGTTCTGAATTTTCTAAGTTAACTTTTTGATTAAGCCTGATTTACCCAAATTTTTACAACAAATTATGAAACGCCAATTGGTCTTTCGGTTTGGAGATTGGCTTACAATCGGGGGTAGAGAGGCTTCTGGGGGTAGGAGACCTTCGGCAACGTTTTGTTTCCCTAATCTTATGCAGGATTTACAGGGTGCTCCTGTCTCTCATGACGGATCGCAATCTCCAGAAAAGAGGTTACATGCAAATCAGGATCTTATGGTTATTCTAGCTCTTACCTCGCAGGCATTAATATCTTCTTCTCTACCCTCCATAGTGGATTCAGGTACCATTGTGCAAGAACAAGATAGTTCTTATTAGTGTCAAGCGGTTGAGCCAAAAAAAATTTCAAGTTAGTCACCTATGACATACAGTCCAGCTACTAGTTCCCAAACAATTTTAATGTCTTTCTCTATGCATTCTACTTTATCTAAGGTTGGTGCTACTACATATGTCATGAATATTTCCCCAATTAAAACTCCAATGAAAAAACCTGCTCTTTGAGACAAGCAGAAATGGAAGTTACTTAACCAAGCCATTCATCAGTCCTTGTTGAGGCCGGAAGAATTTGCATTTCCTATTATGGTGGAGATTATTTCTCATTGTGAAAAGAGAAAAGGGGTGCAATAGTTGGCCCTTCACAGCTGTCAATGAAGATTGTGGCTTGGAATTGTCGGAGAGGGAATGGGTACCCAACAATTCAACACCTTGACAGGTTAACCCATTCCATTAAACCTGATGTGTTTTTTATATCTGAAACTAAATGTTCCAAGTCTACAGTTGATGAATTTTTAGACTTAGATGTATTTCCTGTTATCACATTGTGCCTTCTAAAGATCGTAAAGGAGGTTTATGGCTATGGTGGGACGAGAATCAATACGTTTAGATTATTTCTTCCACAAATTCTTGGATTAGTGCTATCATTGAGGATCCTTCAATTCAAGCTACTTGGTTATGTTTGGGTATTTATGCACCTGTGTTGGATAAGGATAGGGTTGGTGTGTGGAATAAGATGTCTGAATTAATTCAAGAACTTAAACTTCCTACGTGTATTATTGGAGACTGGAATACATTAGGGACTCTTCTAAAAAGTGGGGTGGTGTTTTACCTCTTAATTCTCATATGTCTCATTTTGAAGAGTTTATCCATATCAATAGTCTAATTGAATTAAAGAACGAGGGACCGGTTTACACTTGGAGTAATAAACGAAAATTTCCTCAACTTGTGAGAGAAAAGTTAGATAGATGTCTAATTTCGGATGCCTGGATCAGACTATTTCCTTTTAGCCAAGTTCATGTGCTTCCTTCTCAATATAGTGATCATAGTCTCCTGTATCTCAACACAGATCCTCCCACTTTCCCAAGAAGGACATGGTTCAAATTTGAGGCAAACTGGTTAAAACATCCTTCGTTTTATGGTGTTGTAAAAGATTGTTAACAGAATTCCACTTCCCTTATTGTTAACTATGGCCAGAAAATGAAATGTATTAGACAAGAACTCCTATCTTGAAAATATAATGTCTTCGGTAGCTTAAAGAGAAAAATAAAACAAATTCAAGAAGCTTTAGCTAAAGCCCAAGCAGCAGAACCTACTGATGCTTCTATGGAAATGGCAACTATTTACTGGGGTCAAAGAGCCAAAGTCTTCTGGCATACCTCAAGGGACAGGTGTACTAAATTTTTTCATACAAAAGTACTCAATAGAAGAAAATGGAACATGTTTCCTGGGGTTAGAAATAGAGAAGAAGAAGAAGACCCAATAGAAATAAATAGAAGTAAGAAAATCAAGATAATAAGAGTTTTTGATGATTTCTATGCATTATTAGCAGAAGATTCTCTAATTACCTTTAATGATGTCATGAATTCCATAGATTCACCTTCAAGAAGGTGGATATAGAAAATGAGATGAATTCTATAATTTAAAATGAAACATAGGTGCTACCCAATCTACCTCTTGGTTGTAAGTCAACTGAATGTAAATGGGTTTCAAAAAGAAATTAAAACCTAATGAATCTGTAGATAAATATAAAGATAAACTTGTAGCCAAAAGATTTACAAAAAAAAGCTAATGTAAACTACTTTGATGTGTATTCTCCTATGACAAGAATTACCACCATTAGAAGTTTCATTGAATTAGCTTCCATACATAAATTAATCACTCACTAAATGGATGTAAAAACTATATTCTTAAATACTGAATTAAATGTAGATATTTATATGGATCAATCTAAGGGTTTATTGTTCCAAGTCAAGAAAATAAGGTGTGTAATTGATTAGATTATTATATGGAGTAAATTAAGCACCTAAGCAATGGCATGAAAATTTTGATAAGATAATTCTTTCTTATGGTTTTAAAATTAATCAAACTAACACATGTGTTTTTTATAAAATGTTTGGTGAATATGTGTCATCTTATGTTTATATGTTGATGATATTTTAATCTTTGTATCCAACATGTAATTAATGAAGTCAAATCTTTCTTATCTCAAAATTTTGACATGAAAGATCTTGGGGAAGCTAGCTTAATTTTGAATGCTGGAATTACAAGAAAGTCAAATGGAATAGTCTTGTCACAATCTCACTATATAGAGAAAATCCTTGGAAAATTGTACTATGTAAATTGTGTGCCTTTATGTGCTCCTAATGATGCAAGTATTCACCTAAAGAAAATTTCAGGTGATCCTATATTACAATCTAAATATGTTTAAATCATAGGCTGACTTAAATTTCTCACAAATTATATAAGGCCAGATATAGCATATGTTGTAAATAAACTCAGTAGATATACTATAAATTCATATGAAAGTATTGGAATGCGTTAGAAAGAGTACTTAGTTATTTAAAAAGTATTATATCATATACGTTGCATTATATTGGATATCCTTCTAAGCTATAAGATTTTAATGATGCTAATTGGATTAGTGATTCAGTAGATGTAAAATCAACACCTAGATTTGTTTTCCTCTTGGGAGGAGATGCTGCATCATGGAAATTTACAAAATAAATTGTGTTATCTAGAAGTACTAAGGAATATGAAATGATTGCATTTGACACCACATGCACTGAAGCTGAATGCCTAAGAGGCTTTTTTAGTTGATATTCCATTGATTACAAATTCTTTACCTCCTATATCTATTTTGTGTGATTGCATATCAACAATTGATAAATGCATGCATGCTAATGTTGATGTCAAAATGAATAGATATCTAAAAGTAAGACACAAATCTATAAGAGAGAAAATGAAGCAATAGTTGATATCTTAAGCTTTGTGAAATAAGAAAGAAATCTTGTAGTTATATTCACAAAAGACTTGTCCAGAACAGTGGTTTCAGAAGCATCGAGGGGGAAGAGATTGAGCCCATAAATGAAAAGGTTACCACTGTGGCAACTCAACCTCATAGAGGTTCAATAGGTAGAAGCAAGTTGACAGGTAACCATGTATGGAGCACTTATTTATTATGCTTCCAACCCAATGACATTAGTGATCATGTAGAAAAAAGTGGTAGAATTTTAAGGAATTGTTCTAAAAAATATGGTGCAGCAGAAGTGACAATTCCTATGAGTTCATTTAGAACCTGTCTCAATCGAAATCGAATGACAAAAAACAAATATTGATCAAAATGGGTTTTAGTATACCTGAAAAGAATTCACCTAATCCCTTGGAGATGATTAAGAAGAATATATGAAGCTCTTCAAACCATTCAAATGCCCAATCTCTGGCGGCATCCGCACGAATTTCATCCACTGTAGGTTTTCCCTTTGCACTGGCCTCAAGAACTCTTCTCAAACGGTGCTCCAACGCCCATGGACACCTTATACAGAGAGAAGGAGGTAGAGAGAAGGCTGAAGACATGGTTTTCACCCTTGGTTTGATCGGGTATTGCTGAAACCATTAGTATTTATAAAGAATTTTAAAATTTTTTATAAAAACCTAAAATCTCCATAAATTATGCCCTTGCCCCTATTATTTTGGATAAATCCTTATGTGTGTGACCTACTAGGCTCAATAGCCTATTTGGTTGACGCCTAATTAAAATAGAATAATTCTATTTAATTTAATTAAATATGTTATCCGATAACAAATTAATCGGCCTACCGATCATAAAGGGTACAAGTCACATCTCATGACCCCAAATGCCTATGAGGATAATCTTATTGTGGATGCTCGATTCGAGTCGGTTCTCCCCGGCTAGAATGTCGAACACCAGTCCTCTCCTTCTTCTTCCGGCTTCCGACTTTGGTGGATGTTGGTGTGTGGTCGCCAGGAACCGTGGGCTCCAAGAGCAAAAGAAAATAGACAATGTAAGTATTAAAGGAAATGACCGAACATATCTAAGCGGAGAGATTGTGTAGGAATATTATGGGTTCCATCTTCTTCCTTTTCGGCCGACCGAGAAGAAAGAGCTTGAAGCGCTTTTAGTTGTTCCTATAAAAATAAGTAAGCCACAAAAACAAGTAAAAGTGAATTAGAACTAAAATAATAAAGTATCTTATAGGAAAAATGAATTAAAACTACAAAATGAAGTGAACTAACCAGATTGGGAATGACTCCCAACCCTCCTTTTTATGTGTTTTGGATGATGATATATGATATTACTAAGCTAAATATGCATGTAAACATGATGATCTATGATGACAAACATAGAAACAAAGTAATCCGAGAAGATGGGGAAAGAAAAATAGGTTTTGGCTCCAAAGATGGCAATTTGGAGCCCTGGGCGACCCAGCAGACAAGTCACCTCCTACACCAGGACTCGGTTTGCTCCCGGATGCTCCCACGATGCTTTCAAATGCCCTTCAAAGCTTGATGATGACTCCCGGAAGCTCCTAGGACGTAGATGATGATCTCCCCACTGATGTAGGAGCTTGAGAAGCTTCAAAATGGATGCCGATGAAGAAACGGGATGAAGAACATCAGTTTATGGAGGTGGATGGAAGTGGGAAGCTTCAATCTCTTGGGCAATGAAGCTTAGAGGATGAAGATGGCTTGAAGCTCTCTAAGGCTCCCTCTTGGGAGTTGGGGATGTTCTCCACCTTCCCACCCTCTTCCAACCCTTGAAAAAATGGTTAAGGGATCCTAGGGCCACAGGGGCATTTATGACATAAAAAGTGTTATTTGGAATAGCAAATGACTTGCCTGGCGGGTCACCTGCGGAACCTTAAATGCCATTAAATGTGCGTGTGCCGAAAGTTGACCGCACGCCGTCCGGGGCCTACTACAATGGCAGGCGTCCCATCTGGTGGGTCGCCTACGTCCAATCAGTCCCGACCATCCGGATGAGCGTGCGCCACTCACGGGTCACTTCATTCCGTCCGTACACTATTTCAACAAGCGACCCGTTGACTGGGACGCTTCTCGTACCTGACCGGACTTGACCCCCACCTACCACCGTCAGAACGGACAGATTTGGTTGGAATTGGAAAATGACCCATTGAACAGGTCGCCTAGGTGACTCGGCAGGGGGGTCACCTTCCTCTCTAAAGTTCGTTTTGTGCCGTTTTCTCGATGATCCGATTTGTTATCGAAAAACTCGAGTATCTTCTAAAAAATATGCATTTTAAGCTCCTCAAATAGACAAAATTTGCGTGTTTACACTTTGTCGACTCCAAAAATGGGTTCCGGATCGGCACCTCAAGAGAAGGTGAAAGATAGAATGGGGGAAGGGGAGTGAATCGGAAAACACTCGAAAAGAAGTAAAAAGTCCTCACTTCAACCCCACACTCACATTGATCCCCGAACTTTCATCTCACGGTGTCGCTCGAGCACCGGAGATGGTTCGGGTCATGTGGGAGGAGAGGGAGGAATAAATGACTTAATGCATAAGAAGATTGAAGAAGTGGTCACCAGGAGCCGCGGGCTCCGCTTTATGTAATGAAAATAGAAAGAAGTTGACCGTGTGTACCTTAGCGCGGGAGATGATATGTGGGTTAAACCTTCTTCCTCGTCGGCCAGCCGATGAAGAAGAGTCCAACCGATGCTAGCTTGATAAACCTATGCAACTTAAGACAATAAAATAAGTGAAGAGTTTGATTAGACTTGTGGGAAGTGTAGTAACTGTAGTAAGAAGATAAGAAAGGAAGCAATTGGAATTGAACTCACCGGCTTCGGGGTGACCCTTAACCCCTTTTTGTGTATTTTTTGTGATATAAAATTATGCAAAAACTAAATAAAAATGATGCTAAATTATCCTGAATGAATGATGAAGACATAGAAACTTGAACAGCTCAAATCGGAGCTAAAACAGAGAAGATATCACCAATATGGCCGGACAGCGCACTGGACTGAACTTGCCCTGGGTTTAAGGGTGCGGTGGGCGCGCCCTAGGTGTGAGGGCGCGGTCTGCGCGCCCTTGGTTCGGGGGTGCGTTGCATTGTCTGGCGTAACTTTGGTGCAGAGCTCGCCACGGGTAGTACCAATGTCAGAATTGAGTGCCGTTTGTTGCAGTAGATAGATGACTCGGAGGGGAAGAGTTCTTATGTTGATGATTTCTCTGAAATCAACCTTTAGAAGTCTATAAAAAATATTAAAGTGGATAGATTTGGAAAAGTAAAACCTGTATGCGCGCCCTTGGTGCAGCAATCGCCACGGACAAACGGCAAGTCGGAATTGAATGCCGTCAGTTGCAAATGAAAGAGAACAAAGAGAGGAACAACTCCTATTTTTAAGACTTTTGTATTAGGAGTATTGGATTTTCTACATAAGCTGATGAAGTTGGTTGATGCAGAACGCACGGATCGGGCTTCTCCTTCGCCTCGGGATCGATCTCTCGACGTCGGATCGCCTTTGGACGTCGAGACGACTTTGGGAGAGAGATTGGACGACCTCAGGACGAGCTAGGCATGGGGGATTAACCTTGGGTTATTGAGAATGGCCCTCAATTTATATGGAATGAAAACCGGTGCAAAACATGGAAACAAGACCGACCTTGCCCTCACCTTGGGGGCGCAGTCTGCGCGCCCCCCAGTTTCAAAGAAACCGAGCGCGCGTTACGCGTCTTATTGCTAAAATTCGCCAGAATCATCCAGAAATTGCTAAAAATCCAACTTGACAAACGTAACGCGCCCCCGACCTGGGGGTGCGGTATAAATAATTGAAAATTAACGATGGTAACCTTTCAAAAATCCAGTTTAGAAGGTGCTAATCGGGCAATTTACGATTTTCAGAAACTGACCGCGCCCCCGCGTTTCAAAGAAAGCGGGGGCGCATAGGGCGTGCCCCCGGATTGAGGGCGCGCCCCCAGGTTGATGGCACGAGCGCGCCCTCCCCTTACAAGGGGAGCGGGGGAGCGGTACACTCTCTCTCCTACGTGTGTGTTCCGCGAGCCGTAACTTGCAGACTCTCTCTCCCGTTTGTTGCGTTAGAAAGAGGGCCTTAAGCCGCACCTCCTCAAGTTGGTAAACTAGCTGGAATTACTCCCGAGACATTCGCACGAGCTTTGACTATCGGTTTACCGTTTCGCGAAAAGTCGAAAACCGCGGCGGAGATCCGGAAGGGCACGATTCTAGTCGAGGAATCTCGGGTCAACTCGGGATGACTTAAAATGATGATCGAACAAGTCTGGTACAGTCAGAAAACCCGAAATCATTGAAAAATCTAAGATTAACCCGGTAAACGTGAACCGAAACTCGAAAAAGCCTTAAAACCCTAAAGTCGACCGAATTGGCCATATGGCCCCGGTTGATGAAATATACGGCTAGGATTGACCCGGAAGACTTGAGAAAACCTGGTGATGACCGGAAAGGCCTAACGCGTGGTTCAGGATAGCCGTGTCAGTACAGATTGAAAAAGCCATAACGAAAGCCGTCATTGACCGACGACTACCAAAATGACTTCTCGGAAACCCTGAATGCTATGGAACACATGTGGGACTTTTGAGACCTTCAATTAAGAATCATTCAAGGTCGGTCATTGAGCAGGCTTCGTGATTTCACGGTTCACGTGTGGCTCTCGCTTGAAGGTTACATCATTTTTCCAAAAATCATCGGTCCATTCCCAACTCACAAGGGGCTCAACCAGCGTCCTTAGCTCATCTCCCCAAGGTAATCCAGATCAGATAATGGTCAAATAAAAGATATCGCCTATGGAATAAGAGTCTGGGGCTCCGAATCATGCTAATTTGGCGTGTCTACACACTTATCTCCATTGAGTATTTCCATCATCAGTTACTACATGGATATAAACCCTCGTCCATCCAATGTCCTGGTCGGAAAGGAGTACAGCATCGACTATCAACTCCTTAGTATACCGACTCTATAGGATCCTGTACTCAAGATTAAATCATTTTAAAAATTCTTTTTTATAATTATTCTCTCTATCCTAACAAGGGATTCGGAGTACTATCTCATAGGACATTCACTCTCACTTACCGAGAGTGAACGATCTCTTATTGTCTGCTCAATTGCCTCCATCGGGTTTTTCTTGTACCCAATTTATCACTATATTGAACCATCTAAATGGTGATCCATAAGTCAATGGTCAAAGCGCAAGTTCTATCCAACAAGACATCTTTGGCAACTCAAGTCAAAGGTCCAATTATGCAACCGTGATGATAGAAAACTTTGATTAACAGTTCGGTAAGATATCATTCATGGTTTTTAATCTGGTCAATTTAGTGAACTCATTCAACTAATGAGCACATATATGTGTATCTTAGTGTCTCCACACTAATGATCAATGAGATCGGTCATCTTTATCACATGAGAAGATATCTCATACACTAGTCTATCCGTATCATTGATGTCCTATCTCAAAGATACTATCTATGACTAAAACCATTTAGGTCAAATACCTCTAAATGATCAATCTCATCATGATTTAATCATCATTGTATTTGATCAAGGACTTACATTACGATATTCGCATCTAATAAGAGTTAGTAACAAAGATTTGCCTAGTTAGTTGAATGAGATATTTCTAAAAAATTCAAATCATATCATATATGATTGATTTGTAAGACATATTTCTATCAAGGATAAGTTTTATACTCTTAATGGATTCGATACCTAAGTGGCAGGGTGGTTCCTTGCTCTCACCTTTGGAGGATTCATCGACATATGTGGAGTTGTAAAGCCCCGACTATGGGATGTAGGCTATCTTCTAAGGCATACATGAGATACATATGTAAAGTCATTAATAGCGCAACCCGCTTGAATACGATTTTGTTATACTATGTGTGGATTTAGGAAAATTTGAGTCATGTGACCCGATTCAAAGTGAAATATTCATCAAGTGTTCTACAAGTGTTCTCAAATATCATTAAGTGGGGTTCAAACCTAAAAGTACCTCCACTTATTACATAATATAATAATGTTCATTAGTATTTATTTGTTTTAAGTTATTCTCTTTTGATTTAACATATTTGCAAGTTTTAAAAATATGTTAGAGATTGTTGCATGCATATGTTTTAAAACACATGACCACACACGTACACGCACACCCCCACCTGATCGACAGATCAAGTGATTTTCACAACATGTGGAAAAGACGGACATGTTCTTTCCCATGCGCGTGATCAAGCCCTCCTTCACTCATTTTTCTGAAGGAACAGGTATGCACCATGGTTTCTTTTCCTCTTTCATATAAATATCATCCATGAGTTCTCTTACGGAGGTTACATATGTTTACGTACACATTCTCCCCAACTATACGAAGCTCTCGAACACTCAATATTCTCTTCTTTCTTCTTCTATTGTTCAGCACTTAGACACAAAATTAGATCTGAAATGTTCTCTCGAAAGATGTGCTAACGGGAAAGAAAGGTGTTCTGTATTCGAGGGTCATCATATCTTTAGGAGATCATTGTCTTAGAAATCGCATATCGGTCGACAATAAAACTCTTAATCCTAATTATTACACGGTTCAACCCAATATACTGTACTTCCAACTCTATTTATTTGATTTTAATTAGTTTATTTGTATCAATGAGTTTATCTTGATTTTCAGGAGTAAAACAACTCAACATATATGGAGTTCGTATCTTCCTCCGTATGTTAAAGGTGATTAGTACTCCTAAGTTATATATAACTACAAGTGACAGAGTAATTTCAAATAACAGAATCAAAATTCGATCAAAATTGAGTAATTATTAATAATTTCATAATTACCGGTTGCCCTATATTTAAGTGGACAGGGTAGCCGACCCTTGCGACAGGGGCGGCGCGAGATGGCAACGGGGGTTCTGAAGTTCCTCCGCTGCGGGCGCCTGCCGTCGCGGCGGCACGCACCCGAGACGCTGCCCGCGCGCAGCACAACAGCGGCGGCAACCACCACCCTTCCCTCGAGAAGCGGCAGCGCCGCGGCCGCAGCAGCATCGGCCCCCGAGGGGAGACGCCGTTATTCCGGGCCCTCCCGGGGTTCGGCCGCCTCGCACTGGCGTCCGACGCTGGACGCAATCTCGGAGGACGATTTGCTACGAGCAGACGCCGCTGTGAAGGGGAGGGAAAGGACGGCTAGAACGGCGGCGTTCCCAGCGAAGGTCCAGGCGAAGCCAGATCTTCACTACGACTACCGGTAGGCTTTTCGCTCCCTCTCCTTATCTCTATCTCTCCAAGGATCAGGGGATTGTTGGCCGCTGGAGAGCCGGAAATCGAAGGTAGAAGCGCGGCTAAATCTCGGCTTCGGGAACTAAGAACCCGAGGGATCCCGTCGCAAGAAGTCGTGCCCGGCAAGATCTCGCTTGTTTCTTCCAGATCACCTCTATCGATTTGTATCTGATCCGTTCAACTTGTAGGCGCTTCGCCGCTGCTCCCGCCGTCTACCCAACCTTCTCCCCGATGGCTTTCCCGTTCTGACCGCCGCCGCTTTGGCACATACAACCGAGCAAGATGCCGGAGAAGCGGAAGGAAAGGGCGTCTCCCCGTGGGCTTTTTCACTGCTTCCGATTTGGGCCTCGGATTCCTACCCTTTCCATCCCCTTTTCGTCGTCTAATCAACGAAACTGTGCCAATATATGTGTATACGTGTACGAGCATATTATTGTACATGGAAATTTGTGTGTGGAACGCTTGAATGCGGCGGGTGTTTAATTCAAGAAAAGAGAAGAAATCTGTTTCCGAATCTGACAAGATTAAGGACTCGGTTGGAGGAGACGTGGAGGGGGCGAAGAAGAAGATGCTTCCGGCGATGTCTATCCAGCATCCTCCTCCACTTCCTCCACGTCCCGGGCTTTGAATTCAGCTGCTTACCAGTTACCTTCACCTTCAAGGTTCGGAGGTGTCAGCTGACTCAGCTCTCCGACGGGTCGCTCTCAATGTTTCCTCCCCTCCCCGGCTCTCCGTCCGGATCCGACCCTCGCCGCCGGCGGGCCCGTAATCTCATTAATCTCCTGCGCCGCTCGAAACCCGCGGCAGTCCTGGTTTTGGCGGCGGTTTTATAAAGAAGACCCGACGAATACGAAAATTGCAAAGCAGATCAATTAGGGTTGTGAATAGAATTCGATATTTCGATACTGTTTTAAAAAAATTAATAAATTTAAAATTTATTTTTATATCTTATAAATTATCAAAATTAAAATCGAATGTTTCGATAATTTATTAGAATCAAAATCAGTTGATTCTTTCATTAATTTAATTTTGATAAAAATTAATTTTATATAAACAAATTAAAATAAATTATAAAATAAATTATAATATATAATATATATAAATTTATAAAATGATGAAAGTAAAATTTTAAAAAAATATATTAAATTTTAATATTTATATGTATATTATTAACTTATTTGTGAAAAAAATAATATTTAATATATTTTTAAAATTTTATAAAATTTGGTTTCAATTGCTATAATAGAATCAGATTAAAATTGAAATATAGTGATTTTAAAATTATTGAAATCAAAACTTTTTAACCTTTATCGAAATGAGAATAGAATTTTGGGTATTCTGCAGTAGAATTCGACTCGTTTAAAATGAATTCTTGCGGTCCACTGGGGAATTGACTAGAATTATTGTTTTCGAAGTATTTTTGGTAAATTAGTTAGTGATCAATCCACATTACGTGGCCGCCCTGAACAAAAGGTTCGCTCACTCATTTTGTTTTGACACTAAATCCAATTCTTTAATTCCTTTTATAATTTTCGCTCGATTTTTTAACGAGGACAGTTAGGAACTAGGTAAAATGATCTTGGCGAATTCAACTCCCGCCCCCACTTTTAGGTTCCTCTTTATTTTTTAGTCCCATCCGTTTGTATTATTATTTTTTAATCCCAAATCAGAAAATCTTGTAATTCCCGCCCCTATCTCTTCCTCTCACCGTTAACAACTTTTGTTTTACCAATTTTACTCCTCATATCCCTTGTACGTACTCTCATCCCCCTGTACGTAAATGAACTATGATTGGATGCAAGATATTAGCATGCTCAACCAATGGCTCAACACATGCACATACCCATTTTCGGCGTGCGGGCTCCCCGTCTGACGGCGAGGCGGACGAGAAGCCGCCTCCTCCGGCGGGCCTGCCGACGCAAACACAGACGCCGTGCGGGCTCCCCGTCACACTCCCCATCGCGATGGAGAAGTCGCCCCCTCCGGCAGGCCGATGCAAACACAGAAAGAGAGAGAGAGAGAGGCCGGCGTGCCGGCTCCCTGTCACGGCGAGGCGGACGAGAAGCCGCCCCCTCCGGCGGGCCTGCCGACGCAAACACAGAGAGATGTCGAGCGGGGCATCGGGGGGGTCCGAGACAGGCCTGCCGACGCACCGACGCAAACACAGAGAGAGAGAGGAAGAACGAGGCAGACTTACAGGTACCGGCGGTGCTTGTGCTACGCTGGACGCCGGTGATGTCTCGCCGCATGCACCTGGACGTAGACGCCGAATGCGCTAGGGTTTGCTCCGTTTGGATGATTTCTGTTCCCATGGGCGAGGCAGGACACGGCGGGGACAAAGGGGTATTATGGGAATGAGGCATTTGAATTAACGGAAAGGACTAAAAAAATTTAAACAGACAGAAACGGGATTAAAACTTAACTTAGATAAACGGTGGGACTAAAAAATAATTTTTTAGCTCCGCAGGACTAAAAATTAAAAACCCCAATGATCTTTGTACCCTTTTATCACCTACATCACATATTTTATGCTCCAAAACAAGTTCATTTGCAAAAGATTAATATATATGTCACTCGATTCATATTTCTAATGGTATAAAAGGTCAGAGTAGTATTTATTACCATAAGAGATAATTATCTTTTGAAATCGTGGGATGCCAAAAATAAGTACATAAAAAGATAGAAAACCATGTATGGATAGAATAACTGTGGTGTCATCTCCCGCTGGTGACTTTTTCAACTCTTTATCCCCTTGCATATAGAGTAAAACACAGTAAAAGTATGTTAATTGAGACATAATAGAAGTGGGGGAAAAGGATCAAGTTTAATGAATGAATTGAAGGTTGGTAAAATTTTGTCAGGGGACTAAGAATTATGGTATCTTTCTTAAATGGATCGAAAATCAATGTTTTCAAGTGTTTTTGGATAAATTTTGTTTTGAATAGAAATGTTTTTCTATTAAAAAGTGACAGTTATGTGATATAGATTTTTCCTAATATATAATTAGTCTAATATATCAAAGTACTTAAGATGTCACCGGTTAGTGTGTAGTCACCCATCCTTAAGAAATAGGGAGTCACGTCGTTCCAGAACTGTCAAGGTATTTTCGAGAGAACATTGAGGTGGTTGCGGTTGGGGTGGAGGTGTAGGCGGAAACGTCTCAAAAACAAAAAATCTATCGGAAGAACTACTCCTGGTCATACGGTCTCCATCGGAGCCCCAAAATGTCGCAGTAACATCATCTCCTCGCTCTTCCGCTCCTGGGATCGATCCCCATCACTATTATCAGAGCGGTCGATTCATCCGTTGCCGCTGCCGCGTCGCCGTCTGTTGCTGCGTTCACCTGCCAGCACCCCGTTCCCTTTTGTCTGTTGCTGCCCGCCGTCGCCGCCTCCGTGCCCAGCACCGCCCCCGGCCGCCGCAGGCTGCCGTGGCTTCACTTGCGTACGTCCGTGCAGTCGTGGATCTCTGCCACACTCGCACAGCCCCAAGGCCTCTTCAACTTAATCGAACTTCAAAGCAGCGAGGGCTCCGTCCATGGACGCTCAGCCTAAACTCGAAGTCGCCATCCATCTCCATAACCACCCAATTGCGCTGGTCCAACATTTGAAGTGCTTCGGCCACTGTCATGTTGTTGTTGCCGTTTTCGCGCTGCTACAGCATCTGCGTCGTCTGGCCACAGCGCTTTGCCTCCCAGCCATCGACAGTTGTCAGTGGTGTCCTAAGTTCTTGGACAAGGTTCTATTTTTGTACTTCTCCTGTTAAATCATTCAGTGATTGATCGACAAGAGGTAAGAGCCTAAAAGCTTTTATCAACATTTAATGTCTTTCGGTTACCTTTTCAACTTTGCTGGTGACTAGTTATTCTTAAACACAGTATTTGATTTATGTAACATACGCTTATGGGGTGTTTGGTTGCAAGATAATTTTTTGTACACTTTCATGATAAAAAATTGTATTAAAATAAAAAGTGAAGCAACTCATGACATAAAATTATCATGTTTGGAGGGATGTGATTACAAAAAAGAGTAACCACCGCACATGACCAAATAAAGTGGGGGACCACAAGAAAAAAGAAAGAGGTGAGACCCTCTTTTTTTGTTTAAGAAGAAAATCACTTTCAAAACATAAAATTGTCATGGTTGTCAAGCACCTCTTTTAACAAGTTTTCTTACAATTTTTAAAAATTAAAATAAAAACCTCAATTATCATGCAACCAAACACCCCATTAGGAAATAAGTATTTTCATGTGTAACATTATATGATAGTTTAATTCAAAGTTAACTCCCCTGTGGTTATCTTATTTGAAAAAGTTAATTTTAAGAATTCGAAATCACTGCAGTTAATTCTTACGTCAAAAGTATCATAGATTTGTCTATATAGTCATTTAGAAGTGAAAAGATCAAATATTTAAACTTAATTTATTTGTTTAAAACTTGATCCATATATTTTATCTTTTAAAATAAATTATTTGCATGATGGTTAAATTGATTATCATACTCTTCATGCAAATTTGGTTTATTATCTATTAATGTTATATTTATCTTAGAAATCTTCTAGTCCTAATAGTCAGCATGTTTGTTGCTTTGGAATTGGCAAAACTAGACAAATTGAATGGAATAAGTCATGAAACGTGGCATAGAAAAATTATATATAGTCTAATTTGTGACAATAGAAAATCTTAATGAGGGCATTGCTTTGGAACTTAATGAAACTTCCACTGAAGTGGAAAAGAAAAGAATTGAGCAACGGATAGTGGATGATAAGAAGGCTAGGAAATATAAGATAATATTTATGGAGGTTCATTTTATTAAATTTTTTAAAACTTGTGAGATACCTTGTAAATTATGGCATACTATCATAGAAAGATATGCTATTATCACATAAATTAAAACCCAGTTCTTGCTACATAGGTATTATGCCCGTAGAATATATACAAGAGGGGGAAGATGTGATAGTGCATGAAAATGAATTGATAATTAAGGCCAAGAGTCTTGCCATTTTGGAAGTAAAACTTCCAAGAAATTATTTATCACCACTTCATGGATTAGAAAATTACCCTCATTGAGCATAATTGCCACAATTATAAGAATTGCTAGTTCAATTTTAGTTGTCATTAAGTTGCCTTCAAGGTTAGCAACGGGAATTTTTGGTATGGTTAGAAGGAAAGGACTAGAGGTGAATCTAAAAAAGGCCAATGTAATAAATAAGAATGTAGTTGCTCAATATCGACACCACAAGAAGATTCCTGAATATGTTTGCTATTAATGTGGAAAGTTTGATTATTTCAAAGTCAACTATCCAAGTAGGCATAGAAATGTAGGTGAATATCTACACCTGGAAGAAAAAGGAATTAGAAAAGGAGAATTTGTCGGCGTTACTGAATGTGGCACAATTTTGACAAATTCAGATGAGTGGTGAGTCGATTTAGGAGCTACTAGACATATTGCAAAAACAAAGAAATGGCTTATGTCTCTAAAGAAATTAAATGCTGGTGAACATAGGCTAATGATGGGAAATGTAGAAGGTATTGATACTTATAGGCTGGATCTTGAGGATAATATTATGATCTTCAAGGATGTATTTTATGCACCTAAAATCTGTGGAATCTCTTCTCTGATCCAGCATTGGTGAAAAAAGGCCTTGATGTTAGATTCTGGAATGAAGGAGTGTCAATTGGAAAGGATAGGGATATATGTGCAATGGGAAAGTTTTCCCTAGAACTAATTTGTTTTATATTCCTGTAATTGACACTAAAAGAAATTATTCAGACACTAGTTCTGAGTATTCCTTGTGTTATCAGAAAGAATGTGATCTTTGGCATTTTAAATTGGGTCATCCCAAAAAATTTAAAATAGAATTAATGGCAAGAATGAATATGTTGCCATTGTCAAAGATAGAATTGTCACCTTATGAATATTGCATAGTTAGAAAGATGACTAAGAAGCCGTTCACTGTAAGACATAGATCACAAGAATTGTTAGAGTTGATTCACTCATATATTTGTGGACCTCTAAGTGTAAAGACATATGATAACAAGGAATATTTTATTACATTTATAGATGACTATTCAAAGTATGCCTATGTGTATCTTATTTCTGCTAAGTCTGAGGCACTCAGCTGTTTTAAAAGATATAGAGCAGAAGTGGAAATGAAATTGGGTAGGGATATTAAGGTGTTAAGAACCGTTAGTGGTGGAGAATATAACTCAAAGGAGTTTGAGTCATATTGCCAAGAGCATGGAATAAAATGGCATGTAACAATGCCGTATACGCCACAACAGAATGGTGTGGCTGAAAGGAAAAATAAAACCTTACTGAATGTGGTTAGATGTATGCTATCTCATTCTAGCATTCTTAAGAAATTTTGGGGAGAAGTATTGCTCACAACAAGTTATATACTAAATAGAATACCCACCAAGTCTATCGAATCCACATCTTATGAATTGTGGAATGGGAGAAAACTAAATTTGAGTCATCTCAGGAAATGGGGGTCAATAGCCCATGTTCTCATTCCGGAACAACTTAGAAATAAGTTAGAATCAAGAACATTGAAATGCAAGTTCATAGGATATTGTGAAAACTCGAATGGCTATAGGTTCTTCCATAAGAAAAAGGGAATCATTGAATATAGGGATGTTACATTCCTAGAAAATCTAGAGGAAGAGGAACCTTATGGAATTGAGAAGGAACCTCTAATTATAATAGATGATGACTATTACAATGAAGGCTCTAGAAATGATCTGCCAATGGAAAAAGAACCCATGATAGCAGAACAACCTCAACAAGAAATGGTTGAGGGTCAGGTTAATCCTATGATAGAAGGACTATCTGATATACCTGCAACTGGCAACAAAAGAACCAAGACTCCTCCTGCATAGATGGATGACTTTTATTTATACTCATGTGAGCCTTCATGTCTAACTATGGACATAAATGAGGAAGATCACACAGATCAAATAAATTACATCGATACCATGAAATCGCATGAATCAAAATTATGGCTAGATACAATGAAAGAAGAAATGAACTCCATGGAAATTAGTGGAGTGTGAGAATTGTGTGATTTGCCTAGAAATAGGAAGGCTATTGGGTGTAAATGGGTATTTAAAAGAAAACATCGAGCTGATGGGTCTATAGATAAGTATAAGGCCCGGTTAGTTGCCAAAGGGTTTAATCAGAAAACAGGTATTGATTTTCAAGAAACCTATTCTCATGTGGCTAAGTTTGCATCTATAAGGATGCTATTGGCCATTGTCGCATATCTTGACTTAGAATTGTACCAGCTGGATGTTAAAACATCGAAAAGTTGAATAAGATAAAGTCTGAGCTCATTGAGAAATTTGAGATGAAGGACATGGGAGAGGCATCTTATGTTCTTGATGTCCAGATTGAGATGGACAGGAAGTCTAGATTGTTGTCCATAAGCCATAAAAAGTATATATGGTCCGTACTTAGAAGATTTAGGATGCAGAATTGCAATCCGGCAAACACACCACTGATTTATGGAAAGAAATTAAGCAAGGAGCGATGTCCCGAAGAGGGTCAAGGCTCTCTTAACATGCCTTGTGCTCAAGCTGTTGGAAGCTTAATGTATGCAATGCTTTGTACCAGGCCTGATATAGCATTTGCAGTAAGCTTAGTGAGCAGGTATCAAAGTAATCCTACACCAGCACACAGGAGCTGTTAAGAGGATTATGAAGTGCCTTAAGGGTACATTGCACCACAGGTCAGTATACCAAGTGGCAACACTTGAAGTGCTTGGTTACTCTGATGCGGATTTCGAAGGGGATAAACATGACGAAAATTTCACTTTAGGACACTTGTTCATCTTTGGTGGTGCAGTTGTTTCTTAGGGTAGCAAGAAACAGGGGTGTGCAGTAAGATACACACAGGAAGCTGAGTATGTTGCCTGTAGTATGGCTACTACTCACGCCGTCTAGATTAGACGATTTTTATTGATTTAGGTCTCAATTTGGTTGATGGGCCAATTGAGATCTGTTGTGACAATTAGGCAGCCATTAGCCTAATTAACATGGAACAAATAGCTCAAGAGGAAAACACATAGAAATACAATATCATTATATACGTGATATTATGCAGAAAGAAGAAATAAAGGTTAGTTATATCCCCACTAGTGATATGATTGTCGACCCTTTGACAAAGGGTATCTCGGAGGAAATTTTCATTAAGCATGTTGGCTTAATGGGACTCAGAAACATGAGTCATTTGTGAAAATATATGCATTTCATGGATAATGAATGTATATGAATATATATGTATCTCACGGTTAGTGAGAGTACATAAGAATGTATATACAATTCAAGGATAGTGGAAAATGTGTATGAATAAGTGTATCTCATGGATAGTGGGAGTACACAGAATTTTTTAACATCTCAGAATATAAGAATGATTATATTCTCACGAATAGTGAGTGTATGATCGAAAATCACTTGGTATGGATGGCCAAGTGAGAGATGTTAGTGCGTGACCACCCATCCCTAAGAAATAGAGAGCCATGTCGTTTCGGAACTGTCAAAGGTATTTTCGGGAGAACATTGAGGTGGTTGCAGTTGGGGCGGAGGCGTAGGTGGAAGCGCCTCGTAATCAAGAAATCTATCGGAAGAACTACTTCCGGTCGTACGGTCTCCATCGGAGCCCCAAAACGCCGCAAGAACATCATCTCCTCACTCTTCCACTCCTGGAGATCGATCCCCATCATCACCGTGCTTTTTCCCTTTAACCGTGTGGAAGTGGAGATGGTGGTATGGTTTGGTTTAAATTTTGAAGATATTTTTCCAACCCAAATTGTCTCTTAAACTAAACCAAAGCTAGCCAAATTTGTTCAATCAGATTTAGTTTGATTCTGTTAAAATCATATTTTATTAAGATATAATGTATATGTCGATGTGCAATTCCATTTGATTTGTTTAAATCATATTCTATTAAAATTTAATGTGTATATTTTTATCACTTACTTCACATATTTTATGCTCTAAAACAAGTGCATGTGAAAAAAATTAATATATATATTACTCGATTTATCTTTCTAATGGTATAAAAGGTCAGGGTACTATTTATTACCATAAGAGATAATTATCTTTTGAAATCGTTGGTTGCCAAAACTAAATACATAAAAAGATAGAAAAACCATGTATGGATAGAATATCTGTGGTGTCATCTCCCGTTGGTGACTTTTTCATCTCTTTATCCCCTTGCCATATGAAGTAAAAAACAATAAAATCATGTTAATCGAGACGTAATAGAAGTGGTGGAAGAGGATCAAGTTTAATGAATGAATTGAAGGTTGGTAAAATTTTGTCAGGGGACTAAGAATTATGGTATCTTTCTTAAATTGATTGAGAATCAATGGTTTCAAGTGTTTTTGAATAAATTTTGGTTTAAATAGAAATATTTTTTTATTAAAAAGTGACAGTTATGTGATATAGATTTTTAGTAATATATAACCACTCTAATATATCGGAGTACTTAAGATGTCACCGTGCCCTTTCCCTTTAGCGGTGTGGAAGTAGGGGTGGCAATGGGTCGGGCCGGCCCACGGGTTCGCGGGCCGGGCCGGCTGCGGGTTATTTGACGGGCCAAAGAATTTGACCCGCGGGCTTTAGTCTGGCCGACATATGGGCCGAAGCGGGCCGACGCGGGCTAAAACGGGCCAAATAACTTTCAATTTTTTATGTCAAAAACATCATTTTTACTTATTAAAAATATATTTTAATTAAATTATTATTAATTTTATAATGTTATCTTAAATAATTAAATTTATCATATTTAAAAAATACTTATTTATAAAATATATAGTTGGGTCGGGCCGGGCCGGGTCGGGCCAAGTCAATAATTTTTGCGGGCCGGGCCAACAATGTAGTGCGGGCCTGGTTGGGCCGGGCCAATATATTTTGGACCGAACCCTAAGCGGGCCGACCTGGGGCCGGGCCGGGCCCGGCCCATTGACACCCCTATGTGGAAGTGGAGATGGTGGTATGGTTTGGTTTGAATTTTGAAGATATTTTTCCAACCCAAATTGTCTCTTAAACTAAACCAAAGCTAGCCAAATTAGTTCAATAAGATTTAGTTCGATTCCGTTAAAATCATATTTTATTAAGATATAATGTATATGTCGATGTGCAATTCCATTTGATTTGTTTAAATCATATTGTATTAAAAGTTTGTTTAAATCTATTTACATATTTTATTAGTTCTATCTTAAAAGCTCTTGGAATAAATTTACATTTGTAAAATATATATTTTTTAATATAAATAACTTAAAATGTATATTTAATCTAATTCGGATTATCAAGTTTATCGTTTTGGTTTGATTTAAAAAAATTTAAAAATTAAATACAACCGAACCAAACTACTGACTTCGATTAGGGGATTTTGAGGATTTTTGGAAGCTTTCCGTGCATAACACTGTAAGAGACTACTCTACCGAGTCATGATTCTTCTCACGATTCATTTGGAGGTTAGGAATAAGAACAATGGTGGGATTTGAATGATCTAAAAGATCAGCACCATGTGCTGGTCAGAGGGATTCTTGTTAAAGAGTGTTCAACTCGAATTTTTAAACCGACTCTATTAGATTTTGTTTCAATCAAATCAAATTAATAAACATAATAACTTAAATTACATATATTAATAATATTTGTTCTCCTTTTCGATATAAAAATATACATACATATCTCAATAAAATATGGTAGTGAACCATATTGAATTAGTTAGATTTGATTTGGTTTAGTAAAAAAAATGTTAAATTAAGATGACATTTGATTTGACTTAATGAAATATCTCAATCTTTATTTCATCTCTTAGTATCTTTCGTAAAACACAAAATATTAGTTATTCATCTCTAATTTTTTTTAAAAAAAAATACTATAATGAACCACTTAACATCAAGTGATTTTTCAAGGTCACTGTTGTATTAAGATAATTTACCAAATAATCTAGATGTCTTATATTTGACCCATTTAGAGACTGCACATCAATTAAAATCAAATCAAACAGGGCCTAAAACAAACCACAACTCATGAATACTATAATTGTTGTTAGTCAAAGCAACTAGCACCTTTTATGCAGATGATGGTGATTAGAGCCACAAAGCAAAGCAACTAGCTAGAAAGAGTAACTTCCAAAATTAGTGATTCACTGAATAGAGAGTTGATTATAACAACATTACTCATTGAATATTTTTAACTTATAAAATATATATATTAATTTTATTATGTATAGTAATTAATAATATTCTACACATAATACTTTTATACAGCATATATTTTTATATATTATATTTGTATCAATATGTGTAGTATAATTCTTTACTATTACTTAATATTATTTAATTATTTTATAATACTCTAAAATTTTGAATAAATTTTAATTGATTATAAATTATTATAAGAATTATTAATAAAATTATTTTTATATAGTAATATGTTATTAAAGATATTCATCTCAATATCAAAAGTGCACGAGAGATAATGAAATAAAACTAAAAGATGGGAAATATCTTGAGCCAGCAACAAGCAAACTTATCATCCAGTTTCGTTACGGTATCAAAATATCAATTTTGATATTGACAGTCGTAGATAATAGAATATCAATATCAAAATGATTCTTATCTCCGTGGTTGATTATAAGCTCAAAATTATCATTAATATCAAAATAAAACACTTAATATCAAAATATTAATGATATTTATAAAAATACTAAATATATTTATAAACGTTAATTTAAATAATAAATTAAAATTAAAAATTGATTTTTTTAATATTCTTAGGTGTATTTATACTTGACTTTTCAACTCATTTCTCACATTTAGTAAATAGAAAAAAAGGACAATCTTGCTACTCATAAAAGTACTTACAAAAATATTTCAGGGTCGATGTAGTGCCCAATCTTGGTTCTAGCCGGTTTTGGGCCTGATTGGAGTCATTTCAACTCATTCGGGCCCAACCGATGCACCCGGATGATGGCATCTTCTTTTCTATCTTGCATAGGGGTGCAAACTAACCAATACACTCTCGACAAGTAACTCTTAGATAAAAATTCGACTCAACTCGTTTATTATGTTGAATGAACAAGTTTGAACAAAACATAAAGTTCGACTCATTCAACGAGCTGAGCTTAAGGAGACTCCTACTCAGTTCAATAAGCTCGTGAGCAACTCGATTAAATATTATATTATATATTTATTTTTAAAAATTAAATTATGAGTATTAATAATTATATATTGTTATTTAAAATATATTAAATAATTTATAAATAATTAAATTAAACCATTTTTTTGGTTTGAGTCCATTTTCACAGTATTTAATTTGTCCAAATCAAACCGGTTTGAGAAATTCATTGACTTATAATGTCAATTTGGGACAAATCAAACCGACTTTCTGATTTGAGTCAGTTTGCATGGCATTTTGTTTAATTAAAACAACTTGATTGGCTTATGACGTCAATTTCGGTAAAACCAAACCGGAAAATCGGTTTGACTTGATTTTCTATACCTTTATAGCCAATTTAAACCCTTTTGGCAATTAATGTAAGTCTAACGTCATTTTGGGAGAAATTAAACCATTTTTTCAATTTGAGTCCATTTCCACGGCATTTAATTTGTCCAAATCAAATCGGTTTGGGATATTCATCAATGTCTAATGCCAATTTGGGACCAGTTTGATTTGTCACATTGGCATCTTAACCAATTCAAACCAATTTGAGACTTCCATTGCGCTATAACCACAATTTGGGACAAATCAAATCGGTTTTTCAGTTTGAGTCGATTTTCATGGCCCTTTGTTCAAATCAATCCGGTTTAGGAATTTGATTTATCTCTAACACAAATTTCTCTAACGCAAATTTTATTTGCATGGTATTTTATCCAATTCAAACTGGTCTTGGAATTTAAATTGTTTCCAAATCGGTTTTTTGATACAAATCAAACCGGAAAACTGGTTTGACTTTGTTTCTTAATCTAAAGTCCTCACAATTAAAATACTACATTAACCCTAAACTAACATGTTTACCCCAAAATGAACATTTTTATAAATACTTAACACACTCAATCAAGTTATAAACATGTATGGTACCTAACAAAATCTTAAGTAGAAACTAATAAATTAATTTTTTAAGGTTAGAATATACCTATAGATGGAGGAGGTTAGCCGTACGGGTGTAGGAAGGAGGGTGCCGGCAGCGGCAGCGGCGGCGCAACGAGGCAGTGGCAGTGGCGCACCAAGGCCCTAAACGCAGAGTAGAAGTCGCCGCTGGCGGCGCGGGGAGGAGGATGCCACGGCGGCAGCAGTAGTGCGATGGCTGCAACGCGGCGGCAATGGCGACGGCGACAACGGCAGCAGAGAGAGAGAGAGGGGGGAAGAAAGAAGGGGCAAGCGGAGTTTTGGTGAAATCTTGGACTTATTGGCGACGACCAGGGCCATCGCCATTGGTACATTTGAGTACATTAGTGACGGCTACAGCCGTCGCTAACACCTGCCAACCGTTGAACGGTCAAAAAAGTTTATTGCGACGGCTCAAAGCCGTCGCTATTGACTATATTGGTGACGGCTTTAACAAGCCGTCGTCATTTTTCCATTCCAAAGGGTTCTCCGATTGCTTATTCTGGTTTGACGATGGCTCAAACCGTCGCTACTAAGTGTAATTGTGACAGCTTCTTTAAGCCGTCGCCGATAGTTCTGTACTTGTCGACGGCTTTAATAGGGACGGTTGAAGCCGTCGCTAATAACTATTATAGTGACAGCGAGTTCCAACTATTGCCATTAACCCGTCCCTAATAACCTGAGTTCTTGTAGTGGAGTATCAATATCAAAAGTAATACAAATTGACACTTGTATTACATAATATGCTTTGTTTGCATTACAAATTTTAAAATTGATACAATTAACCTAACATCTCTTAATAATTCCTGTCAATATCAATTTTAAAATTGATAAAGATAGAAATATCTAATAGTGTTACCAAACAAGGTGTAAGGCATTTCCCCAATGTGCCAACAAGAAAATTTAAGTATTGCTTTTGATATAAAGTGATTGAACGGTAATATGATTTTTCATTACAAAAGTATATTTATGTAAAAAAAAAGTAAAAAAAAAGTTGTTTGGCGATAATCACGGTTACAGTATATTCTATTGAGATTTTCTTCTGAGACAAAATTGTCCTTCTCACTCTTATTTGGTTACGTATGATCCCCGCATTTTTTGTCATCGTATCTTACCAAATATGGTAATCTTATTATTTTTATTATCATGAATTTTGTTACTTAAACTCAAAACATGCAAAAGTTATCTTGTAACCAAGCATCCTATAACAGTCGTAAAAACATTAAAAACTTTACAAAGGAACATAGATAGCGACGTATATCCACTCTGATTCCTGCCAAATGGGGATGGTAATGGCAACACACGTACGTACCGATTTGGGCATTTCTATCCTAACGGCCTCGCCGATCTGATTCAATCCTGTCACGGCCGAGGGATCAGAGGCTTGAGGCTAACTTCGATCGATGTCGTGAAAATCCAGTAGAATCGACCCCAAACCAGATTATGCACAACGCTTAATTCTAACAACAATAAGCACAGGTAGAAAGACCACGAAGAGGCGGAACGCAAGGAATAGGAAAGCCTTCCTGACAGCCATACTAACAAGACGAAGACGTTATTGTACATCATACATCATACATTATTATTAGTATTATTATACATTCATATTCAAATACGAAGACAACGCTCCGGTCTACGACTTCTCGCGCATCATCCGCGGTGCATCGCTCTCAAGACGGCTGCATTGCAGTAGCTTATTTATGATTCCGACGGCGCCGTGAAATCTCACATGCATGGGGTGGCTCGGTTGGTTCTTCCTCTTACGTACACGTACGTACCGTACCGTACATGTACGCCTGGTCAGTGCCATGCGGAGGCGGATATCAAGTCCCTGTCTTTCCATCCCAGCAGCGTAGCGCCGTCCTTCTCCACCAGCGTGTATTTGTCGGAGTACGACTTCAGCAGCCTCCTTATCACCGAGTTGACGTAGGAGCTGAGAGGATAGGGCTTGAAGCCCGCCATGCCCAGCCTGGACCTCCACTTGCCCAGCAGCTCGTGCCTCTCGACGCGCTCCTTCCCTTCGCACGCCACCACGTTCACTATGTCCTTCGCCAGGCAGTGCTGCTCCACGCTCACCCTCTCCCGGGACGCCCGCGGCAGGGTGGCGTCGATGGACTCGAACATGGCCGAGTAGTAGTCCAGCGCCTCCGCGAACCTCGTCAGGAACGGGGTCGTGTTCGTGTTGGACTCCTGCTCCACCAGCGTCGTCACCCTGGGGGACAGCCCCTTCACCATCCGCAGCAGGCCGTCCCGGGGATTGTTCACGTCGACGCTCTCGTCCGGCGTGCGGTGCAGCTGCAGGGTGAAGTTCACCGCCAGGGCCTCGCCGGGCCGGACGTCCAGCATCTCCCTGGTGACCTCGGCGGCGGAGGCGACCGAGATGGGTCGGAACTCCAGGGGGATCCGGAACCTCTTCGACATCACGTCCAGCCGCTCCCCGACGGCCCGCAGATCCCTGCCCCTGGCGTACCTCGACACGGGGTCGTCGATCCCCGTGATGCGCAGCTGCGGCGGACCCCCCGGCCGCGCCGCCAGCGCCTGTATCAAGGTCACCCACTGAGTCCCCTGGGCTATCTTGAAGTCAACGATGTGGACGCGATCCTCGCTCCGCACAGCCTCGGCGATGGCGCCATTGGCCGCCATGTACCCGAACTTGAAATAGGGGCAGACGTCATACAAGATTCGCATGTAGGACAGCAGGTCTCTGCCCTCCGGCTGTTTGCCATAATGCCGCAGAGAGCTGTAGATGGTGGATCCTGACGCTTCCTGCCTGGCCACCAGGCCTTCCAGCATGTAAGCACCAAGGCGCTGGTCGGGGGATCCGCTGACGTTCACCACCTTCTGCGTCTCTCTAACAAGGGCGTGGAAGTCATCCGTCCTGTCATCAGAGAGTGCCTCGGCGCAGGCAAGCAGCAGATGCTTCACATCACCCCGAGGAAAATGAACTTCCTTCGCATCTGCCTGCAATATTCTCTGACGCTTTTCAGCTGGGTATAATTCTCCATTGCTAACCTTCTGATACTTGCTGGTAACAACACAAGAAGATCTGTCATCATACTGATCAGGGCAACTGCTCGCAGTTGCTCCGTCACTGTCAGGGCCCATGAGGATCGTCTCTATTTCCTGCAAAGCGTTCCTCTCATCCATTGGAGGAAGATCAGGTGATCGGACGTGGGCTGCCTCTTGGAATTTAACAGGTGAAAACGAGATGACAGTATCTGTTGAACCGTGATGTTCCTGCTGAATTTTACCCAGAGCAGAGAAGGTGTCTAATTCAAAATGGCCGCAGAGAGGAGAGTCGGGTGAGTTGCTCAGAGCAAACTGAAGAGGATTTGTCCGCCCAGCGTATGCAGAACTGATCATGGCAGCAAGCTTGATTGGTGCGTCTGGGCCTGGCACACCTTGCCTGGAGAGGTGGTGTGAGTCCATTCTAAGGGAAACGCTTCAGCCAACAAAAGAAACCTGAAACCAGAGGATCTCATCAGATTTTATTAAAAGGATACTGTAAAGGAGAATGTAATGGCACGTATATCTGTGAAGCACATGAACAAATAAGATCTGAAGTATGTGACGAATGGATGGGTGACTGACACAATTTGTGAAGAATATTTGAAAGCAATAAAACAATTTACAGCTCAAATAGTACTATAGGTACCAGACAGAGCATAGTGTTAGTGGGTGGCCAACCTCCCCAATTGAATCGGGAGAAGACGTGCACAAGCAGAACTGCATCCAGACATGGAGGCAGGGTAGAAGGCTGAAAAGCCTCTATTAAATAAGTACCCACAGGATGGAATTCAACTACGGGAGTCTTCTGCCTGCCCCAAAAACACACCACCAGAAACACCCTCTCCTTCTCTCAGTCAGATGACCTGAACAATGGTATCAGAATTTGTCCACAGCGCAAGTGTCACTTCCTAAAGTTGACTTAACAACGTAGAGGAGAAAACGCCTTTAATAGAATATAAACTGTCATGTTCTTAATTAAATATCATCATATGCATCCATAGAAAAGAAGAAATACCACTCATTCATCAGGTACAAGAAAAGTGCAAACTTGCACAACTATGAATGCCAATAATATCTTCCAATAACAATGTTAATAAGATATACTTAATTTCCAAGTAATATGATCCATAGAAACTTTCTTAAACCTTCTATTCTCTCATGATAAATAGCATCCTCATATTTCAGTAGCTAAACATATTGTCATAGCGCTAGAACATATTTGTTCAGGGCATGATGGTACATAGTGTAAAGTTGCCACATGGATCGCAACTCAATCCTTTATACAATTACATCTACTACATGACAAAATTCTAATTACACATTATCATCTATTACGTAAAGCACCATGAAAGAAAGATGTATCTGAAACTTCAACCATTGACACTGTTTATTTTGATGCTCTTCATCCACTTCTAGGCAGTTCACACAGTCTTAGGCCATGTTTGATTGCTCCAAAGTATAAACAAGGCTCTGCCTCTGATTCAGTCAGAGGCTTGCATATTTAGTGTTTGATTATGTCTTATTTAATTATCTCTAAATACATCCCTTATATATTAATAAGACCATAATAATTAAGTTGTATGATTTGTTTTCAAACATCATCACTTTACAAACGATAGAAGTAACATACATAAAAAAACTTTAGGTAAAAACTAAGTTAATGAATATGCAAATATTTTAATCAAATCAAGTACTTATTTCACCACAAACTAAGATATTAAGAGCTCAGATATTCAGAGTACCCCAAAACAAATGCCTACCTACACTTCCAGATTTTTCACATCCTATCTTCCTTTCTGATGCTTTTAACCACCTGTTAAGAGCATAGGTAAGTTAACATGCATTAGCAACCAATAAACCTGGAGTAAGCAAGAATAAACTGAAAGTTATGTGCTTGAGAACTAGCAAATTTTCCCCTTTCATACATAAAAAAACAAATCCAATGCTGGTTCAAACATAAAAAAATCATGAAATTTACTTTCATTAAACTACATGAAAGGCAGTCATTATACCATTATGCACAGAGGTGACGATATATATAACCATACGAAGGGTCCTTTCTGTTGTCAATACATATAACCATGCAAAAAGTAGTTTCCAGAATCATCACCGGGGAAATACGACTGCCATAATGCTCTAATTGTTATATCAGGGGCAAGTTAAATGTTTGATGTTCTGAATAAAGCACAGTAGACTAACAGCCAGGTAAATAAGACAAATGATCAAGTGTTCGCTTGATTCCGAAAGAAGTGGGACCAGCCTTTTAAGTAACTACAGAGCAATCAAAGGAATCACTCAAAGAAAGAAAAATCAGGAACTCACGGTTATGACAAATGATCCTTACGCAACTAAATATAAACACAACATAGTGAAATAGGAGAAATAACCATTTGTCTCATTTCCAACCAATATTCTTTGTAACTTCTAGTTGGCATTTGATAAATCATTAGAGAGGAGCCTTCGATCTAAAAGAATTACAAAAATGTAATGTTCAATTTTAAAGCATAATTTTCTCCACCTTTTGACCATTTACCAATAATACGTTCAACCAAAAACGACCATCATGAAAGATGCAATAGATCCGAGAAAAGAAAAAATAAAATGAACAAAGCAAAGAGAAAATAAAATCACATCGATTTAATCTATATTGTCTCCGAAACCACCCACACCCAAAACATAGGACAAACAAATATGCAATTCAGTCCCTTTTTTCTACCATGAGGAAAACATTGACATTTAGAAAGACCAAGCTAAATAAGAAATTAAACATTGTCGTACCAAAGCAACCAATTTTTACAGCTGGTCTTCATTTTAATTCTTGAACGGTTTCTAGAAAAAAAACCATCCATTTTAGCTTGTTACCTCACAGCCCTAGATATTCAGAAACCACTCAACCAGCATCGCCTACTTCAACACAAGAAACATGGGATCTCTGAACACCCAACTCTTGACCCTCTACGCAAAATCACATATAGAGAGAAAGATGAGTTTCACCAGCAGATAACAACCCGACATGATCATGAAGCACATACCTCCACAACCTAATAAAAAATCCAACGCCGATCACAGCATGACACATCAATAAGGCTGAGAAATCATTCGAAATACAAGGAAAAATGCCAAATATTTACCAGCAACTCACTCGGAGGACAGCACCAATAAGTAAAGCTCCCCCCTTTCTTCGCCTTAAAGCTCCCTGCCGCCCAGAAAGATGAGAAAATTACTTCTGCAGGGAGAAAGAGCTCACTCTCGCAATTGTGCACAGTGATGCTAAAAAAAGGTAGAAAATGGTATCCCCGTGCCCAGACAACCATGTCCGTTAGCACTTGGCACGCTCCGCATCCGTTGGCGGATGACACTATCCCCGTCTGCTCCACAAGATCCCAATCCCCCACCCCTCTTACCAGTTACTGCCGCCACTGGTCCTTCCTACAGCGTGTGCAGAAGCGCAAGAGCTTCAGCGAATGATCCATGGTAAGCGTTGGGGTCGGATTTGATGACAACCAATTGACTACTTCGATTTCTTTCTTTTTGAAAAAGAATTGGACTGCTTCAATTACGTTCCCTAAAGTTTTAAGTTCTTGTTCTAATTTCAGTTAAATTAGAAATATATATTTCTGTTTTGTCTCTGATTTTTATTTTATTATTAAAATTTGAATTTATTATTTTATTAATATATAAAAATTAATTGATAAATGTCATATAATTGTTACTAATTTTGAAAAGTTATCCAAATATCTGATTATATTTCGGATGGTTTATAAGCTGGAATTTTAAGCCCCATATTTGTTAATTCCCATTGAAATTTAATCAAAAGTTAGGTATATGCACCACAATCCAGGGTCCGCACACAGCATTTTGCCCTTCCTGGTTGGTGCTGGCAGGTGAGCTGGGTCGGGTCGGGCTTCTTCTTGCCCGGCCGGGACCATGCACTTATGCTGATTACAGCAGCGCCAGCCTGTCCTGCAGTAATGACGTGGACTCGCCACGTCAACATCCGCGCCCCCCGGCGCTTCCGGGTCGCCGATCTTGGAACCCCGTCGCCGTGCGGACACACCGGGCAAATCCCCATCCCCATCGTACGATCACGATCGAACGACAGCCTCGATCCCCCCTCCCCGGTCGATTTCACCCTTTCGACATGTCTGAACCCCACCCCGCTCCACCAGCTTAGTGAGGAGAAAAAGGAGAGGAGCCGAAGTGATGGGTCCGAGATTCTTTATTCCATGCCGTCACGGTGAAAGAAGATCAACCCTCAACAGGCAGACCACGTATTCATAGAACTTGTGGATTGAATTATTTTCGCTGAAAATACCTAAATTTTTATTAGTTTTCTCGGGGCATGTGGGTGCTCTAGAAGGGCCCTGATTTTCTCTGTGGCCCGGAGAATATATCATGCGGTGTGCGGGTAAGGAGAAGGCAAGAGGGTCCCCCCCCCCGGGCGGGGTGGTGCATACATCACGCATGCGCTGGGGTCGACCGGGCATCCGAGAAAGGGAGCGCTGGCGCGCGGTAGTGATCTCGGTGTGCTCGTCCACTCCCGTAGGTGTGTTATTCTAGTCTCACGCACGCCAGGACGATGGTACGCGCGAGAGTGGCAGAGGAGAAGAGAATTTTTCGATATTATTATTTTATGTTTAGGCAAGATCAACCCCCGCACCTAATATTCTCAAGAGGTGACTGATTTATCAGTCCCGTTGGCCTGTTCGGTTGTTTTACGATCCCAAGTCATACTTTTATTCGATTCCCGCTCCTTTTTAGGCAGAAGCAGAACACCGTCAGATATTACAGTTTGATAGAGAATTTTCCAATTTTGCCCCTGTGAATCAAACTGAACCAGCCGAACAGGGCTGCCTTTTCCAAAGGAACGCCGCAGGATGGTGGTCGGTGTATCACGATCTGCTGGGGACATGTATTTTTTTTCATGGAAGAAAACTCATCAATCCGATATATTGATTGATCCCAGTAAGAACGCATAGCGGAGACTGGGATGTATCAAAGTATATGCAGATGGTGAGAATAATCATTAATATATATATGTGTGTGTGTGTGTGTTGTTTAATTAACAGAGATCCCGTCAAAAACAATCTCTTGGGAATCAGAAGAAAAAAATTCTCAGTGATTTGTGTTGATCGCTATTTTCAAAAAAAAATTCAACAAACTCATCATCGAAGATTCAACATCAATAATAGTAAGGAGGCGGCACCTGGAATGTGAACCGCCGCCATCGCCGTCCTCACGCTTGAAAAAGCTCCAAGGGATACGCAGGTGAGTCGCAGTGTGGTCCGCGGCTATCGCCGCCTTCGTCTGCCTAGATCCATCTCAAGGACTGTAAGGATGAATGAAAAAGTCACGGGTGGCCTCGTTGCCCCGCCTCTACTGCTCTCCAGAGGGGCAGAAAGAATGAGTGCGAGGTCACGGGAATTGACGGTAAAAATGAGGAGATCGGGAGACCGGCGGGACCAAGAAAGGGAACTATACAGTATGCTTGCAGAAAGGCCTTCTGTCGAGCCGCAAGACAAGCCCTAGAAGGGCTTCCGTCTTCGCTCCGCAGCTCGGGGGAGAGCGCCGTCGACGACAGGAGATGGGGGAGAGCGCCGTCGAGCAAACCTTGGTTTCCGTCTCCTCTCCACAGCTCGGCAGAGAGAACCGTGGACCAGAGGAGATGGGGGAAAGGAGGGCTTCCGTCGAGCAAGCCCCAGAAGGGGGGAGGGGCGGAGGAGAGCGCCGCCAAGCGAGCAAGCCCTGGCTTCCGTCTTCGCTCCGAAGCTCGGGGGCAGAGGTAAAATCGGTAGGATCGATGGTGTTGTTGCGACGGAAAGTACGAAAAGAAAAAAGAAAAATCAAACGGTGTTGGGACTTAAAAAGAAATTTATTACTTTATTTAACACCTCGGGAATTTTTATTTATCTAACATATGCCATATATATAATATTTGTTCCATATAGTGTGTATGTGTATTTATATATATACACGAATGGTGATGATTGGTACGGAGCGCCTGCCTGCAACGGTGCAGACGAATCTGACCACCCTGCTCTCCGGACAAATAATTAAAAATTTGACTCTCACCATTGACTTAGTTTTTTTGAACAAACTAAATAATTATTCAAGTAGGAAAATTCTTGCAAAGTTCCATAGATACGGACCCCGATAACTTAGAATAAACTAAATAATTACTCAAACAGGAAAATCCTCACCATTGACTTAGTTGAATAAATAAATTCCATCGAAAAAAAAAGAGTTGAGTCCAAGCAGAACCATGCTCTACTGAAGAAACCGATAAATATTTTTAATTATTTTAATTAAATATTAAAATTATATTTATTGTATATACTTATTATCATAGAATATGGGGTCGCGACTCGGATTCGACCCGGTCGATTTTTCGGTTGATCGACTGTGAGACCTTAATTTCGTAAATATTTTAAATTTATTATTTTATTATTATTTTGTGCGACCCCGACCCGACTCTGGCCTCGACCCCGGTCAATCCGAGTCATTTTTGAGCCTAATCGACCCGATCCTGACTCTCAACCCACCTACTTTGCTTATTATATGTTTAATATTCCGTAATAGTTCTAAATATTTTTAACAATTCTATTAAATAATTATATAATTTATTATATATTTAATATTCTGTAACAATATAGTCTTATTATATAAAAAAGTTAAGCTAAATTTTAAATAACGTTATATAAGTTATGTCTCTTTCGTCTAGTTTTGGTGGTACTTAAGTTAAGTCTCAATAGTCAAAGCCTAGGTGCACGGCACATCGCGCTCCACTCCTCCCTCTTTCTCTGATTCTTCCATGAACCTTTTGTTGACGATGCTATGCATGTGTAGCTTAGACATACATAACCATTGGTTGTCAATATCTCTTTTACGTTTAGGCAATGTATACTTGAGACGATATAAACATATAATAAATTTATTTTCATACGGATCATATTAATTTAGATGTGTCATATACATGGTTCGTCGGGTCGCGAGATCCGACCTGGTCGATTTTGGGGCCAACCGACCCATTCGCGACCCCAAGACTCTGATTCTATTTTTAATTTTTTATTATTATTTTTCGCGACCCGGGCCCACCCCGTCCCGACCCAGGTCGCGACCCCGGCCGACCCGGGTGGGTTTGGAGTCAAACCGACCCGGTCCCGACTCCCGACCCCACCTTCCTTGGTTATATATATTCTCTTCTCTTGCAAGCTACGTTGCATTGATCCTTTTGCATCACCGGTCATCAAGTTTAATGACATTTGGTTGTGCGTTAATTGTGTGTAGACTTTCTTGATAGAACGTTACTTCAAAATAAAATATGAATCAGTAATTATCATGTTTGGAGAGATGTGATGACAAAAATTATTGTGTACCCTATATGATCAAACAATGTGTGAGATCACAACATGAAACGAATAGGTAAGTCGCTCTTTTTTTTTCTAGAAATGAAATCTTTTTAAAAATATAAAATTATAATAATTGTCAAAGACCACTTTTAACAATTTTTGTTACAAAAATATAAAAATTTAATAAAAATTTAATTTATCATGTAACCAAACACCCCATAAAGATCTCAAATTTTCAATGCGTATTCTATTTTGGTATAACATGTTTTAAACATATATTATTTTTTATGTTCTTAAATTTATTACTTGTTATTTTAATTTTAAAATATTATTAAGTTTGAATGTTTTCACGACTTCATAAGCATGTGATTACCTTCCCTTCTTAATTCTCAGTCTCTCTAGGTAGTAGCTGAAATTAAGCTCCGAAAAAGCCTAGTTCATTTATCTCATGATACGAACGCCTTGGTAGTATATTTCTAAATGGCTACATCATTTTTTGACAATTTTCTAATAAGGTCCTCTATCGGTTAAATTTTTTTTCCATAAGCTTTTTATGTTACATATCTATCTTTATTCTTTTATTAATTGTTATTTAATCTTGACAGTTCTGCATGAGGATAATAAATCAGAGTTGAAAATTAGAGCTCTGATTTGATGTTGGCCTGGCTTGTATGTCAAATGAATGGTAATGGTTTTTCTTGAGCTTGTATCATTTTATTTTTTTTAAACATATTTTTTCTGGTTTTAATTTGTAAATTTGTAAACTATGTATCTCTAGCTTTGTTACCTTTTTTAGATTTTATCAGTTTGTTTATAGTATTTTTAGAAATGACTTAAATCATGTTCTGGTAGAGCACCATCCACCATGAGAGATTGGGGGTTCCCCCGATGGCTGGATGATGCCCTCTAAGGAGGGGGTAGGGTAGCACTGTAGCAGCGCCGTCCACCGGAAGGGGGAGGGTAAAAGTAGGTATGACAAATGGTGTGAAAAGATGGCAAGAAAAAAAATTTCAAAGGGTGTTGAGATTTAAAAATGAATCTATTATTTATTTCAGAATGGAAATTTAAAACTCTTTCTATTTTTCTGGCGCTTGCAATCTATATAATATATTTCGTTTTTTTTAATATAATATATTTCGTTCGAGAGCACCTGCCGGACGAGAGGATGACGGAGATGCCCAAGAAGGGTTATTCTTGGCAGTGAAGAGAGAGACAGGTGTATAAAAATTCAAATCAAATCAAATCAATAAATTAAATTACTTTAACTTGCTTAAATTTTTATACAATTTAAAATTTATCAGTAATAAAGTTTCATCCTTTTGGTGAACAAATTTGATAAAGGAAAACTAATGATATATAAATATATATGTTATATTTTTATAAAACATTATTTAAATTATACTAATTATAAATTATATTTTACCAAAACATGTTTTGAACCAAATCAGGTCAAATCAAATCCAAATATATTATTTTAACGATTTTGATTTGATTCAAGAGATATATTTGATTTGATTTGATACGAGGAAAAAATTGAAACCATATTGTTAAAATCTAAACCACACTAATAAGTTAAACAGAACTACTTAGGTAAACCTAAATTAATGGTGAATCGAACAGAATAGTTCAGCTTGATTCAGTTCACGCATATATTATTTATTTATAAACTATAAATTATATTAAAATATAAAATAAACTAATTAACTAAGGTCAACACGAACTTTATTATTTTATTTGTTTAAAATAACTATTTTAAATATAGTATTTTATTTGTATGGGAGAACATTGTCTTTTTATTATTATTTTATAAAAAATTATAATAATGTACTTTTATAAATAAATATAATATAAAAGTAAATTGTCAAACTAAGTTAATTCACCGATGCAAGTTATACATCAATCCAAAATCGTTCGTGGAGCTCAAATTTGAGTTTATTTATAAAACTGGATCTAAGTTTGAATTCAAATCAAATTTTATTTCAATTTCTTTGTATATTTAAGTAATATTATGCAATTATTAACATTTATAATATTTATTTTTAATTAATATTTATTCAAATAATTAATTAAATATCAAATCAAACTCTTTCTGGGTTCAGGGAATCAAATAAGAGTTTATTCAACCTAGACTTGTTAGTTGATGAATCGAGTTATATATTGTCCGCGGTTTAACGTAATAGACGAATCGAGTTGTGATTTTTATCGGGCCGAATTGTGTAGTTACGTGAGTTCACTCAGATTTATTTATTTTTCACTCATTTGGGTGAAGACCACCACCGGTTAGCTAGCATGGTTCTAAGAGATAAGCATGGGCGAATATACGTGCGTACCCAACAAGAACATGAGGTCGGGCAGATGGGGACATGAACGGAAGGCCATCCAGCGTCACAAGATGCTATTCAGTATTCACTGTGTTTTATTATATCTCATCAACTATCGTATATATACTTTTATACCTTTAACTATCTTAAAATTTATTTTGATATAAAATATTATTATTATAAAAATATAAAAAGACCATCGTGTAACCAAACATCCTATCAAGCATTAATCCGTTCAATATATACAAACTAAAAAAATGTAAAAAAATGATCTTGACCTTGATTTCATCAATCAGGGCAAGGCCTTCACTTGTTTCAATTTATATGAATGGAGGTCTTTGTTTAGATTGCAATGATAGTCTTCAGGGTCAATGATTTAAGGCCATGGGGACGTCTTATCATGGGAAAACCCTGATCAGTCGTTTTGAAATGAGTTCGTATCATCTCATACGTCTGATGGAGAGAACAATCTCAATCTTCAATCAGAAATGGTCACAACTCCGATCATTTAAATAACGGTTCAGAAGTGAACTATAATATGAATCATTACTAAACCAAATTTTGTAACGGTTACACTGTTATTCGTAGCAAGTTACATTGTGATTTGTAACAATTCAATTGATTTGTAATAGATTGCACTGTGATTCGTAACAAGTTACACTGTGTTTCGTAATGGTAAACCCGTTATGAACTGTCGTTACAAACCACGGTGTAACTTGTTACGAACTGGATTGAGACTGAGACGTTACGATCCATAGTGTAATCTATTACAAACAACAGTGCATCGCGTTATGAAATTCGGTTTAGTAACAGTTCATGCTGGTTCATACTGATTCACCCTAAACCGTCACTTAAATAACTAGAGGTTGTGGCCATTTTTTATTAGAGCTTGAGACTATTTCCTCCTTGTGACATTTGAGGCAATTCGAACCCTTTTGAAACCCAATCTCTTAATTTCTGGCATGCCAAACACGCACCAGGAAATCATGTGCGCAAACCTAAATAAAAGCAATCACCGCCAAGGTATTCCAGTTGCATGATAAATTAACTTCTTGTTACACTACTATAATTTTATAACAAAATTTATAAAAAAGGATGTTGAGCATTTATTAAAAAATCATACTTTTTTTAAGAAAATAACCCGTGTTTATAAGTTACATAATGTTTTTTACAAATTTTTATGATAGATTTTTGCAAGAAAGTTGAATCTAATATAACTAAAGACGTAAAATTATCATGTTTCATAAGTATAATAACCAAGAGAGGGAGAAATATGTATAACGGTAAAAAGGGGGAAAAGATGGTTTAGAAGAGGAAAGTATTCGTAAATGTATTTTAAAATACTTGTCAAACACTTTTTATAATAAGTTTTGTTGAAAATTATACTTTTTAAGTATTCATAAATGCCTTCAGTCCTCTTAAAATCTATCATAATATAACTGTATCACAAAAATGCATAAATAGTTATTGTGTCGCCAAACACCGTGTAAGAGTCAAACCAAAGTTGAGCCAGTTTGTTGGCGAGCAAAACTTACAAGTATCGAACTTAAATGGATACGTCGGCAAGCATATTATGTCCGGACTTTCTTGTTTATAATAATTCTTAATTTCCCAATGTGTGTGTGTGTATATATATATATATATATATATATATATATATATAACTGGAGGTCGCAAGTGAAAATGACATTTCACGTTGCTTCTTAGGTCAAGTTCTACGAAGCCTCAAATTGAGTAAGATGACCGGCGTCTCCAAGGCTAGAAACAAAATAAAATGGAGTCAACTTGACATTTCAGTAATTTAGTAGTAGCAACTAGCAATAATAAGAAGAAGAGCAAGAACAACAACATTAATTAAAAAGGAAGAAGAAGACAACGACGACCATAATAATGATGAAATAATTTGAATATTCTTTATTTCTTCCTACTACCGACACTTTGGACTTTGAATAGAAAAAATGAGCTAGGGGTTAAAAAAAGCCAAATGGAAGGGCGTGTTCATGTGTTGTACTTGTACCCAATATAACAAGCACAAGATCGAGGTGAGCGGGTTTTCTTTTAAATCTGTAAACTCCGTGCATTTAAAACCACAATCATATGGACTAATTAGTCAAGAATGAAGCATTTCATATGGTAATTAATACGTACAGTAAATGAACCGGATCTAAAAGGGTTCAGCACACAGTTATAGACTGACTGGCCCGTTGGGTTCTGGTTAGGAAAAGAATTGAATAACCCCAACTCCAACCTACCCATCCTGTACTCTTCACTCTTCAACCTAACGAAGGCTCCATCAGGGGCCCTGCCCAGAGAAAGAGGAGCCTCTGTCATCTTTTCCTAGCGACCAGGATCGAGCTTGTTAACGGGGGGGTGCAAACCCAGCCATGCCTAGCCGGTAGTATTGATGCATAGACGCCGCTCCTGTGGTAGACTGGGCATCACCCCACTCCCATGGCGGCCGCCCCTGGGTTCGAACGTGTGTGAGCTACCTAGCAGCTGCCGGGGGCGGCCGCCCCTCGACCTGCAATTGTCGCACTGAGTAAAAAAAAAAATCTTATGATTCTTATTTAACTTGCTTATTTTTCATGAGGTTGAATTCAATTTAGTATGAATACGATGGACTTATGTTTAAATTTGATTTATTACTTAATTAAGTCGAATTCGAGAATTTTTGAACTCGGATAACAACTCAACTCAAATTTAGTTCGTATTAAAATTAAAAAATTATTTATAAAGTTTAAAATCAAACAAAAATCATTTATAAAATTTTAACTTTGACTTTATTTTATTAAATTTGTTCCAAGTTTAAATTTAAATTTTGACTTATTTCATATATAAACTTGATAATATATAATTGTTAATATTTTATAATTTATTTTTTAAAATAAATATCCAATTGAGAATTTAATGATGTCACTCTTGAATTTATCAAAATTTTATTATTTTTTAAGTTTATTTGTTCAACAGGATAAATGAGCATAGTCAACTTTGTATATATAAGTGGAGTTTCGCGATAGTTTCATGATGTATCCACTTTCCACCCTGGCCTGCTCGTTAATACGACCCCGAAGACCGATTTCCCTCTTTCCGTATATATTATACAGCGTAGAAGAAAAAAGAAGAAAAACCCAGCTTTTAGATATAATCTATATTTAATATTTATTTTATTTTTATGTGTCATATTTTTAATTTATATATAGCTTATCACTTTATTATATCTAACGATATACATTTGTTTTTTTAAATCAGAAAATGGTTAAAAAATAAGTTACATTTTTATTCCGATTATGAGAGGTTATAGAAATTAAAAAGGATACTCTGAATTCATCAGTGATTATTGGAATCTGAATCAGATTATCAAGGTCTTGTTTTAGTTGCATCCCCTGCCCTTATGTCGAGATTAATTGATGATGCCTGAATTTTTAAAAATTATATGTTTTTCGAAATATGCCGTAAGTCAAAAAAAAACTCATAGAAAGATAACATAGTTTAGTTTGTCGGGAAGTGCAAGATTAAGATGCATAGTGATAAATTATAATACTCCTGCTGGTTGCATATTATCTGAGAAATACATAGGGGTGCAAACGAACCAATACACTCGACAAGTAGCTCGAAGCTTGGCTCGATAAAAACTCGATTCGACTCGTTTATTTTGTTAAATGAACAAGCTTGAACAAAAAATAAAGCTCGACTCATTAAACGAGTCGAGCTTGAACAGACTCCTGCTCGGCTCGATAAGCTCACGAGCAGCTCGATTAAATATTATATTATATATTTATTTTTAAAAATTAAAAATTAAAAATTAAAAATTAATATTTATATATTGTCACTTAAATATATTAAATAATTCAAAAATTAAGTTTAAACTTATATTGAGTTTCATGAATGAACTAAATCTAAAGTTTCACAAATGACTTTTCATTGATTTTGAGTTTATAAACGAGTTGGTATATAACTTAAGTTTGAATATGAATCGAATTTTAGTCTAACTACTACTTGAGTTCGAGCTCGACTCGGCTCGATTAATAAACGAACCAAGTTTGAACAAGGGTTCCACATACTCGCTAAAACTCGAGCTCGAACTCAAACTCGTGTAAAATAAACGAGCCGAGCTTGAACACCATACTACTCGACTCGGCTCGACTCGTTTGCATCCCTGGAAATACATGATATAAACAGCTCTAAAGTCCCAGCGGCACCTGGGGTCAAAATTGGTGGACAGAGTCAAAGTCAAGGGTCTTTAATTCCGAAAACGGAGAAGAGTTGACGGAGGAGTTAATGGAAGGCGTTAAATAAGGATGGGGAGTCAAATCTATTAGGAGAAATACATCTAAAATTGGATTTCTTTTGACAACGAATTAAAAATTATGTTAACTTTTATTATTATCGCATCGCACCGGAAGACGACCTTCCCAAAGGAAGAAAAATCTTACGATCACACGCCAGGCCTTCTTGCTATCCTCTTCCACTCAACCCTGTACGTACCAAAGAAAGACCCAGCGTGAAGCTGAAGCCGTCCGATGACCATCCCCATGCTTGACAGATGGCTCGTCAAAGATACATACGTACGTACATACATGCATACATGCGATTGGATCTTCTCAAAAGATCTCCTAAAAAATTTCGATTATTTTTTTCATATAAATGAAAAGATAAATATATTAAATAATTTCACGTACATGCATTAAATTATTCTTGTTCTCTCATTTATACGAGAGAAATTGATCGGATTCTCTCGAGAGGATCTCCTCAAGAGAGAAGGTCTGGCCTCTGTATACATGTGAAATTTCAAAAACACTCACACACTGAGAGACCCAGATTCAAGCTATGATAAATTTATGGAATGTTCCTCCGGTGGTTGATGTGAGAATACTTTTCAACATTCTTTCTCTCGACCGATCACTATCGTCAGAATTTCATATACATACATTAAATCATTCTTGTTCTCTCATTTATACGAGAGAAATTGATCGGATTCTCTCGAGAGGATCTCCTCAAGAGAGAAGGTCCGGTCTCTGTATACATGTGAAATTTCAAAAACACGCACACACTGAAAAGACCCAGGTTCAGGCTATGATAAATTTATGGAATGTTCCTCCGGTGGTCGATGTGAGAATACTTTTCAACACTCTTTCTTTCGACCAATCACTACCGTCAGAGTCACAATAGGAATACATAAAGTAGGATCGAGCGAAAATGAGAACAAATTCACTGAATGACAGAACTTACAATCTGATCAACTCTGATATCATGTGAAATTTTAAAAACACGTGCGTACTAAAGAGACCCAAGTTCCAACTACGATAAAGACATGAATATTTCTCGGATGCTCGAAGCAAGATAATACCTTTCAACAATACATTTGTATATAAGCCCTCCCGAAATATCTCGACAAGATAACAGTTTTCTACACCCTGATCTCCCCTGCCGTTGCTGCCGACACGCGATCGGGAGCTCCAATGTTGCCGCCTTCTTCCATTTATATATATCTAAAGGAACGAGACGCGGCTGCATTATTAATGGGTGCCTTGAGATTTATACAATTTCGCACGTGCCCGGGAGAAAGAAAAAGTACAGCCACCCGCATCGTGCACGCGAAATGAAGGTCTGTCGAAGGTACACCCATATGTAAAAATATATATAAATAGATTTAAAATATGACTGATCAAAAATCTCCTCTTGACCGGTCAAAGTACACGTCGATTATTTATATATATATATATATATATATATATCAGGAGGAGGACTGTGGGTCTCCTCACAACATAAATCTCATGTGTTTTCATTCTGACCTAGTTGAAATCAAAATTAAAAGTAAAAATTTTTAAAAAATATATTATTTTTATTTAAAGTTATGTTTGTAATTTACGTATAATTATTAAAAATTGATATGATCTCGTAAAAGGTTTTTTATTTTTATTTTTATATCATATTTTTATAAATTATTTAATTTTGTTTTAGTTAATTAATTTATGTATTTATTTTTTATTAATACTTTATAGACATCAAAACACATTTCTACGATTTTACACCCTCGCGATAGATTATGATCGTCTTCTTCTCTTTTCTCATTCCATCGGGCATTCCAAATATGTAGGATGACCGACCGGCGACGGGACATCCTATCATCCTCGATGTATGACAACCAACGGTCGAGAATTATTGGGTCCTACGATTAAGAGTAGGTGGATTCTTTTTCTCCCCTCGTTTTCATTAATGTCGTCAAACCGCCGGCCGCTGCCGTCTGGAATGTTGAAGTCTCCTATTCTCACTCTCAATGTCGATCTCCGTATACATGATCCCTGCAGTAGTGCGCCCATTTAATTAAGTTTTAAAGGCGGCGTTGTTGACTATCTGGTGGGCATAGAGTTCCGCCATGCGCCGTCGCGGGCAAACCTTCAAGAAATTAAGTACTCGCCGGCCCCCCCGTTACGTACGCCGACTGGTGCAGCACCTGGTTCGGTTGTCGGGTCCACTGTTTGACGACGTCGCCGTGATCTATACTTATATATATACATACATACATACTACGTACATATACGCTGTGTTTGTCACGACCCGAATTTTTAACATTCACAGCGGAAGATAATCCGGCGATGTAACGGGGAAGGATATCAGTTTGGAACCAAATAAGACTAAAAATCATAATCATGATTCATAATTCCAAACTTTACGACTTAATAACATAATAATCAAACATCTATCTAACAAATTAAATATCAACATTGAATGAGTAATCCACTAGCTCCTCGAATTCCAAAATACCACTACGCTTCTGCTGCGCTAAACCTGCAATCCTGAAAATATTAACAACGGAAGGGGTGAGTCACCACAGACTCAGTAGGACTTATACCCGAACTACCCCACTATAATAATGATTCTCTATTGATATTAAATATATTAAGCCAAAAAAAATCAGATTATAATACATAGGATTTAAGCTAATTATATATCTTCAATTAAATGATTACAAGATCATTCTACTACCCCATATGATAACATGACTCTATATGCACTAAAACTAACATATCCTGCATATTAGGCTACTCTAGGTATGCTCATAACACACATAAACCTGACATAAAACCAAGGGCACATCTAGAACACTAACATTTATGCCAAAATGCACAACTAAACACCTATCTGAGTAAATATCATGCTCCATTTGAATAATGTAGCCACATCACAAAACTAGCACCAGATTTACCATATAGTAGGAAGTAACATATAGTAAGCTAAATCCCATAGTACCCCATAGGAAGGGGAGTACTTAGGATAAACCGCGGTATCTAGGATCGAAGGATACTCCAAATTCAACTAATCTCCGCTGCCCACGGGCCACTAATATAGTCTGGTGAAGTACATTTCCAACACAATGCAACTCACTGCATTAACCACATTCCACACAATGCAAGCATATAAATAACTCAGACAGTAACCATGAACATGAAAATTGGCAATCCAAACATGGAATACATAGATAAACAACTATGGTTCTATGCACCACATTTTGCATACCACACCACAATCTAGCACAAACTAGATGCATATAAATAAGATCATGCAAATTACAACCTAAACACATTAATCACATGCTTAAACAGAACTATCTATTACATAAAAGAAAATAAACTAAATTCTAACACCACTATGCCTAAACTTTACATCGGCTTTTTATCAAATCGGGATATACATGTTTAAGGTTTATCGTGATGCAAACATGCTAAACTAGCTAAGATTTAAACATAAAACCTATCATGACGACTAACATACATGAATAACCAAATTAATCTAAGCATGCACGGTTTAAACAGATTAATCTAACTCTATCTAAGCATGCAAATAAATCAAAATAGCCCATTAATTTCAACCTATTAATCATGATGATCTAAGTATAATTTTTACGATTTAATTAAGTATATAGAGTGCTAAGAATAGCCGAGACGCCTACCTTAACGGCGACGACGAATGGCGCACGGAATTCCAAGGAAAGCGAATCAGGTGACGAAACTGCCGCGGTCACGACGGCGACGAAAAATTGAGCCGGATAGGTGGTCTCAAACTCTGTTGGTAGAAGGGAAATCATGAACTAGAGAGATTAATAGAGAGGGCGATAGGAGAGAGAATGATAGGAGAGAGGAAGAGAGTACCGCGCGGAGGGGGGAAGCGGCGCACGGCGGCAGCACGCGAGGCGCGACGGTGCAGGCGGGCGCACACGGCGGCAGGCGGCGCGGTGGGCGCGCGCGGTGGCGGGCGTCAACGAGGGGGGGGAGGGGCGCGGCGCCGGCGGTCAACGGGGGAGATGGTGGGCGACGCGGGTGGCGCGCACGGCGAGGTGATGATGCGGCGGCCGCGGCGGCGGTCAACCGGGAGGCGGCGGGAGGCGTCAACACGGCGGGCGGGCGGCGTCAACGGGAGATGTGGTCGCGCGGCGACCGAGGCGGCGGGGACACGCAGCAGGCCGCGGTGGCGGAGCGCGAGCGCGCGGGTGGTGCCGGGCGGGCGCGGGAGGACCGAGGCGGCGACGCGTGCGCAGCGACGGCCGCGTCAACGCGCACACGCGCGGCGGAAAAGAAAACGACAGGAGGGGCGGCGGCGACGTCCGGAAGGGGAAAAAATAGGGTTTGGGAGAGAAAACGGACGCTGGGTTTTTTGACGGGAAGGGAGTATCGAAGGGGGTAAATATATAGGGAGAGAAGGGATTAAAATATTAATAAATATCTATTAACTATTTTATTTTTTATTTTTTTTACATAAATATCCTGGTCATTACAGTGTTGGTCACCGCTGGCCTCACGTTTTGAATTGGCTCTCGTCTGTGCATCGAGCCTTACGAGAGGTCATCAGCGTTCGAGATGATCGAGCATCTCCGCGGAGCCAAGGGCTGCTCGTCATTTTCTTCTGACTCGAAAAATCAATTCAAAACAGTAATTTTGCTCCATTCAATTTGGTGCGAACTATATCAAAGTTTTAAAAGCTTTTGAACCAAATCAAATGATAAAATTAAATAATTTGAATCAGATTAAGTTTTTTATTTTTAAAAATATATAATATAATATTTAGGTATTCTTTGATAATTCAATTCATTAGTGTTATAAAAATTGTCGGTGCATTAGTCAAATCAAATGACATCACTAGGAATTCATAATGTCCATACCGAGTTCTGAATGACGACTTTGAAATATCTTCTTCTTCCTTTATTCTTGACTGATGATAGCCAAATCGCAAATCAATTTTGAAAAACACTAAGAGCATTTTATAATTGGTCAAATAAGTCATCAATTCTGGACAATGTACATTTATTCTTTATAGTGATCTAGTTTAACTTCTTATAATCAATGCATAATCGCAGTGTTCCATCTTTCTTCTGAAAAAATAACATAGGTGCATCCCTTGGAGATACATACACTAGGTCGAATAAATCTTTTACCTAGAAGCTCTTGTAATTATTGTTTCAATTCGTTCAATTCTACCAGAGTCATCGGATAAAGGACTATAGATATAGGAGAAGCCTCTAAAATTAACTCAATAGCAAAATCAATTTCTCAAACTAGTGGAGTCCCTGGCAACTCATCTGGAAATACATCTGGATATTCACAAATGATATCCACATTTTCAATGGACCTGGCCACTCCAAAATCTTTTTCTTGTACCACACTAGCTAAATAACCTTCACAATTAGAATGTAAAAGTTTGGCTACCTTCATTTCTGAAATTATCAATTTATTGCCTTCATATTTAGGACATTTATAAGAGAACTCTACTCCAAAATTCTTGAAATTCATCTCCTTATGATGACAATCAAGCAGTGCATGATGATATTCTAACCAATCCATGCCTAAGATAACATCAAAATCTTTCATCTCTAGCACATATAAGTTGGCTTCCAACTTGTTATTATTTATAACAATATCACATTTAGGCAAAATATAAAATAAATGTGTTATACCACCAGAAGGTGTACTAACTTTGATCATCTTGCATTCTTCTATTTTATACTCACATTGTGCAACTAATAATATAGCAAATCGAAAAGATATGAAAGAATTTGTAGTCTTAGAATCAAATAAAACTCTAGCATGTAATCCATTGAAGAGTACCTTTCGCCACATGTGATGCTTGAGGTAGATCTTGTCAGCCTATTGCAAAAACCCATGCTTATGTGTCCTTTTGTTGTTGATAAAAGCAATTGAGGAACTAGACATGGCTTTTGCATTGGCACTCTTTTTGATGTTTGAGCTGAGGTTTGTCCTGCCATTGGTGCATTCAACCTTGGTCTAAGTGGAGTAGGCAAGATTGGTGCGGTTGGTGCTGTCAACTTTTGTCTCAAAGGACATTGACTAACAGAATGTCCTATCTGTTCACATCCAAAATATGCTCCTACTTGCCAATAGCATTTATCACCTGGATGAATCTTTCCACAATGCCAAAATGCTTGAGGACTACTTCTGACTGGCTGCACTATACTGTAACTATCTTCAGGCTTCTTTCCTTTCATGTCTTCCCTTGGTTGAATCCTCATTGGTCCTTTACTTTCTTGCCCAACAAATCTATAAGTGCCCAGATTTCGTTCCACTCTACATGCTGCTTAGTAAGATGCTACCATGGTGTTCCATTCCATAATTGTCAATCTGTCCCTAATTAGACCTCACAATCCTCCCATCAATTTTTGAGCTCTATCTGTCTCATCCTCGCATATATTTGGTACATAAGCCTCCAACTCTATGAATTTGCTTTCATAAGCCATTGCAGTCATTGACCCTTGCTCTAGGTGTATAAATTCTTCTTTTTTTGCTTAGCGACCATGTGCTTGAATGTACTTTTCTTTGAATGCTTTTACAAAATCTTTCTAGGTGTTCTTGTCTTATGTCACACACCTAAAGGTAGTTCGAAGTGCAACCTCCCACCAAGTTCTTGTTGATAATCTCAACATATGAGTAGTTGATCTCACCATGTCATTTGTAGGGCACAACAAGACTTTGAAGATCTTCTCATTTTTTTTAATCTAGCTCTCTGCTAAAGATGGTTCTTGCTCACTTTGAAAAATAAGAGGGTCCAATTGTTTGAATTGATCTAGCATACTTCCCCTAGATGTCTTTGTCTTTGATTGATCATGTTGAGTCGTTATTTGTTTTGCTTGTATTTGTGCTTGTACCATTTGAAAAAGACCATGTATAGCCTCCATCATATCAAATCCAGACGTCGATAAGCTTGCATATCTACTTGCTTCATTGGTCTCAATTACTCCTGTCAATTGTCATTCTTCCCTACGTACTGACATCTCATGCAAGTTTTTCTCTCTTTCACCATTCTCATCGTGGTCCATCCTATTTACACAACAAAATAACACATTGTTAAGAAGTCATCAACAAGTTATCATCTAATTACCCAAAAATAAATCACATAAGCCAATCAACCTATTCTTGGTGTATCTATTTTCAACTAAATCATGGCTCTGATACCAACTTCTGTCACATCCCGGGCTAGAAGCAAAATCACCCAGACATAATAAGGGCAAGAAAAAAAAACCATGGCACTATTATAATCTAGGGAAATAGATACACAAGCCAACACAACTAAAAAAACATATATGTACAATAACACTGTTTGACGACTCCTTCACATACATGAAAGAAAACTTTGCTAGAGATTACAAAACTTGCATAAATGTTGGTATATATATATATATATATAGATATACAAGAGTGAACCTGCACACACACAAAATCGCTAACTACTACTATAGTCCATTCCAACTCTACTCTTGATGATCTAGTAATAACTCTGCACTCTCAGATCCTAAAAAAAGAATTATAGGCGTGAATCACAAAGAAAACTTGTGATCTAGTAGGTATTCTCTCTCACCTATTGCTTTGCTCAAAATGTACATACATCCATAATATCTATTATTTATTGAAGCAATAGATAATAATTACTGGAAGGTGCAAACTAATTTCATACGAAGCAAATATATAATTTAAAATATAATTTTTATCACATAAACATCCACAAAAATCAAATTAGAGTATCTCATAATTATTTGAATAATCATACAATGATTACATATCATTTACCTTATTTATTAAGTTACTCTTGATTTTATTTTTCATACAATTAAATCGAAACACCTACATGCAATGCATTCTTTTTTTCACTTTCAAAACTTATACTTCAGCCAGAAAATAGCATATAGTAAGATGTACATTGTAACTAACTAACATGGAGTACGTCTAGATAATGGTGTACAAAGTGATCAACCGCAGTACCTAGGATCGACGAATGAACCAGGTTCAGAACATATCTAAAATCCCATTGCCCTCGGGTGTTCATTTATACTGGTAAAGCTCATATTCATATCCGTATTTAGATTTCCATATTCCATTCAGATTTTTCACATACAAATCCAAATTTCAAATTCCATTTATACATATCAAACATGTAATAATGACACCTTACATATATCCATAATCAAATTCTATGTCACAATCATAGTCATACACATATAAATATAACTACCGATGACAATATGATGCATGCAATGCCTAAACAAATATTTATAAACTCATATTGAATAGCAACGGTAACCAAGCAAACATAAGAATCAAATTAGAGCATATAATATAGTCAAATTCTAATAAATGTCTCACGTAACTCATGCTTCACTAATTCTAATTCACCAAATTTTAACGTAAGTAAAGCACTATGTCAACTAAATGTAACAACATTTAACAAAATATGCCATCAATCTAACTAATTGACAATAGTATCTTAGCCATAATTCTCACTAGGAACATAATGACAATATTAATGGTGAACAATAATTAAATCTCAAACTTTAAACTTTCTAACTTAATCTCTCTAACTATTTAAAGACTACCAATCTGTTCTTTTAAATTTTTAACAAACATACATGCAGTAATCAAAATATCTATTTTTTAAAGTAATAATCCAATATTTGAGAAGTTGAGAAGAACTACTTCAAATAATTTGAAATTTGACTAAGAGAATCTCTTTATTGATTGCTCTTGCTCCTGTGGCTCCTCTACTCTTTATTTTTTTCTCTCTACTTTTTTTTCTACAACAAAATAACAAAAAGGAAAAAAAACAAGAAACAAATAAGACAGTACGTGGAAGAAAGAGAATGAGGGAAAGAGAGTATCAAGGAGAAGAATTAATTAATAAAATAAAAATGAAAAAATAAAGGCTGTTTTCGTATCTACACAGAGATGAAGAGGGAGGGTGAGAGTGAAAAAACTTTATAGAACATTACGTAGAGAAGAAACGATGGCAGAGGGAAAGATTTGGAAGAGAAAAGAAAGATAAATAATAGAGAGGAGAAAGAGAGATCTGGAAGTGGAAGGACATACGTTGGTGAGAGGGAGATTTGGAAGAAAAGGGGGGCATACGATGCAGAGGGGGAAAGAGAGAGAGAAAGAGAGAAATAGAGAGAGAAAGCACCATGTTGGGGTGCCTGTGTTTCCTCCTGTCGATGGGAGCACCAGGGGGAGAGAAACCACCGTCTCCTTTGGTCGATGAGAGCACCAATGGGGAAAAGAAAAGGTAAAACGTACAGGGAGAAAGAGAGGGACAAGTGGAAGGAAATGAAGGAAAAGATAAAAGTATGACAGTGAGGAGGCAAAAACATAAAATAAAAATAAAATATTATTATTATTTCTTTTCATAGGTGTCACATCTACCTTTCCTGAAATGGGTACTAATCATCCATATAAGAAAAACGGGTACTAATCATTCATATAAGAGATTAATTTTATGTTATACATAGGCTCAGGATCCTCTTGTTCAGCTTTTCGTAGGTTATCACCAAATCTAAATATCTGATGTCACTTAAACTTGTGAAAATAGGTGCAATGGTGGTTTATGGGGTGTTTGGTTGCATGACAATAGAGGTTTTTATTTTAATTTTTAAAAATTATAAGAAAACTGGTTAAAAGAGGTGTTTGGCAACCATGACAATTTTATGTTTTGAAAGTGATTTTCTTCTTAAACAAAAAAAAGAGAGTCTCACCTCTTTCTTTTTTATTGTGGTCCCCACTTTGTTTGGTCATGTACGGTGGTTACTCTTTTTTATTATCATATCCCTCCAAACATGAAAATTTTATGTCATGAGTTGATTCACTTTTTATTTTAACACAATTTTTTATTATGAAAATGTAAAAAAGATATCATGCAACCAAACACCTCATAATGCTCTAGATGAAAAGGATCGGTCAGAAAATATCTGGATAGAAGAGAAGCCCACCACAAGAATAGAGGAGAAAAAAAAACAGAAAAATGAACAAAAAAGGCACCTTGCCCAATTAGGAGAGAATTGCTATATTTATTTAACCGAGCAAACAAAAGACATGATGGTTTCAACATCCACGAATAAAATTACAAACTTTGAAAAGGATGTACCTTGAATGCCGAAAAGTGTCTTCTAATTGGAAGGAATAAGAATATATAGTGATAAAGAGCTATTAGACTAATAACAAAAAGAAAAGTTCCAGTTATAAATGGCAGGTCTTAACTGAATAGCAGGGCCTGAATCATGCAGCCATAGACCCCAAAATAAATGCAAGGGAACCAGTGAGTCATTTTCTTATAAGGTACCTTGTGGAGTTCATTGAAGACTTGAAAATTCATGTTTCATTGGGTCTTGAGAATTGCCTTCTTTCGGTTCCTAGAAGAAAATTGAAACAGAAAAAGGATAATCATGAGAAAATAGAAGAAGAAAAAGAAAAAAGAAAGTCCTTTTCCAGCCTAAAACAACATTTGACACTTGTGCTTATCTTTCTTTTGTTCACCTAACCATTTTAAATCCAGTCAAATTCAAAAATAGAAACTTAGAATAAGAATATATCAAAAATTACCATTAATCTTTTAACCATAACAAACAATGAAATTCCAGCTTAATCATCAATAATGTCAAATACTTCTCTTGGAAGATCCTAGTGAGAAGCTATTCTTCTTCATAAAACACAATGGAGTGTGACGAAGTAGTTGTGTGCAATTCGAAAGGTTTTGCAAGATCTTCCTCTCGTACCCACTGATGACTTACATAGAAAGGTATAAACAATGATTTTAAACCTAAAATATGACCCATATTATCTATTAATTGATTTAAAAAATGTCTTCCCTTGAAACCCATCTCTATCTCTTCCGTTGATCCATTCCCCATTTTGTTTTCTCCTAAAATACATTTTATGAGCTTATATTTTTTTCCACACCCATATTACCATTGTTGCAGTTTCATGCAAGGACATGTCCTATTCTCTTATTCACTTTTTATCGAACAATGTTAGATAAATCAAGACCCTGATATTGCCGGTGTAGAAGAGACAAAGAGGTAGGTCTAAGTTAATTTGGCGTAGATGTATTCATTATGACTTGGAGAAATTAGACATTCAAGATGAGCTAGTAGAAGATTATGGAGAATGAAAAATATGAATCCATGTAGTCGACCCCAATCATTTGGTACTAAGGCTTTGAGTTTGACTTTAGCCCTTAGCTCTTGTGCTGATAAGCAACTCCTCTAATGAGCACAACTTAGACATTTCAAGCACCTTAAAGTTTGCTTCCCTAGCCACACTCAAAAAATAATTATAATTTTTTTGTCAAACACGCATAAGTATACTCTAGGCATCAATCCCCAAAATTTGAGGAGATACGCCTATGAAATTATGGAAGGTTGGTTTTGCATTATGCTAAACTTCCTCAAATCTTTTCACATTTAGCTTGTTGACTTTCAAACCCTGGGAACCATCTATCAAGTCTCACATGAAGACCTAAGTAGGTTTGAGTGTATGTTTGTTGAAAAACAAAATGGAGGAACTTTTCTTGCAAACTAAAAACAAAAGAACAAAAAGATACAATTAAGTCAATGTGGAGAGTGTGTTGATTTTGACTTGGTCAAAATTGAGGGTATACTTGTTCTTTTTAGCCCCCAACCCTATTTGAGCCTCACGTTCTTACTAACGTGAGGTGTGTTGTCATTGGGAATGTGTGAGGCATAGAGAGAAGGATGTGATGGCTGAAGCAACGTATTTGAAAATGTAGAGTTCAAGACTACTACGTGAAGTTGTGCTCCAACCTTCTTTGACTTCATTGGTTTCCATATTCTCTTCTATCATGGAGATTGTGGTGTTTGTGGTATCGCCTATTCGATGCTTTGTGGAGCTATTTAGAGATGTGCCATCTAGAGAAAGATTGGGAAATTTGGATTGCTCCATCTTGGGAAAGATCACTCCATGTAAATGTAAGAGTATCTTTCCACTTTGTATCTCTTCCATTGTTAATGGATTCCCTCTACTCTCCCTGTGGATGTAGGTAGATGCATTGTCTCTCCAAACCACGTAAGTCTGGTGTATCTTTGTGTCTTGCTTGTCTACCTTACAATCAATTATTTGTTATCTTTGTTATGTGACTTACTTGTCGAATTACATGTTTGTTTCACTATGGGAATCTTTCAATGCTCTATTTTCTAACATCTGGTATCATAGTCAATTTGGTTATTTGTGTGATTCAACAAGTGTTTAATGTTGCAAAAATGTTTGCAAAATTTGACATCGAGAAGCTTCAATAGAGCATCAACTTTGGTTTCTTGCAAATCAAGATGAAAGTTCTTTTGACTCATCAGGTTCTACATAAGGCTTTGCTCGAGAAGGTGAATATGCCAACCACTATGTCTGATGATGGGAAACAAGATTTATATCAGAAGGTTCTAGCTTCAATTCAGTTAAGCTTGTCCAACAATCTTCTTTGAGAAGTCATTCATGAGAAAACAACAGCTGCATTGTAGTTAAAATTAGAGTCATTGTATATGACAATGTCTCTAATCAGCAAGGTATATTTGAAGCAACACCTCTTCATGTTCAGGATGGCAAAAGATATCTCTACTAAATCATGTATTGATGAATTCAATTCTATTTTGATAAATTTAGAAAGTAGTGATGTAAAAATAGAAGAGCAAGATCAAACTCTACTCTTGCTATGTTCTCTACCGCCGTTGTACAAGAATTTTCGAGAATCTATATTATATAGCAAAGATTGTAGCTCTATTGAAGATATGAAATCTCATTTGTTCTAGATAAGGATATGATTAGTAGCAATTTAAGATGACAACATTATGAAGGTCTTATGTTAGAGGCAAATTAAAAGAAAAAAATCAATCTAGTGGAAAGCATAGTAAAAGAAATTGATCCAAGTCAATGACAAAAGGCAAGGACAAGAAGTGTCGTTACTGCAAACAAGATGGACACTAGAAAGTTGATTGCCTCAAATTGAAGAAAAAATCCAAGAAAAAAGGGAAAAAAGCCAGTTGAGACTAGCGCCGCTTCTGATTCAGAGAAGGAAGAAAATGTTCTCACCATCACCTCAGGTATAGATTCTTTCGGTACATGGATTCTTCATTCTAGATGTTTCCATTATATGTGGCCATATAAAGACTAGGTTGATTCATAAGTTTTATAATGGGGGGTAGGAAATGGGTAGTAATACTAACTGTAGAATTGTTGAGATAGTAAACATTAAAATCAAGATATTTGATAGAGTTGTTAGAACTTTGGTAGAGGTCAGACATATACCAAATTTAAGAAAGAGTCTTATCTCCCTTGGTGCACTTGATGATTCTAGTTGCACCTTCAGCGGTGCTAATGGTATGTTAAAAGTAACATGTGATGCTTTAGTTTTTATGAAGGAGAAAAGGCAGCTTCCTTGTATAAATTGCTTGGTAAGACTATTACAGGTGATGATGTAGTTTCCTCTCCTTTGATGATGCTACTTTGTTATGGCATGTTAGACGTTACTATATTAGTGTGAAAGGACTGCTTGAATTACACAATAAGAAACTACTTAAGGGTATTAAATCTCACAAACTTGACTTTTGTGAATTTTGTGTTCTTGGCAAACAACGCAAAGTTAAATTTGTTACTTTTAGCCACAAAAGTAAAAGTTTTCTTAAGTATATTCTCTTTGAAATTTGGGCTACATCACCAATTACTTTTTTGGGTGGAGCTTGATATTTTATCATTTCTATCGATGATTTATCCAGAAAAGTTTGGGTCTATTTCTTGAAGCTCAAGTCAGAGGTGTTTGAGACATTCAAAAATTAGAAAGCTAGAGTTGAAAATGATATAGGTATACAAGCAAAAGTCCTACGAACTAACAACGTGGTGAATACACATCAAAAGAATTTGAAGAATTATGCAAAAAAAGGTATTACTCAGCATTTCACTATTCTAAGTAAGAAATAACAAGCTAGAGTAGCTGAGAGAATAAACATGACATTGCTAGAAAGAGTTCATTGTATGAGATTGTTTACTACTCTTTCTAAGCAGTTTTGAGTCGAGTAGTTAACATGGCTTGTTATATTATTTACAAATCACCTTCTACTTCTCTTGATCTAAAGACATCATTTGAGATTTGGTCATGTAAGCCAGCTAATTATGTGGATAAGCATATATTTGGATGTCCTACTTTTGTATTGTCGTAGGATGATGAGAAGATAAAGCTTTATGCAAAGTCCAAGAAGTGTATCTTCTTAAGATACAAGTCTGGTGTAAAAAATTCAAGTTATGGAATCCTGACACAAAGAAGATGGAGTTTAACAGAAATGTTATTTTTTATGAAGTCTCAATGTTGAAGAATTTCTAGCCACAAGTGAAGAAGCTCGACAGTTAGATCTGGGTGGAGTTGCAAGGTGAAATTCTTATTACTAGTTCAGAGTCAGGGAAATCTTCTTATTAGAATGAAGAAAATGCACAATTAGACGAAGAGTCTTATTATATTGTAAAAGGTAGAATCAACAAAGAAGTTGAATTGTTTTTAAAGTTTCGGGATACAGTTGCTTATGCATTTCCTATTTTGTTTGATGGCCTTTCTAGCTTTCATGTAGAACTAGAAAGCAGGGGCAATGAGGTGTGTCTGAATGCTATGTAGGAAGAGATGAATTTTCTTTATAAAAATTAGACTTGAGATTTAGTTAGACATCCCAGGGGTACGGAAGCAATCAACTGCAAATGTGTGTACAAGAAAAAGGAAGGATTTATCTAATAGAGAACCAACAAAGTACAAGGCAAGAGTTATAGCCAAGAGCTACATTCAAAAGAAAAAAGTTGATTTTACTAAGATATTTTTTCTCCAATGGTTAAACATTGTTTTATTCGTGTTATGCCAGCTGTGATAGCCATGCTTGATTTAGAGTTGAAACAACTTGATGTAAGGATATCGTTTCTACATATCAGTCTTGATGAGGAGATCCACATGTTGCACTAGATGGTTTTGCTCAAAACGATAATGAGAAATTGATTTAAAATTTTAACAAGTCTTTATATGGTTTGAAGTAGGCTATATATGATGTTCTCCTTAGTTACAGGTGGAGATATCCAGGTTTTGAAGATTCTAACTTAGAAGAACACTACATATAAGATGACCAAGCCATTTCTCGTGGACAAGTTTTGGCATTGTCTAGATTTGGCTAATGTTCAAGTTGAGATTTGAAGGCCCCAGGGAGAGGGGGTAGTTAGAGAGAGTTGTCTTTTGTTTCAGTTGTAGGAGTTTGTTTAATCTTTTGTTTGACCATGTTAAAAAGGTGTATAATGTGTTGATTTTGACTTGGTTAAAATTGGGGGCATACTTGTCAGTTTTAGCCCCCGACCCTATTTAAACGTGAAGTGTACTGCTGTTGGGAATGTGTGGGGATGTAGAGAGAGGGCTACGATGGATAAAGAAACGTTCTTGCAAACATAAGATTCACTACTGCTATGTGGAGTTGTGCTCCAACCTTCTTCAACTTCATTGGCATCCATGTTCCCTTTTATCGTGGTGTTCATGGAATCACCTATTTGGTACTCTACAAAGCTATTTAAAGGTGTGCTGTCAAATGAAAGATTAGAGATTCGGGATTGCTTCGTATTGGAAAGGATCACTCCAAGTAGGTGTAAGAGTATCTTTTCACTTTGTATTTATTTTACAGTTAGTGGACTCTCTCTGCTCTCTCCGTAGATGTAGGATGATACATTGTCTCTCCAAACCATGAAAATTCAGTGTCTCCTTGTGGTTTGCTTGTCCGCCTTATAATTTATTATTGGTTATCTTTGCTACATGACTAACTTGTTAGATTACACATTTAGTTTGCTGCGAGAGTGTTTTGACGCACCATCAACTAACAAGAGAGTATGTCAAGAATCACAACAACCAAGACTTTGTTGTCACTCCTCCCTATATTAGAATGGATGTCGTAGAATGCTCGAGATGCAAGTTTCACCAATCTTTGCACCACACATGAAGACCTCAGCCACCAAACAAACACAAACAGTAGAGTAGTGAATATTCCTATCCAAAATAAGCTAATATGACGAGTAAGCTCAAGGTTGACCACTGGAACCAGAAGTTAAGTTGCTTGAGACAATGAAGATATATAAAGACTAAGAAGAATTGATGGTATATGTGGTAAGCATTCTGTCATGCTTGGAGGAGCCTAAGGTCACCGACTAATATCAGAAATCTATCAACAAATATTCTAACATATTATTTTGACTTGTCTTCCCTTGTGTATTTCACGCATGATTAAATAGAAAGAGTAGCCAACTCTCTATGCGGAAAGCCATGCTAGGGATCTACAACCTGCAGAAAGAATCCTCAAGTAGTAAGAGGGAAAAGGAGACATGGATTATATAGAAACCTATCTTTTTATTGACATTGGAAAATGGTTGTGCCATACACTTGGGAACCAACCAACTAGCATTTCTATCGCTGTGGGCTTCAGGATATCCCACCTCGGAGGCAACAGCCTTGAAGGGAGGAGAAGGTTGGCTATGGCCTACGTAGATCATTCTACGCTAGGGCTGTAAACGGAGCGGATACGGAGCGGATATGACGTTTCCGTATTCGCTCCGTTTAGCTATTCGGATAATCCGTATCCGGTCCGAATCGGATACGAATACGGATCGGATATTATAAGTCGGATAATCTTCGGATTCGGAGCGAATACGGATAATATTTGCTTCGGAATGTAAATTAAATATTATTTAATTAATATATTTAATAATATACAAATACATAGAAATAAAATTATAAAATATTAAATTTATCATATATTTATCGATATTAACTTAGTATATTAATATATAATAAAGAATACTTAATCATATTTGTAAATATAATGATTTTAAATATATAATTATATATATTATGTATATATTATCAAAGGTGGATTCGGAGCGGATCTTAAACGGAGCGGAGCGGGCATTTCCGTGTCCGCTCCTATTAACATTCGGATAATATCCGTATCCGGATATCCGCTCCGACAGATATATAAAATCGGATATTATCCGCCTAAACGGATACGAATTCGAAGCGAATCCGAATTTTATTCGCATCCGTTTACAGCCCTATTCTACGCAGATGATCGGGGAGGAGTGAGGAGAAAATAACAAGGCAAGAACTGAATAGGTGGCCATTGCAACCCTGTCTGACAGCTATATCGTGAGCCAAGAAGAGGGATTTGGTAACGGCAGAAAATAGGGAAGGAGACAATTTTTGTGCGTTAAAAGAAATAGTGGAAAGGGGAAACATAAAACTTGAAATGGAGAACGAAATTTGTGTCTCAGCCGACGATTTACTCGCATTTCACACCTCATGTACAATGGCAAGTATGCAATGAATGTTGACTAAGATCTCTGACAAGTGAAAGAGAAAACCTACGATCAAATGGCAAACATAGCTCAATGTATTTAGATGGGAATGTGGTGGAAGAAAAAGAACAATACTCAGGCTTCTATGTACTAGTTAAAATTACGTGCTTCGGACGTGTGCGCACAAAATTTTGATATTTATAAAATAATATTTTTTGTAAAAAACAATATTTATAGTTAATTTAAGTATGAACTAATAGTTGATAAATTTTAAGTTATTTTTTATTGTTAAAAATGTACATGAAAAAATTTATGCGATTTAACATTAAATTAAAATTCATCTTATCATTTTAATATATTCACTTGGAAAATAAATTTAAAAAATTTACTTCGATAGACCATAACATCAATATTTTTAAAAAAATATAAATATACGTGTTGATATAAAAAATATTTTATTTTTAATGTATAATTAAAAGATCGTGATTAAATTCATTTACTTACTTGTTTTAACGACAACTCTCTAATAATTCATTTTTTTCCTTTTACGAGATAGAGTTTCTATACATTTGTGTGTGGGTTGCAATAGGTGATCCATACACTAAGATACACATATGTTGCATGTGGGCCGATTCAAGATCTCAGATCTCAAAGTTCCAAACGAAAAAAAAAGCCAAACACCATCAAATCCAAAAACTAAAACCAAGGGGCTGGGGATAACATATAGGGTTACAAAGTGCATGATTAATTCCACCATCAGAAAGGGCGAGATGATAGATGTAGACATTGATTTCATCAAAAGAAAAAGTGAAAACATTTTATATCTGACATCATGATAAAATACCTCACCCTCGGCGATGGCTGCCGTGTGCAGCGATCAACCTTCACAGATGGCCCTATCATATGTTTGCATTAAGGGGGCATGTACTCCACAATCACCAAAGCGCCAAGTGCTCCAAGTGCCTGCCACATATGACATATCGAAAGCGTCAAAATGAGATCGATTATGGCTCAAAATTCTAGTATTCAGCTAAGTAATTTCATGAAAAATATACAACGATTAATGCTAGCGAGAGAAGAGAAACCGAAAAAAACAAACAAAATGGTGAAGGTGTGACAAGTGAATGCGGTAGAACGGAAGGGAGTTGGTAGGTAGGTAGACAATGGTCCCATTCAATTGGAAGCAAACGGGTTACATAGAAGGGCGTGTTCGTTGACACCGGAAGACCAAGAACAGATCTATGAAAGACCATCACTTGAAAATAGAAGAAACGGGTGTAAAAAAGAATACGATCGGGAATGCTAAGGGGTATATGGAAGAGAAGAGTCGTGTTCGTTAGTATGTAAATGCCTTTTCATGAGATATGGAAATCCTTCAAGATTGTCTAAACCTGAAGTATTAAAGATCGACAAAATCCAAGACTCCAAAAGACGAGGCATCTGGGAAGTACGGGAATCTGGCAATCCTTTAAAAATCAGAAAGTTAGTATGCGATATGAAAATCCAAGAATCTGAAAACATGTAAAACAAAAAATCTGTCAAAATCAGTCAACCAGAGACATTTAAACCATAAAACCTTAAAAAATTGAAACTACGAACGTTGGAAGTTCATAAACTTGAGGGTCTGATAAAGAAAGAAAAGAACAAAGATTATAATATGAATAAAGGTTGAATATAAATAAAAAAATCAAATAAACTTCAACTGAGAGGGTACGAAGAATTCTTAAAAAGAAAATTACTCTTTAAACGCTGTCATAGTGAAGAAAAATAAGCAATGAATAGAATCGTCGATGCATAAGTTTGTTTAGAAAATGAACATCACAATTTAAATCATGGATAAGGTCCAGACAATAGTTGTCCTGAGAAGGTGCATTTTACTAATATGCATTCCAGAAAATTCAGCTTTGTTTGGTCTTGAGAAACATTTTCTTCAGGTCACGCACAAAGAAAATTTGTATTAAATTAACAAGGTGCACATGATGATTTAAATTTAAACATTTCTTTCCGAAAATCTCTAGAACCAAACTTGCAGAATTATACATGGACCAAACTATTTATCACTTAACCAACTGATCTATTCTATATGCCATGCCATCTGGACTTACATGAGCCTACTATGCATGCCTCAATACTATTTCAGTTCCATATGTCTGAGTAAATCATATGCTATACTTGGCGATCGTCACTCCAGCTCTAAATATATATAAGAAGTACCATATAGTAAGCTAAATCCCAAAGTACGTTTATAGGGTGTTTGGTAGCGTTTTTTCTCTTTTTTTTACCTAAAATTTGAAAATAGGGAAAGAAAGGTGTTTGGTCACGTCTCCGGCCCATTCCTCTTTTTTTGAAAACAAAGATACCTACTCTTAATATCTCTCCCGAAAATAAAACAAGGAAGGAGTTGTTTTATTTTCGGGAGAGACCCGGACGTCTGTTCCCACTCGCCCGTCTCCCCCCACGTCTCGCGCTCACCACGACGTGCGGGGGCCTTCCGCAGCGGGCTCCGCGGGGGGGGGGGGGAGGCGGTGGCGGCCCTCCCGTAGCGGGCGCGGCTCCGCGCGGGGGAGGGGGGGCACGGAGGCGGACTCCGGCAGCGGGCACGGCTCCGCGGGGGGGGGGGACCTCCCGCGGCGGACGCGGCTCCGCGGGGGGGGGGGGAGGCGGCGGCGGACTCCGGCAGCGGGCACGGCTCCGCGGGGGGGGAGGCGGTGGCGGACCTCCCGCGGCGGGCGCCGGCGGGGGAGCGGGCGGCGCGGGGGCGCACCGCGGCGTCGATGCCGCTACGTGGGGGGGGGCTTCGCTGCCGGGGAGTGCACGGCTCCGCGGAGGGGGGAGGGGGGCACGGAGGCGGACTCCGGCAGCGGGCACGGCTCCGCGGGCCGGGGAGGGGGGCGAGGCGGCGGCGGGCCTCCGCGGCGGGCGCGGCTCGCGGGGGGGCGAGGCGGCGGCGGACTCCGGCAGCGGGCACGGCTCCGCGGGGGGTGGCGGTGGCGGACCTCCCGCGGCGGGCGCCGGCGGGGGGAGCGCACAGCGCGGGGGCGCACCGCGGCGTCGATGCCGCCACGCGCGGGGGGGGGGGGCTTCGCCGCCGGGGGAGTGCACCGCGGAGGGGAGCACCGCGGCGTCAACGCCGCTGCAGGGGGGACCGCGGCGGGAGGGCCGCCGGTAGGGGAAGCGGACAGCGCGGGGGGAGCACCGCGGCGGACACCGCCCGCGGGGGAGGGCCGCCGGCGGGGGCTTCACCGGCGGGGGCGGAGCACCGCGGCGGACACCGCCGCGGGGGAGGGCCGCCGGCGGGGGGAGCACCGCGGCGGGGGGAGGCCGGCGGCGGGGGAGCACCGCGGCGGACACCGCCGCGGGGGAGGGCCGCCGGCGGGGGGATTCGCCGGGGGGAGCACCGCCGCAGCCGGCGGGGGGGGGAGGGAGGGAGGCGGACGACACTGCACTGAGAGGGAGTCTCCGGGAGCTACATATTCGTAGAGTCGCTGATCATCACCAAACACTACTGTCTAAATTTTAAAATTTACGATGATTTTGTCAAACATCAAATAATTGGACTATTTTGATTTTAAAAATAAAATTGAGTAGTCGAATAATTTTGATTTCAAAAATAAAGTTATCTTAAAATTAAAAACGCTGCCAAACACCCTATTAGGCAGGGGCGTACTTAGGATAAACCGCGGTATCCGGGATCGAAGGATGCACCGGATCAATCTATTTCCACCGCTGCCCACGGGCGATTCTATCATAGGCTGGAGGAGCAAACATTACATCACATGCATCACAGCATCAATAACATTTCATAATAAAGCCATACAATTACTCAGACAATTCCATTTCAATTCAATATGCCAATACACACAATTATTGAATTCAATATGCAAATTTACTAAACCAGATTTACACAGTACCAAGTCATGCAGACCATCCAATTCATGCATACATTCAAGCAAAAGACCCAATCAGGAACAATAATTCAAATATACTGCAATTCATGCAATTGACTCAATTATAAATATGCAACATAATTAAACAGATTAAACTCAATTAATTACAATTCGATATTGTAGACACGCAAATGTTGCCTATTTGAGAAGCGTAAGATCCATGTTTTCTTAGAAGGTATTCGAGTTTTCCGATAAACAAACCGGATCACCGAGAAAACGGCCCAAAAATGAAATCTGGGGGCCCAGGCGACCCGTCTACCGGGTCGCCCAGGCGACCCGTCTAACGGGTCATCTGCCAAATCGTCCGTTCTGACGGTGGTAGGTGAGACGTCAAATCCGGTCAGGTACGGCAAGCGACCCGGCCAGCGGGTCGCCTGCCAAAACAAAGTACGAACTGGGCGAAGTGACCCGTGAGCGGCGCACGCTCGTCCGGATGGTCGGAGTCGACTGGGCGCAGGCGACCCGTCTGACGGGTCGCCTACCACTGTCGGACGGCGGCCGCTCAGCTTTCGGCGCACGCGCATTTATTGGCATTTATAGTTCCGTAGGCGACCCGCCAGACGGGTCGCCCAGGCGACCCGGCCAGCGGGTCACCTGCGGATTCCGAAAAGTGATTTTTATGCCTGAAATGCCCCTGGGACCCTTTTGCCTATAAAAAGGGACCCTCTAACCACTTTCAAAGGGTTGGAAGAGTGTTAGAAGAGAGAGAACGTCCCAAGCTCCCAAGAGAGAGCCTTAGAGAGTTCCAAACCTCTCCCATTCCCCAATTCTCATTGCCTAAGAGATTGAGAGCTTCCCACTTCCATTCACCTCCGTAAATCGACGTTCTTCATCCTGTTTCTTCATCGGCATCCATTTTGAAGCTCCTCAAGCTCCTACATCAAAGGGGGAATCATCATCCACGTCCTAGGAGCTTCCGGGAGTCGTCATCAAGCTTCTAAAGCCATCCGAAAGCACCGCGAGAGCATCCGGGAGTAAACCGAATTCTGGTGCAGCAGACGACCCGTTTACCAGGTCGCCCAGGCGACCCCCCTACCGGGTCGCCCAGGCGACCCCCTGCCAGGTCGCCTGGGACTCCAGATTGCCGTTTTTGGAGCCGAAACCCGTTTTTCTTCCACCACCTTCTAGCATTACTTTGTTCTTATGTTTTCCATCATAGATCATCATATTTACATGCATATTTAACTTAGTAATATCATATATCATCATCCGAAAACACATAAAAAGGGGGGGTTGGGAGTTATTCCCAATCCGGTTAGTCCATCTCCATTTGTGGTTTTAGTTCATTCCTTTTGCAAGATGCTCCACTATCTTAGTTCTAATCTACTTTCACTTGTCTCCGTGGCTTACTTGTTTTTGTAGGAACAACTAAAGTGCTTCAAGCTCTTTCTTCTCGGTCGGCCGAAAAGGAAGAAGATGGAACCCATAATCTCCCCAACACGATCTACCCGCTTAGGTACGTTTGGTCATTTTCTTTAAGACTTACATCGTTTCTTGTCTTTTACTCTCGGAGCCCGCGGCTCCTGGCGACCACAACCCTACACCACCGACGAAACCGAAAGGAGGAACCGGGTCCGGATCGGGAGTTCCACAGATATCAATTCATAAAATGATGCATATTACATGATCATGCAGTTATTAATATTAATCAATCATATTCTTTCGTTATCAAGTAATTTCAAAGTTATCTCAATTAACTTAAATAAATCAAGATCATTCATAACATAGATCGGATATAACTATGTTCATAAAAAAATTATAATTCTATTTCTATAAATTAATATAACCAATATATTTGATCACCACAATATTTAACTAAATTCTATGATTACTAAACAATAATTAATCACGTTTATGACTAACTAAACCAATTCATAAATATGAATGCAACTACGTATGAATGACATGATTGACATTTAAATAATCACATGCAGATAATTAAATAATTAAACTACCATTTATCACTAATTTCTAACTATTTATCTAATAAACACATTTTAACATGTTAATTAGTATATCGGTATGCTAAGGATAAGTTGGGATGCCTACCTCAAGGCGATCGATAAATTTCTAAGTTTTGGAAATCCAAACCGGTTCAATTACGAGGTGACCGAGTCGATTGCGGCACCGAGGTATCCTCCAATCCTATTGGCATTAAAAAACGGTAAATTGATTAATTAACTAACCAAATTTAATTAATGAAATAATTAGGAGGAGAGAGAGGGAGTTAATCAGGAGAGTGTGCGAGAGAGAGAGAGAAGAGAGATAGGAGAAAGAGAGTGCGACAGGGAGGAGAGAGAGAGGTAGGAGGAGAGAGAGGAGGGAGAGAGAGAGAGAGAGAGCGCTGGCGGGGAGAGAGAGAGAGGGCGGGGGGGGGGAGGAGAGAGAGGCCGCAGGGCGGCACTGCGCCGCCCCACCCCGCGGCACAACCGCATGCGACGGTGGCGCAGCGGCCGCCGGCCTCCACGTGGACGCGCGCGCGAAGCCGCGCGTGTGCGGCTAATTCGCCCGGAGGCGCGGCTAATTCGCCCGGAGGGGGGGGGAAGAGGGGAGCTCGAGGGAGCTCGAGGGAGAGCACGCGGCGGAGGAGGGAGAGAGAGCGGGAGAACGCGAGAGAGGGAGCGCGGCGGAGGGGGAAGCGCGGCGCCGGCCGCAACGGCAGCGCCGGAGGCTTCGGCATCGGCGTTGGCGACGGCGGGAGGAGAGAGGGAGAGCGGCGGCGACGTCCGCGGCGGTGGATGGCGGCAACGTCGATGGCAAACCGAGGGCGGTGAGGCGGCGTCCGGCGGAAGAAATCGGGATGGGAAGGCGGCAACGGAGAGGCGGTGGAGGGGGTACGTGGCAGATGGTAAGAATTTTTCATTTTTTTTCATTTTTTTTTTAATTTGGCGGACATTACAGTCGGTGCTTGAGAGGGCAAGTATGGCGGAGGCGACCGCAAGGGTGGAGGTGGGACAGGGGAAGGAGATGGGAGGATGTGGTGCGGGTGTGGCGACGGGATGGAGGCGAAGCATGTCGTATGACGTGGTGGGGTAAGGGAAGGAGAGGGAACCGGCAACGGAGGTGGAATGCGGTGGCGGATACCCTGTGCCGGCGTGGGGGCCGCCATCGCCTGTGTGGCGGGTGGCAGGGACGGTGCCGGGGCCAAAGAGAGTGTAGACCGCGCCAACGCCACGTGCTCTGCTGGAGAAGGCGACGGAGAAGGAGACGAAGCGATGCCGGTGTAGGCAACGGCAGACGGGAGAAACGGTGGAGAAGGGGGCAGAGAAGCTGCGCTATCGTCGAAGCCGCTGTGACTAGGGGTGCAATCGAGCCGAGCCGAGCCGAGCAGGGCTCTGCTCGAACTCGGCTCGATCGATTATTTAACTGTTCGAACTCGGCTCGATACTCGACGAGCTTTCAAAGATATTGTTCGAACTCGGCTCGATTTAAGCTCGTCGAGTTCGAGTTCGGCTCGTCGAGCCGCTCGTTTATGTAAACGAGCTTACTAAGCTCGAATTCGAATAAAAAATGTACTCGAACTCGAAACAAAGTCATATTCGAACTCGTTTTAGAGCTCGAGATTGAGCTCGTTTACTTAAAACTCGAGTTCTAGCTCGAACTCGATTTAAAATGTTTTAAAATATACTAAAATACCTGATAAAATCTAAAAAATATATTGAATGTCAGAACTTTAAAATGACTAGAAATAATCTTTAAACACAAATGTGACAAGTGTAAAAATTAAAATCATTCTAAAATATAAAATAAACATTCAATTAATTTACAACCTTTAATGGCTAAAGATCTATCCGTCTTGTCATCATCGGAGGTTGGATTCTCCATGTCATCTTCATCTTTTCAAGATCATAGAAGTTGGATTCTCTACTGACATGTTCCACTTCTTTGATCTGACCTGACCAATTTTCTTTGCGGCATCAATTTACTTGAAATGAATGTCCGGATCTTTCACCGTACACATGGAAGACTATCATTAGTAGAGTAGAGACATCTACTAAAATCTAAAAATGAGTAATTTGTATCATCCGGAAGATTAATGAAATACCTAGAGCTTAAGTAGGATCCAAATAAGAAATATAGACCCTCGGCGGAACTATTCATAGGTTCTGGTTTCATTTATAGGTTTCAGGTACCAATTTACTTGGCCTTCATTCCCAGAATCAATTGTTGATATATGCAATACCTTATTGTGGAAGTTATAAAGTGTTCTACGATGTCCAATGCTGACATATGTTATACCTGCAGCCTCAATTTGCCTGTAGAGATGTGCACTGCAGCTATACTCCATCGTACACCGGTAATAGTTTCATGTCGATGCAAAAGTAGTCGCTAATTTGACATGTAAAAAATGCATTTCACTAGGTGCCGTAACATGTCTTTGTAAAGTTTTGGCACATTAGGAAAAGGAAATGACATTAGTGGTTACGAGAATCGAGAAAATTGATGGTGTTAACTCTAGAGGTGCGGCATACATGCCTAATGCCAACCGCCAAAAAACAAGGTGACGGTTCCAGTTTCACTTGTGATGAGACATAAGGTAGGGAAAGTTCCTTCACCAGTTGGGAAAAAGGGTATGAAAAGAATGGGCTCAGGAAAAGACAGAGATGCACATGAAAGATGAAACAGCTACAGATAGCTGCCGTCTCGTCTCCTAGGAAATGTTAAATATTTGTTGTTTCGTAAGTTGCTTCCAGAAGGTAAAGAGGGAGAAAACCTCATATCAAGGGAGAAAATGAGAAGAAAGTATTTCAAGAAATCATATCGGCTTTACCTAAATAGTAACTAAATTTTAGGAGCACAAGTGCATGGCTAAAAATGCAAAGCATGTCACATTGACCAAGTCTTTCAAGAAAGTTTCAGGCTTTTAAGATGAAAATATTATTAAATATATGTTATAAGTTTAATTCAGTATCCGAGTTTTTATATGGCTGAAGTGTACTCCAGTATAAAGGTATTTTTCAAGAGCCTTGATCCTGGTCTTGACAGTTTAACGATTCAGGAGTATTTCTTTTACAGATAAAGTAACAAACATCATTGATGGAAAACATGTTTCATTTTATATATCACCGTTGATTATCATATATATGATAGTCAACTGTTTTCCAAAGGTAGAAGCAGGTGAAAATCTCAAGATTTAGATGCCAGATGAGTTCTTCTATCATTTTCAAAAGAAAAGAAAAGAACCAACTCCAGCATGCTGACCTTGTGGATAATGGAGCATAAACAACTCAAATAATTTATGCATCCATTACAAGCTTTAGCACAATGAAGAGAACCATGGCAATAAATCAAAGCACAGGTTCATGGTTTCATTTAACCAAGGATACTTGAAATCCAAGTACAATAGGGAAGTTATGCAAGAACTTGATGTAAGTGACTACTTGCAAAGACGTCACTGCAAAATTTTAATAGGTAAGAAAAGCTGATTAATTAAAACATTTGATTTTTTTGCCATTCAAAATAACACAATTAAAAATAGTTACCTTGACACTTAAGTGGACAAATGACTTTTTGCAATAACTTTGATATGACATAAATAACCTTTTCCTTTTCTATTTTCTCTTTGAAAGTGAACTGCAAGACAAGCTATAATTCATTTATGTTAAAATGGAAGATGCAATGAATAAGAAAGAACAAACAGCTAGAAGTAGGATCCGTTGTCAAGAATATACAAAACAACTACTCAAAGAAACTTTACCATGTTTTCCAGAACCTAATAAAGTTAAGACAACATACAACCTCAACAACATGTTTGACATAAACCTTCAAAGTACAAATTAAAATACTTTCACATCTTGTCTTAAAACACAACATCATATCAAATTAAACATGACAACCATTGTCCATCCCATCTTTCAATCAGCATATGCCCCATCTTTGAATCAACCTACATAACAATTTAAAATGCATTAGAACATGATTATTCGATTAAAAATTGGACTAAAAATAAGGATTTCTTCTTACAGTTACAACAAACATAATGTTGAACAATACGTCATGGAAGAGCAATCTCATTAACCAATTCTGCAGTCTAGACAAAAAACACAAATCATGAGAATTATATAATAAAATAACATAATACAAGCATTTTATGTAAAAATAATTACCTTTGCCTTTCTTTTGATTCCGTAAAAGTTACAAAACCAATCTTCTCCACACATTAAAACTTGAACTGTTTCTACTCCTAAAGTAGAACGATATGTGTCAATCACTCTTCCACCAGCGCTAAATGTGGATTCAGATGCAACTGTCGTTATGGGGATCGCCAAAACATCACATGCCATCTTTGATAAAATCCTAAACTTTAAATTGTTGGCTTTCCACCATTCTAATGAATCAAACTGTTCACTTGCTCCTTCTTCACAAATAAAAACACCTTCTTGCAAATAAATATCAAGTTCAGACTTCATGTTCTCAATTGTCAACATTTCTAATATATTGATCAAATTTTTGTCTTCCACTTAGGCACCTTCCTCTCCCAAAACTAGAAGTGTTACCAGAACCACTACTTACAACAATATCAGAGTCACCATCTGCACCTTTATCAACATTGGCACTTGTATAAGCTTCGACATATTCTTTATACATTGTACATAGATTTTCATGCACAGAAGAGATATGTCTAAAAGCTACATCCTCAGGATATATAGAACGAAAACAAAATTCAATCAACTTCATTTTATTCCTTGGATCCAATACAGCAGCAATGGATATTAACAAATTACATTCACCCCAATATTTGTCAAATTTTACTTTCATCCTTTGTGCCATGTCTTGTATAAAATCAGATCCATACACACTTCTTTCATCTATCAACTCCTTAATACTCACTAACTCTGGAAAAAACAAGTTTGATGTTGGATATTCAGAACCTAAATTTAAAAATAAGAAATAGTAAGAAACAAATGAGAAAACCAAATAAAAAGATTATAAATCAGTTATGCAACAATTAAAAAATTTTACCTGAAATTATATTAGTGACTTCATTGAATGCCGCTAGAAAAGAGCACACTTCCTCAACTCTGTCCCAATCTTCTTCAGAAGGTAAATAAACATAAACTTGATCTCTTTCTTGATATCGCGGAAATACATTTCTAAATTCTAAGGCACAAGCTAACATATTGTATGTTGAATTCCATCTTGTAGAACAATCTAAGATTAACCTTTTTGATGGAAGTTGTAATTGTTTGCCAATTTCACTAAATATATTCAGACGTTGTGTAGAAGCAGAAATATGTTTTACACTATCTCTAACATTTCCAATCACATTTTGGATTTCAGAAAGTCCATCTTGTACTAAAATATTTAAAATATGAGCACAACAACGTACATGAAATAATGCTCCATTACAAATCAGTTTTCTTTGAAATTTAATGCTGTCCTTCAACATCCTTACAGCTGTATCATTATAAGATGCATTATCCACTGTTATAGTTGCCAACTTTTTCTCAATACCCCATTCTTCTAAGCATTTATAAAGAGCATCATGAATGGCTACACCGGAATGAGGAGGGGGTACAGAAACAAAATTCAACACTCTCTTTTGTAATTTCCAATTGTTTACAAAATGACAAGTTATAACCATGTATTGCACCTTTTGACCAGATTTCCACAAATCAGTAGTGATACTAACATTATTCACAGCTCTAAGCATGACTTTCAATCTTTTTTTCTCAAGATCATAACTAGAAAAACAATCATTCTTTACTGTAGTTCTGCTGATCTTTTCAAAGAGAGGATTTGCATGCTTCATCAATACATTGAATAAATCATATTCAACAAAATTGAAAGGCAACTCATGCACCATGATCATATGAGAAAGAACTTCTCTAATCTTACTATGATCATATTTCCAAGTATGGGCCTTTGGAATAGTACTTGCACTTTCAGAATTAGGACCAGAGTGCTCCAACTTGATGTGTTTTTGCCCTTTACTTAATTGATGACGTGGACAAGTATCCAAATGTCTTTTATATTGGGTGGTGGTACCGGTTGCACTCTTGCTAAGTTTGGTTTTACAAAAGTTACATTGCACTTTTTCATTTCCATCCGGAAGTTTTATGAGAGTAAAATTCTGCCAAACATCTGATGTTTTCTTTCTTTTTCTCTTTGTATAAGGATTATTCTCTTCTTCAACATCCTTATCGACAACCACAATCTCCTCATTTCTCTCATTTACCCCTTCCCCACTTTGTTCCATAAGTGTATTTGAAGAAGATGCAACACTAGATGGCACTACTTCTGCAGATGCAATGTTCTTTTCTTGGAGCTCGTCTTCATGTTGAAATTTATGTAACTATACAAAAACGTCATGGAACAGATCTGAAATTTCAAATTTCAGATCAAGATAAATGTTTTTCTCGGAGGATGGATGTAGGGAGGGGACTGGGAACAAACACAAAAATGTTTGGGGTCAGACTGTTGGCAGGTTATGCCACTGTAGATCCGGCCGTCCAAACGTTCATGCTGCACAGTATCCAGATCCGGTGTGCTGGCGCAAACTGCAATAAATAGTGATGTTGAACAATCTCGCCGACGCAACTGCAGAGAGGACCAAAGCTAGAAGGGGAGGTGCAGACGACCAAAGCCTAGAGGGCAGAGGGGACAGACCGAGACGGAGGGAGCTTACGGTTGCGGGTCGACGTCCTACTGTGCCTCACGCTGCGGACGTCGGGGGAGACGAAGAATCAGAGGCCAACGGAGCTTGCTGATCTGACGATTTGCTGTCTTGGCTGCGACATTGCGGATTAGGGAAGCTGCTGCCTGCCCGATGCCGGATGAGTGCTGCCGCGGTGTTGGTCGCCGCCGTGCTGGTCGCGAGAGAAAAAGGAAAGGGCCCCAACTTCCACAGCGCGGACAACGGGACAAGCTAGGGTTTAAAATGCTCACTATGTATTTTTATTTTTTAACTAATACGCATGGGAGCTGTTGGGCCTTGGGCGTGCTGGGAGCTGTCGCGCTGATGACATTAGTTTTGTATTTGTAGAGTCATTAACGGACCAACCCAATTATACAATTGCTACGCTATTTAATTTTAATATTTAAATCTTATCAACTATTTAATTTTGAAACATATAAAAATGTAATTTTACATAAGGTTAAAAATAAACATATCTCATAAATATAATTTGTTTATAACTTAATTATTTAGAAAATAGTTAATTGAATATTTAATCGAGTACTTAATCGAATATTTAATCGAGTAGTTAATCGAATATTTTATCGAGCTACTCGCGAACTTAACGAGCCGAGCAGACCTCTGTTCAGACTCGGCTCGTTTATATGTCGAGCTTTTTTTTTTGTTCAGACTTGTTTATTTAACTTAATAAACGATTCGAGCCGAGCTTTTAACGAGTCGAGTATCGAACTACTTGTCGAGCGTATTGGTTCGCTTGCACCCCTAGCTGTGACACTCCATCGGACGGATGTAAAATAAATTCGGGTGATCGGACGGTGACAATCGGGAGGACGAAAAAATGGGATCGCCATTTCTATATACTAGGTTAGATTAGGCTATGATTATAATATATAGAAAAAAAATCAACAATTGCCCTCACTGTATAAGCCCCCTTTATTTTTTTTGTCCCACGGCTCCATGATTTTATTTTTAGGAAATGCATATAAGGTCCATTTTCATGATAAGTCTGTTTTCAAAAACACTTTAAGATCAGGTCCACTTTTTTCAAAATTTCACGGTACCCTCTCTATTGGTAAAGAGTGAGGTTAGATGGTAGTTGTAATACCCCAATTTGTGAATATGTTAAAAGATTAAATCAGTGGACTACCAACAACACCGGTTAACCATTTTTCGGAGGTTGAGTTGAAAGAACTCCAAAGTTAAGCGTGCTCTATTGGGAGTAAGCCAAGGATGGGTGACTTCCTGGGAAGGCTCTTAATTAGCAACGATTGTTAGGCCAGTCAGCTAATTTAATCGGTCGTTACATATGGTATCAGAGCATGACCCAGCCAGAAGGTCCGGTGTGACTCGCCTGGGTATGTGATGTGTGTGATCTTGACGAGGGCGTCAAGTCTTTAAGGGGGGTAGATTGTAATACCCCAATTTGTGAATATGTTAAAAGATTAAATCAGTGGACTACCAACAACACCGGTTAACCATTTTTCGGAGGTTGAGTTGAAAGAACTCCGAAGTTAAGCATGCTCTATTGGGAGTAAGCCAAAGATGGGTGACTTCCTGGGAAGGCTCTTAATTAGCAACGATTGTTGGGCCAGTCAGCTAATTTAATCGGTCGTTACAGTAGTTACCATCTCCTTGGAAAAGTTCTTTTTACCCCATGTGTTGTAATGAAGTTAACGTTGTCCCACCTCCTTTTAAACTATGCAATATGCAAATGCTCAAGAAATAACAAGACTTCACCGGTTCTCTTAATGGAGAAAATTGTAGGAATATGAAGGAACATGTAATTAATAAACCATTTTTAATAAAAAGCTCCATGTCTATAGGATTTAGACGGCATTGGGTGAAGATCGATAATCATCCAAAAAAATTAAAAACATACAAGATCGATATGGGGGTCAATAAAAATATTAAAAACATACAAGCCCCAAAACTAGTAGATCTGAAACAATTTTTCCAAGTCGATAATATATTAAAAACACCTATTATTGGGATTGATCCAAAATTAAAAACATCAACATGCATTAAAACCGCCAGACAAAAACTACATGTTTTTCAGAAACTGATGTACCTCCACAGGCACCTGGCTAAGGGGATCCGGACTCAAGTGTGTTAAAACATGATAAAATTTAGATTAACCTGTATTATAAATACACCGTGATCCGCCATCAATAAACATCACCACACCTCCTAGAGCTGTCGCCCGGAGCCGCGTTCAACAGAGATCGCCGTCTAGAGCAGCCGTCTCCATCCAGTGCATAGAGTTGTTGTGTTCAACGGAGCTCTAGCCACCTCGTAGAGCACAACAGAGATTGCCGCCTTCAGCTGGTGCACCCTTCAAAGATCACCGCATGGAGAGCCCTCACCTTCTGAGATGGACACCTTTGCAATAGATGGCTTCATGAGAGAAGAAGTCGCCGTGAGCTGGATCGATTGGGGTGCTTCGGGGTGAAGAGAGGGCCAGGGAACGCCGGGAGGGACGAAAATGAAATTCGGAAGATTTTATTGACAGCGGGGCGACGTACGTACATCCCGTAGGGTTAAGAAATCTTGGGTCATTAAACATAATAAAAATTCGATCAACGGATTTCATAATAAATTTATCTTTAAAATAGATACATAATTAATTTTTATTTTTATTTTATAATCTCAAGTTCTAAATTCCAGCTGCAAGTTTGCAACCCCCGCCGCTATAACTCACTGACGCCGTGGTTCTTATGAGATCGACCTCGTCCTTCCAAACCGCTCCAACCGGTGATTAATCAAGTCTCTCCATGGTGTGTCGCCGGTGACAGCGACCGCGATGCACTCATCCACTTCTTGCCCGGCTGTAGATATATATCAGATGGTCACCTGCCACTTGAATTTGCAGAATGTCAAGGCTACTGGGGTGTTTGGTTACATGATAATTTTTTGTACATTTTTACGATAAAAAATTATATTAAAATAAAAAGTGAACCAACTCATAACATAAAATTATCATATCTGGAGGGATACGATAACAAAAAAGAATAACTATCATACATGATCAAACAAAGTGGAGAAACCACAAGAAAAAAAAGGTGAGATTCTCTTTTTTATTTAAGAAGAAAATCACTTTCAAAACATAAAATTGTTAGGATTGTCAAACATATCTTTTAACAAGTTTTCTTATAATTTTTAAAAATTAAAACAAAAACCTCCATTATCATGCCATCAAACACCCCATACGCATTTTATAGTTGCCTGAAGACCCAAATCAAGCTTCTCGATGGCAAGCGGGTGATATCTCTACCGGTGGGCAGGCAGATGTCTACAACGATGCAGCCTGCTGCTGCCATCATTTCTGTCACGACCCGAAATTTAAATAATATAACCTCAAAATATGCAGCAGAAATACACAACGTCGTGATAGTGAGAGAAATCCTTCACTCGGATTTCATAACCCAACAAACATGAATCAACTCCAAACACTAAGTCCACACCTAAAATCACAAGATCTCAACATCACTTTAACAATTAACAACCAAACACTAATCTAAGTTCATTCACCAATTCTATCTCAAAGGAAAAGGAAACCACTAGATATAGTTCAACTACATATTAACTAACAAATCCTAATCAAGCAACCTATCAAGAGAAAAAGATCTCTATGCCTCAACTCCAGGGGATGCTGGTTCCTCCACGGGATCCTCTTGAGTCTCCAAGCCAAGCTCTTGATCTCCAGTACCTGTTGAAAAATTTATCTCACAACGGGGTGAGTCCGGGGACTCCGTAGGATTTACACTTGTTTTCCGCCAATCGGATACTAACATATAAACATGCAATGATAGATAACATATCTAAATTGAGATGTAAATACAAATATATAGAGTGTCTTCTATATTAAGCTCACAACCCACATCCAAACCATAAATTAACTTTAAGAAAACAATTATGCCAATGCTATACACTTCTAGACCAAAACACACAAGACCATACAAGATAGACAAATGACCTCAAGACTTAACTTAACATGACCAAAACAAAATGAGACAAATCTGAATTTTCTAACATGACACAACTTAACATCTATACATGACACACAAGTAACCTAATTTCATATTCTTTCCAATCACATAGCCAAAGAGCAAGGAATTGGTCGTCTTGCTTCACATGTACAAATGCATTCACCAGCTCTAATATATATAGAAGTAACATATACTAAGCTAGCCCAAAGTGCACCTAGGCAGTGATGACACTAAGGAAAAATCGCGGTAATCCGGGATCTGTGGGAGGGCCGGATTCATCTAAGTTACCCGCTGTCCATGGACAATTGACTAACATAGGCTGGTGAAGCCTTCATAGCACGTCATATCAGGAGTTCATAACATAAAATCAAATCATGACATACTTGACCATACCATGCATACATGACATAAACATCTAATTTCATGACCTTTCATGCAAAACATAACATTCATAACGAACTTGACAAAACATATGATAACCCAACTTAATTGAACTTGTTCTTAATGACAACTCATACTAATCATGACCAAATTGACATGACTAACTATGCATAGCATAGCCCATGATCTGAAACTAAATTAAACATATTTTACCATAAACTAGACAAGACTTGTACTAACCGACTTGATTGACATATTCTAAATCAAACCTATACCAAACTTGACCATATGAACATAATCACGCCATGCATGACATAATACATAATCTGAAACCAAACTAACCAAAATTTACATGACTTACATACATGAAATGACAAACAGAACTCGACATACTTATTTGCATATACAAGACAATTACCCTAACTCAAGCTTAGCATAAACTAAACAAATTAGGTTCTGTGGTAATCAACTACAATCTGACCTAAACAGGTTCTAAAAGGTATGATTTGATGATTCATGATTTTTCCAAATCTACACATAATTATATTTCAATTCTAGGTCCAATCTAACATATATTAACATACATAACTAACATAAGATCAAAACTTATGAAAAATATTTCTACCCATCCAGAATCAAGCTAAACATGTTCCATAATATACAAAATAGCAATTTCAAGTTTCTTGTCTCAAAGATTTTTGAGAAGAATCACTAATCTTAGGTCTAAAGGTTAAACTAGTCAAATCAAGGTCCATAAGTTGAATCATGCATATTTTCTAATCAAAATAGGATCAAATAAATAGACGAGCCTGAGAAACCTACCTGAAAGCTCCTATGAATTTTTTGAATTTTCTGCAGATTTTTATGGCCTTAATTTTGATTTCCGGATTTAATAAATCCAATAATCCCAAAAGTGCTGAACCAACGTTGAACCGGGCAGTTCAACCGGCGGCTCAAGGTGCTGGCCGGAGGCTGGATCGGGCGGCTCGGGGGGGGCTGAGCTGGGCTTGACTGTCACACCCCGGATTTAATCCTGCATAGCAGAACATAATCCGACGACGTAACTGGGGAAAAACCCCAAAAATTATATCGATTTGGAACAAATGAGACTAATATCACAATTTCCAAAATTCCTTTTAAAATATCATGCTTATAATACAATCTAATAAAACATATACCAATCTATGACATAAAGATCATCTAATTGTCTTCTCAAGCATCGATCCACCACGCTTCTGTTGCGCTAAACCTGATTACCTGAAAATTGATAAGAGGATTGGGATGAGTACAACGACTCAGGAGACACCCCATCATCCGCTAAATCAGATAGCCAAAAGGCCCTAGATGTTAATTAAATAAGTACCCAGACATACACCAATTATATGAAAATATAGGCAAGTCAATACATTAGATATATGACTTAATCCATGTGTTTTACACCACCAACCAAAGCCTATAATCACACCGACCAGCACCTATATGCACCCTAACATGACCTTAAAAGATGGTATGAACATATGCATAGACACCTACTATATGCTCTATATGATGATACCAGTATAAATGAGACAAACCATGCATACACCATGCAACACAACGTCATAATTGACAAAATGAAATACATCACTAGACCAATTATACCATACCATACAACAATGCACCTATCCTCTAATGAAATACCACATTCACAAATGCACCTACCCTCTAACAGATGCACATATCCTCTACAAAGATTTTCATTAGCAAGGAATGCGTCGTCTTGCCATATCAACCAGCTACCACCAGATCTATCATATATAAGTACCATATACTAATTGAAATCTCATAGCGCACCTAGGCAGTGGTGGCACGTAGGATGCCCGCGGGATCTGGGATCGAAGGATGCACCAGATGGTTCTAACCCCTCGCTGCCCTCGAGTCACGACTAATTAGTTTGATGTAGCTCAGTTTTCCATTCACAGTTTTAATGCATCATGCATCCACCTCAATCATGTCATGCCATGACCACCAATATGCAAGATCAACGAACGTCAACAATACTATGCCATGACATAACAACACAAGCTATGAACATTAACTTAAATATATACACAACCAAACCATGTTAGATAACCATGCTCAAAATGAACTAAAATGAGACAATATCAACATACAAACACCTAATCATGATTAAACATGGACATAACTAGATGCTGGAAGATTAATCACCATAACCTCTAATTTTTTGTTAACCTATGATCACAAACATAACAAGGTTCACTTGATCTATATACACTAATATACAACCGGATGACAAATTAAAAGGACCAATATTACACTACTACTAAGTATGATCTCATATATATATATATACATAAATAACGACAAGCCCTATCAACACATATTACTACGTATCTAGCTAATTAACCCATGTTAACTCACAAATTACGTAAAAACGTAACTACACACCCCTTTAATTAAAAGGCCAATTCTATAGATCATGGATAATTAAAATAAAAATTTTAATGATAGTAGACACGTCAAGGATGCCTACCGGAGTCGATGCAGGATAAATCGAAAATCGGCGACCGAAAAGGATATCGAACGTGGCGATGCGGTGCACAAATCAAATCACCCAAATAAGACGGGGTTCTCCCTTCTCCAAAACTGCTGGAAAATACAATTAGAATGGTAGGGGGGTTATGCCATCGGATCAATGGAGAGGAAAAATAAGGGGAATTATATGATCCATAATCAAGAGAGAGAAAGAGAGAATAGGAGAGAGAGAAGAGGAGCTCGCGGCGGCGATAGGGGCGGGGTGCACCGGTGGTCCATGGGGAGGTGGCCCCCGCCGCTCGCCACGCACGGCGCTGCGGCGGTGAGCGGCGAGCGGCGGGGGCCGGCTGGCGCACCGCGCCGGCAAGGGCGGACGGCGCATGGCCGCGCTGGCATGCACGCGGATGGGCGGGGGCAGCTGGCTGCGGCGCCGCTGGGTGCGCGGGCGGCGACGTGGCATGGGTAGATGGCGACTGGCTGGGGTGGGTGACGTGGGGCTCGCGCGGGGATGCGGCAACGCGGTGGCGCACTGGCGGGCAGTGCGTGGCGCTCGTCAACGGGGCAAGACGATGGGCGCGGTGGTGGGCGACGACAAGAGGTAGGAGAGAGGGAGGGCGACGGTGAAGCAGCGCGCGGCGCCGATGAGCGGGATGCGAGGCGTCGGCATGAGAGACGCACAACAAGGAGAGAGAGAGCGGCTGACGGGGACGACGCAGCGAGGACGGCGGAGGAGATTGACGTCGCGGCGGTTACGTCGGCGAGACCGAAAGGCAACCAGTGGGCGGCGCGGCGATGCAGAGAGAGAGAGAGAGAACGCACGCGGCAATGGCGCTCCCGACAAGAGGAAGGTGCATTCGGGAGAGGGGGGAGAAAAAGAAGGAAACGGTACGACGAGAAAAAAATGGAAAAGAGGAATCAGCATAAGAGGTAATTAGGATACGAGAGAGATTAATTAAGAGAGATACTAGAAAATTAAAAATAGATTAAATAAATAATTAACATTTAATATAAATAAAATAAAATGATTTAAAAAATTAATAAGACACAATATAAATAAATAAAAACACTTACGTATATGTAACACGTCTTAAAAATAATTTAAGTACAACACGTAAGAAAATTTTTAAAACACCGCGATAATAATCTAAATAATACTACAAAATCCGAAATATTACATTGACCGGCCGCTTGGACGGCGCTCGCGCGGGCTCGTGCGGCGGCGGTGATGGCACTCGCCGGCGACGGCGACCGGATCTGCAGGGGCACGGTGGCGGCGGTGTTCGAAGACAACCTGGGGGGGACTGCAGGCACTTGGCGGCGGTGAGACGGTGGCGGCGGTCCGCGGCAAGGTGGTGGACCGAGGGCGACGTCCGGGCGGGCGGCTGCTCGTGCGGCGATGCGCCGACGGGCAGACGGGCGACGGCAGCTCCGCAGGCGTCCAAAGTGGCAGGGTGCCATTGCTGCGGCCGCGGGCTGGCGATGTGCAGGGGTTGGCGCGTGAGTGTGGGCAGTTGGATGAAGGAGGGTGCAGGCGGGCAAGGCCGAGGGCGGCGGCAGCGGCCAGTTGCTGGTGCGCAAGGCGGCTGGCTGGCGGACGCGCGGGAGGGTGGCCGCCGCCGGCGGTTGCAGCCGCGGTTAGCGCAGCCCAGGTGGGCGGCGAGGTACGGCCAAGCGGGCGACGACATGGTGCCGGGTGGCTGCCGAGGACGACGTGGAAGAGGGAGGCGGCCGGGTACGTGGGGCGGAGGAAGGCAGCTGAACGCGCAAGGGCGGAAGGGGGGGGGACGGCGTCAGGGAGGCGACGTCCGCAGAGGCGGCGGAACACGGGCGTCCGGCTGCGTGCAGGTGACGGGGGATATATACATCGGGAGAGGGGCTTCCGTAATCGGGGAGGGAGATGAGAGTCCGAGCGGGAGGGGGAGGTCCGGGGAGAAATTTTTTGATCTAACACGGTTTAAAATATGATTTCCGGAAGTAGCACACTAAAGATTTTATTTCCGGAACTACCAGGGTTTGGGCGAAGTCGCTGGGTAATCCAGTGACTTCGCGACGGGGAGGACAAAACCGCTAACGATCTCAGCGACTTAGGTGAAGTCGCTGCTTAATGCAGCGGCTCCCTTTTTTTTTTTAAGGTATGGGTGAAGTCGCTGGGTATCCCTGCGACTTCACCCAAACAATATTTATATATTATAAACAATATTTATATATTGTATATACATCATTTTATAAATATTATTTATAGATATAATGAATATTAATTTAATATTAATTTAAAAAACACATAAAATAATTTAATCAAAATTTATTTATTTTATTTTTAATTTTTAAAATTTTTATTAAAATTTTAAATTTCTATCTATAACATATAATACTATAAAATATTATGTTTACTTAATTAAATATAAAAATTTATTTATAATTTATTATATATTTTATAAATTTTAATTACATATTATTTTAAAGTAACATAATTAAAAAAAATATTTTAAATTTTATTTCATTTATTTAATAATATTGTAAGATTTATTTTAATTTTTTAAAATTATGTAATGTTATATTATATATTATCGTATGTGAACTAATCTATCTTATATATTTTATAAATATTAATTATAATATTATTTTAAATTAATAATTTAAAATAAAATAAATTATGAATACTTTTATTTATTTAAAAATATATATAGTTAATATTTAAAAAATAATATATATGAATAAATATATTTATAATACAATTTTAGGTAATTTAAAATTTTAATATACATATATCATAAATTATCATGTTTGGAGGGATATATAATTAACATTTATAAAACATATAATAAATTATAAATAAATTTTTATACTTAATTAATTAAACATAATATTTTATAGTATTATATGTTATAAACAGAAATTTAAAATTTTAATAAAAATTTTAAAATTTTAAAATAAAATAAATAAATTTTGATTAAATTATTTTATGTGTTTTTTAAATTAATATTAAATTAATATTCATTATATCTATAAATAATATTTATAAAATGATGTATATATAATATATAAATATTGTTTATAATATATAAATATTGTTTGGGTGAAGTCGCTGGGATACCCCGTGACTTCACCCATACCTTAAAAAAAAAAAGGGAGTCGCTGCATTAAGCAGCGACTTCACCTAAGTCGCTGAGATCGTTAGCGGTTTTGTCCTCCCCGTCGCGAAGTCGCTGGATTACCTAGCGACTTCGCCCAAACCCTGCAAGTTCCGGAAATAAAATCTTTAGTGTGCTACTTCCGGAAATCATATTTTAAACCGTGTTAGATCAAAAATTTTCTCGAGGTCCGGGCGAGCGGCGGGCGGGAGGGGGGGAGAGTCCGGGTGAGAGGGGAGACCGGAGAAGAGAAAAGTAAAAAAATTAAAATAAATCCTCTTTTTTTACCTGATATTACAATTTCCGGCTGTTACGTAATAGAATTTTGAATTTTGGTTTTAATCCTTCGATGATGTGAACGTCGACCATGTCAACACACATGTTATCCAGGGGGTAAAGCATATATATTTGTTGCCATCAGTCTCGTGGGCCCAAATTATGTAAATGTGATAACTACATTCGTGTAATTCTTTCCTATATAAATACAAAACTTTGATAATTATTCTTGAACTCCGTAAAAATTTTATACAGAGATGTGTGACATGATTCTTTAAATAAATAAAATTAATTATATATAAGAACGCATGGTGTAAGAACAACGAACTCTTAAAGTTCTCCTTCTAATGCACCAAGACATTGTTGTGATTTGAATTTGTGGAATCAACAATAGACGTTGAATTATACGAACTGTTTGAACTTATCATGCACAACAAAAGTACGTAAAACATTGAAGTACATCACCAATAATCATTAAATAATGTAAAAAAATGTCAACTAAATAAAATATAAAAAATTAGAACAACATTTATCCGTAAACACAGTTGTAGACGATGAAGCAAAGGCCTCTAAAGGTTCATCTAGTTATTAAGTGATCAATAAAGCAGCTACTTAAGTGGTAGCTAATATGACTAGTTATGTTGAGTGGCCAACCAACCAAATATAACAAAAAAATCATTGTAATGATTTTTGTAAATGAAAAATATATATTTTTGACATATTTCTCTAATTAAATATGCAAATCATTTATCCACAACATGTAATCTATTTTTTTCCAGTATAAAAATATGACAAGTAAATAAAAATGATAAAAATATATTGAATAGTACATTGAAGCATAAAAAGTACAAGTTGTACTGATCCAAAATAATTAAACAAATCTAACAAATAGATCTAACATTTTATTGCGTGAGTGAAAAAATGACAAAGTCCCAAAGTCCTTGAACTAATTTTATATAACATTCAACTTATTTTACTCCTTACATATCTCATCAACCATCCCAATTCAAACGAGCCCAAATGTTAGATAGGAACGTGCACCATAGGATAGTGGGATTTCAATACCATGCAATATAGGAACAATTGAACTCTCCTTCTTATAACCGATGTGGGACAAATCAGCTTTGTTTGAACTGCTCACCACCTAATTATCAGTCGATTTCAGGATTGAGGTGGCAACCGAACAGGGCAATGGAGACCAAGCAAGAGAAGCGGGAATGGCCAAATGACCGTGATGCTTGTGCTGCACCGGAGCTGTTTATTTATAACACTGTAGATCATACAGAATGTGTGACCCTATGGCCGGAGGATTATTCTCTGCACAGGATCAGCAGTGCAGACGGGCGACGACGCCCAGTACAGAATACAGAGGGCGCCGGAAAAGGCGTTGTACAGGGCATCTGTTAGAGGTTCTTCTAGAAGACTGTCTAGCTAATGTAATTTACATTTGTAATTAACTTGTAAACAAAATGTGTATAATCTTAACATCCCCCCACAAGTTGGTGAGTACAATTTTCTCCTGAACTTGGAGATTATGTACTTGTACTGATCTTTATGAAGGGCTTTGGTCAGGGCGTCTGCAACTTGTTCTTGTGTAGGAATGTACTTGGTTTCAATTAAGCCAGAGAGGATTCTCTCCCTAATGAAGTGGAAGTCGATTTCTATATGTTTGGTGCACTCGTGGTAGATTGGATTTGAAGCTATGTGCATGGCAGCTTTGATATCACAATAAACAACTGTTGTCTTTGGCCTGATATTTAAATCCTCTAGGAGATATGTCAGCCACTGCACTTCAGCAACAGCTCCTGCCATGGCTCTGTATTTTGCTTCCGTTGATGATCTTGAGACGGTGTGTTGCTTCCTTGTCTTCCATGAAATTGGGTTGTTCCCCAAGAAGGCAATGTACCCGGTTGTTGATATTCTGGTAATGGGGCATGATCCCCAATCTACATCTGTGTATATAGACAGCTCTGGGGCCGATTGTGAGCTGAGAAACACTCCAACATCTGGGCCTGATTTTATGTATCGAACAAGTCGCATAGAAGCTGCCATATGGACCTATTTTGGTTCTGTCATAAACTGTGTCAACAAGTTTACATCATATAAAATGTCTGGTCTTGTCACGGTTAAATATAGGAGCCTTCCAATGAGCCTTCTATACTTGCCAGGTTTTGCCAATGTGGGGCTGTCTGAAAATAAATCATGTTTCTATTCTATGGGAATTGGCAGGGGCTTAGCTTCGGACAGTCCACAATCATGGATTATATATATGGCATACTTTCTTTGGTTTAGGAATATTCCTGATGATGACCTTGCAATCTCTATCCCCAAAAAATACTTGGGACTACCCAGGTTTTTGATCCGAAATCTTTTGTCGAGCTCTTCAACTATAGCATTAATCACCAATTCATTGTCTCTAGTAACAAGTATATCATCTACATACACCAAGACAATGGTGATTTTACCCCTTTCTTTGTGTAAAAACAAGGTGTAGTCAGACCTTGATTGTTCAAATCCTTGGTCATAAAGTATGGCACTCAGCTTGGCAAACCAATTTCGTGACGCTTGTTTTAACCCATATAGAGATTTTTCTAGTTTGCAAACACAATCCTTCCCCCCTTGCCTGTAGCCCGGGGGCAGTTTCATGTAGACTTCTTCTGCCAACTCACCATGTAGGAAAGCATTCTGGACATCAAGTTGCTTCATGTCCCATTTCATCATAGCCGCCATGGAAAGGATGCACCTCACTATGGTCAGTTTAGCTACCAGTGCATAGGTCTCATGGTAGTTCAAACTCTCTAGTTGAGTGTACCCCTTGGCAACTAGCCTGGCCTTGTATCTGGATATGCTCCCATCTGAGTTATACTTGATCTTGTATACCCATTTACAGTCTATGGCCCTCTTGTTGCTCGGTAAGGATGTTAGTTTCCAGGTGTTGTTCTCTTCCAAAGCTCTTAACTCATTCTTCACAGCTTCATCCCATTGTGGAGCAGACTTGGCTTCTTCATAGGATGCCGGTTCAGTCTCCTTAGACAGGCTAGATAAGGACATATGCCGCACAGAAAAATCTAGATGGGAAATGTATTTGTTTATAGAGTAGCACTTACCTTGGCAGGAAGGATTGGACTGTGCATTGAAACCGGTGACATATTCCTCCAGGTATCTAGGTGGCTTTCTTGGTCTAGTTGGTTTGTCATTGGCTTCCTGAACCGGCGATTTTTGATTTTGAACTTCCACATGTTCTTCATGTGATGTTTGCATTCGACCATTTCCTATCCCAGCTTCACATATGGTTGTTGGAATGGGTAATACTGTCTCCTCTTGTCATCTCTTCAAGGGAAATGTGTCCTCATGGAAAACAACATTCTGGCTTGTGAAAATGTGTTCAGATTCTATCCATAACCTTGTATCCTTTTTGGTTAGGTGGATATCTTATAAAGACACATGCCTTGGCTGGTGGCTCAAATATATCAAAAACTAAGTGGGATGTGGATGTGTAGCAGAGGCATCCAAAATTTCGAAGAGACCTATAATTAGGCTTCCTTTGAAAAAGCATCTCATAGGGTGTCTTGTCTTCGGTTTTTTTTGATGGGTGCCTATTTATCAAATATGCAGCTGTAAGAACACAGTCGCTCCAAAAAATCTTGGGCAGGTTCGATTGTAGTTTGAGGGCCCGAGCTACGTCTAAGAGGTGTCTATGCTTCCTTTCTACAATCCCGTTTTGTTGAGATATATGTACACAGGTCCTCTCATGGATAGTTCCATTTTCAGACTAGTATTTGTCAAGCTCATTGTTACAAAATTCTGTACCATTGTCGGTCCTTATTCTTTTAACATTCTTGGAGAAGGTTCTCATTGTATAATTCATAAAAGACTTTAAACAAGTAGACACATCTGATTTGAACCTGAGCATGTAAACCCAAGTGAATCGTGTGTATTCATCCACAAGTCCCCATACATCACATAGGATAAGTTCAAAAGATCCATGTGTTCTAGTTTTACTGTTGGGAAATGGTTGCCTAGTTTGTTTGGCTAGAGGACATGTATGAAAAACAAAAGGGGTCAGCTTGAGGTTGAGTTCCTTGAAGACCTGCTCCAGCTTCTTGATGGAGATATGTCCGAGCTTCTGGTGCCATAAGTAGGAATCCCAAAAAACATCATTTAGACAAAAAGCCTCCTGGCAGATGAAGTAGAGTCCCCCAGTTTCAATGCCCACTCCAATCTTCTTCCTCGTTTCTAGCTCCTGAATAACACAGTGAGAGGGATAGAAAGTAATGGAGCAGTTGCAGTCCTTGGTGAGTTTACTAATGGAAAGAAGATTGTAGGCGAAAGAAGGTGCATGATAAACGTTAGACAGATTTATATTACTGTTTAATTGTGCTGCCCCGATCTCTATTGCATCAACAGTTCTACCCTTAGGCAGTTTTATACCTGCAGAAGTGGAGCCCGAGTGTGTGTTTTGTGGATTGCCCAATGGTGTAGTAGATATGTGCGTTGTCGCACCTGAATCCATGACCCAAAACCTCTCAGCTTGAGATCCGACTATGTTGTTGGCTTGGAGATTGGCAGTTCCCATTCCTAACATCTTTACCAAGTTGGCAAATTGCTCATCACTAAGCCCATGCTCTGACATCTTCTTTGGTGAAGTCCTTTTAGAGTTTTTGTTTCCACCTGCCGGGTACCCATTTAGTTTGTAGCATTCTTCTCTCACGTGTCCTGGCACATTGCAGTAGTTACATCTGGGGGAATTGATCTTGTAGCATTGCTCCCTGCTATGTCCGACAATGTTGCAGTGGGAGCACCATGCTCTCTTGTCAGTGGATCTGTTGTTTCTTGATCCTTGATTGTTGTGGGTCATCATAGTAGAGACATCGGAAGGAGGGGAGATAGTTTGAAGTAACCTCTGTGACTCGTCTTGCAGAACCAAGGCATACGCCCGACTAATCTGTGGTAGAGGATCCATGAGTAGAATCAAACTTCTGACCACAACAAATGTATCGTTCAATCCCATCAAGAACTACATCAATTGCCTCTTCCTACTGTGGCTCTCCTCCTCCGGATCTATTTGTATGAATTCATCCCAGGACATTTTCAAACTGTTGTAATACTTTGTAACCGGATCATTACCTTGCTTGGTCATCGAAATAGCTCTCTCCAAGTTGTAAATTCTTGGACTGAGGGTAGACTAGTACCTATCCCTAAGGTCAGTCCAGACATCATAAGCATTATGTAAATACAGTACCGTAGAGACGATGTCGCGGTGGATCGAGTTGAGCAGCCAAGACAGCACCATATTGTTGATTCTCTCCCACATGTTGTATGTAGGATCACCGGTTGCTGGCTTGATGATCTGCCCATTCACAAACATCAACTTGTTCTTGGCCGAAAGCACGATCATCATCGCCCTTTACCATGGGATAAAGTTATCCTCAGTCAATAGAACAGACACCAGGACTATACCTGGGTTGTCGGAAGATTGAAGGAAGTAGGGGCTCTCGGTCTCGGTGTTCACCAGCCCAGTGTCGACGCCATCCTCAATGTTGGTGCTTCCCAGTGCGCGCCCTTCCATGGTGAGGATGAAGCCTGCTCTGATACCAAGTCGATTTCGGGATTGAGGCGGCGACCGATCAGGGCGATGGAGACCAAGCAAGAGAAGCGGGAATGGCCAAATGACCGTGATGCTTGTGCTGCACCGGAGCTGTTTATTTATAACACTGTAGATCATACAGAATGTGTGACCCTATGGCCGGAGGATTATTCTCTACACAGGATCAGCAGTGCAGATGGGCGACGACGCCCAATACAGAATACAGAGGGCACCGGAAAAGGCGTTGTACAGGGCATCTGCTAGAGGTCCTTCTAGAAGACAGTCTAGCTAATGTAATTTACATTTGTAATTAACTTGTAAACAAAATGTGTATAATCTTAACATTATCCCACATCAGTGGTTCCAGAAGACTTATAGTCCAAGACAACTTTAAAGGGTCCTGTGCAGCCATGCCTCCAACTTTTAGCACTGGCCGTTAGGCTCACGCTTGAGTAATGGCCCAATTTAAAATTTTCTTTATGAAGATTAAATTGTTAATTAAATATTTTATCATCTTAAACTCTTAAACTAAACCAAGCGGAATCATGCGTACCCCTGTTGGCGGTGAGCAGTCCAGTGGCACCCACTTGATTTGAGTCAACTAATTTATTGGTTTGACCCAATTTTGAGAGAAACGGAATGAAAACAAACTAAGAAAATTTTATTAGTTCAATTTGGTTAAAAAAAATATAACAATCAATCTCTCGAACCAGACTGAACCCATTTATTTGGTTGGGTTTACCGGCTCACTATTTTTTCAGCCCTACTTGACGCTTATGGGGTGTTTGGTTGCATGATAATGGAGGTTTTTATTTTTATTTTTAAAAATTATAAGAAAACTTGTTAAAAGAGGTGTTTGACAACCATGACAATTTTATATTTTGAAAGTAATTTTCTTCTTAAACAAAAAAGAGGGTCTCACCTCTCTTTTTTTCTTGTGGTCCCCCACTTTGTTTGGTCATGTATGGTAGTTACTTTTTTTGTTATCACATCCCTCCAAACATAATAATTTTATGTGATGAGTTGGTTCACTTTTTATTTTAATATAATTTTTTATCATAAAAGTGTACAACAAATTATCATGCAACCAAACACCCCCATTAAGTGATCCTTTTGACAATAGTGCAGGTACATCGGCTACATGCGGCTCCAACAGCTCCAAAGAACTTGTATTTCTTTGTTTAAATAAGTTGTTTATTTTTCTTTTTTGTTGGTTTGAATTCACGAACAAGTGTGAAGTGAGAGTAGTCATTTTTGTTCCTGTACGTTACCAATTATTAGCTTGTCACATCTCTCGTATTTCCTTTCTAACATAACAAAATGGTGTTGTCGTTACATTAACAATACAAGAGCTAAATTAATTATATGCCGTGGAATATTTGTTAAAATAAATAAATATAAAATCAAATTACCTAGTTTAAAATCTGTTTGATACTATAATTAAATATCTATATCACTGTTAATTTGAAATTGGTATTGTATAGCTAATCATAAGTGTTTAATTATTCAATTCAGTTTTAATATTTTTAGTACAATCAAGATATATATCATAAAAAATAGCCACCGATGTAGTTCTTTGGAAATATTAATGTAAAAATTGATATAATAATATTTTAGATAGTCACTCTAACCGATCATTAACTAATAACTAATAAGAGGTCCAAGAAATGTAAACATTGTTAATAATTGATAATAACATGCATTTTTTAGAGAGCTGATCGTCTCACTCCCCACGAGGAGACAACTCCCGCAATCACGAAAAATCTGACCTCGATGCTCCCCCTCACCCTCATCAATGCTATCACATCAGCTATTTAGTAGTTTTTTTTGTTACTCACAAGTATTATGTTATTATGACATGCAATATGTTATTAATCTCTCTATTTTTAATTACTAATTCCCGTAATATATTACTAATTTTTTAGTAATTTTCTAAAGGTGTTAGTAACATATTATAAAAGTTAGTAATCAAAAATAAATGATTAATAATACACTGCACCCCATAGTAACAAAACAAATATTAAGAGAACTCACATGTCTCTTTTTGACGCGGCATCACATCGTTTATGAGTACAAGAGTTGTCTTTTCTCGAGTGATCTGCTCTTATTTTTGTATCGTTGGAATAGTAGATTTTAAGGAAGATGGGGTTGGGGCTTGAGAGTGGGTCAGCCGGGTCCAAAATGACCCAAGTTGGTCAGGGTCAAGACTCGGGTTGAGACTAAGTCGGTCGTAGATCGAGAATAAAAAATAATAAAATAATAATCTAAAAATATCTATGGGATTGAGATCGAGTGGTTTGACCTAAAAATTGACTGAGTCAGGACTCGCATCTCGATCCAACATTTCATAGTAGATTTTATCTTGGGTCAATGTTTCCCAAAAGGATTCACTTATTTCTATTTTACAAGTGCTCTGACTTCAACATGAATATTATGTTTGGTTGATCGATCAATTTTTATATATTTTTATGATAACAATTATAATAAAATAAAATATAAGTAGTCAATGTCATAAAAAATTTATACCAAAAATTTAATTTACCGTGTAAGCAAACACTCTCACAAGGTTTAAGATTCGCATGATGATATCGTAACAATTTTATTATAATTTTTAATTATTTTGACTTCTATTTTTGGTTCTAATTTGCATAGCGAGGATGATTGTGTCGGAATAGTAGATATTGTGTCCCATCGATTCACGAGGATGTTCACTTATTTTTTTTGGGCCTTTGAACCGCACCCCATAATTTTAGAGTTTGCGACAAGAATGCGCTTGTGTTCATTTTTCTTCTTCTTCTTTTTCACCTACGAACACAAACAAGGATGAGCGCGGGACAAATCGACCGAGTAGATATAATAGAATATATCTGAAAAATCCACTATTTAGGCCATTCAGGATTTTTGTTTACTTTTGCTTGAAGAATGGTTTCTATTTATTCTGCTCTATCCTATCTTCTCTCTCTCCTTCAGCTACTGCAACTGCACGTAGAAGGGGCAGGGAGGCGAGCCCGGCGGCGGAAGATGGCGGTGATGGCATCGCTCCAGAGTTCCCTGACCTCCCTCTCCCTCTCCTCAAGCACCTTCTTGGGCCAGCGCTTTGCCGTGCCACTCTCCCCTCCTGCCCATGTAAGTGCCGATTCTTCTGAGCTCTCACCGATACACTTCTCACCTCTGAAGAAAGGCATGGCGGCCGAGTGGTATAGGCATCTGGATTTGTCGAAATTTTGTTTTACATATATTTATTCCCTTTCCTTTTGGTGTTTGGGTGGAAGATTGTTATTTTCTTTTTTTGTCTGTAAATTGGGTCCCAAATGCGATAACTTGATGAATTATGTCTATTTTTTTCATCTGCGGCTTCAAAAACTTGTCCATCTTTTTCTGTTAAGAGGTTTTTAATGATGGAATTTCATGATGAATTCTTTGCTTTTTTGTATTACATGGAATAGTTTAATAGCTTGCCACTTCTTTTATCTTCGGTGAACTTCCATACTTTGGAGAAAGTCCTCAAGAACGGAATTCTTTACGTCCACCGTCTCATGCTTCTTCTCCATCTTTTTCTACGGCGAGTTATCTAGTCAGTGCTTACTGCTTAGAGACCTTTCAGACATGCATTGCTTCCTTCTCATTGTACAATCGTTAATTAGCTGTCTACATTTTTAAGTCAATCTGGAACACGTAAAAGAGAGTTAATACAAGCAAGACAAGGTGTATATTTCTTAAGTCAGTCAAGGCCAGGAACGCGTAAAAGAGAAGTTAATACAAGAAAAGACAAGGTGCAATGTTAAAGCCTTGGCCCCAATTACATCCTAGATAAAAACAGTGTTAAAATGTTAAATATTATTAAATTTAAGTCATTCTGAAATCTCTTCTGTTTTTCTAAGATTCCTATTGATCCAGGAGCTAAATGTCCTCTTTATCCCTTTATTGACAAATGAAGCTCCTTCTCAATGATTTTATTATCAATCTTTTCTCTAGTTTGCCCATAGCATTAGCAATTCATGGTTACCTTAATAAATGATTGAAATTCTTTTGGGGCTGTTAAGAGAGGGTACTAACTGTTTTAACAAAATAATGATGATCTATATAATTAAAAATCTCTGAGAGGAATATCATAATCAATGCAGACCATTAATGTTTTCAGAGAAGAAAATGTTGGCTTCATCTTGTTCCTGTCCCAGCTCATCCTGTAGAAGTTGGCATCTTTAAGGAAGAAAGTTTACATGACTACTTTGATTTAGTGTGGAATTTCTTTATCACAACACAACATACTTTTATTCGAACCGAGGTCTCCCTTTCCTTTCATCTAGCAATACATCTGCTTAATTATATTGAACATCTTGCTACTTCAGCAATAAAAAATGGCAATGCATTGTTGCAGTCTATTGATGATAAACTGTTGGTGAAGGTCACCTTATCCAGGGATATGGACTCTTGAGCTTTAGGATCAGTATGTGGCAGTGCTTTCTGTCAGCTGATAGGGATCTTGGGCACGGCAATGGAGATGGCTAAGAAGCTATACAGGTCTGTAGGTGGATCTTGTAGATCTGATGATCCAACCTGAATCCAATATCAAAATCAGGTTTGAGCATTCAGTTGCCCGCCCCAAATTACCTTTGATAGGGATTTGGGTGTATCCAATGTGTATGAAACCCAATTTTAATCTCACGGGTTATGTATATGAAACCCGAATCATCTGGCAGGTGACCCGTCGGGCCCCTGCTTCTTTTGCGGACCTGCAGTGTTCCCTGTTTCTAGGGCTTCTTCCCCTAAAATCAGTCTGAAAGGCCAGGAACACGTAAAAGAGAAAGTTAATACAAGCAAGACAAGGTGTATAATTCTTAAGTCAGTCTAAGGCCAGGAACGTGTAAGAGAGAAGTTAATACAAGAAAAGACAAGGTGCAATATTAAAGCCTTGGCCCCAATTACATCCTAGATAAAAACCGTGTTAAGATGTTAAATATTATTGAATTTAAGTCATTCTGAAATCTCTTCTATTTTTCTAAGATTCCTATTGATCCAGGAGCTAAATGTCCTCTTTATCCCTTTATTGACAAATGAAGCTCCTTCTCAATGATTTTATTATCAATCTTTTCTCTAGATTGCCCATAGCATTAGCAATTCATGGTTACCTTAATAAATGATTGAAATTCTTTTGGGGCTGTTAAGAGAGGGTGTTAACTGTTTTAACAAAATAATGATGATCTATATAATTAAAAATCTCTTAGAGGAATATCATAATCAATGCAGACCATTAATGTTTTCAGAGAAGAAAATGTTGGTTTCATCTTGTTCCTGTCCCAGCTCATCCTGTAGAAGTTGGCATCTTTAAGGAAGCAACTTTTACATGACTACTTTGATTTACTGTGGAATTTATTCATCACAACAAAACATGATTTTTTTTCGAACTGTCTCCCTTCTCTTTCATCTAGCAATACATCTGCTTAATTATATTGAACATCTTGCTCCTTCAGCAATGAAAAATGGCAATGCATTTTGGCAGTCTGTTGATAATAAACTGTTGGTGAAGGTCACTTTATCCAGGGATATGGACTCTTGAGCTTTAGGATTAGTATATGGCAGTGCTTTCTGGCAGCTGATAGGGATCTTGGGCACATCAATGGAGATGGCTAAGAAGCTGTGCAGGCCTGTAAGTGGATCTTGTAGATATGATGATCTGACTTGAATCCAATATCAAAATCAGGTTTGAGCATTCAGTTGCCCGCCCTGACTTACTTTTGATAGGGATTTGGGTGTATCCAATGTGGATGATACCCTATTTTCATCTCTCAGGTTATGTATATGAAACCCGAATCATCAAGCAAGTGACCCGTCAGGCCCCTGCTTCTTATGTAGACCTGTGGTCTTCCCTGATTCTATGGCTTCTTCCCCTTCCCTCCACAGTCCACTCCCAATTTTCACTTCTTCTCTGCAGCTGCGGTGCACAACAGGACCAAGTGACCAGGTTCCTTTTCTCATTCCTCTCATTCTCTACATCTTTTCCTATGGCACATTGGGTTCTCATTCTTCTCTTATAGTCTTCACTCATTCAGTCATTCTCCTCTGTGGCTATTGTTGTGGTGGAGGAAATAGATACACTGGGGGTTCCACCAGTGTCTGGACTGAGTGGTTTGTCTTCCAGTTCTGAATTTGTTTGCTTTGACAAATATACCTCTATGATTTGCTGAAGCACCTGAATCTCTTGAAGCTCTGGGTGTTGCACCACCTATTCTTCAAATCCATCTGAAATGTTGTCCAAATCCTAAATCTTGTGGCTCCTTCAATCAATTACTTTAAGAAGGCTGGCTTTCAAGATGAGGGATTTCTCACTCCTAAGTCCTAACAAAGACCAAGAGAAATGATGTCTTGGCAACGAGAGTGTTCTGTAAGCTAATAGACTTGTAGCTGATGGAGCTTCAATGTGTTAATCAGAAAATGAAAGATCTTTCAGTTGGCAGCATCTTCTATTAAAACATGACAAAATATGCCTGCCAAGGCATTCGCTATTCCCATACGGCAAAATGACCATTGATGGTCACTCACCTCAAGCATCGACATAATTGCGGGATTTCCACCTGCCTCCTCCAAAGATCCTCTCTTTCCCACCCAAAACTCTCAATATGAGGCTCTGATCCAAAACACTTCATTTTCCATCACCAAGAACAAGTGCACGATGCAGATATTCCGTGTCGAAGGTGATAGAGAGAGTGATGCCTTTGGCAGAAGCAAAACTCTTGTAGACGTCTCCAGCCGTGGGTCTTCAGAGTCACTTCACATCAACACCGGTTTGACACATTGACAGGCCAAGCTTCACAATTCAGATCCGAACTAAACTTTTTTGGATTTGAGCCTGGATCCAAATCCACTAATATACTTAATCCAGATCCTCTTTGGATCTGAACTTTTATTATCAAATCCAGGTTCGGATCCATATGAATCCTACCCAACCCTGAGTCCCTGACCCACTTACACCTCCAGCTGTGCGTGCACAGGGGCTGTGGTGGCAGGAAGAATTCAATGACGCTATTGCTGGTTGTAGGTGATGATGCAAGTCTACTTGCATGATAGGGGATCTGTTAGGTAGATATTCGCAGTGGTGGCAGACTGACAATTGAAGCAGATCCATTGGATTGGAAAATGATAGCAGCCAGACTCAGGTCACAACATTATATATGATAAGAAATGGAGTGGGAAGTCAGAAGAGATTCAGAGGAGAGAGAAAATGATAGAACCACTGGACAATATGGTGAAACAACAATAACTACTGGAAGAGGATGAGGAAGAGAAGAGGGAATGGGGCAGACTTGCAGGAGGGAAAGTACAGATAGAAGCACTACAGAAGACAAACAAGAGTGTAGCTTCAGATTTTCTAATTTTTAATTCAAAGGGTTTATATGTCTAGACTACCTATATCTACTATGGCTAAATTGCCTATATTAATTACAGAATGCAGATGACTGACATTCAAGCCCCTCTTGAATAGAAAAGAATATATAAAGGATTATATGAAGCTTACAGTCATCACGTCATCTGGCTCTTGCATTAAGTATCCATCCTTCTGGGTGAAATTAACCTAGAGACGCATGATAGTAATAATTTTCGTGATAAATTGAAATATGTTGATCTCAAGGAATTGAGCTATTTATGCCTGTAACACTGGTTGCAGATGTAAGCAGTATTTTTATAGAAATATAAAAGCAATAAAGAACTTACCCTTTGTTTAATTACACTGTGAGTAAATAAAGTGATGCATGTTTACTTCATGTTTCAGCAGTTTTCATCTTACTTATATTACTTATAGATCATCCAAGTTCATATCATTTAATTTATTTTAAACTGCTTTCTTAATGTTACAATTACAGTTCTCTGTGATGGATGCTGATAGGCTACAAGTTGTTGCTATATTTTATATAGAATGTTACTACTTCTGGTGGTTTGATGTAACCTCAAATTTAGTTTAACAATTATGAAAATATGTGATATTCTATAGGATTATAGCTAATTTATGATATATATAAAATATGTGTTGAGGTTGTTGAGTTCTTTAAAATTTTGATTTTTGACCTATCCCCACTGAACTTGCAAAATATTAATGTTAATTATATCGAACAACTATTCAAATACCCTTGATTAACCGTCATAGCAACTTATGAATGGAAGGCATACATATGTAAAATAAACACTTGGTAGCAACAGCCCAATAACTTCATGGAATGCAAATACATAATGTTTTGAATTTAGTTTGAATTTTTAAATTTTTTTATTTGATTTTGTTTGATAGTTTGATTTGTTTTTGGATTAATATTTGATGTATTTTAACTGTGGGGTTTGTTTAAAGTTTGGCTTGTTGTTTTATATGATTTGAGTTGATTAAAGGTTGATTAGAATTTTGATTTATTTTTGAATGGTGCTTGTTTTAACGTATTAGAGAAGTTTCAACTGGAATTTTGGCCCTAATGTATTTTCACATTTTTTGGGTTAGGAAACTTGGAATTTGAGTTGCATTTCAGATTTAGGGACTTTTAAGATCCGAATTTTCAAACTTCAAGTCCTGGGGTGGTGATTTTTAGGATTAAGGGTTCTTTTGGCTTAAATTCTAGGTTTCATTATCCTTTTTTTAGTTTCATTTTTGGGGTTTGGAAGTCTTGGTTTGATGTTATTTTTTGTTTCAGATTTTGGGTCCCGAAGTACATGGCCTGAATTTTCATATTTTGAGTTTCTGGACTTCAGAATTTGTATTTTGAGGACCATGGAATCCGGTTTCAAATATTCAGATTTGGGAGTCTCCCGATCTCATGTTCAAATTTTAAATTCATGCTTTCTGTTTCATTTAGATTTGGAGTTTGGGATTTGGTGTTTTTAATTTAGAATTTGGAGTTTCAGTTTTAAAGAGTCTCTTAGTTAAGATTGATATGTATACCTTAGACTTTGTGGATTTTGATTTAGTTGTTTTAATTTAAGTTTTCTGATTTGAAGTTTGAAACTTAAGATTTGGTGGTTTTATTTTGAAATTCCAGGTGGGTGGGTGGGTGTGTTTTTTTCTTGACTCTTTGGATTCCACTTGTCTTTTGATGGGTTTGAATTTTCATGAATTAGCATTAGCTGTTTTAAGCCTTGATTGATTTGATTTTTAGTTTCAGCTTTTTGAAACTTATTTCAGATTTGAGAGTTTAGACTTTAGGTTGCATGGGTTCGGTTTTGATGTGTTAAATTTTGGATTTTGAACTTCATAGTTTCAGGTTTGAGAATTTCCAGTTTGGTATTTAATTCCTTGAATCTCAAGTTGGAGATCCAGGCTTTTTAAGCTTTAAGGGATTGAAGCTCTGATTTCAGATTCAGTTTGCTTTTGTAGATTCTAATTTGAACTTGAGAGTTTTTCAGATCTGGGTTTTATGTTTAGGATTTGTTGTTCTTGTCTTTCCTTTAACTGTCTTTTGTGTCGAAATCTCACTATCTTTGGAGAATTTGGATTTTTTGAATTTGGGTGATGTTTTGATTTCAATTCCAATTTCAGATTTCTTGTTTCCAATTTTTGAACTTGTGAGACCCTTTTTTTTGGTTTGGAATCCTGAATCACCAAATTTCACGTTTGGAAATTTTGGAGTCACAAACTTGAAAACTTTGGTTTTTATTTGATTTTTGGTTCGAGCTTTCAATTTTGAACATCAGATTTGGAAACTTTGATGTTTTGATTTTTAATTTTAATCTCAAGATTTCTGAATTAGGGATTCCTGATTTGGAATTTTTGACTTATAATTTTTTATTCACGTTTGAAGATTTCTTTATTGATGATTTGGGATTTTGTCTTTTGATTTAAGATTTGAATGTTTCATAATTTTTTTATTAGAAGTTTGGGTTTTTAGATTTGACCATTCACGAGTTTGAATTTCAGTTTTGGTCAAATTGGCTTTCAAGGTGTGGTTTTATAATGGATTTTTTTTAGGTTTGAGGTTTGGTTTTAATGTTTACACATTTTCAGATTTATGGTTTTGACTTCCTTGCTTTTAAATTCGATGTTTGATTTGATTTTTTTTTTTGTTTTGGGTTTAGATTTCAGGTATGTAAATTAAGATTTCAGCTTTGGGCATTTCACATTTAAAACATGTGATTTTTAGATTTCTTTGTTTAAATAAATTATTTCTCAGAATTGGGATTTGATATTTCCGTTGTCAAGCTTATTTTGTTATGTTTATTTTTTGTTTGTATCCCAAAATTCTGATCTGAAATCCTTAGGTCCCACAGTTAAACATTTTACTTCTTTTTAGATTTAAACATATGGGGCATTCTGAATATTGGTGAAGGGCTGAGCATGATTCAGATTTAATGAATTTGGAAATTCTGAAATTTGGGGGCTCTTGAGATCCCTGAATCATCCTGAATCTCTGATATTTCCATCTATCTTGATTTTTTATGTTCTAACCCATTCTTTCTTAATTTCCATAAATCAGCAGATTTACTGTAACCAAGGAAGGTTGGATCTTGGGTCGCGACCAGTCAGATTCAGACCGGGTCGCAACCCGGTCCGACCCTATTTTTTATTATTTTTTTGAAAATTTTAAAAAAATTGATAGAAAAATTCAAAAAAATCTGAAAAATAGGAAATAATAAAAAGATTTGCATTCATTTTACTCAAACCTTACTTGATCCACATCTTCTGTATAAGTTTTGTACTCTTTCCACGTCATTATAGTATATACAGTCTGCCACACATGCATATGAATATTATACTTGATAGTCCTTTGTATAATTACCCTAATGAACTAAATAAACTAATGTACTAAATATATATTAAGCAAATAATTAAGAAGTAATGAAAATTACTTAAGTGAGACTTTGAGAGCTTCAAAATGTGGAGAGAGAGGAGAGTATTAGAGAGGTAAGGAAGGGCCTTAGAGGGGGTGAATGGGTCTTAGACTCTTAAGGCTTAGAGGGGTGGGATTGAAGGGGGGAGAGGTGGTATTGAAGGCCCCCAAGGGAGCAAGCAGGGTTTAAAAAATCCCCCTTGCTTACCGTAGGGGGCAAGGGAAGCATCAGATCCCCTTGGGGATCGTGGGGTCGTGCGACCTAGTGATCGGGTCGCAACCCGAGGGGATCACACCCTTGGTTCGGGCTGACCGGATCCCGATTGGGTCGGTTGTCCCATTTTTCGACTAGGTCAGGCTCGGGTCGCAACCCTGGCATTCCATGATTGTAACCATTAAAGGTCGGGTCACCACTGGGCCAGGCCAGGTCAAGTGACCCGATTGGATTTTTGCATGACCAACCCAGTGGTGACCTACTTGGGCTGACCCGGTGGCTGGCCCGAATGATGTCACTCAACCCGGTCGGCCGATCAGCTGACCATGTTGCCTCGAGTCGCCAATAGTATCATGACTTAAATCGACTTTTGATCGCACAGGTCGATTTGCGATTCATGAACACCCATTTATTGATAGTATAACAATATTTTGATACTTCCATATAGTCCACGTGTGATAACTATGATGGATTCTTTAAATCTTATCCTAAAATGATTATATAAAGTAGTGATGAGTATAATCATTATATATATGTTTAATGTCTTGTATTATTCTCAAATGTCATAGAGAGAGTACAGACAATATATAGAGTTATAATATAATGTAACATTTGAGTAAAAGTTGAATGAAATATTTTTTAGTCATATTTCTCAAATTTTAAGAATTTTTAAAATTTTATCCAATTTTTATAATTTTCATGATTTTTTATAATTTTTATATTTTTTAAAAAAATAATAATAAATTTGATCTGGTCGATCGGGTCAGATTTGGAGCCAACCGAGCCCGGGCCTATCCTCAACCTAGCTTTCCTTGATTGTAACTCAAGATTCTCCTTTTGCTTTTTTTTGATTCAAATTTACTGAGTTTTTAATATTTTAGTTTTAGATGCACTTGCATTCCATGGGGACATGGGGCTATTTATGCTCCATATACCATCAAAATAGGCAGTGGACATAAAATTTGATTGCTTTGCTCAAATTGAGATACATATGCAGGTAGGGAAATGGAAGCCATAATTCCCATAAAATAGGGTTAAATTCCTCATGACATTTAATAGGCGTAGGAAATTTATCCTTGAAATTGACTTGAGAGTAAGTCATCTTTGGCCTTTGATAGGCATAAGAGACTCCCTGGAGTTTTTAGAAGAAACCAACCCGGACGAGGGTATAGTGGTATTTAGGGTATCCTCCTAATTCAGGATTTTGACACTTGTATACCGCCCTTTAAAATTAAAATTTATAGGTATGACACTAGGGCTATGTTTCTAATACAGGATTTTGACCCTTGTGTACTATCTTTTAAAGTTGAAAATTGTAGATATGGCACTAGGGCTCTCCTAATGCAGGATTTTGACCCTTGTGTGCCATCCTAATTAAGGTTTATGTTGTTCATTATGGGTTTATTGTGGCTAAAAGCAGCCGGTTCGATGTTCATTTAGACCCGTAGGCCTACTGTGAAAACTGTCCACTTGCTGATCGAGTAGGTTTCTGCAGGTGCATGCTTCATTGTTTCATGTGCTCGGCCTCTATTACCTTCTCAGATGCTTTAAATTGGTGGCTGTTGGGCTGGTTTAAGAACTGTTAAGGGGGGTTTTGAAGGGTCCGAACAAAGACTAGTTAGGGAACAAATCAGGTCAGATTTGGGGTTGGTTTGGGGTGTATTTAGGACCTGGTTTAAGCCTGGTTTAGGGGTCCAAACAGTTGAGCTTTTGACTGATCATGGGAGGGGGGGTCGAACAGGGGCATACAGGGCCTGTATTGGGATGTGAATAAGGTCTGGAATAGGGTATGTTCAGTTCCTTTTTAGGGGTGCTTTGAAATCAGAAAACAAGGGGCAACAAAGGGGATGCCTTGGGGCTTGTTTAGGTGGGATTGGTGATAGAAAAGAGAGATTTTTGAGAGGGGAAGAGGGAAGATGGCGCAGCAAGGGGCTGCTCTTCTTCTTGACCTTTTTTTCTTCTCTCTTGGCTTCTTCTCTTTGCACGGCAGCAGAACAGGGGCTGGATTGATGCTCCTTCTTTTTGTCTTCTCTCCTTGGCTTCTTCCTAGTGCGCAGCAGGGGCAGCTAGGGTTAAGAACGTGGTAAGTTTTGAAATTGGCTTGTGAGGCCTTATTTATAGAAGACATGGTGGAGAGTTGGCATCGTACAAGGCATTGGGAGTTGTATCTGATCACTAATGGGAGATCAGGTTAATTGGAGAAGAAATATGGATAAATTTCTATTTTTTGGGCATTTTTGGACTATTCTTCCTAATATTTAGGGGTGGCCCCACCTTAACTGATTCCAACGTGGAGATTAGTTTGAGGGTGTTTTGGGTATTTTTTTAGGATTGTTTTATTTCCAGAACCTTCTGAGATTTATCACCTATGTTCTTAGATTTTCCAACAAGAAAATGCCAGAATAAGCCATAAAAGTTTATTTTTGGGCCCCAAAATTTAATTTTAAGGAATATTCAAAAATAATATTGGGCATGAAAGATCATTTTTTATCCAATATTGGAATTTTTTGATGGAGAAAATAATTTTATGAAATTTTCTTGAAGAAAATTCCGGAAAATATGGAATTTAAATAAAATATGTTTTGAGGAATTTTCATGAATTTTAAATTGGTTTTGGTGATTTGACTGAGTTTCCCTTAATTGATTTTTGAATATGTATTTTTATTAAATAAAAGGGATAAATAAGAGTTTTGGAAAATTGGGTCCAACATGAAATCATGGGTTGAGCTGTCCAATTTGGCATTGAATTGCAAGGGTTTTGGAATCTATCAACGAAAAAGCAATGAGAAATTGAATTTCAAATGGATTTATATATTTAATTGAGATAAAATGAATGTCCCAATTAAATAGAACTTTGGAAATCTCTTAAGATTTCTATCCTTTTTTTTTGAGTTTTTTGGTATCAACATGGTTCTTCTTTTTTTTCTGAATTTGTAGCATGAAAACCAAATTTTACATTTTGCATTTATTTACGTTTTCTCAGTGCGATTTACCATATGGGATCTGATGAAAATATCTTGAGCTTTCATATCTTAATGATTCCTTTTTGTCAGGTATTGGTATGTGTATTGATGGCTTAGTTTTGTACTTTTTGTTGAAGCAAGTTTTTTTTTATTCCATGATTGTTCAAAATTTTGACTGTTAAATGCTTTTCGGGTGTGCAGATCAGAAGCACTGACAAACCTACTCCAGTTGTAATGAAGGTTAGATTTATTTTCCATGTTTGCACTTGTGTTCTTTGTTTTAACATACATGTTTTTCATTTTATTGTGAACTTTTTTCATCTTTATTTGATGTTATTTTTTTTTCAAGTAAGCTTGATTTGCCTTATCTCAGATGGATATGTAGGTTCTTGAGTAATTCTTTTGTTGCTGTTTGTCTTGGTGCAGCTTAAGCGATGGGAGAGGAAAGAATGTAAACCTAACAGTCTTCCGTTGCTACATAAGATGCATGTAAAGATTGGGGACACGGTAAAAGTAATTTCAGGGCACGACAAAGGTAAAATTGGAGAAATTGCACGCATTTTCAAGCACAAGAGCACTGTGATTGTGAAGGACATTAATTTGAAGACAAAACACATAAAGAGTAAAGAGCAAGATGAACCAGGACAAATTGTTAAGGTAACGGTTCTTAACATCTGTTGTGATATTTTTATACGTCTTATCACCAACATACCACTTACTGTTTATCTTTCTATTTATTTTGTGTACTTTCAAGTTTCGTATGTTATGTTATATGGTGGGCCTTGCTTTTGTTATTCTACATTCATTTGAACCAAAATGGTGTTACAGTTCGAGAGTAGCAATATTTTTGTTTCGTCTTTGGGGACATATCATTGCCATCTCTCACATGATTGTCTATTCTTAGTATGACATGCCAGAGATGAAGTTTAAAGGGCTTAAATGCAGTCGATGGGTGATTTGAAATTCTTGTAAATATCTGTTAAAGTTAAAGAGCTAGTGATTCCCTTTCTTTTACTGTTGGAGCTGCGTTACTCTACCGGATTTCTTTTTCATCTGGTATTGTTGGGTAGGAACTGATGGGGGGGGACAAAAATGAAAAATCAAGTCAAAGTGATGAAATCAACTTTTGAAATGCAGAAACTAAAATTTAAATGCCTAAAAATCTTGTTTGTTCAGCGCTATCCGTGCTCCTGCGAACACATGAAGTCGTCCTATCGCGTGCAGAGACCTTCGCAATTTCGTCGTTGGCCTCAGGACCCAAAGGTGTTGCGGTAGCATCCTGTTGGTCTGATCGGGAGGGCCGTGGCAGCATCTCCTCGCTGCAGCTGGATGGGTATCACAGCTCACAAAGATGCCAATCCAGCGGAGGACAATGAGATCGTCGGAGGTGTGCCTGTGCTTGAGAGGAGACGGCAAGTGGGGAATGTGGCGGCATCCTGTGCAGAGCCGATGCCCACATGCGTGGGAGAACTTGGCCGGGGATTGCGGAGGCTGGTCATGCGCAAGCTGCTGAAGAGCTGGCAAAGTTTATGGAAGCCTCGCACACGAAATGGAGGAGCAAATCACTTTGTCTTCCTGGTGTTGTTGTCCTGCGGTTTGAACAAGCCAGCCGATGAAGTCGCGGAAGGGATCTTCTGTAGAAGAGTCACGGAAGGAAGAATCACTGATGAGGGGGGAAGCCAACCAGATCTTGTTGCGGTCTTTGAATTCTCTAGGGATCGCCGAAGTTGAGGAAGACGACGATTTGAATGGACCACGTGCTGTGGCCACCAGATCCGAAACCGTCATTGTCGTTGGAGACAAAGAGGTTGTTGTTGAAGAAGAAGATGATGTAGACGATGTAGAACCTCCAGATCTGCGATGAGGGGGAAAGGAAGGGGAAGGAAGGAGAAGATAGCCAGCCTTGCGATGCGGCAGGTTGAAAGAAGAAATACCGGCCTCAGATGCTGGAGGTGGATGGAGAAATGCCGCCCCCCCTGCTGGGAATCTGAAGGAGAGCAAGAAGGAGGAATGTTGGGATCCTCTCGGAGGTGAGGAAGAAGAGGGTGAAGACAGCCCTACTGGCCGGGGTGCAGAAAAGAGTGGGAAAGGGGAGGGAGAGGAATGGACGAATCCGAGTCCCCTTGTGGACGTAACCAGCATGAAGTGCTTTTCCAAAATTTGCATTCACAGTATCTCTATTGAACTGTTTCGGGAGCACCTCTTTATATAGAGGACTCTCTAATTACAAAAAGAATTCTACGAAAAGATATTTACAAACATGACCTACTAAAAAAATCAACATCAATTAAAATTTTCTTAAAAATCTGTCTCCATCAGGAACACTCTTCTTTGTGGTGGTTGAGTCCCTTTTACCCTTACAATTTGTTTCTTATTTTTTCTATGTTGATGGTGAAATAAAAGTTGCCCCCAAAGGAAAAAAAGATTTTTCTCTTTTTTTTCTGGAGGGGAAGGGAATGGGGCTGCAATAGCGTTCTTCTTTTTGTTTAGATGGAGTTATTAATGAACACTGAGATGGGGGTGGGTCAGAGCACAGTTAGACCATCCAGATCACCCGGGCATCTGGCAGAGGGAAGCCCAGCAACCAGAGAGGGCCATGGCCCCCTCCCATCATGTGACTTTTTGGTTTAGGGTTTAGGGTTTAGGGGTACCCGTGATCCCCTCTGGTTGGCCCCGGCAGGGTTTTCCTCAACTAGGCATATAAGACAATCTGGACTCATTTTGTAAAACAGTGAAATGGAAAGGGGATCTTGATGGAAAGGTTCCTGTCTGGAGGTCATAATTTTCTCTCTTTCTATATTCCAGACATTGGTTCATATTTATTTGTTTTCTGCTTAACCTAAATACACCATGAAACTCGGGTGTACTGGTCTGGTTGTGGTATTATTGGTTTCAAATTCTCTGATCACCATGCTCCTGCAATCATGGACAGAAAGGAGCAATCCTTACCGCTCATCCTCCTGGTAGCCCATAATGCGTTTTCTTTATCTCTGTTGTCTGGGTCGGGTTACCAACCCAATCTGTTCTTGTGATTATGATGAAATCATGAAGCGCACTTGGTGCAGATAGAAGCCCCAATCCATAGCTCGAACGTCATGTTATACTCGAAAGAACAGAACGTCGCCAGTCGCGTAGGGCACAAGATACTGGACGATGGAAGCCGTGTTCGCTACCTTGTCAAGACAGGAGAAGTAATTGACAGTGCGGAGAAGTGGAAGACCGCAGTGAAAGAGAGAAATTTGCAGACGGATGTAAAATCATCTTGACTTGAGCATCCAGTGTTATCTTCCAATTTTTTTTCTGACCCTGTAGAAACCCCATGGGCAATCTACTCTCATGTAATTTCCTCAACGACGGTTTTCATTTTGTTTAGACTTTCTTTACAAAGATTGAGCTGTTCTTGCTTCATTTTTTTGTATTATCATGTGTTGTGCGTTTCCATAGGAGGCCTAATTTCTGGAATTCTATTATAGTTCTGGTCCTATCCACCACTGTTAGGACAAGTAGAAGGCAAAGTATATGTCGCTGAAATTTTTACAGAATAATTTTCTCTTGGAACATTATAATGTGAAAGTAAAAAAGGATTAAAGTGTAGGTTTACTTGTTTCTTATTGTAATATTTGTCATTATGGTACTGTTAAGAAAAGAACCAGTCAAACAAATCAAAAGAATAAGAATAGAATGGGAAGTATTTGGTTGGAAAAGAATCATAGCTTATAGCTTTTATGGTAACAACATATAACACCTCCATTACCATTACTTTGAAATTTGACCTTGATATAAATCATCAAAAAATTTGGTTATTAATATTAATTTTTAAATTTATAGTTCACACATGATATGAATTGTAATGAAAAGTGTCTATTTATATTATTTTTTATTTATATTGTATTATCTAGAAATATAAATATTTAAATTGATATAATATTTTATGCTAACCAAACGCGGCATATTATGCATTACGTTGATTTCAGTCTGGAAATGCAATTAGGGTAATTTTTATTGTATTTTACTCGACAGAAAAATTTGAAAATAAAAGTATTTGTTTTTAAATAGTTTATAAATTAATAATTAATTAGACACCTGGTACAATTTAATTCCGCAATTTATCCTACATGTTTACCAGCCTCCATATTAGCACCGTGAATCTTCGTCGATAAACATGCAAAATTGACAAGAACTGAGAGAAACAAAAATAAGAATCAGAAATTAGGATTTAAATGTTTACATATTTTAAAATTAAGATAGCTAAAATATTTTATTAAAAATAATTTTTATAAGGACTTTTTCATGTCAGCCCCAATAGTTGTTTATATATTTTTAAATGTCCAGGAAATTTTAACATTTCCTGAAGTCTAGTATTTTTGAAAAATAATTACCTCCATCTAAAAGCACACAAAAATCTCATTAGTCTAAGTATTTTTATTTTTCGGCAAAATGCCTTCTTTGAGAGAGAGAGAGAGAGAGAGAGAGAGAGAGGTGAGATACTATTAGAGGGGGTGTTTTTGTCATAAAATAAAATTATTTAATATACAACAGTTTATTTTTCTGGTGACAAGGACTTATTTTCTGCAATAGACAAATTTAGAGACTTTAAATATTAGGAGGAGGTATTCCAAAACATTAATATCATAAAATCCTTTCTTATAAAACTAGTGAACAATATTATTTTTATTAAAACTTAATTTATCTCTTATGTGAAGATTTTTTTGAAGATTACTTCACTGCTTTATGATTTATAAGAAATGCATTGAGAGAAAACCTATGGGCTGTTCGACTTTGTTATTCTGAAGATCTTCCTCATAGATTTATTGTAAAGTTGGATATTATTTGAAGGGGGTAAGCTATTCTTTAAAAATTAGTGTGAATTCTCTTCGTCTCTCAACGGTCTTGTAATGTGCTGTCCTTATCTCAAAAGCTATTACTTTCTCAATCTGTCACCACCCGGAATTTAAACAACATTACCACAAATACGCAGCGGAAATACACAATGTCGTGACAGTGGGATGAAACCCAACACTTGGATTCCACAACCCAAACTTAAACAATTAATTTCCTAAGATCCATCAAAACAAGGTAATAGAATCATACTTCTAAGTCTATCCACACTCTTGTTCAAAAACAAGCAAGATCATCTACCTAAGTAGAGAATACCCAGAATCTCCATGTGCAAATGACTCTGATTCCTTTAGTTCCACCTGATCCTCATCTTCAAGCTCTTAAATCTTCAAAATCTGCTGAAAAATTTAACCCACAACGGGGTGAGTCCGGGACTCCGTAGGATTTACACCCTTCACCCATCAATCGGGTAAATAACATATAATCAAGCAATGGTATGTAACATATCTAAATTGAGATGTAATACAAAAGTATAGAATGTCTTCTATATTAATCTCACAACCCATATCAGAACATAATTATCTTCAAAGAAAAGATTATGCCAAAGCCAATTAATTCTAGACCAATGCATACAAGACCATACAAGCTAGGCAAATATCATCTAAATGACCTCAAGACTTAACTTAACATGACCAAATTAAAACAGACAAATCTGATTTTTCTAACATGACATGGTTTAACATCCATACATGACACACAAGTAACATATTTCATATCCTTTCCAGAACACATAGCCAAAGAGCAAGGAATTGGTCGTCTTGCTTCACATGTACAAATACTTTTACCAGCTCTAATATATATAGTAGTAACATATAATAAGCTAGCCCAAAGTGCACCTAGGCAGTGGTGACACTAAGGGAAAACCGCGGTAATCCGGGATCTGTGGGAGGGCCGGATTCATCTAAGTTACCCGCTGCCCACGGGGCAATTTACTAACATAGGCTGGTGAAGCCTTCATAGCACGTCATATCAAGAGTTCATAACATAATTTCATATCATGACATATCTGACCATACCATGCATACATGACATAAACATTTAATTTCATAGCCTTTCATGCAAGACATAGCATTCATAACGAACTTGACAAGACATATGATAACCCAACTTAATTGAACTTGTTCTCCATGACAACTCGTACTAATCATGACCAAATTGACATAACTAACTATGCATAGCATAGCCCATGATCTGAAACCAAATTAAACATATTTCACCATAACTAGACAAGACTTGTACTAACCGACTTGGTTGACATATTCTAAATCAAACATATACCAAACTTAACCATATGAACATAATCATATCATGCATGACATAATACACAATCTGAAATCATACTAATCAAAATTTACATGATCCTCACACATGCAATGACAAACCGAACTAGACATACTAAAACATATGTACAAGACACTTAACCTAAGTCATGCTTGGCATAAACTAAACAAATTAAGATCTCATGTAATCAATCATAATCTGACCAAAACAGGTTCTAAAAGGTATAATTTGATGACCCAAGAGTTTTTCAAGTCTACACATAATTAACCTTCAATTCTTGTTCCAAACTAGCATATAATCACTTACATGGTTTTCATAAGATCAAATTTGATAGAAAAGGCTTCTACCCAAGCATAATCAAGCTAAACATGTTCCATAATATACAAAATACTAATTTCAAGTTTCTGATTTCAGAGATTTTGTGAAAATCAATATTTACAAGTCCAAAGTCTAAGACTAGTCAACTTATGATCCATAAGTTAAATCATGCATATTTTCTAATAAAAATGGGATCAAATACATAGACAAGCTTGAGAAACCTACTTGTAATCTTCTGTGAATTTTCCTGATTTTTCTGGATTTTTATGCTATTTTTCTTGGCCTTAAACTAATATCCGGATTTAATAAATCCGAAAATTCAGAATTTCCTGAACCGGCGCCGAACCGGGTGGTTCGACCGGCTGAACCAGGGCGGTTCGGAGGCGCTGGACCGGCGGCGGTTCGTGGGCGGCGGTTCGCGGGCGGCGGCGGCGACGGCGGTGGGCGGCGACGCTCGCGACGGCGGAGGCGGCGATCGCGACGGCGGCGGAGGCGGCCGGCGGCGCTCGACGGTGATGGCCTGGCGACGGTGACGACAAGAGGAAGGCTGGCCTCGGTGGTGACGGCGAGGGGGAGGCTCACGGCGATTCCGGCCGGAACAGGGGAGGTCCGGCGACGGCGAGGAGGCGCGAGGGGGGGCGACGACCGCCCGCTCGTGCGGCGCGGCCGGGTGGCGGATGGCGATGGAGAGGGAGGCGGGCCGGCGGCGACAGGAGGCTGCTAGGTGCGCCGGGAGGGGGTGACTGCGCACCGTGGGGTCGATGCGGAGTGGCGGAAGGCGTGGTCGTGGGGCTGGCGGGTGACGGCGCTGCACTGGGCGACGAGCGCCGGTGGAACGGCGATTCCCGCGCGCGGGGACCCGCAAGGGGGCGGTGGGGAAGATGCCGGTGACGGTGGGGGCGACCGGACGCGGCGGTGCAGGGCAACGAGCTGAGGGGGGGGAGACGCTGGGTGCGCACGGCGGAGGCAGCCCAGGCGCTGGGTGCGCGGCGGCCACGCGCGCGGCGGCGTCGCCGATAGGAAGAGAGGGAGAGAGAGCTTCGACGGGGGGGGGGGGGTTTCCGCGAGGAAAACATACAGGAGGAGGGGGGTTGCGTAACCGCGAGAGAGAGAGAGAGAGAGGGCAGGGCGGGGCTGGCGCAACTGATGAGAGAGAGAGAGAGGGCGGGGCGGGCGGGTGTAACCGACGTGAGAGAGAGAGAGAGAGCGGGCGGGGCGGGGCTGGCGCAACTGATGAGAGAGAGAGAGAGGGGGGCGGGGCGGGGCTGGGCGGTTACTATTTTTTTTTTTTTTGAAATGTTACATTCTTCACCCCTTAAAATAAATTTCGACCTCGAAATTTCAAAATCTTACTATCTAGTCGAAGGGGGAAGTCAAGATGATTCGATTCTCATGAACTCCATAATAGATTCTCAAATCATGATACACCATATATGTGCCAAAATTCTCATCATCCACTAATGTTATCCATATCAAAATTTCTAATTATACACTCTTCCTTCTATATCATGTTGTTCATGATAATCTAAATATTGTATCTCAATTTCACAAAAAATATCACATTCAGCTCTCTCTAATTTATCATATGTCTATACCATTCTTTCATAGTAAAATAACTCTCCAATCTCTAACTTTATCTAAAATTTTGATCTTCAAATATCATCACCAATCATCATTTATTATTCTAACCTTCTTATACATCAATATTCTTCAATCTTCTTAGCAACTATAACACTTACATCCCATCCTTGTTATCATATCTCAAACATGATCACCATAATTATCATTGAAAATTATCTAAAACACGAAGATTATATTATCCATATGAGACAAGATTATCAACCTAGTCCTCTTATCCATTTTTTTTCCAATGATAATCCCCTAATATCTTCTAAATAATTATCAAGTTTTACACAAAGATCTCTAATATTTCTTTCTAATACATTTGGGATCTATTTGTCATGCATTGCACTTCCTCAACTATCAATTCATTCCAAATCTCAAGGAACCATAACTATTCTATTGTGATTCTTATATATTCATTTAATTTCCACCAGTTTGAAACTCAATCTCTAAACACTTCGGATGATTAATAAATTTACCATATTCCAATCATTTTCAAACAACTAGCAAGATATCACCAACTTATTCTCCTATCTATAGTTGACTTGAAGATCATCTCAACTAAACCAAAGTCTGAACTAAATATTCACAATCATCTGAAAAAATCTATATTCACTCAAAACATAATTCTACTTAATATTGACAAATCAGGGATGAGTGGTAACAAGTACTCCTTGATTGGAGAGGTTCTGCAAAGATGATGATAGATATAATACTTCTCAAATTCATGATTGATAAAGGAAGGTTATAATCTTGGATGCCATGCCATATCATCAATTGGATTTTGATAACTTACAACAAGTGATCATAACCCTACCAAAACAAGTATTAATCCTCAAAACTTATACTACAACATCTTATCTTTAATAACACAAGAATACTACTAATACAATCACACTAAACAATTTAATTCTTCTTCAAAGTTTAGATATATAATCTCGTTTCGATATCCAACTCTTCCAATAAAACCTCTTAATCAAGTAATATTTCAAAAATATTCTTTCCTAAGATAGACTCAACATCATACTCCAGGTAATATATGTCATCTTAACATCATACCACATATATGCATCATTCCAATAATTACACATAAATCAGATAACCCTCACATATCATTAATTGAATAATTCAAATTATTCCACATATGTTATCCAATGAAATCTCTATAATGATTCAACAATCTCTCTTAACTTTCATTCTGTCAGATGATATCATCCTTAAAATAACTAAAATTCCAATATCCTTTCAAAACAAGAATATCAATCATAATTCATCAATCATTTTTTTTTAAGATAATCCTCGATATTATTATCGCCAAACTATCACCAACATTCATTCTCTTATAACTTGGAATCCAATACGATTATTGTATTATATTAAATAATAACCAAATTATTCCCTTGCTTAACGAGCCACAATCTAGTGCCAAAGACATCCAATTCCCTTAAACCTCAACAAGTATATCACGATCTCTAATTACTTTCTCAATAGAAGTTAAATCACAATTTCTAAATTACTCCAAACAACTTAAATAATACTTTTAATACGAATCAAAGTCTTAACAAATCTATATCTAAAAAAATTGTCCACGATACAAATTTAACTCATAATTATCAAGCTGAATCACCTAGAGCCTATATACTTCCTATGATTTAGAAATTCATGAATCAAAGATTTCAAGTCCTTAGACAAGGATATTGTTTGGGAGAGTAATTACTCAGATTCTAGATCGGGAAATAATAACTATGATTCTAGATACTATGGTTATAATATCGACTAGATTGTGGTATCATATAGATATCTAATCAAAGCTCCACTTAAACAATCTAATATACATGATCTTCTACAAATCTCATCTTCAATTCTATGATTGATTGATCTCATTCCTTCCAATAGTACATGATATATCCTCTTAAAATATATATCCCAATTAACTTACACCAATAATTCTATTATTCTCATGAAGATCATCCTATGAAATCATTATAAAACCCACTTTACTTCTCAAAATGAAAATCTACCAATCTAACTAGCTTTCTATCTTCACTTAAATAAGAAATCATATCATCATGACCTTAATCATATTCATTTGATCAATCCAATTAACCAGCTATATAAAATCTAAACTTCATCTCATAAAAATACTAAACCATATAATATTAATCAACTGTTCAGCACTAAAATTCCATACTCCAATAAAATCTTGCCTTAAGATTGATTCAGAACTTCAAGATCAACCAAATCTAAAAGTTGATTATCATACATTGATTGATTATCCAATTTAAATCTCTACATATCAAATCACAGTCTAATATCAAAATCAAATTGACCCAAATTGATAATCTCCTCCTATTATCATAAACTGAATCTTCAAGATTTACCAAAATCTGAAAATTGATCCTCATAAACATATACAATCAATCATCCAATCTAGACATCCAATAATGCAATCTTCAAAGTCTAAAAATCAGATCTAATTGATTCAAATGGATAATCCAAGTATCAAATCTAATTCACCCAAATCGATATGAAACACCCGGGCAGGTCAAGATAGACCTTCCGGCCGGGTTAAGGCTCTGATACCACTTCTGTCACGACCCGGAATTTAAACAACATTACCACAAATACGCAGCGGAAATACACAATGTCGTGACAGTGGGATGAAACCCAACACTTGGATTCCACAACCCAAACTTAAACAATTAATTTCCTAAGATCCATCAAAACAAGGTAATAGAATCATACTTCTAAGTCTATCCACACTCTTGTTCAAAAACAAGCATGATCATCTACCTAAGTAGAGAATACCCAGAATCTCCATGTGCAAATGACTCTGATTCCTTTAGTTCCACCTGATCCTCATCTTCAAGCTCTTAAATCTTCAAAATCTGCTGAAAAATTTAACCCACAACGGGGTGAGTCCGGGGACTCCGTAGGATTTACACCCTTCACCCATCAATCGGGTAAATAACATATAATCAAGCAATGGTATGTAACATATCTAAATTGAGATGTAATACAAAAGTATAGAATGTCTTCTATATTAATCTCACAACCCATATCTGAACATAATTATCTTCAAAGAAAAGATTATGCCAAAGCCAATTAATTCTAGACCAATGCATACAAGACCATACAAGCTAGGCAAATATCATCTAAATGACCTCAAGACTTAACTTAACATGACCAAATTAAAACAGACAAATCTGATTTTTCTAACATGACATGGTTTAACATCCATACATGACACACAAGTAACATATTTCATATCCTTTCCAGAACACATAGCCAAAGAGCAAGGAATTGGTCGTCTTGCTTCACATGTACAAATACTTTTACCAGCTCTAATATATATAGCAGTAACATATAATAAGCTAGCCCAAAGTGCACCTAGGCAGTGGTGACACTAAGGGAAAATCGCGGTAATCCGGGATCTGTGGGAGGGCCGGATTCATCTAAGTTACCCGCTGCCCACGGGGCAATTTACTAACATAGGCTGGTGAAGCCTTCATAGCACGTCATATCAAGAGTTCATAACATAATTTCATATCATGACATATCTGACCATACCATGCATACATGACATAAACATTTAATTTCATAGCCTTTCATGCAAGACATAGCATTCATAACGAACTTGACAAGACATATGATAACCCAACTTAATTGAACTTGTTCTCCATGACAACTCGTACTAATCATGACCAAATTGACATAACTAACTATGCATAGCATAGCCCATGATCTGAAACCAAATTAAACATATTTCACCATAACTAGACAATACTTGTACTAACCGACTTGGTTGACATATTCTAAATCAAACATATACCAAACTTAACCATATGAACATAATCATATCATGCATGACATAATACACAATCTGAAATCATACTAATCAAAATTTACATGATCCTCACACATGCAATGACAAACCGAACTAGACATACTAAAACATATGTACAAGACACTTAACCTAAGTCATGCTTGGCATAAACTAAACAAATTAAGATCTCATGTAATCAATCATAATCTGACCAAAACAGGTTCTAAAAGGTATAATTTGATGACCCAAGAGTTTTTCAAGTCTACACATAATTAACCTTCAATTCTTGTTCCAAACTAGCATATAATCACTTACATGGTTTTCATAAGATCAAATTTGATAGAAAAGGCTTCTACCCAAGCATAATCAAGCTAAACATGTTCCATAATATACAAAATACTAATTTCAAGTTTCGATTTCAGAGATTTTGTGAAAATCAATATTTACAAGTCCAAAGTCTAAGACTAGTCAACTTATGATCCATAAGTTAAATCATGCATATTTTCTAATAAAAATGGGATCAAATACATAGACAAGCTTGAGAAACCTACTTGTAATCTTCTGTGAATTTTCCTGATTTTTCTGGATTTTTATGCTATTTTTCTTGGCCTTAAACTAATATCCAGATTTAATAAATCCGAAAATTCAGAATTTCCTGAACCGGCGCCGAACCGGGCGGTTCGACTGGCTGAACCGGGGCGGTTCGGAGGCGCTGGACCGGCGGCTGGACCGGGCGCTGGGCCGGCTCGACCGGCGGCGGTTTGCGGGTGGCGGTTCGCGGGCGGCGACGGCGACGGCGGTGGGCGGCGGCGACGCTCGCGATGGCGGAGGCGGCGATCGCGACGGCTTAGGCGGCCGGCGGCGCTCGACGGTGATGGCCTGGCGACGGTGACGACAAGAGGAAGGCTGGTCTCGGTGGGGACGGCGAGGGGGAGGCTCGCGGCGATTCCGGCCGGAACAGGGGAGGGCCGGCGACGGCGAGCAGGCGGGAGGGGGGCCGACGACCGCTCGTGCGAGCGGCCGGGTGGCGGATGGCGATGGAGAGGGAGGCGGCTGTCGGCGACAGGAGGCTGCTAGGTGCGGCGCCGGAGGGGGTGACTGCGCACCGTGGGGTCGATGCGGGGTGGCGGAAGGCGTGGCCGTGGGGCTGGCGGGTGACGGCGCTGCACTGGGCGACGAGCGCCGGTGGAACGGCGATGCCCGCGCGCGGGGATCCGCGGGGGGGCAGTGGGGAAGATGGCGGTGACGGGGGGGGCGACCGGACGCGGCGGTGCAGGGCAACGAGCTGAGGGGGGGGGGAGACACTGGGTGCGCACGGCGGAGGCAGCCCAGCGCCGGGTGCGCGGCGGCCCGGCGCGGCGGCGTCGCCGATAGGAAGAGAGGGAGAGAGAGTTTCGACGGGGGGGGGGTTTCCGCGAGGAAAACATACGGGAGGAGGGGGTTGCGTAACCGCGAGAGAGAGAGAGAGAGGGCGGGGCGGGGCTGGCGCAACTGATGAGAGAGAGAGGGGGCGGGGCGGGCGGGTGTAACCGACGTGAGAGAGAGAGAGCGGGCGGGGCGGGGCTGGCGCAACTGATGAGAGAGAGAGAGAGAGAGGGGGGGCGGGGCGGGGCAGGGCGGTTACTATTTTTTTTTTTTGAAATGTTACACAATCCATGCTATTTCGCGTATTGTTCTGATGTCTATAATCTTTTCACATTAGTTTATTAAAAAATTATGTAAATAGAACATATCCGTGCACCTAATTATTTATTAGTCTTTAAATCCTTAAATGACAGTTTAGAACGTTCTTTAAAGTACTGAAAAGTAATAATAATATTAATCGCTTTAAGACTTTCTATTGGTACCTCTACTAAACGGCTAAACATAGATAAATTATTGGATACATTTGTAAATTTATATATCTATAAGATTTAGGAACAATTATAAATTTTTGCAAACTCTCAAAAGAGATTGTAGGATCTAGTGAAATAAGTAAATATAATAAAATTAGACAGTAAAATCTGATTATTAGAAAAATAAGATTAATCTAATATGATGGAGATATGGAATACTAATCAAGATGAACACTAAAGAAGATCATCTAATTAGAAATCATCCATCTCCTCTAGATGATCTTTTGATTTTCTCTCTATTGAGCAAGTATGATGTAACTATATGAGGATGTTAGGTTAGCCCAATATTAATTAAGTGATTCACTTGTTATTGAGGTCGGGTTTGCACATAATTAGGTCTATAAAGATAGAACATGATTTATTAGGTCTTATCTCTTGTTTGGTTTAAGATCCGACTATAGGCAGGATATTAATCCTAGTCAAATTCAGACTGATCATTCCTCTCTGTATAAACACAGGAAGGGCTATGACTCCCGTACAGTTGCATTGTACAAGTTTAATAGAGAGAGAAAATCAGAGAATCGTCTGAAGGAGACAGACAATTCCTATCTAACAATTTTCTTCGTTTTTTGTCTTCCGCAACACAATAAAATTTACATTGTCATCAGATATTCTTAAACTTCAACATATGATATCAGAGTCTATGTTTTATTCCACGAAATTCGATCTAGTGAAATCGGTTGTCATAGACTTTTACGATTTCTGTTGTCGTCGGGAGGATCGTTTCTTGTGATTTTCGGTCATCCCGTGTGACGGGCGAATCGAAGATCTAGATCCTGTTTTTGAGGTCTGCGGCTGGATTGGGACCTCAGGGGCTCGAGCATCGAGCCCTTCATTCACATTCGGGACTCTGTTTTCTTTCGATTGTGTGGGCAACGATCCTTATGGGGTGTTTGGTTGCATGATAATGAGAGTTTGTATTTTAATTTCTAAAAATTGTAAGAAAATTTGTCAAAAAAAGTGTTTGACAACGACAATTTTATATTTTGAAAGTGATTTTCTTCTTAAATAAGAAAAGAGAATCTCACCTCTTTCTTTCTTCTTGTGGTCCCTCTCACTTTGTTTGGTCATGAATGGTAGTTACTCTTTTTTGCTATCACATCCCTCCAAACATGATAATTTTACGTAATGAGTTGGCTCACTTTTTATTTTAATATAATTTTTTATCATGAAAATGTATTATCAAGCAACCAAACACCCCGTTAATCTCTCCGGAGAAAAGAAACCACATGGCGTCCCATCCGGCTATTACTGGCGCTTGCGTTGATCGGGGTGCAGCGGTTTCTTCGTGGCTGTGTCCATCCGAGGGGCGCCGACCGGCGCTGGTGTCTTCAGCAGTGTCCACCAGCCGCGTCTCGCGGCGGTCGTTGCCGGTGGATGGGCAGGGCCAACGCCCACCCGGATGTGCGCGGATGCACATCCCCCCCGCCCGCTGCAGCGTCGCTGGGCATGGGTCAGTTCCCCGGACGGCGCCGCTTGTGTGGCTGGGTGGCAGATGCAGCGCCCAACAGCGCTGCTATCTCCACGCTGGAGATCCAGAGCAAATATATATATATACATATATATATATGTATATATATATCTCAAGATTCTTCCCCATCACCCGAGGTGCAAACGAGTCTGACTCGAGTCATATTAATAATATAATGTTCAAACTCAACTCGTTTACTTTATGCGAGGTCGAATTCGAACTCGAGTAATAGTTGAACTAAAATTTAATTCCTATTCAAGTTTAAGGTATATACAAAATCGTTTATAAAATTTAAATTCAATAACAAATTATTTATAAAATTTTAGATTCAGCTCATTTATGAATCTCGATCTAAATTTAAATTTAAAATTTAATATATTTAATATATTAAAATGATAATATATAATTATTAATATTCATAATTTAATTTTTAAAAATAAATATATAATATAATATTTAATCAAATTACTCACGAGTTTATCTAGCCGTAATTTATTCGAGCTCGACTTATTCAATGGGGCAATTTTATTTTTTGTTCAAACTTATTCATTTAACATAATAAATAAATCGAATCAAATTTTTATGGAGTCGATGTTGGAGCTATTTTCTGAGTGTATTAATTCATTTGCATCCTCACCGACGGCCTCGTCCCGCAGCTGTGGGGGTTGGGCAAGGGGAAATCCCTGTAGTTTTTGATACCATTGGATGGCACCGCTGGTGCAGTTCTTGGCCGCCCGACCCCCCCTTTTTTTTACCGACCGAGCATTGCTCGGTTTGTATCACCCCTCGCTCATGAGAGCGAGGGGCAGGGTTCGAACGGCCTTGAGCCAGCCATCCCCTGGGGGGTTGGTACTTGTGGGGTTCGAGCAGAGGGGCTCGAACCCTCGTCGCCGCATGGTGCTGCGCGGGTTGGGGCCGTTTCAGCCACCACAGTGACCCAAAAAAAAAAGACCCCCCCTTTTTTTTCCTGTCACCGATTATCTTGGCCTGGCGGCTAGGTTTATCCGTTGGGAGAAACATGAAGTGATAGGATGAGATATTTTCACATTCACCCCTGATTAACTTAAGATTCATTTAGCTGTTGAATTTGATTGGCAATTGAATAAAGTTTCAACGGTATTCCCTTTTAGGCAGTTTTGACATCTAGTATGTATTATTCAGTTGGAAGTATCCTTTAAGTTTTTTTGTTTTGCATTGAAGTTAAACTTTATTCTTTGACTTGGTTATGGCCCATTAAGCAACTTTTAAAGTTATAATCCATTAATAAAATTAATTTAAAAGATGGGAATATGTATACAAGATAATATATTCGAAATTAATTTCAGTGAATATTTCTACAGTAAAATTGGATATATATATATACAAATAGATTGCTAAATTTTTTTTAAGTTATTTTTAGTGAATTTTAGCACGAAAATTTAGACATTAATTATTACAATTCTTGATTAGAAATATTGAGCATAAATCATGACCTCTTAAAGTTTTATTTATGCATCAATATTTCTTATTATTGTAGTAATATCATAGTTATGTCTTTAGTTCACATAAAGTGGTTATTTGATGTTATATGATTTAGTGGTGAATTTTTGCATTCTAAATGGTTGAGTAAATCACCAAAGTGACACCAATCATGAGGAATAATAAAATTTGTCACTATTTAGTTTAAATAGCATCAAGTGAGCATACAATTTTAATATTATTCTTATTTGGAGGGAGAAAGATTTAATATTTGAAATGTGTGAGTAGATCACTAAAGTAGCCTTATACATGAAAAATATTGAATTATCCTCATAAGGAAAATAAAAATAGTATTAAATTTTTACTTTTAATTTGGAGATAAAGTTAAGAGTAGGATATAATAATATTTATGTATATGGCGACTCTTGAGAGTTTGGTACCCAAATGTATAAATTCTCTAGACATCAAAGTATATGTATATTAGTTCTATCATTTCAATTTATTTGGGGAGTTGGTCCATTAGCATGTTATGATTACCTCCCAAAGGAGAAATTACAATGATGCACCATACTGATTATAATTCTTTTCGGTTATTAGAATTACTTTGAACTTTTAGCCTGTTACCTTATACATGATTAAATTGCATTATCTAATGTGAAGATGTTTATTTAATGCAGTTGCTTCTCTATTTTTTGCACCTCCTATTAGGTATGTGCCTTGTCTTAATGAGACAAACTTAACTGAGTTAAATCACACTAACAATGGGAGTGTTAGAGGACATATGATCAATATATGTTTTGAGTCTCATATTGTTGATGTTCCTTTAGAATTCCTGATGGATTGACTCTAGGTTTACTGTGCATATTGCCACATCCATGTAAGGGTTTTTGTTCCAAAGGCTGGTTAATGAGGGTAAGCAATCAATTCTCTTGGGGAATAAGACATGCTCACAAGTTAAGGTCATAGGAACTTTTAGACTTATTTTAAGGTAGTGGATATTTTCTAGACTTAGAAAACACTTTTTATGTGCCATCATTTAGTAGAAATTTGGCGTCAGTATCAAAACTTGATAGAAAAGGGTTTCATTTCAGTTTTGGAAACTCTTCCTTTAATTTAATCAAGGATTCAGTTGTTGTTGGTACTGGCAATATTTTTTATGGCTTATATAGATTGCGTCTTTCTTCTTCAGTAGAACATGTTCATGATACCTTGCATACTTTAGCATTGGTTAACAATAAGCATCGTAGAGTAGATGAAAAGTCATCCATGTTGTGCCAAAGGAGATTAGGGCATATCTCCATTAAGAGGCTTCAAAGATTAGTAAGAGAAGGAGTCCTTCCTCTTATTGACTTTAAGGACTTTGAGACATGTGTTGACTGCATTAAGACAAAGTAGACACACACGCCTGATAAGGATGCCACAAGGAGTTCAGGGATCTTAGAGATTATTCACACCAATATCTGTGATCCATTTTCACCATGTCTGACAAGAAAGTGGTACTTTGTCAAATTTGTAGAAGACTATTCTAGATTTATGTATCTCTACTTACTTCGTGGAGATGCTTTGGACATCTTTAAGGTTTTTAAAAGAGAAGTAGAGAAACAATCATGTAATATAATCAAGATAGTCAAATCTGATAGAGGTGGCAAGTACTATGGTAGATATACAGAGATGGGACAAAAGTTGGGACCATTAACTCGATTCCTTAAGGAAGAGGGTATTGTACATCAGTACACCACCCCTGGTAGCCCATATTAGAATGGGGTTGCTGAAAGAAGCAATTGGGCGCTTAAAGAGATGGTCAGGACAATGTCAAGTCACTCTACACTACCTTCATCCCTGTGGGGCGAAGCCGTTAAGACAACTATGCACATTATAAATAAAGTTCCTATGAAGACGGCACCTAAAACTCTTTATGAGTTGTGGTGTGTGTCAATTCCAGAAACGGGTTCCGGATCGGCACCTCAAGAAAAGGTGATGATAGAATAGGGGAAAGGGAGTGAATCGGAAAACACTCGGAAAGCGGTAAAATCCTCACCTCGGTCCCACACTCACATTGATCCCCGAACTTTCATCACACGGCGCGCTTGAGCACCGGAGATGGTTTGAGTCGTATGGGAGGACTGTGAAGAATAAATGAGCTTAAAACATGAATAAAGAAATTGTGGTCGCTAGGAGCCATGGGCTCCACTTTATGGAATAGAAACAAGAGATGATCGTGTGTACCTTAGCACAGGAGATGATGTGAGAGTTCAACCTTCTTCCTCTTCGGCCGGCCGATGAGGGAGAGTCCAACCAGTGCAAGCTTGGTCAATCTGTGCAACTTAGAACAATAAAAAAAGTGAAGGGTTTGATTAGACTTGGAAGAAGTGTAGAAATTGTAAGAAAGGAGATGAGAAAGAAGCAATCAGATTCGGACTCACTGGATTCGGGGTGAGCCTTAACCCCTTTCTTAGTTTTGGTTATGTAAAATAATGAAAACTAACTAAAATATGTTCTAACAAGTAAATGAACTGAGTTAAGAGAAACTTATGAGATGAAACGGCTTGAGTTGAGGCCGAGATGAATGAAACTAGCGGGTTTGGGTAGCCTTGCACCCTTCTAGTGCAACTTTGGTGCAGAAAATTCTAGAATGACCCTGATGTTGGAATCGAGTGACATTTGTTTCTATGGATGGAGAACTCACAAAGGAAGAGATATCATGTTGATGACTTCTCCGGAATCCATCCGTACAGGCTTGTAGAAAATATGGAAGTGAACAGATATTAAAAATAGAACCTGGATGTATGCCCTCGGTGCAGCAATCACCACAGACAGACGGAAAGTCAGAATTGAGTGCCACCAATTGAGAATGAAAGAGGACGAGGAGAGGAACAATTCTTCTATTGACCACTTTTGCAGAGGAAGCCCCAAATTTTATGTAGAAGTTGATGAAGGTTGGTGATGTCGAGCACACAGATCGGACCTTCCTCACTCCGGGATCGATCCCTCGACGTCGGCTCGGATTTGAACATCGGGATGGCCTTGGGAGGGAGCTTAGACGATCTCAGGACGAGCTAGAGTGTGGGTGGTAACCTTGGGTTGTTAGGAATAGCCCGGTATTTATAGAGAATGGAAACCGGTGCAAATTAGGGAAACTGGCCGACTGTGCCCTCTGGTTGAGGGCGCGCAGGCCATGCCCTCACCCTGAGGGCACGGTCAGCGCACCCTCGCTTTGGGGACGCGTTCGGTGTATTACTACTAAAATGTGTCCGAACCTTCCAGAAATTGCTAAAAAATTTGGTTGATAAGATGAACGTGCCCCCGACTCGGGGGCACAGTCAAAATAATCGAGTTGTAACGGGAGAAACTTCCCAAAAACCGGTTTAGAAGGTGCTAATCGGGGCGATTTCCAGTTTCCAAAACTGACTGTGCCCTTAGTCTTGGGGCATGCTGACCGCGCTCTCGGTCTGAGGGCATGCAGTCCGCGCCCTTACTGTGAGGGCGCGGTGACTGCGCCCTCCCTTTTCAAGGGGGGCAAGGGTGCGGTACAGTCTCTCTACTGTGCGTGTGTTCCGCGAGTCATAACTTGCAAACGGGACATCTAATTCGGCTCCCGTTTGTTACGTTGGAAAGAGGGCCTTCAATTGCATCTCCTCAAGTCGGTAAACCAGTTGGCATGACTCCCGAGATGTTCGTACGGGACTTTGACTACCGGTTTACCCTCTCACAGAAAGCCAAAAACTGAGGCGGTAATCCGAAAAGGCACGCTTTCGGTTGAAGAATCTCGGGTCAACTCAAGATGACTTAAAATGATAACCGAACAAGTCCGGTATGATCAAAAAGCTTAAAATCATCAAAAAAATTGAGATTAATCCGGTAAACGTGAGATGATCCTCAAAAAAATTGGGAATAATCGGGAAACCCTAAAATCGACCGAAACGGCCGTGTGGCCCCGATTGATGACAGGTTTGTCGCTAGGATCGACCTAGATGACCCAAAAAGGCCCGATGATGACCGAAAAGGCCTAACACGTGGTCTAGGATAGCTGTGTCAACACGGATCGAAAAGCCATAACGAAAAGCTGTTATAGACCGATGCCTACTGAAATGACTTGTCAGAAACCCCGAATGTTGCTAAACTCATGCGGTACATCCGAGACCTTCAATTATGGACCATTCAAGGTTGGTCATTAAGCAGGCTTCGTGTTTTCACGATTAAGGCATGGCTCTCGATTGAAGGTTACGACATTGTTTCGGAAATCATCGGTCCATTCCCAACTTATGGGGGACTCCACCAATGTCCTTAGCTCATTTCCACAAGGCGATCCGGATTAGATAACGGTCAAATAAAATGGGTATCGCTCATGGAATAGGAGTCTGGGGCTCCAAATCAGGCCAAATTGGTGTGTCTACAGCTTGCCTCGCCTTAATGTCGGCTTTGTAAGGGAATGGTATATAGCGAAGCGAAGTGAAACGTAGAGAAAACGTAGTGAAGCGAGATGGATCGTAGTGGAATGTAGTGGAGAGAAATGGTGATGGACTGAAAAAGTGGCATCAAGGTGTAGATACAGACACGCTCAACGACCAGATTCGACAAAGCGAATCTCCTTAAGTGTCCTGGATAACCGCTATGTTTCATCAAGTCATTCTATGTTCGATTGGTAAGAGATATGCCACGGGCATGAGAGAAGAATAGCCAACCCCCAATGCGGTGGGGAGTCCCCGAAACATAGGTTCATAGGTTCATCATCAGCTAATAACCCGATCTTTGCGGTGTTCCTGTATTGTGATGGGCTAAAATTTAAAAAGAGATTTGTTTTGAAAAGTAAAAGAATACCAATCGAGTATATTCAGGCTCTCAGATTCATTTAGGCTCTTCAAGAGACAAGATTTAATTCAGAATGGAATGATCTCAAATTCTAAAAGGCAAATGTTGAAGCTTAGACCGTGAAGATAATGGCGGTACAAGCATGATTAAATAGGAGGCCCTTGGCGGGATGAATTGACTGCCATGGTGGGATGAATAACAAGAAGGGTGTTGCAGTGGTCACAGTGGGGATAGAAATGAAAGATTTGTAAGGCACAAGGCGGTTATGGTACGGTGGGATTAACAGACACGGTGGGATTAGAAAACATAGTGGGATATTGGAAAGATCAGAATCGGGGTATACGATGGGAGAATATCCCTGGTAGGGTTTAGAGATATCCTGACGGAGGTAGAAGATCACGAATGGATGTATACAATGATAACAAAAAATGCAATGCAACTAATACTACATGATGCATGCTAGGCTTAAGAAAACAAAAACAAGACTTGTTTAACAATTAGTTAAAGATATAGATTGTCTAAGAGGACAAGATACCCATTTGGGAACCATTGTCACTCACTGCACAATTTTGCTTATCCGTGAGAACAAAGAATGACCTGACTGTTGTGGATTTTGATGAAGGGGATCTCAGGCCTGGTCTTCTTTGCATTCACAGTCTTCAATACCAATGCATAAAATAAATAGTAATGCACCTAATATATGCTAAGAAAGGAAATGATAACAGTGAGTTTGCAATGTGATGAAATGCATTCTCTTAAAAGAGTTCATGTGCCTTGATGAAGACGCAGAGAAAAAGTCCCTCGGCAAAGTTGAGGCTGAGGTAATGATGACACCTCCTCCTAAGAATCCTCAGGGGAGGAAAGTGGTGAGCATCGCCTTAATAAAATTTTGAAAAACGTTCCTCGACGAAGTTGAGGCCGGGGTCATGGTGACACCTCCTTCTAAGAATACTTGGGGGAGGGAAGTGGTGAGCATCGCCTTGTTGTGCAATTCTCCTTGTTTGTTCTTCATGCCTGAAACACTTAAAAAATGAGATTAGAACACCAGTATGGCTTATCCCCCTTGCAAGTTGCAATCTGTCTTAACCTTTGTCAAGGGGTGGTAGCCTTCTTAAGGGCGTAAAAATAAAATAGCAAATTTTCAATGAAAAATGTGAAACATGTGAGACCAAGAATGAATATGAATGTAAAGACAGGAATTCAAAACAAGCATGGTGATGAAGTTTTTAAAATTTTGAAAATTTTGTTGGAATTTGAAAAAGAAGTTTTGTGAAAAGATTCATTTTTTTTGGGATTTTAAAAATATTCATTTTTTTGGAGTTTTGAAGATATGCAACTTTTTTTGGGGAGAGAAAAATCAATATTGATAAAAGTCCTCATCACTTGGTTGTTATTCTAGGTTCACTAGTAGATACTATGTGCAAAGTGGGGTTCCTTACCCAGAATCTTTTCGACCTTCAACCTTTGATCGGCTAGAACTTAGCTTTGAATTAGTTGGTCCACCTACACCCTGGGGGGTTAAGAATGAAGAATTGATAGGAAGTTCTTGATAGGCTTTAGAGATGTCAAGAGGGATTTCTCTACTCACACACAATTGCCCATTGGGGTTTGGCCTCTTCAGATCTTTTCTTCTTTATTGAAACTTATTTTTATGGCACATATTCGGATAGGTGCTTTGACCTGTGGGGTCATTGCCCATCTTTTGGTGCCTTTTTTTCATTTTCTGCGTTTTGGGTACTCATTCAGACAGGCCCATATTTGTTTAAACCTGTGGGGTTCATTGCTCATCTTTTGACACCCTTTTTTTTCTTTTGAAAAGTTATACCTTCTGAGACGGCCTCCTACTAGGGTGGCGGATGCTTTCGATACTCTCTCCTTCTAGTCCCCTCCACCTATCTTGGACTGAATAGAATATAATAGGGTGAGGGTTTTTTTTCCCATCTTTAAGCCTTGCCTAGCATCTCTTAGGTGTCAGGTCATCTAGATTCTGGGATTGAGATGTGTTATGTGCAGAATGGTATCTACCCTCAAATCCAAGAGAACAACTTAGGACATGTGGACTTAAGTCATACCGGTAGTTCTCTCCATTTTTGGGGCAGATTACTTTCCATAGGTGAATCAATTGTAAACATGCCTTGCAATGTAAAGAATTTATTATGATAAAACAAAAGTAGTTATCGTCAATCATAAATTTCTCTCAAGTAAGATTGTCACGTGAGATTCAAAATCATTTCAAAAAATATATTGCCTTGCGGATGACATGATGATGAATGTGTAATACCTAAGAGAAGGAGTTCACTGTTGGTGACGACATTGCTTGTGCTTGTCTTGCCTTGCCTCCACTTTTGATATGCTTCAAATTGAAGAGTCATGATAGAGAGGAAGGTGCAGGAGATTTGATTTGGCATGGCAGAGTCAAGATTGATGATGCAAAAGGCAAAGATTGTGGTATTACCCAGGAAATTTCTCTACCTTTGATTTTATTGTTGAAAGTAATTTTAGAGAATGAAAAAGAATTTGAAAGGAAAAAAAACATGCTTGGAAACAAAAGTGAGTTAAAATTGGCTCTTGGGCCCGTGAGTTGAAAGTGGGCTTGAAGGCCCAAGAATAGTCGGAATCAAGAGGCACGTGAGCCCAAGAGTTGAATGCAGACTAGAGGGCCCAGTTGAAGTGGATGGGCAAAAGGTCCCGATTGGAGGTGATAGGCTCGAGGGCCCGATTGGTCCAAGGGACCCAACGAAAAGAGCAGGCATATGGACCCAATTTAGATGGTTGGGAGTACGGTCGTGATCTTAAAGATTAAAGATTGATGATGGGATCGTGGGCGCCTTTGAAGAGTATGGGTGTGCAAGCCCAAAGTTGAAGAAGTGGGGGAACGGAAGCCTGATTTCGAAGAAGTTTGGGCACGCGGGCTCGATTGTGAAGGAATAGGGGCATGCAGGCCCGAAGTTGAAGGAGTGGGGCATGTGTGCCCGAGGTTGATGGAAGGTGGACATAGGAGCCCGATTTAGAAGGACCTTGGGCACATGGGCCTAGTTGCGATAAAATGTGGGCATGTGAGCCTGGTTGAGGCGAATTGTGGGCACACATGCTCGATTGAGGTGAATTGTGAGCACGTTGTCGACTCCGAAAATGGGTTCCGGATCGGCACCTCAAGATAAGGTGAAAGATAGATTAGGGGAATGGGAGTGAACCAGAAGACACTCGAAAGGAGGTAAAATCCTCACCTCGGTCCCACACTCACATTGATCCGCGAACTTTCATCTCACGGCGTCGCTCGAGCACCGGAGACAGTTCGATCATGTGGGAGGAGAGTGAGGAATGAATTCACTTAAAGCATGAATAAGAGAAATTGTGGTCGCCAGGAGCCGTGGGCTCCGCTTTATGGAATTGAAAAATAAGAGATGAGTTGACCGTGTGTACCTTAGCGTGGGAGAAAGTGTGTGCGAGTTCAACCTTCTTCTTCGGCCGGCTGATGAAGAAGAGTCTCCAACCAATGCTAGCTTGATGTATTTGTGCAACTAGAAGACAATAAGACAAGAAAACAAGTGAAGAAGGATTAGAACTGAGTGAAGTGTAGTAACTTGTAAAAACAATAACATAAAACGGCAATTGGAAACAAACTCACCACATTCGGGGTTAGACTTAACCCTTTTTTTTTGGTTTTTTGTGATATATGAAATGATGAAAAACAGAATAAAATGATGCTTGAATATGAATTAAATTATATGAATAAAGAGTTAGCAAAGAGAATATGAATGATTAAAGGCAACACAACCCAGGCAAAGTGGCAACCGGGTTGGACAGATTCAATGTAAACTGTGCGGCTCTGATGCAGAGAATGTAACGAACAGAACCAATGTCAGAATAAAGTGATGTTTGTTTCAAAATAAAGAGGACTCACCGAGGGTGGTTTTATATGAAGACAAGTTTTCTTGAATCTTATGATAAGTAATCTGAATTTACCTGATAAGCCGGATCTTGGACAGTGAAGTTCTGGAAACTCCCAGCACAATGTTGATGTAGGATGTGCTATGAGCACCATAGATATATAAATTGAATGATTCTTATTTTAAATAAAAAATAACTTACCGGGGAAAAATTTCTATGAAGGATGTATAGGCTGAATCAACCATTAAATGTACTTAAATTGACTGAGAAGATGATGACTTAGAAGAGAAGACTTCGGATCTGTCTGTGCAGTGCCGGAGTTGAAGCCGTAACAAGCTGAGGGAATGTCAGAATTGATCTCTGTTTGTTGGAGATGAAATATATTTTGATGAAAAACACTTCTTATGAAGGAAGTCTTGCCATAAAATGACTATAAATATCTGTAGAAGCCGATGATCAACAGTGTAGCATGTCAGAGCATAAACTGGCTTTTTCTTCACTTTGGGATGATCTCTGAGCACCTGGATGAAGAGAGGACAATTTGGGGAGGTTGGTATGAGCCTAGGGTGGCAGGAGGATGAATATATGAGTTCTGGAGAATGGGTATGCCATTCTTAGGTCGTTCATATGAGTCTCCCTTTATAGGGGATGAGAAACAGGTCAAAAATAGCAAGTTTTGATACATCCGACCATTGGTTGGATTTCCTCCATTTAATGTTGCTAATTTTCATCCTGAGGTATCTATAAACTTACCCAAATGATTTAGATGGATTGGAAACCGTTTATAACCTTCCCCATGTTCAAAATATGTCTCCACTTGAAGAGGAAACAAATCTGGTCTAAAAATAGCAAGTTTTGATGTATAAGACAACAAGTTGGATTGCCATCATTAGATGATGCTAATTTCGACCATGAAGCTTCCAGATACTTTACCAAGTGATATGGAGGAAGAAAAAGTAAGGTAAGGTCGTGAATTGGTCAGATATGTGCCCAATGGGCTGGGCTTGCATGCAATTGGGCTTGATCGGTGCTGCGTGCGGATAGAACTACACGTCTGATTTCTAAAAGGCTCTACAGACAAATGGTAGATCGGAATTGAATGCCGTTTGTTGCATTGAAAAGAGGACTCATAGTGGAAGATTATTTATGTTGAAGACTTATTCATTGGACGTCCACAAAATCCTGTGAAAAATTTTAAAGTAGAGGATATGCTGGGAAAAGCATAATCTGGCACACCACCAAGAGTCTCTTGTTCGGCAAACACGGATTTGATTAGAGATCTACAAATGTTTCTCAGATTTCTAATTAACTCATTGGCTCATCCAAAAGGATCGTTTAACTTGATTTTGATGGTCTAAAAGAGATGTTGCCAATGAAATAAGGGTTTAAGCCCCAAATAATGCCAAATTGGCGTGTCTACACATGTGGGCCCGATTTAGAAAACTCAGGGACATGTGAGCCTGATTGGGTAGAATTGTGGGCACCTGGGCCCGATTTAGAAAAAAATAGGGCACCTGGGTGAATTGGTCAGATATGTATCCAATGGGTTGGGCTTGCATGCAATTGGGCTTGATCGGTGCTGCGTGCGGACAGAATTGCACGTCTGACTTCTAAAAGGCGTTGCAGACAAATTGTAGATCAGAATTGAATGCCATTTGTTGCATTGAAAAGAGGACTCATAGAGGAAGATTATTTATGTTGAAGACTTCTTCATTGGACGTCCTCAAAATCCTGTGAAAAATTTTAAAGTAGAGGATATGCTGGGAAAATCATAATCTGGCACACCACCAAGAGTCTCTTGTTCGGCAAACTCGGATTTGATTAGAGATCCACAAATCTTTCTCAAATTTCTAATGAACTCCTTGGCTCATCCAAAAGGATCGTTCAACTTGATTTTGATGGTCTAAAAGAGATGTTGCCAATGGAATAAGGGTTTAAGCCCCAAATAATGCGAAATTGGCGTTTATACAGCTTGCCTCCCCTTGATGTCGGCTTTGCAAGGGAATGTTATGTAGTGAAGCAAAGTGAAATGTAGAGGAATATAGCGAAGCAAAATGAGTTGTAATGGAATGCAGTGGAGCGAAATAGCGATGGACTGAAAAGGTGGCATCAAGGTGTAGATACAGACACGCTCAACGACAAAATTCGGCAAAGAGAATCTCTTCAAGTCTCCTGGTTAACCGCCATGTTTCATCAAATCTTCCTATGTTTGATTGGTAAGAGATGTGCCATTGGCACGAAAGAAGAATAGCCAACCTCCAACGCGGTGGGGAGTCCTCGAAACATGGGTTCGTAGGTTCATCATCAACCGGTAACCCGATCTTTGCGGTGTTCCTGTACTGTGATGGGCTAAAATTTTAAAAAGAGATTTGTTTCGAAAAAAGTAAAAGAATACCAATCGAGCATATTCAGGCTCTTAGATTCATTTAAGTCTTCCAAGAGACAAGATTTGATTCGGAATGGAATGATCTCAGATTCCAAAAGGCAAATGTTGAAGCATAGACCGTAAAGATAGTGACGACGCAAGTTCTGATTGAGTAGGAGGCCCTTGGCTGGATAAGTTGACTACCACAGTGGGATAAATAGCAAGAAGGTTGTTGCAGTGGCCACAGTGGGAATAGAAATGAAGGAGTTGGAGGCACAAGGTGATTACCGAACACGGTGGGATTAACAGACACGGTGGGATATCTGAAAGGTCGGTGGGATGATCAAACACGGTGGGATTAGAAAACACGGTGGGATTAGAAAGATCAGAATTAGGATACAAGATTTTGAGATTAGGGTGAGAAGGTGAAGATTATGAAAGGATGTATGTAATGACAAAATGAAATGTAATGCAACAAATGCTACATGATGCATGCTAGGCTCAAGAAAACAAAACAAAACTTGTGTAACAAATAGTTGAAGATATAGATTGTCTATGAGGTCAAGATACCCATTCAACCATCGTTCCTCATAGCACAACTTTGGCTTATCCGTGAGCACAAAGAATGACCCGACCGTCGTGGATTTTGATGAAGGGGATCTCGGGTCAAGTCTTCTCCGCACTCACGGTCTTCAACATCAATGCATAAAATAAATAGTAATGCACCTAATATATGCTAAGAAAGGAAATGATATATGAAATGATGCAAAAACTAAATAAAAATAATATATAAATATTGCCAGATGAATGACAAAGATGTTGAAACTTGAACGGTTCAAATTAGAGCTAAAACGGGTGAGATATTACCGATCTGGTTAGTCAGCACATAGGAGTGAATGAGCCCTTGACTTGAGGGCATGGTGGAGTTTGAGGGCGCGGTGACACTGTCATGCGCGACTTTGATGCAGAGCTCGCCATTGCCACTACAGTCTTGTTGTTTGAATTAAGTGACCTTTGTTGTAATGGACAACGAACTTGGAGAGGAAGAGTTTCTATGTTGACAACTTCTTCTCAATATGTCCGTACAACCCAGTAAAAATTATGGAACAGGAAAGAAACTGGCAACAGTACCAAATTGCGTGACTTTGTTGAAGCGATCACCGCAGACAATCTGAGAATCAGAATAGACTCCCGTTTGCTTTAAAATAAACAAAACCTGCAAATAATTATTTAAGGTGAAGAAACTTTGGATTGAATCTTATGAGAAATTATCTGAATTTAAATGATAAGTCAGATCTTGGACAGTGAAGTTCTGGAAACCACCGGCGCAATGCCAATGTAGGATGTGCTATGGGCACCCAAGATATTGGAATTGAATCATTCTTATTGGATATTAAAGAGGACTCTCCGAGCAATAAGTTCTATGAAAGATGTATGGGCTGAATCTGCAATAAGTGCAACGAAATTGACTGAGAAGATGATGACCAAGAAGAGGAGACTTCGGATCTGTCTACGCAGCAATGGTGTAGAATCCACCATGAGCTGAGGAAATGTCAGAATTGATCTCTGAATGTTGGAGATGAAAGATATCTCATTGAAGAACACTTCTTCTGAAGAAAGATTGGCCGTAAAATGATCAGGGAGATCTGTAGATGCATAAATGCAGGAAGTCAGAGCATAGATCAGCTTCTTTTCAGTTCAAGATGATCTACGGTCACTGGGATGTAGACAGAATGATTTGATGGGGTTGGGGTGAGCCTAGGGTGGTTGGAAGATTGTAACAAGAATCTTTTATCATACCCCAATAGCTGAAATTTCTAGTGGATAAAAATAGGCTCAAAACATGGAAACTGACCGACTGTGCCCCCGGGTTGGGGGCGCGCAGGCCGCGCCGTCAACCCGAGTGTGCGTAGACCGTGCCCTCAGATTGAGGATGCGGTGAGCCCGCCCCCACTTTGGGGGCACGTTCAGTGCATAATTGCTAAAAAATCCAAAAATTTTCATAAAATTGCTAAAAATAGGGGTTGACAAAATTAATGCGCCCCCCGACTCAGGGGCTCGGTCAAAATAAGCATTCTAAGTGGAGGAAAGTTCCCAAAAATTGGTTTAGAAAGCTCAAAATAGAAGAATTTTTTGTTTCCGTAACTGAATGCTGATAGAAATGTATGCCCTACAGGCCAATCATATATGATATGATTCAACATTTCTACATCCAAATAGGTATTTGCAACAATTGGCACAAAAATGTGTAGAGTGTGTAAGGCTGCCAAACTTTTTAGAGAATACCATCCAGCTAGATGAAATCCGATATGAGGATTGTAGACACGCCAAATTCGTCTAATTCAGAGCATAAAACTCATGTTTTATAGGGTAACATGTGCGATCGACCTTATAATGATGCCGGGTCTTTAAAAGTTGATTTGGAGCTTCGTCGAACGAAATCGGATGTTTTCCGAAGTTTTCTGCAAAAAGCCATAATTTTCGAGCGAAAGTCACACGTAAATCGTGTAAACACGGAAGTTGGCTGAATGACCAATGCCTAATGATTATGCATTGAGGGTTATGGTCATATTCACACCCCTGACAAGTTTTTTTGCATACCGTGCCTTTCCGGTTTGCCGTCGGAGTCATTTTGACCTGTATCGGATCTTCTGTTCACTGCCCTAATTTTCGGACAAAATTCTGAAGTTTTGGAGGGTGTGATGGCTGATCCTATGCTATATAAATCTTCTTTGGCCTGTTATCTTTCCAACGCAACAAACGGCGTCGAATTCCGAGTTCGGGAGTGTTCGCAATGGCTTCCGGAAGAAGGACGCGCAAAAAACAGTCCCATGCGCCCCGGTTCCTGGTCACATGCGCCCGGGACCCAGGGCACGTGCCCATGCGCCCTACCAGTGAGGCACGTGACCTCGTGCCCTCACTTGAGGGCACATGCGCCCTACCCTTGAGGCACGAGGGACCCAGTTTTTCACCGGGACTCTACCACTGAACCGATCGACCGGATAAGGTCGAAATTTTTGGGAACAGTGCCATGCGCCCCTTCCAGGGGGTGCATGCACCCCAGTGGGGCGCATGCACCCTGCACCAGGGCGCATGTGCCCTGGGGTAGGGCGCAATATGCCTATTTTTTAGCCCGGATGAGACTGTTCGTTCTCCTATAAATTAACTCTGATTATGGTCATTCCAAAGGCATGGGCACGACCCCCCAGGCATCTCAAGACGTACAACCACCCTCCTGCATTTATTTTGTGATTTTTATAGAGGTAATTTCAAGTTTTTAGAGAGAGAAAAGTTGGTTCAAGAGAGAGGAAGGTTGTTCTGCAGGTGATTAGCCAGGTCTCTCTTCTTCAGCCTCTACAGCAGTGTGTGGACGTCTTCTGTCCAAGCTTTCTTCATAAAAGTTCTTCATCTCCAAGTCTTATTGAGTTTTCAATCGATGGCACTTGATTCCGAGGTCGGTACTGGTCGTGACGAGCACAGAAGCAAAGTCACGCCTGGCAGATCCTGGACTGCTGCTCGGCTTTTTCGACAACCCAGATTTGGCTATATCTCTCTCTATTCAACTCAGAATCTTGCTGTTATTTTTCCTATCTCTTTATTTAGTGATTATTCATCCTCCTATCATTTTTTACATTTTTTTGCATTACTTTTACTCTGTTATTTTGAAAATAAAAAAGGGGTTAGAGATAACCCGAATCCGGTCAGTTCCTTGTCAGTTGTGTGTTTTATGTTATTCTCTTTACATATACTCCACTTTGTTTAGTTCTAATAGTCTCTTTAACTTGTTCATTTGTCTAGTTGCACAGAATATCAAGCATCCACACGTTGAGGACTCTTCTTCATCGGCCGGCCGAAGAAGGAGAAGCTTTAACTCACATTCCTCACGCTAAGGTACACATGGTCATTTTAATTCTATAAATCGGAACCCGCGGTTCCTGGCGACCACATGTCTTAATTTATTTCTTCTCATACTCCTCCCACATGACCCGAACCGTCTCTTTGGTGATCGAGCGACGCCAAGGGATGAAAGTTCGGGGATCAATATGAGTGTGGGACCGAGGTGAGATTTGCTTTCCGAGTTTTATTCCTTTCTTTATCATCCCCTATTGAGGTGATGATCTGGATTCACGTACTTCCCTGAAAAGGATAGGACCCCGTCGAATTTTCAGAGTCGACAAGGATGAGCATAACATAGATCATACTTTGGGAGTATATGAGGTGGTATCAGAGAAGGATCCTGAATCTGAGGATGAAATTGAGGACTTGGCTAATGCTGGGTCCGATTTAGAAGAAATTTGGGCACATGGGCCCGGTTGCAGAAAAACATGGGCATGTGAGCCCGGTTGAGGTGAATTGCGGGCACGTGGGCCCGGTTTAGAAAAATTAAGGGCACATGGGCCCGATTGGGGAGAATTATGGGCACGTGGGCCCGATGGAAGGAAAGGGGCACGTAGGCCCAATTGGGAAAATGGGGTATATAGGCCTAGTTGAAGGAAAGGGGCATGCAAGCCCGATTGATTAAAAGGGCACGTGGGCCCGATTGAAGAAAAGGGGCATAAGAGCCCGGTTGATGAAGAGGGGCACATGGGCCCGGTTGGATAAAGGGGGCACGTGGGCCTGGCTGATGGAAAGGGGCACATGGGCCCAGTTGATGAAAAGAGGAATAAGAGCCCGATTGATGAAAAGGGGCATAAGTGCACGAAAATGGGGCATAAGGGCCCAATTGAGTGGGATGGGGTGTGGGCCATGGCCCTAAGATTGACAAATTTTGGACCCATGGGCCTGATTGATGGTTGTAAGAAGGATAAAGAAAGGGCAGTGGCCCTAAGATTGAGGAATTGTGGGCCCATGGGCCTGATCGTTGATTTGGAGGAGAATAAAGAAAGGGTCGTGGCCCTAAGATTGATTGATCATGGGCCCATGGGCCGGATTGCTGCTTAGGAAAAGAATGGGGTAAGGGTCGTGGCCCTAAGATTGATGATAATGGATTTGCTTGCCTATCTGGAGGAGGTCCTAGTATCCCTTTGCTAAGGTCTACATCCTTCAGGAGGCTTGTCGATTCATTCCCCATTTCACTAACCAATTCGGTTTCCATACTTTCCAGTTCAGGGGTCAATTCAATCTGACCATCTTCATTGATCAATTCCAATGATGGTAACAGTTGATCAATGCCTGACAAATCCTTGCCTAGTCCAACATTGGATTGATAATCAACTAAGTTTATGATTCCTTCATCTAAGCTTTTTATAGCATGCTTCTCCTCTTGATTTTCTATGGAAGAGGGCATGCCTAGTCTAGTGGATTCCAGAAAGGTGGAAGGGTTTGGTTCGACCTCCCCTACTAGCTGACTTTGATCTTGAGATATAGCAATGACATGATGAGAAGCTGATTCTTGTGCCATGGCAGGAGCACAAATGGTTGTAGTTATTAATTCCTCTGCTAGGGTAGGAGCTTGAGGGGTCGAAGTGACTGAATCTTCTACTACAGCAGGAGCAAGAATAGTAGGAGTGATTGATTCCTTTGTTGGGGCAAGAGTAATAGAAGAAATGATTAGTTGTTGTGCGACCAACTGAGGAGGAGCCCTATGCGGTGGGATTGGTTGAGAAGCCGAGGTTTGCTCGATTGGCTTAGGATGAATGATTGGCCGAGGGACTGTTGGTGAAGTGGGTTGAGAGGCCAAGGCTTGTGTGGCTAGCTGAGGGGTTGCTGTTGAAATAGGTTGAGAAGCCAACGGCTGGATGATTGGCCGATGGACCTTAAGAAATTTTGGTGGAGTCAAAGGCTGGGGAGCCGGTTGAACTAATGGAGTATTTGCACAAGCAACAAGAGGAGCTTTATTAAGCATGGTTGGTTGTGCCATTGACTCGGGTTGTATGATTGGCAGAGGTTGGGGCATGGGTGGCCTAATCAACTGGCGTCGAGGAGTTGGCCGATGATGATGATCTGGATGGGGTTGGGGAGGGCTCCTAGGTTGGTGCATAGCATTAATGCTCCTCTCGAGCCTGGGCCTCAATTCATCAGAATGTTGCATTAATTTCACATCTTCTTTTACTTCCCATATTATTGAATAGCCTGGCCCATATCGTTTCAAGAATTTGGCCTTGACAATTTCGAAATCCCATATCTCTACTTCATTCAATGAAAAAAACCAAGGGAAAATTAATTACAGACCCAATTATAAATATGAGTTTAATCAAAAACCCATTGACCGAATATCCTTTGTGATAAACCCAGTCAACAAATAATTTATAATGTAAAGCCCTGTCCGTCGAGTCCGCCGTTAAGTGACCGTCTTCTCTTTTTTTTCCCCTTCTACCCCTCACCCGACAGAGGATCCGTCCGATTTATTCGACCGGTCTTCTCTTGGCCGCTGCAACTCTCTCTCTCTCTTGCAAACCCTACTGGACGACGAACAGAAATCGCGGTGGCTTCCTCGCGGTGGCGTCCCGGCTGAGCGGCTTCCTCCTCTCCCTCTCCCTCTCCTGAGACAACGGGCTTCTTCATCCGGAGGTAGCATCTTCTTCATCCGGTGACTATCCGGCAATTGCATCGATCTATTGAATAGGCAAATAGAAGAACTTGCTGAGTTGGGTGGTGATGAGTAGACCACAAATGGGAGTGGAGTATAGAGAGAAGGGGGCTGGTGTTCTCCTTGGAAGAATCGGTGCCAGAATCCTGCATTATGGCGAGCTTATTCAACAGGGGGACACCCTCGGCAGCCAGGACGCGGGGGAAGCTCTCAATAGTCTCTAGACAGGAGGAGTCCAGGAGGCGGACCAGTGCTGGGAGGGCGTTGGCAATGTGCTGGTCGAGGGCGGTTTTTCTTCCAGTAGCTGGTCCTGTCTGTGCTGGTCGAGGGGGGTTTTTCTTCCAGTAGCCGGTCCTGTCTTCTTTAAAATAGCATGATTCATCTTTGGTTTTCTACATGGGTGCATTTTTTTCTCTTATTTTGATGTTTAATGGGAAGCTTGGGATGTACGGTAGACCATTGAAGCGCCCAATGCACAGGACCAAGAAGTCTTCTTGATATGTCTATTTTTAACAATATATAACATGCATGACCTTATAGAACTAGATGCCAACGCTACTATTAACAAAGAGTATAGAGTAGCGGAGAAACAAGCAAGTGAATAACCGCTTGGAGCATGCTTCTTTTCTTTTTAATTGTCCATTTAGGTTCTGCTTGTTAACAAAACATGTATATGTTTATTTTGGTTGTGAGTCGAATCTAATATTTCTTTGGTATGTCATTAACCACTCCAGGATATGGAATGTGTTTCAATTATTCTGAACTATAACGGGGAAGGACATCTTATTCATTATAGGGAAGATCTAAAGATAGATGATATCATCAAAATTGTGTCAAGAAGGTGGAATTTGAATCCTGGAGTTGTGGAGCTGAGATATATTGTTCCGCAACAAGTAGTGGTGTCTATTCGTATCATGGAGGATGAGGATATCAAAAATGCAGTTACAACTCATCTTTCATTGGGCTTAAAACTAGTTAATGTTAACATCATAGGCACCTCTACCGAGGAGCTTACTTCTCAACGGTAATATTATATCGGCTTTTGGTAATATTACCTCTACATTGTAACCTACATGATCTTTTACTTCAATAATTTGTTGCAGATACACAAATCCACCTGTTTGTAGTAACATTGTTTCTGGTCACAATGATATGGCGAGCTCATCATCAAGTGTACGTATAGGTGGAAAGAAAAGTGACCTATGGAACAATGTTATTCATTCTAAGGGACAAATCTTTACAAGTGTAGATCAACTTCGACAAGAATTAGTGAAATATTCAATTGCAAAGGGATTTGACTATGATTTCATAAAAAATGAGCCGACACGGCTCACTGTGAAATGTAGGTATGTTCATTGTGGATGGCACTTACATGCACTTAGACTAGGAGGAGGCCCAAGTTTTGTCATTAAAGAATTGAACAATGAACATATCTGTGGAGGAGGTGTTAGCACCCAAAAGCATCCCAGGGCATCAAAAAAGTTTGTTAGTTCTTTAATCGTAGATAAAGTTGTTGATTCTCCATTATATCGCCCTACTGATATCAAAAAGGATATATTTAGTGATTATGGATTGGATGTGCCTTATCATCAGGCATGGTTTGGCAAAGAACTAGCGATCAAAGAGGTTATGGGTGATGAACGTTTTTCATTTAATGATTTAAATTGATTTGTTGATCAAATTCACTTGTCTAACCCAGGAAGTGTTGTTGACTTTGAAGTGACTGAAGATAGGCGGTTCAAAAGATTCTTTGTGTCTTTTTATGCATGTCAACATGGATTTGAGCATGGTTGTAGGCCACTGTTATTTCTTGACGGTACATTTATGAAAGATAGGTATAAGGGAACCTTGTTGGGTGCTACCTCCTTAAATGGGGAGAATGAACTTTTTCCTTTAGCATATGCTGCTTGTGATATTGAGAATGAAGATAACTAGCGATGGTTTCTTTCATGTCTTAAGAATGCATTACCAACGGCGTATAAAGTTACATTTATTTCTGATAGATGCAAAGGGTTGATTGAGGCTATACCAGACATATTTCCCGAGTCTTTCAATGCATTTTGTTTACGGCATTTAAAAGCAAACTTTGCAAAACAAGTAACTGGAAAGTACAAGGGGTCTACAAAGAGTCAGTTATTGCAGTTATTTGACAAGGCAGCTTATGCGTATACTGTTAATGATTTTGAATCGGCAATGAATGATATGAGTACTATTTCCCTTGAAGCAGTAAATTGGGCAAGAGAATCAAATCCCAACTTTTGGGCTAATGCATACTTTGCAGGTGATAGATTTGGGGAGATGTACTCAAATCCAGCCGAATCATTCAACGCATGGGTGTTGGAGGAGCGACATTTACCTATCTTTCATATGGTTGACCGTATAAGATTAAAAATAATGAACATGAGTGCCAAAAGGAAAGAGGAATCAGCTTCATGGGAAACCTATTTATGTCCTTCAGTTCATGCTAAGATAAAGAAATTAATGGACAATTCTCGCGGCTATGTGGTTAATGTGTCTAATGGTCGAACCTTTGAAGTCATGACAAGACCGTCGGCAGTGGTCAATCTTGATGATGGTACATGTTCATGTAGAGAGTGGCAAGTTATGAAATTGCCATGTAAACATGTTTGTGCTGTAACCCATAAAATAGAAGGGAATATAGAAGATTATTGCTCTTTCTACTTCACAACACAAGCATACAGAAAATGCTATGATATATGTATTGCTCCAATTTCTGATATGCACAAACCTGAAGTTGACTTTGAACACATTGAGGTCCGGCATCCTATGACCAAAAAGAGATCAGGACGTAACAAGAAGAAGAGAATACCTTCACAAAGAGCATTAGACATTGATAGAGTTTTTTATACATGTTAAAGATGTAAACAACCTGGGCACAATCGACAATCATGTAGAAACCCTATAGCAGAATAGGTATTTCATTTATGTATTACTTAGCTAGATATTCATTTTTATGTCATTGACACGACTTTAATTTTTATCATGCAGACATGGCAGGTGGTAACTCTCCCATTCCAAGTATGAGATGTGGTAATGGACATGGATTTTGTGCAGTTAGAGTGAGTCAAACATCAAAAAATCCAGAAAGAAAATTCTACAAATGCAGGGTTCGTAGCCTTCTTTTTTTCTGTAACATGTCAAGTTTATATCAATTTGCATAGAGTGTGGCATTTCTTTACTATACAGTGTGTCAGTTTGCATATCGTTGTGCAGTCCTTGTGTCACCAAGGAAGCTACCTTCAAGCTACCTTCAAGCTGAAGCCTAATAAAATCTGAAAGTCAGAAGCCTAATAAATCTGAAAGTCAGAAGCCTAATAAATCTGAATTTGTGCAGAGCCTAAAATCCAAAGCTGAAGCTTGAATTGGTGCAGAAATCCCCGAAGTCTAGATATCTGTTTAAAAACCCTGCAAGCCGAAGTACAGAAATGTGGAGTCTGGAATCTGATATTGGAAGAGGTCGAAATCTGGACTTGGCAGATCCGAGGTTTGAAATTAGAAATCAGTAAACTAAAATCTGAAGGCTTAAATGTCTACCAGAGTGTAATGTGCAGAATTTATAAGGAACCTGAAATTTGCAGAAGATCTGAACCGAAAGTTCTGTAATCTGAATTTCAAAATCTGAGCTTTCTTCATAGATAAAATCTGAAAAGGTTTTGAGGGAATTAACAAACTAAAATCAGGCCTGTCCCAAATTTGAGCAAGTCAGGAACTGATCCACAATTGGGTAGTCTCAAACCATTCAAACCCATAAGAAAATCCAAGTTCAAACAAACCCCAAATCAAATCACATAAACCTGAAATTGCATAAAAGAAAATCCAGAAACTGTCAAATTTATGAAATACAAATTCTGCTGAAATCTGATTGAAACCAATGAATTGAATGAATAAAAAAAAAGAGAAACCTTCAACCTATTCAAATCAATTTGAATCAAACCATAACAGGGCCCAAATCTGAAAAATCTCTGAGTTTAAAATATGGAAGCATGCAGAATCTGGAAAGACTGAACTCTAAATTTCTGAAATCAAACTGCCATCACGAAACTCCCCAACCTGTTCAATAACTTGTGCATTTAAGTTTCCCTTGGAGACTACTTTTCTGATTGTTCTTTCCGTGTTTAAATGATAAATCTAATTTCATGATGGATGGATAACCAAAATCTGGTAATTAGATCCAACGTTTTACCCCCATTAGATTAAAAGAGAGTCAATGGTCTTTTCCTGTGGCTTTATTCATCACAGGTTGACATGGTCATATGAATTAGTAGTACCTTCCCATCAGATACAGAAATGACCCAAAAACCCAGCTTGTTTACTGTGGAGTTATAATTGACCATGTTAGTCTTTTCTCCATGTTCTCAATTACTTAATATGCTCATAAAACTTTTCTTTTTAATTCAGGTTGATGGATGCAATTTCTTTTTGTGGTGTGATGAATTACAAAATTTTGTGGAATCTACTCCACCATGTTGTGATTGCATGGATCGTATAGTTCAACTTGAGAGACGTCTTCTCGTGGTGGAGAAAGAGCTAAAAAGGGAGAAGAAATCAAGACGAAAAGCCAAAGTTTGTGTAAAGAAGCTAGTGAAATATCTTGATCTATCCGATGACGACAACGATGGTGATGACAGTGACACCTGTGCTGAAGAAGTGATGAATTTAAAATTAGGATGAATTTCTCAAATATTATCTTTGCTTGATGTTTGTAACAGATAATTAAATTTGTACTTCTTGCTATGTTCAACTTGGAAAACTCATGTTTATTATGCTTTTTAAGGTAAGATTTGTGTTTTTCAGACCGTGCAATGTTCGTAAAGTAATTTTTATGTGGCATTATTCACTGTTGCAATTTTCCAAAAATTACAAGGTCCAAATATTGAACAAATAACATTGGAATGCATTTTTATATTTTTTATTATAAGAAAATGTATACAGCGTTTACGGAAGACATCGGTAATATTTTTTAGGCAATTATTTTCTAATTTTTATTGTATGTAACTTTTTCTTCTTAATTTTTGAGAATTTTTTACGTATGCAGGACCATTTTCGGACAGTAAACAATTTTTCCTTCTGATTTTTCAATTTTTTCATAAATTTTATATATTTTTTACATTTATATATATAAATATGTCCGAACCATATAACATCATTTATTTTTTTATTTATTTTTATTTTATCTGATATTTTCAGCACCTACGATAGGTTAACAGAGGACTCTAACATTAATTTTGTCATATATATTTTTATTTAAATTTTTTTCTGAAACAGACCATCCAAACGGTGGACAACCATCCAAACGATGGACAAAGGGTATAAGCGACTTTTTCATGCTCTATCTAACACTTGTCATCCAAGTTGGGGCGGAAGTTATAAAAATTTCATACATTGGGTTTTTTATTAGAACATTTCAGTCTCTGGACTTATCACTAAACTGATATTTGTAAACTGGGTCTCCAGTTAAATTCTCCAAAAACCAATCTAGGGCTGCACCCTCTAAAGATCTCCTAAAAAGAAAGGCAAGGGTCTTTCTATCATTCTGCCATCGAGATGATTTGCTCAGGAAATCATTGACATGGGTGAAGGGATCACTTGAGCCATTGTAGCGATGGTAGGTTGGCATTTGTGATTGGGGGATGCAGATAGTATAGAGGGGAAATTCAAGGGTTTCCTGATCCTAGGTAACAGGTGGGGAGGAATTCACCAAGGGGTGTGCACGTGGCACCAGGATGGGAGGGAGGTGGGTTGGTGTGCAAGCTGAAGAATGACCCACAATGGGGTGAGTAGGCTAGGTAACATGGCAGGGCTGCGCAGGTGGGGTTATGATGAGGGGCCTGACTGTCGATTGGGGTGATGAGGGGGTTTGATTTCCCTCGACCAGATCTTGATTGGCAGGCATCTTGCCCTTTGTTAAAGATTGCACAAGTGAAAAGGATTCAGGATCTAAATGGAGGGATAGACCCTGGAGGAGTTGTTCCACACTAAGTGAAGCAGGTTGATGGGTGGGATCTTGAATTTCGGGTTCCCTGATGGCATTAACATGGCCCTCTGGTTGGACCATGTGTTGCTGTAGCATGTAGTGACCCATCTTGTAGTAGTTCAGCATCATGGGCATCCTGTCGACTTTCTGCAAAGATGGTTAAAAAAAAGGCAAGTCAAGCACACAATTGAAGATTGTTTTGTTATGTTTTGTTTTCTTTGATTTTTTTTGTTTTAATTTGGTTGTTTAGAAAACAAGTTGAACACAAAATTAAAGAAGTTTTTGTTTTGTTTTTTAGGTGTTTTGCAAGAAGAAATTTTTGGTTGTTTTCAATTTTTGGTGAGCAAGCAAGTTATGCAAACAAGGTTTTTAAATGACTACTCGACAATTTTTGGGTTGAAACCTTAGATTAGATAGATTGTTAGCAATTGTTCACTCAAGTAGGTATGGTTCCTATTGCTTCAATCTTCAAGACCTAAGGTTATCACTCAATCACCACAAGTAGGTACTTGGGTTCTTCGGGTTTTGGGAAGTGGTACAACCGGCCCAATCGTGCGGAGAGGAATACTCCACGGATGGGGACTTATGGAGGCCTTGATGGAAACAACCAAATCAATTAGGAAGGAATATCCCAGAAGAGAGGTTAGAATCCACCAAGAAGGTGTTTGGAGGGTGAGGGTGTGTTGGGAGAGAGAACCCCCGCCTCGAATGCCCTACGGATCGGAACAAGTCCGGTACCCAATGCAAAAGCTAATGCAAAAATGAAAAATGGAGGGTAGGAGGAGAAGAAGCAATCAATATGCAAACATGAATGAAAGCTATTAAATAAATCAAACAAGTGAATGCAATCAAGACAAGCAATGATAAAATAAAACAAATAACTAGCAACTAGCAACCAAAGGTGGTTCACGCGGGAACCGGCTTGTGATGGAGTGTCCAAGTAGGGACAAATCTGAAGTAAAGGTAAAAGGATGGTCCACGCGGGGACCTATTTGAAAATAAAGTGGCTCACGCGGGAGCCGAGTTTTGGAAAGGTAGGTCGTTCACGCGGGAACCGATTTTTGAAGGAAAAGGGGTGGTTCACGCGGGAACCGGTTTTTTTGATTGGAAAAATGAAAGTAGGGCCACTTGGGGCCAATTTAAAGTGGTGCAAAAAAGTGGTCCACGTGGGGACCGATCTGAAAGTGGGTTGGTTCACACGGGAACCGGTTTAGAAAAGGGGTTGGTTCACGCGGGAATTGGTTTTAATGAAGAAAGAGGTGGTTCACGCGGAAACCGGGTTGAAATTAAAAACAAGAAAGTCAAGTCCACATGGAAGACAATCTTAAAGAAAGAGTAAACAGAAAGTTTAAAGATAAATTTACATGGAAGAGGTAAAGGACAAGCCGGTTCGCGTGGGAACCAAATCGGAAAACAACTAGTTGCACGGATCAATCAAGCTAGCACAGTTGAAGACATTGGTTGTCCCACCGTGGTCGCCAAAAAGCTGTCGACTCCGAAAATGGGTTCCGGATCGGCACCTCAAGATAAGGTGAAAGATAGATTAGGGGAATGGGAGTGAACCGGAAGACACTCGAAAGGAGGTAAAATCCTCACCTCGGTCCCACACTCACATTGATCCGCGAACTTTCATCTCACGGCGTCGCTCAAGCACCGAAGACAGTTCGATCATGTGGGAGGAGAGTGAGGAATGAATTCACTTAAAGCATGAATAAGAGAAATTGTGGTCGCCAGGAGACGTGGGCTCAGCTTTATGGAATTGAAAAATAAGAGATGAGTTGACCGTGTGTACCTTAGCGTGGGAGAAAGTGTGTGCGAGTTCAACCTTCTTCTTCGGCCGGCTGATGAAGAAGAGTCTCCAACCAATGCTAGCTTGATGTATTTGTGCAACTAGAAGACAATAAGACAAGAAAACAAGTGAAGAAGGATTAGAACTGAGTGAAGTGTATAACTTGTAAAAACAATAACATAAAACGGCAATTGGAAACAAACTCACCACATTCGGGGTTAGACTTAACCCTTTTTTTTGGTTTTTTGTGATATATGAAATGATGAAAAATAGAATAAAATGATGCTTGAATATGAATTAAATTATATGAATAAAGAGTTAGCAAAGAGAATATGAATGATTAAAGGCAACACAACCCAGGCAAAGTGGCAACCGGGTTGGACAGATTCAATGTAAACTGTGCGGCTCTGATGCAGAGACTGTAACGAACAGAACCAATGTTAGAATAAAGTGATGTTTGTTTCAAAATAAAGAGGACTCACCGAGGGTGGTTTTATCTGAAGACAAGTTTTCTTGAATCTTATGATAAGTAATCTGAATTTACCTGATAAGCCGGATCTTGGACAGTGAAGTTCTAGAAACTCCCAGCACAATGTTGATGTAGGATGTGCTATGAGCACCACAGATATCTGAATTGAATGATTCTTATTTTAAATAAAATATAACTTACCGGGGAACAATTTCTATGAAGGATGTATAGGCTGAATCCACCATTAAATGTACTGAAATTGACTGAGAAGATGATGACTTAGAAGAGAAGACTTCGGATATGTCTGTGAAGTGCCGGTGTTGAAGCCGTAACAAGTTGAGGAATGTCAGAATTGATCTCTGTTTGTTAGAGATGAAATATATCTTGATTAAACACACTTCTTATGAAGGAAGTCTGGCCGGAAAATGACTAGAAAGATCTGTAGAAGCCGATGATTAGCAGTGTAGCATCAGCTACTACAAGTTGGATTTAGAGGGATTGGAAACCATTTATCACCTTCCCCATGTTCAAAATATGTCTCCACTTGAAGAGGAAACAAATCTGGTCTAAAAATAGCAAGTTTTGATGTATAAGACAACAAGTTGGATTGCCATCATTAGATGATGCTAATCTCGACCATGAAGCTTCCAGATACTTTACCAAGTGATATGGAGGAAGAAAAAGTAAGGTAAGGTCGTGAATTGGTCAGATATGTGGCCAATGGGCTGGGCTTGCATGCAATTGGGCTTGATCGGTGCTGCGTGCGGACATAACTACACGTCTGATTTCTAAAAGGCGCTACAGACAAATGGTAGATCAGAATTGAATGCCGTTTGTTGCATTGAAAAGAGGACTCATAGTGGAAGATTATTTATGTTGAAGACTTATTCATTGGACGTCCACAAAATCCTGTGAAAAATTTTAAACTAGAGGATATGCTGGGAAAAGCATAATCTGGCACACCACCAAGAGTCTCTTGTTCGGCAAACACGGATTTGATTAGAGATCCACAAATGTTTCTCAGATTTCTAATGAACTCACTGGCTCATCCAAAAGGATTGTTTAACTTGATTTTGATGGTCTAAAAGAGATGTTGCCAATGAAATAAGGGTTTAAGCCCCAAATAATGCCAAATTGGCGTGTCTACACACGTGGGCCCGATTTAGAAAACTCAGGGACATGTGAGCCTGATTGGGTAGAATTGTGGGCACCTGGGCCCGATTTAGAAAAATTTAGGGCATCGAGGCCCGATGGAAGGAAAGGGGCACGTAGGCCCGATTGGGGAAAAGGGGCACACGGGCCCGGTTGATGAAAAGGGGCACCTGGGCCCGGTTGGATAAAGGGGGCACATAAGCCCATTTGAATGAAAGGGGCATGTGGGGCTGGTTGAATGAAAGGGGTGCATGGACCCAGTTAATGAAAAGGGGCACATGGGCCCAGTTGATGTAAAGGGGCGCATGGGCCCAATTGATGAAAAGGGGTATAAGTGCCCGAAAAGGGGGCATAAAGGCCCGATTGCAGAAGAGGGGCATGAAGGCCCAATCGAATATGATGAAGTATGGGTGGTGGCCCCAAGATTGAAGAATTGAGGGCCCATGGGCCCATTCGCCGATTGTGAGAAAGATGAATATAGGGTGGTGGCCCTAGGATGGATAAATTGTGGGCCCATGGGCCCGACCATGAATTGTGAGGAGAATGAGATATGGGTCGTAGCCCTAAGATCGATTGATTATGAGCCCATGGGCTAGATTGCTCTTGACAAGGAGAATGGGGCAAGGGTCGCGGTTCTAAGACTGATTTCGAGTATTTTGCCTACCTAGCTGGAGGAGGTTCTAGTATCCCTTTGCTAAGGTCTATATCCTTCCAGAGACTTGTTGATTCATTCCCCATTTCGCTGACCAATTCTATCTCCTTATTTTTCAGTTTAGGGGTCAATTCTATCTCACCAACTTTAGGGATCGATTCCAATGATGGCAACATTTGATCTATACTTGGCGAATCTTTGCCTAGTTCTTGACAATCAACTAAATTTGTGATCCCCTTATCTAATCTCTCTACAGTAGGCTTCTCTTCAGGTTGTTCTTGGGAAGAGGCCATGCCTAGCCTAGGGGATTCTAGAAAGATAGAAGAGTTTGGCTTGACCTCCCCTACTAGCTGATTTTGATTTTGAGAGATAGCAATGATATGTTGAGAAGTTGATTCCTCTGCCAGGGCAGGAGCATAAATGGATGGAGTGATTGATTCCTCTTTCAGGGCAGGAGCTTGAAGGGTCAAAGTGACTGAATCATCTGCCATGGCAGGAGCATGGATGATTGGAGTGACTAGTTCCTCTACCATGGTTGGAGCAATAAAAGAAACATGTGCCTTAACTGACTTGGGTGAACCCTATTTTGAGGGATTGATTGAATAGCCAAGGGTTGTTCAATTGGTGTTTGTACAGAAGTCGGCTTAGGCTGAGGAGCTAATGGAAAAATTGGTTGAAGGAATTGGTTGAGAGGCCAAGGCTTGTGTGGTTGGTCGAGGAGCTATTGGTGAAGTAAACTAAGAAGCCAAGGGCTGGATGATTGACCGAGAGGCCTTTGGAAATGTTGGTGGAGTCAAAGGCTGGGGATTCAGTTTTGATAATGAGGTGTTGGCACAATTGACATGCAAAGCTTGATTATGCATAGTTGGCTGTGCCATTAACACGGGTTGTAGGACCGGCTGAGGTTGGGGCATAACCAACTGACATCGAGGAGTTGGCCGAAGATGATAATCTGGATGGGGTTGGTGAGGGCTCCTAGGTTGGTGCATAGTATCAATGCTCCTCTCAGCCATGGGCCTCAATTCATCAGAATATTGCATTAATTCCACATCTTCTCTTGATTCCCCAATTATTGAATAGCCCGGCCCATATCGTTGTAAGAATTTTTTCTTGACAATTTTGAAATCCCATATTTCTATTTCCCCTAGTGAAAAAAATCATTCTATGGCTGCATCATCTAATGATCGCTTAAAAAGAATAGAAAGAGCTCTTCGATCATCTTGCCATCGAGATGATTTGCTCAGAAAATGATTGACATGGCTAAAGGGGTCACTTGAGCCATTGTAGCAAAGGTAGGCCGGTGTTTGTGATAGAGGAATGTAGATACTATGGATGGGAGATTCAAGGGTTTCCTGATCCCTATCAATGGGTGGAGAGGAATTCACTAGGGGGTATGCACGTGGTACTCTGATGGGAGGGAGGTGGGTTGGTGTGTGAGCTGAAGAATGACCCACAATGGGGTGAGTAGGTAAAGTAACATGGTAGGACTGCCCAGGTGGGGTTATGGTAAGAGGTCGAATTGCTGATTGGGGTGGTGAGGCAGCTCGGTTGACTTTGGCTAGACCTTGATTGACAAGCATCTTGCTCTTTGCTAGGGACTGCACGATTGAGAAGGATTAAGGATCAAGGTGGAGAGATAGACCCTAGAGGAGTTGCTCCATGCTAAGCGAAGCAGCTGATGGGTGGGATCTTGAATTTCGGGTTCCCTGACGGTATTAACAAGGCCCTGTATTTGGACCATGGGTTGTTGTAGCACGTAGTGACCCGTCTTGTAGCAGTCCGACATCCCGTCGTGCCTTTCAGACCTTAGCATCATGGATATCCTGTCAAACTTTCTAACAATATGGTTGAAAGAAAGCAAGTGAAAGGTGTAAATGAACAGAGAATTTTTGTTTTTTGTGGTTTTGTTTTGTTTGATTTTTCTATTTGTTTCAGTTTTGTTGTTTGGTAAACAAGTTGAACATAGAATTAAAAAGATTTTTGTTTTGTTTTTTAGGTGTTTTGAAAGAAGAAAATTTGGGTTGTTTTTAATTTTTGTTGAGTAAGCAAGTTATGCAAACAAGTTCTTAAAATGACTACTCAACAATTTTTGGTTTAAAACCTTAGATTAGATAGATTGTTAGCAATTGTTCACTCAAGTAGGTATGGTTCCTATTGCTTCAATTTTCAACACCTAAGGTTATCATACAAGCACCATGAGTAGGTACTTGGGTTCTTTGGGTTTTAGGAGAGTGGTACAACCAGCCCAATCGTGTGGAGAGGAATACTCCACGGATGAGGACTTACGAAGGTCTAGATGGAAACAACCAAATCAACTTGGAAAGAATATCCCAGAAGAGAGGTTAGAATCCACCAATAAGGTGTTTGGAGGGTGAGGATGTGTTGGGAGAGAGAGCCCCCGTCTCGAACAAGTCCGGTACCCGATGCAAAAAGCTAATGCAAAAGTAAAATGGAGGGTAAGAGGAGAAGAAGTAATCAATGTGCACAAGCATGAAAATGAAAGAAAGCTATTAAATAAAGCAAGGAAGAGTATGCAAACAAGACAAGCAATAAAACAAGTAACTAGAAACTAGCAACTAAAAGGTGGTTCGTGCAGGAACTGGCTTGTGATGGAGTGTCCCAGGTGGGAACAAATTTAAAGTAAAGGTAAAAGGGATGGTCCACGCAGGGACCGATTTTAAAATAGGGTGGCTCACGCGGGAGCCGAGTTTTGGAAAGGTGGGTGTTTCACACGGGAACCGGTTTTTAAAGGAAAAGGGGTGGTTCACGCGAGAACTGATTTGTTTGGTTGAACAAAAGGAAGGAAGGCCACATGGGGCCAATCTAAAGTGGTGCAAAGGGTGGTCCATGTGGGAACCGATATGAAAGTGGGTTGGTTCACACGGGAACCAGTTTAGAAAAGGGGGTTGGTTCACGTGGGAACCATCTTTTATAAAGAAAATGGTGGTTCACGTGGGAACCGGTGTAAAAGATGACAAAATGGAAAGAGGGTCATGTGGGGCCAATCTGATGGTGCTGCAAAGAGGTGGTCCACGTGGGGACCGATGTGAAAATAAGTTGGTTCACACGGGAACCGAGTTGAAAAGAAAGGTGGTTCACGCGGAACCAGGTTGAAATTAAAGATAAGCAAATCAAGTCCACATGGGGGACAATCTTAAAGGAAGAGTAAACAGCAAGTTTAAAGGTAAATTGACATGGAAAAGGTAAAGGATAAGCCGGTTCGCATGGGAACGAAGTCAAAAAACAACTAGTTGTACGAATCAATCAGGTTAGCACGGTTAAAGACATTAGTTGTCCCACCGTGGTCGCCAGAAAGCTATCAACTCCAAAAATGGGTTCTAGATCGGCACCTCAAGAAAAGGTGATGATAGAATAGGGGAAAGGGAGTGAATCGGAAAACACTCGGAAAGCGGTAAAATCCTCACCTCAGTCCCACACTCACATTGATCCCCAAACTTTCATCTCACGGTGTCACTCGAGCACCGGAGATGGTTCGGGTTGTATGGGAGGAGAGTGAGAAATAAATGAACTTAGAATGTGAATAAAGAAATTGTGGTCGCCAGGAACCGTGGGCTCACTTTATGGAATAGAAACAAGAGATGACCATGTGTACCTTAGCGTGGGAGATGATGTGTGAGTTCTACCTTCTTCCTCTTCAGCTGGCCGATGAGGGAGAGTCCAACCAATGCTAGCTTGGTCAATTTGTGCAACTTAGAACAATAAAACAAGTGAAGGGTTTTATTAGACATGGGAGAAGTGTAGAAACTGTAAGAAAGGAGATGAGAAAGAAGCAATCGGGTTCGGACTCACCGGATTCAGGGTGAGCCTTAACCCCTTTTTTATGTTTGTTTATGTAACATGATGCAAACTAACTAAAAGATGTTCTAACAAGTAAATAAACTTAGTTAAGAGAAACTTATGGGATGAAACTGATTGAGTTGAAGCCGAGATGAATGAAACTAGCCGGTTCGGGTAGCCTTGCACCCTTCTGGTGCGACTTTGGTGCAGAGAATTCTATGGACAACCTCGATGTCAGAATCAAGTGAAGTTTATTTCTATGGATGGAGAGCTAAGAGATAAAGATATCTCATGTTGATGACTTCTCCGGAATCTGTCCGTACAAGCCTATAGAAAATCTGGAAGTTAATGGATATAGAAAACAGAACCTGGATGTACGCCCTCGATGCAGCAATCTCCACGGACAGACGGCAAGTTGGAATTGAGTGCCGCCAGTTGAAAATGAAAGATGACGAGAAGGGGAACAATTCTTATGTTTGACCACTTTTGCAGAAGAAGCCCCTAATTTTCTGTAGAAGCCAATGAAGTTTGATAATGTAGAGTGCACGAATCGGGCGTTCTTCTTCACTTCGGGATCGATCCCTCGACGTCGGCTCAGATTTGAACATCGGTATGGCCTCGGGAGAGAGCTTGGACGACCTCAGGATGAGATGGAGCATGGGTGGTAACCCCGGGTCGTTGGGAATAGCCCGGTATTTAGAGGATGGAAACCGGTGCAAATTAGAGAAACTGGCCAACCGTGCCCTCAACTTGAGGGTGCGTAAGCCACGCCCTCACTCTGAGGGTGAGGTCAGCGCGCCCCCACTTCAGGGGCGCATTCGGCGTATTACTGCCAAAATGTGTCGAAACCTTCCAGAAATTGCTAAAAAATTCGGTTGATAAGATGAACGTGCCCCCGACTTGGGGGTGCGGTCAAAATAATCAAGGGGGGCAAGGGCACGGAACACTCTCTCTCCTGCGCGCTTGTTCCGTGAACCGTAACTTGCAAACGGGACGTCCGATTCGGCTCTCGTTTGTTGTGTTGGAAAGAGGGCCTTCAACCGCATCTCCTCAAGTCTATAAACCAACTGGCATGATTCCCAAAATGTTCTCACGGGGATTTGACTACCAGTTTACCCTCCCACGAAAAGTCAAAAATCGAGGCAATAATAAAAAAAGGCACGATTTTGGTCGAGGAATCTCAGGTCAACTTGGGATGACTTAAAATAATAACCGAACAAGTCTGGTATAATCAAAAAATTGAAAAGTATCGTAAAAGAAGAGATTAACCCGGTAAACATGAGACGATCCTCGAAAAAAATGGGAATAACCGAAAAACCATAAAATCGATCGAGACGGCCGCGTGGCCCCGGTTGATGACAATGTACGGCTAGGATCGACCTAGACATCCCGAAAAGGCCCGGTGATGACCGAAAAGGCCTAACACATGGTTTCGGATAGCCGTGTCAACACGGATCAAAAAGCCATAACGAAAAGCTATTATAGACCGACGCCTACCGAAATGATTTGTCGGAAACCCCAAATGTTGCGGAACTCATGCGGTACATCCGAGACCTTCAATTATGGACCATTCAAGGTTGGTCATTGAGCAGGCTTCATGTTTTTACGATTAATGCGCGGCTCTTGCTTGAAGGTTATGACATTACTTCGGAAATCATCGGTCCATTCCCAACTTATGGGGGTCTCCACCAATGTCCTTACCTCATTTCCACAAGGCGAACCGAATCAGGTAATGGTCAAATAATGAGTATCGCCTATGGAATAGGAGTCTGGGGCTCCGAATCAGGCCAAATTGGCGTGTCTACAGTGTGGTAGGAAACCTTGTGTGAGCTATATGCGCACTTGGGGATCCCCAGTTGAGGCTAGGCTATACAGTCCATAGGAAACGATGTTTGATCTCAAAATGACTAGTGACTTTTTCATTGGTTATCTAGAGAGGTCAAAGGGGCATAGGTTTTATTGTCATTCTCACGTGCCCATAATTATAGAGACAGATAAAGCAAGGTTTCTTGAGGATGGTGAAATTAGTGGGAGTGGAGCTTCTAGAGAGATTTCTTTTGAGGAGTTGTAGGATCAAGATGAATCACTTGCATCTACTATTAGCCATGTTTCATTGTTCATTCCATAGAATGACACTTTAGGGGAACAAGGCATTGAAGTTGATTCACCCCCTGATGTTTCCAATATAGCTTCAGAACCGATGGATGTAGTAGTTGACCAACCACTTGTCCAAGTGGATTAGGGACCAATACTACAGTGCTCTAAGAGAGTTAGGAGATCTACTATATCTGATGATTTTATTGTATATCTACAAGAGTATAGTGTAGACATAGGTAGCATTGAGGATCTAACGATGTTTTCACAAGCCATGAAAAATGAAAAGTTAGGCTATTGGTTCGAAGCCATGAAAGATGAGCTTGACTCAATAGTTAAGAACCAAGTCTGGGATCTCGTTGAATTGCTATAAGGGTCCAAACCTTTTGGATACAAATGGGTATTTAAAACTAAGGTAGACTATAATGCTTTGCTTCTTACTATATCAGCAAATAATGCCTCTTGCTAAAAGAAGAAAATAACTCAACGTAGACTTCTGGGTATGTAAACAACCACCATAGTCTGCATTGACATATGTAATGATCTCTAACTGATCTAACCTATTGTATATGAGCATAAGATCTATTGTGCCTTTAAGATACCACATGACTTTCTTGATATCCTTCTAGTGTTCTATGCCTAGGTTACTCTAGTACTACTGAGTATCCTTACAACAAAAGCTATATCAAGATGTATATAAGTCTATAGGTAAATTAGGATGCCAATGGATAATGCATAAAGAATTAACTCCATTTACTTTCTTTTTAGGTCATTATTGGGACACTATAATTTACTAAATTTATAACCTCTTACAATAGGTACTTTATCATATGTGTAGGATTGCATATTGAGCCTTTCTAAAATTTTTAAGATATAAGATTTTTGAGAAAGACCTAAGGTGCCCGATGGTTTATCTCTAGTGATCTCAATGCCTAATAGATATCAAGTTACACCGAAATCTGTCATCTTAAAAATCTCAAACAGAGAAGTCTTAGTTTCATGCAACAAACCAAGTTCACTGCTAATAAGCAATATGTCATCCATATACAAAAACAATATGATAAGTTTACTCCCATTAACCTTCAGATATAAACAATCATCAATAATGTCCTTCTTAAACTCAAAGAATAAAATTATCTCATTAAACTTGATATACACTTTCGAGAGGCTTAATTAAGTTCATAAATGAATTTCCTTAATTTGCATACCAAATATTCTCTCCCCTCAACATGAAACGCTTGAGGTTGCTCCAGGTACACCTCTTCATCTATATCTCCATTAAGGAATGTCGTCTTCACATCCATCTTGTGTAGCTATAAGTTAAAATGAGTTGCTAGGGCCATGATTACTTTGAATGAGAGTTTTTTAGAAACTAAAGAAAAAGTCTCATTATAGTCAATACCCTCTCTTTGACTGAAACCTTTAGCTATCAATATGATCTTATATTGCTCAATATTGCCATTAGAGTTCATCTTAGTTTTGAATACCCATTTTCATCTAACCAATTTGGACCCTTTTGGCAACTCAATGAGATCCGAAACTTAGTTTTTAACTATTGAGTCAAGCTCATCCTTCATGGCTTCTAACCAATAGCCAGACTTGTCACTCTTCATTACTTGTGAAAATGTCATTAAATCCTCATTGTTACCCATGTTAACACTATCCTCTTGTAGATACACAATAAAATCAAAATATATGATGGGTCTTTTAACTCTTTCAAAGTGACACAATATTGGCCTTTGATCCATATGGACAAGTGGTTGGCCAACTGTCATATCCATCAACTCTAAAGCTATCATGGGAACTTCATGGGGGTGAATTAACTTCAACAACTTGTTTCTCTAAATTATCATTTTGTGGAATGAACAATGGATCATAGTTGATGGTAGATGTAGGTAATTTATCCCAGTCCTATAACTCTTCAAAAGAAATCTCTCGAGAGGTCCCACTTCTACTAATTCCACCATCTTCAAGAAACCTTGCTTCATCTATCTTTAAAGTGATGGGACATAGAAATGACAATAACATTTGTAACCCTTTGATCTCTTTGGATAACCAATAAAAAATGTAGTGGTCATTTTGATATCAAATGCCTTTTCTTATGGACTGTAAGCCCTAGCCTCAGTTGAACATCCCAAGTGCTCATATAGCTCATAGATGGTTTCCTACAAAACCACAACTTATAGGGAGTTTTAGGTGCAATATTCATAGGAACCTTAATTATAATGTGTGTAGCTATCTTAATAGCTTCACCCCATAGGGATAAAGAGAGTAAAGTGACTTAGCATTATCCTGACCATCTTCTTAAGTGTTTGATTCCTTCTTTCAACAACCACATTTTAGTAAGGGTTACCATGGGTGGTGTTCTGAGGTGCAATACCCTCTTCCTTAAGGAATCGAGCTACTAATCCAAACTTTTGTCCAATCTCAATATATCTACCATAGTACTCGCGATCTCTATCAGGTCTAACTATCTTGATTATTTTACCTAATTGTTGCTCTACTTCCTTCTTGAAAACCTTAAAGATCTTAGAAATATCTCCTTTTTCACATAGTAAGTAAAGATACATAAATCTAGAATAGTAATATATGAAAGTGATAAAGTATCTCTCTCTAGTCAAACATGGTGAAAATGAAGCATAAATATAACTATGAGCAATCTCTAGAATCCTTGAACTTCTTATGGCTTCCTTATTAAGCGTGTGTGTTTACTTTGCCTTAATGAAGTCAACACATGTCTCAAAGTCCTTGAAGTCAAGTAAATGAAGTATTCCTTCTCTCACTAATCTTTAAATTTTCGTAGCCCTAATCTCCTATGCCATAACATGGATGACTTTTTCATTTACTCTACCATGCTTGTTGCCAATTAAAACTTGAGTATACAAGGTCTCGTCAATGTGTTCTACTATATAAGAGAGACACAATCTGTATAAATGATTAGAAAGATTGTCAATATCGTTAACAACTGAATCTTTAATTAAATTAAAGAAAGAGTTTTCAAAATTGAAATGAAACCATTTACTATCAAGTTTTGATACTAACACCAAATTTCTACTGAACGATGGCACATAAATGGTATCGTCTAAATCTAAAACATATTTGATAGAAATGTATGGCCTACAAACCACTCATATATGATATGATTCGACATTTCTAGATATAACTTATTCAATTAATTAGGCAAAACTTCATTATAAGCTCTTATTAGATGCAAATATCATAATGAAGTCCTTGATAAAATACAATGATAATTAAATCATGATGAGATCATGATAATGAGATTGATCATCTAGAGGTATTTGATCTAGATGTTCCTAGTCATAGGATACTTGAGACGGGACATCAAGGATCCGAATAGACTAGTGTATGTGATATCTTCTCATGTGATGAGAATAACCGATCTCATTAGTCATTAACGTGGAGACACTGAGATACACATACAGGTGCTCATTAGTTGAATCAGTTCACTGAATTGACCAAATTAGAAACCCTGAATGGTATCTTACCGAACTGTCAATCGGGGTTTTCTATCATCACGGTTGCATGGTTGGACCTTTGACCTGAGTCGCCAAAGATACCTTGTTAGGTGAAACTTGTGCTTTGACCATTAACTTATGAATCACCATTTAGATGGTCCAATATAGCGATGCATCGGGTACAAGGAAAACCCGATGGAAGCAATTGAGCAAACAACAAGAGATCGTCCACTCTCGGTAAGTGAGAGTGAATGTCCTATAGCATAGTACTCTAAATCCTTGGCCAGGGTAGATAGGATAATTGGAAAAGGAGTTTTCCAATTGATCCAATTCCGAGTACAAGATCCTATAGAGTCGGTACACTAAAGAGTTGACAGTCGATGCCGTACTCCTTTCCGACCGGGACATTAGATGGATGAGGGTTTATATCCATGTGGTAACTGATGATGGAAAGCCTCAATGGAGATGAGATTATCTCCATAGCCATTTGGGATCTTGGTATGTGACTTGTACCATTCATGATTGGTAGGCCGATTAATCTGTTATTGGATAACAGATTTAATTAAATTAAATAGAATTGTTCTATTTTATTTAGGCATCAACCAAATAGGCTATTGGGCCTATTGGGTCACACACAAAAGGACTTATCCCCAAGTACAGGGGCAAGGGTGTAATTTATGGAGATTTTGGGTTTTTATGAAAAATTTTAAAATTCTTTATAAATACTAATAGTTTCAGCCAAACCCTATCAAGCCAAGGGCGACAACCACATCTCTAGCTTCCTCCCTACCTCCTCCTCTCTCTAGAAGGTGTCCATGGTCAATGGAGCTCTGTTCGGGAACAGTTCTCGAGGCCAGCATGAAGGGAGAACCTGCTGTGGATGAAGTTCGTGTGGATACTACTGGAGACTGGACATTTGAACAGTTTGAAGAGCTTAAGAAGCCCATCTCCTTCCTCTCCATGGGATTATATGAATCTCTATCAGGTATATTAGAACCCGATTTGATCGGTGTTCGATTTTCGTCATTCGGTCCCGATTGAGACAGATTCTAAAAGTACCCATACGAATCGTCGCTTCCGCTGCACCAAATTTTAATAGATGATTCCTTACAATATTCACTACTTAAAGTAAGCCTAAAAGTTTCTATAACTTCACTTGTGAGTGCATCCTATTTCTCGAGAGAATCGATTGCTCACTCTCATTAATTAACCTTCGAAATAAGAACTCTTGCATAGATGGTAACTTGCATGGTAGACCCAAAGTCAATCCACCAAGAATCTAAAAAAACATTTACCAAATGAGACTCACATCATGCATAATAAGTGATCGTATGCTATCTAACACCTCACTTACAGTGTATTTCATCGATGAGAGCTAAATCTAAGTCCATAGAGTAGGTTTATCCTCACTCAATGTTAAATCTAAGTCCAAGCATCCTAAAGCAAATAGTATCCTTTGTTTTCATTCAATAAAACTTGTCACATTAAGATAAGACATAGACCTAGTGAAATATGCAAAAAGTGAATAAGTAATTGTAATAAATTAAACATGTTCACATGAGATAATGTAACTTAATTATGTATAAGACAACAAGCTAAATGTTCAAAGTAATTCTAATAATTGAAAAGAATTATAATCTGCCTGGTGCATCATTGCAATTTCTCTTTTGGAGGTAATTCCAACATGCTAATGGACCAACTCCCTAGATAAACCTAAGTGATATAACTAACATCTATAAACACTTTGATGTCTAGAGAATTTATACATTTAGGTACCAAACTCTCAATAGTCATCGTATACGTAAATATTATTCCATCTTGCCCTTAACTTGGAAAATAGAGTATTCCTTTAAGAGTTGACCATATCTTTAAATTAAATGCATAAATTTAATACTATTCTTATTTTTTATAAAAATAATTTAGTATTTTTGTATATAAGACTACTATGGTGATCTACTTACACACTTAAACAATAAATCTTCTTCCCTCTAAATAGGAATAATATTAAAAGCCACAAATTTTATTAATCTTTATAATTAGTGACACTTTGGTGATCCACCTAACCATTTAGAATGCAAAAATTCACCAATAAATTATATAGTAATGCCAAATAATTACCTATGTAAGGAAAGAACATATTCATAATATTATTACAATAACAAGAAATATTCATGTATAAACAAAACTTTAAGATATCATGATTTTATGCTCAATAACCATAATATTCAATAATTAAATGACAATTTTCATGCTAAAATGCACTAAAAGTAGCCAATAATAGGAATTTTACTAATATATTACATATATATATATCCACTTTTGATGTAGAAATATCACTAGAATTAATTTTGAATCCATTATATTGTATATGTGTCACTATATTCTTCAAAGTGATTTAATCATAGCCCTAAAAGATGCTCAATGGGGTTTTTTGGTCATTGTCCTAGTGGTTACTAGCAGGACTGTTCATATGGAATTGGAAAATTAAAAAACTAAACCAAATCGAACTGAACTGTTGGGTTTGATTCAATTTTAAAAATAAAAGTTCAACTTTTGGAACCGAATCGAATTGATATTGAGGGCGGATCCCCTCAGGAGGGCTCCTGAGGGGATCCCCTCAGCCCCCTCACATGGGGGGCTGACAAGACGTTGACGCGATGTGATTTGAGGGGGTCAAATCACATCGCGTCAACCCCCCATGTGAGGGGGGCTGAGGGGATCCCCTCAGGAGCCCTCCTGAGGGGATCCGCCCTCATTGATATTACATTGTTGGTTCGGTTTGGTTTTGGTGCATCTGAAAACCGATTGAACCGGTAACCTGAAATAATATTTGGTCACTTAAATTCTTCGGCCCGCTCGGTGCTCACATCTCCAAGACAACAACCCTACTTCGCACTCATATCGGTCGTCGCAAAGGCAAAAATCCGCAGACGTTGTCGCACTAGATGGCACTGCCCTTTTTCACGGTTTCGCTCCTCGCTCGGTTGCTTGCCTAAGTCAATCACCCTCGGAGGCCAACACAGCAGCACCTCGCGGCCTCACCTCGCCGTCACCTTTCAGTCACGACAGACAGCACCACATCCACCTTCTTTCCCACTCGCCGACTGGCCGTCACCCTCACCCTCGCCATCTTCAGCCCACAGCCATGGCACTACACCACGATGGCTAGGACTCGGGAGGAGACTGAGAGCGCTAGCACTCAACAGAGGGCTCACGGAGTCAAGGTCACGACACTCAGCACTTGGCAGCAGCGGTCCGCAACGGCATAGCATAGCGCCCACTCGCAGCCCGCAAGTTCACAACAGAGGCTCATAGAGGCTGGAAGTGGACTGTGATAGGGAACGATGGTCAGCTGGAGCCTGGAGGTGCGCAAGCGCCAGGGTTCAAATCATCGCCATCGGAGCACCGAGCGGTTGAGCTGTGAGTGGCGGCTGGCAAGCGCGTAAGCACCAAGTAACTGAGGACTTAAGGCGACCATACTACAACTTTTGACACTAAAATAGTTGGTAATACCTATCGATCAAGATCTCTCAATCTCTCATGGTATACATCTATTATCATTTTCTGTATGTCATTATTTCTATATATGCCTATCGACTGGACTGCAGTTTTATTTTTTTGTCTTCTCAACATCTCTCTTTATGGCATAATGTTTTTTGTTCTTCTTTATTTGAGAAAGCAGGGAGCTAGATTCCCCTTTATTTGCATTTTTTTGTTTTTTCATATGTCGGTTCTGTTCCCCTAAATTGCAAATGTTGAGCTAGTGAGTTTTATTTCATTGGTTCCCCTTGTCTCTACTTGAGAAAGCATCAAAGTAGTGGCCGGATTCCCCTTTCTTGTTGTCCATGCTGTCTACAGGTTGCATAGAGAAAAATATGAAATCTTGTAGGTTACTTATTTGATTGCAAAAATAATGTGAAATCAGATGTGAAATTTGATGATTTCCACCATTTCAGATTTTAATTTTGATTACTTGTTTGATTGATTTTTGTTGAACTTAAGAGAATCTAATCATCATTTAGATTTGTTTTGTAATTGATTTTAGATTTATATTCCTTCTTCTCGGTCTTGTTTTGTTCTTCATGTTATCTTTTGTTTAAAATTTTAATAGTGCTAAAATTATTATCATCATTAAACTTTGTATTATAGATTATTTTTCTTGAACTAATTCAAATGACACAAGTTGGAGATACTATAAGTAAACAAGTTTCAAGTGGTGATGATGGCATACACAAAATCAACCGGTTGTTGTTGAATCAAATTCAGGACATTCAAAAGCAAAAGGAAAAAGAAAATCAAGAGTTGATGTGGGATCATTTTACAAAGATTGAAGGAGAAGAGAAATGTAAGTGTAATTATTGTGGTGCTTGTTATAGTTGTGATACAAGTACTTTACGAACACATTTGAATGTTAGATGCAAAGCATATCCTTTTAGTCAAGCTAATCGATCAGATAACAAGCAATCACAAATTACTCTCCATGCCAAAGAGGGAGATGAGAGTGAAAAGAAAAGTACATTATCCACGTGGGAATTTGTTCAACAATTGATAAGAAAGGCATTAGCATATATGATCATTGTTGATGAACTTCTATTTAGACATGTTGAAGGACATGGTTGCAAATATTTTTGTAATATGGCTCAACCTAGATTTGTTATTCCTTCAAGAATTACTATGGCAAGAGATTGTTATCAATTATATGTGGATGAGATGTTAAAAATGAAGACTTTTAGAAAGAATAATTGCAAAAGAATTTGCCTGACAACTGATACATGGACTTCATTGCAAAGGATCAATTACGTGTGCTTGACTTGTCATTTCATTGATAATCATTGGAAATTACATATGATCATTTTAAATTTTTGTCCAATCTCCAATCACAAAGGTGAAGCTATAGGTAAAGCAATTGAGAAATGTTTAAATAATTGGAGAATTGAAAAAATTATGATTGTTTCTGTGGATAATGCTAGTTCCAATGATGTTGCCATTGCATACTTAAAGAGGTGAGTTAATAATTGGGAAGGAAGTATACTAAAGGGAGAGTTATTACATATGAGATGTGTTTCACATATCATGAACTTAGTTGTGAATGATGGTCTTAAACTTGCAAATGAATCTATTGTTCGTGTTCGTAATGCTGTTCGGTATGTGAGGCAATCTCCGGCAAGATTACAAAGATTTAAATCATGTGTAGAGGAAGAGAAGATCCTACATAAGAACTCACTTTGTTTAGATGTACCTACAAGGTGGAACTCAACTTTTTTAATGTTGCACATAGCCCAAAAGTTTCAAAAAGCATTTGAGAGATATGAAGAATAAGATCCATTTTTTACAAGTTAACTTTGTGATGAAAATGACAGAAAAACCACATGATAAAGATTGGTCATGAGCTAGAGATCTTGTTAAACTATTACAAACTTTTTATGATCTTACATTGCGGGTTTATGGAGCTTTATATGTTACGTCTAATAGGTATTTTCATGAAGTGAGTAATGTGGATTGTCTATTGAAAGAATGGTGCATTAGTTCAAACATTAATTTTGGTGACATGGCTTTGAAAATGAAAGAAAAATGCGATAAGTATTGAGGAAATCTTGAAAAGATTAATCTCATGTTATTTATTTCTATTGTGCTTGATCCTCGATATAAGTTAGATTATGTTGAATTTGGTATCTCTCAAATGTATGAAAGAGACAAAACTCTCTATTTAAAGAATAAGTTGAAAGGGATATTGCATGCAATGTTTGATGAGTATAAATATGTTGATAGTTCATCTAGTGGAGAGCAAAATATGGTTGGAAAAGCATCAAGTTCAAAAGTGAGAGAAGTTGACAGTTGTGACACAACAGAATTAATCATGTTTTCTCGTTATAAGCAACATAAAGCAGAAAAGGAAGGTGGCGATACAAAATATGAGTTGGTGAAATATTTGGATAACGAGAATGAGGTATGCTCATCATCATTTGTTATCTTAAATTGGTGGAAGGTGAATTGTACAAAGTTTCCTATCTTGTCATAGATGGCTCGTGATACATTAGCAATTCCAATATCCACAGTAGCATCAGAATCTGCATTTAGCACCGGTGGCCGTGTTCTTGATGCATTTAGGAGTATTTTATCTCCTAAAGTTGTGGAGGCTCTTATTTGTTGTCAAGATTGGCTTCGTGCGTCAAAGAATCGTGTATGTGTTGAAGAAAATATTAATGAAATTGAACAACTCGACAAAGGTAATCAATACTTAGACTCTTTGACATTGTTAATTTTTATTCAATGTCTTTATTTTTATACTTACAATTACTTATATTTCTTATTTTCAGATCTAACAAATATTGCATTAGCACCGTCCGTCATTGATATTGCACAATAGTTTGTGACTTGAGACTTGATGGTTGTAAGTTGTTCTTTACAATATTTTAGCTTTTATACCTTTATAAAGTAGGCCACTTAATATGTTGGTGTGCTTTTCAAGTGTTACACCTTGAGTTGCAGGAAAAGTTATTTTTAAACTTTGGGATTTGAAGTTTCAGTTTTGGGGGCCTTTTAACTTGATGATTTGGTTTTTTCTAAGTTTTTAAAAAAATTATTTTCTAAAAAATTTAACATTTCTTTAGGAACCCTTCAATTAATCATATCTTATCTTCAATATTGTCTTAATTGTATCTATTTATTTTCTTGCACTCATGTAGCTCAATACTCAGAAGGTTTCAAGTATTATAAATGACTTTGCTGAGGCAGGCCACCTTGCCTACTGGCTTGTTTCTTGGAGAGACCGAATACATGGTGATCCAGGGAGAGACTCACTTATCTTCATAGTTGTCAAGACGCCCGCCTAGGTGCTGCCTAGGCAGAAAGGTGCTTTTCCAATAGTGCCTTGCCAAGGCGCCTTTCCTAGGGCCAAAAAGGCGTCCAAGGTGGCCGCCTAGGCACCCAAGGCATCCAAGGCGCCCGCCTAGGCGTCCAAGGCACCCTGGGTATTTTTACATGATTAAAAATAATAATTTTGAAGAGTTTTGCCCTCTTGATACCCCACACAAAGGACACCTATTTAATGATATTTTGAACATATTAATATATTTCACTATCACTTATACTATCATACATATTTAAGATTTATGATTATAAACATATATTATATACTTAATTAAGTTCTCCTTCAACTCTTTCTTCTCCCTCTCTCTGTCTCTCTTAAGTCTTAATTTATCAGGATTAACTCCTTATCTAAAAATAAATGCTCACACTTTCATAATTACATATATAAAATCACACATACTATTACATACTATTTTTCTTTCGAGGGGCTTCTTTGCGCACCCCCATTTAATAATATTATTAAAATATTTCACTATCACTTGTACTATCGCACATATATAAATTTAATAACCATAAATGTGTTATATACTTAAATTTTATAAAAATCTATTTAACTCTTTTTTCTTTCACACACAAATCATATTTACTTATATACATAGATAAAACACTCATATTCAATTATAATGTAAACATATAATTATATTTATGCATATTTTTTTGTATAACAACCTCCGACCTAACCTTCCTTGAATACCGCCTTGATCGCCTAGGCGACGTCTAAACGGTGCCTTGTCGCATAAGCGGAATTGGTACCTTTCAACACCTTGAGCACCTTGTCGCCTTGACTATGCTTATCTTATTTTCTTGTAGAGAATTTCTTTGAAGGAGCTTTTTTGCTGTTTAGATTCTCAACCACCTTGTGATAAGTGGAGGGACTATTTGTTCTAGTGATACTACAGTACTACTATCCTCCCATTTTCGTATTGCATAAGAGGAATTAGGTGCTCTTTTTTTTCTCTGATTTTCTTCTTGACTGGTTCAGGGGATATTTGTTCTGATTTTAGTATTGATGAAGTCTTGCATGTTGGACCTTCTTCAATGTTAAATAATATTTTTATCAATTCTCAAACAAGCTGTGTAGAGGTGAAGATCAGTATTTTTCCAGGATTTAAGTTTCACCATTTTACCTTATTGCTGACCCCACTAGACTGCCCACCTTTTCTCTTTTTCACGTACGTTTCGTCAACGGAACGACATTTGCATGCTCCATTTAATTGATATATATTAATTGTTCTTGACAAGACGTCTACCTAAGCACATTAATAATACATGATTGTAGGCTTAAATTTACCATTACGTAGTGCATGCTCAGATATGTACATACACGGACTGGCGGCCGACGCCAACTTTCAATGGCCATCATGAACCGATGAACTGGGTATGACAAAGATGACTCCCCCCGTGAAGAGTCAGTGGTAGGTAAGCCTGGCTCTCTCTACCGTCCAAATGCTAGTCCCTCTTCCGATGATGGTTGATGTCACGACCCAGAATTTAAATAACATTACCACAAATACGCAGCGGAAATACACAATGTCGTGACAGTGGGCTGAAACCCAACACTTGGATTCCACAACCCAAACTTAAACAATTAATTTCCTAAGATCCATCAAAACAAGATAATAGAATCATACTTCTAAGTCTATCCACACTCTTGTTCAAAAACAAGCAAGATCATCTACCTAAGTAGAGAATACCAAGAATCTCTAAGTGCAAATGACTCTGATTCTTTTGGTTCCACCTGATCCTCATCTTCAAGCTCTTAAATCTTCAAAACCTGCTGAAAAATTTAACCCACAACGGGGTGAGTCCGGGGACTCCGTAGGATTTACACCCTTCACCCATCAATCGGGTAAATAACATATAATCAAGAAATGGTATGTAACATATCTAAATTGAGATGTAATACAAAAGTATAGAATGTCTTCTATATTAAGCTCATAACCCATATCCAAACCATGAATTAACTTTAAGAAAACAATTATGCCAATGCTACACACTTCTAGACCAAAACACACAAGACCATACAAGCTAGACAAATATCATTTAAATGACCTGAAGACTTAACTTAACATGATCAAATTAAAACAAGACAAATCTGATTTTTATAACATGACATGGTTTAACATCCATACATGACACACAAGTAACATATTTCATATCCTTTCCAGAACACATAGCCAAAGAGCAAGGAATTGGTCGTCTTGCTTCACATGTACAAAATGCATTCACCAGCTCTAATATATATATAAAAGTAACATATACTAAACTAGCCCAAAGTGCACCTAGGCAGTGGTGACACTAAGGAAAAACTGCGATGTCAGGGATCTGTGGGAGGGCCGGATTCATCTAAGTTACCCGCCCCACGGGCGATTGTCTAACATAGGCTGGTGAAGCCTTCATAGCACGTCATATCAAGAGTTCATAACATAATTTCATATCATGACATATCTGACCATACCATGCATACATGACATAAACATTTAATTTCATAGCCTTTCATGCAAGACATAGCATTCATAATGAACTTGACAAGACATATGATAACCCGACTTAATTGAACTTGTTCTCCATGACAACTCGTACTAATCATGACCAAATTGACATAACTAACTATGCATAGCATAGCCCATGATCTGAAACCAAATTAAACATATTTCACCATAACTAGACAAGTCTTGTACTAACCGACTTGGTTGACATATTCTAAATCAAACATATACCTAACTTAACCATATGAACATAATCATATCATGCATGACATAATACATAATCTGAAATCATACTAATCAAAATTTACATGATCCTCACACATGCAATGACAAACCGAACCAGACATACTAAAACATATGTACAAGATACTTAACCTAAGTAATGCTTGGCATAAACTAAACAAATTAAGATCTCATGTAATCAATCATAATCTGACCAAAACAGGTTCTAAAAGGTATAATTTGATGACCCCAGAGTTTTTCAAGCCTACACATAATTAACCTTCAATTCTTGTTCCAAACTAGCATATAATCACTTACATGGTTTTCATAAGATCAAATTTGATAGAAAAGGCTTCTACCCAAGCATAATCAAGCTAAACATGTTCCATAATATACAAAATACTAATTTCAAGTTTCTGATTTCAGAGATTTTATGAAAATCAATAATTACAAGTCCAAAGTCTAAGACTAGTCAACTTATGATCCATAAGTTAAATCATGCATATTTTATAATCAAAATGGGATCAAATACATAGACAAGCTTGAGAAACCTACCTGGAAGCTCCTGTGAATTTTTCGGATTTTTATGGATTTTATGCATATTTTTCTGGCATTTTCTCTGATTTCTGCAATTAATAAAATTAACAAATCTGAAATGAATGGACCGGCGCCGAACCGGGCGGTTCGACCGGCTGAACCGGCGGCTGGACCGGGTGGAGCTGGGCCGGGTGGAGCTGGACCGGGCGGCTGCTGGCCGGTTCACCTTGGTGGCTCGCGACGGCGGCGACGGCGGCGACGGCGGGTGGAGCTTGCGACGGCGGCGACGGCGGGCAGGCTCGCGGCTGAGGAGGCTGCCGGCGGTGCTCGACGGCGCTGGCCTGGCGACGGCGACGGCAAGAGGAGGGCTGGCCTTGGTGGTGACGACGAGAGGGCGGCTCGCGGCGGTTCCGGTCGGAACAGGGGACGTCCCGGCGATGGCAATGGCGACGCGGCGGCAAACGGCGGCGATCGCTGGCGGCTGGCGCTCGTGCGGAGGGAGGCAGCAGGGGGGTGCTGCTCAAGCGGCCGGCCTGGGGGGAAGGGGGACGACGAGCAGGCAGGAGGGTGGCCCGCGGGTCACGCAGGCGCTAGTGCTTGGCGCAGGAAGACGATGGCACCCAGCGTGGATGGCGGCGGACAAGGAGGGAGAGGGAGAGAGAGCTTCGACGGGGGGGGGGGGGGGTTTCCGCGAGGAAGACATACAGGAGGAGGAGGGGGGGGCCGTAACCGGGTAGAGAGAGAGAGAGGGGGGGGCGGGTGGGTGTAACCGACGAGAGAGAGAGAGAGAGAGAGAGAGAGAGAGAGAGAGAGAGAGAGAGAGAGAGAGAGAGAGAGAGGGCAGGGCGGGGTGGGCGGGGTGGGTGACCGGCGAGAGGGAGAGAGAGGGCAGGGCGGGGTGGGCGGTTACCTTTTTTTTTTTTTACGTCAGATATTACAGTTGACCTACGCTTCTTGCTCCCACAAGCGCCTTTGACTATCTTTCGGTTGAGAAAGTCAACCAACCTACTCTCCAATCCGCTCTACCGAAAAAGGCGCAAGGGTCCGGGAAAGAAGAAATAAAGAATAATCTACTTCGATGAACCGAACCAAACTGGTTCATTATCGGTTTGGCTTCTACATGAACCGGTTCGGTTCGGTTAGGGTCACCTTATCAGTTTGATTCGATTTGGCCAAATTCGACTTTAAATCGAACCGAACCAATTCATGAATAATCCTAATTACCGGCGGTTGAAACATCGCCACTAGAAACGATGGGTCCCGGAAGGGGCCTCTGAGGTCCACGGTGTTCATTGCGATATAGCACACAAACATGCTTAATAAATTTATTATTTGATCGCTTAATGAATAGAATATGAGGTAATTCTCTAACCAAATCAAGAATAAGAGATTACCTTAAATACAAAATAATGAACGTGATGACTATTATAATTAATAAACATATTTCAACTGGATAATTTAATAGATATCCAATTGAATCTAAATTCAAATTGGATTTGGATCTAGATCTTTAAAAGATCCAAAATCCACTCATTATAAATTTGAATATAATTTTAACTTAAAAATTTAAAATTCAAATCAAACCCAAACATAGATCCAATGTAAAAAGAATTCGGATCTTAACCATTTAATAGACTTAAACTCATATCGGATCCGGATCATATCCAATTGTCAACCACAACCTAGGTCCAAAATCAAATCGGATTCAGATCTAATGATCCAATAACAACATAGAATCCAAAAAGAATTCAAACTTATACATTCAATCTTTTATTGGATCCCGGGGACAAATATGTAATATTTTAAATTCTCTATCTTCTTTCGAATGTTGCTATTGTATTTCTTATAATACTATAATCAAAGAAGTAACTAACTAACTTCTTGGGCTTTCAATTGTTAGTACGCTTTTGCTGTGCTAATCCTATAATTCTAAAAAATATTAAAATATTTGGATAGAGTCACATAGACTCAGTAGGATTACTACCCAACTATCCAATTATAACACTGAATCCAATAAGAATCCAAACTTATCCATTCAATCTTTCATTGGATCCCAGGGACAAACATGTAATATTCTAAATTCCCTATCTTCTTCTAAATGTTGCTATAGTATTTCTTATAAAAAAAATTTATACCTTTGAGAACTAAGCCACATTAACTAGGTATGATTTTTCGCCCGGTTTGATTATAGTATCACAAGTGATGTTACATCCATATTGATATTTCAAAAGAATATAGTATTAATATAAAATTTAATACAAGAATACACTTGTATATATTACCTCTCACCATTTGTTTTGGCTCATTGGATGTCTAACCTTTTGAATTAGTTAGAGTTTAGACATTGAGACTTTTGATAAAATATTTAAATATAATAATGATTTATTAATAAACTACTTAATTTAAGTGGTTTATTATAATTTTGTTTAAAATATATAACTAAGATTTTATGTTCATTTAGAGATGAAATTGAAATTTTAGATATTTCATTGAATCAAATTAAACCTCCGCTATATCTTTATCACCACTTTAGTGGATTCTCTTAACGAAGGGTGTTCATATTTCAAATAGATCTTCTATCTTACGAACTTCTAAATGCACTAAGATGTAAATTTCTCGAATAGCTAACAAACAAAACTTTTTTTTTTGGATAACATGGCGCAATGGCCAGGTGTGCGCCGCACTGCGCACAGGCGAGAGTTCGAGTGCTGTCGGCGAGCACTCGAACCCCAGTGAATAACCACCCCGCCCCCCCCCCCCCCCGGGGTGGCCCGGCTGTGTTCAGCCGGGATTCCAACCCCCGCCACCCCCCCTCGGGGGTGGCGTCGTGCCAACCGAGCCAAGCTCGGTCGGCGCTAACAAACAAAACTAACGACATATAATTCCCAAGTAAGTTTCTCCAATGTATTTACATGTTGCAACCAGAGGTAGACCTATCAATGGGTCGGATCTGGGTCGGATCGCTAAAGATCCAAACTCAGATCTGATAAACATGATCCGAATGTAAATGGAATCCGTAAATATTATGCAGTTCGGGTTCGTATATATTCCAGGTTTTCAGATTTCAATCTACCCGATGGGCGAGAACGGCCGACCTCCTTTGTCATGGGAGTGAGGCCATCTTCGGTGCAGGCCAAAGGGAAAGGACGAGGGAGTCTCCTTCCCGCTTTCCAGCGAGTCTTCTACCCTCTCCCGCATTGTGATAGCAGTGCGCCACATAGACCCGGGTTGCCGCTGAAGGCGACGGCGGGGATGTCCACGCCGTGGCTAGGGATCTTGCCGCTCAGGTTGTTTCCGGACAGATCCAGATGCTCCAGTGCCGCCAGGTTCAGCAGTCCATCGGGTATGCCCCCATCAGCCCATCGTCCGCCATCTCCAGAACCCTAAGGCTCGCCACCCTCCCCAGCCAGGTGCTCGCCAGCATCAGCTTGAAAAGGCTGAGACCCCCAATCCAGGATGGCAACGACCCCAGGCATAGGGGGTTATAGGAGAGATCAATGGTCTGGAGGCGGATGATCTGTGAGAGTTCCATGGGAACGGCCCTGAATCAGGTTGTGAGAGAGATCCAACGTTTGTAGTTCAGTCAGGGTGCCGAATGTGACGGGGATTGAGCTCATCAAACGATTGTTGGAGAAGTAGATTTCTGTGAGAGTGGCAAGGCGGCCAATGGAAGCTGGGAGCTCATCGGTGAGATGGTTGTTTTCCAAGAAAAGCCATTGAATACTCTCCATCTGTTCGATGGAGGCTAGTAGTGTACCTGTCAAACGATTGTCCAACAGCCGGCAAGACTGGAGAGAGGACATACCGGAGATGGTGGCGGGGATGCTTCAGGTTAGGCAGTTGTGGTTCTGGGGATGCCTCCACAGAAGTCCATGTCCGACGTTCCCCTATGCACAAGATTGCCGATGCCATCCGTGCCGCGGAGGGTTCCCAAAACAGAGGTCGCAGGGTGATATCGAGACAACCCGAAATATGGTTTTGAGATCCTAATATTTCCTTTCGGGTTCCGAGTCATCCTCAAACTGGTTCCTGTTCAAGACTCAAGACCCGTTGTTGATTTCGGATTTGGAGTTGGTCATCGAGTTCGAGCAATTCATTGACAAGTCTAACTAGAGGTGTAAATAAGTATAGGCGAGTAACATGCCACTCAAGCTCAACTAGTTTATCATAGTTAACACTCATGCATTGGCCTCGTCCAGCTATTTATTTACTTAAAATCAGTCAAATTTAATCTTGGGTTTGAATAAGAACGTAACTCAAGTTTGATCTAAACTTGGGTTCTAACTCAAATTTGAGCTAGGTTGGTTGATGGAAAATTTGATCTCGACTTAAACCAATTTATATAATTTAATATAACATTAAAGTAAAATCAAAATTTATTTAATACTATAAAAGTACTATTTTTGATAATTTATTATTGATAATTACTATTAACATGCTTTATTGTGTGGAGCCCTAGGCAGCTCAAGCTATACTAGTTAAATAAGAGACCGGATCCCCTCAGGAGGCCTCCTGAGGGGGTCCGGTCAGGCCACACCCAGTTTTTTGATGGGACAGGCATCATATCACATTTAATGCCCATCGTATCACCTGTCACGTCAAAAAACTGGGTGTAGCCTGACCGGACCCCCTCAGGAGGCCTCCTGGGGGGATCCGGTCTCGTTAAATAAATGGAGTTTTTATTTCTTCTCCAACCTTACCCCCTAACAATGAGCGAGAAGAATTTTCTTGGAGTCCGGTAACTCGACGTATAAACAAGTTCTGATCACGTTAATTTATTATCGAAATAAAATCACGATTCAGAAACGTGGAACTCCGTTTACGTCGCCGTTGGTTTGCAAGTACCCGGGTCAACTCTTAAAAATCTTTCACCTGACGCGTGGAGTGAATCAGCTGAGAGACTGTTACAGTCACGTGATACTGGATTCTTCGAACCACGGGCACGTGGCTTGCCGTGGGCAGCAGCTCTTCCGGTGCATCCCCCTTCTCCCCGTCTTCCGACGGGCGCCCCCGCGCCGCCTCCGCCGGCACTCTGCCACCGCCTCCCGCCACCTTCGTCGGTGTCGACGGCGAGCAAGAGGGGGGATGGCCGGGCCTCCGGCCGAGCGGGATAACCACGCCGCGGCCGTGTGCGTTACGGGATCGACGGGCTACATCGGGTCGTGGCTGGTCCGTTCGTTACTCCGGCATGGGTATGTTGTCCATGCAGCTGCCAGAGATCTCGGTACTCTCTCTCTCTCTCTCTCGGATGTTTTTACAAGATCCATCAAGAAGACCGCTATTTTCGCTTGTTTAATCTTCCCGTACACGTACGATCGAGAGATCAGACAGATCAAACCAATATCAAGCTAAGGAGAGGGAGAGGTAGAGTAGCCACTAGATAGCCGGAGGTCATTGGTGTGAGCTGCTGGCAGACATCGTAGAGAATCGAATAAGTTTCTTCTATCGTAGATACAAAATATTTAATAGACTTCACTGATCTGTTGTATAAATCTCACCGGTCAAATTATATATGTCATCAAGTGTTTTATATCTATAGTGGAGAAATTTCTATCCATCAACTCGACCGAGAGACCCCAGTATCTAGAGAATCTGCAAATGCAGAGTTGAGTTGAAGCTTGTGTGCGCAGATTCGCCGGTTACTACCGGGAACGGGAGAAGGCAAGATGGGGCTGGGCTATATAATACATACAGACTTCAGAGAGAATCAGAGAGAAGAAAAATGATACGAGTTTATGATCATATATAAGCCAGAATAAAAGGGTCTACGGCCTAGCTAGGTAGTGACTATGCTCCGTTTCCCCCTCGCGGATATCTGCTAATTTCGAATATCCATGGAGCAGAGCAGATACAAATAATCTTCATTTCGTCAAAAAAAAAACAATTGTAAAATCTCAAAAACACCTAAAATCTGTCAACGGATTGATGGTTTCTTTTGTCCAAACGAAATCCCGAAAAGCAAATTTCATCGTAAACACCCCAAAAGAAATAAATAATCGTCTATATACGAACCCATTTTGTCCAAGGAGACCCGTAAACATTTTTTGAGAATAACATATTATTTACATGCATACAAGAAAAAGCTATAATGAGGCCCTCTCTAAACAAGCAACAGTAAACCCAAAAGTATTTTTGGTAACAACTAAAAAGTCATGGTAAGATGGTGACAAATAAGTCCATGATTAATGATGTTTCGCAGCAACTTGTATTAAGTTATTGCAAGTAAGATGCTAGTGACCGCTATGAGCTGTCACAGATATATTACTAGTGATGTTCCTAACATGTCACCCATTTAAGGGATGGTTGCGACCTCTCACACTATTTGCATATCTCACACACACCCATTTTTTCATAAGGGTATGTTTATTTATATATAGGTGTGCATATATTCTCGAGTTACGAGTAAGAGTGCACATATGTCAAGTCAAGATGTATATGTTGAGAACCAAAAAGTCATCTCTCCGTTCTCGAAGGAAGTCTCTCCGTTCTCGGAGCAATATTGGGCTTTCCCAAGGGAAGTTGCTCGCTTGGCTGGTCGGCCAGGCTCCCGTCCTCGAAGAGCCAACTATTTCTTATACAGTGTGCTATTCCATCTACTCCTGCGTTAAATCCTTTGGTGACTCGTCATTGGTCGTTTGGAACCATCAAGCCACTTGGAGGGACAGTTCTTGCGGTCGTCCTCGGGCCCCGAAGGTTTCTAGCTGTGCTGTTCCAGTCTGATAGTGGGTTTCCGCACTTACCAGGTTTGGCTTACTCTGCTCTTCTCCTCTGGTCCCCTATCCTTCTCTTTCTCCTGGCTCTTTCATGATGGGGGACAACCAACCTGAAGAGAATCCCGTAGCCAACATTCTTCTCCAATTCTAAAACTTGCTTAAGCCTATGAGATCCCCGGAACCCGTCCATGTTCATCAACTCCCTATACAGGACAACCAGAAGTGGAGAAGAACAGTGGTCCTGAAAGTTCTTACAAACTTACCTACTAGACCCGCAGGCCTTAAGGAATGGGTTAGGAAGCTCTGGAACCCTGTGGGTACCTGGAGTCTGTTGGATTACCCGGACAACAGCTTCCTGCTCCTTCTTCATTCGGAGTTTGAGGTGGATAAGATCTGCAGAAGGGCTCCGTGGTTCTTCAACAGTGACCTTATCATAGTCGAACCTGCAGGTAGGGCAAACGCTGCACCATCGGAGTACAAGTTGGACAAGGCGGATATCTGGGTAAGAATTTTTGACTTGCCACAAGAATTCTTGGAGAAACAAACTGTCATGCACCTTGCTTCGCAAATTGGAGAGCCGTTGGTCCCTCCACAAGAAATTGTGGACAGTTGGAGTCAGTTTGCTAGAATCAAAGTTACATTGAATGTCTTGCTGCCTCTCCTAATGCAGATTACTGTCAAACTATGTGATGGTTCAGTAAAATCTTTCATGTTAGTGTTCGAGCGGATATCCAAGTTTTGTTACTTTTGTGGGAGGCTTGGGCATGTCCTAGCAGATTGTGAACTGCGCGATAAACTGGCTAGCCTCATTAAACCCGGCCTTTCCATTAGACTGCAGGATGAGCTCAAGGAACAACTTAAACCAAAGTTTGGAGATTGGATTATTGTGTCCGGGGGACACTCAACTCACGGTACCAGACCAATGGTCCGTCAACCATCCCATGCGGAGCGGCGCAACAGAAGCATGGACTCCGACACCTCCTCTGACGCCCTCTTCAGGACCCCCACCACCAGTGCTTTGGTCAGTGAACCCATATCTCCCATACCTCCCTTACCTTTTAGCCTGAGTAACACTTTTGACAGCAGTTGTCAGTCCCAACACCTAGCGTAAGCTTTAAATTCCAATTTATTTCACCTTGATCCGAACCTAAGTTCACCTCAATATTCACAGCCACAATACCCGCTTAGCGTATCACTGCATCCATCCCCTATTAGAACCTCCTCTACCTAACTCCTCAGTCTTACTACCTCTACTAACCCAGCTGACAACCGCACTTACCATCACCTTACCATGACTGGCATGTCCACACCTCTACAGACTGTGGCCCCAAAACTTGAGCCATTCACTACCCTCATGACCATTCTTCAGTCCACGTGGCAGAATTGTTCCATATTGATTTAAAACAACAGTCCTCACCCATTCAGAACCCGTCACCTATTAGTCCTCTTAAGCGCAGAGGTTACAAAGACCGAGCTAAGAAGAACTCCTTCAAAATGCTAAAACCTCAACTGGATAGTGGTCTGATTCAAGGACATTCCATGTTACCGGAGTCTTCAAGCTCTGAAACACCAAGGGCAGACGCAGCTGGCCCTAACAAGTTGCCAGGGGTCAAATGAAGCTAATCTTTTGGAATTGTCGAGGAGGGAATAGGCCCTTGACAATTCGACATCTTGATAGATTAGCCCATTCCGTCAGACCCAATATTTTCTTTGTTTGTGAAACCAAACGCAGCTTGGATTCCAGCCATAGTTTCATCAAGGCCAGAAATATTGCTAACTACCATGTCGTTCCTGCTGATGGAAGAGCGGGCGGCCTCTGATTATGGTGGTCGGAGGGCACTGATGTTCCCATTTTGGTCTCTTCAAACAATTGGATTGGATGTATTGTGAATGATAGCGCCCTCTTGGGCAGATGGATTCTCATCACTACTTATGGTCCACTCTCTGACATAGGAAGAATTCGGGTGTGGAAGGACATGTCAAACTTTATCCAAAGGATTAATCTCCCAGTTTGCATGATAGGTGATTGGAACTGCATTACTAGCTCAGTGGAAAAATGGGGAGGGAATCCTCCAATTTAGTCACACATCCACCATTTCAATGATTTCATTTCACGCCTTGGGCTTGTGGAAATTAGACATGAAGGTCCGGTGTATACTTGATCAAATAAAAGATCCTTTGAGCACAATATTAGGGAGAAGCTTGACAAGGGTCTAGCCTCAGTGGACTGGGTATCCCTATTCCCACAATCTCAATTGCACGCCCTCCCCACGGTGGCTAGTGACCATTGTCCCCTTTACTTAAATACCAATCCTCTCTCCAAACTACGTGCCAATTATTTTAAGATAGAAGTCGCTTGGTTACGCCACCCACTCTTCCACCAAATAGTGACCAAGGCTTGGACTAGTACACCTAGTCTCCTGCTGAATTACCAAGACAAAATGACCAAGTTAAGGCAACAATTGCACTCTTAGAAGAAGAAGCATGTTGGGAGCTTTACTAAACAGATGGCTACTATCCGTCAAGAGTTGAACAGGCTTAATAGGGCTCCTACTAACCAAGGGCATATTGACATGGAGATCAAGTTAGAAAAAGAGCTCCGAAAGATAGAAAGCATGGAGGAAATCTACTGGCGTCAGATGTCTAAGGTACATTGGCACAATTATGGTGATAAATGCACTAGAAGAAGATGGAATAATATTTTGGGCATCACTAAACCTGTTGGCCCTTGAAGCCGCAAGGAGGAGGATATTACAACAACCTTCTGTTGTTTCTTCCAAGAACTGTTCTCGGACCCAAATTATACTCAGCTCCAGGCTTATCCTCCGAACTTGATTCCCCCTTTACCCAATACTCAGCTCAGTCATCTTATGAAAACCCCAACCCTTGATGAAATTAAACATGCCCTTTTTTCCATGAAACCTGAAAAGGCCCCAGGCCCCGATGGTCTCCCCCCCCCCTTTTCTTCCAAGAATTTTGGCCTACTGTCAGTGGAGAGTTGTTTGAGCTGATTACTTCCATTTTCCTCACTAGCCAAATTCCACCTACCCTGAACCATACGACCATTTCCTTAATTCCTAAGAAACAAAACCCCCAATACCCTGAAGACTTTAGACCCATTAGCCTTTGTAATGTGGCCTTAAAGATCCTCACCAAAATCATTGCTACCAGGATCAAACCCTTGCTACCCAGCCTTATCTCGGAGACACAAGCCACCTTCGTTCCTGACAGATCTGGGCTGGATAGTGTTGTCATTGTCCAAGAGATTCCCAATACCTTCAGATGTAAAAAAGGTAGAATTGGGACTTTTATGCTCAAACTTGATATTTGCAAGGCTTATGACAGCTTGAGATGGCAGTTTATCAGGAGTACTCTTCAGTTCTTCAGGTTTCCAGAACCTTTGATCAACTTGATTATGGAATGTGTTATTACAACCACCTTCTTCCTCAATATTAACGAGCAAAGATCTAGGTTTATCAGGCCTAGCAGAGGCATACGTCAAGGATGTCCCCTATCTCCCTACATTTTTTATTCTTTGTGCAGAGTTCCTTACTTACCTTATCAATCAAGCTATGGAACAGGGTCAGTTATATATCGGGTACCAAAGTCAGCAAGAATGGACCCCCTATCACCCACCTTATGTTTGCTGACGACCTGATTATTTGTGGGTTGGCAACAGTGCAGGAAATCAAGCAGCTTATGGACTTACTGAACATTTATGAGGCTATTTCTGGCCAGGCTGTCAATATTGCAAAATCAACTATAATTTTCAGTAAAATGTTCCCATTCATACAAGGAATTCCATTTGCAGCATTTCAGGCTATTCTCAAGGCTTGAATTCTGACTGTTACCTTGGCATTCCCTTGAGTCAGTCCAGAATTAGTAAGACAAACTATGAAAAGTTGTTGACTACTTGTAATTCTAAACTAGCCTCTTGGCAATCTAACCTCTTGACTTCTGCTGGGAGAACAGTTATGATCAAGTCTACCTTTAATCAGCTTCCACTTCATCTGATGTCTGCCCATAAGATGCCTACCGAGGTGACTAAGAAGCTCAATTCCTTGTAGAATTCCTTTTGGTGGGGCCAGGGCTCTCAGGATAAGAAGAAAATCCAGTTCACCTCTTGGAACACCATTAAACAGCCTAAACAGAATGGCGTCATGGGGATTAGAGATTTTAATCTCATAAATCAAGCTAGGATCATGAGACTCCTTTGGATTTTTCTCCATGACAAACACAAACTCTGGGTCAAGATTCTTCAAGCTAGATACCTTCAGCATAAATCTATATGGGATGCCAAACCTCCTGCTTATGCTTCTACTACCTGGAGAAATATGTTGTCGGTCAGGGCTATTATACTCAGTGGAAGCCTTTGGAAGATCAAAGATGGAAATACAGTGCATATATGGAATCATCATTGGATCTTGGACAGAAGGGGCCCACCTATTTTGAATGCTTCTGTTCCCTTCAGACTGGAGTTGGTTAAGGATCTCATTTCTTATGGCAGCTGGAATTTGAATCTTATTCAGCATTTATTTGATAACATCTCTGTCAATAGGATCCCGAAGACCCCTATTTTCAACAATTGTGCTGAGGATAGTTTAGTCTGGCCTTTCACCCGAGATTGTGTTCTTAATGCTAAATCTGCTTATAGATTTCTGGCATACCAGGCCAGGCCCCCTGGGCCTTCTGATTCCTCTCTCTGGAGATTATTATGGCACCCCCAAGGTGACCCAGGTTTGCCCTTAGAAGATTGTCTTTTTGTTATGGAAATGTATGTCTAGCAACTTACCCACTAATATGGCTATTGCCAGACATAGTCCCCATATTAATGCCATGTGCAATACTTGTTTCTCTGGCCATGAATCTTTGCAACATATTTTTTTAGATTGTTCTAGGAGTAGAGCCGTCTGGTTGGCCTCTCCTTTGGGAGGGCCGGAAAAGTGGGCTGACAGGAATCTCCATGGTGAGATCCATTCTTGGCTATCTTGGCTCAAACAAGATTCTGTGGAACTCCTTATGATTGGCAGCTTAGCTATTACTATCCTTTGGCACTTATGGAAGGCAAGGTGTGATGTCATTTTCAGGAATCGCAGGGATCATACAATGACTATTCTCAAACAAGTTTCTCAAGATACTGATTTCTTTCTGAACCAGTGCAATGCTCCGAAGGCTAAATTCCCTCCTCATTGGTGTCCCCCTCCTTGGGGAATGGTGAAAATTAATGTTGACTGCGCTACCCATCATGACCTGAGCTCTACTAGTCTGATTGTTCGGGACAGTGCAGGCACTCTGTTGCACTGGAAGACCCATCTACACCCCTTTGATGATCCTCAAATTCTCGAGGCCTTGGCCATCCAAGAAGCTTGTAGTTGGGCTATCCAAACTGGTTCAATTGCTACTATTGAAAGTGATGCTAAAGTCGTTGTCGACGCTATCTCTGGGCATGGACCACACCTTTGGCGTGCTCATGAGATTATTTCATTTTGTCAACAGGTCATTAGGACTAGTAATTTACCTCTTTGCTTTATTCTTAGATGTTGTAATCAGGCCGCCCACCTTTTGGCTAAATGGCCCTGTAGTATCCTCCCTCTTCTAACCCTCCTGGTGACCTCCCGCCTTCTGTGAGGGATCAAATATGTATGGACTTGTCTGTTTAATTTAGTATTTGCACTATTATCTTCAAAAAAAAAGATGTATATGTTGAATGTGGTGTTCTCGGCTAAATGATAAATTGAGTTTTTATTATAATTTTATATTTTTGTAACAAAACTTGTTAATAGAGGTGTTTGACAACCATTACAATTTTATGTTTTTAAAAATATTTATTTATTAGACAAAAAAGAAGAATTTACTTCTTGTTTTTATTTTGTGATCCACCACCTTGTTTGATCATATATGATATCTACTCTTTTTTAATATCACATCCCTCCAAATATGATAATTTAAAGTCATTGGCTGGTTCACTCTGGTTCACTTTTTATTTTAATGCAACATTGTATCATGAAAATGTATAAAAATTATAGTGCAACCAAACACTATATAATTGTTGATATAGCGCTACTCATTTATTATGTTCCACTTGAGCAATGCTCAAAATTTGATAAGCAAGCTCGACCAATATGTTCGAACATGGCCTATTAAGAGTTTGATAGTTTTGAATTCGGTTTTTGATAAAAGCGAATCTTTATGTAAGTTAATTGACTATTTTTAATTGAACCAAACCGCATTGTGTAATACCCCGGTTATTTAAATAAAAAAATAGATATTATATTTATTATGAGATTTAATATTATTAATTATACTCTCTTCTTTAATCTTTCACATTTTTCTCTCTCCAGATCCCCAACGTAAACCGCCGCCTCCCTTTCCTTATCTCCCCCACTCTTTCCGCTATTTCCCCTCCCCCTCCGGTCGGACTCTCCCTCCTTATATACGTGTTTTTCTCTCCCGCACCCTCCTCCTTCCTCCTTCTTCCCTCCCGCGCGCATGCAACACCCAGACGTTCCCCTCCCCCTCCACGGTTCTGTTCCGCGACCGGCTGCCTCCCTCCAACGCCCGCTCCGCCGGCCACCGCGCGCCACCCCACCTGCACCCTTCGCCGGCCGCCGTAGCCGCCCACCTGGGCCGCACTAGCGACCACCGCCGGCCAGCCCCCCCTCTTCGCGCCATCCGGACCCCCCTCGCGAGCTCTCCGGCGCCGCCCGCGGACACCGCCGCAACCCGGTCGCCATCACCGTCCACCTGCGCCCTCCGCCGGCCGCCGCGCGACGCCGCCTGCGCCCTCCGCCGGCCTCCCGGCCACGCTCACCACCTACTCGCACGTCACCGGCCGCCGTCTCTGCCGGCCGTTCCCGCCTGGACCGCGCGAACCACCGGCCGCTGCCGCCACCCTCGGCAATGCCCAGCCCTCCAGCCCAGCCCGCGGCCCCGTCCTGCGCCCAGCCTCCCCGCACATGCACTGACCGCCGACGCCCGCCAGCGCCACGCCTACCACCCCGCCGTAGACCCCACCTGTTGACTACCTCACGCCCGGCCGCCCCCGTGCCGGCGCCCCCGTGCGAGCCTTCGCCCCCCCCCCCGATTGATGCCTCACCCGTCGCCACTCTCCTTCCGCGTGACGGTCGCGTCGCCGTCCATGGCCGCTCGCCGCGCCGCTTCGCCCGCCGTACCCCCGCGCAGCCTGCCCCCCCGGTGCTACCTTCCTCCGCGCGAGCGCGTGCAGCAGCCGCCCGGATCCCGCCACCTCGCCCCACGCGCGCGCGCAACGCCGCCGCCGCCGCCTGTTGAACCCCCCCATCTCCGCCGCGCATCTGCCATCACCCTGCCGCCCACGGCCTTGTCGTCCTGTGCGCCAGCTCTGCCCACCCGCGCGCGCTGCGCCGCCGTGCGCCACCCCCCTCTCCGCGGTATATTTCCTCCCCCCCCCCCTCTTCTCTCTCCTATCGCCCTCTCTCCTATTATCTTCTATTAAAATCCCTAGTTCATGATTTCTCTTCTAACCATAGATTTTGAAAACACCTACCCGACTCAATTTTTCGTCGCCGACGCAACCGCGGCATTCTCGTCGCCAAAATCAATTTCCTTGGAAATCCGTGCGCCGTTCGCCGTTGCCGTCAAGGTAGGCGTCTCGGCTATCCTTAGCACTCTAATATTTTGATTAAACCGTAAGAATCATGTTTAGATCATCAGGATTAGAAGATTGTGATTAATGGGCTGTTTTGGATTTATTAGCATGTTTAGATAGAGTTAGATTAATCTGTTTAAATCATGCATGTTTAGATTAAATTAGTTATTCATGTATGTTGGTCATCATGATAGGTTTGTATATGTTTAAATCTAGCTAGTTTAGTATGTTTGCATCGCGATAAACTTTAATCATGTATATTCCGATTTAATAAAAAGCCGATGTAAGGTTTAGGCTTATGTTGTTAGAATTTAGTTTATTTTTCTTTTATGTGATAGGTAGTCATGTTTAAGCATGTAATTGTCATGTTTAGGTTGTAGCTTGCATGATCCTATTTAGATGCATCATATGATAGACTGGTTCTGGTTTATGCTAGATTGTGGTGTGGTATGCAAATATGTGGTGCATAGAACCATGGGTGTTCATCTATGTATTTCATGTTTGATTGCCAATTAAATGTTCCTGTTTTACTGTCTGAGTTAATTATATGCTTGCATGGTGTGGAATGTGGTTAGTGCAGTGAGCTGCATTGTGATGGAAATATACTTCACCAGACTATGGTTCGGTCCTGTGGGCAGCAGATGAATTAGAACAATCTGGAGCATCCTTCGATCCCAGATACCACGGTTTATCCTAAGTACTCCCCTGCCTATGGGGTACTATGGAATTTAGTTACTATATGTTACTTCCTACTATATGGTAAATCTGGTGCTAGTTTTGTGATGTGACTACATTTATCAGATGGAGCATGATATTTACTCAGACAGGTGTCTAGTGTGTATTTTGGCATAGATGTTAGTGTTCTAGATGTGTTATTGGTTTTATGTCAAGTGTAGGTGTTATGAGCATACCTAGAGTAGTCTAATGTGTAGGTTATGTTGGTTTTAGTGCATATAGAGTCTGGTTATCATATGGGGTAGTTGATTGATTTTGTAATCAATTAATTAAAGATATATAATTAGTTTACACCCTATGTATTAAATCTGATTTTTAGGCTTATTATGTATTGTATACCACTAGAATCATTATTATAGTGGGGTAGTTCGGGTGTAAGTCCTACTGAGTCTGTTGTGACTCACCCCTTCCGTTGTTAATATTTTTAGGATTGCAGGTTTAGCGCAGCAGAAGCGTAGTGGTGTTTTGGAATTCGAGGAGCTAGTGGAGTACTCATTCAATGTTGGTATTTAATTTGTTTAGATAGGTGTTTGATTATGGTGTTAATATGTTGTAAAGTTTGGAATTATTTAATTGGATTGTGATTTTAGTTTTATTTGGTTCCAGACCGATATCCTTCCCGTTACGTCGCCGGATTATCTTCCGCTGTGCATGTTAAAAATCCGGGTCGTGACAGATTGGTATCAGAGCATTAACTCGGCCTGAATGTCTATTTTGACATGCCCGAGTTCTTGATATCGGTTTGGATTAGATGGAATTGATGATTGGAAGATCATTATCTTAGATAGAGAGAGTAATTTAGATTGCCTATTAGATTGAGAATCTTAGATGGCATTGAATTTCGATATTAGATAGATATGTTAGCTAGATTAGAAAGAGATAGATGGATTGATATTAGGTAGATAGACTGATGTAAGAGTGATTAGTTAGTTAGTTAGATAGATAGATATGTTTAGATAGGTTGATAGATAGATATGTAGATAGATAGGTAGATAGATAGATGTGTTTAGGTAGAGTGGTAGTAGATGGATAGATAAATTAGATAGAGGAGAATAGTCAGATTGATTGAAGGATGTAATTGTTCGGTGAGTCCGGTTGAATTTTCGAGGACGAAAATTTTTGTTAGGAGGGTAGATTGTAATACCCCGGTTATTTAAATAAAAAATAGATATTATATTTATTATGAGATTTAATATTATTAATTATACTCTCTTCTTTAATCTTTCACATTTTTCTCTCTCCAGATCCCCAACCTAAACCGCCGCCTCCCTTTCCTTATCTCCCCACTCTTTCCGCTATTTCCCCTACCCCTCCAGTCGGACTCTCCCTCCTTATATACGTGTTTTTCTCTCCCGCACCCTCCTCCTTCCTCCTTCTTCCCTCCCGCGCTCGTGCAACACCCAGACGTTCCCCTCCCCCTCCGCGGTTCTGTTCCGCGACCGGCTGCCTCCCTCTAATGCCCGCTCCGCCGGCCACCGCGCGCCACCCCACCTGCACCCTTCGCCGGCCGCCGTAGCCGCCCACCTCGGGCCGCACTAGCGACCACCGCCGGCCAGCCCCCTCTTCGCGCCATCCGGACCCCCCCCTCGCGAGCTCTCCCGGCGCCGCCCGCGGACACCGCCGCAACCCGGTCGCCATCGCCGTCCACCTGCGCCCTCCGCCGGCCGCCGCGCGACGCCGCTGCGCCCTCCGCCGGCCTCCCGGCCACGCTCGCCACCTACTCGCACGTCACCGGCCGCCGTCTCGCCGGTCGTTCCCGCCCGGACCGCGCGAACCACCGGCCGCTTCCGCCACCCTCGGCGATGCCCAGCCCTCCAGCCCAGCCCGCGGCCCCATCCTGCACCCAGCCTCCCCGCACATGCACTGACCGCCGACGCCCGCCAGCGCCACGCCTACCACCCCGCCGTAGACCTCCCCCTGTTGACTACCTCACGCCCGGCCGCCCCTGCGCCGGCGCCCCCGTGCGAGCCTCCGCCCCCCCAGTTAATGCCTCACCCGCCGCCACTCTCCTTCCGCGCGACAGTCGCCTCGCCGTCCATGGCCGCTCGCCGCGCCGCTTCGACCGCCGTACCCCCACGCAGCCTGCCCCCCCTCCCGGTGCTACCTTCCTCCGCGCGAGCGCGCGCAGCAGCCGCCCGGATCCCGCCACCTCGCCCCACGCGCGCGTAGCAACGCCGCCGCCGCCGCCTGTTGAACCCCCCCCATCTCCGCCGCGCATCTGCCATTACCCGGCCGCCCACGGCCTTGCCGTCCAATGCGCCAGCTCTGCCCGCCCGCGCGCGCTGCGCCGCCGTGCGCCACCCCCCTCTCCGCGGTATATTTCCTCCCCCCCTCTTCTCTCTCTTATCGCCCTCTCTCTTATTATCTTCTATTAAAATCCCTAGTTCATGATTTCTCTTCTAACCACAGATTTTGAAAACACCTACCCGACTCAATTTTTCGTCGCCGACGCAACCGCGGCATTCTCGTCGCCAAATTCAATTTTCTTGGAAATCCGTGCGCCGTTCGCCGTTGCCGTCAAGGTAGGCGTCTCGGCTATCCTTAGCACTCTAATATTTTGATTAAACCGTAAGAATCATGTTTAGATCATCAGGATTAGAAGATTGTGATTAATGAGCTGTTTTGGATTTATTAGCATGTTTAGATAGAGTTAGATTAATCTGTTTAAATCATGCATGTTTAGATTAAATTAATTATTCATGTATGTTGGTCATCATGATAGGTTTGTATATGTTTAAATCTAGCTAGTTTAGTATGTTTGCATCGCGATAAACTTTAATCATGTATATTCCGATTTAATAAAAAGTCGATGTAAGGTTTAAGCATATGTTGTTAGAATTTAGTTTATTTTTCTTTTATGTGATAGGTAGTCCTGTTTAAGCATGTAATTGTCATGTTTAGGTTGTAGCTTGCATGATCCTATTTAGATGCATCATATGATAGACTAGTTCTGGTTTATGCTAGATTGTGGTGTGGTATGCAAATATGTGATGCATAGAACCATGGGTGTTCATCTATGTATTTCATGTTTGATTGCCAATTAAATGTTCCTGTTTTACTGTCTGAGTTAATTATATGCTTGCATGGTGTGGAATGTGGTTAGTGCAGTGAGCTGCATTGTGATGGAAATATACTTCACCAGACTATGGTTCGGTCCTGTGGGCAGCAGATGAATTAGAACAATCTGGAGCATCCTTCGATCCCAGATACCGCGGTTTATCCTAAGTACTCCCCTGCCTATGGGGTACTATGGGATTTAGTTACTATATGTTACTTCCTATTATATGGTAAATCTGGTGTTAATTTTGTGATGTGACTACATTTATCAGATAGAGCATGATATTTACTCAGACAAGTAGAATAATATAAATCAACTCATAATAAATATAATAACTACTATTTTTTATTTAAATATCGTGGGTATTACAACTGATTTCTCTTATCTATATTTTTTTGGTTCGGTAATGGAGGTAAAATGGGATGGAAAAAACTCGAGCTTGGTTATATCTTGAGATTATTTTTGGAATAAGTCATTTCATAGGAAACATGAAAATTGAGATAATTCTATTTTTTTATTCTCATTATATCTATTCACCATGTTCCCACTTTTAGCTCTATTTTTTCAGCTCTTGAAAACTAAATCTTGTTTTCTTCTTTATACATACTATACATTAAATAGACAATATACATTGCATATAGACATTTGTATGTAGGAGTTATTTTTCATATACATAGGGACGGGTTACCTAGCGGATGGCCTAGTGACAATTAGTGCTCTAAACTGGCTAGATTTGAAAATGGAATGATTGGTATCCGATTTCAATAAAAGTTAATATTTTCCAATTCATATAATTTCACAATATCTATGTTTTGATTTCAATTTGATTTTTATTCCATTATTAGACTAAAAACCAAATATGATAATTTTAAAAATAAAAATTAAATATTAATTTTATTTAAAAATAAGTTAAAAACTCATGTATAATTACTAAAATTTGATATAATCTATTTAAACTTTAATTTTATTATTTTATCACTTTATATGTCATATTTTATAATTTATTTAATTTTATTTTGATTAATTTTATTTATAAAACTTATTTTTATGTAAATCAAATAAATAAAAATGAAATTAATTGATTCTGATAAAATATGAGAACATTTTGATCATGGCAGATTAGAGGATACAAAAGTAAGTGTTAAAGTCATTAATTTTTATCAGATTTGAATCAAAATTTTTGAACATTGACTTGTCTGCATCTCAAGATATCAGGGATTGGGAGATCTAAAAGGACCCCAAGTGATCTCACTGAATTTCAAAGAGTAAACTAAATTTCTTATAATTTTTTGAAATAATTTTAAATTAAAAATTTTAGAAGCAAGTGACCACAATGACCTTGAAATTAAGTGACCCCACCAAGTAAAATGTCTAAACCCATAAATCACTGACATCAATCCCTATTTGTTTTAGTCAACTCTGGAAGCAAACAACATCTCAGTGAATGTTTAGATACCACGTATGAAATATGATCTCTAGATATCTGATAGTGTCTATGTCAATCTAATCGATCGATTACATATCTAATTAACATGTCAAGATCGTCAGACAATAGTGTCGTGTAATTTTTTTATTTTTTTTACGTTGTAACTTGTCAAAATCATTAAGCTATGTAGTTTATGCCACTCCCCATTAAACCTTGACACGATTTCCTGTTATTTTCCCAATACTCGCCCGCCAATGGTGGTCTCAGGTAAGGCTTCTCAGATCCTACGGTCACCGGGAATCGCCGGGGGAGAGGTGGTCGGCGATGGTTCTGAGCAGCTTAAGCTCTTCAAAGCGGACATGGGCGAAGAGGGAAGCTACGACGACGCTGTAAAAGGCTGCGTCGGCGTCTTCCATGTGGCTGCATCAATGGAGTTCAGCGCGCCCTGCGAGACACCAGACATCGGTAAATTAATACTCTTCTTACTTCCTCGTTCTAGAAGTAACTCTTGCTGGTATACATGTACCTGTCTCCGATTGGTATTCTGTGCTGAGCGATCTGACGATCTCTGCCTCTTACCCTGTAGGATTCTTTGAAAACTTTGGCTTTATCTCACTAAATAACATGTTGAAAAACTTGATTGTTTATTAGATACCTTGTTTTCTCAAAATTCTTGGACAACGCTATATTAATTGGTCTTAAAATTTTATCTCACTCCGCTTATATGTAATTGGGACACTCTGAATCCCTCATCTTGAAAAAAAAAGATTAAATGATCAAGGACCATCAAAGAACATAAGAATATATTCTTGATTTTTTTAATGTTAAGCCTAGAAGTACGAAGACTGAACTCATTCTTAAGCTCGTCCAGTTGACTCTAAAATCATCTATTATTAGAGAATTCTCTTTTTATCAGATTAACTATCTTGCAGATGATCTATACCCAAATAACACACTCCTATGAGCATACTAGAGTTTTCACTCCACTCCATTATATGATAGGGGACCTCGATCTCAAACTATAGTTTTATATTCTACTCTATTTATACGACGGTGGGCCTCTCTATATACAGTTCTTATTAATTATTATATTCCTACTAAAAACAGAAATCTAAGATTGGGGAAGACCAACAAATCACTATGAAGACTTGAAGAAATCTTGATTAATTCAGGCTTGATATATAGTGCGCTTCATACATGCTGCAGAGAGCCACGTTTGCTCAAACATCTTAGGCCCCGCGGTAAGGGGAACCATCAACCTTCTCACATCATGTCAGAAGGCGAGAACGGTGAGAAGGGTGGTCTTCACATCCTCCATCAGCACCATGTCCGGCAGCGACAGCTCCGGCAAGTGGAAGCCCATCGTCGACGAGTCTTCACTTGTTCCTCTCGACGTCGTGTGGAAGACGAAGCCGGATGGATGGGTATGCCATTATTGCAATCGCCTGCTGATCTCTCCTCCTCCTCTTCTCACATCTCTCAGTTGATCAACACTGATCGGAGCGCCCCCGAGGAGTTTTTTTTTTTTAAACTAACACTGTTTTTTTATTATTATAAAACTAACACGATAAAATTTTTATTACAAAAATAGCACGATTTGCTGAAAGTCGAGTTTTCAAATTTTGACTTTCCTCATTAACACGAATCCCACGTGATCCCGTTAGTTAAAGATTTTTATTAAAAATCGACTTTTGAAAGTCGAGTTTGCCAAACTCGACTTTCAAACAGAAAAAAGAAAAAAAAAAACGCTCACACACTCAGCATTAAATGCGCACAGTAAGGTTAAAATTTTTTTTTCTTCCATATAAAAAATTGGATACTCAGATTAAAATTTGTCCGATCCACTCGGACCAATGAATTCGGAGCATTCAAAACTATAATGTTGAATTTTTTAATTTTTGAAAAGAGTAAGTTTTATCATTGGACGGTGCAGGATGCTCCGATTTAATAATTTAAAATTTATCAAAATCGGGATATTTAAAAGTCTAATCTTAAGTATTTTCGATTTTCTAAATTTATTAGCCGGAACGGATCATTCAAATTCAAACCCGATAAATTATAATTTAAGAATATAGGTAAAATTGAATTAATTTTTGAAAAAAATGTACAATGCGCATTTAATGCAGTGCGCGCGAACATTAATTTTTTAAAATTAATTCAATTTTAAGTATATTCTTAAATTGTAATTTATCAAAATTGAATTTGAACGATCCATTCCGGCCAATAAATTTAGAAAATCAAAATACTTAAGATTAGACTTTTAAATATTTCGATTTCGATAAATTTTAAATTATTAAATTGGAGCATCCTAGATCGTCAAATGATAAAATTTACTCTTTTCAAAAATTTAAAAATTCAATATTATAATTTTGAATGCTCCGAATTGATCCGAGTGGATCGGACAAATTTTAATCCGAGTATCCAATTTTTTTAAGTGGAAGAAAAACAAAATTTTAACCTTACTGTGCGCATTTAATGCTGAGTGTGTGCGGGAATTTTTTTTTGAAAGTCGAGTTATTTAAACTCGACTTTTAAACTCGATTTTTAATAAACACATTTAACTAACGGATTCACGTGGGATTCGTGTTAAAGTGGAAAACTCGACTTTTAGCAAACCGTGCTAGTTTTGCAATAAAATTTTTTACCGTGTTAGTTTTATTATAAAAAAAACAGTGCTAATTTAAAAAAAAACTCCGCCCCCGAGTGCAGGTCTACGTCCTCTCTAAGGTTCTCACCGAAGAGGCAGCCTTCCGGTTCGCCAAGGAGAACGGCATTGACCTGGTCTCCGTGATACCGCCGACGGTGGCGGGTCCCTTCCTCACGCCCACGGTTCCAGCAAGCGTCCGTGTTCTCCTCTCCCCCGTTACCGGTAGACGCTACTGCTCCCTGCATCCTACTCTCACCAGCAACCATTCCGATCATCGGATCTTCCGGTGATTCTGATTACGTACTAAACGATGATGTGTGGTAAATCAATCGTGTATATATATATACACACTTCCGTGTGGCAGATGATCCGGAGCTCTACCCGATACTCGCCGCAGTTCACTCCAGGATGGGGTCGATCTCTCTGGTTCACATCGAAGACATCTGCAGTGCCCACATATTCCTTATGGAGCACGAGGCCGCGGAGGGTAGATACATCTGCTCTGCAGGCAACTGCGTCATGCCTCATCTTGCTGACATACTCTCCTCAGCGTACCCCTCCATTTGCACTGTTGAAAGGTACGTAAAGCTCCGATTTTGCAATATTTGGACCGATATATTGACGGCGATAGTGATACATATGTATATGCATGTGATCTTGTCTGTCTGTTTACAAGGATAGCAACATTATATGCGCAGGTTCAGAGGCCCGTTCCTGAGTTCACTTCCCTCCAAAGTCTCGTCAAGAAGACTGCTCGACCTGGGTTTCGAGTTCAAGTACGACTTGAATGACATAGTGAGACACAGCGTCGACTGCTGTGTTAGTTGTGGCTTCTTGAAGGATCCCAACAGAAAGAGAGCTGCTTGAGAGTTGAAGCTACAGTCTACTTGTTCTTGAATAATCTTGCTGTATGATAATGTTGATATAGTTATTAATCCCTCTTGTGGCTGCAGATGTGCTTTAAACTAGTTAGTACGTCCCTCATGTAAATGTCATCTTCTAGCTCACTTCTACCACTTGCACGGAGGAGCAGAGCTTCCCTACTCGTGTGTTGTGTGATACAAAAGTAGGAGAGGATTGGTCCAAACTAGGGTGCAAAATAACCCCACAAGAACATCCTCACTTATAAATTCTAGTATAGGCAGTTTTCATTAAACTTTAAAGATGTGGATTTACGAAAAAAATGTGAGTAGTTGTCTTGTTCGTACTTGTCAAAAAATATTATGATCATCAATATATATATATATATTTGGTTTAGTCATCAATATATCAAATGACGTGAGAAGGCTCCCATTTCTCTCCGATGGGCAAAAGGATGCATGCATCATGGATGCCAAATGAAATTAAATTACATTTTGATGAAGGCATTTTGAAGTAAGGAAGTGCACTACTCCCTTTCTCTCCTCTCGCTCTCTTGCATGCATATCGCACCCCACCAGGTTGTCACCCACATTTGTCTCCTCTCTCTTGCTCCTTCCTGCACACCGCACCCTGAAGGGCCAAGGACTGTAGTACTTGCTTCCTACATGCAAAGTAGACAACCAACGGTGAGGGAAGCGCAGCAACAACCAATGGCGGCGGTCCCTCCTTCATGACAACCAACGACAGGGGGAGCTTTGCTCCCAAGAGAAGAACTCACTATGGAGGTAGGCCTCCAGCCCTCCTCATTCTACTTCTCCCGACGATAATGGTGCCTCAGACATCCACAACATCTTTGGACAATGAATATGGGTGAGAGGCATCGGAGGCAATCAAGAAGGTATGCACCAACATCTACATGGAGTGCAGGACTTGTAGCGGTGAGGGTGTCCAAGCGGGTGGCATCCAATTTCTGGGTGGTGAAATAAACAAGCCACTCAACGAGCAAGGCTCGAACACATCAAGATCTAGTCGAGCCAAGTTCGAGCACAACATCCAGATACTCATCAAGTATCAAGCCAAGCTCGAACGTCGATCTAAATCATTGAGTCGAGCTCGAACAAAGCCCTACTCGGCTCAGCTTGGATTGATTATGCCCTGGTCCTAGCGTGAGAGTTAGATGTGCATACCACCTATAAGTTGAGACTTCATGAGAAATCAAATTCTACTAAACTAACAAGTCCAATCTTCCTCTCATGGATCTTTTGAACAGTCCACCTTCAAATGAGCCACTAGGATTAGCTATTTACATGGAGAATAATATAGAAAATTCATATCCACTAGAACTGTTGGTGTCTATCTAGAATTCTAACTTTACTCTGATTCTCTGAGACCCGTCTAGATCTAATCATCGATGCACTTATTCTCACTTGAGGATTAATCTACTTTCGACATTTTCCATTTTGAGTTAACTACCATAAATGACCATTCTCCACCAACATAGTTCACACCTCTACTAGGTGCATGTATATTCTCTTCTCTCTCTGTTGAAGAGAGATATATCAACCATCATTAACATCGAAAATAATCATCACGTCCACCTTTGTATTTCATATTCATCATAACTTGTTATTTGTTAAACTATACTACTCATCCAAAACATTATAGTTATATCTACACTTGCACTACGACCTTGTACATGGTATTTGTCAACAACATTCTTAGCATGATCCTTTCTTCTCTACAAATATTGAGAGTTCTACCTTCAACAGTGTATTGATATCTTTTTGAGCACATGACTTTTACTGAGTTCATGCTCCTCTTTATATATGGCATGCATTGAATATTCACAAGTGTTTGCACCATTCCATTGAACACGTGCATCCACATGAATTGATGATTATACTCATCATGCATCATTTACCAATCGGATAATGTCATGTTCGCATAGTTGATACATGTCAAAGTTGATAGAAATGTATGCAAGTCAATCATATTTGATATGATTTGACATTTCTTGTATTATCTCATTCAATTAATTGGTAATTCTTTGTTACTTACTTCAATTATATATGTATATCATAATGTAGTCTTTAATCATATGTAATAATGATTAGATTATAATGAGATTATGATAATGAGATTAATCATTTAGAGGTATATAATCTAAATATCATAATCATAAGATCATTGAGATGTGGCATGAAAAATTCAAAGAAACTAGTGTTTGTAATATCTTCTCATAAAATGAGATTGACCAATTTGATTGGCCATTAGTGTAAAGATACTAAAATACATGTATGGGCGTTCATTATTAGTTCAACGAAATGATCCGACTTAGAAAGTCTGAATGATATGTTACCTAATTATAAATTTAGGATTTTCTATCATCATGGTTACACAATTAGACCTTTGACTTGAGTCACCAATAATATATTTATCAATAATCTTGAACTTTGGCTATTGACTTAAGAATCACTGATACAATGGTCATATATAGCAATGGATTAGGCACATGGGAAACGATGTGAAGGTAATTGAGTGGAAAATAGGGGATAGTTCACTATCGATAGTGAAAAAATAAATATCATATAGGATAATACTCTAAATTCCTAGCCACGATCAAAGAATAATTGAGAAAGGACTTTTTTTATTGATCCAGTTCTAAGTATAGGATCCCAAAGTGTCAGTATACTAAGGGATTGACAGTGTCATATCCCTATCCAACTATAGACACATCATTTTGGCCTAGTTGTGAAACATAAAACTTCTGTTTTCATTGATAATGTTTGTTTTTTTTGTCAAACAAGCCTATTTTTCAATCAAAAATTGATTGTTGGTACATAGCACTCCAATATCAAGGCACCAAAATGCCCCATTAATTAAGGCATCTAGCACCCAAATATCAGACCATTATGTTTTCCCACCCAAATCCGTCAAGTCTTACAATTGACGTTTGGTTTGACCATGGACATAAATGTGGTCAAATATAGCTGACACCAAGATATCAAGGCATCAAGTCTTCGCATTGACCCGCATGGAAGATTTGACCATCTGTACCGTGGGGGAGAGATGTGTGCATGGGGCATTAAATGCACAATGTTGGTCAAAACACCAAATATCGGGGCATTATGTTAGGAAGTTGACTTTCAACCACTTGATGCCCAAATTATCATAAACTTTGGCCACGTAGCATTTAATTGGTTGTAGGCATCACAATATCAGGGTGTTACATTACTTGATGGCTAGTTTTCTTGATTCTAAAAATGCTCTCTTCTTTGCTTATAAAGGGAGGCCATAACTCAATGTTTGAGAGGTTCCAAAATGTGATCACCATCATCCTAACTCACTCTAGAGATACTTAAACTTTTACCTACCCTCCAAACACCATAAAGCACCTTTAGAACCACCTCCCAAGGCCTAAAAAATATCTCTTCCACCTCAACATCCCATCACATTCTACAAAAATTAACTCCGTCCAGTGCACTAGAGGGAGTGCAGGAGGATCCCATCGATGCAATAGAGCTTGTGGAGAAGTTCGGGAGCTGAGCAAGGAGCTGATTAGGGGCATCTCCATCCATTGGCCACATAGCACCCATTGTCAAAGCACACTGAACATGTCCTCGCTAGGGTGCCAGGAACTCTAGAAATTTTTGCCGCTTTCTTGGCATCACAAATTCATTATTTCATCCCTTCTCTTGTATATTAATATCATTTACTATTGTTTAAGCATCTAGTTAGCATTTTTATGTCTTAACAACACCCAAAACATAAGGGTTGTGAGTTTGTTCCCAATTCGGTTAGTTCTTTCCCTTTTATGATTTTATGCTTTTCTCTTCTTAATATACTTCACTTTCCTCTTAGTTATAATCTTTTCCTTCCTTGTTTCTTGTTTCAACCCAAACATATCCAACTATGCTTGTGCTAGTCGATGTGAGTAAAGGAAAGACCCAAGCTTCTCCTTGATTGGCTGAGGAGAAGAAATTTGGAATCCACATCACACTCCTCGCAGGGTAGTAAGTCAATTTCATTTCCTTATTTTCATTTGGAACCTGCAATTTCTACAAACCACATCCTACACACTCTCCATGGTTTCACATCATCTTATTCTTCTTTTCATTTTTTTATTTTCTTCTCTCCTTTCACAAGACCCGAACTAGTCCTCTAGTGCTTGAGTGGAGCCGAGGGTCAGAAGTCAAGGGAGCATGGTGTGTGCGGAAGAGGAGAAACCCCAGTGGTAAAAAATCTCATTCACACCAACCAATGCATTGGATAGATGAGAGCTTATATCCTTTTAATAATCAATGATGGAAATGCACAACAAAGATAAGATCATCCCTAAAATCAATTGAGATTATAAGGCATGGTTTGTATCTTACATAATCAGAAGATCAATTGAATATGTTATCATATGATAAATTTAATTTAAAAAATGTGTTCTTTTAATTAAGTTTCAACCAAATAGGTTATTGGACTTAGTAAGTCACACACATTAGAATTAATCCATTAGTATGGGGGCATAGATGTATTTTCTATAAAAAATGTTGATTTTAATAAATAACAGCAAATTGAGACAAATCTTAACAGGCCAAGGGGCCTAATTTCATCCACAACCCTCTCCAACATGTCCTCTCACTCCGATGGCTATTGGCACATGGTGAAGCTCCATTCAGGATGAGTTGGATAGTCTAATGTGCAAGAGAATCCTTTTAAGAAGGAAGTTCATGTTGATACCACTAGAGGCCATACAATTAGATGGTTTGGAGAGTGTTAATATGCTCATTCATCTCCATTCTTGAGAGATTAGTTGAATCCCTCAAAGACATTTTTGATTGTGTAGAATCTGATTTTTAGTAATGCCATTCAAATCCAATCAAGATAGTAACTATGAAACTCAATGAATTGTCACTTTCACTACTCAGAACAATCCCTTACATAACTTAGATATGTTGTTTACATGCATATGAAAGAAATATCCAAAATCTAAGATCCAACCTTCATTGTTTCCCATAGATGTCATACAGATGATATCAACAACCTCTTCCTTGGTGTCTACAATCATCTCGACTATTGATGCTTCCTAATTTCTTTTTTGCCTCTCTCAGTCTTCCTTCCCTTTTATGAATCAGATAGTCTAACTTGATATGGCCTTCCTCTCCAAGTCCTATTTCGTTTGCAGTAGATGGCATGCAATTCTGACATCGGTGCTAGTCGTGGCAAGGTCTGAAACAAAGTCATGCCAGACAGATCCTGGTTCCCGTTCGACTTTCTCGATGGACCCAGATTTGCTCAAATCTCCTCTAAATGGGTTCATATTCAATCTATTATTGTTTTCTCTTTATTTCATCATTATTCATCCATATTTTGTATTTTTAATTATTTTTAGTCTGTCAATCAAAAAAACCAAAAAAGGGGTTGGAAATAACCCGAATCTGGTCAGTTCTTCTTCAATTGACTATTTTATATTATTTTTCTTACATCTACTTCGCCCCCATCCAGTTATAATGGTTGTTTCACCTATTTTATTGTCTAGTTGCATAGGAGATCAAGCACCTACATGTTGAGGACACTTCTTCATCAGTCGGCCAAAGAAAGAGAAGGTAGAACCCACCCACCTTCCCGCTAAGGTACACATGCTCAGTCAATCTCTTATTTGATTCCATTGCATAAAGTAGAGACCACGATTCCTATTCTTACTTTATCTCATGCATTAATTTTTTTCCTCCTTTCTTACCCACATGACCCAGATAGTCCCTTCAACATCCTAGTGATGTCGAAGGCTAAGTATTCGGAGATCAATGTGAGTGTGGGTGATGAGGGGATCTCTTCCTCCCTCTCTCTCTCCATCTATGAGGGTTGCCAACTCGGGAATCCCATTTCTGGTGTCGACAATCCATACATTCCAAATATACATCCATTCATATATTCATCCATGTAATAATTCAAGTCGTTGCTATATTCATTTCATGCATACATTCCATACAATTCAACTGTACAAAAGAATATATCCTTACATTCATTCATTCAATGTATCACTAAAGCATCATTTTCATACGTACATCCTTTCATACATAACACAACAAACATTAATTCTATACATACATCCATTCATATATGAGACAATAAGAATGTTCAATCACATGTTTATCTTACGTTAGGCAATAACAACTTTCAATCACAATTGATACAACATTCAATCAAAATTAAAAAATTTCAAAATAAACGACTTTCAATCACAACAATTAATTTTATCAATACAAATAAGGGAAGTAAAATTGATACATAATCAACTATTTATATCAAAAGAAATGGGGTAAGAGGCATATGATCATTCATCTTCTCCTAAAGATCACTCTATAAAGAATCATACTATGGCAATGGAAGCATTTAAGTCTTTGTATTTCATAATCGTAGTCTCAATTGGAATAGAACAACATAATTGAGAATAGAAATTGAAAAAAAAATAAAAAACACCTTCTTGAGATTTGACAAATCTCTCGAGTCTGATAAATATGTAATGTTTTTTGATCTCAAAGCCAAGTGCATGGCCACTAACAACATCCACATGAACTTTCTTTGCAAATGGGTTCTCTTGTACAACGAACCTTTTGACTTATCTTGGATGGAGTTCCACTGGTTGCCAGTGACCTCCAAAGTGGAAGAACTTGCTAGAGAAGATTGAGCACACATTTGGAACCCTTGACTTGATGGGTTTAGATAAATTCACTTCTATTTATAAAAAAGTTAAACTTTTTATAAAACTCTCTCAATTTTTATAAATTATGCTTATAACCCATATTTACAAATCAATCCTTATGTGTGTTACCGTTCCTAATTTTTACAAAAACTTATTTTAAGTTAAAATCATATCTAATAAAAAATTTAACAACTTTTAATTATGAAGGGTATAAGACACATTCCATGATCCCAAATGACTTTGGGGATGATATCATCTTCCACATGGATATGAACCCACATCCAGCCAATGTGCCAGTCTAATAGGGTTATGTCATCAATTGTCAAACCCTTAGTATACTGGAACTCTAGAATCATCTACTCAGAATTGGATCAGTTAAAAAACTCAATTTATAATTATCCTTTTTACCCTGGCTATACCGAGAGTAAATGATTCATTATTGTCACTCAATTGCCTCCACTGGATTTCCTTTATACCCAATCTATTAACTATACTACACCATCAATTAGGGTGATCCACAAATCAATAGCCAAAACACAAGATATGCCTAGTAAGACATCATTGGTGACTTAGGCTAAAGGTCTAATTATGCATCTGTAATGATAAGAAATCATTCATAGTTTCTAATTTAGTCATTTTAATGAACTCAATCTATTAATGAGTACCTATATATGTATCTTAGTATCTCCATACCAATGACCAATGAGATCGGTCATTCTCATTTTATGAGAAGATATCACATACATTAGTCTATATGTATCCTTAATGTCATGTCTTAAGGGTCCTATAACTAGAAATATTTGATCACATACCTTTAAATGATTGATATCATTATCTTGATCTCATCATGATCAAATCATCATCGTATGTGATCATAAGCTTTATTACAATATACGCATCTAATAAGAGCAAGTAACGAAAATTTGCTAATTTAATTAAATGAGATACTTAAAGCAATGTCGAATCATATCATATATGATTACTTCGTAGCACATATATTTATATCACCCTTGTCACCCTAGTTGTCCTCTCTATCCTCCTCTCTCTACATCAAGAGACAAATCAACTAGTTAGGAGTCTTTAATCAATTATGGTTAACATATCTAGAACTAGCCATTTGATTGTGTCTTGAAAAGATATTAGTTGATTAGACATCTACTGGTATAAAGAAGTAAGCTTAGTTGAATACTTCTCCAACTTCTCTCTCAACTTTCGAACCTCCTCAGTTGTGGAGGTAGTAGCGACTCCACTCATTCCATCATACTAGGTGTTGTGAGTCTATCCCTACCTTTCACATCAAATCCGTCCCAATTTATCTCTACCAAATATGGTAATAAATGCATCCTCTAGGATAAATGAAGACTCAAAAACCCTAACATCTAATTTCTTTGATGTTGTGATATTCATAAATTGTTTCATATTGTCATAAAATCATAAATTCTATTAGGAATTATAATGAAAGATCAAATTTAGATAAATAAATTATACACTTACCATCGTTTCATAGCTTTTTTTCCTTACTTCAAACAACTGATTTATTAGCCTCTTCATACGTTTGCATCATCTTGAAGACCTTTGGACATGTAGGAGGATGTCCTTCATTTTGTACCTCTTTATAGCATTTAATATGAGATGAATACATGCTAACTTCACAAAAAATTGACAATTGCAATAAAATACTTATATATTCTCTTTCTAACCAATGAGTATTTGTCTTTCCTCTTATATAAGGCATTTATAGATGACTTTTATTTTTTTCACTAAGTGTCTAATTAAATTATCATACTCCAATGAAAAAACCTTTAAATGAATATGCATCTTTTATCTTTTTGTCATCTCTAACCTATATGTTATACTTATGAAGTCACTCAACAACATTATATTATGGAGGCACATTCTCAAAGGCCTTTTCTTGTGTTCATCTTGTAAAATCTTAACACAAATGTTATTAGCATGAATAAATTACAATAAGTAAAAAAATGAATATGTTATTACTTTTTCTTTTAAATGGTTTATGTCTTAAGATATTTACATCTATAGATGCAGATCGCTTAAAATTAAAGTGTTTTGCATAATAAACTATTGATGGTCATTAAAAATATACTATTAACTATGTAGACATTCAAATTTGTCCTAGTTATGAAGCTTAAAATTCACATTTTCTTAGAAAATACTCAAAATTTCCAATTAGCAAATTAGATTTTCAAACATCAGACAAAATAGGTCTCTGGAAGAGGTGACATCCCACACCCAGGGATGCCTGATGACCTGATGACCGAGACGTTAGACAATCAATTGACCACAATGTTACCTATTCCCGTGTAGACCCGACAGCTTTGACCATGGTAGGTGGGCAATTATTATCAATTAAGTACAAAAACATTTTGTTGAGCACATAGACTAATCGAAGTAACCATCAGGTTGTGTAGACTTGAGCCGCATTAAATGGTGAATAGTACGGTGATGTCCCAACAGTCGAGATGTTAGGTACTATAGCAACGGTGGTCAATGCACGTGCCAACTTTCGATATGCAGTGCATTTAAGGGCATTTGTTGGCTGGCAGATGTCCCCGTCGTCGGGACATCTAACTTGTGTTTGTTTGACAATGTCAAGTGATGCCTGAATTACCCTTCCCTTAGGCCTATAAAAAGTCACCTCCTAAGAATGTTTCAAAGGTTCCAAAAGCTTAAAAAAAATGTCCCAAAGCTTCTTAAGAGAATTTCAAGATTCTACCCATCAAGAGGTCCCCAAGCTTCATTGTCAAGAGTGTTTCGATAGCTCCCTAGCCCTTCCACCAACAAGAACACCACCGGTCTTCACATTTTTTTGTTGTCATCATCTAGAAAGCCCTTCAAGGCCTCTACATCAAAGGGGATGCTAGCAACCTGACATTCAGATGATCCCTCTTGGGGTCTTAGGCAAGCATCGAAGATCATCTAGAAGGGTTGCGGCCTTGTTCTTGTAGAAACTGGTTGCTAGAGTACCTAACGATGCTATCCCATGGATGTTTGGTGTCCCTTCGATCAGGACGTCAAGCAACACAGTTGTCGAGACATCAAATGATGCTGAGTAGGGGCATCAGGGGGCTCAATAAATAAGCTTTGGAACCCAGCAACCTACTTTTTTCCTTTATAGTGCTTCACTTTCCCTTGTCTAGAGTCTTTCTTTAAAACTTCATGTTTGCATGCATGCATAGCTTAGTATCATCTCATTTCACATCAAAAATATAAAAAAGAGGTTGGGAGTTGATCCCAATCTGGTTAGTTCTACTATTTTTATGGTTTATGATTTACTTCTCTTGCAAGATGCTACACATCTTTTAGTTCTAATCCTTTTTCATTTGTTTTTTGGCTTACTTGGAATTTTAGGAGCAATCAAACGTTGCCTCAAGCTCTTTCTTTCTTGGCCAGCTGAGAAGGGGAAAGTTGGAGCCCATAATCTCTCAAGCACAATCTCTCCACTAAGGTATGCTCGGTCAACTTTCAATCATTTTACATTTTCTTTCATTTATTTTCAGAGCTCCAACCCCTGGTGATGTCACAACACACACCTCACACTGGCCCAAGCGAGCGCAAGCACCCGGGGTGTGACACAAGTCCTCTGGAACCATCCACCAACCATTGTGTATAAATTATAAATATGAATAGAATAATATGTTTACCTTAAGATTTCAGAATATATAGTCTTTCTTCTCTCATTTAAGAGTGATGTACTTTTTTGACATAAATTACAATACACTATGTTGCATACTCTATGGTAGGTGATAAAATCTTGACCATGGAGCCTTACAGCCAAGCACCCTAAGAAGTTGATGATCAAAGTCTCTTTAGGACCTAATGTTCTCGTATTATATGTTTTGACTAAACCTATCCCACATCTACTAAATGTGGCTAACCATAAATAACATTATATTAGAAAGTGATATGTATATAATGATTATAAGATATTTAGTAAAATGTATACATTAGGTGATAGAAAAGGGACTGCATATGGATGCATGTGCCACCAAAGTAGGTTGAGAAACACTTAAGTGAGATGTATCAATCTTAGCAGGATTAAACTAAGGTAGATCTCTCTAAGAATGAGATCCCCTTGATGGACCAATGGATTCATCATAGCAACTTTGCGATCCATCTGGCTAAGATGGTGTAGCGACCTCAGATATGCGCCAACCAAGGATTCCGGAATCGGAATCGGTCGAATCGGCCGATTCCTGGGAAGGGAATCGATTTTAGAATCGGTGGAATCGGTTTTTTTTAAAAAAAATTTCTTTCGTCAAAAAAAATCAAAAATTTTAGAAAATTTTTTAAAAATAGGAAATGAGTTAGAACAAATTTTAAAAATAAGATTAGCATTCATCCACAGGACCACATCGAATAAATACTAATGAACTCCACTTGAAGTTAAGTACATATTCCATTGATTCAAAAATCAACATCATGAAAATAAAAAAAATACATTTACATCATATCAATCTACTACCAATATCTAGGATATAGATATTGGTCTTCCTTCTCTCCTTGCTGCTGTCGATGCTCCTCCCTTGTGCTCAGTCTTGTATAATGTCCGGGACCATATCCATATGAAATTAATGTCGATGCCATGCTATCAAGGTCGTATGGATTGGACTGCGGGACGACCGGGACATAAGCAGAGGATGGTGGAGCTAGTGGTGTAATCCACTGCTGGTCAGCCTGGCCAACTGCTGGATACTGTGGCTCCATAATATAAGAATGCGGTGTCTGCTCATCCAGCGTGTAATACGGCTTTGGATGCCGTGAATCAGGAGACTCGGCTGCTGCTGTTGGCTGTGTCGTTGGTATGCACTCTTCATCATCATCAATTGAGGAGTGAGAAGGAGCCTACGTGCTGTCATCTGGGCTGACAGGATGCCTGACCTCTAGCTTCCTTCTCTTCACCTCTTCAACCATCTCTGAAGTACCAGAACCCAAAGATTTTTTAAACTATGCAAATCCTCCCATTTTTCGTGCAGTCACTTTTGTTTTCGTTTTCCCCGGACTGCGAATGGGCTAGGTGGCGGTGGCTGGGACTGGAGCTGGGGCTAAAGCTGTAGGTGGCTGGTCCATAGCTGCTGGGGCAGAAGAAGGCCCTGCCTGAGCTTGAGAAGTAGGTGGAGCTAGAGCTGGAGCATCCCCCTCGGCTTCAACACCATCCAACTCTCCTTCAGCCCATGCACGGTCATCGGGATCAAACTCAGCTGCATGATCACTAGCTTCCCTCTCCTCTATCCAGGAGGCAAGTGCATGCTCCTCCTGGAATATCTGATCTATGTCCACCTCCTCAGGTGGTGATGTGACAGAGGAATACCTCTGCTCGTATGGACCACCTACGAATCGTGCAAATCGCTTCTCACTGATCTTCTGTCGATCCTTGATATTCTTGATGCGCAGCCTCATGTTGTAATGACAGAAGACCAGCTTCTCCAGCCGGTCTGAGGTAAACCTGTTCCTCCTTTTCGTATGTATCAGGTTGAATGTACTCCAGTTCCTCTCACTCCAGTTCCTCTCACAATGGGAGGAACTGGTGCTCTAGCTGAGTCCCTTTCATTGCTTGTTTAATCCCCATCTGCCCAGCACTCTATTTCCTAAATAAATACTCATCACTCGGTGTAAATCGAGTACTGGTAGAAGTAGAATGGTGGTATGGCTCCTGTCTCCTGGGGTCAGTCTCTCGGTCCCGGGTAGGGCGAGCCGATGTTGATCGGCCAAAAGCTGGGCCAACTCTGGACCCAGACCCTCCTGCTCCCCTCCTCCTGTCCTCCTCCTCAGCAAATGCACGCTTGCTAACGTGCCTAGCATGTCTAAGCTCGGAGTATGTGGACTCGTCCTCGCTCTCTGGCTCCGGCTCAGCTGGTGCCTTCCCCTTGCCTTTCCCTTTCGAGGTAGGCAAATCGCGGTCCCTCCTCCTCTGGAGTAGCTCATCGTGCAACTCCTCCCTCTGCTCAATCCTAACAGCCCGTTGAGAGGCTCTACCTGTCATGTAGCCTCTCATCTCCTCACTCTTCTCCCTCGGCACCTTGTCACATTTCTTTACATTTCCACCTGTTCTGGCAATATGTTGTTTCAACCGGAACACCCCCCCCATTCCTCTCCTACCCACACCATTTGCACTGTACCCTCTTTCTGACTGGGTCTACCATGTGCCCGTGTTCCCAACCCACGTCGGAAGCACATACTGGTGCTGCATCACCTTGATCGGCCATTGCTTATATCTGCAAAAATTGTAAACAATGCACTAAAAAGGATTAGATAACATAAAAATTGCTTTAGACGTTGTTCGGGAAGCAGACAGCCCAAGTAACACACCATTCGGCATGTTTAAAGGGTTACGTATTTTCCGGAAATGGTCGTAAATCAACATACGGGGTATCCGAAATTTTTATCGTACAAAGAACATCCAATCGATGTTTAAACAACTTAAGCAGAGTTGTTCGATCAAAAATCACCAAGTTTAACCATGCTCGGAGTCAACGGAAACGTGTAAAAATAGACGTACGGGATATCCGGAATTTTTCCCATGCAAACAACATCCAATCGAATAGTTCAGAACTTAAACGGACTTGTTTGGTCAGAAATCACAACGTTTAACGACGCTCAAACTCGTCGAAAACGGGTAAGAATGGACGTACGAAGTTTTCGACGAAGAAATCTTACCAATAACCTTCTAAAGATCGAAGAAGAGGTTGAATCGAGGCTGATCGGAGCTTACATCGGCGGAATCCCTTGAAGATGTAGCTTGGAATCACCGGAATCGCTGAAATCGCCGGAATCGCCGCCGAAATCACCGGAATCGGTGCTGGCAGAGCTGGAATCGCCGCGGAATCAGTGCTAGCAACTGGGACGACGATGGAATCACCAGAATCGTCGATTCCGAGCAAGGATCGCGCTGGAAATCGCCGGAATCGAAGGTAGCCTGCCGCGGGATTGCTGGAATCAACCGTGGCGGTCGATTCCGACCCTAAAAGGGCCGGAATCGGTTCAATTCCCGATCTAGAATCGAACCGGGAATCAAACCGGTCCAAAGCTACCGGTCCTTCGACGAATCGGTTGGGATCGACCGATTCCACAAGGAATCGCCGGAATCGGATCAATTCTGACCGATTCCTACCGATTACGACAGATTTCGTGGAATTCATGCCGGAATCGGTCCTTCCGCATGGAATCCACCGATCCGATTCCGGAATCGGTTGGAATCGGTCTGATTCCACCGATTCTGTAAACAATGGCGCCAACTCTTATTTAATCTCTTTATCTACCACACAATAAAAAATTATTATGATCACCTTTGGCATTAAGCATCTTAGTCGGACACATTAGATTGGTGGTGAGCATGTGGTGATCCAATATGATCCGATCTAGAGAAAGTCACCTTCATTTTCACTTTCAAGATTGAGATGGCACGGATGTGATGAGGAAGACTAGGATGTGTAAACACCCGAAATGGGATCCGTAGATCTCCTTTTCTGGCCCCTATGCTTTCTTTGGAGACTTGGTGGATGGGATGTTAGTGTTTGTGGTTGCCAAGAGCCAAAGGTTCCAAATATAGTAGAATGAAAAGAAATGAAAGGGAGAATAAAAATGACCGTTGTACCTTTGGAAGTGGGAAGATTGTTGGGTTCCGAATTCTCCTCTCTCGGCCGGTCGAAGGAAGAGAGCTTAGTGAGTCCTTTGTCTTCGATCTGGTTGAAGCACCGCCTCAGCCAGATTTACCTAAAAATGTCTATAAGAAAACATAGAAACAAGTGAAAAGATCAATAGTTCTAGTGAAAGCATAGAATCATGCTCAAATTCGAACTTAAACATGCAAAAGAAATGGAACTAACCGTATTGAGACAATATCCCAACCCTTATTTTTGATAGGTTTTTAAAGAGGTATGAAGATGCAAAGATGTAGCCTAATGCATGCTAGATGTCATGATAATGGAAGCTAGAGTGAAAAGAATGAGTAATGGATCAACCGAAAAGGTAAACAAACTCAAAAAGATGCAAAACGGGGTCTACCCCTTCTAGTGCCCCGTATACGGGGCGCCTGCTGTAGGTGCCCTGTTAGTGGGGCACGTTGACCAAAGTCAAAGCACTCCCTTAATGGGGTACTAGGGACTGGTTCTAGCAGATTTTCTTCCCTTCTTCGCGGTGTCGCCACGGAGTGTAGGATGACCTCCAATATAGAAGGACTTCTTCAAGCAACCAATACTCAAGTGAAGCTAATAGGAGAGTGGTTTGGCACTCTATGTAAGGGGAATAAAGTGTAGAGGCCCTCAAAGTTGGAGAAAAATCATATTTTTAAAGAAGGAAACTGTGGATTTTCGAGTTTTGGGGGAAGGATTTTGGGATGATTTTAGGGCTTTGGGAGAGGTTGTGAGGTTTTGAGAATGTAGTGGTGGATGAGAAGGAGTGAGGGACGGACTTGGAACCTCCTAAACCTCCATATAGGGTTCTTTCTATAGCCCAAAAGTGTTGGGAATCGGTCCAATTAGATTAGCGCAACGGAAAAATTTTGATTCCTCGTATATCATAGTCTTGGTCTCGATCGAAACCGAACGACGTCGCCAAAATTGATATTCAAAACGATTTCGAACACTTACCTTTGTGGGATTCAAACAATCCCTAAAGACTAGAGAAGATCAAGCGTTCTCACGCTCTACAAGCTGCTCAAGCGTGCGGCCTCTAGTCGTATCCACACGAGCTGCCTCCATAGTTGGGTTCTCCTTCGTGTCGGACCTTCCGACTCGCCCCAGATGAAGTCCCATCGACTCTCGACGGCCTCCAACATAGGAAAACGTGAAGGAGAGAGGTAGGGATGAATTTTGCAGCTCTTGGCTTGTGGGGCTCATGCTCAATTCGCTATTATATAGAGATTTTGGAGTTTTTCACAAAAACCCCTCCTTCCTCTATATTTACACCCTTGCCCCCAAACTTATGGATTAGCCCTTATGTGTGTGACCTACTAGGCTCAATAGCTCATTTGGTTGAGGCCTAATTAAAAGAACAACTTCTTTTAAATTAAATCCATTATCTCATAATAGATTTAACAACCTACCGATTATGAAGGGTACAAGCCACATCCTATGATCCCAAATGGTTTCGGGGATAAACTTCTCTCCAAAGGGCCTTTCCATCATCGGTTACCACACAGATATAAATCTTTGTCCATCCAATGTCCCGGTCGGATAGGAGTACGGCATTGACTGTCAACTCCTAAATATACCGACACTATGGAATCTTGTACTCGTAATTAGATCAATTGGAAAACCCTTTTCCAATTATCCTATCTACCTTGGCCAAGGATTTAGAGTACTATCCATAGGACATTCTCTCTCTCCTACCGAGAGTGGACGATTCCCTATTATCCGCTCAATTTACCTCCACCGGGTTTCCCATATACCCAATCCATTAACTATACAAGACCACAAAACTAAGTGATCCATAAGTCAATAGTCAAAGTATATGGTACGCCCGGCAAGACATCTTTGGCAACTCAAGTCAAAGATCCAACCGTGCAACCGTGATGATAGAATACCCTGATCGACAGTTCAGTAAGATACCATTCAGAAATTCTATATTTGTCAGTTCAGTGAACTCATTTCTCTAATGAGCACCTGTACATGTATCTCAGTGTCTCCACACTGATGACCAATGAGATCGGTCTTTCTCATCATATGAGAAGATATCATATGCACTAGTCTTATCGGATCCTTGATGTCCTGTCTCGAGGAGCCTATGACTAGGATTATTTAGAGTACATGCTTCTAGATGATTGATCTCATTATCATAATCTCATCATGATTCAATCATCATTGCATGCAACCTAGGACTTCATTATGATAGACGCATCTAGATAGTGCAAGTAATGAAGATTATGCCATTTATACTGAATAAGATATTACAAGAAATGTAAAATCATATCACATATGATTGACTTATAGGGCATACATTTATATCAAAAAGATGGTAACTTCATTCTGCTAGACTATCCCTTCAAGAAGCAACTATGGTTTTTTTTTGAGTTTTGGGAGAGGGTTTTGGGACGGTTTTGTGAGCTTGGAGAGGGGTTGTAAGACCTTGAGAGTGTTGTGGTGGATGAGAGGGTTTGGGAGGCTCCCTTGGTGTGTCCTAAAGCCTCCAAATGGAGGTCCTTTTATAGCCAAGAAGAGGACAACTTTATTTGCAGAACTGTCCCATCAATCTGTCCAGTCAGTCAGACCAGATGTAGGTGCCCCACCAGTGGGGCGCCTGGTGCCCTATAAACAGGGCGCCCAGTGCCTCGTTTATAGAGCGCTTTGACTTGGTCAAAGTGCCCCATTAAGGGGGAACTAGGCCCAGTTTGGCCAAAACGTGCAGAGAAGTTTCGATTTTCCGAAAAACTTAATTTCCATAAAATAATACTCAAATATGAAAATAAGAATTTTGGCTCTCCAACTAGACCAAAATTGTGTGTCTACAGGATGGTCAAGAAAAATGACTGATTCGGCCTAATGAAGCTTAAAATTGGTTTGAAAGGCCATCGAAATCAAACCAAACTATTTATCCTATTTACCAATTTGGTTTGGTTTGAATGAACTTAGAAATCAAACCAAACTAGTTTACCAGTTTATTTAGTCTATCAATTTTTTTTGGTTTAAAATGACTTAGAAATCAAACCATACTGGCTTATTTGATTTATTGATTTGGTTTGATATGAAAGAGGTTAGAAATGAAACCAACAGATTTGGTTTGGTTTGAAAGATTTTAGAAATCAATCCAAACTAGTTTATTTAGTTTACTAATTTGGTTTGATTTGAAAAATCTTAGAAATTATGAATCAATCTTTTTCTCTCTCCACTTTTAAAATTTATAAATTATATATTAATTGATGATTCCTATAATTTACCTATTGGTAACTTTTATTAGTTAAAAAGAGAAATTATCCAAAACTTAAAATTTTAAAGTTTGAAATTCTTAAATTATAAACCCCAAACTAAAATACATTGAGTACTAAACTAAAAAAAATCTCAGTCTAGAATTCAAACAAATCCAATAGACAAACAAGTCAATAGACACCGACTTAATCAAAGTTAATTAATATTCAAACAAGTTTTAACAAACTAAACAGTTATAAACAAGATTAACAAATATTAAAATGACATTCAAATCATATGCATAAAAAATTATAAAGCAGCCAAATTAACATATTAAGATGAAATCACACTCAAATAAATCTTACAAAACTAGACATAAAAAATTTTAAACAAAATAAGGATTTTACATACATTCCTAAATGAACTATATAAAAACATAATTTTGTAATTTACCATCCATCCAAACATCTGGTTCTATTCATATTCAAAACATATGAAAATAAACCCTAAATCAATGAATTTAATAAACTAACATTAAAATCTCATTTAAATGAATCCTACATTAAATAAATTCTTAAAACTTGTACTTAAACACATCCAAAATTAATTAGAGTTTATACATATATAAATGAGGAGAGATTCGATGCGAGGGAGACGGTGGTAACCAACTACGATGGGAATGATCAACGACGGAGGCTCCGGTGGAGGGAGAGAGAGAGAGAGAGGCGACAAAGGTTTTTGCACAGAGGAAAAGAGTAGAGAAGAACAAGAAAAGAGGGAGGGAAAGAAGAGATGTAGATTTAAGGTTAATGATGACAACTTTGGCTGCCTCAGTAACATCCAATTGTTTTAATCAACTTTTGATTACTAACAATAGTTTAAACCATCACTAGTAAAATATATTCACTAATGACCAAAATCGTCCTCCAAAACTTATTTCAGAGTTTTCTTTCTACTTTCACGATGGCTACTGCCATCAGAAATTTAATATCTAATGACTTCTTCTATCACCCATGCTTATACAAATTGCGATGGCCCCTCTATCGACGTCGCTACTAAACTTATTGAAGACAATTTTTTGAACTTGCCGCATCTCTAGCTCAGGTTACAGAACCTTGACAAGACTTAAGGCAATGTCATTGAGATGGCATCAAGTGATGTTGTAACGTTGAAGAAAATTTGAAGAGGGAGATAGCAGCTAGAGATAATTGTGTATTCTGTAAAAGATTTTCTTTAGTAAGAGGATTACTATGGGAACTAGAGAAAAAGATTTGGCATTCCAATGCCTGGGCTATGTTTTTGTTTTTTCTTCTTTGCTTCTCGAATTTGCATCCCATGTTGGTGGCTGTGTATGCATATTCTTATCAGGTAAAATTGGTGAAATTTGCAAACTGGTTTGGCCAATACTACAGTCTAGAATATGTTTTGTCATTCAATCCAATTGTTCTCATTTCTATTGGTCAATATGTTGTGGTTGAATAATCCTACTATTTAGATATTTATTGAGGTGATGAAGCATGAAGCACTGCCCCTGAAAAGTGGCATTTGTATCGCTTCTTAGTGTAGTGCTAATTTTGGCTATAGAGAAAAAAATCAAGAATTTAATATTAATTTTAAAATTTACATAATGTTGTTGTTGTCAAACACCTAATGTAAATTTTGATATTAATTTAGTATTACCAAACACCTAAAGAGATTTGATACTATCAATTTTTCTATTGATATTTTATCTATTCAAAATATTAATATCAAAATTAATATAATATTATCTTGATACTCTAACTAGACTAGACGTAACATGTTTGCCTACCCAATTACATTGTTAATAGCTGGACTACCAAAATCATTGTCAACTATTGGGTTTTCATATCTCCCAAAATTGTTGCAGTTATTGGTTAGTGACAGACTAATGGCTTGTTGGGTTCTAGTTTCAAAAATGAGATTAATATTTCTAGGGAGTATTAATATCAAATTTGATACAAGTTGATACTTGTATTACATAACATGTTTGGTTTGCACTACAAATTTCAAAAGTGATACTATTAGCCAAACATCTCTTAATAATTGCTATCAATATCAATTTTAAAATTAATAGTGATAGACATATCTAATATGTTATCAATTAGGGCCTAACATACCATATTAATTATTAGACATAGAACACACAAAATCTAGTGGCTTGTTTGGTTAAAGTATTAAAATTGATACTATATCAATTTTGATATTAATATTTGTAAATGACAAAATATCAATATCAAAATTGATAGTATCAAATCTCTGAAGTGTTTAATAAAACTATATCGATATTAAAATTAACATTGAGTGTTTGGTAACATTATATTAATATCAAAATCAATATACTTCATTAATTATAGAGTCAAAACTATTATTATCATTAAAATATCAAAATAAAACATTAGCATCAACATACATTATTAAATACAAAAAATTAATGAGATTTTCAAAAAAATTGATTGAAAAAATTAAATAATAAAATCAAAACAAAATCAATGCTCTTGAGTGATTGAAAGTGACAGATAGAGAGAGATAAAATGTATGTCCTAATTCTCATATGAAAAAACTGTTGCAAAAAGCTTGAAAAAGAAGAAGACTTTTGCAATGCAGCAAATGTCCCATTATTTCTTTTACAGCAAATGTATGTGCAACTAACTCGCATGATGTTTGAAAGTAACTTGATTCATGCAAATCAACTTATCAAGAAAAGTAATCCAACAAACTAGTCTCTCTGTGATTAGAATACTACTATTACACCTTCTTCAGTAGCTGAGGTTTCTCTGAGGCATTATGACAAACATTGAGTCTGCTTCTGATGAACTTGTACAGGTGGAAGTTGATCTCTCTCTTCCCATCTAGAGGGGATCACTTGGACTGCCAACTTGATCATATCTTTGAAGGTTAGATACATGCCAGCCATTTTCATCTCAACTCATAGAAAGAGATGAAGATTCCTCACCATCATCTGCTAGCATAGAAGAAGAAGAAGAACCTGGGTTGTCTCCTCCTCCAGTTGCACAGTGGATGTTGGAGTTTCAAGTCTCTTCACTATTGCATTTGTGTGACTATGAAGAGTAGAGAGTGGTGTGGTCAAAATGCAACCAGCACCAACATGCTAGGAGGGAACATATGTGCCCTAGGTTGGGAGGGATTCAAAAATTGTTGGAAATATGGGGATTCAAAAGAGGTGAAGACAAAGTTGATGACGAACAAGGTAGAAGAAGGTGCCGAGGTGACATATTGCTTTGATTATGGATCCTACAGTCGGGATGAGGAGTTGGAGAAGAAGACAACCGAAAAGAGGATCTTTGTTCAGGCTTCAGGGATCGACCAAGGAGAGGACATTGATCACGGAGGAGTTATCCATGAACAGGAGAGGCCGCAAAGAGGAGAGGCCGCACCAAGACTTGTATCAATTTTAATACAGGTGTGAACCTATATTAATTTTGATGCAATTTTTAACTATCAATTTCAAAACTAATGCAGTTACCCAAACACCTATTTATCATATGAATCACTATTAGTTTTAAAATTAATATTGATTTAGCCGATTAATACTATTACCAAATAGGCCATAAAATCTTAATTTCATCTCTAATCTCTTACGTGTGACATAAAAATCTTAGCTATACACCACCAAAAATAAAAAATTAGAACAAACAACTTAAATTTAAGTGGCTCAGCAAAATGTTATTATTTATTTAAATGTTTTTATCAAAAATTCCAATGTCTAACTTTTGGCCCATTTACAACAATTAAATTAAAAAAATGAGACCACACAATCACTAATGGCTAATTAACTTTACTAGTTATCATACAAGATCATGCATACCACAACTGTAGTAAAGTGCAGTTGACAATTAATTCATTCAAACACTGATAGGCTCCTGTAGTTTCATTAACAAACTAATGGTGTCTCAACTTTTTGCTAATGATAATTGTTTAAGAAGTTAATTAACAAATAAATTAGAATTTTTATTTCATAAAATATATTTTGAAAGCAACTTTTGATCATGTGCCCTATCATGGTAAAATATATATTATGTATCAACATACAATCTGTTTCCACAATGTATCTATGTATAATTGTTGTTAATTATCAAAAATATAAATTAAAAATTTAGAACTTATTTAGTTACAACATTGGATTTAATACAATATCCATTTTGATGTTGACACAAAACACGCCAACATCAAAATATGCAACACTACATATCAAAATTATGTTGTTATAGGTGCCCAATTCTTTACACCCTATTTTGTAACAACATTAAACACACCTACTATTATTATATTTAAAATTGATATTGGTATAAATCATCACGAGATGTTTGGCTGTTAAGAACAATTTTAAAGTGTGCAGCACAAATAAGACGTGAATTATAACATTAAGTGTTCACTCATATCTATTTTTTTATTGATACTCCAACCTCCATATCAAAATTAGTGCAATATCATTTTTAGTACTATGACCAAACAAGGATTGAGCTATCTGTTAATCAACCTGAATTTTTGACCTCAATAGGTCATAAGGAGCCCTATGTCAACTTAATTCAGGCTTAGGCGATGATTGTTTTGTCTTAATTTCAAAGTTCAAGTTCTTAATTTCACTTATGGCCTTTTATCTTTTGTTAAAAATAATTAATTTAGTTAAAATTTTCTTGTCGACCAATTTTGTTATTTAGTTAAATTAAGTATGTATGTACTTGATTATGTTCCAAAAGAAAGATGTTAGATCTGAAAAATAATTTTATCTGATTTATTAAATGTTGGGGATTAGTTAGGATACAACAAGATCATTTATCAAGCAATCTTACTATTAGGTTAAAAGTTAAGAGTTAGCTAAGTTGTTTCAAAAATAAAAGAGGAAATTGACTTCCGGTCCATTAGTGATATTACACTTCAGCACATAGTCCAATTTTTGAATCTGTTTAATGTCCAATCCGATTTTCCAAAGTTTTATAACATCCGCTCCATTTTGAATAGAATTTGTTAGATGAGGGTTATCTTCACAAGAAAATGACTTATTTACCGTCGGGGCATTCTTATGCATGAAGACTATACTTCTTGCATTGTGTATATATATAAATATATGTTTAATTTATAATAAACAATGCCAAACATGAGACCAACTCAAGACAGGACGCGCTTCTGATTATTAGTTGAAATTTTGCAGGCCCTACCAGATGAGGCCTCTTCCAGATGAGGCGCTTCCTACCTATCATCTACCATCAAATGATTTACATAAATTTAAGAAATTAATTTAAATATAGCTATTAACGTGTAAATCCTATTTTTATAGATGAAATATAATTTGCTATAACATGAAATAAACAGTCTTCATTCTTCCTGACGTTGAGAAAAAAATTGAAATGAGATTAAGTGAGAAGCAATGCCTGTTGAGATAAAAGGTAGGCTAACATTTACAATTGTTTTCTTTAACAAGTCTTAAGAAATGTGCAATTTAAATCATCTTTCTTTGTTGCAGTTGATCAGGACAAAAACCTAATAAGAAAAAATGTTGCAAGTTTATTAAAATCAAATTAGATCATCCCAACAGGCTGCAGTCAATAAGGAGAAGGGAAATTGTAAGCTTTATATTTCATCACTCCCAACAAGTATGAATCAAGTTCAGTTTGTGCAAAGGAGAAGGGACTGAAAACCTGAAACAACTTGGTTTGAAAACCTTCTTTCAGCTGTGATCAGGTAGATGCTAGCCTATCAAGTGTCTAAAACCTGAAAATCTGAAACAACTCAGTCTTAAAACTTGAGAATATGAAATAACTTGGTCTAAAAATCTAAGAATTCGTAAACAACATCCTATCAACTTGAGAATTCAAAAGCAAGATCTGAAACAAGATCCCAAACACACTAGCTGAAGAGACATAATCAATGGTACACATTCAACCGTTAAACAAGATCCCAAACAAAGTAGCTAAAAGAAAATAATTGAAAATGGTATGTTCCCGAATATAGTAGCTAATTAGAAACAACTAACAAAACATAAAAGAAAGTGGTTCATAAGTCGAATTAGTACACATTCAACCATTAAAGATTTAAACCATCATCTTAAAGACACGCTCAAAACATCTTCAGAACAACTATTAACTTCTTCATCATCTTCATTCGATAACTTCAACAATTTTTTACCAATGACTTTCAATTTATATTTCAACCTTCTCTCTCGCTTCTCTAGTTCTTCTACACGCCTTTCAAGTAGATGGATGTGCTCTCATTTGTCATAACAACAAGTTGACGAAGAAGATTCCACAAAATTCGCGAGTTGATCATACCACATAAAAAGTTACATCCATCAACCTGTTTAATAAACATATTTAATTAGAAACAACACAACGAAAGAAATCAATTTGAAAATGAAAATGTATACATGTTACCTTACACGTGTAAAACATCCACCCCGGATTTCTCTCAGTTTGACTAACTCTTGTTGCACAGTAGTCATGTCCATAAATGCACCTCAACTTAGGGATGGGAGATCCACCAGCCATATCTATAATAAACAATTCAAGTAAGATATATAACTCCATTAGAAACTACTAATAGTCTACAATTATATTTAACAACAAGAAGTAAAAAAATGCATACCTATTCTGATATAGGATTCCGACAAGACTTGTGATTGTGACCAGGTTGCTTGCACCTAGAACATGTGTAAACAACTCGGTGTATTTCTAACTATCTCTGGGAAGGAATTCTATTCTTCTTACTTCTTCCAAACCTTTTTTTAGTTACTGGAGGTCTTACTTCAATGTTCTCATAGTTAGTAGCAGGTTTATTCAAATCAGATACTGGTGCAATTGACATATCATAACATTTTTTGCATACATGTGTTGTATAATAAAAAGAATAATAATCTTTTATGTTTCTATCTATTTTGTGAATTACTGCACCAACATACTTACATGGTAAGTGTAAAATTTGTCATTCTCTACATGTACATGTTTTGTCCTAAAAATTAACAACATGTGATGGTCTTGGCATGACCTCGAAGAGAACACCATTAGAAACATTCACTGTATAACCTCGAGATTTATCCATAAACTTTTTCATCTTTATGTCGACAGATGGACATAGAAATGTTGGCCACAATGTGCTCTCTTCTCTTCTTTTAGAACTCATATTCATAATCTTCATGCGTATACGATCTATCATATGAAAGATTGGAAGATGACGTTCTTCCAATACCCAAGCATTGAATGATTCAGTAGGATTAGAATACATTTCCTCAAATCTTTCACATGTAAAATATGCATTAGCCGAAAAGTTGGGATTACTATCACTTGCCCACACAACTGCTTCTTGTGAGATATCAGCCATTGCCTACATACTTTCTTGACTTTCCACAGTATAAGCATATGCAACTTTATCAAATAAAGATAACAACTGAGTTTTTAGATAACCTTTGAATTTTCCCACAAGATACTTTGCAAATTTTGCTTTCAAGTGACGTAAACAATAAGCATTAAAACTCTCTGGGAAAATTTTTGGTATAGCCTCAATTAATCCTTTACATCTATCCGATATGAATGTAATTCTACAAGTAGGAGGTATAGCCTTTCTCAAACAAGTTAGAAACCACTGCCAGTTATCTTCATTTTCAATATCACATGCTGCATATGCTACATGAAAGAGTTCATTTTCTCCATTCAGAGTAGTTGCACCTAAAAGAATGCCCTTGTATTTGTCTTTCAAGAAAGTACCATCAAGGAACAATATGGGTCTACAACTAGCCTCAAAACCTACTTGACATGCATGAAAACATACAAAGAACCGCTTAAAACAGCCTTCATCAGTGACTTGTAGATCTACAACACTCCCCGGGTTAGATTCATGAATTACATCATTATACCAACGTAAGGAGTCAAAAGAGCAACGTTCATTGCCCAAGACATGTCTACTAGCAACTTCCTTACCTAGCCATGCTTGATGGTAAGGTAAGTCAAGTCCATAGTCTCTAAAAATGTCTCTCTTAATATCCACTGGACGATATAATACAGTATCTACAACCTTATCCATAATTAGAGAACTAATAAATTTCTTTGATGCTCTGGGGTGTTTTTGTGCACTAAGTCCTCCTCCACACGTATGATCATTATGTAAATCTTTGATTACAAATGATAAACCTCCATCAACCCTAAGAGCATGCAAATACCAAGGGCATTGAGCAATCCTACATCTTACAGTAAGTCGGGTGAGTTCATTTCTCAAATAATTGTGGTCAAATCCCCTTGCAATGGCATACTTAACCAATTCTTGTCTTAAATGCTCAATATTTGAAAAGATTTGACCTTTAGACTAAATTATATCATTCCAAAGATCACTTTTCCTTCCAGAGATAATGTTAGACTGCTCAACACTTGATAAACTTGGATATCTATGTAATGAGAAACATTATGTTAACATATGAGATGATGCTAATACATATTATATATATGAATTGCATCTACAGTCAGCATTTACCTTTGACAAATTGTGCCCTACGGAGCAGGGAGTGAAACATCTATATTCAAGATTCTCTTGCCGAGAGAGACATATACTTGAATTGCATTATTTAGATCCCCATCATTTAAAATACGAATCAATACTGATGCTTGTTTAGGAATAAGATACTTTAAATGGACATCTCCAATATTTAGATTCCATCTTTCCGAGATCATATGTAAAATTTCTTCCATAGTCATATCATGTCTAAATTCAACCAGATGTCCCTCTCCAGTGTAATTAAAGATAATAGATAAATAAACCATAACCTGTAATGGTTAAACCAATCAAGAAGTAGGTTTATCAAATAAAACAAGCAAGTTGCTTAGTATTCGAGTAAGCTACGTCGATGTGCTTCTTGTGTTATGCCCCTTCGATCAAAGAATACCTTTGCCTTGCTAGCTCTGACTAAGATTCAACTTCCCTATTCTTCCTCAAAGACAGAGGTTCGAAAGCCTGCCAAAATTTCCACCTACTAGGGCAGCAAGAAGGGGCTGAATAGAAGGAAGCATAGGAGAAACGGTGGTGGACGGTGGCAGTCTGAGCACACTACCATCTCCTGATCTTTGTGCATTGATCTGGTCAACCACCGTGGGGGCAGAGAATGGAGACTGGTTGTGGTGAGCTACGGAGGAAGCAACGTGGGGGTTAAGGGGAGGCAAAGCTGAGCAGGGCGAAGGTCGGGCTGTCAGTAACGCATCACTTGTGGCCATGCGTGGCGGAGACGACTTTGCTCTTGTGAGACATTCTCCTCTTTTAACGTGATCCACAAAATGGGATAACTTTACGACCCTTAAGTGCTACTGAAACAGCTCCCTCATTGAGCTCACCATCCTCACCCCTTCCCTCGTCACCCTTCCCTCGTCCCTTGCGAAATGGAGGGTGGCAACTGGCCTCTTCGACAGTGACCAAAGCCCCTTCTCTTGCTTTCTATTCCACCTAACCCCTCTTGCTTCCTCAAAAAATGGTGATGAAGACGATAGAAGAAGATGAAGAATGTTATCGAACGATGGCGTTGATAGAGTGGAAGGCAGAGCACTCTTTGCGTTCCTGTGAATGATGAAGTGACCTTTAGATACCTTCTCGATGAGGATGAAGAAATGCCGTGACCACCTCAGCAATGATGAAGGAGACCCCAAATAGCGTGGCGGCGACGAAAACCCCTACTGAAAATCGTCGATTCCTTCTCGATGATGACGAAGGAGATCACCAAACCAACGAGGCAGTGAGAAATTATGCCAACGAACACAATGGCGACAGTGAAAGTCCTCCGCGGGGAGGCCAGCGAACACCGCAGTAGCCACAGCTTGTTAACTGCTTTCTCTCCTGCTGAAAGACATCCACAGCAGTTGTCTGGATGCTGAAACGATTTCACGATGGTGCTAGGGTATTTTGAGGGTATAATGGGAATAGAGAAAATGGACTTAATAGGAGGAGACGACGTGTGATGGAAAAGGATTGGGAGCTTTAAAATTTCAAATTCATGGACTAATCCTTATACAAATTCGGTCAACGGACTACAAATTATATTGACTCTCTAAAATAGACCGAAAATCAATTTCTCCAAAATAAAATCTTTGGACCTCAAGGGCATATTTCATATTCATTTAAGTTGGGGATAAGCATTGTTTATCCTCAAATTTTTTGGGGATAAACTTAGTTTATCCTCAAACTAATCTTGCACCAAACGGCGTAATGGATCTACGATCTGTAATGGGAAAGGGTAGAAATAATATTATCAATTTGAAAAAGAGACAAAAAGATGGAATCATTTACGCAGAAGTGCCAATTATTTTAATAAATTAGTTGATGCAAGTACGCCACGGCGCGTTCCCTTCCCTTGACCATGTGTACTCAGCGCGTGATCCAGGACTAAAATGCAAAAGTAGAATAAATAAATTATCCATTTGAGACGAAAATTTTAGTGAATGGACAAAACTATTAATTTAAGCTCCTTAATCCTCCCAGGGAATTAGAACGCCTAGACAAGTCATAATAGGAAATTTTGAGAGCTCCGCGTTCCACGCGCAAAGGGTGGAGAACACGATTTCAAAGTTGGCTCCTTCCGGCACATGCAAGTTTTTGACTCCAAATTTCCGAAGACTACGATCTCCGGCGAGTCTGCGCTCGTCAAATCCCCCGGGAGCACCGGCGATTCAACGAGGCGGTTTCGATCTCTCTGGCGGTCTGGTCGCTCGGCGGGGGCTGCATTCCCGGTTCGTCTCCCCGCAGCTGGCTTCTTGGGAGGCAGAGATTGCTCCATCCGGTGGTGGCCGCCAGCTGCGCGATGGGATGAGAGGGCGGCGCTGCCGACACGGATGTTGGCGATGGATTCGCTGCGCGGCGCGGCCGCCGTTGCCCTCGTGATGTGGCTCTGCATTGCGGCGCAGGCGGCCGGGAAGTGCCAAGAGATTGATGATGCCACGGTGAGGATGTACTGAAATTTTTTTTTTTCTGGTTCTTCGTTAATGCATCTATTGCAGCTATGAAAAGCCTCAAATGTCGTAAGAGTTCAGAGATGATTATTGATTTAGGTTCTTTGAAACGTCAACATGTGTGAATTTTGTTTTTAGGCGTTTTGGATCTTTAGCTCGCAAACACTTGCGTTGTTGCATGCTAGAACATATGATCTTTGTATGTTCTTCTACGTTGTTCGGTCATAGCCTTCTGAAATTGCTGGATTTTCTTCTACGAGTTAACATAGTGTACGCTATATTACATTTACATATTCAATCAAGGACTTCCTGGAAAAAAAACCGATGACAGATGAGCGCATGGATAGTTAAGCAGCGGCACATTTGGTTTCATCTTGAACAACTTTGATAACCAGTAGAAAATGTTAAAAAAACCCAACGAGGAAATAGAACGTTACTAATGTTCTCACAAAATATAGGCATTAATATATCCATATTTTCCAGCCCTTTCTTTAACAGCTAAAGTTGCTTACATGATAAGCCCCAGAGCCGAGGACAGAAGTGCTCTCGTGCAAAGCAGATAAGCATGTAGGTGTCAGAGGGGGAATACAAACATGAAAGATGGTGAGAAATAGCACAAAGTTGAGTTGGGTTGACCATGCCACCGATATTATGACCTTATAGGACCATAATGCGTTAGCATGCTATTTTTCCCACATTTCCTTGTTTCTTTTCTTGTTTGACCATTGAATTGAAAATGCTTCTCACTCGTTTAAACTTCAATTCTACTTATGTTTTACATCTTTTAGCTTCCTTAAATGTTTGTGGAGGAAGAAGCAAGCAACATCTCATGAACATTGTAGACATCAAAATTTAAAGTTATGGTGGATAGCTAACTTAGGCTTCATCTTGGAAGGGTGAAAGAGAAGAGATCTCACAAGATTCTTTGCAAAATCTCTAGAGATTGGATCTCGGATTTTATTTATGTAGGGTGTATTTTACCAAAAAATGCAAATAAGCAAAATTAGAAAAACCCAAAAATAAGTCCACATATAGGATTCTGTTGAGATTCTGGTCCAATTCGACCCATTTGGTGCCGGGGCAGCACAACTGCTGCAGCATTCTCACTGTGTCTTCCCCTCCCTATTGGGTGGGGGACCTGGTCGCTCTGGCCAGCCACAGCCAGTGGTGGCCCAGGCGACTGGACTGCCTTTTGGTTCTCGCAGGGGCTCGTGAGACCGAAATATTGCGAGATTCTCACGCGATGGCGTTCCTTGACTTAGGTATGTATGTTTGGTAACAACATTAGAATTGGCACTATGTCATTTTTATTATTGACATCTTATATGTTGCCACCTAAATTGACATTATATAGTCTTATTTAATATTGATACAGGTGTTAATAGAGTATCCATTGAGGCCCTTGACAAGGAAGCAAAGGCAATGTTAAAATGGAAATAGTTGATTTTAATCTAGGTCCTTCTTCTAGCTGTGCATCACACTGTGTACACTGATCGGGTGCATTGACTGCTTACCATCCAATTGCAAATTATGCTTAATGCAACTGGGTTTATATTTTTGCCTCAAAAGCATCATTTTTTTGGTAGTGAGATTTTTCACCTTTTATGCTTGAAAAATCCTTTTTCAGCACATGCTCTTTGATTCTTCTGATAGTCACTAATGATATATTTTGCTTCAGATGAAGCAGCTATTGATGTATTGCAGGATTAATTTGCCAGACAAAAATAGTGTCAAAAAATTGATGAATGAGGAATTTATCAGTGATTCAACTGAAGTTGGAAAAGATTTGAGTCAATGGAAAAGCGATTACTTACAGAAGGCTACATCCTTCCTGCCCCCGGAGTTGAAGCATACTATTGTAGAATGTTTTGGCAAACAGAACTTCATGCCACGTGCATCTGGTGAGGAGGGCAATCCAAAAATATGGTATTCGAAGTATCTCAAGTATTTAGTTCGTTCACATGCCACAACAAGACGGGAATTAGCTGATTCTCAGGCACAAGCACCTACTTCACTCGCTGTTCCAAGTCCAAGTCCAAGTCCAAGTCCAAGTCCAACTCTAGCATCTGTGCCTGCACCCACCCCTGTTGTTGATCCACCTAGCTCTACTGATTATATATTTGCACCTGTTACCTATCCTAGTGGCTACTTTCCTGCTAATCCTCCTCAGCAGATAATTTCACCTTTTCCAAAAGATGGAGATCTATCATCAAGTCCAATGGAAAATTCAAAATTTCCACCAGTAGATGCCAACACTACTAACAACAAAATGATTCCCATCGTTGTTATTACAGCAGTTGTATCTGTCTTCTTTACGGCACTATTGTTTTGTTGCTACAATAAGTGGTGCCGGCATAGGGTTGACGTGGGAATGTCATACAGGGATGACAGACCACTTCTGAAGTTGAGCTCAAATGACTTATCTGCTGGTATGGAAATGCTCTTAATTGATTAAATTTTATGGTTCATTTCATTTTTAATTCTTTTATATTTGCATCTTCCAGGTTCCTCACAGGGATCATTTGGTCTGAGTACCTCAATCTACATGGAGAAATTTAGTACCTCCTCTTTTAAAGATGAACTAAAATCCAAGGGACAGGATCAACCTGATCCACCTTTACCAGCTGCTCATGGTGAAAATATTATGTCCTTGGATAATTCAGCTGATACTCTATCATCTGGAGGTGTCCCTGGCCCATCAGTTTCTAGTTTGTCAATTGAGCCATCTACTACTACCGTTATGCCTATGGTAACTCCTGTTGTTGCACCTGCACCAAGACCACCCCCACCTCCTCCTGTGATGCCTCCTCCAATGAGGACATCTGTGCCGCTTCCACCAGCTATGCCGCCTCCTATGAAGAGGGCCTCACCACACTCTCCCAGTCCACCACTTCCACCAACTAATATCAAGCCTGGCACACGCCCACCACCCCCACCAAACGGTGCTTTTGTTCCTCGTCCACCACAGGCTCACTCAACTTCTGGGAGAGTCCCCCCACCTTTTGGTTTAAAACCATCAGCTAAAAATCATTCTGGCCAACAAGTTCTGGATGAGGCTCCAAAAACAAAGCTGAAACCCCTCTTTTGGGATAAAGTTTTGGCAAGTCCTGACCAATCCATGGTCTGGCACCAGATAAAATCTGGGTCTTTCCAGTAAGATACTTTTTTTATTTCTTTAATATCTTTGATCATCCTTGAAGTATAACTATGTTAAACATGTTTGGTAAATGCACAGGTTCAATGAGGAAATGATAGAAAATCTTTTTGGCTATGCTGATAAGCAGAAGGCTGCAGAAAAGAAGGCAGCATCTAGTGAACCTTCACAATATATTCAGATTCTGGATCCAAAGAAGTCACAGAATTTGGCGATTCTTCTCAAAGCATTAAATGTAACCATGGAAGAAGTCTTTGATGCACTAATGGAAGGTACATATCCATGTCTTCTCTAGGGAAGAGAGTAGAGATGTTAAGACAAATAACTAATCTTTTTGCAATCTCATTGGTTCTTTTTTCTTGAAAACAATCATACCTTGAGGTGCCATGGAATGTTTCGTCATAGCCAAAAGATAATCAAGGCATTTTCTAGATGTTCCCTAAGGAATTATTGAACACAGTGTCTTGAATGTTTGAAATAAGTAATCTTTATTCTTAGTTTCAGTTCTTAAATTCTTTGTCATCTAACTAAGCCATTTACTTGGAGAAATAGTTTTATTTTCATTTTATTCAATTATCAGTATAATATTTAACTAAGTTGTTAACTATCAATATGTTTATCATATATTGTAGATTAGTTCTATATGCTTATTCTTTAGTTTCTGTACTTTCACTTATAAACACCACTCAAAGTCTAGGTGCTTTAACACCTCAAGAATGCCATGGTCCCTATCACCTGGACAATTACATTGAGAAAAGAAATATTATCGAAGCAGGTTATTTGGGAAATTCCCATTTTAAAGTGGATTGTACTGCATAAAGGGACTGTATCCTAAATAGGTAATGATCGCCGGATTGGAAGTGGTTTCCAAATCGGTGGGTACCTATTTTTAAGCGGAAAACCGATTTAGAATTGGTCTAGATAGGTATTTTTTTTGCTCTAAAAATTCATAAAATTTACTAAACATCATAAAAATTAAGAAATATTTAAAAATTTGTTGAAAATACAAAAGTAACATCTAACACACTTTCAAGCCATTGTAAGACAATTTTAGTCAAATGGATGTAAATTAATGACATTGATAATTATAAGAAAGAAATGTAACAAGTTGCATGGTGCAATTTTACATATGGTATATTGATATACAATACAATATTATATCTTCATTTCATCAATATCTATGTAATTGACCTTCATACTTAGTGTTCTCACTCTCTTGATTTTCTTGGATGCTCCATTAAGAGTTGTCTGTCATTATTGATCTTTATTCATATGAAAATAATGAGCTATTTAAGTAAACTCATAGTGTCATTCGCCAGAGATATGACTGGAATTAATGGTTGAAAGCCCTCGGGGGTTCTATATAATTGGTTGTCTGGTACTTATAAAAAACCCCTGATTCAAACAATGATTTCTATCACTCGAATGTGGCCTTTGGCTCAAGTCATCGGTCTATTCCCCAATGACACATGCATTGCTAGAAGAAACCTCTCCTCTACCTTCACCTTCACCTTCAACTGAACCTCTTACATTGTGTTGTTGTCTAGGTGGAATGAATTCTCTCTCATCATCATTTAATGAGGGTGTCTATGTATTGTCTGTTTGACCAACATGGCCTCTCTTGATTTCTAACTTTTTTTCTTTGTTGTTTCTTCTGTTTATGACGAAGAACTCTAAATCCCTATACTACACTAATATTCTTCTTTCAATTGTGAAAAGTGCTCCAAGAAGTGCGCCATAGCCTTTGTCCTCTAAGGGGTTATTCGTAATAACGAGGCTTGGGTTGGGGTTGGGGTTGGAGTTAGAGTAGCAGAGACTTCTTGTTGCATCTTTTCATTTTCAGGTTGAACATTATCTAGTTCTCCTTCAGCTTACGTATAATCCTTAAGATTGAACTTTGGAGGTACCTTGCCTATCTTCTCCTCCATCTACATAGTAAGTGGATGATCCTGAAAACCACGTCAATGTCTTTAGTAGTTCTTTGACATACTTATGCTTTAGCTCTTTAGTTGTATGCTCCACCTATAAATATTGTGAATATCCCTTCTTGAATTTTTTTTGGCAATCTTTGATGTTATTTATCCTCAGTCAGATATTATAACGACATAACACAAGTTTCTCTAACATATTAGATGTTAACTTATTCCTTCTTTTGGTATGGATTAAGTTAAATGTACTACAATTCCTTTTGTATTTAAAAAAAACTTGTGTTTTGACTTAGAATGCGAATTGCAATTACAACAAAAGATTCCATCCACTCTTTGTACCCACCACCCAATTGCAAAAAAGAACAATAGAAGATGATGTTATTCTCGGAATAATATCAAATATCATTCTAAAATGAGAGGTTGTTTGAATATACCAAGAGGAGTTTTGTTAAATAAATATCTCATATCTAGATCTGAATACACTCCATAGTTGTCAAGATGACAAGGTGTCTAAGACGTTGAAGGGTACCGATTCCGCTTAGGCGACAAGGCGGTCGCTTAGGCGTCGCCTAGGCGGTCAAGGCGGTAATCAAGGAAAGTTGAGTCGGGAGATTGTTATATATATAAAAAAACATAAATATAATTATATTTCTTATGTTATAATTGAATATGAGTGTTTTATCAATGCACATAAGTAAATATGATGTGTGTGAAAGAGAAGAAAGTTAAATAGATTTTTATAAAATTTAAGTATATAACTCATTTATGATTATAAAATTTATATATGTGCAATAGTATAAGTGATGGTAAAATATTGTTATAATATTATTAAATGGGAGAAGTGCAGAGTAGTCGCGGAAAAGAAACTTAATTAAGTATATAATATATGTTTATAATCATAAATTTTAAATATGTATGATAGTATAAGTGATAGTGCAATATATTAATATATTCAAACTATCATTAAATAAGTGTCCCTTGTGAGGGGTATCAAGGGGGAAAAATTCCTTTAAATTATTTTTCTAATGATGTAAAAATACCCAAGGCGCCTTGCCTGGGCGCCTAGGCTGGCGCCTTGGACACCTTGGGTGCCTAGGCGGGTGCCTTGGGCGCCTTTTTGGCCCCAGACAAGGCGCCCTTGCAACGCGCCTTGCCGCCTAAGCGGCGCCCCTTGACAACTATGGTACACTCCAACTCTCATTCTATAAGATTACATTTTAAAAATGAGAGTTGTCAAATAATTAATGTTTCGATGTAAAAATAATAACAATAACAATTCTCATTAACTTCTAATCAACTTTTGTTTTGTTCCGTTGAATTCATGAAAGTTGTTTTATTACATATGAAGTATCCTTCATGACTTCTTGATCATTGCACACTTATTTCTCATATTAAATCTGGGGGTTTAAAAAAATATCCTGCATAAGTGTCATTTATGCATGAGTTATTTATGCATCAACCAATGATTAAATTAAAGATATTGAGAATTATCTATTGTATGCACATAATTGTGTAATGTCTTATCCTATATGGCATCTATGATCTTCCACCACTTATAATATTTACGATGTTTCTTCTTTATTTTTCTACTTTGCTTGACATTATAGAGATATATCATCTGGTTTCTCTCATGTAAGTTCGTTAATCTCAACACTTGTACCAGTGACTCAATGAAGGACAAATAAATAAAGAATTCTCTCCAAAAAATGTTTGTTCATTATTAAATGCTTCATCTATGTAAAGATTTTCAATTGATCAATTTTGTTGTTTAGATCAGCCATATAATTGATGTACTCAGCCAATTGTGTGTATTAGACAAATTCATGTTTATGTTGGTGCAAGCTTTCTAATGCAATAAAGTGTATGACAAATTTAGTCAAACCAGACTTAGATAAGATTGTCTCTCAGCATGATCTCTTTTTATGTAGAGTAAACACAAATGTGAATAGATAAATAACATGATTAATTGTGCCTGGATCACAAATGCAAAAACTGATACCTCTTTGCTTATATCCTCCAACATGAGATCAACGGAGTATGCTGCTGTTGTTACCTATTTTTTCACGAAAAAGGAGGGAGGGAAGAGAGTGGCTTGACAGAAAATATGAAAAGATATTCAAACTTATGAAGGAAATCTAGTCTCAGCGGGTATATAGCAAACTAGGCCCACGGATATCAAAAGTCACACAATTGGGGCCTGATTGACTTCAAAATATTGAACCCTGGCTTATAGCCTAAGTGGTAGACAACTAGAAAAGAAATCCCTCATGTGCCTGCTAACCCTTGGGTACAGTCAGAACAGTCCATATAAAACATTCAATTTCAATCACGACCGAAAGAATTGATCATTAATTGTTTGTCCTAAATGACTGGACACCACTCTAGCAGACCCGGGTATGACATGAAAGGATGTATATGCTTGTGAGAGGTTTAAGGTGGCACCGTAAAGAATATCTGAAGAGGTGTGAGTATAGGTCTGATGGGCAGAACATGGAGATCCAAAGAAGGGAGATTCCCCCTTCATTAACAGTTCAGTAGTAGTCAGTGAAAGGGCTACCATACATATTAATAATAAAAAAGGAAAAAGTAAAGACCATACCTGCTGGTTACTGATGGTGAGCAAGGAGGCAGAGGAGCCCAGTCCTTCAACTGTGCTCGGTGGCACTGCCCTAAAGACCTGCAATAAAAAAAACTCAGAAGTGTCTAGGGTGAGCATGGTGACCAAAAAGGGAGGAGATGAAATCCAGGGGAGTAGAAGGGAAAATCCTCTTCTTGCGCAACCAAGGCCATTGGATGCCAAAGATAGGGACTTGGGACCCTCACAGAGCCAAGAAAGCCTGGATATTGAGGGACCCACTTTCTCCTTACACCTCCGGTGGAAGAATCCTGGGAGCACCGCCACAGTCAACTGAGCAACAGGGAAAACAGGTCGCGTGGGGTTCTTGGTGCCAAGAATCTAAGGGGACAAGTTTGATTGGACTAACAAAGAGTGGAAGTGAGGGTTTGGGCCAAGGTCGAACCCAATTCTCACTTAAACCCAAAACCCTTTTCGGCACCCCTATTAATCCAGTTAAGGTTAGGGCCGGTTAAACTCAGATTGAGTACGGGCTAGATGGGTTGTTCTTCAAGCAAAACAGCCCATTACTAAAGCTAAAGGAGGCTCATTCTTGTGAAAGATTATTAAAACATAACCCACTAAGCCTAATGGCGGCCTAGGCCCATAATGTGCAAAGTATTCTTGTCATATGGGCCTTGTTGGACAAATCAGAAAAGCTTGATTATCATCTTAATTACACCACAGTAATGTTGTTGGGCAAACCTCAGAATTGACCCAAGCTAAAGATGAGCCATGTAATACAATTCTTGGAATTGAAACTCACTGACAAAGTATATAATGGGCTTGGTTTGGCTAAGAGATTGTTGAGGATGAGGCCTGTTAATTTCATTCAAGGAATTGGTACTTGTTAAGCTACATGTCTCTCGCAGGATGGGCCCCCTTAAGGTGACAAGTAAAGCCCATCTGTCACCTCTTGATTTCGTAACTGCTGGGCCCAACTCAAGGGTGGCATGCTATATCTATAGTCCACAGTATGCACAATTAAACAGGCCGCGATCCTGAAAGGCAGGGTTTCCAGAACCATCCTAGCCTCCTGTCATATCAGCAGCATACTCTGGTGCCGTTCCCCCTAAAATCCAGCTCCTCCTGGGCAAGAGAATTCATAGAGATCCATTCAGATCTTCTCCAATCCTTTTTATATACCCTCCAAGATGGCCATTTGAGTATGACACCATCATAATGAAGATATCAGGCTATTATAGGATATGGCCCAATCCTTGGTGAGCCTGCCTGTAAACACCTGTGCGGCTGTGCGCAAATGACTGTTGTAACCGAAAATTTTCAAAAAAAAAAAGGGAGAGAGAAAAAAGAGAAAACAGGCCAGCAGTTGAAAGAAGACCGGTTGGGCCAGGGGATGAAGCCTGAAACAGCCCAATCGGGCTAATGGTCCATGGAGCTAGCGATCAACGGCCCATAGATGCCATCTCTCCTATAGCCAGTCCACGTCAGAAAATAAATAAATGAATAAATTGAGAAGAGCAGTCGGATTAGGGAAGGAGATCGACTCCCCATCGGACTCTCCCCCGGATTCACCCCCGGATTCAGTGGCCAGCGACAGCAGGAAGCTGTCGTATGAAGGCAATAGGCGGATAAGAGGAAAGGGGGGTCGATCCCATAAAATCCGGGATTGCTCCGAGTCCGTCTGGGGGCCGCAACCTCTATTGCGGGAAGTCTCCCGACGGAGGAAGGATACGAGCGGAGCCTATAAAAACCCAGCATCACCGTGCGTGAAGATCCCCCCCGGGAGGCTGCGCAAATACCCCCCGAGAGCCCGAGAGAGAGACAGAAAAGAGGGAAGGAGGCAGCAAGGAGAAGAAGCGGGAGAGAGCGGACCTTCTCCTGAAGACTGGGAGGCTACACGGAAGCCGCCTCCCCCGGGATCCCCTTCGGCGCAACTCGACGGCGCAGGAAGCCCTTGCGCAAGCCGCCTTCACCGAAACCTCCTCCGAAGACCCGCCGACGCCGCCGGAACCTCCGGCCCCGGGAGCAGCCGTCGCCGCCGGGACCTCCGCCGGAAGCCGCCGTTGCAGCCGTAAGCTTCTCGCGCCTCTGCGCTCGTCGCCGTCGGCGAAGCGGCCGGAGTCCGCGGGGAAGGCCGCGTTGCCGTCGGGTGGAGGAGAAGGAGAGGGCGGGGAGTTATTTTCTCGCCGGGACTTATGCCCAGGCTGGACATACGCCGGAAGGGAGGGGCCCGCGCGTGAAGCCGCGGAGAGGCAGTCTCGCGGGCGGCCGCGTGTGAAGCCCTGTTGACCCGCCGGTCAAACAGGTGGTGGGGCCCACCTTCAAAGATTTCAAAAAAAAGGGGGGGCGCAAGAAGAGAGGAGGTGGGCCAGGCCCATTAACTTGAAGCTTGTGAACAAAAAAATAATCTCTCTTTCAAAATACACCCTCAAGTGAAAATTTAAATAACAATTCATTAACTAATTAAACAAACCGATGGCAAGCATCTGGCCGGCTAAAAAACCCGCCACATGGTCTCGGCATAACTTAAAAGAATCGAAAACAAATGGGAAAGCAATAGGCGGCTTCAAGCACGCCTCGCACGACCCGTAATTCAAAATCAAAATAAAACAAACAATTCACAGAAATTAAATAAAAATTCATTAACTAATTCAACAAACCGATGGCAAACATCTGGCCGGCTAAAAACTCGCCACATGGTCTCGGCTAAACTTAAAAGAATTTGTGGGTCGGTTTTAAACCTTCCCCTTAACTTTTTAAGGTGGACATACAAAGGTCTATTTAAAAAGACCCCAATGTCTTACCATGCCCCAAGAGGGAGTTATTTTGCCCATTATGCCATGGAGAGGCTGTGCATGATCAACATGTCAATATGCCCAAACCATAGGCTAATGAGGATGACAAATCAGTGAGATGATCGCCCACAAGCTTATCAAAAGCCGGGTGTAGTCAATCTCAAAACAGTGGGGGATACCCATAAGTCTATCAAAGACCGGGTACATGCCGCCCACAAATTGACAAGTTCATCAACTCATGGAGGAGTCATGAAGATAGATATGAGCTAGTTACCCACAAGTCTATCAAAGACCGGGATGCTCAATCTCAAGACAGTGAGATGGGTCCCTACAAGCTTATCAAAAGCCGGGACATGTTCAATCTCAAACCAATGAAGAGGAATGCCCACAAGTCTATCAAAGACCGGGTGTTTTTCCATCTCAAATTGATCAAAGCAAATTCCATGTTCATCAAGGACTCAGAAAGACCTGATTTCGGGTCATGCAAGTTATAAATCATGTCTCATGTTGAGGAAGACAAATGAAAGCTCATGTTCGGTGCACGGACTCATGTTACAAGGAGAGGACTGCACCATGACATTTTGGAAGGCAAGGCAATAAAAAAATCTGAAAATATAATCTGTAAAAATCTGATATCTAAAGGAAAATCTGCAATCTGTAAAATGGGAACAACATCAAACCGTTTAAATCAATTCAATACATAATTCTGTCGGAATCTACATCTGGAACCAGATTCCAACTTGAGCCACACATTCAAAAAAATCTGAACTCCAGAATTCGAAATCCAGACCTGCAACAGAAAAATCTGAAATAAAAATACATCAAATCTGAAATTCTGAACCTGTAAAATCCGAAATCTGTTAAATCTGCAATTCACCTTTGAAATTCAAGACCTAAAAATCTGGAATCTGGAAACTGAAATTTTGAGGCATAAAATCTGCAATCGGAACCCAGAAAGCTGAAAATCTGAATCCCCATCAAATCAAAAATCTGAATTCGTACAGAATCTGTAGGGAATCCAAAATCTGAATTGTGAAATCTGAATCAATCCTTAAATCTGAAACGTACAGTTTAAAACACACGAGTCCGAAAATACAAAATCTGCAAGTTTGAACTTCACATGAGAGGTCGAAACCTATAAGATTGCAGAATCCATAATCTGGACAAATTTAAGAATCTGCACAATTTGAAATCTAAAATCTGTTAAGTCTAAAATCAGGTCACTTAAATTTGAAACTTGAAATCTGAAGATAATTCACCAAAATCCCAACCTGTTCAAATTAAACTCAGTAAAAGCAAACAAATCTGCCCAAATCCAATTGAATCAAACCACAATTGAAGTCCGAACCTGAAATCTTAACAGTAAGAATCTGAAATATAACATCAAATTTTAATTCCAATCAACCCAACTCAAAACACAGAAGCTCCAAACAGATTCAAAAAACAGTTAAATAAAAAAAATGAATTCAAACAGATAAAAAACTCAAATGAGTCAAACTCAACCTAATTAAAAATTAAACTCAAATCAAATTCAATCAAATTTAATTCGATCAAGTCAACTAAATAAATCTCTCGAATTAAGTTCAAACAAATCAAATTCCAATCAAATCCATTCCAAATAAACTTAAATCAATCAACCAACTCAAATTGAATCAAATTCAAATCAAATTAAAACTCACACACCAAATCCAAATTTCAACCAATTTAAAAAAAAAATCAATTCAAACCAAAATTCAAATCAAATTCAAACCAACAAATTTAACTCAACCAATTCAATTCAAATCAAAATCCAAAACACATTAAGTGCTTGCCTTCCATCAAATTCATGGAGTTGTTTTCTCCTATATTTGTGTGAATGTTTATTGTGGATGCATGTCTTCTACCTCAATGAGTTGCTATGACGATAATCAAGGGTATTCGAGAAATCTCGATGTAATTAACGTCGGATCTTCGCACCATCCGACGGGGAGAGGTCAAAACAAATTTTCAAAGAACCTAACAACCTCAAATTACAATTTTAAATATCATTGACCCTAGTTAGTACTTTTATGGAATACCATCTATTTTCCTAAATAAGTCAATGCTAAGGTCTAATCAAATCAAATCCAAATCCAAAAGGAAAATGAATTTCCAAAAACACGAAAGAATTAATCTTTTGGAGATTTCGAGGTTACATCAATGACCAACTCAGTATACCTTCAGTGCAGGAACCTTCTAGAATATGTTCCCAGTTGGACAGCCAAAATCTGCATGGATGATGAGCCGAAGATTAATGGAGGGCATGGGGTCTGTTGATGGGGAATTTTAGTGCCTAGGCAAGGATTCGAAATATGCCTAGAGATGGCTGTCCAACTGGGACAGCTTGCTTAGTCCTTCAATTAATGAGAGATTCGCTTGCTTAGAAGGAGGCTTTGAAAAGTTGCTACAGATGATGTCTACTGGGACAACAAGATTGGTGGAAGGCCATCAAGGGGAAGGGGATTTGGTAGATCCTCCCCAATTTAATGTAATCTCCGGACCAAGGAAGGGCCTACTTGGCTGAGGAAGAACGAAGATGCTCAGTTAAGGGGCCTATAAAGCGGCCACCCTCGGTCATTGCCAAGAGGGTTGGAAGTTGCGGAAGGCGAAGGAGGCAAAGGAGACCAAAGGAGAAGGTGGGTTATGGGGTCATGTCCAACAGACCATCTAATGGGGACAATTTTAGGAGTCAATTTTAAAATTGAGTCCTTAACGGACAAGTTTGTAAATAGGTTTCTTAGAGGGTCTTTTCTTTAATTTTCTCCTCCCCTTCTATATAAGAAGGACCGCTGTACATAGTCGAATAGTAATAGTGAAGCATTTTTGGAGCCTTTTTGGCTGGGTTCTCCCGAGCAAGGGCTCTGCCCTGGTTCTCCTCCTTGTCCCCCCCCCCAGGTGATATCTCCATTTCTCCCTCCACCTTCCAACGAGGCCATTCCCCTTCTTCCTCCTCACCCTCCGGCCTCCGTGCCGTTCCTCCCACTTCCCCTTCTCGGTTCTTCTTCCACTGGGGCAAACGACTTCATTCGGTGACGTCGACTGTTCGGGAGTTTGAACCACTTCCGAAGTGTTGACGATGGCAACATCCGGCGATCCCCAGATTTTCCAGCACCGTCGGTGTTCTTCATCCACGACAGCATCACAGCGCAACCCCGGCCACCATGGCATCTTCAGATTCGGAGCAGGATGAAAGAGGTGGACCCGGTGAACCTCGGTTTCTGTCCTCCGGAGGTTCCTTCCATCCATGGCGACGGTGAGGCTGCACTCGACTTCCTCCGGCTCCGTCCGCACGAAGACGTCGTACACCGTACCCGACCGTCGCGACCGTTGCCCGCTCCTCCATGCTCTGCCGCTCGCGCGGGGCTCATGTCTGGACAACACCGAGGGCCCTGACGTCGTCGCAGCCACTTGCCTGCTCTATCTGCTCCGTAGCGGTGCCTGTCTCCCCAACTCCACCCGTGCAGCAGCGTTCGGACAAAGACGACGAAACGGACGTGAGGGCGGCGGTTCCCGGCCCCCTTTGTCATGTCTGCCGGCCACGAGAGATGCTGCCACGCCGCGGCCCTGCGGCCGCCGCGGCCGCTGCGGTTGTCTTCCCCGCCCTATCGGGCGGGGAAGACGGGGCTACCGGGTCCATCGGGACCCGGTAGCCCGGATCCGGTGACTTAGTCACCGGACCGGACCAGTCGGACCGGTCCGGTCCAGTCGATCCGGTGACTTAAGTCACCGGATCCTGGGCTACCGGGTCCCATAACAGCAAGCCTACCCCATACAAGATAGCCCCCACACTGCCCTGGTTGTCAACTCATTCCCCTACCTGTGTAGTCAACCGACTGGACCTCCTTGAATTGCGAGCCTTAACACCATGGAGCTTCTAAGTCCTAACCTCTCCATATGAGCCCACTAGATTCAACAAGCTTCACCAGCCTCCCTCCTGCATAACCCATGCAACATTGAGTCAAAAACCCTCATCCTCTATGTTACATGGCCCCAAGCAGACCCTAGAGTAAATTTGAAGATAGGAAGTATTGTCCTCTTTTGGACTAGGATGACTGTCTCAAAAAAAAAACCATCTTCCCTATAGGATCACACCCATAGAAGCATGCCTACCCCATACAAGATAGCCCCTACACTGCCCTGGTTGTCAACTCATTCCCCTGCCTGTGTAGCCAACAGACTGGACCTCCTTGGGCATCAGAAAAATCAGTAGGTTTCAGATCCGAAAGGGATAACAGACAATACACAAGCTCGAAGCTCGGAGATGCTCCAAATGGTGGAATTCAATGAGGATGACAGCAGAGGGTGATCTGATAGCAGCAATGGCATATCTTAATGGGCCACCTTCTTGGAAACAAAGATCAACAAATAAGTCTAGCTAAGACTGTGTGCAGGAATAGCCTTGTGCTAGGCTCTTTTATCTTAGCTAGAAATGAAATAAACCCCAACTAGGACAGTGTGCAGGAGTAGCTTAATGCTATACCCTTTAGTCCTAGTTAAATTTAAATAAGAATGCATTTACTACACAAACAACCAAAGTTAATTGGGGCCGGTCCTATGGATTGTGGGTCCAATGCTTTTGAAAAACATAAAAAATGGAAATTAAATTAAGGATGACATATAAAGGTCAATTCCACGAAGGGATAAAGCTCCAATGTCATACCTCTTTTACCACTTATGGCATGGAATCAATCCATAAGCTAAGAGAGGTCCAAACCTATCATGTCATAGGAAAGCAATGCATATATATATGCTAATATGCCCAACCATAGGCTGACGAGGGAATCAATCAAATTGAGGGTCCCTAATGCTTATTAAAAGCCAAAAGAGACCCTATCTCAAGATTAATTCAATGGAAGAATGGCCGAAATGTCTTCCAAAGGCTAGGGGAAACTCTATCCTATGTCAATCAAGGGGCTATGGCATTCGTGCCTCCCACAATGTACATGTATTCTCAAAGGATGCACGCAACGAGAAGGAACCAATGTTCATTAATTTTGTCAAGAAAGAGGGAATATCAGTGGCTTGATGAGCTTAGAAGAATGCAAAAAGAAGAATAGAGTTGAAAGTAAAGGGAGGATAATCTGCAAAGGTTCCGAACAGACTCAAAAAGAGGGGATTTAACATCCTAAGACTTGTTAAAAAAATCTGAAAAGGCCAGGAAATCTGCAAATCTGCAAACTGATAGGTGTGTGAATGCCAAAAAAAATCAGATCAGAGTTCTGACGGCAAAAAAATCAAATAAATCAGACTCATTAAATGTAATCAAACTTCGCCAATACCCATTTTGAAATCTTGAACAAAAATCTTCAGCTTGAAAGCTGAAGCTAAATAACATTACAGCTGAAGTTGGGATTGGGCTGATGCTAAAAACGGGAGACTACTCAATCTGAAAGCTAAATCAATCCTCGGAAGCTTGGAAATTTTTGGAATCAAAAGAAAAGAAGTTGATTTAAGTCAATCAAACCCCTTACCTTCATTCATAATTTCAAACCTTTCCGAAAGGGATGGAATTTTAAGCTCCCCATATAAAATTTTTTCCTAAATCTGAAAACTTAAAACTCCCAGAACTCCTAAACATCAGAGATTTTCAGTCTTGGAGTCGGGAATTTCCAAACCAATGCTATAGGTCTAAAATTTAACAACAGAAATCCACCGACCTAAGCTTAAACCAAAAGATCTCAAAACACTTGAACCAAGGTTATAACGTCAAACCTAAACCCATGAAACCCCAAACATTCTAAACTCAGAAATTCAAGCCCCTTTCTTTTATCTAAATTCCCACAAATCTCTAACAGAGGGGCAATCCACTTAAAAAAGAAACATCAATCAAATCTCCAATTAAGCTAAAACAATGAAACCAAGCACATGCACCACTTATTGAAGCTGTTGACATAGATTACCTCTTCCAAGAGGAGTACTTACTTGCTGTGTGGGTGAAGAAGGCATTCAGAGCACCACTATAGTTCGACCTTGAGGATCGTACATGGGCTGAAGGAGAATGTGATGATGTTGAGCTTGATGATCAAGAGATGCAAGAGGAAATATTTGCTATTGCACCTCCAATCTCAACTTCAGCCCTAGTTTAAGCTCCAGCTCTAGCCTAACCTTTGGACTAACTCCCACCAAGCTGAAGACAAAGACCATGACAAACATATTAGGGCACTTTTCACAATTGGAAAAGATATATCAGCATAGTTATTCATCACAAATAGAAGAAGTAGTAAAGAAAAAAAGCTGAAAATCAGACAAGGACCTGTAAGTCCAATAGACAGTACATATGCACATTCCTCAGGTGATGATGATGATAAGTTCATTCTCCTTACCCAATAGCAACATGCAGGGGGTTCAGGTAGAGGTGGAGGTGGAGATGGAGGATGAAAAGTAGGTACTTCTAGTAACTCACATACTAGTGAGGTAGTTGTCTATGATTTAGGCTTGAGACAATATTCGAGTGGCAAAAGTTAGTGTCAGAATAAGAGGTTTTTTTGATCAGTACGCGGTAGTCAATTATCTAAAATCCTTCTAGGGCTTTCACCTATATCTCCGGTGCATGAAATTGTTTATGATTTTACTCATGGTTGATTCATTATTCTCATATGGATATGAGCTAATTATGATTGATTGCTCTCAATGGATCATTCAAGAAAATTCAGAGAATGAGGATAAAGACCAGCTCTATAAATATTGGTAAAATAATGTATAACACTATTACCTTGTGTATCAGAACTACATTTATATCATGTTACCATTGTTTAAATGAATGTTCATTGACATTAAAGTATATCTAGTTATCTACTTTTCTTAAACTCTCTTAACATGATATGAAAGTGTGTTAGATGTTACATTTTTATTTTTATTAATTTTTAGGGTGTTTATTATTTTTTAGAATTTTAATGATTTTTTCTCATTTTTTTACAATGAAAAAAATTTAAAAATTACCAATCTGAATCGATTTCCCCCCATAGAATCGGTTCTAATCCGATCTAGATCGAATCGGTACCTAATGATCCAGATACCGATTTCAATCTAGCAATCCATGCATAGAATCAACTGATGTTATTGATCTGATCCATATTGAGATCAAAATTGGAATCAGCACTAGCCGATCTAGTGGCCGATTCCAATCCCACGATTCTTGCAACAAGTCCATTAAAATTTCCTCCAATAAATATATCCTCTTCATTTGGTATATTATGCATAAGATTATACATATTTTCCCAAAACTTGTTATCCATGTCAAGAAACATGAAGCAGCTAGTGCAAATTTCTTCTGGAAAGGGACAATCATTAATAAGGGAGGGGGCACCTAGTTAGTTGGCAACAAGTTAATAGGCCAACAAGTGAAAGCAGTTCTCTTTCAAAATGACTCTGAAGGTTGGATGAGGAATGAAGCAATCATTAGAATCAAGTTATCATAAGCAAGTACTTCCCAAGTGGGTTGGGCTAAGTCAAAAGCATCTCACCAACAACTAGGTGGTTTGAAGTGTGGAAGGACATCTTTAATAACATCTTGATAGTAGCATGCGCATCAAAAATAATGGTTGAAGATTGGGGAAAGGACAATATTTTGGGAAGATAGATAGATTGGGTTAGAGTCTCATGTCTACAAACAAATGCTGCACAGTCTAGGAGTGTCGGAGAAGAGATGGCTGGCCCACCTTTTATAGGATTCTTTCGCTGGCAAGGGCAATAACTATTTACAATTGTTGCCAATGATCCATCCAACAATTCAAAATCGACCCTACAAAGGAAGATGGAAGAAGTTGTGCTTGGGTTAAGAACATCCTTTTTTGCTTGATCATCATTGCATAAACCTTAAAAACAAGGGGCACGAAGGTGGCCTGGGCAGATCAAATTTGGAAGAACACTTCCCTTAAAATCAAAATGCTTCCAATCCGAAGATAGAAATTAATTCTTATCCAAAATTATTTAAATTCATCAAATGTGACCGGATGTTATCCCGAAAGTGCTCCGACCACTCTAGATCGCATGCTCCATCAAGATTTATGGTCAAGGACTTTTGATTTACATCAAAATCCTGATTTTTATTATTATTCTGATTGGTGTAATCTCGGCTCTCTATTATCACGAAAATTGCATGAAAAGTATAATTGAATCCAATTTCGGCCAAATCATAGTCTTCTTGCAAATATGTGCTTGGGATCATCGTCATGGACCCAAATATTTAAATATTGGGCTTGATCCTCAGTCACTTGGACCATTTTGTCCTTGAGGTAACGGGGTATGGAGAAGGGCGAATTTTGATCATTTGCTCGTAACTTCTCGAATATAGGTCGAATGTTTGATTCGACTCTGGCGTTTTTCGACGTTATGCTAGTGCCACTTTCCTATTAGACCACCCTAGGTTGCTCGGACCCAATAGGGGCAAAAAAGGTCATTTTGACCCCCAGAACTGGTTTCTAATGTTTAGGACACTATTGTGAAGGTCTCCACTAGCACTGGCTTGTGAGCTCACTTGTTTGATCTTTTAGGCCCAATAAGTCCTGATACGGCTGTTCGAAAATCGGCTTTCAATGTTTTGCCCATAACTTATCGGATATGGGTCGGATTTTCAATCCGACTCTTCGTTCATCAACACTAAGCATACCGGACCATATGTCACTGATATTTTTATCAGGCCAACTCCTGGTCATTTGGGCCCAATAAGGCTTATTGGGCCTTCCCGGCTCATTAAGTCTAAATTTAGAGCAAATCAGGTTCGTGCTCTCTGATCGCTTCTTATCCTTATAGTCTTGCCCTGTATTTGACTAAATTCTCGGTCTGATCCAACAAAATGGAATTTTTAGGTGCCATCAATGCTTTAAAACCCCTGTTCAGGCAGCATCTCCATACCCCTTAACTTGGACAAGTGAGAAAGGGTGAAATATATGATCCTTATGGGGTTTTAAATGCAAATAGGGCAAGCTATAAATGTTTATATAGATGGTCGATTTTTTAAAAATCTGACATACCACTTAAGCAACTTCTCATGGGTTTTTTTTTTGTCTTGCTGGATGTGGCCTCTTTGCTACCACAATACCCCAATAATTGTCCAGTGAATTTTGCTGTCATACACTGCTAGAGATGCTGTACTTGTCTTAGAATATGTTGCCGTGTACCGAAGCTACTTTGGGCATTGCCTACTTGATAAGTAGCTACTGCATCCCCCTCCCCCTTTCTTTTCTCTTCATATTTTTTTCTTCATTTTCAACCATGCATTTGGGCCATTCAACTTCATTTTGAGCAGGAAGTTGCGTTGATTGATGGGTACTTGTATGCTAACCAGTGACAACTTTGGAATGCTTCCAGGAAATTTTTTTCTTTTTTTAGGCTATATACTACATGATTTTCATTGTAGTGTTGCTCATTAATTGAGTAGCTTGAAGCTACAATTGGTTTCAATCAATGGTCCTGTACTATTTGGATCACATCTATAGCCATTGTTGCCTTCTTGGCCAGGAAATGAGCTCCCGACAGAACTCCTACAAACACTGTTGAAAATGTCTCCATCTACAGACGAAGAGCTGAAGCTTCGGTTGTATAATGGTGAAATTTCTCAACTGGGTCCAGCAGAAAGATTTCTCAAGACCTTGGTTGATATTCCTTTTGCTTTTAAACGGGTGGATGCTTTGCTTTTCATGAGTTCTCTTGAAGAGGATACCTCAAATGTTAAGAAGGACTTTGCAACTTTAGAGGTAATCAGTTGATTTTTGACAATCATTACTTAAACATGCATTTTCTCGCAAGATATAGTATTTTATCTTTAACCAAATGGTTTGTACTCTCTACTTCATCTTTTCTGTTTGCTTGTGCATTGAAGATTGTGTAATGAAATAATGTTTCCGAATGTCTCAAAAATAAATGGTTATTCATGTAAAACTCAAAAATTACTGTAGATTGTGGAGCTCATTACTAGAGAGAATATTTGAAGTGCCCAAACAAATGTAGTATGTGGTTTTTTAGTTTACAGGCAACTAATTTCGATATTTCATTTGTTTTGAATGTATTTGAAGTGCACAAAGCAATATTATGGTTTTTTAGATTACAGTCAACTGATTTTGGCCTTTCATTTGTTTTGTTCTTTTACAGGCAACTAAGTATGATGTTTTCAGTTGTTTTAGAGTGCACAATTGAGAGGGTTGGCCATTTTGATTATGACATGGAATCGAATGCAATTTAGAATTAAATGCAGAAAACCTACTGCTGAAAAAAATTGAAACTATGTAAAAGTTATTGAAATCACACAGGAGCTGGTTTGGGTGCTTCATCAGATGGCTGAAACTGTTTTGTGTCAGGTGATGGTTGCGGCTGCCTAGGGGTCGTGGTATCTTCTCGTGGTGTCTAGGTGAAGGGGATCATGGAGCTCCATGGTGCTCTCGAGGGAGTGTGAGAAACCCGTGGCTGGTCGACCAGGTCATGTGTAAAAGCTTCGTGGAGGAAGCCAACTATAGTCCGCAGGACGATGGTTTTCTCCCACACCATCTTGAAGAACATGGAAGGAAGAAGAGTAGCTTCGCAGTAGAAGAGTAGGAGGCGGAGCTGGTGAAGAACAGAGCCTCGTCGCCTCGTCAGGAGGAGAGGAGGAGAGGAACACCATCAAGAAGAGTGGCATCGTTTGCATTGAGGAGAAAAAACTTCGTTTGCTTCATCTACTTTGAAAAGAGAGAGGATAATGTGTGGGGCGGACGCACAGATCTGGGGATTGTCAGAATTTCTCATGCCGAATCTGCCGTATCTTGCGTCGAAGACTGACGGTGGGAGCTGTGCATGGATCAATTGCTTAGTGGGGAGTAGTTGATGTTGGTTGCCGTTTGGGGATTGTCAGAAGTTGCAGTGTTGGACTGAAAAGAGGAGAGGAAGAAGACGACGATGCCAATCTTGCAAAGACCTGTGAAGGGGAAGAAGGGAGGAATGATGTGGAGGTTTGAGGGTGAGAAGAGGGGATAAGAATGGCGCACCGCCAAGAGGGTTGAGATCGGGACAGGCAAGGAAGAATAAATTGGGGCCACACCCCCTCTGTAGAGTTGGAAACTCCAAAAACGTTTCATTCCACTCTCTTTCCTGTATCCGAGAGTACATGACTCTATTTGTAGAGCAAGTTTATTTACAGAAAAAGGAGCATTAAAGAAACTTTAGCAACATATCCTTACAAGGACTCAAATGTAAAAGAGCAAAAAATCTATTAAAATCAGTCTCCATCTAAACTTGTCCTTGAGTTTCGGTTGCCTGGAATATCCCATGAGTCGGCTCGTAGGAACGAGATGATCCCGAGCTCTGATACTAAATTGGTGCGGGATTGAAGCTGGTTCAAAATTAAATGTAGAAAACATAATGTTGAAAAATTGAAACTATGCAAAAATTATTGAAATCATGTAGGAGCTGGTTTGGGCACTTCATCGAACAAGACATTGAAGCCATTCTGCATCAGACGATGGCTCAGGCCGCCTGGGGTAATGGCATCTTCTCTCAGCATCTGGACGAAGGGGATCATGGAGCGCCAGGGTGCTCTCGCGGGTGCGTAAGAAACTTGTGGCTGGTTGACTAGGTAGTGTGTAAAATCTTCCCGGAGGAAGCTGACTATAATTGAAGGATAGTGGTTTCTCTTCCATGTCATTTCGAAGAAGATGGGAGGAAGAAGAGCAGCTTCGGAGTAGAAGAGCAAGAGACGGATCTGGTGAGGAACAGAGCCTTGTTACCTTGTTGGGAGGAGAGGAATGCCGTCAAGAAGAATGGCAGCGTTGGCTTCAAGGAGAAAAAACTCCATTGGCTTTGTTTGCTTTGCAAAGAGAGGACGTTAGGTAGAGTAGTGTCGACGGAGATAGGAAGAAGAACATAGCAATGACGACGATGTGTGTGGGCGGATGTGCAGATCTGGGGATCGTCGGACCTTTCTCATGCTAAATTTGCCTTCTCTTGCACCAAAGGCCGATAGATGGTGCTGCATTAGCTGATGCAGGTTGCCATCATCCTGGGATCGTCGTACGTTGCAGTGTTGGACTGAACAGAGGAGAGGCAGAAGATGATGAAACCGTAGATGATGACGTCAATTTTGCGAAGACCTGTGAAGGGGAATAAGGAATGACATGAAGGTCGGAGGGTGAGAAGAGGGCATAAGAATGGCGCACCACCAAGAGGGTTGAGATTGGAAATGGCCTCCTCACCTGATTGAAGAGGTGAGGAAGAAGAAAGTGGGGCTGTAGCCCCCTCTACAGAACCAAGAACTCAAAAAAAGTTTTATTCCACCCTTTTTCTTGCATCCAAGAATACATGGTTTTATTTATAGAGCAAGTTTATTTACAAAAAAAGAACACTAAACAAACTATTGGCAACATATCCTTCTAAGGACTCAAATGTAAAAGAGCATAAAATGTATTAAAATCGGTCCCCATCATTCCCCATCGGATTAGGGTTAGATTGAATAGTTGAATATCACCTCGCCTCCCACTCCCAAAGTAGATACAAAATCATGAGGTAACATTAATATATGATTTGATGGTTGGTAGACCAAAATTTTTATGGAGAATAAGCCAAAGAGAAAGATTAACCGTGTCAAAAAAGAAAAGGGTGGTCTTTTGAGCCAAACCAACTAGGGTCAGTACTGCCATCAAGTCCATTGAGCCCATGCAAGAAATCCCATCGGTCCAAAATCCCCTGCTTCAGTCCTTAAGTTTCAAAGCTACTTGCCAACCGAGTAGTGGAATGTTCCAAATGGAGAACCCTGTCACTGGTTCCACTGCACTAAACGGACCCACCCAGTAGACAGGCCCAAAAGGTTCCAAGATTGTAAACATTTTTCTTATTTAGTTGTCGGCATGGTTTGACTCAACTACTTGTCAACCAAGCAGCGGGAATGCTCCAAGTGGAGGCCCTGCTGCCGGTCATCAATTAATCTAGTCTTGAAGTGGTTAAATTAATTAACTTTTAAGACCTTATTTGGCCCTTATTCAAGCCCAATAACAGACTGAGGTTCTGGAGACAGAGAAGATGCCAAAAGTTATTAACATGCAAAGTCTGTAAAGATATGGGATCAACCTCTACCTATCTAAGATGAAGGGATAGTCAACAGTTTTCTCATCAATTAAGCTGGCCAATACAAGGCCAGTTATCAATCAAACTAATTTCTGTCAAGCGATTCTATAGCAAACAAAAAAAAAAAGAGAAAAGATTGTACTGGCTGCTGGTCCAAGAAGAGCCCTGCAAGATAGACTTGTTGATCTGAGTTCTACTTCAGAGCTTAAATAACGAACAAATAAGTAAAAAAGATGAAAAAACAATGAATGGTTGTCAGGCAGGATGAGTAGTGCAAAGAGGAGTGGAACTGGACACATACCAGGAGGGGCAGAGGGTAGAACTGAAGGATCTTGGCTGTAGGTGCTGCTGGGATTGCCTGAGAGCTTCCTGAATACCCACAAATCACCAGCACTACCTGATGCTGTAATCATTCGAGGAGGAGTCGCCCAAACTTGATAAGCTGGAGAGGGATCAGCTCCGGGAGAGGGGGACACTGGAGGTGGTTAATGCAATGCACTGGGAAAGAGGAAGCATGCCCAGTCCGGGCTGTCCCAATGATGAAGAAGATGAAAACGCCCCCTATACATGTTAGTTGCAAAGGGGCCAACGAAGAGAAGAAAAAAGGCCAACGGAAGTAGACTCCACTGAAGAGAAAGAAGTTGGATGAATGCCTTTGGTGCTGTAGCCAGTTGCCAAGGAAGGTAAGACCTGTCACCCAAATAAGACAACAATGCAATCAAAGGGGAAGAAGAGCACTGGCCTTGACGTGGCATCAGAGCATGAATGGATGAAGAAGACCAATGGGCTGGCCTTGGCGCTACATCTCTCCTGGAGAAAAGAAGAGGCATCAAGTCGGAGAGGTTTTGTTGCAGAAGACTCAAACTCAAAGTCTTAGTCCCAGATGATTAGGTTTTTGTTGCAAAAGAGTAGAAGAAAAATGAGTCTGGTGTTGCGACCATAGGAAGAGATGAAAGAGCTAGTTGGACTTCTCGGTGATGTGAGATAGGCTGGGTTGACTCTTTAAACCAAGTATATAATCTGGTTCATGAAACCGGATACTAGGGCTTAATTTTAAGGATAACATGTCAACATAGTTAGGAAACTACAATTTGATAGTCGGGTCTTACTCAGGTTTGGCACAAGCATGCACGACCACACACAAAATAATAGAGTAAATAATTAAGAAGATCAAAACTTACCACCACGCTCAAGCCCACCCCTTGCATGGGGATAACAGGTTATAGGCAAAGAGTTTCACGGGATACAGTCAGGCTGACGGTAGCAGAATCTAGAGACTATCAGAAGATGGTTGTTTGAAGACATCCAGTGGCCTTTGCTTGAACCCACAACTGATCTGGAGTATCCCTCTGCTTAACTAGTAGCTAGATTGACAGATCCTTCTAGGTGCCGATTAGGGTTACCATGGCCCGTCTGGGAGAATATGTCAGCCACTTCCCGTATTTGACTGACAGTGGCTGACTTGTGCAGAGAGATAGAGGAATGAGAGGGAGGTGGGTACAAGGGGTGCTTAGTCGACCGGTGACTTAGTATGTCGGTGGGCATTGGCTGGCCCTCCAGCTAGCTATATGCACTGAGAGCGAGGAAGGGGATGGTGTTAGTAGAGGTCCGAGGAGAGGGATGAGCAGGGTGCTATTATTGGCATTGTTGTCGATGGCTTCAATTGCTCAGGGTGGCCTTACACGCAAAGAACATGGGGGGCTGTTGGGAAGGTGAGGCGTGTGGGTCAAGGTGCTCCTATGCATGGTATGGTCAGACGGGAGGACCTTGTGCTTTGTGGGTTGCATTGAGGAGGGTTTGGCTGATCTTGCACCGAAGGATAGTGAGAGGGGATGATGGATGCTTTAGTTGACTAGGTGAAGCAGGAGGGGATGCCGGCTAGAGCTGAGGGATGAAGGGAGAGGAAGTGGCTTGGTTCGGCTGGTGGGAAGGAGCTCGGTTGCTAGGTGATGGTGTTGGGATGCCCTGGTGTTCTTGGACAGGGGAGGAAGGGCACTTACCGGAAGTGAGGAATGGAGGGGGCGTTGAGGTAGAGGAAAGGCCATGATGATGGAGGGCATGAGGGGGAGTTTCCCAAGGTGGCTGTTGAGTGGCACTCTAGCTGTGGAAGAAGGGGGTGTCGGTGGGCTATGGGATGCTCATGGGAGTTAAGAGTAGAGAGGAGAAGAAGATGGGGGAGGGAAGGCTGGGGAAAGGAGGCAATAGTGCCGGGTGGGGCGACAGGCATGCAGGTTGGTGTCGCATAGGCAAGGGTGTAGGAATCGGATTGATCTGACCAATTCTGAGAAGGAAAAATTGATTTGGAATCAGTCTGAATTGGTTTTTTTGGGGTAAAAAATTTATAAAAATTCGGATAAATCTCTGAAAAATAGAAAAGTCACCCAAAAAAATCTTAAGAATAAAATGTAATGTTTAACATATTTCCATTTCAAAACATTGCAAGATACTTTCACTTAACACATATTTTTATTCCATAACATTACAAGATACTTTCACTTAACATATATAACAATTAACAAGATAAAATTGAAAGTCATTGAAATAAAATATAATTTGATACCTTTTTCTTCATTAATATCTATGGAATTTGCCTTTATTCTCTTGCTCCTTTTGAGTCTCTTGAGCTTGGGTATTCCATTGAGATATTTTTGCCATTATCAGCCCGTATCCATACGAAAAAGAAAATCAGTTAGCCATCTCATGAAAATCATATGTAGGGTCATGATGCTCTTGCACATGCACTAGTGAAGAGTATGGAATGTATGACTCGAAATCGTGATGAGAAGTTGATTATGGATATTGATATTCTACAAACTCATCTAAAAAACCTTGAGTCATCATCCTTTGGGTCCCACTAAAATGGTGCATGGAAAAGCCGCCATCTCCTCCCACTCCCTCCTCCACTTGGCTGTGGTTGGTATGAACTCTGATGTCACCTCAAAATTTAACATTTAAAAACTTTGGAAATTCATTTTTTAATTTGATTTGATTTGATTTGACCTTAGCATTGACTTTTTAGGAAAATAGGTGATACCCTATAAAGGTACTAACTAAAGTCCATGATATGTATAAAAATATAAGTTGAGATTGTTAGGTTCTTTGAAATTTATTTTGATCTCTCCCCGTTGGATGGTGCGAAGATCCGACATTAATTACATCGAGAATACTCGAATATCTTGATTATCCGTCGTAGCAACTCATGGAATAGAAGAACATACATTCATAAAAATAAACATTCACATACACATAGAAGAAATAACTCCATAAACTTTGATGGAATGCAAGCATTTAATGTATTTGAAATTTGATTTGATTTAAGTTGAATTTGTTTGGTTAAAATTTAGTTTGAGAAATCTGATTTGAATTTATTTGAGAGATTAAATTTGTTTGATTAAGATTGATTTGGATTTAGTTTGATTTAAATTTGTGGATTAGAATTATGTTGAATTTAAGTTATTTGATTCATTTGGATTAATTGAAATAGATTGGTTTAATTTGAAGTGGATTTCTTTGTGAATTTATTTTGTGTTGAATTTGTTTGAGACTAATTCATTGTTTACGGAATCGGTGGAATCGGACCGATTCCGACCGATTCCGGATTCCGATCCGATTCCATGCGGAAGGACCGATTCCGGCATGAATTCCGCGGAATCGGTCGGAATCGGTAGGAATCGGTCGGAATCGGTCCGGAATCGGCCGGAATCGGTCCGGAATCGGAATCGGAATCGGAATCGGATCGTTTTTTTCATTTTTTGCTATTCCAGTCGGATCGGCCGAGAATCGGTCCGAATCGGTCCGAATCGGCCGGAATCGGCCGGAATCGGTCCGAATCGGCCGGAATCGGTCCGAATCGGTCCGAGAATCGGATTGGGATCGTTTTTTTTTTTTTTTTTTTTGCTTTTTTTCTTACCGATTCTGAATCGATTTTCTTCCATTGAATCGGTCGGAATCGGTCCGATCCGATCCGATCCGGATCGAATCGGTACCCACCGATTCCGATTCCGATTCCGATCCCGCGATCCTTGGACTAATTTGAATGTGGTTTATCTAGTTCATTTGGTTTCGATTTAGGAAATTTAGCTTTAAATTTGATTTAGGAAACTGAATCAGTTTGACTTGGGAAACTGGATCTTATTTGTTGGTTTTAATTTCGTTTGACTTGATTTGAGTTAAAAGTTGTTTATGGATTGATTTAAGTCCAATTTCTTTTAGACTTGTTTAGTTAAAGTTAATTTGTCTTAAGGTTTGATTTAAGAAATTGGTTTGAAGTTGAGCTTGTTTTGTTATAGTTAATTTGAGTGTGTGTTGAACGGATTGGTTTATGAATTTTTTTATTTGATTTGGTTTGCATTAGATTTATTTAGTTAGAATAAATTTGAATTCGTTTAGTTGAAATTGAATTGAATTTGGTGCTTAACAGGTTCTTTAAACTTGGAGCTTGCTTGAAATCATTTGATTTCCTTAAATTTTGCAATCTTTCAGATCTATTTAGACTGTACAGATTTGGGATTTATTTCGATTTGCTTGAATTAGTTGAGATTTATTTAAAGATCTGGTTTGAATTTAATTTAGTTATCTTATTCAAACTTGGAGTTTCTTTGGCAGATTCGTTACCAAGTTTGGTTTAATTAAGATTGGTTCTTGTTCTGTTTTTTTTTTTTTTTGAGATTTGTTTGGATTTGTGGTTCATTTTAGGGCTTGGTTCAGATTTATACTTATTCAGGTTGTTTTTGATTTCCTATTAGCAATTTGCTTTGATTGGACCTGTTATCTCAGAAATTAATCACTCATTCAATTAAGACTTAATGTTTTTGGAGTTTTGTTTTAAATTTGATTGGCTGAGGGTTGCATATTTTTGACTCATATTTATTTATGGGTTTGACTTGTTTGCAAAATACTCTCTTGATTCCCCTTTTGTTAGAATGATTTATTATGATATGTTGGTTGGAGAGACTTGACTTGATTAAGATCTGGTTTTCTGAGGGAGTTAGCTACTTGCAGACTTAAGAATGTTGGGCTTTAATTATGAGGAATGGCTGATGATTCCCAATTGTGGGATTAAAATTCAGTTCAAGTCTTGCTTAGAATTTATTCTCTTCAATTCAAATTTTGTTAGAATTTAGTCATGATATTGTTGAATCTGTAAGCTATCAAGGAACAAGTTTGTTAAGCATTCCAGCCTTTTATGTCAATCATTGATTTAGCCCAACTGAGTCCCAGTTAATCTTCACATTCTCAATTTGAGCTCCACAGATTTTGGAAATTCACCCATGGGTTGTCATGTACAGATTTCTAGACTTGAGGTCACTCTGACTTCTCTATTTACTGCTGGACCCGCCTCATTCTTTTAAGTGTTAATTAACATGACTTTCTACTCTCGAATCGCCGACATTCCCAATTTGTTCTCAATTCCACACTTCAGCTTTTATTTCAAGTTCCTGCAGATTTGAAGAGATCTCAGTCCTTGGAAAATTCTCTGTGAATTCTGGTTTTCTTTTGAAGTTTCAAGTTTTGCATAAAAAACAAGTGTATTTTAATCACCAGATTAACTAGTTGTTCACATTGATGATGTTTGCATCGTTCAAGTTCATGGGGCTACTGTAATTTCTCATAACAGTGCCATCATCATGAATTTCTTCATTGCCTTGACATGATTTACATAAGAATGTCATAAAACAGACTTGAACTCCTTCCAGCCTTTGATAGGCGTCATGGAATTTATTTAATGGTCTTGAGATTGAGCATGTCCCGGCCTTTGATTGACTTGTGGGAGATTAGCTCATATCGATCTTTCATGGCTCCTTCATGAGTAGATGAACTGTCTGCTGTTGTAAATTGGTAAGACATTGGGGTCCTTTTTTATAGACCTTTGGATGTTTACTTTAAGAAGAGGGTCAAGAGGTGGGTTTAGAACCGGCCTCTTGGTTTCCCTTTGTTTTGAATTCTTTCAGGTTAAGCCGAGACCATGAGGTGGGTTTAGAACTGGCCTTATGTTTGCCTTAGTTTGTTCAAATTAAGTGATTTCTTATTTAAATTTCTATTCATTTTTGTTTTTTATTATTACTCTTTTTTATAGGTCAAGAGGTGGGTTTAGAACTAGCCTCTTAGTTACCCATTTATTTTAAATTCTTTTAGGTTATGCCGAAGCCATTAGGTGGGTTTAAAACTAGCCTTATACTTGTTTCAGTTGATTTAAATTAATTAGTGAATTTTTATTTAGTTTTCACTTTATTGTTTATTTTATTTCATTTTTTATGAAGGGTCAATAGGTGGGTTTAGAACTGGCCTCTTGGTTTCTTTTTGTTTTGAATTCTTTTAAATTATGCCGAAGTCATGAGATGAGTTTAAAACTGGTCTTATGTTTCCTCGGTTGGTTTAAATTAAATGAATTTTTATTTAGATTTCAATTGATTGTTTATTTAAGAAAAATTTATTTCATTGGGCCCTCCTATGCCCCTGTTGCACCGAGGCCTGCTGGCACTCTGTTTGGGTCTGGCCCAGTTGTGGCCGGTCCTCCCTTTTTTTATCATCTCCTCCCTGAGTGGGGCCCACCGCATGCCACCGTGGATGTAAGTGTAGGAGAAAATAATCTGCCGCGACTTCTTCACCTGACGGCTTCACATGCCGCTTGATCATGACAATGGCGGAAGACGGCGACCGCGAGGGCTTGGAGGAGATCTTGTTGGTTCAACCATGGGAGGCAGTGGCCCTTGATGATAATGCCAGAGGAAGCTTTGGGTCTTGGCGGCGTCTATGGTAACTGAAAGGGCGACGATAATTGCCTGGCAAGGAATTGCGGTAGAACCGCTCGTGACTCGCGGAAAGAAGAAGACCACTTGAGCACCGGTGCTGCCTGAGGAAGAGTGAGGGCTCGACGGCTTGAAGAAGACGTCGTGGGGCTTCGACGACTCGTCTAGTGGAAGAGACGATGGCAAGAGGGGTGAAGAATCCCTATGGCAGGAAAGGTAGAGTCTCTGGCGGTGATGCTTGAAGGAGGACATGGGTCCTACTGCTCCAATAGAAAGGGGAGATGGCTCTGATGGCATTGCGGGAACAATCAGAAGAAGGGACGACGATAACAAGAGCTCCGAATGGTGGCCACAAGCACGCAAGGTATCCTTCCCCTTAGATCCTTTCTTGTCCCCCCTTGCTTCTTCCGTCTCTCTCTCGACCTCACCCTCCTTGTGCACACGACAACCTTGGTGAGGCTTTATAGGTCTTCACTTTTCCTTCTGCCGTTGGGAGTCTTCCAGAAAAAAGGGCATCTAGCTCTGAGACGAACTCGGAGGATTCTAAAAATACTCGGAATCGATTTGTTTTGGGAAGTCTTTCCTTCTTTGCATGATTTCCAATGTTGGACGACTTTGACCTTGCGCGAGATCCTCTAAGGATTGATTATGCCACCACACCTGCCGTTATTTGTTCCTCTCAGTCCTGTCTCTTTTCTCAGTCGGCTCTGTATGCACCATTTTTGTTGGGACAGACTTAAATGTTTATTTCTTTACGCATGGGCATTGAAGTGGGCTTACTCTTGACATTTAACCCCAATCCATTTTCAATAATTATTGGATCACAAAATATCTCTAAATTTGACCTAGATTGTCGTCAGACTTAACTTATGTTGGTACCAGAATCGAGTCCAACCCCTTTCTCTTATTCTTTCTTTTGCAAAATGGTCTGATTGGTTCTCTTTGTCCCTTTCTTTTCTTTTATTGTTGAAACGGACCCAATTGAAGGGACATATGTAAAATTGAACAATATGGTTTAATGGGGATGGATTAGACTTAATATAATTCTTGAAAATTTTTTTGGTGTCAACAAATGCCCACAGGTGATTTCTCATAGATAGAGTCGTCGGGGGATCGCCCGTGCAAATATACAGTTGTACCCTCTTTTTTGTCACCTGTCATTTTCCCTGTTGCTTCATGACTGGAGTATTCATAATTAGATGCCTAAATTTAGTCGTAGGATTTTCTTCATGTCATTTGCTTGCTGCCACATGACTTGAAGCTTTGAAATTATTTGTGCAAATATATTTGTGTCTATTTTTTTATATTGTTTGTCTCACCTTGGTTAGCCTTGGTGCCGAGATAGACTGCTCTTTTGCACTGTTTCTTTGTTGTTTGAGCGTCTTTGGGTTGAGAAGGGCTTAGGCCCTCTTTGATGGCTTCTCTTTTCTTCTTTTTTTTTCGATCAGAAGGGTGGAAGCTTTTTATCTTGTTTGCTCATGTAGCTGGAAGTCTTCTACACACTAGGCCCCTTCCTTTATTTGCCACTTCTGTGCTTTTGATGATGTTAAACTGCAAATCATTCTTTAATAGGTTTTTGCAAGGCTCCCAGTCAGTTGACTCTTAGGATTTGACCAAAACTTCTCTCTTTCTTTTCTTCTCTTTGTCATGTTTTATTCTTTTTTTTACTAATCCGATTGCCCTTTTCGGGTTTTCACCCAGACTAGTCCCCTTGCTTTTTGCCTACATGTCTCAAGAGAGGTTTTCATGTAGCAGTGTTACCTAATTTTACCTAGAGCATCTTCTTAGGTTTTCACTCTAGTTAAGTTTTCTTTTGACATTTTTTATCCTTAACCGATCAATGATATGAGATCAGCTAAGTCCGTCGGGCATCTCCATTTTTAGCCCACTCTCTTTCTTTCTTTTCTTCTTTTTTTGTAAGGAATTAAGACTTCCCTCAAGCCATGAAGTTGTTCTTGGGCGGTGAGGAATTATGGGTTCCACTGGGCCAAAGAATTTCGGGCGGTGAGGAATTAAGGCTTCCCCTAGGCCATAGGTTTTGGTGGTTTTGTGTTGGTAGAACTTGTAAACTTGTGAGTATGAAGAAGTCACAGTCGGTCTATAGGGTATGGAGTTTGGGTACATGAACGTTGTATTGGGCTATGAGATATGTGGTGGCATGATGTCATTTGACCCGTAGACTTGTGAACGCGAAGAAGTTGCATTTGGTCCATAGGGTATGACATTGAGGTGACTTTGCACTGTAGGAATCCGTGGGACATTTGAGTATGAAGTGATCACCCTCGGCCCACATGGTTTAAGTTTGGGATGACTTGATGCCGAAAGGACCCGTGAGACATGAGAATATGGAAAAATCACACTCAATCTTGTTGGACAAAGTATGATGGCTTCATGCCGAAAGGATATAGTGGTTTGATGTCAAAATGATTTGTTGGACATATGAGCGTGAAAATGTCACACTCAGTCCATATGAGCATTATGGTATCAATTTTGGGGTGGCTTTGTGTTGTTTAGAACTCGTAGACTTGTGAGTATGAAGAGATCACACTCGGTCTATGGAGTATAAAATGGTGGGTGGCTTAATGCGACCTGTAGGGTACGTGAGCGTGAAGAGGTCACACTCAGCTTGTCAGGTAGAATTCGGTGGCTTGATGCTGATGAGGACCCGTAGGACATATGAGCACGAAGAAGTCATACTCAGCCTATTGAGTATGAGTTTGGTGGCTTGATGCATGGAGAATATGGTGGTGGCCTAGTGCCAAATAACCCGTAGGACATGAGTATGAAAAAGTCACACTCGTCCCATTAGATGTAAAAGTTGGCTTGATGCCAGAATGAATATGGTGGCTTGACACCAAAAGTATGGTGGTTTGATGCCAAGAGAATATGGTGCCTTGATGTCAAAAAGAGATAGTGGTTTAGTGCCGCAGGGGTATCATGGCTTGATGCAGAAAGGGGAATTGTAGCTTGATGTCGAATGAACCCGTAAGGCATGTGAGGATGGAAAGGCCATGCTCGGTCTATTGGGTATAAATATGATGGCTTAATGCTAAAAAAATTTGGTGGCTTGATGCCAAAAATAGGATAGTGGCTTGATGCCAGAAGGATGTTGTGACTTGATGCCAAAAGAATGTTGTGGCTTGATGCTAAATGGATGTTGGAGGCTTGATGCCAAAGAGGTATGAGTGTGAGGATGGCTTGATGCCAAAAGAATGTGGTGTGGAATGGCTTAATGCTGGTGAACTTAAAGACTTATGAATGTGAAGGGGTCACCTTCGGTCCAAAATATAAGATGGCTTGCTGCCGTTTGTAGGATTGTGGGACATGCAAGTATGGAATCATCATACTCAGCCTGTGGGGTATGAATTTAGGGTAAAGCCTAGGCTTAAGGCTCAAGGCTCCAATGTTGCCGTTGGGACTTGGGACATGTGAATGATTCCCTACTCAATTTTAGTGACATAGGATCTGTAAAACCCATAGACCTAAAAAGGCCATAATGTGCGGGATTTAGGAGAGCCATGTAGGTCGGAAGGGTCAGGATGGTATGAAATTTATGAAAACCATATAGACCAGAAGGGTCATATTAGTATAGAATTTGAAAGTCACAAAGACCTTGCTGGTCATGATGACATAAGGACTTGGGGACCATGTAGGCTGGAAGGGCCATAATGGTATGAAAGCTTGAAAATCATATAGACTTGAAGGGCCATAATGGTATGCTTGTTTGAAAATCATATAGACCTGAAGAGCCATGATGGTATAAATGTTTGCAAACTATATAGACCTGAAGGGCCATAATGGTATGAATTTATTGGAAGCCATGTGGACATGAGAGTCATAATGGCATGTGATTTTTGAAACCATACAGACCATAAGGGTCATAATGGTATGAAAGGTTGAATGTTATGTAGGCCAAGAGGGCCATGATAGCCTGGAGACTTGTTAGCAAACTATATAGACCGAGAGGGTCATAATGGTATGAAATTTTAACAGTCATATAGACAAGAGAGTCATAATGACATGAATGGGTGAAGCTATGTAGACCTTAAGGGTCTTGATGGCATCAATTGATGAAGCCATGTAGACTTTTGGAGGTCATGATGTCATGAAATTTGACCTGTTTAGAGGAGAGGTGAGTCCTTTTTTTGAATTTTGAATTTTCAGAGTTTCTCTCTTTTTTTTTTCTTTTTTTTAAACTAGCTTGACCGCCTTTTGAAAGGTTTTCACCCAAGCTAGCCCTCTCTTTTCTTTTGCTTGTGCATCCATTTGCGGAGTTTTCATACAGCGGGGTCATTCATTTTTACCTGGGGTGCCCTTTCATTATCTTAGTTGGATTTTTTCTTGACATACTTTACCCTTGGCCAATCAATGATGTGACTAACCAAGTCCGTCGAGGTATTTCATTTTTTTCTCTTTTCTTCTTCTTTTTTATCATAAGGGAATTCAAGCTTCCCTCAAGCCATATGAACTTTGTTCATGCTCCACCTAGTCATTATTCCACCATCAATGTGAATGCTTGACGTGTAGATAGAGAGTAGCACAAGGTGGGCACCTCAAGTTCTTGATCGCCTCATGCATCTTCGTTGATTGTCGAAATTTGAGGCATGACAAGCACTAACTAGCACGTTGCCTTATGTCCTTAGTATATTCTGTCTTCTTCGGAGTGTACTAGTGAGAGCAAACTGATCCCATGCTAACCTCCTCAGAGACTTCCTTTTCTCGATCAATAAACGACTGTTTGAGATTGCATGCCTAGCTCAATTTAGAGGTTTCTTCCCTTCTAAGAACTGTACAGTGTCAATTTGAGAATTCATTTCTCTCATTGCTTGAGTTGGGAATATGTCCTCCATTAAGCCTTTTTTTTTGAAATTCCTTTGGAAATCACACAGGGCACTGTGTAGGGTTGGTCATAGGAATATTGGGGGCCATGGGGATGGTTTGTGTGTGGGCATGGGCATGTCAAAGCCATTAGAGTGAGTTGGGATTCATGTATGTCAGAGGCCATGAAGAGATTTTTCCTTTGTTGTATATGCAAGAGCACATAAAAGGATGTTTTGGGGGTAAGTTGATGGCCTACTTTGGGATTGAATTGAAGGGTTGTGGAGGGCCGTCCTATAGACTCCTCATTCCCCAAGCAAATGGATAGAAGAAGATCTAGCCCTTGGCACTTTCTATGAGACATTTGGGATGTCCTTTAGATCTTACAAAAGAGTGGTCTAAGGGTTCTTTGTGGCTTGGATGTTGGGATTTCCAGGGATTTTTTGAACATGGGTCAATCTTGAAAGGATGAAACCCATTCTTTTTTGCCCTCAATGTTGTTTTAGGCAAACAATTTATCTTTAGCCCTTGTTGTCACAATGGGACTTAAAGACTTGTCCCCAACCTCACACAACCTTCCCAGACCATTTGTCAAATTAGTTGATATCAATGAGCATATCAGGCTGCAAACGGCTCAATTTTATGGTGGGTGTTGGATTTCTTCCTTGCCCAAGCTCTATGCTTTATAGCGGATTGATGGTTGACCCTAGCATGTTGACATGCTTGCTAAAATGCGTAATTGGGTCGAGCCACTGACCAACAAGGCTGATTTTAATTGTTGAGTTGAGAGTTAGTCCCCCACTTGAATTGCAGTATCGGGGCTGTTGGTTGGCCTGATCCACTAACATGAAGGATGAAGGGTTGCTCCCTCATCCAGATAACGAGACTGATTTCATGCAGTCTTTTGTTGGGGCAATGATTTTTTCTTGTCTCCCTTTGTAGTTAGTGCAGATTGGTGATTTCTTGGAGCTTTGTTGGTAGAGGTTGATCCTCTTGCCCCCTGTTATCTTCTTAGGTGGAGAGTTCACCCTCACACTTGCTTGATATGACATGGTTTAGGGGCTTGCCCCCGGCCAGATGAGTAGTTCTCAAATGACCACTTAGGGAACTAATGGGTCGAGAATCCAGTGAAGGCATAAGATTTGTTCCGAGCCATAATTAATGACTATTGAACTGGTATCATGACATCCTCAACCATTCCCTAGATAGAGGATTGGTTTCTCGCTTTCAAGTAAGAATTGGAAGACCAGACCATTGGTTGGTCATATTGGTTGAGAGAATGGGCGGAAGGCTGCTCTCTCTATAGTATTAGGCCGTTGATCGGTTGACTTCTTCGAGAAGAATATAAGTTGATCCCTTGCTTCACTGAAAGCCATGCTTTCGACCATTGATTGGCCAGACTTGTTGAAGTATAGAGGATTGCTTCCTCTCTTGGTGGCCAGAGGACCGGTCACTTCGGTTGAATGCATTCCTTTCATATGCAAAGGATTTCTTCCTTGCTCTTTACTAGTATGATGGGCATCTGGTTGATCCTTAGCCCGAGCCGTACTGAAGTGACTCGTATGCTTGCCCCAATTGGATGGATGTAGTTGTGGGTTGACCAGTGAACCGATCAACACTTGATGTATATCGAGTGACAGATTGATTCCGAACCTGTGCATGAAGAAGGCGTCACATCTGGTCCATCTTTGATGTGGTTATTGGATTTGCTCCAGGACCAAGGAATACTTTGGAGTTGCACCGGTAACCGGGCAACATTTTTACAATTGGCGAGCATAGGATTGATTCCTAGCTCGTTGACTTGTATTGGTGGAGAAAATTGTTGATCGGTTACCCTGTTTGAAATGACGAGTCGAGGGTTAATCCCTCACCCAGAAGATGACATCCGGGGACAAAACCATTGATCGATTGCCCCGACTGAATTCACAAGCCAAGGGCTGGTCCCTTACTCGAGAAATAGCATGGCTATCCGTTGACAGCCGGATTTGTTGATTTTCAGACAAGAGGATTGATCCCTCCCTCCATTGGCAATTGAGACCATTGATTGGTCAGAAATAAATTACCGGGTGGAAGATTTTTTCTTTCCCCATGCAGATGCAGCGATATTAGTAAAAGGCTGGCAACAACCTTGTTCTTTTCATCCAATCAGGCCAGAGTGGTGAAACGGTTGGCTAAATGCTGGATGGTGAGCTTCAACTTCATAGAAAGGTGTTACACCCGGACAAGTTTTGATGTGGTCATCGGATTTGTTCCAAGACTGAGGGATATTTCGGAGTTGCATCGATAACCGGGCAACATCTTTCAATTGGTGAGCTTAGGATTGATTCCTAGCCCGTCAAGCAGCATTGGGGGAATAATTTTGTCGACCGGTCGTTCTTGTTGAACTGACAAGTCGAGGGCCGACCTCTCATCTTGAAGGTATCATTTGGAGGCAGGACTGTTGATCGGTTGCCTGAGTTGAGATCGTGGGCCAAGAGTTGATCCCTCACCCAGAAAGTAGCATGATGGCCGTTGATTGGTCGGAGTTGTTGATTTTCAAGATAGAGGGTTGATCCCTCTCTCTAGTAGCAATTGGGAGCGATGACCGACCATAAATAGCTTGCCGAGCGAAAGATTTCTTCCTTCCTCTAGGGGGCATTACAACAATGTTGGTGAAATGCTAGGAAGCAGCTTTGTCATTTTCATCCAACCGGGTAAGAGTGGCAAAATGGTTGACAATAAGAAATGTTGGAACCTGTACTGGCTCTTCCTCTTAGGCGGAGGATTGCTTCCTCTCACATCTTTTAGTAACATATCGGGAATGAGGTTTATCCTTTGCCCATGTTGTTTATGGTGCGGCTGGGCAATTACCCCAGCCAAGTATGAAAATTTGAATTGTTGTTGTTTTTTATTTATATTGAGTTTGTCGAGCCTTTCATCAAGTCGGCTGCAGTATGAGCACCTGATTTCTGCTTTGCCCAAGTGATTTTTTTTTTGGGAGCTCAACTGAGAATTAGTTGACCACGATATATGAGCAGACAAGGATTGATTCCTTGTTTGAGAGAAAGTATAAATTAATCAAGCCGTTGGTGGGCATGACTTGTTGAAGTGTCGGGCTTAAGATTAACCCTTCGCCTGACCAATAACTTCGTGGATTGTTGATCGGCCTGCCATCCTTGGATTGAGGAGCATAGGGCTGCCCCCCATCTTAATGGTAGTAGTTCAAGTTGACTGGTTGTCGAATCAACATAGCATGTATAATTGAGCATCTTGCCCCCTGCTCCCTGTTCATATGTCCTCTCGGAGCATTGTCGAGAGGTGTAAGTCTAGTAAAGACTAACTCTCTTTTCTTTCTGGGTCAGAGATTTATTCCCCTTCCCTTTGTTAGTTTGACAGGCAACCGATTGTTCCTTAGCCCATGCCATATTTTGAGGCTTGCTCTCTGTTGGATAGATGACATATAGATACTGACCAGCAAACCGGTCAACAACTATTGCATATCGGGTGGTGGATTGATTCCATACCCGAATATAGTGCAATGATGTCTTGCAGATGCACACTTTAATGTGAGCATCGGATTTATTCCTAGCTCGAGGGATATTTTGGAATTGTGCCGCTAACTGAATAGCTTGGGCCAAGTGACAAGCATGAGATTAGTTCCCAACTTGGAGAGGAGCATGAGGAGCTTGAACCTCTGGTCGGTCAGGTTGGTTGAGATAGCGGGTTGAGGGCTGGTCTCTCACCCAAACAGCAACATGGTAGGCTATTACTTGGCCCAAGTTGTCAATTTTCAGATTAGTTGGCTGATCCCTCACATAACTTTGACGTTGTTCGTCAGCTGTGTAGCCACAATGCATGGCATCTCGAGACTGAGCCCATGATTGATAGCCCCTTGCATTTCAGGAGCGTAAGATTGACTATCTTACTTGGTTAGCCAGTCACAAAGACTTTATGTAATGGAGTGATGATTGATTCCTCATGGAAATGACATTCATGTGGTATATGCCGTTGTCAGGCTCCCCATTGCATGTTATGGATGAAGATCAGTCATGCTAGCATTGTGAATTGAGGGTTGCTCCCTCCTGCAGCAATTTTGGGATGGGTCATCAATTGAGGACTGGTAGTCTCCTAGATTTAAGGGTTAATCCCTCCTTGGAACAACTTTGGCGTGTGCCGTTGTCCGGGCAACTATGTTTTTTTGATGACTTTTGTTTCCTTGAGCATAGGATTCATTCCTTGCCCAGGTGACATTTGGGGCTAACCTAAAGCCAAGTTATTTTCCCGGGTCAAGGATTAATTCCTCACCCACTCGAAATGCTTTATAAGCTGAATCTTCAATTTAACCGACCATGGCAGTGCAGTGAGTTGAGGGATAGTGTCCCAATGTAATGCAGGCCACCAGACGGTCTCAACATCTTTCCCTCAGGTGATGGATTTGTTCCTTACCCGAGTAACATTTCTTGAGGCCAAACCAATGTTCAGTTGGCGAGAGAAGTATATGATTGATTCTTTGCCCTTGGACATGCCAAGCCTCTAGTAGGTTAGCCATTGCAATTTCAGGAGCTGAGGACTAATTCCTATTGGACATGTCATTTGGCATGGCTGTTGTTTGACCAGACATCACATGCATTAGTCAGAAGACTTGTTGCTTCCTACTTGAAACTTCGACAAGCCAAATCCTTGCTCGGCTGATCACAATAGCTTGAATGGTTGAGAGTTGATCTCTCATCCAAGTGGTGTCGAAAATGGCTGTTGATTGGCCAAAATGTGCCTTTGGGCTAAGGATTTGCTCTTCGCCTTCACTTAGTTGACAAAGTTCATTTGGTTTTAGGGATTCATTCCTTACTGAATGACATCATTGCCAGCTTGAGTCTGAGAGATTTCTCCACCGGTTGGCCAGCAACATTTTTTTTAGGTCCAACTTCGACATCCTTTTGTTGTAGGTTCCCTGGTGCTATGCACTTGTTGGAGATGGAGGAGTCGGACTTTGCCTTGGCATTGCCCTCTTCTTGTCTTAGTCAGTTATGGAAGACCGACCTTGGTTTATAATTGCATTGGTCTTGAGATGGCATGTTTGTTGTCTCTTTGACTTCTTTGAGGGTTAGTGGCGACAGAATCCATAATCACATGCCCCCAGAGTTGTTTGTCGGGGAGCTCCTACAGTAAGACCCTTGAAAATAGGATCCAGTTGTCCGACCCTTGGAATATTTTTAGCGTTGGATGAACTCTAAGAATGGCTCCTTGAGTTGCCTACAACATTGGGATGGTCTTCGTGGTGGGATTCTTAGTCCCCCCCGAGTCTCATCTCATCCTTTGACATTTTCTCGCATCCTCCTCACAAAGAAGAGAAAAAGAAGCATATGTTAGATATGTATGAAATATGGGATGCATGTCTTCTTAAATTGCTATGGCGAAGAGATGAAGGGAAGGAGAGGTCTCACCAGGCATGCCAAATAATGTAACATCAAAATTTAACATTTAAAAACTTTAGAAATTCATTTTTCAATTTGATTTGATTTTGATTTGATTTGACCTTAGCATTAACTTTTTAGAAAAATAGATAATATCCATAAAAGTACTAATTAGGGTTCATGATATGTATAAAAATATAAGTTGAGGTTGTTAGGTTCTTTGAAATTTATTTTGACCTCTCTCCGTCGGATGGTGCGAAGATTCGACGTTAATTACATCGAGAATACTCAAATACCCTTGATTATCCGTCATAGCAGCTCATGGAATAGAATAACATGCATTCATAAAAATAAACATTCACATACACATAGGAGAAACAACCCCATGAACTTTGATGGAATGCAAGCATTTAATGTATTTGCAATTTGATTTGATTTAAGTTGAATTTGTTTGGTTAAAATTTAGTATGAGAAATCATATTTGAATTTACTTGAGAGATTTAAATTTGTTTGATTAAGATTGATTTGGATTTAGTTTGATTTAAATTAGTGGATTAGAATTAGGTTGAATTTAGCTTATTTGATTCATTTGGATTAATTGAAATAGATTGGTTTAATTTGAAGTGGATTTCTTTGTGAATTTATTTTGTGTTGAATTTGGTTGAGACTAATTTGAATGTGGTTTATCTAGTTCATTTGGTTTCGATTTAGGAAATTTAGCTTTAAATTTGATTTAGGAAACTGAATCAGTTTGGCTTGGGAAACTGGATCTTATTTGTTGGTTTTAATTTCGTTTGACTTGATTTGAGTTAAAAGTTGTTTATGGATTGATTTAAGTCCAGTTTGTTTTAGACTTGTTTAGTTAAAGTTAATTTGTGTTAAGGTTTGATTTAAGAAATTGGTTTGGAGTTGAGCTTGTTTTGTTACAGTTAATTTGAGTGTGTTGAACGAATTGGTTTATGAATTTTTTTATTTGATTTGGTTTGCATTGGATTTATTTAGTTAGAATCAATTTGAATTCGTTTAGTTGAAATTGAAATGAATTTGGTGCTTAACAGGTTGTTTAAACTTGGAGCTGGTTTGAAATCATTTGATTTCCTTAAATTTTGCAATCTTTCAGATCTAGTTAGAATGTACAGATTTGGGATTTATTTCGATTTGCTTGAAATAGTTGAGATTTATTTAAAGATCTGGTTTGAATTTAATTTAGTTATCTCATTCAAACTTGGAGTTTCTTTGGCAGAGTCATTACCAAGTTTGGTTTAATTAAGATTGGTTCATCTTCTGTTTATTTCTTAAGATTTGTTTGGATTTGTGATTCATTTTAGGGCTTGGTTCAGATTTATACTTATTCAGATTGTTTTTGATTTCCTATTAGCAATTTGGTTTGATTGGGCCTGTTATCTCAGAAATTAATCACTCATTCAATTAAGACTTAATGCTTTTGGAGTTTTGTTTTAAATTTGATTGGCTGAGGGTTGCATATTTTTTGACTCATATTTATTTATGGGTTTGACTTGTCTGCAAAATACTCTCTTGATTCCCCTCTTGTTAGAATGATTTATTATGCTATGTTGATTGGATGAGACTTGACTTGATTAAGATCTGGTTTTCTGAGGGAGTTACCTACTTGCAGACTTAAGAATGTTGGGCTTTAATTATGAGGAATGGCTGATGATTCCCAATTGTGGGATTAAAATTCAGCTCAAGTCTTGCTTAGAATTTATTCTATTCAATTCAAATTTTGTTAGAATTTAGTCATGATGTTGTTGAATCCATAAGCTATTAAGGACCAAGTTTGTTAAGCATTCCAACCTTTTATGTCAATCATTGATTTAGCCCAACTGAGTCCCAGTTAGTGTTCACATTCTCAAATTGAGCACGACAGATTTTGAAAATTCACCCATGGGTTGTCATGTACAGATTTCTAGACTTGAGGTCACTTTGACGTCTCTGTTTACCGCTGGACCCGCCCTCATTCTTTTTAGTGTTAGCTAACATGACTTTCTACCATAGATTGCAGAATCGGCGGAATCGGTCCGATTCCGACCGATTCCGGAATCGGATCGGACAATTCCCGGCGGAAGGACCGATTCCGGGAAGAATTCCGCGGAATCGGACTGAATCGCCTGGAATCGGTCAGAATCGATCCGATTCCGACTGATTCCTTGTGGAATCGGTCGATCCGACCGATTCTTCGGAAGGCCGGGTCAACCCCGGCCCGGTTCGATTCCCGGTTTGACTCTGGACCGGGAATCGAACCGATTCCGGCCCTTTTAGGGCCGGAATCGACCCGCAGAGCTCCATTCGGTCGATCCCGCGGCAGAAGGAGACTGCGCAGGCGATTCCGGCGCGATATCGGCGTGATTCCGTCGATTCCGGCCTCGATTCCGTCGATCCAGCGTCGATTCCGGCCGATTCCGTCAATCCAGGGTCGATTCCGGCCCGATTCCGGCGATTCCGGCGATTCCAAGCTTGGTCTTCAAAGGATTCCGCCGATTCAAGCTCGGATCGGCATCGAATCAACCTCTTATTCGATCTTTGTAAGGTTTTTGGTAAGATTTCTTCGACGAAAATTTCGTACGTCCATTCTTACGCGTTTCCGACGAGTTTGAGTGTCGTTAAACTTTACGATTTCCGTCCGAACAAGTCCGTTTGAGTTTTGAACTATCCGGATATGTCCATTTTGCACGGGAAAAATTCCGGATATCCCGTACGCCTATTTTTACACATTTCCGACGACTTCGAGTAGAGTTAAACTCGGTGATTTGTGATCGAATAACTCCGCTCAAGTTGTTTGAACATCGATTGGATGTTCTTTGTACGGGAAAAATTTCGGATACCCCGTACGTTAATTTACGACCATTTCCGGCAAATACGTAACCCTTTAAACATACCGAATAGTGTGTTACTTGGGTTGTCTGCTTCCCGAACAGCGTCTAAATCAATTTTTATGTTATCTAATCATTTTTAGTGCATTGTTTACAAATTCTGCAGATTTAAGCAATGGCCGATCAAGGTGACGCGGACCAAAGACGAGCTTCCGACGTGGGTTGGGAACACGGGCGGATGGTAGACCCAACGGAAGAGGGTACAAGGCGAGTGGTGTGGGAAGGAGATGAACGGGGGGTGTTCCGCCGAAACAACATATCGTCGAACAGTGGGAATGTCAAGAAATGTGACAAGGTGCCCAGAGAGTAGAGTGAGGTGATGAGAGGATACATGACAGGTAGAGCCTCTCAACGGGCTGTTCGGATCGAGCAGAGGGAGGAGTTGCACGACGAGCTACTCCTGAGGAGGAGGGACCGCGATTTGCCTACCTCGAAAGGGAAAGGCAAGGGGAAGGCAGCAGCTGAGCCGGAGCCAGAGAGCGAGGACGAGTCCACGGACTCCGAGCTGAGACGTACTAGGCACGCTAGCAAGCGTGCATTGGCTGAGGAGGAGGACAGGAGGAGGGGAGCAGGAGAGTTGGATGGTGTTGAAGCCGAGGAGGATGCTCCAGCTCCACCTCCATCTACTTCTCGTGCTCGGGGGGGCCTTCTTCGCCCCGGCGGCTATGGAGCGACCACCTGCCTTTGGCCTCGGCTCGGCTCCAGTCCCAGCAGCTGCTACCCAGCCCATTCGCAGTCCGGGGAGAACGAAAACAAAGGTGACTGCACGGAAAATGGGAGGATTTGCAAAGTTGAAAAAAACTTTGGGTTCCGGACCTTCTGGTACTTCAGAGATGGCTGAAGAGGTGAAGAGAAGGAAGTTAGAGGTCAGGCGTCCTGTCAGCCCAGATGACAGCACGCAGGCTCCTTCTCACTCCTCAGGTGATGATGACGAGGAGTGCATACCGCCGACGCACCATCAACAAGCGGTCGAGTCTCCTGATTCACGTCTTCCAACGCCGTATTACACGCTAGATGCGCAGCCACCGCAGTCTTATATTATCGAGCCACAGTATCCAGCATTTGGCCAGGTTGACCAGCAGTGGATTACACCACCAACTCCACCATCCTCTGCTTACGTCCCGATCGTCCCGCAGTCCAATCCATACGACCTTGATGGCATGGCATCGGCATTATTTTCATATGGATATGGTCCCGGACAGTATACAAGACTGAGCACGAGGGAGGAGCGTCACGAGTAGCAGGGAGAGGAGGAAGACCCATATCTATATCCTAGATATTGGTAGTAGATTGATATGATGTAAATTTTTTTTTTGATGATGTATCAACTATTTGATATTTGAATCAATGGAATTGGAATATGTACTTAACTTCAAGTCTTCAAGTCTTCAATTGGTGTTCATTAGTATTTGTATGATGTGGTCCTGTGGATATCATGCATTGGTTATTTTTTAAAATGTTTCTAACTCATTTCCTATTTTTTTAGATTTTTTTCTGAAGTTTTCGAATTTTTTTGACGAAAAAAAAATCAAAAAAAAAAAAACGATTCCGGACCGATCCGGAATCGATTCCCTTCCCAGGAATCGGCCGATTCCGATTCCGGAATCCTTGCTTTCTACTCTTTAATCCCTGGCATTCCCAATTGGTTCTCAATTCCACACTTAAGCTTTTATTTCAAGTACCTGCATATTTGCAGAGATCTCAGTCCTTGGAAAATTCTCTATGAATTCTGGTTTTCTTTGGAAGTTTCCGATTTTGCAAAAAAATACAAGTGTATTTTAATCACCAGATAAACTGGTTGTTCACATTGATGATACTTGCATTGTTCAAGTTCATGGGGCTGCTGTAATTTCTCATAACAGTGCCATCGCCGTGAATTTCTTCATTGCCTTGACATGATTTACATAAGAATGTCAAAAAATAGACTTGAACTCCTTCCAACATTTGATTGGTATCATGGAATTTATTCCATGGTCTTGAGATTGAGCATGTCCCGGCCTTTGATAGACTTGTGGGAGATTAGCTGATATCGATCTTTCATGGTTCCTTCATGAGTAGATGAACTGTCTGTTGTTGTGAACTGGTAAGACATGGGGATCCTTTTTTATAGACCTTTGGATGTCTACCTTAAGAAGAGGGTCAAGAGGTGGGTTTACAACCGGCCTCTTGGTTTCTCTTTGTTTTGAATCCTTTTAGGTTGAGCCGAGTCCATGAGGTGGGTTTAGAACCAACTTTATGCTTGCCTCGGTTTGTCCAAATTAAGTAAATTTTTATTTAGATTTAGATTTATTGTTTGTTTTATTATTACTCTTTTTTATGGGTCAAGAGATGGGTTTGGAACCGGCCTCTTGGTTACCCATTTATTTTAAAGTCTTTTAGGTTATACCGAAGTCATGAGGTGGATTTAAAACTGGCCTTATGCTTGCCTCAGTTGGTTTAAATTAATTAGTGAATTTTTATTTAATTTTCATTTTATTGTTTATTTTATTTTATTTTTTATTAAGGGTCATGTGGTGTGTTTAGAACTAGTCTCTTGATTTCTTTTTGTTTTGAATTCTTTTAAATTATCCCGAAGTCATGAGGTGGGTTTAGAACTGGCCTTATGCTTGCCTCGGTTGGTTTAAATTAAATGAATTTTTATTTAGATTTTAATTGATTGTTTATTTTAAAAAATCATTTCATTGGGCCCTCCTATGCCTTTGTTGCATTGAGGTGTGCTGGCCCTCTGTTTGGGTCCGACCCAGTTGTGACCGATCCTCCCTTTTTTATCATCTCCTCCTCGAGTGGGGCCCGTCGTATGACTGTGGATGTAAGTGTATGGGAAAATAATCCCCCACGGCTTCTTCACCCGACGGCTTCACATACTGCTCAGTCGCGACAATGGCGGAAGACGGCAACCGCGAGGGCTTGGAGGAGATCTTGTTGGTTCGACCACAAGAGGTAGTGGCTCTTGATGATAATGCCGGAGGAAGCTTCGGGTCTTGGCGGTGTCCACGGTAACCAAAAGGGCGACGATGGCTGCTTGGCAAGGAATTGCGGCGGAACCGCTTGCGACTCACCAGAAGAAGAAGACCACTTGAGCTCCGGTGCTGCCTGAGGAAGAGTGAGGGCTCGACGGCTTGAAGAAGATGTCGTGGGGCTTCGATGACTCGTTTGGTGGAAGAGACGACAGCAAGAGGAGTGAAGAATCCCTACGGCAGGAAAGGTAGAGTCTCTAGCGGTGATGCTTGAAGGAGGATAGGAGTCCTACTGCTCCAATAGAAAGGGAAGATGGCTCCGACGGTACTGTGGGAACAATCGGAAGAGGGGAAGGCGGTAACAGGAGCTCCGAACGGTGGCCACAACCGCGCAAGGTATCCTTCCCCTTTGATTCTTTCTCGCCCCCTTGCTCCTTCCGTCTCTCTCTCGGCCTCTCCCTCCTTATGTGCACGACGGCCTTGGTGAGGCTTTATAGGTCTTCACCCTTCCTTCCGCCGTTGGGAGCCTTCCAAAAAAAGGGCATCTAGCTTCGAGACAGACTCGAAGGATTTCCAAAATACTCGGAATTGATTTGTTTTGGGAAGTCTTTCCTTCTTTGCATGATTTCCAATGTCGGATGACTTCCACCTTGCGCGGGATCCTCTAAGGATTGATTACGCCACCACACCTGCCATTTTTTGCTCCTCCTAGTCCCGTCTCTTTTCTCAGTTGGCTCTGTATGCACCATTTTTGTTGGGAAAGACTTAAATGTTTTTTCTTTACGTATGGGCGTTGAAGTGGGGTTACTCTTGACATTTAATCGCAATCCATTTTCAATAATTATTGGATCACAAAGTATCTCTAAATTTGACCCAGATTGTCATCAGACTTAGCTCATGTTGGTACCATAACCGAGTCCAACCCCTTTCTCTATTTTTTTTCTTTTGCAAAATGGTTTGATCGGTGCTCTTTGACCCCTTCTTTTCTTTTGTGGCTGAAACGGACCCAATTGAAAGGACATATGTAAAATTGAACAATATGGTTTAATGGGGATAGATCAGACTTAAATTAATTCTTGAAATAAATTTTTTTTTGGTGTCAACAAACTCCTACTTATCATTTAAGTGTGAGGGTGGCTGTATACTGTCTGTTGGACTCACAGGATCTCACTTGATATCCAACTTTCTTTTCTTGATTTCTTATACTGTATCATGTGATGCACTCCCAAGCCCCATACTTATCTTCAATAGTTCAAATCATCAAATTTTTTTTGCTTTTGTTTTTATCTTTTGTTTTGATGAAGTATGATTTGGTTGTATAGCTCGGAGTGAGGGTGGGGATGGGATTGGAACTTTCACTAGGGCTATAGCTGTAGCTAAGGCTACTAGGGTAGAAGATGTGACTGGTTGTGGTTGAGGAGTAGTAGTAACTTCCTCTTCCATGCCCTTAACCTTAGCATCATCTAATTCTCCTTTTACTCATACATGGTCCTCAAGATCAAATTTAGGTGGCTCATTTATGGCTCTCTTCTCTTCCATCCAAGTAGCAAGTGAGTACTCTTCTTGAAAAATATAGTCAATATCAATCTCCTCAAGTGGTTCATGTGTTCTAGGTCTCTCTTTATATGCTCCACTTGCAAACCGTATAAATCTCTCCTTTGCCAATTTATAACGGTCTTTGATACTCTTTATGTGCAGCCTTATGTTATAATGACAAAAAGTCGTTTCCCTAGCATATCAAATGTCAGCATGTTCCTCCTTTTGATGTGTATGAGGTTGACTATACTCCAGTTCCTCTCATAATGGGAGGAACTGGTCTCTGGCTTAAAATCTTGATGGCAATAGATGCAAGTGGATTCTAACCACTTTTTGTATTCACCGCACCACTTAGTTGAAAACATAGAACAAATAAAAATTGATTAATCTTTATGGGGTGTTTGGTTGCATGATAATTTTTTGTACACTTTCATGATCAAAAATTGTATTAAAATAAAAAGTGAATCAACTCATGACATAAAATTATCATGTTCGGAGGGATGTGATTACAAAAAAGAGTAACTACCACACATGATCAAACAAAGTGGGGGACCACAAGAAAAAAGAAAAAGGTAAGACCCTCTTTTTTGTTTCAGAAGAAAATCAGTTTTAAAACATAAAATTGTCATGGTTACCAAACACCTCTTTTAACAAGTTTTCTTATAATTTTTCAAAATTAAAACAAAAACCTTCATTATCATGCAACCAAACACCCCATTAGGATGAGGACTTGTCTAAAGTATTAATATAAAATTTCATATTATTATTAACCATACCAGGATAAACTTTGTCAAAAGAGTATCTCAGATTTGGATTTGAGTACGCTCTAACTCTCATGCTTTAGTGTTGTAACTGAAAATTGATAAATATGAAAAGATTAGAGTTCCGAAGTAAATATTAAAAATAATTACAAATTATTAAGAATCTCTTGCCTCCAACTCAGCTTCTGTTTTAACTTGCTGAGATCTGGTCCAGTGTTGTATCACTGATAGAGTGCCCTGCAAGATTTCATTGTCATTGGACACTTATCCTCCATATTAGATGTAGGATTTTAAGAAATATCCTGCAATTATGTAACCAAATGTCAACGTCACATATAATACTTAAATTAAAATACAATGTTCACAAACATACTAAAATACTTGTTGTGTGTACATCATAATGTAATGTTATATCCCATCTTGCATCAATTATTTTCCATCAAACATTTTCATCTAATTAGAGAACCCCAGTAGCTTGAAGAGAACCTTCAATAATCTCTGTGACACCGCATATGCTGTGTATTTTCAAGGAAACACCCATAAAACATATGGTACTTAGTTGTTCCTGTTAATCATTCCAGTCTATTGGATGCAAGGATCCTGCCTTAAGAAATTCTTGAGAAGATCCAGGTTTTCGTCCTTAAAATCTGAAAGAATTAATCTAAGAATTGAGAAATGTGAAAAATGGAATAGAAGCATCTTCTTACAACTACAGTGGTCAATCCATGTACCGGCACATTTCTAGGTCAGCAAATTTGCTGATGACTATGGTCTCTTAGCATTGATTTCCTTTCTCGCTTCATTTTTATTTCCTATGTTGTGTAGTAAAGTTCTTGATGAATTATGACTTGTTGAGGTCAACATCAAAAACTGAAGACCTATGGATATGGTTCTGATCCAAAATTTGATTTTACATTATTGAACTCGGCCAATTTTTTTTATCTTTTTGACATTAAAACATTTTGTGGAACTGTGATTTACATCAATCGTAATTTCCTGGAACCTCCCTAGGTTAAATGGATTAGCACATGATATCTCCTCTAACTTTTTGAGTATGAAAGTCATCCTTGAGAACTAGAGATACAAGCATATGAAGTATGAAGCTGTTCATGTTTCTTTCTGGCAAAATTTTTACAACTTATTAAATATAGGATGAATAAAGCACTATTGTTTCTGCTTATTATCTTTTTTTTTTGGAGTTGACATCCTTGGTTGATCAGGGCTATGTTTTTGTGCATGATTATATGATTGGATAGTGAATTGTGCAGATCCGAATTGTTATTGATCAGTTTAGACATTTATGCATATATAGAATCAAGTTCTTCATAGACTTCGCATAATTTTTTAGGTCAACGAAAGGGATGCATCCAATTCATTTTCATGTTCGTGATCCTAGTTAATGCCCAAGTCCTTTTGCTGCTAAGCTACCTTTGTAGGTTTTTCACGTTCATGTTCATCTTCATGATCCTAGTCATTTGATGTATATAATATTGTTGTTTGTAACAGGCTGCCTGTCAGGAGCTCAGAAGCAGCCGTTTGTTCAAGAAATTGTTAGAAGCTGTTATTAAAATTGGTAACCGTATGAATGATGGCACCTTCCGAGGAGGTGCGCAAGCTTTTAAACTTGACACTCTTCTGAAATTAGCAGATGTCAGAGGAACAGATGGAAAGACGACACTATTGCACTTTGTTGTCCAAGAAATAGTTCGATCTGAAGGGATGAGAGCTGAAAGGGAGGCGAAAGGGAGAAGTGTCTCTAGTTTGACATCTATTTCCAGCCATGATCTAAGTGATGATTGTCTTCATGAATCATTTGATCATTATTCTACACTTGGCCTTAACGTTGTTTCAGGCCTTACCAATGAACTAGACAACGTGAAGAAGGCAGCAATTCTGGATGCTGACATTTTGGCCAGCACGGTTGGAAATCTTCGTAAGGGGCTGACGAGAACTAGGGACTTCCTGGACAAGGATTTGAATAGCTCGGAAGAGGACAGTGGATTTCACCGCTCACTCAAGGGTTTCATGGAGAAAGCTGAGGCTGATGTGAGTTCATTGCTGGATGAAGAAAAGAGAATCAGAGCATTAGTCAAGAGCACTACGGACTTCTTTCATGGCAATGCCGGCAAGGATGAGGGTTTGCGCTTGTTCGTCATCGTGCGTGATTTCTTGGGGATGCTAGTCAAGGCATGTGAAGAAGTGCGAAATGCATCGCAGAGAGCAACAAAAACACCTGCAAAAAGGGATTCATCAAATATTTCATCTTTGCCAAGAACCAGGCAGTACCTTTTTCCATCAGCAAGGGAGCGCCAGTTGGATTCTTCCAGCTCAGAAGATGGGAGTCCATAGCTTCTGTAGAGAGGTATGCAGTTTACGTCTGCTTCTCGCAACTTCCCTAATAATCCAAGTACGAAGGGTGGGCGAGGTACTAATTGTTTAGAATCACTTAGCCCCTGAAGCATGCTCTTAAATCAAGACTGACATGTTGCTGCGGAGACAAGGCGCGGCACGCGATATCTTTTTCATAGTAAACTTGATAAAACAGCAAAGTTATGAGTTACAAATAATATATAAAAAATAATAAATAGCTAACTATATATAAATCGATTGATGATGTACAAGTGCATAGTTAATTAGATTGAATAACATGAATAAGTAATTAAGTTAATTTTAATATTTAATTTTTATTAGTTACTAATAAATATTTATGACATTACTTAATTATTACTTCATCAAAAATTTTATTTATAATTAAATTAACTATCAAAATTAGTTATTTTTACTTTTAAAAAAACTTAATTAAGTGATACTAATACCTAATTAATATTGTTTTTTTTTTGAGTTATACAAAATAACTGTGATATTTGCTCGTAAGACGTCTTGAAAACAATGTACACTATTTGGTTGTCGTATTAACGATAGGACTATATCAATTTTAATATTGATATTTCTAGATGTTGAAGTATTAATAACAGATTTGATATAGATAGACACTTCACACTTGGCATCATCTTGTGATGATTTGCATCAACATCACTTTTATAGTGATAGAGGTGTTTAAGACTATTGCCCAACTGACCGTAAAGAGAGGAATTGGCAAAATCTTTTTTTTTCTGACAGTGTGGCTTAGAAGCTTGGTTTAACTTGGTTAAGTTGCCATCTAGATGAGAGCATTGCTTTAGATGTCTTCAGGTGTAATTGTGATGCCTTTTCCGGTTGTCTAACAAGTTTTCACTCATGGTGATGCATGGAAAGTCAGGCAATTCTTCCACATAAGCCCACCTCGGATTCCTCTGTACGTGTATGTTAACTTATTCGACGACGGGACATACTCGATGGACAAAATTCAAGAAGTTTGGTCCCACCCCATGGGTTCGAGTAGCAGCCATGATTTGTCGATTGAAGAGCTGCGAACCAAGCACATTTAATTCAACAGGTACAAAAGTAGGCGGACACATAATTCGACAGAGTTAGTTTTAGGGCAGTTCATATTTTTTCCACCCTGGATGGCAAGACCCCAGGAAATCCTCTCAGCTGGGGGGTTTTGGGCAGTTGTAACCTGAAGCTTGAAGCAATTGCTTCCCTTTAGTTGTATTGGGTTTTGTTTGTTAGTAGGAATTCGGCTCTATCTCTGTATGTATATTTACTACCAAGTTGGATGCAGTTATTCGAATGATTATAAACATGATCAAACTAACAAGATTGATGCTTCCTTCAAGATCTTGGCCGGTTAGCATACCCAGCAAGCTTGGGAACCGCAAGAATTACTCCCAAAATTCCAACTTTGAATGATCATTCAAAGTTTCAAACCCCTTTCAATCTTCGAGCGGCGACCAAAGAGAGACATTACATCACAGATGAAAGTGCCGCAACCGAGCGCATTTGATACATGAGAGTCGTTACATTCGGCTGCGACCAGAATCCGCCGACATCCAGATGAGGAAGAGAGACATTCAGCTCTCTTCTTCGCCTGCCACGCCCTTGGAGGAACCGCCGGCCTTCTTGGGGAGGAGCAGGTTATGGATGTTCGGCATCACGCCCCCGCTGGCGATGGTGACGGCGCCCAGCAGCCTGGAGAGTTCCTCGTCGTTCCTCACGGCGAGTTGAATGTGGCGCGGCACTATCCTCGTCTTCTTGTTATCCCGTGCCGCGTTCCCCGCCAGTTCCAGCACCTGAACACCGACGATCCTTCGTCAGAAGACACGCCGGACAACAAAGACGCACAGGACCTTTTATTGAGGAAGGAGAAATCTTCTATCCATGTCCATACCTCGGCAGCAAGGTATTCGAGGACGGCCGCTAGGTAGACGGGAGCCCCCGCGCCGACGCGCTCGGCATACTTGCCGGCCTTGAGGAAGCGGGCGATTCTTCCGACGGGGAACTGGAGCCCCGCCTTGCTACTCCGGGACGTAGCCTTCTTGGCCGCCCCAGCGCCGACGGCCTTGCCTCTCCCCGCCATGACCTGACCTGCAGAGAAGATTCCGGAGTTCGAAGGACGACGGGGGAGATCACTACGTGGAGACGGCAGCCTAATTGCCGTACCGCCTTGTCGTTATAATACAAGATAGCAAGCGGCGAGGCGGGGCAGGCTGCGAAGCACTACGCCTTCCACAGAATCTCGTCCAATGGCAAGACGTTACGAGGATCTCCATCTTACCCGTCAGTGTTTGCCAGAACGAACGGTCTAGATCGAATGAATCGTCGGCTTGGATTTTTGTCGTTCTTCGTACGCGCGCGCGCTGTTCGGGCCACCCTCTCGTACTGCCCACGATCTCTGCCGTTTCTGATTAAACTGATAAATTTAGCGACTGTGCCAACTAAAACAAAGTAACGGCCTTAATTAAAACTATAATGTGATTCAGTACTGATTATGATAATATTGGAATTACTATGTTTCGATTTGAACTGTTTAGATTTGGTTGTCAGAATTGGAATTAAATTTGATAATTTTTAAAATATATTATACGTTAATTTCTAGTTAAAATAAATTTAAAAAAATTATATTTGTTAAAAATAAATAAAATTATTAAAATTTATTTTTACCATTTTATACTTATGCATCATATTTAACAATTTATTTAGTTTTATTTTAATTAATTTTACATAAATATATTTATTTTTATCAAAATAAGATAAAAAATAGAATTAATAGATTCTAATTTATTTTATTTTAGTCCGGATAGTTTATAGAATACAAAGTAAAATTTGAAATTGTTAAATTTTATTGGCATTGTATCGAAAATTTTAAATATCAAATTTCATTTACACTCTTAGTCTCAACCGACAATAAAAATAAAAAATTTATAAAATGATAAAAAATCATATTTTTATTGTATGATTGTAATTTTTTAATTAGATACATATTTATTATAATTTAAAAAGTATTAACCACATGTGCCCTCTTATGTAGATGCATCTAGACTTGTAAATGGATGCGGTAAATCTGTTATCAAGCCTGAACCCGATTTTGAAAAATGGGTTTGAGCATTGGATCAATACCCCTAGCAGGCCACAATTTCGGGTTCTGATATACCCGATTTGAAAAAAATTTGAAATTTACGTATCGGGTGATACCTGAGAACTCGATGGGGGGATCGAGTGACCCGATTGCCTCCTCGTCCACTCCGCACTCCGCCTCTAGTGGCCGTTGAGCCTTCGATCACTGCGGTTGGAATCGCAAACAACCTCTTCTTCGAGCCCAGCGGCACTAGCTCTGCCCCCTTAATCCCCCACCCTACCCGACAGTGACCCCCCTTCCCTTGGGCGCACCCCGTCGGCGAGCCCCCCTTCCCGCTTTGCGAGCCCCCTCCCCGCTCGGCAGCGACTCCCCCGGCAAGCCACCTCCCCCGCCGAGTCCCCTCCGAAGCCCCCCACACGGCAAGCGCCCCTTCCCACTTCGCCCTCCACGAGCCCGCTCCGATGGCAAGCACCCACCGCGAGTCCCGCGACCCCTCCCCCCACCCGGGCCGACGGGCCGACCGCCCCCGTCGATCCACCTCCGCAGCCCCCCGGCCGGTGAGTGCCCTCCCCCCTTCGCCCTGCGCAAGCCCCCCTTCACCCTCTGCTTTCCCCCCATTGCCGGTGAGCCTCCGATGGTGAGCACCCGTTAAGAGTCCTGGACCGCCCCCTGGCCTGGTAGTGCCCCGGTGGTCACCATGCTTGTATTCCGCCCACACCCAACCTTCTTCCTTTGCGCGGCACTTGGGGGAGAATGGAGCGCCGCAGCATCATTGATCATCGGGATAATGGGTTGACCTCAACCAGAGATGTGTTTTCGAATTTGGGTATTGATTCGGATCCGAAAAACATTTTTTTCGTTGGATCAGTTACCGGATCTGGGTTTTACTTGTTGGATTCAGATTCGGATCCTAAAGAATCTGACCCGAATTCAACCCATTATAGTTCTAGATGCATCGTCTTTGTATGGGGTGATATATCCAATTATACTTAATGCTATGCATTGTGAAGTTGTTTTTCAAAGTTTACAGCCCATTCCTTACTCTGTTGGAAAGGCCTTTGACACTGTAACCTGAAAAAAAAAAGCTTTTCAAAAGTTATTTTATCACAACACAATAACTTTTCATACATATTTTTACATCTGGACAAATTTAACAATAGAATTAAATTCAAGCACAATACTCGTAGAATATCAGGTGTGAGAGGCACTCTTAATTCACAGTTTTAATCATTGTCGGGTGTTTGGTTATGGTTTTATCATCCTTTTTTAATCTTAAATTTGAACTTAAGAGTGAAATGTCTTTTTTCTCACCCGTTTGAAAAAAAACTATCTTTTTTGTTCGAAATACCTATTTTTATAATAAAAATTTTTTTTGAATGAAAAAATATTAATTTTTTTAAGACAAACATAGAAAGAGATCCATGGGATGTGAGCACTGGAAGAGTAGAGTTTGGATCACCTTAGTTCTCGAGTGGAGAGAACTCTCACAGTCCCTAATCGGATGACTGCAAGTAGTGTAACCAAAGACAAGATAGAAGTACACTTTAATGAGGATGTGATACCATTTTGGTTTCCTAAACCCGCTACTGAGCCTGTGATGACTTGTTATCGAGCTTTTAAGGACTTACTACCATGATCCGCTATCGAGGATCCAAAAATCCATTACCGAGTCTCTATTGACATATTACTGAGGTTTCAATGACTTACTACTAAATCTCTATGGACCAACTCTAAAGTTCCAAAGATCTATTATTGACTCTCTACTAACCCACTATCAAGGCTCTGAAGACCAACTACTGACTCTTTATTGACCCGCTACCTATGCTATAGATTTGCTAGCGAAACTTTGAAAACATGCTACCAACCTTCTGACTCAGTATCGAAATAGCATCAGAACCACTTCACATCTTCATTAAAGCACACCTTGTCTTATCTTTTGTTACATCATGTAACGTCACCCAGAGATTGCGCAAGTTTCCTCCAATTGAGATCTGAGATGATCTGCTCTAACGTCTCCCTCTCTTAAGCACGACTTAGCCTAGCACGTTGAGGCCTCCCCCTCTTTCTACCTCTTTCACGACTGAAGAGTATGCATCAACGACCTCATTGCGAAAAACCTCTCATGGATGACATCGTGACGGATGACCTCATAGGTGGAAGACCTCGCACAGACAAGAGAAAGCAGCAACAACAATAATGGTGGCGACAACAACCACTCTCTAGCCCAATAGAGTCTAACGTACGGAGGGCTCTAGTGCAGGGCAATTAGCAGTGGGCTTTACTCTTTGTTGATGGAGTCCAGCACACAACCACTCTCTCTCTCTCTCTCTCTCTATCCTAGCACTAATCCAATACATGGCGGTCTCTAATAGGCCTATCTCTCTCTTAATGGACTCCAATGTGTCTCTCTCTCAAACCCGTGGATGCTTGCATTCACCATATTGAACAGATCAGACAAGGACCCCGCCATCAATGTTGCAGAAACTGCCACCATCTCTCTATAAATATGTGTTTATGCCATGAAAATCAATTTTCTGAAGATGTTGTGCGAGATCTGGAAATAGTGATGTAGGAGAGAATAACAGACAGAGAGAAAACCAAAGAGAATAGAGATGAAGTTGAGACTGTATGATCACACACACCAATTGGTGTATGTCAACTCTGTTTGTATTTATATAAGTGAAGTTACATTGTAAAAAATTGTATATATGAAAGAATGATGTGAAATTACATGGCATTATTATGCAGGTGTAATTTTCCTAGTTGTCCACATCATCTAGGGTCAAACACACTTGGCTTCTTCTTAACACCCTCCCCTCAAGTTGGGCATGTGAATAATGTTCAACTTGTAGAGAAGAAGTCCAAAAGGTTGAGTATGAAGAGACTTAGGTGAAAATGTCAGCTACTTGATCCTTCGTAGATGTATGTTGGATAAGAATTTCTTTGTTGATAACAAGTTGTTTAATAAAGTGGAAATCAACCTCAACATGCTTAATCCTTACTTCGAAAATTGGGTTTGCTACAAGGTATATAGCGGACATATTATCACACCATACTATAGGAGAGGAAGAAAGAGTTCGAAAAAGTTCTTTCACTAATTGAATTGTCCAAAGCAGTTCGGTGATGGCCATAGATAGATTTTAATTCAGCTTTTGTGCTGGATTGTGCCACCATTTTTTGTTTCTTGGAACACTAGCATATCATATTAAAACCTATGGTAGACCTCTGATCATAAAAAAAGCCGCCTAATTAGAGTTAGAAAAAAAATTGAGACTGAAATGGGTTGGTTAAATGTGTAAAGCAAAATTATATGTCTGCTTGAGATATCTCAAGATCCTCTTTACAACCACTAAATGCCATAGTGGGGGCTGCTAGGAATTGACAGGCTCAATAAACAGAATAAGCCACATCTGGTCATGTCAAAATCACATATTGTAAAGATCCAATAATACTACGATAATATGTAGGATCAGCCAAAGTCTCCCCATCAGTTATTGACAAAATACTCTTAGTAGCAGTGGGTGTTGAGAAGGGCTTAGAGTCTAGAAGTTGAGACTTGTGTAAGAGATCTAAAATATGTCTTTCTTGCTTCAAATATAAACTATGAGCATCTCGATGTACTTCAATGCCAAGAAAAAAATGTAAATCACCAAGATTCTTAAGAGAGAAGGTAGTACCAAGATATTAAATATCTTTTGTGGAACATCATGTCCTTATCGGTGATGATTATATCATTAACATACACTAAAATGTAGATAGTAACAAAATTTCTAAGAAAATAGGAAAAGTGATGGATCACAAATTGTTGCTTTGAATCCCATAGATAATAAAGAAGAATATAGCTGACATAACCAAGATCTAGGGTCTGCTTTGGTTCATATAAAGATGTTTGAAGTTTGCAAACATGTAGAGGATACTTTTTATTAATAAACCCAGGTGGTTGCATCATGCAAATTTATTCATTTAAATGCCCATGTAAGAAGGCATTTTCAACATCTAGTTGCCTAATTGCCCACTTCTTTGAAACAACAATAGAAAGAATAAGTCTGATTGTAGATGGCTTTATCATAGGGCTAAAAGTTTCATAATAATCAAGACCATATTCTTAATTGAAACTCTTAGCTACAAGCCTAGCTTTATACCGAAGAACTTGTCTTGTGGAACTTTGTTTCACTCTATACATGTATTTACAGCTTATAATGTTTTTATTTATTGAAGGAGAAACAAGAATCCATGTGCCATTGTGCTGTAAACTAAGAATTTTGAGACATAGCATTTCTTCAACAAAGAAATTTATTTGCCTCACGAAAAGATGCTAGTTTTGTGTTGCTTTCTGACTGAACTATTAAGGCATATTTGCTTGTCCGATCATGAGTAACCGACTGAGTTTTATCCCGGATATCAACTAATGACTGATACTTTTGAGGTGAATCGATTAGTTGACCGACTAGATTCACTTGGATAAGTAGTGACATTTAGTGGCAAAATAAGATTGACAATATGCTGTGAACCAAAAGAATCCACAGAAACAAGACTTTTTTGCAAAAACAAGATTTGAGCTACTAAGTGGAACAAAATTTTGTTGTAGACTTGGAGAAACAATATCATTGTAAATTATATTCAAAGGTAGTATCTTTTGAGAAGGTATGCTAACAGGAATTGGCATTAAAAAACTTTGAATGTTGTCATTTGACTTAGTGTTTGTGACAGTGAGGGTCTTGTAAGGAAAAGTTTTCTCATCAAAAATTACATCCCGAGGTATGAAAATTTTCTTATAGCTTGTTGCAAATATCTATACCCCTTAAGGTGATAGAATCTTGAGTATTAGAGTAGGTAATCTACTGATCAAATATACAACATAAATGATTGCCTCATCCCAAAATTGATATAGAAGACTAACATTGCTTAGAAGAGCCAAGCAAGTTTCAATAATATGTCTATGCTTTCTATCTGAAATTCCATTTTGATAATGTTTATGAGGACAAGCAATGCAGTGAGTGATGCCACAAGTAGAGAAATAATGAAACAATCTTCTATATTCACCTCCTCAATCACTTTGAAAAGATTTTTCCTTCTAGAAAATAGATTTTCCACTCGTTGCTTAAAATGAAGAAAAATATCAAAAACTAACTTTTTGATGCAAGTGGTTAAACCTAACAAAATTTACTGTGACTGACATAGTATCTATTTTTATGATAACTAAGATGTGGAGAGGGTCTCAACACATCTGAAGTAACAATTTCAAGTGGTTCTTTGGAAGTAAAACTAGATGAAGGGAAATGAAGTTTGTGACTCTTGGCCACAGCACAATTTAAGCAAAAGGTAAAATTATTCAAACTAAAATGATCTCCAAGACCAGAGATAACCTTTATAACAGTCTTCAAAGTAGCATGTCCTAGCCATTGGTGCGAAGTCTTGATGGTATTAGCCTGGAAATATAAGAGAGCATTAAGTTCTTTTAGAAGAAGATTGTAAAGTCCTTTGGCATTACAACCTTGGGCCAAGGTTCTCCTACTCCTGATGTCCTTAAAAAAATAGCGATGAGGATAAAACTCAAAGTAAACATCATTGTCCTTGGTAAATTGTTAGACAGACAACAAATTTTTAGTTGATCTATGAACATGTAGTGTATTGGTAAGTTTGAACTTTTCAAAACTTGATTACTCAACATGTGCAATGCTCAATGCATCACCATTGCCTACTTGAACTCTTTCTGGACCATTATATTGAATTGGATGTTGAAAATGACCTTGATGTCATATGGTTGGTAGCACTTGTATATGGATACCAAGAAGAATCCAAAAAAGAATTCGCATTGCTTGTAGATACTACATTAGCAAAATGGGCTGAGTGTCACCACCATAATTAAACTGACTGAAGAAGAAATTTTTAGCAAGTCAAAAATTGAAAATCAAATCTCTTCCAACACTATAGAACATGATGACCTTGTTTATCACACAACTAACACATAATTGGATTGTACTGTCCACTAGATTGACCAAAATTTTGAGTGTTAGCATTTTGATCCCCAAACTGTTGAAATTTAGTGAATTGTGACCAATCATAATTACGATAGTTACCTTTTTTTAATTTATCTTTAGCATTACCTCTACCTCTATATCCACAGCCTTTGTCTCTATAATCATTATTATTTCTTTGCTGAGAAGTATTCAAATTAGTCTTAGCCAGATTAGCACTAATTTCTCTGACTGACTGTTGGTGTTGACTTAGAAATACCTCATGATTCATTACTATTCCTTGAACCTCATCCAAAGTTAAACTAGATTTGTTAGTATGATTAGTAATGGAAGTAATGAAAGTGTCATATTTCAGTCCTATTCCAGACAAAATATATAGCAATAAATCATCATGATGAATAGGTTGAGATATCATAGCAAGAGCATTAACTAAACTCTTCGCCTTCTGAAGACATTCATAAATTTTCATAGATTCTTTTTTAATCTGTTGCATTGAAGTCTCAACTACAAGATCCAAGACATGGAGGTAGAAGCATAAGTGGAGGAGATGGCATTCCACATTCTAGTAGCAATCGAATGGCCAAGTATAAGAGGCATAACATGCTCAAACATAAATGACATATATAATTTCTATTCAAATGAGGCTATCATATTGCCTCTACAAATCTGCATCAGGATTTGAGATTAGAGTTGTATAATCCAACGGATTAGCAACAAACAACTTAGGATAGGGAACTCTTGTCAAATAAACCAACAAGTTTAGAGGTCTCCAAAAATGCCTCAAATTGACTCCACCAGAGAAGATAATTCTCACCTATGAGCTTAACTATGATATAGTGAGATATGTTTGTAAGAGAGAAGATAGGCATAACTGCAAATGGCAGTTTGGCAGCAAAAGTTGAAGGTAGCAAAATTGGAGAATCCTCCATTGGCCTTTGATTTGAAGCTAACTACGGTGGTGATGAGATTGTCGAATCTTCCATTCGTCCTTGCTCTGATACCATTTGAAGATGTTGTGCAAGATTTGAAAACAAGATGTAGGAGAGAACAACAAATGAAGGGAAAACCAGAGGGAATACAGATGAAGAAGCAAAAGATGAGACTATATGAACACACACACACACACCAATTGGTGTATGTCGACTCTATTTGTATTTATATCAATGAAGTTACATTGTACAAAATTGAATAAATGAAAGAATGATGTGGAATTACATGGCATGATTATACATGTGTAATTTTCTTAGTTGTCCACATCATCCATGGTCAAATGCACATGTCTTCTTCCTAACAAGCATCGGGGATCTAATTGGGTATAACTTTTGGCACCACAAAGGTTTTGATCAAACTAGGCATGTATAATTTTTTCACCTTTCTAAGCAAGGCTTTAGACTACACGTTTATGAAGATTATGTGGGAAGCTGACAGCCTATGAGGAGTTGAGCTAGGAGTTGTCTCGTGCAAGGGTGTCCTCTATACTGTTATATCGAGAGTTGGAAGGATCTGCCGCCTTTGGGGAAGATGAGTAGTGATAGGATGTTGCTCGAGTTCTACATTGGCAATGACTCCATCTTCTTCTCCCATGAGAAGGAGATGAAGCAATCCTACAGCTGTGCCTTACTAAGCACATGTCACTCTTGAGCTCCTTGAACCTTTGGAAGAATTTATATATATGAAGCCATTAATTAAGAAATTGAAGGGTAGGGACAAAAGCCGCTAGCTAGAAGTGCCACCAAATCTTGAAACAATTGTGTCGACATACAATGAGTTGTTCGCCACACAAATTTTAATTTGAAAATTGTTGCTAACCACTCTATAAATTTTAAAATTTGCGATGTTTTACCAAACACATAAAATTTGTGGTTTTGTAATTTTATTTTAAAATTAACATTGAGTTTCAAGATGATTTTGATTTCAAAAATTAAAATCGTATCAATTGAGAAAGAGTAATCAAATACTTGTTAGACTCATTTAAAATAAAAGATTATTATAAGGACTGAACTTGACATCCTGTTTGAGACTATAAAGTGAAAGTTTCTATTTTGTAACAATTATTATCAGAAATTTAACCATTTTCAATACAACTAAAAAAATATTGCACCTATATTTGATTTCTTTCTCCTAAAAATGGTTTTTCTTTTATGAATGTGCTAGAATTTGAGGCTCATGTCGAAATTAGAACAATGAGTGAAAATCTATCTTTTATTTATATTTTTTAATATTTTGACAATATTTTAAATTATATAAAATTTTATTTAATTTTTAGTATGATTTATACATTTTAACTTTAATTTTTATCATAAACTTCAACATGTAATAATTATATGTTTAAAATTTATGTATTGTCTAACAATCCCCCTCTCTCTCATAAGCATGATGGGGAAGAGATGTTGGGACATGGGGCAAGGGGCATTACTAGAATGGAGGGAGGCATCAAATTTTTTTTTAATTGAGGGAAGCATCATGGAGAGTGGGGAGTGAAACTAACAACCATGGACTACCAAATGTATATGAGTGCAGTTCACCTCAAATGCCCATAAGAAGAAAGTCCACCAGAGAGAGACACATACCCTTAGTCACTTAGTAATTTTTTTATTTTTACTAAACCGCTCCAATAGTTACTAAATAGTATATATAGTTGCTAAATCCACTATTTTTGAGTTACTAACCCCTCTAAAATATTACTATAATGTGTATATAGTTACTAAAAAGTTTAGTAACATTTTAGAGAGGTTAGCAACTTAAGAATAGTGAATTTAGTAACTATATGCACCACTTAGTAACTATAGGAGTTGTTTAGTAACAAAAAAAATACTAACTAACTATGGGGTATGTGACTCTCTTTGGTTGGTGACTAAGGGGCTTCTCTTCTATGAACGTCCGAGGTGATTTGCACTCAATGTATATATATCTGTTCAATTACAAGAAAGTTGAATAGGCTAAACATTGCACATAAAATATACATTGATGAACCACACAAGGGAGGCAGGCTAGCATTACAACCATATGTGACAATAAAACTAAATATAGCCAATTGTCTAAAATGTATTTTCTCTGATATGAGGGCACCCTCATGAGAACCAAGAATAGGGTAAGAAAGGGCCAATTATGGAGGCATTAGTGGAGGGAGGGGGAGGGGTGGGATGGCTTCATTGCCATGGGGATGGAACGTAGAGGCAAGATGCATTGGGTTTTGTGAGAGACAATGCCATGGGAGGGACAAGAGTAGGAGAGCATCAAGGAAGGGTGCGGGAGGGGAAGAAGAAATTATGCTCAAGTGTGTAGGGAAGGGGGATGAAGGGGGGGGAGGGGCCATCATCGAGGTCAAGTCAAGGGCCTTGTTAGGGAGGTAAGGGTGGGAAGAGGGGAAAGCAAGGGGATGTCGGGGCATCAAGTAAGGGGTGTCATCACAATGGTGTGGGGAAGGAGGAGCCTTGGGGGCACCTGAGCATTGTGTTAGGGGGTGCATGGGGGCTAATTAAGATGGAGGGGATATGAGGGTGGGGAGGAGACATTGTGAAGAGGTTGAGTGTTGTTGGCAGAGGAAAGACATTGAGATGACATGGGGCATGAGAAAGACGCTAGGGCTAGGGATGGGATGATGCTTGTCCACTCAAGGGGAGTGTAAGAGAGAGGGGTGTCACTACGGTGTGGGAGAGGAGTTTCGAGACCTGAGGAGTAGAACTCCCTACACTTAGGGGGAGCGAAGACAACGGGTTGTGGAAGAGCTAGGAGTGCAAATAAGTCGAGTCAAGTAGTATGTTAGTTTATGCTTGACTTGCTTATTTTCTATAGTTTGAGTTTGAGCTCAAGTGAACAAACTTGACTCTTATTCAAGTTTGGATTGTTACTTAATCGAGATCAACTTGAGCTCGAGACTCAATTTAAACTTATTTATAAAATTCAAGTTCGATATAAACTCATCATGAAATCAGAATTTGAGAATTTATGAAGCTAAATTTACGTATAAATTCAAATTAAATGTATTCCACTTTATTGCATATATTTAAGTGATATTATTAATGCTCATAATTTATTCTTTTAATAAATATTCAAGTCAATAGTTAATTAAGTATTTATTTATGTTACTCGCAAGTTCATCGAACCGAGTAGGAGTCAGTACCAAATTGAGTGTATTTCTTTGGTTCAAAATTGTTAGTTTAACATAATAATAAACCAATCCAATCCCACTGTATTCATTTGTTTGCGCGCGCGCACACACACAGAGAGAGAGAGAGAGAGAGACGCGTAAAGGACCACGGGAGAAAGAAGAATAAATTACTAAAATCACTTTTGACTTAAATTAAGTTAAACTAGAGTGGTGAGCATGATGATAGAGAGAGAGAGGGAGAGGGGGTTATATATACACACACGCGTAAAGGACCACGGGAGAAAGAAGAATAAATTACTAAAATCACTTTTGACTTAAATTAAGTTAAACTAGAGTGGTGAGCATGATGATTCCATGTCTACTATATTTAACTAAATTGGATATTATAAACAACCATTATTTGAAGCTATATACATATACAAATTAGATATTATAATTTGGATATTCTCTAAATTTGGAGCGGATTATCTAATTCAAACTTTTAATTAAACTTTATTTGATCAATATATTTAATAATATAAAATCAAAATTTAAATATGGAACTTTCCATATATTTATTAGTGTCAACTAAATATACTGATCCAGATTTGAAAATATTTGAAAATATTTTGAATAAATTAATTTAAAAAATATAATATATAATTATATTCATATCATAGAAAACTTATTTGAAATGACTCTCAAATAGAGCAAAGTAAGTATGTTTCATGTCTACTCCTATTAACAATTGAGTAATATCCATACCTAAATATCCATTCACCCAAGTATCATAAAAATGAATATAATTTATGTAAATTGATAAGTGGATCCGAATAAACATGATTAAATTAAGTTTATTGTAAAAAAAAATTTAATTAAAAAAATTTAATTTTAAAGAGTTAAAAAATTTGGTCAAAAAGGATATGTGAAAACACAAATGACTTAATGAATTTAGATATGAAAACTCTTTATTAGAAGAGCTCTTTAACCGTCTAGTTCAGCCCACCAAGGAGAGAAATAACCTACTCATTAATTCCAAAATGCTTGCTTTGCTTACGTAAAAGTAGCCATGGAAATGAACGTACAACTTTTTAGAAGAAATTAACATAAGGCCCAGTTTACAAATGTGACTTTAACGGGAGATCCAGTGAATTGTTTTAATGAAAAACTCAATTTGAGAAATTATTATAGTTTCCACCCAAAATGGATAATAAGTGTTAGAGGGAATAACAAAAAATTCTGTTTTACCCCTGGATAAAAGTTTGAATAGGTGCTGCTTCTACGAAAGTGTGTACCATGAAGATCCGCCGCTAGGAAGAAGCTTCGCCTTCGTTGGGAAGAAGATCCGCCGCTGCCACCCGGTTTGAGAAGTTGATGACTTCCGGATTCGCAGTTAGGAAGAAGCTTCGCCTTTGTTGGGAAGAAGATCCGCCGTGCTGTCCGATTTGAGAAGCTGATGGCTTCTGATTCGCCACTAGGAAGAAGCTTTGCCTTTGTTGGGAAGAAGATCCGTCGCCGCCGCTGCCCGGTTTGAGAAGCTGATGGCTTCAGGATTCGCAGGAAGAAGTTTCGCCTTCGTTGGGTAGAAGATCCGTGTCGCTGCCGCAAGACGATCCGTCGCCACGAGGAAGAGTGTCGATCCGCCACGTGAGTTAGGGTTCGTGAGAGGAAACATCGCGTTTATCCCGAGCGATTTGGGCGAACATCACGGGGTTTGTCAGGCGACTATCGGGGAGGGGGCAAGGGGCAGAATGGGAAAAGTTAGTTTAAAGACGGTGAGTTAACGGAGTAGTTGACCGAATGAGTTTTTGACTCTATTTATCCGATTGATTGGGGTTTTTATAAAGATATTTTGGTCAATAAATTTTTTATTAAACTTATTTTAATAATTGAGTTTCTAATTAATTTTATCATTTTTTTATTTTAAACAACAGTCAAAAAATGGCGTCTGGGCTAGCAAAAACACAATATCTTACGTCATGTATTTATCTTAGTCTTTAAGTGGACGTAGATTTATCATTATAAACAAAGCTTAAGAAATCAAAGGAATCATACCCTAGAGAAAAGATGCAACGGCATGAAAAGCAAGGCAGAAATTGAGGGACGTGAATAGATAATAGAGAACAGTCGTCTCTCGTACGAAGGTGTTGGAAAAAAAACATACGGGCTTCGGGGTAAAAACTAATTAATATACTCCACCAGTAACTCTAAATTTGGCTCCATAAAAGTCAACTCAACTAATTTGTAATATTAAACTAATAATATTCAATAAAAAATAAAAATCAATTTAATAAATAAGATAAATTAGAAAAAATTTTTACTCGACTTAATAAACTCATAAATAATTCAATTAAATGTTTCATCGAATATTTATTTAAAAAAATTAATAATTATATAGTGTAACTTAAATATATAATACAAATCAAAATTAAATTTTATTTAAATTTAAACTCAAATAAAATTTTTAAATAAACTAAAATTTAAATTTTATAAACAACTATTAATTAATTTTAAATTTTATAAAAAAATTTGTATCAGACTTTAACCTGAATATAAATGAAAATTAAATTGAATTGTTATTCGAGCTCAAATTAGAGCTTGGCTAAATTACTCAACAATCCAAACTTGGAAGAAATAGTTGACATACTTGTAAAAACTTGAGCTTAAACTCATGTAAAATAAACAAACTTAACTTGAACAACATATTGCTTTATTTAGCTTAACTTGTTTGGACCCTAACTTCTCTTTTACTGCTCTTTTTGGAACACAGTGGACATGGATACCTGAACACACTTTAAATGATTTACAAACTTAAGGTACCAAACTTCATTTATTTTAACTTCGTAGAAGGTTGCCAGCCAAGTTGCACACAGCAAGCGAGGGTGAGTCAATTTACATGGATGTTAATTCTTTTGAACACCAGCAACTAGTTGTTCACAGAAAAATCAGCAATAGTCCACCTTCCTGTAATCAAGCCATGAACCTTTTTTCTTTTGGTAAACAAGCCATGAACCAATAAGACAAGTTGGGCATAGAAGTTCTGACAAGTACCGTTGAAAATCTACCCAACCACCCCACCCGCCGGACCTCCTCCTGGCTACTCATCCAATTTTCAGATCATGGGAGCACTAAAAGGGACCATCGGGGACGACATCAAAGGAAGGAAGTAGACTACACAGTTTTCTCTCAAGGATAGGAATCAACACAAGAACAACCAATTAGCAATGGGAGGTCTTTTTCTTTGTTCTTCATTCATTCAACCACGCTTTCGTATGTTCTTGGGCTCTGCCTTTGCTCATCGCAAAGATTCAAATCATTAACATGATATCACAAACATTTGCAAACAAGTTTGGAGCTAAAGAGTTGGAGTTTTTCCAAATCGATGATACAAATGAGACAAAGAATTCACGGGAGGATACCATATGATTGTTGAATCGAGATCAGAGAGAGCAAGATCAAGCGAGGAAGGGAGATTTCGGCAATATTTTGTTTTGGGGCTCCGACAATGGATGTTTTTCCATGTTGAACACCAAGTAGAGAGGATTCCCACTCTTTGAGGTCTTTCTCGTCACATCCTCTCCACCCCAAACAATAACCACCTCCAATTTCTCTGAATGCTTTTGCCAGGTGCCATGCACTAACCGAATACTTTCGTTTTGATGGGCATGTTCCAACATCTCCCACTTGACCATCAAAATCAAGTGTTTTTTAATCATATTCTCACTATTTGTAAGAACATAATACAATCTTATATTTCGAGATGTCAATATATCTTGTATGTACTCTCACTTTCAATGGGATATACACATATTCCATTGCATTTTCACTACCCATGAGATGTATAAATATATTTTCTTATGCACTCCCATTTTCTGTGAGATACATATATATTTCTATACAATCTCATTATCCATAAAAATTACAAATGACTCATGTTTTTGAATCCTATTAAGCCAACATGCTTGATAAAAATTTTCGTCGAGATACTCTTTGTCAAAGGATCAGCAATCATATCACTATTGGGGATATAACTCACATTATTTTCCCTTTCTGCACAATATCACGTATATAATGATATTATTTTTTATGTGTTTTCTTTTAGAGCTATTTGCTTTGCTGTTAATCAGGCTGATGGCGGCTTGATTGTTACAACAGATCTCAGTTAGCGCATTAACCAAATTGAGACTTGAATCAATCAAAAATCATTTAATCCAGATGGTGTGAGTAGTAGCCATGCTATAGGCAATATACTCAGCTTCCTGTGTGTATCTTATTACACACCCCTGTTTCTTGCTACCTCAAGAAACAACTGCACCACTAAAGAAGAACAAGTGTCTCAAAGTGGACTTTCCATCATCTTTATATTCTCCAAAATCTGCATCAGAGTAACCAAGCACTTCAAGTGTTTCCTCTTGGTATACTAACCTGTGGTGCAATGTACCCTTAAGGTACTTCATAATTCTCTTAACAGCTTCCTGGTGTGCTGGTCCAAGATTACTTTGATACCTGCTCACTAAGCTTACTACAAATGTTATATCAGGCCTGGTACAAAATATTGCATACTTTAAGCTTCCAACATCTTTAGCATAAGGCATGTTAAGCGAGCCTTGACCCTTTTCGAGACATTGCTCCTTGCTCAACTTCTTTCTATAAACCCAAGGTGAATTTGCCAGATTGCAATTTTGCATCCCAAATCTTGTAAGTACTGACCGTATGTACTTTTCTTAGCTTATAGACAACAATCTAGAATTTTTGTCCCTCTCAATCTGGACACCAAAGACATAAGACGTTTCTCCCATGTCCTTCATCTCAAATTTCTCACAGAGCTCAGACTTTATCTTATTCAACTTTCTGATGTCATTTCCGGTGAACAATATATCATCTATATATAAGGACAATATAATTACCATGCTCACACTCTTCATGACATACACACAGTTATCCAACTGATTTGAAACAAAGCAAAGTTGAATAATTACATCATGAAATTTGAGATACCATTGTTTAGATGATTATTTTAATATATACAAGGATTTTCTTAATTTACATACTATATATTTTTTTCCTTTCACCTGAAACCCTTCAGGTTGTCGCATAAATATATCTTCCTCCAACTCTGTTGGGAAATGTAATTTCAACATCCAGTTGGTACAATTCTAAGTCAAGATATGCGACAATGGCCAATAGCATCCTTATAGATAAAAATTTAGCCACGAGAGAATAGGTTTCTTGAAAATCAATACCTGCTTTCTGATTGAACACCTTGGTAACTAACTAAGCCTTATACTTATCTATAGACCCTTTAGCTCGAAGCTTTCTTTTACACCCAATAGCTTTCCTATTTCTAGGAAAATCACACAATTCTCACACTCTATTAATTTCTATGGAGTTCATTTCTTCTTTCATTGCATCTATCCATAATTCTGATTCGCGCAATTTTATGTTATCGATGTAATTTATTGGATTTGTGTGATTTTTCTTATCAATGTCTGCTGTTAGACATGAAAGCTCACATTAGTATAAATAAAAATCGTCTATCCATGCAAGTGAAGTTCTAGTTCTCTTGTTGCCAATTGCAGGTATATAAGATGGTCCTTCTATCATAAGATTATGCTGAATCTTAACTATTTCTTGTTGAGATTGTTTTGCTATCCTAGGTTCTTCTTCCATTGGCGGATCATTTCTAGAGTCTTCATTGTAATAATCATCATCTATTACAATTAGAGGTTCCTTCTCAATTTCATGAGATTCCTCTTCCTCTAGATTTTCTAGAAATGTAACATCCCTATATTCAATGATCTCCTTTTCCTTATGGAACAACCTATTGCCATTTGATTCTTCACAATATCCTATGTACTTGCATTTCAATGTTCATGGTTCCAACTTATTTCTAAGTTGATCTGAAATGAGAACATAGGCAATGGATCCCCATTTCCTTAGATGACTCAGATTTAATTTCCTCCCATTCCACAATTCATAAGGTATGGATTCGATAAGCTTGAGTGGGATATTCTATTCAGTATATTCTATTCAGTGTATAACTTGCCGTGAGCAATGCTTCTCCCCAAAATTTTTTAGGGAGACTAGAGTGGGATAGCGTACATCTAACCACATTCATTAAAGTTCTATTTTTTCTTTTAGTCACACCATTCTGTTTTGGTGTATACGACATTGTTACATGTCATTTTATTCCATGCTCTTGCCAATATGACTCAAACTCCTTTGAGTTATATTATCCACCTCTATCAGTTCTTAACACCTTAATATCCTTACCTAATTGCCTTTTCACTTCTTCTATATATCTTTTAAAACAGTTGAGTGCCTCAGACTTAGCAGAAATGAGATACACATAGGCATACTTTGAGTAATCATCTATAAATATAATAAAATTTTCCTTGTTATCATGTGATTTTACACTTAGAGGTCGACAAATATCTGAGTGAATCAACTCTAACAATTCATGTGATCGATATCCTACTGTGAACGGATGTCTAGTCATCTTTCCAACCAAGCAATGTTCACAAGGTGACAAATTTATCTTTGACAATGGCAGCATATTCATTCTTGCCATTAATCCCATTTTATATTTTCCGAGATGACCTAATTAAAAGTGCCAAAGATCACATTATGTCTGATAACACAAGGAATATTCAGAACTATCATCTGAATTATTTCTTTCAGTGCCAATTACAAGAATATAAAACATATCACGTTCTGGGGAAATCTTTCCCGTTGCATATATATCCTCATCTTTTCCAATTGACATTCTTTCATTCATGAATCTAATATTGAGACCATTTTTCACCAATGCTAGAACAAAGATGAGATTCCGCTGGATTTTAGGTGTATAAAACACATCCTTGAGGATTATAATACTATCCCCAAGATCCAGCCTATAAGTACCAACACCTTCCACAATAATATAGGTGCCATTTCCCATCATTAATCTCTGTTCACCAACATTTAATTTCTTTAGGGACACAAGCCCTTTCTTGGTCTTTACAACATGTCTAGTAGTTTTTGAATCGACCCACCACTCATCTGAATTTGTCAAACCTATGCCACATTCAGTAATGCCGACAAATTCTCTTTTTATAATTTTTTTATTTTTCGGGTGTAGATTTTCACCCACATTTCTATGCTTACTTGGATAGTTGGCTTTATAATGACCAAACTTTTCACCCACATTTCTATGTTTACTTGGATAGTTGACTTTATAATGACCAAACTTTCTATAACTATAGCAAGCAAATCCAGGACCCCTCTTGTGGTGTTGATATTGAGCAACTATTTTCTTATTTATTGCATTGACCTCTATTAGATTCACCTCTAGTCCTTTCCTTCTAGTCATAATATAAAATTCTATTGTGACAATCATATTCAATGAGTGTAAAAGTCTAATCAATACAGTGGTGATGAATACTTTCTTTAGAATCTTACTTTCAAAAGTGGCTAAATTCTTGGCTTTAACTATCATTTCATTTACATGCACTATCACATTTTCCCCCTCTTGTGTTCTATAAGCATCATACCTGTGTAGCAATAATTGGGTTTTAATTTCCATGATAATAGCATATCTTTCTATGATAGTATGCCAAAACTTATGAAGTATCTCACAAGTTTCAAAATACTTAATGAGATTAACCTCTGTAAATATTATCCTATATTTCCTAGCCTTCTTATCAACCACTATCCATTGCTCATTCATTTTCTTTTCCACCTCAGTGGGAGTTTCATTAAATTCTGAAGCAATACCCTTAATAACATATTCTATATTGCCACAAATTAGATATTATCTAATTTTTCTATGCCACGTATCATTATTTATTCTATTAAGTTTGTTCAATTTTGCCAATTCTGCAACAACTAATCTAGTGGTCATTAGGACTAGAGAATTTCTAAGATAAGTGCAACATTGATTTGCATAATGACAAATATAATTAGACTAATCATCATGTTAAACAAGTTCAACATGCTGTTATACAATTTGTATTATGATAAGATCAAATAAATTGGTAGCAATGTATTTGCAAAAGAATATATATGCAATTCCTTTCATATGCAGTACACAGGAATAATTCTATTCTAATTATATAAAATATACATGAATAAAGAGGTAAGCACATGGATACGAATATATTTCAAAGAGTAATATAGATAGACATATAGAACACATGCACAAATAAGTTTGATGCTATGAATGATGACGTTATATCAATGTCATATTTTAACAAATATGATATCAAGTGATAATATTGTTAAAAATAATTACTTATCTTCTTCTACACGACAAAGACAAAAACACAGGCATTTGCAGACCTCGTGGGTGGTGGAGGGAGACCAAGGCAGCACAATGAGTAGATGAGCACTGTGGTAACGATGCTATGGTGGCGGCTATTCTGATGGGTGGTCGACATACCACTTCTTCAACGACAAGTGATAACGATGAGGAGAGCAAGGCTACAACAACTTTTGGGTGAGGCAGCAAGGCACAACGGAAGATGTTCTAGGTGGAGGATGCTCTGAGTCGGGTGGTGGCGGCAGAGAGTCTTGGAGAATAGGATGCGGTGGTGCTAATTGTCGCGAGCGCAGCCGATGGCTATGAGTGCGCAAATGCATACGGGTGAAGCCACAGCAGTGCGCTACAGCTGGGGACGACACTGAGAGCTCGCAGGTGCACGAGGGTGAAGCCATTATAGCATGTGGTGGTCAGGGAAGGCGCCATGCATAGAGACGACGACGGTAGGCCACAACAGACGAACCTAACACTCTGATACCAGTGTTGAATTGAGATCAGAGAGACCGAGATCGAGCGAGGAAGGGAGATTCCGGCAATATTTTGTTTTGGGGCTCTGGCAATGGATGTTTTTCCATGTTGAACACTAACTAGAGAGGATTCCCACTCTTTAAGGCATTCTGTCACATCCCCTCTGCCCCAATCAATAATCGCCTCCTATTTCTCCAGACGGTTCCGCCAGGTGCCATGCACTAACCAAATACATCGGTTTTGATGGGCATGTTCCAACAATGATCCCCCATACACTCGTAGCTATTGAAGGAACAAAGGTTCTATAGGAAGAAGAAGGAAGAAAGTTTTCGCCGGTCGGAATATCAGAAATTGTGAAGCTGATGAAAAAAAATACGCTTAGCTCTCAACATCAGCAAATTTTGAAGCCCCACCTCCTTCTTGGGCAACAGAAGATTGTGTATGTTGAGCATGACGCTGCTGCTAGCAGTGATAATAGCGCTGAGGAGTTGTGATAGCTCCTCATCGTTCCTCACCGCTAGTTGGATGTGCTGGGGCACGATCCTCATTTTCTTGTTGTCCCAAGCGGCATTACCAACCAACTCAAGCACCTGTAAGTCAAAACCCATGTGATAAAGCTAGGAGGAAGCAGCAGAATGTCCTCATCCAAGAAAGTCAAGAGTCAAAGAAGTCTGTACTTGCGACTAGGGAATTATGCAAAGCGATAGAGACAAAAAGCCACGAATTACACAAAGTGACTAGGGAAGATGAATATGAGTGGCATGGGAGGACAAATTTTATACCTCAGTAGCAAGGTACTTGAGAATGGCTGCGAGGTAGATGGGATCTCTAGCACCAATGCACTTGGCATACTTGCTACCTTGAGAAAATGAGCAATTCTACTGACAGGGAACTGGAGACTAGCCTTGCTACTCCTAGAAGTAGACTTCTTCGCGGTGCAAGATCCTAGGGTCTTCCCCCTTCCTACCATGGGTATTGTCAATATCAAGAAAGAAGAGGGATCAAATGAAGGAAATAGCCACTTGGAAAGGGAAAAACACGACTCACACGTTGCAAGGCTACAGGCTTGCAGCCTTGTAGCTTTTCTACACAATTAAGGTAAAATTGGCGAATTGGTGATGATCACGTGGATCACCATCGCAAACATTGATAAGAACTAAACCTATGGTCACGATAGTCGATGGGGGAGTATCGGGGTTATTTTGGGGCTCGGGCTCTCTCCACCCCACAACAATTTGAAAAGATGTCCCTATGATGATAGTGGTTCCCTCAGGTTGGCACTGGAGGGGAGCCCTCAGCCCCTCTCACAAAGGGGCTCCACTCGTGAAGTATTGCTTGAGGACCTATCAGTTGGTGCCTTGCGAGCCATCTACCTTTGTCGAACCTAGCCAGCCCTATAAACGACCTCCGAGAGTTGAGTCCCTCCTAGTGCAGGTGAGGCTCCTACACAAAGTTCAAAAAAATTGATATTTGGGAATTGTGTTAGGTTTAGTACGATATTACATGGTCGTGATATTTGTTTCAGGTCAAAAATGACTTTAAAGGTGATGTGGCACGAGTGGATCGGAGGATATTACATCAACAATGGCGGACCCATCAACTTGTTTGCTCTCTATGATTGGATTGACAAATCTGTAGCCTAGTATCTCCCTTTGGGGTGTAGGTGAAAAATTTGGACTTAGTTTGATTGTATAAATCGGTCAGAGCAGTGGGCAGCTTGGCAAACGTCACTTACATCGCATCGTGTAGGTATGACTATCTCACTCTCTCTTTATTATTCATTCGACTATCATGCCGCACATTAGAGTAGGTGCCTTAATTAAATTATTATCGACATATTATTTGAGAGGACCTATCTCTAACTAATTAGATCAGTGTTGATTGTGAAGCATCTTAAACTCGGGTAGTAGACAAGCTACCTTGGTCTTCCTATAGATGGATGGATTGGGAATGGATCCCCTTCACCTTGTGAACAATGGGCTCGGCGTCACTCAGTGGTGGAGATTGGTTTGAAGGCTTTGGATTGGAAAGAATGAAATGTAGTCATCAGAAACCATCGATTTCGAATGTAAATCAAATTAAACTGACATTCATGCTTGGGCAGATGACATGTGGAATCTAACTTTATTCTCTTTGGCCAACTGAAGATGAGAAGCATGGAAATGCTCTTTGTTATAGAAGTGGTTCAACTCAGAGAAACGATACTACTTTGGGGCACTTGTACTTGCAACGTCTTGAAACACGAAGAAAAGTTGACAAACAATTAAAACTAATGGGGACATGCAATATCTGTGAAGGAAATAAATATAAAAGACGATTGGATTGAAACGAATCGGAGGGGGTTAGATCCTTATCCTTCTTTTTTGGCATTTTAATATGACGATACAATGCAAACTAAATGTGTGATAATATGAAAGTAGAAATGTGCTCGAGCGGAAAGGTATATAGAAAAAATGTGAATAAGATTGGTTGGAGGAAATTTCCTCCATGTATAGCAGCATGGTTCCAAGTAAACCACGATGTCTAACTGGTTGGATAACGGCGAGTTCGCTGTTTAGGATGAAATCATTACTGAACAAGAGCAGTTATCCAATGGCAGTGTGTGCGCCGAGATTTATGGGGGTGATGAGAATATATGGGACTAATAGCCTAGTGATGGTAACAAGCTAACACCACCAGCAAGCTAGTTAGTAAGGATCTGTTTGATATCGGGATAACCTAAAGATAAACCAGATTTATCCTTAAAATTTAAGAGATAAATCTGATTTATCTCCTAAATTTTATAGTGCCAAGAAGGCCCTAAAAGAATGATATGAACCAAGGGCACCTCTAGGCCATGCCTCGGCGCTGTTCACTTTTATGTGCTATATACACTGAAGTACTTGTGATGTAGTACGTAAATTTCGGTGCGAGCTTGGCGCATCGAAGCCCAGAACTCTCCTCCTCAGATGGTAATAGTCTTACGGATATCACAGCTTGTCAACTTAAGTTGAAGCGACGCAATGAATGACAGAAGGTAATCATTAGAATTTCAGAGCGTCAAACCTCCCTGGCTCTACTGGATGTGTTTAGTTTGTACTTTGTAGACCAGCCCGGTCTAGTGCAGGAGTCTAGGTCTGGGGTATCAATCACCGGATGGTCTTGTGCCAAAGAGTCCTGGGAGTTGATGGCTGATGAGAATAATGGGAATAGTCAGAGTGGTTGGAATTGGAATGTTGTTGCCGGTTTATGGTCCATGTGGTTGCATGTAAACAACAAATCAGACATAAAGCTGAATCAGACAACAACTTTCCCAGCAAAAATAAAAATATGATCTGTCATTTGGTAGGTACAAAATGATTTGCATTTCTATAAAATCAGATATCCTAATGTCATAAGAATTCTTTTTATAGAAAGTAATCTTTATCCGGTGACTTAAAAACATTTTAGCACCAAAATCATGTTCTTGTATTAATAGTATTTTAAAAAAAATCCTCAACATAGGAGAAAACATATCCAGCTTTTGGAAAATGATATCCACCAAAAATTCCTGGATGCAAAATCCCAATTCTACCGTAGTCAATGAAAATATATTTTACGTTGACATCATTGTACATGTAACCAAATGATGGAGAAAATATAATTTTGTAGAGATCTTGATACCAACATCATATTTTACGGACAACCAAATGCACCAGTAATATTCACAGTTGTACCGTTCATTTTATTTCCATCATATTTTATGGTACCCCTCTTCCCTCCTCCTTTCTTTGCTCCGTATCCTCCCTCTTCCTTACTGTCAGAATAACCGCTGAGCTACATAGTGACATCCATGGCATCAAGGTAGCAATTGTGATCTCGTGGTAGAGCACCATTAAATTTGGCCATCAAGATAAGTAATGGTGACGATGGTGGCAGCCACACTACTGCCCCTTGCTGCATCACCCACTGTATCCTCTGGCAATAACCCTCCCTGGCACTTGGGTCTCACACTACTACTCCTTGAGGCAGCTTTAATCATGCCATCCCCTTTCCTAGCTCACCGTCGCTACACCACCCTGCAAGCCACATTGGTAGTGGTGGGTAGCCAACCAAACCAAGGGAATGGTTCCATCATGTTGGCTCATCCTCCTCATGGTCGTAGTTGCTCCCTCTCCACAGGACCAAGTAGATGATAAGTAGGCATAGACTTGGGCGATGTCTCGAGCGGAGAGGGAGTAGTACTTGCCGGTTGAGAGCAAATACTAATGTAGAGTAAATACTAAGCATATAAATGTATGTATATCAACTGCCTTAAAAAATGGGATAGTCATGGAATAGTACTTGCTAATTGATCACCCCTCTTATTGCCAAAGGTTGTAGAAGGGATTTGATCATAATAAGTTGACCCGATATCTAGTTATTCCCAAAGAGGTTCATCATGAAGCTTCTTAGGCGGTAGGATGGGACTTGAAAAGAGGGACCCCATTCCCTATCTTGTGTTCTCATACTTGAGCTACCAAGAGTGTTGTGTTTTGTGAGGGTGGCATGTTCATGTAAATTCATACACACACATACACACACACTTAGTACGTGCTAATGAGTTAACGATGATAGCGTAGAAGAGGGCTTTGTATAAGAACTTAGAGTGTCACTCTATATAGAATGTTCTTTATGTTTTCAATTTGTGTGATATCTCTTGATAATTGTTTTTGTTATTTGATGTAGTTATCCATTTGATAATATTTAAGGTTACAAAATTTATTAGAAATATATTATGACTAATGTTAGCATTTGAATTATTTATTTTTAACTTTTCATAATAGTATGGATAAAAGTAATCCTATTCTGATGACAAAAGTCATTTGGGATTCACAAACTAATGAGATGTACATCTAGGTATGTGTTACTCAGGTAGATCGAAAAGAAAAAAGTAGGTATTCATTATCAAAGTTGGGGTGGTTGTAAGCACCCGAAATGAGATATCCGTAGATCTCCCTTTTCCGGACCCTACTCTTTCTTTGGAGACTTGGTGGATGGAATGTTAGTGGTTGTGGTTGCCAGGAGCCAAACGCTCCAAAATATAGTAGAAAAAATAAAAATGAAGAATAAAAATGACTGTCGTACCTTTGGAAGCGGGGAGATTGTTGAGTTTCGACTTCTCCTCTCTCGGCCGGCCGAAAGAAAAGAGCTTAGTGAGTCCTTCGTCTTTGATCGGTTGAAGCTCTGCCTTGGCCGTATTTACCTACAAATGTCCATATGAAAACATAGAAACAAGTGAAAAGATCATTAGTTGTAGTGAAAGTGTAGAATCATGCTCAAATTCGAACTTAAACATGCAAAAGAGAAGGAATTAACCGGATTGGGACTAAATCCCAACCCCTATTTTTGATAAGTTTTTAAAGAGGTATGAAGATGCAAATGTGTGACTTAATGCATGGTAAATGACTTGTTAATGAAAGTTAAAATAAAAGGGGGGAGTAAAGGATCAACCGGAAAAGTAAATAAACTCAAAAATATGCAAAACAGGGTTTGCCCCTACTAGTGCCTCATATAAGTGGCACTAGCTGCAGGTGTCCCCTTGATGGGGCATGTTGACCAAAGTCAAAGCGCCCTATTTATGGGGCACCAGGGACTGGTTTTAACAGATTTTCTTCCCTTCTTCGCGGTATCGCCTCAAAGTGTAGGAAGACCTCCAAGATGGAAGAAGAGCAGCCAATACTCAAGTGAAGCTAATGGAAGAGTGTTTTGGCACTAGATGTAAGGGAAATGGAGTGTAGAGGTCCTCAAAGTCGAAGAAAAATCATATTTCTGAAGAAGGAAACTACAGGTTTTTGGGGGGTTTTTGGAAGAGGGTTTTGGAACAGTTTGAGAGCTTGGAGAGGGGTTGTAAGGCCTTGGGAGTGTTGTGGTGGATGAGAGAGTTTGGGGGGCGCCCTTGGTGTGTCCTCAAGCCTCCAAATGGGGGTCCTTTTATAGCCAAGAAGAGGGCAACTTTATCTGCATAACTATCCCAACAATCTGTCCAGTCAGTCAGACCAGGTGCAGGTGCCCTATAAGTAGGGCCCCTGGGGCCCTATAAGTAGGGTGCCAGGTGCTAGGTGCCCTATATATAGGGCGCCTAGTGCCCTGTATATAGGGCGCTTTGACCCTAGTCAATGCCTATCGATCTTCTTCGAAATGCGTCAAAAAACTTGATTTTTCCGAAAAACTCGGTTCCCTTGAAAGGTTACTCAAATATTATTCATGAAAACAAGGATTCAAGCTCTTCAATTGGACAAAAATTGCGTGTCTACAGTTTGCCTCGCCTTGGCGTCGGCTTTGCAAGGGAGTGACATGAATGAAGCATAGGCGAATGTAGCGAAGCGTAATGAGGCGTAGCAGAATGAAGTGGTAATGAACTGAAAAGGTGATGCCAAGGTGTAGATTTAGACACGCCCTCATTGGCCTAGTTGAGTGGAATAAAACTTTGACGGACTCTGAGATTACCCTTTGTCTTATCGAAACCTTCCCTCTGGTTGATTGGCTAAAGAGAAGAACAGTACTTAAAGTAAATAACTAAAATCCCACGTGGGGGAGAATTGTTACCAGCCAGGACCCAAACTGCATGGTGTGCTGGACTCGGTAGAAATGCATTGAAAAGTAAATTGCGAAAAGTAAAGAGGAGACAGCCAATCAACCACGGTTGGGTTCTTCAAATTCATAAGGTTTTACTCAACAATACCGGTTCAGATCGACATGAAAAAACTTCTTGTTTCGATGAAATCATTGTTAAAATATGGTGGAAATAAATTCTACGAAAAATCAAGATCTCTTCTAGGGGTTATAAAAGACCATCTTTAAAATGTTCATAGTGGACTGGAAAGAGGTCATGGCAGGATTATGGTTGGATGATGCATGGTGATGTATAAAATGATGCATGCTGGGTTTAAAGAAATACAAATAAGTATAAGAAAATAGTTGAAGATATAGGTTGAACATAACGGGTCAGGATATCCACGAAGAAACCATCATCCCCGCATATTCAACTGTGGCCTATCCACAAGCCTAGGGAATGACTGAGCCCTCACTGATTTTGTTGAAGGAGTTCTCAGGCTCAGCCCCCTCTAGACTTGAGGTCTTCAACATCTCAAATATTATTTATTTTGATAAATGCAATACTAATTGCAAGTCCTAATAGGGGTCGGGGTAGTCCACTTTTGTTTTTCAATTTTCAATTTTTTTTGTTGTTTTTGCTTCCTCTAAATGTCTGGGGATATGAAGCTGACATGCCTTCCCCTATTCTTGCATCCACTTGAGAGAAGATGTTAGAACTTTATTTTGGCTTAGTCCTGTGCCTTGATCTTTTGTCAAAGGACATAGGTCTTATCAAGGTAAAGATAACAAAAAAACATAAGTATGCATAAAATAAAATATGCAAGACTGAAATGAAAGATGAATGCAAAGGCAACTAATCAGTCTAGAAAGCAAATTTTTAGGTGTTTTGAAATTTTTGATTTTTTTGGGTTTTGATGGTTTTATAATGTTTTTGGTGTTTTGGAATTTTTATGATTTTTTTGGTGTTTTGGATTTTTGCTTTTTAAGGATTTTGATTTTATGAATTTGTTTGGTATTTCTGAAGTATTCGATTTTTTTTTGGTTTGGTGTGAAAGAAACGACCATCTCATCCTTTGCCTTGCTTGCCATAGGTGCCCCTCATTGTTACCTAAGGGTTAAGAGTAAGCATCACGTGTAAGAAAGGGCCTAGTCCGAGATCTTCTAACCTTCCGCCTTCGATGGGCTATGGCTTTTCTTGGATCCAGTCGGTCAACCTTGCTCGCAAGGTTAAAGTGGGAAGAGGATTGATGGTAAGTTCTTAATAGGATTCAGGGGTGTCGAATTTGTTTCTCTACTAATGCCCGCGTTGCTCGTTTGGGATTTGACATCCTTGGGTCCTTCCTTCTAGTCCTTTTTCTTTGATGGCCCACATTCAGACAGGTCTTTTTTTTTTGCTTGATTTTGACCTGAGGGGTTCATTGCCCATCTTTTGAAGCCTTTTTTCTTTTTGGGCTTTTGTTGGTACACATTCAGACAAGTCTATTCTTTTGCCGACCTGAAAGGTCATTGCCCATCTTTTGGTACCTTTTTCTTTTAAGAATTCAGACCTTCAGAGGCATCCTCTTACTAAGGCAATAGGCACTTTTGATACTCCTTATTCTAACCCCTCTCATCCCTTCTGGACCAAAATAAGAAGAGAATGGGACATGGTTGACCTTCTTTTGCCAAGTGTTGCCTAGCTTTTTCTCTGACTTTCAATCATCGGATTCCGAAACCTAGGTGTGTAGTGTGTGCAGTTAGGGGTGCAAACGAACCAATACACTCGACAAGTAGCTCGAAGCTCGACTCGATAAAAACTCGACTCAGCTCGTTCATTATGTTAAATGAACAAGCTTGAACACAAAATAAAACTCGACTTATTAAACGAGCCGAATTTGAACAGACTCCTGCTCGGCTCGATAAGCTCAATAGTAGCTCGATTAAATATTATATTATTTTTTTATTTTTAAAAATTAAATTATGAGTATTAATAATTATATATTATCACTTAAATATATTAAATAATTAAAATTTTGAGTTTAAACTTAGATTGAGTTTCATAAATGAGCTAAATATAGAGTTTCACATATAATTTTCTATTGATTTTGAGTTTTATAAACGAGTTTGTATATAGTTTAAGTTTGAATATAAATTGAATTTTAGTCTAACTACTACTCGAGTTCGAGCTCGACTCGGCTCGATTAATAAACGAACCAAGCTTGAACAAGGATTCCACATACTTGCTAAAACTCGAGCTCGAACTCGTGTAAAATAAACGAGCCAAGTTTGAACACCATACTACTCGGCTCGGCTCGGCTCGTTTGCACCCCTATGTGCAGTATGATGCCTATCTTTATTTTCCTAAGTGACAAGTTGGTGCACTGAACAAGCAAGCGTTAAATGTTATCATCATTCTTCACGCCTTTGGATTTTATAAATTTTTTTTTTTGTGATTTTTTAAGGGAAATATTTTTTGAGGTATGCACCATTCCATGGATGAGCTAGTTCTTCCCCTTCTGCATTAGTTAGCTTATACGAATTATTAGGAAAAACTACTGATATTACATATGGACCCTTCCAATTAGGTTGAAGTTTGGAGCAGGGACCGCCAGGCTTAATGAATATTCTTTTAAGCACAACCTCATCGATTTCAAATTTTCTCTCCACCACCCTCTTCTGATAAAATCTTTTAAGTCTATTCTGATAAGATCTAGCATGTTCAGCAGTGGCCAGCCTCCTTTCGTCCAAGAGTTCGAGTTGCGCGAGAAGGGAATCTCGGCTTTCATCTATTGGGATGTCTCGATCGATCTGGACTCAGAGGGAAGGGATGAGTACTTCGTATGGTACTACCACCTCCATCCCAAATGCCAAGGCATAGGGGGTTTGACCCGTTGGGGTTCGAATAGAAGTGCAGTAGGCCCATAGAGCATCAACTAATTTATCCAGCCAGTCCGCAAACTTGCTAGACTTACAAGTTTTCTTAATGATTTTTATCAGAGTTTTATTGGTGGCTTCTGCTTGACCGTTGCCTTGAGGATAATATGGAGATGAATGATGCAATCTGATGCAATACATGTTGCAAAGGTCGCGTAGCTCTTGAGAGATGAATTATGGTCCATTGTCGATGATGATGTCTCCTGGGATCCCGAACATGGCAATAATGTTGCATTTGATGAAGGTGCAGACTGTTAATGCCTTGATTTCCATATATGCTTCCACTTCCGCCCATTTGGTGAAGTACTCTGTTGCGGTTAGGATGAAAGACTTGGTTTTGTTTGTGGAGTTTGAGTCACCAAGGGGTCTGATAACATCAAAAGCCCACATAGTGAAGGGCCATGGGGCATAATCGGGTGAAGGGAAGATGCGGGAGAGTGAATCTTGTTGGTGTGAAGTTGACATTGATGAGAGTGCCGGACAAAGATTGAGCAGTCTTCTTCCAGAGTAGGCCAATAATACCCTTGCCTGATGATCTTCTTGGCGAGGGCTTGGGTATTTACATGGCCTCCACATACTATAGAATGTGCTTCTTTTAGCACCAATTCAGCCTTTTCTTCATTTACGCATCTTAATAGAAAGCCGGCCAGACTCCTTTTATAAAGCACTCCACCTAAGATGGTGTATCTCTGGGAGACTCTTCTTATGGCTTTTTTCTCTTCGGCAGTTGATCCTGGTGGATATGTTTGATCCTGACAGTAATTCGCAATCTTATGATACCATGGTTTCTCACCCTCTTCTAATTATTCCAACTCAACCAAAGACACTTCCTCCTTTTGCTCAATGTATTCCTTCCTTTCAAACTCTTCTTTAACCTTCAAGAATCGTGCATCTTCTATTATCGGAATGGTACGTCGGTGGACATAGATCATCCTAACCTGTCTACCTAGTGGGACAGATAGTGAAGATGCTAGGGAAGCGAGAGCATCGTTAAGAATATTTTGAGCACGAGGAACATGAATGAATTCGAGTTTGGAGAATAACTTGATGTAACAGGAGGTGAGTTCTTGATATGGCCTAAGCCTGGGATGAGATGTGCGGTATTTGGCAAGCACTTGGCGGAGAATCAACTGACTATCACCGATCACCCTTAGTTCAGTGGCACCATAGAAGTGAGCAGCCTCCAGTCCGGCCAACAAGGCTTCATACTCAGCTATATTATTTGTTGTTGGAAAATGGAGCTGAAAAGTCTGTGGAATGGTGACACCTTCGGGTGATAGAAGAACGATCCCTATCCCTCTACCCTGGGAGTTTAATGCCCCGTCAAAATATAAAGTCCATAGATTGGAAGATCGAATGGACATCAATTCTTCATCGGGGAATTCTTATTGGATAGGGTCAAAGATTAGGATAGGATGATGGGCAAGGTGTTCAACAATTTCATAGCCCTTGATTGCCTTTTGTTGAATGTCGGTGATGTCAAATTGAGAGAGAAAGCTCTGCCAATGTGCCAACCGGTTAGTCAGGACAGATTTTTCTAGGAGAAACTTGATGAGATTCGTGCGAGCAATGGGATTAACCTCGTGAGCCAGAAAGTAGTGTTTAAGCTTCTGGACCACCCAAACCAGGGCGGCACAGGTTTTTTCCATGGCTGTATACTTCTGCTCACAAGGATCAAAGATTTTAGACAGATAGTATGCTGCTCGCTCTTTCCCCTTGTCATCTAACTGTGCCAATACTGCTCCAAGAGATCCTTCCAAAACTGAGATGTATAAGATTAAGGGTTTGCCAGGAACCAGAGATTTGAGCACAGGTGGGCTTGACAAAGATTTCTTTCAACCATCGAATGCCTCCTGGCATTTTGAATCCCATCTGTATTCGACCTTCGCCTTGGTTAACTCATAGAAAGATTTACACCTTTGAGAGTGTTGTGAGATAAACCAACGAACAAATTGTAGCCTACCAATCAACCCTCTCAGCTCTTTTAAGTTCTTTGGTGGTGGCATATCAATGATGGCCTTGGCCTTGTTGGGATCGATTTCAATGCCTCGTTTACTGGCGATGAACCCAAGTAGCTTTCTGGATGACACTCCAAACACACACTTCTTGGGGTTCATTTTAAGCTTATATTCCCTGACTCGTTGCAAAACCCTTTTTAACACCTCAGCATGCTCATCTCGGGTCTAAGATTTAACCACTAGATCATCCACATACACCTCTACAAATTTATGTATCATATCATGAAATATCGCCACTATGGCCTTTTGATAAGTGGCTCCGGCATTCTTTAATCCAAAGGGCATGACGACGTAGCAATAAGTTCCCCAAGGTGTAATGAATGAGATCTTCTCTTGATCCTCTTTTGCTAACCGGATTTGATTATACCCTGAATATCTATCCATGAATGACAGGATTTCATATCCATCTGTGTTATCAACAAGGACAACAATATGTGGAAGGGGGAAATCATCTTTTGGACACGCTCAGTTTAAGTCCCCAAAGTCAATACAAATTCGAACTTTTCCATCCTTCTTCATGACTGGGACTATATTCGCCACCCATTGCGGATAGAGGACAACTCTAATGAATTTTGATTGGTGTAACTTATCGACCTCTTCCTTCATCTTTAATGCTATGTTTGGGTGGAATCTCCTTATCTTTTGCTTGACCGGGGTAGCTTTGGGTTTTAAAGTTAATCGATACTCTACCAATGATTTGTCTAACCCCGACATATCTTCATATGTCCAAGCGAACGTGTCCTTGCATTCTTGTAGTACCCCCATTTGATTATGTTCTTCTAAAGGGGTGAGGTTGGCACTGATGAAGATATTCTTAGGATCTTCCGGTGTTCCAAGATTAAGTTCTTTAGTCGGTTCATCCACCGTGGCTGATGGTTCTTCAAATCTTCTTAAACCGGATGCATAAGCATCAGCCAAATCTTCCTCTTCATCCTCAGTATCAGGATCTTTTCTTGATATAACCTCATAAACCCCTAAAGTTAGATCAATGCTGTCTTTCTCCTCATATTGGATTTCATCCAACCGGATTGCACTTTCTAGAAATTTCGGTTGCTTGGCATATTCTATGCTTTTCTGAGCTAATTGATGCAGGTATCTTTCTGGAACTCTCCTACCTCTGATATTTATTTTATTTTTATTAGAAACTAAACCTAAATAAGAAGGTAAATAAGGGGAGTAAGAGGAGGTGGAGGGAGTGGAATTTATTGGGGAGGATGGATGGAAAAGAAGGTCAATCAAGGATCTGGTGGCTCTTTCGGTCGAATGCCCTTTCGAGGCAAGTTGAGATGTTTCCTTGATCGAAATTTGAGTTTCGAGGACATTTTTTTCTGGGGAGTGCTAAACATAAAGATAGAATGGGCTTCAGGTGCCCGATTTAGGTTGAGATCAACTACGGGAGCCAAAGTAGGCGAAGATATTGATAAAGAGGGGAAGACTTCGAGCAATGTTTGATAGAGGGGGCTTTCGGGCCCAATGTTGATAGAAAGAGGTGATGGGCTAGTAGGCCGCATGATCATAGAGGAAGGTGGGTTCATGGACCCAATAATAGGAGGATGTGGGCTCGAGGGCATGGGTTTAAGAGATGGGCTTGAGGGCCCAAAAGTTGGAGAAAATGGGCACAAAGGCCCAGATTTAGTAGAGGGGCTCGATGGCCCAAGAGCAACAAGTGGGTACGCGGACCCATAAGTTGGTCCTGAGGGCCTAGAAATAGGGATCGGGCCAAGAAGCCCGGGGAGAGCAACACAGTGAGTTGGGACGTCAGCCCCAAAAGATGACATAATGAGGAAAGGCCCTCTTGGAGTTAGTTGGACTTTTCCTTGAGTCGATTTGGCAATATGACCCTCGAGTGGGTCAATAGGTGGTTTGGCCTGGAGTGGTTCATTGCTTGACCATTCTTCATCGGTGGAAAACAAAAGAGATATTTCAGGATACAAGTCATCTTCAGGGTCGGCATTTCTTCTTCTTTTGTCTTGTTCCATCTCTTGCTCTTCCTTGTTCTTAGCCAGTTGAATGGTTTCTTTCTTGATGAAAAACTTTTGTATGCATCCAAAAATGTATCTGCTTTTGAGATTCTAAACATTCGTAGTCGTTCCGTCATACCCAACCTCATTTTTTGGTTATAACCTCATTGTAGACACGCAATTTTGGCCCAGCTGGAGAGTCTAAATTCTTGTTTTCATCGAAGATATTCAAAGCGGATCGTGTTTTCCGGACGGATCAAGTTTCTGGCACGTTCCGAAGGGAGGTCAATGGAGCGATCAGCTGCGCCAAACACCCCATATATAGGGTACCTGGCGCCCTGTTTATAGGGCACCAGACGCCCTATATGTAGGGCGCCAGGCGCCCTATTTATAGGGTGCCAGGCGCCCTATATACAGGGCGTCAGGCGCCCTATTTACAGGGCGCCAGGCGCCCTATATACAGGGCGCCTGGCACCGTATCAAATCGATTTGACAGGCTGATTTGACCCCCACAGTGACTCATCTTGTCGATCTGACAGACCTCATGATGCTAGCGCCCCATATACAGGGCGCTATGCCACATGGCACTGTTTTTCGAAAATGGCCAAAGTGCCCTCTTTTGGGCTATAAATAGCCCCCCATTTGGAGCTTGGAGGAGGTTCCAACCTCATGCCACCCTAGAGCTCATCCAACACCACGTTTCTAAGCCATTTTTATCCCCCGCAAGCCTTCAAATCGATCCAAAATCGTCCACCAAAAACCCTAAAAACCTTCTGTTTCTGTCGCCCAAAAACATGATTTTTCTCTAACTTTGAGAGCCTCTATACGTCTCTCCTCTTACATCCAGCATCCAAACCACCTTTCATTAGCTTCATTTGCATATTGTCTACAAGGAGAAGCCCCTACTTCGTCCCGGAAGCCTCCCAGCACTCCGGAGCGGCGGCGCGAAGAAGAGAAGAAAATCTGTTCGGGCCAGACTTAGTGTCCCGTATACAGGGCGCTTTGACTTGGTCAACGCGCCCCATAAAGGGGGCACCTGCTCCTGGCGCCGTATATATAGGGCACCAGGAAGGGTAGAAGCTCGTTTTTATCATTTTCGAATTCTGATCGCCCGTTTAATCGAGTTTTCGTCTTCCTCTTTCATCCTAGCATTGATCATCATGTTATTGGGCATGTTTTAGAACATTTTGCATCTCATATATGTTTAAAAAACTACCAAAAATAGGGGTTGGGATTCCGTCCCAATCTGGTTAGTCTCCTTTCATTTGCATGATCGAATTCAAATTTGAGCACGATACCATGCTTTCATTAGAGCTAATGAACCTTTCACTTGTTTCTATGTTTTCTTATGGACATTCTTAGGTAAATCTGATTGAGGCGGAGCTTCAGCCGGATCAAAGACGAAGGATTCACTAAGCTCTCTTCTTTCGGCCGGCCGAGAGAGGAGAAGTCGGAACTCAACAATCTCACCGCTTCCAAAGGTTTGACGGTCACTTCTCCATTTCATTCCTTTTCATTCTACCATATTTTGGAGCCTTTGGCTCCTGGCGACCACACCCACTAACATCCCATCCACCAAGTCCCCAAAGCAAGCGTAGGGGCCGGGAGGGGGAGATCCGCGGATGTCCCGTTTCGGGTGCTTACACCTTTTGGCGACCACGGTGGGAAGGACTTTGCTTTAGTGAGATCCTATTTTCTTTCCTAAGAATGTCCATTTGAAAAGCATGTTTACTTTCATTTCCACGTGAGTCATTTCCATTTCCTTACATTGTTGCTTGTTTACGTTGCTTACTACTTTCCTTGAAGTATCATCTACTTTTCTTCAAGTTTACTTGCCCTCCCTTTATATTTTTTTTCAAAAGCATGGCAATCTGATTTTTAGCTTTGTTTATCATCTTATCTCAATTTAGTATCTTGAAGATCATCCTATTTCACGCCTTAACAAATATGCTTGCCTATTTTCTTCCATGTCTAATTCCGTTCTAGTAAATTAGCTAAGCACTTCTAGTCAAGCTTAAGTGTTCCTTTTCATTTTATTTTATATCATATCATTGTCTTGTTTACTTGCTTCCTACAACATCTCATTAATTATTGTATGCTTTTATTTTCTTCTTGCTTGCTTCTTATTTCTTGACATTTCACTTGCATTTAGTTTGCATTGGAGTTTCGGGTTCGCCCGTCTCTTTAGGACATCCGAGAAGGGAGGCTCTCTCCTCCCAAAGCCCCACACATCCAAACACCCCTCTTGGTGGTTGCCAACTCCTCCTCCGGGGATTCCCTCTCGGAAGGACGGGGTAGCTTCCATGAAGGCCTCCGTAAGTCCCCAGACGTGAAGGATTCCCTCTTCACTGATCGGGCTGGTTGTACCATTTTATCCCAAAACCCGGAGTACCTATTACCTATCGTTGTGAAAGGAGTGACAACCTTATATTGCTCGGCGTTGTGAGAGCATAGGGTCCTACCCATTTATTTGAGTGGATAATATTTCTCTTAACAAGCCATTAATTTGAGGTTGAAACAAAAAAAATTGCGTTAATCATTCCAAGTCTTTGCTATTACTTGTTTGCAAACAAAAACTGAAAATTAAACAAAAATCCCAAAATCACCTAAAAAGAACCAAAACAAAAAAATTTGCTTGAGGTTAATTTGCTTGACAACTTGCTTGTCCGACAAAAGAAAATCAAAACAAAAAAGGGGGTCCAAAAATTAAAACTAAAAAAAATCCTTAAGCTTTTATTTGTCAACCTTCTTTTTCTATTGTGTTTATGAATTTAAGGTCAGGTCGAGTTATCGGAATGGCGGATCAAGGATACGAGCAACTACAGTTGGAGTATGATCAATCTTATTTCTATCCTGATGCCGTGTGTGCCGTCAACGAACCCGAAGTTCTCCCCGAACCTAGTCAAAATTCTCCTCAACCCAATCCAAATTCACTTTGGGAGGCATTTTCTCATGCTGACCCTACCCAAATTCAGGCTATCAAAGCCATCCTCAAGGGCAAGTCGCCCGCCGACCACATTCCTCCCGAAGGTGGTCTTCACATCTCTATCCCTCGGTCTGGGGCACATCAACCCAATGTGCCCACTCATGACCATTCTCATACCGGGCTTATGGCCCCAATTTCTCCTCATCCGGTGGCTAATCTAGATCATCCCAATCCAAATGTTGTTGTTCCTTCTAGACCACCAGTTTATTCCTCTAATCATCTCAACCCTACTCACCCTTTGGTGCATCCCCAATGTACCCTTCTTATCTGGTCACTTCGGCCCATCAAATCCCAATTCCGGTGCACCAAGCACCCACTTCTCCTCCTCCTCTTAGGGAACCTTCTGTTGATCAGGCCATGATTAACAAGATCAATCGCATGGATGAGCAGTATAGAGAGCTTAGACGTTTGATCGACACAAAGGCAGCCCCTGAAGTTTCTCTTTCTTCCCTCCCTACTTTTCACCTACCTCCCTCTGAAATGCCGGTATACCGTCGCTACAATGGAACCGGTAATCCATTCATTCACATCAAGGACTTTCTTTATGAGTCGGTAATGTGGCAAAATGATCCAAGGGCCCTTGCTTTTCTTTTCAGAAGATCATTAGAGGGTTCAGCTTTAGAGTGGTTCTACTCGCTTGACTCTTTGGAGGCGAGTAACTTTGAAACTGTCAAAGCTAAATTTTTGCAGAGATATCAAGATAGGGTCGGACCAACATATTCCATCACCGACCTCATGGCTGAAAAAATGAGAAATGATGAAAATTTTACCAGATATGCTGATAGGTGGAGGTCCATGGCAGAAAAGCTTACTGATTCCATTTCAGAGCCGGAGCAAGTAAAGATAATCATCACTAATGCCACTCCGGCCTTAAAAAATATGCTAGCTTTGCATCACCCCACCTCCATGAGTGAACTCTATGAAAGGGCATGGTACATTCAGACACAGCTTAGGGACTCACCTATCATGAACTTGTTTGATCCTAGACCCCGAGCTGTCAAGAAAACCACTTTTACCACAACCGGCCCAGTGACTGAGGGCATAGTGACAAACGAAAACCTTAACATCGTAGGGAACCCACCTATAAATTATCAACACTAGTTCAGGAACCCTCAACAAAATCAACCATTTAGAAACCCTCGTCAACCTCAACCTCAACCTCAGTTCCAGCCCCGTCAGCAACAAGCCCCGATCCCCCAACCAGCGCGGCAACAACTGGCCAACTACAACCAAGCACCCCCTCCCATGGCCTATGAACCCCGAAAGGTTGGACCCAAGAGGAACGATTACCCGCCTTTGCCGTACTCTCTCGTGGACATCTTTAATGCACTCATGGCGGCAGGGAAAATTGCATTGCCAAGGGAGAAATTGGAGTGGCCTCAGAATGCCAACACAGAGCGATACTGTTTGTTCCATAGATATCCTGGGCACACCGTGGAAAATTGTTTTCAGTTCAAAGACTATATCCACGATCTTAATGAGCAAGGCAGTATTGACTGGGACCAGATGGGGGAATACATCAGAACGGTGAAAAATCAACCTCAACGGCGCACGTACCACCAAGAAGAACAACAACAACAGAACCCCGGCCTAGGGATTATCCAAAATCCTTTACCTCCACATGCACTCGCACCTGGGAATCAACATGTTAATCCCATCTTGGTCTCTTTCGAGGAGTATCATGATCGAGGCCAGAATTGGAAAGTCGAGGGAGCCACCTCCGCCATGCATGTCAACCGAACCGTCCATTCTATACCCCAAGCTACATCAGCCAACCCCATTACTCCCAACCGGCCACCCATCATCCGAGCACCATCACGACCCATCATAACACCACCAACCACACAACTCCAATCGGGACGGACCCTAATCCGCCCGGTTAATCCACCACAAACATCACCACCACTAGGACCCATCATCATCCCGCCCCGAGAAACTGTACCTTCACGACCTACCTACCCTACTATGCCTCAAACCACCATCATTACACCCATCGCAAGAGCTCCCATCATTCGACCTAACCCGCCACCCACCACTACCACCCCAGCTATAGCTCCTCAACTTGCCACAGTACTCAGGAGTGGGCGCATGTTCCAAAGGGTCTTTCCCTGTGCCGGTCGGTCGGGGGTTGGTACCATAAACAGAAGAAGAACACATCGAAGAACCGTTGCCTGGGACATCCTATGACTTATTGAAGCATCTTGATAAAACCCCGGCACGAATCTCTATCTTAGAGTTGATCAAAAGATCCAAAGTCCATCAAGAGGTTCTCCAACAATACTTACAGCGGGTGATGGTGAATGAGAGCCTCCCCCCAGAAAAAATCTCATCAGTTCTGGTCCCGAGAAGTGAGTATCCGGCCCTTATATTCACAAAGGAAGAGTTGGCCGACCCGGAAATAAGGAAATGTGCCTTGTGCATCACAGTCCACATCAATGGTGTAGGCATTAAGTCATGTTTAGTCGATACTGGAGCATCCATTAATGTTCTGCCACCAGAAACATTACATCTTTGTGGATTCTCCGAGGAAGACATCCGGCCATCTCAAATAACAGTGACTGCATATGACAATTCGAAAAAGCCTGCCGATGGCATGATTACATTAAATGTGAAACTTGGACCTCGAACAGTCACTGTTGACTTCCACATACTTGAGATGGATCCAACATACAAAGCTATTTTGGGACGACCCTATTTGGAAGCACTAGAGGCAGTCGCCTCCACCAATCACCAGTGTCTTAAATTCCCTCACAAGGGACAAGTGATTAAGGTGACGAGCATGCCCTTAGACCATCCATCTTCTCCACCACCACCCCTTGGGTTGCCAAACGAGCCAATTTTGACAATCTTGGATCTTCCATAAATGAGTAGGCAACCCAAGCAAGTGTGGAGAAGGAAAAGAGAGGAAAATGAAACCATTGGATGGCACATAATGAAGATTTTGGGATACCAGGAGGGCCAAGGACTAGGCAAAGAACTGCAAGGCATAGCTGAGCCAATCAATCCAGTGAGGTTACAACCAAAGAGCGGGGTTGGATATGATGGAACGATAGCCAATGGTCAGAATCTCAAAAGCAAATACTTTTCAGGATGCTTACAAAAGTTTTTCATCAAGAAAGAAACCATTCAACTGGCTGAGAACAAGGAAGAACAAGAGCTGGAGCAAGACAAAAGAAGAAGAACTGACGACCCTGAAGATGACGTGTATCCTGAAATATCTCTTTTGTTTTCCACCGATGAAGAAGGGTCAAGCAATGAACCACTCCAGGCTGAACCACCTGTCGACCCACCCAAGGGTCATATTGCCAAACCGACTCGAGAAAAAGTCCAACCAACTCCGCGAGGGCCTTCCCTCATTATCTCCTCTTTTGGGGCCGATGCCCCAACTCACTATGACGCTCTCCCCGGGCTTCTTGGCCCGATCCCTATTTCTAGGCCCTCAGGCCCAACTTATGGGTCCATGAACCCACTTGTTGCTTTTGGGCCACCGAGCCCCTCTACTAAATCTGGGCCTTTGTGCCCATTTCCTCCAACTTTTGGGCCACCGAGCCCCTCTACTAAATCTGGGCCTTTGTGCCCATTTCCTCCAACTTTTGGGCCATCGAGCCCCTCTACTAAATCTGGGCCTTTGTGCCCATTTTCTCCAACTCTTGGGCCATCGAGCTCCTCTATTGAATCTGGGCCTTTGTGCCTATTTCCTCCAACTCTTGGGCCATCGAGCCCCTCTACTAAATCTGGGCCTTTGTGCCCATTACCTCCAACTCTTGGGCCATCGAGCCCCTCTACTGAATCCGGGCCTCTGCACCCATTTTCTCCAATTCTCGGGCCCTCGAGCCCATCTCCTAAACCTGGGCCTTTGATCCCTCATCCTCCTCTTATTGGGTCCATGAACCCATCTTCCTCTATGATCATCCGGCCTACTGGCCCATCACCTCTTTCTGTCAACATTGGGCCCGAAAGCCCCCTTTATCAAACATTACTCGAAGTCTTCCCCTCTTTATCAATATCTCCACCTACTTTGGATCCCGTAGGTGATCTCAACCCAAATCGGGCACCTGAAGCCCAATCTGTCTTTGTGTTTAGCACTCCTCAAAAAACAACGTCCTCCTCGAAGCTCAAATTTCGATCAAGGAAACATCTAAACTTGCCTCGGAAGGGCATTCGACCCAAGGAGCTACCAGATCCTTAATTGACCTTCTTTGCCCTCCATCCTCTCCAATAAATTCCACTCCATCCACCCCCCTCTTCCTCTTCTTATTTACTTCCTTCTTCTTTAGGTTTAGTTTCCAATAAAAATAGGACACAAAAAAAATTAGAGGTAGGAGAGTTCCAGAAAGATACCTGCATCAGTTAGCTTAAAAAGCTTAGAACACCATCTTAGGTGGAGTACTTTACAAAAGGAGCTTGGCCGGTGTTCTATTAAGATGTGTAGACGAAGAAGAGGCTGAATTGGTGCTTAAAGAAGCGCACTCTGGAGTATGTGGAGGCCATGTAAATGCTCATGCCCTCGCCAAGAAAATCATCAGGCAAGGGTACTATTGGCCTACTCTGGAAGAAGATTGCTCGATCTTTGTCCGGCACTGCCATCAATGTCAACTCCACGCCGACAAGATTCACTCTCCCGCATCTTCCCTTCATCCGATCCTCGCCCCATGGCCCTTCGCTATGTGGGCTTTTGATGTTATCGGACCCCTCGGTGACCCAAGCTCCACAAACAAAATCAAATCCTTCATTCTAACTGCAACAGAGTACTTCACCAAGTGGGCGGAAGCGGAAGCATATGTGGAGATCAAGGCATCAACGATGCACCTTCATCAAGCGCAACATCATTGCCGTGTTCGGGATCCCCGGCGACATCATCACCGACAATGGACCGCAATTCACCTCTCAGGAGCTGCGTGACCTTTGCAACAGGTATTGCATCAGATTGCATCATTCATCTCCATATTATCCTCAAGGCAACGGTCAGGCAGAAGCCACCAATAAAACCTTGATAAAAATCGTTAAGAAGACTTGTAAGTCTAGCAAGTTCGCAGACTGGCCAGATAAGTTAGTTGATGCTCTATGGGCCTACCGCACTTCTATTCGAACCCCAACGGGCCAGACCCCCCTATGCCTTGGCATTTGGGATGGAGGCGGTAGTTCCATACGAAGTAATCATTCCTTCCCTCCGAGTCCAGATCGATCGAGATATCCCAATGGATGAACGTCGAGATTCTCTTCTCGTGCAACTCGAACTCTTGGATGAAAGGAGGCTGGCCGCTGCCGAACATGCTAGATCTTACCAAAATAGGCTTAAAAAGATTTTATCAGAAGAGGGTGGTGGAGAGAAAATTTGAAGTCGGTGAGGTTGTGCTTAAAAGAATATTTGTTAAGCTGGGCAGTCCCCGCTCCAAACTTCAACCAAATTGGGAGGGTCCTTATGTTATTTCGGCTGTTTATCCTGGTAATTCATATAAGCTAAATAATGCAGAAGGAGAAGAACTAGCTCATCCCTGGAATGGTGTATACCTCAAAAAAATATTTCCCTTATCACAAAAAATCTATAAAATCCAAAGGTGTGAAGTATAATGATAGCATCTAACGCTTACTTATTCGGTGCACCAACTTGTCACTTAGGGAAATAAGGATAGGCATCATACTGCACACACTACACACCTAGTTTTGAGATCCGATGATCGCAAGTCAGAGAGAAAGCTAGGCAACGCTTGGCAAAGGAAGGTCAACCTAATCTCATTCTCTTCTTGTTTCGGTCCAGAATAGATAAAAGGGGATAGAATAAGGAGTATCAAAAATGCCCATTGCCTTAGTTGGAAAATGACTCTGAAGGTCCGACTTCTCATTAAAAGAAAATGTGCCAAAAGATGGGCAATGACCCCTCAGGTCAGCAAAAGAATAGACCTGTCTGAATGTGTACCAACAAAAGTCCAAAAGAAAAGGCTCCAAAAGATGGGCAATGACCCCTCAGGTCAAAATCAAGCAAAAGAAGAAAGACATGTCTGAATGTGGGCCATCAAAGAAAATGGGCTAGAAGGAAGGACCCAAAGAGGTCAAAACCCGAACGGGCAATGTGGGTATTAGTAGAGAAACAAGTTCGACATCCCTGAATTCTACTAAGGACTTACCACCAATCATCTTCCTTCTTCAACCTCAAAGGATAGGGTTGACCGACTAGGTCCAAGAAGAGCCATAGCCTATCAAGGGCGGAAGGTCAGAAGATCTCAGACAAGGCAATTTCTTACACGTGATGCCTACTCTTAACCCTTAGGTAACAATGAGAGGCACCTACGGCAAGCAAGGCAAAGGATGAGATGGTCGTGTCCTTCACACCGAACACAAAAAAAAATCGAATACTTCAAAAACACCAAACAAAATCTATAAAGTCAAAAATCTTAAAAATTAAATATTCAAAACAACAAAAAAATCATAAAAATTCTCAAAACACCAAAAATATTATAAAACCATCAAAACCCAAACAAATCAGAAATCCCAAAACACCTAAAGTTTGCTATCTAGATTGACTAGCTGCCTTTGCATTCATGTTTAATTTCAGTCTTGCATATTTCCTTTTGTGCATACTTATGTTTTTCTGTTGTCTTTACCTTGATAAGGCCGATGTCCCTTGACAAAAGATCAAGGCAACTTTGCCCTCTCCTCGCAAGGGACTAAGCCAAAATAAAGTTCTAATCTCTTTTTCAAGTGGATGCAGGAACAGGAGAACGCATGCCAACTTCATATCCCCAGACATTTGGAGGGAGCAAAAACAACAAAAAATCAGAAATTGAAAAAAAAAAAGTGGACTACTCCGACCCCTATTAGGACTTGCATGTAGTATTGCATCTATCAAAATAAATAATATTTGAGATGTTGAAGACCTCAAGTCTAGAGGGGGCTGAGCCTGAGAACCCCTTCAACAAAATCAGTGAGGGCTCAGTCATTCCCTAGGCTTGCGGATAGGCCAAAGTTGAATATGCGGGGACGACGGTTTCTTCATGGATGTCCTGACCCGTTATGTTCAACCTATATCTTCAACTATTTTCTTATACTTATTTTTATTTCTTTAAACCCAGCATGCATCATGCATCATCACATGCGTTATCCCACCATAACCATTCCCCGCTTCCTAATAATGCTATAACCTCCTTCCAGTCACATCGTGCACCCTTTTAAAGATGGTCTTTTATAGCCCCTAGAGAAGGTCTTGATTTTTTTAGAGAATTGGTTTCCAACGGGTTTTTGACAATGATTTCATCGAAACAAGAAGTTTTTCCATGTCAAACTGAACCGGTATTTCTGAGTAAACCTCATGAATTTGAAGAACCCAACCTTTGTTGATTGGCTGTCTCCTCTTTACTTTTCGCAATTTACTTTTCAATGCATTTCTACCGAGTCCAGCACACCATGCAGTTTGGGTCCTAGCCGGTAACAATTCTCCCCCACGTGGGATTTTAGTTATTTACTTTCAGTACTGTTCTCCTCTTTAACCAATCAACCTGAGGGAAGGTTTCGATAAGACAAAGGGTAATCTCGGAATCCGGTAAAGTTTTATTCTACTCAACTAGGCCAATGAGGGCGTGTCTAAATCTACACCTTGGCGTCACTTTTCAGTTCATTACCACTTCATTCCGCTACGCCTCATTACGCTTCGCTACATTCGCCTACGTTTCATTCATGTCACTCCCCTACAAAGCCGACGCCAAGGCGAGGCAAGCTGTAGACACGCAATTTTGGCCCAGCTGGAGAGTCTAAATTCTTGTTTTCATGGAAGATACTCAAAGCGGATCATGTTTTCCGGACGGATCAAGTTTCTGGCACATTCCGAAGGGAGGTCAATGGAGCGATCAGCCGCGCCAAACACCCCATATATAGGGCGCCAGGCGCCCTGTATATAGGGCGCCAGGCACCGTATCAAATCAATTTGACAGGCTGATTTGACCCCCACAGTGACTCATCTTGTCGATCTGACAGACCTCATGATGCTAACGCCCCATATACAGGGCGCTATGCCACATGGCACTGTTTTTCGAAAATGGACAAAGTGCCCTCTTTTGGGCTATAAATAGCCCCCCATTTGGAGCTTGGAGGAGGTTCCAACCTCGTGCCACCCTAGAGCTCATCCAACACCACGTTTCTAAGCCATTCTCATCCCCCGCAAGTCTTCAAATCGATCCAAAATCGTCCACCAAAAACCCTAAAAACCTTCTGTTTCTGTCGCCCAAAAACATGATTTTTCTCCAACTTTGAGAGCATTTATACGTCTCTCCTCTTACATCCAGCATCCAAACCACCTTTCATTAGCTTCATTTGCATATTGTCTACAAGGAGAAGCCCCTACTTCGTCCCGGAAGCCTCCCAGCACTCCGGAGCGGCGGCGCGAAGAGGAGAAGAAAATCTGTTCGGGCCAGACTTAGTGTCCCGTATACAGGGTGCTTTGACTTGGTCAACGCGCCCCATAAAGGGGCACTGCTCCGGCGCCCTATATATAGGGCCCCAGGAAGGGCAGAAGCTCGTTTTTATCATTTTCGAATTCCGATCGCCCGTTTAATCGAGTTTTCGTCTTCCTCTTTCATCCTAGCATTGATCATCATGTTATTGGGCATGTTTTAGAACATTTTGCATCTCATATATGTTTAAAAACCTACCAAAAATAGGGGTTGGGATTCCGTCCCAATCCGGTTAGTCTCCTTTCATTTGCATGATCGAATTCAAATTTGAGCACGATACCATGCTTTCATTAGAGCTAATGAACCTTTCACTTGTTTCTATGTTTTCTTATGGACATTCTTAGGTAAATCTGATTGAGGCGGAGCTTCAGCCGGATCAAAGACGAAGGATTCACTAAGCTCTCTTCTTTCGGCCGGCCGAGAGAGGAGAAGTCGGAACTCAACAATCTCACCGCTTCCAAAGGTACGACGGTCACTTCTCCATTTCATTCCTTTTCATTCTACCATATTTTGGAGCCTTTGGCTCCTGGCGACCACACCCACTAACATACCATCCACCAAGACCCCAAAACAAGTGTAGGGGCCGGGAGGGGGAGATCCGCGGATGTCCCGTTTCGGGTGCTTACACTCATTAGATTGATTGGCTCAACTATGCCTTGCAGTTCCTTGCCTAGTCCTTGGCCTTCTTGGTATTCCAAACTCTTTATTATATGCCACCCAATAGTTTCATTTTTCTCTCTTTTCCTTCTCCACACTTGCCTTGGCTGCCTACTTATTTTTGGAAGATCCAAGATTGTCAAAATAGGCTCATTTGGAAACCCAAGGGGTGGAGGAGGAGAAGGTGGATGATCTAGGGGCATGCTAGTCACCTTAATCACTTGTCCCTTGTAAGGGAATTTGAGACACTGGTGATTGGTGGAGGCGACTGCCTCTAGTGCTTCCAAATAGGGACGTCCCAGAATAGCTTTGTATGTTGGATCCATCTCAAGTATGTGGAAGTCAACAGTGACAGTTCGGGGTCCAAGCTTCACATTTAATGTAATCAAGCTTTTTCTAATTGTCATATGCGATCACTGTTATTTGCGATGGCCGGACATCATCTTCAGAAATTTCATAAAGACATAATGTTTCTAGTGGGAAAACATTAATGGAGGCTCCGGTATCAACCAAACATGACTTAATGCCCACTCCATTGATGTGGACTGTGATGCATAAGGCACATTTCCTTATTTTTGGGTTGGCCAACTCTTCCTTTGTGAATGTAAGGGCTAGGTACTCACTTCTCGGGACCAGAACTGATGAGATCTTTTCTAGGGGGAGGCTTTCGTTCACCATCACCTTTTGTAAGTATTGTTGGAGAACCTCTTGATGGACTTTGGATCCTTTGATCAACTCTAAGATAGAGATCCGTGCCGAGATTTTATTAAGATGTTTTAGCAAGTCATAGGATGTCCCGGGCAACGGTTCTTCGATGTGTTCTTCTTCTGCTTCTGGTACTAATCCTAACTGATCGGCCTGGGGAAAGACCCTTTGGAACATGCGCCCACTCCTGAGTATTGTGGCAAGTTGAGGAGTTATAGTTGGGATGGTAGTGGTGGGTGGTGGGCTAGGTTGAATGATGGGAGCTCTTGGGACGGGTGTAATGATGGTGGTTTGAGGCATAGTTGGGTAGGTAGGTTGTGAAGGTACAGTTGCTCAGGGTGGGATGATGATGGGTCCTAGTGGTGGTGATGTTTGTGGTTGATTAACCAGGCGGATTAGGGTCCGTCCCGATTGAAGTTGTGTGGCTGGTGGTGTTATGATGGGTCGTGATGGTGCTCGGATGATGGGTGGCCGGTTGAGAGTAATGGGGTTGGCTGATGTAGCTCAGGGTATGGAATGAACGGTTTGGTTGACGTGCATGGCGGAGGTGGCTCCCTCAACTTGCCAATTCTGGCCCTGATCATGATACTCCTCAGAAGAGATCAAGATGGGATTAACGTGTTGATTCCCAGGTGCGGGTGCATGTAGAGGTAGAGGGTTTTGGATAATCCCCAGGCTGGGGTTTTGTTGTTGTTGCTGAGCTAGTGCATATTATCGTTAGTTTTTCACTGTTCTGATGTATTCCCCCATCTGGTCCCAGTCAATACTGACTTGCTCATTAAGGTCATGGATGTAGTCTTTGAATTAAAAAAAAATTTCCACGGTGTACCCAGGATATCTGTGAAACAGGCAGTATCACTTTGTGTTGACATTTTGTGGCCACTCCAACTTCTCCCTTGGCAATACAATTTGCCCTACCGCCATGAGTGCATTAAAGATGTCCATGAGAGAGTACGACAATGGCGGGTAATGTTTCCTCTTGGGTCCAACCTTTCGGGGTTCGTAGGCCATGGGAGGGGGTGCTTGGTTGTAGTTGGCCAGTTGTTGCCATGGTGATTGGGGAACTGGGGCTTGCGGTCGCTGAGTGATCGGAGCTTGTTGTTGACGAGGCTAGAACTGAGGTTGATATTGAGGTTGACGAGGGTTTATAGATGGTTGATTTTGTTGAGGGTTCCTAAACTGGTGTTGATAATTGCTAGGTGGGTTCCCTACAACATTGAGGTTCTCGTTTGTCACTACACCCTCAGTCACTGGGCCAGTTGTGGTAAAAGTGGTTTTCTTGACAGCTCGGGGTCTAGGATCAAACAATTTCATGATAGGTGAGTCCCTAAGCTGTGTCTGAATGTACCGTGCCTTCTCATAGAGTTCACTCATGGAGGTGGGGTGATGCAAAGCTAACATGTTCTTTACAACTGGAGTGGCATTGGTGATGATCATCTTTACTTGCTCTGGTTCTGAAATAGAATCTGTAAGCCTTTCTGCCATTGACCTCCACCTATCAGCATATCTGATAAAATCTTCATCATTTCTCATTCTTTCAACCATGAGGTCGGTGATGGAATATGTTGGTCCGACCCTATCTTGATATCTCTGCAAAAATTTAGCTTTGACAGTTTCAAAGTTACTCGCCTCCAAAGAGTCAAGCGAGTAAAACCACTCTAAAGTTGAACCCTCTAATGATCTTCTGAAAAGAAAGCAAGGGCCCTTGGATCATTTTTCCACATTACCGACTCATAAAGAAAGTCCTTCATATGAATAAAGGGATTACCGGGTATACCGGCATCTCAGAGGGAGGTAGATGAAAATTAGGGAGGGAAGGAAGAGAAACTTCAGGGGTTGCCTTTGTGTCAATCAAACATCTAAGCTCTCTATACTGCTCATCCATGCGATTGATTTTGTTAATCATGGCCAGATCAACAGAAGGTTCCCTAAGAGGAGGAGGAGGAGTGGGTGCTTGGTGCACTGGAATTGGGATTGGATGGGCCGAAGTGGTCGGATAAGAAGGGTACATAGGGGGATTCACCAAAGGGTGAGTAGGGTTGAGATGATTAGAAGAATAAACTGGTGGCCTTGAAGGAACAACAACATTCGGATCGGGATGATCTAGATTAGCCATCGGATGAGGAGAAGTTGGGGCTACGAGCCCGGTATAAGAATGGCCATGAATAGGCACATTGGGTTGACGTGCCACTGACTGAGGGGTAGAGATGTGAAGACCACCTTCAGGAGGAATGTGGTCGGCGGGCGACTTGCCCTTGAGGATGGCTTCAATAGCCTGAAGTTGGGTAGGGTCGGCATGAGAGAATGCCTCCCAAAGTGCATTTGGATTGGGTTGAGGAGAAGTTTGACTAGGTTCGGGGAGAACTTTGGGTTCATTGACAGCACATACGGCATCAGGATAGAAATAAGATTGGTCATACTCCAACTGTAGTTGCTCGTATCTTTGATCCGCCATTCCGATAACTCGTCCTAACCTTAAATTCATAAACACAGCGGGAAAAGAAGGTCGACAAATAAAAGCTCAAGGATTTTTTTGTTTTGATTTTTGATCCCTTTTTTGTTTTGATTTTCTTTTGTCGGACAAGCAAGTTATTAAGCAAATTAACCTCAAGCAATTTTTTTTGTTTTGGTTCTTTTTAAGTGATTTTGGGATTTTTGTTTAATTTTTAATTTTTGTTTGCAAACAAGTCATAGCAAAGACTTGGAATGATTAACGCAATTTTTGTTGTTGTTTCAACCTCAAATTAATGGCTTGTTAAAGAGAAATATTGTCCACTCAAATAAATGGGTAGGATCCTATGCTCTCACAATGCCGAGCAATCTAAGGTTGTCACTCTTTTCACAATGATAGGTAATAGGTACTCTGGGTTTTGGGGTGAAAAGGTACAACCTGTCCGATCAGTGAAGAGGGAATCCTTCACGTCTGGGGACTTACGGAGGCCTTGATGGAAGCTACCCAGTCCTTCCAAGAGGGAATCCCCGGAGGAGGAGTTGGCAACCACCAAGAGGGGTGTTTGGATGTGTGGGGATTTGGGAGGAGAGAGCCTCCCTTCTCGAATGTCATATGGAGACGGGTGAACCCGAAACTCTAATGCAAACTAAATGCAAGTGAAATGCCAAAAAAATAAGAAGCAAGCAAGAAGAAAATAAAATCATACAATGATTAACGAGATGTTGTAGGAAGCAAGTGAACAAGACAATGATATGAAATTAAACTAGGATGGAAGAAAGCACTAATTTAACTAAGCATGCTTTGAAAGATTTGCTAAGGAAAACTAGACTTAGAAAGAAATAGGCAAGTATACTTAACAAGGGATGAAAGAAGATAATGCTAAGGTGAATAAAATTGATAATCAAAAGTAAAAATCAGATTGCTATGCTTTTTAAAAAGACCGTTGAAAGGCAAGTAAATCGGAAGAAACAAGATGATGCTTCAAGGAAACAAACAAGCATGTAAGTAAGTAAATAGCAATGCAAGGAAATGGAAATGGCTTAAATAAGAATTAGAGCGAAAATAATCATGTTTTCAAGTGGACATTCTTAGGAAAGATAAGAAGAACTCACTAAAGCAAAGTTGGTCCCACCGTGGTCGCCAAAAGGTGTAAACACCCGAAATGGGATATCCGTAGATCTTCCTTTTCCGGCCCCTACTCTTGCTTTGGAGACTTGGTGGATGGGATGTTAGTGGTTGTGGTCGCCAGGAGCCAAAGGCTCCAAAATATAGTAGAAAATATAAAAATGAAGAATAAAAATGACCGTCGTACCTTTGGAAGCGGGGAGATTGTTGAGTTCCGACTTCACCTCTCTCGGCCGGCCGAAAGAAGAGAGCTTAGTGAGTCCTTCGTCTTTGATCCGGTTGAAGCTCCACCTCAGCCGGATTTACCTACAAATGTTCATATGAAACCATAGAAACAAGTGAAAAGATCATTAGTTCTAGTGAAAGTGTAGAATCATGCTCAAATTCGAACTTAAACATGCAAAAGGGAAGGAACTATCCGGATTGGACTAAATCCCAACCTCTATTTTTGTTAGGTTTTTAAAGAGGTATGAAGATGCAAATGTGTGACTTAATGCATGGTAAATGACATGTTAATGAAAGTTAAAATGAAAGGGGGGAGTAAAGGATCAACCGGAAAGGTAAATAAACTCAAAAAATGCAAAACAGGGTCTGCCCCTGCTAGTGCCCCATATATGGGGCGCTAGCTGCAGGTCTCCCCTTGATGGGGCGCATTGACCAAAGTCAAAGTGCCATATTTATGGGGCACCAGGGACTGGTTTCAGCATATTTTCTTCCCTTCTTCGCGGTGTCGTCTCGGAGTGTAGGAAGACCTCCAAGATGGAAGAAGGAGTTCTTCAAGCAGCCAATACTCAAGTGAAGCTAATAGAAGAGTGTCTTGGCACTAGATGTAAATGAAATGGAGTGTAGAGGCCCTCAAAGTCGGAGAAAAATCATATTTCTGAAGAAGGAAACTGCAGGTTTTTGGGGTTTTTTGGAGAGGGTTTTGGAACGGTTTGAGAGCTTGGAGAGGGGTTGTAAGGCCTTGGGAGTGTTGTGGTGAATGAGAGAATTTGGGGGGTGCCCTTGGTGTGTCCTCATGCCTCCAAATGTGGTCCTTTTATAGCCAAGAAGAGGGCAACTTTATCTGCAGAACTGTCCCATCAATCTGTCCAATCAGTCAGACCAGGTGCAGGTGCCCTATAAGTTGGGCGCCTGGTGCCCTGTTTATAGGGTGCCTGGTGCCCTATAAGTAGGGTGCTAGGTGCCCTATATATAGGGCACCTGGTGTCCTATATATAGGGCGCTTTGACCCTGGTCAACGCCTATCGATCTTCTTTGAAATGCGCCGAAAAACTTGATTTTTCTGAAAAACTCGATTCTGTTGAAAGGTTACTCGAATATTATTCATGAAAATAAGAATTCAAGCTCTTCAATTGGACCAAAATTACGTGTCTATAGTGGTCAAATATTATAAAAGAGCTTATTCACATCACTGGACAATTCTTTAATAAGATTTTTTAACAAGTGAAAAAAATTGATACAAGTTAAAATAATAGTACAATGATTGGATAACAATGAAGAACAAAGCACTAGTCTTGGATGGGATGAAGTTAAAAACACTATAAAAGCTACTGAAAAATGGTGGAGTGATTACCTTCAAGTTAGTATCATCTTTTAATGTAATACAATGAAATCTAATTTCATATCATTATCTTATAAAATGTATCTTTTGTCATGTGCAAGGACACCCTACAGCTAGTAAGTTTAAAAGAAAGGGATTAGAATATGAAGATTTGTTGTTGAAATTATTTCAAGGAACAATTAGAACTAGAAAAAATGTTATTAATCCATCAACAATTCACATTGAGGAAATGGACACAGAACATCAATCAACACTTGATCATGTATCGAAGAGTCCAATTGAACCAAATCAATCAGCAAATGAAAATGCTAATAGAAATGATGGGCAGATAGATACAAATGATATAACTACTAGAATATATTTATTGAGTCATATTTCTTCACTTAGAAACAAAAACAAAAAATCATAGCATGCACGAATGACATCTTACGTTGAAAGTCTTGTGATAGTAGTTCAATTAAGAGAATAGAGAAAACAAAAAGCTGCAAGCAATACACCAAGTATTGGTTAAGTGATAAAAATGCTCAAAAAATTACCTAGTGTAGAGCTTGGAGGATGTATGCATATGTGGGTTCTAATAAGATTTGTGAAAAGTGAATATTATCAACCATTTGTAGAGATGAATGCAAAATATAGACTTTTAAGCTAGAAAGCACATATGAGAGAGAAGAAAGTAATGTTTAGTGATTTGCTAGATCCTGTTTTAGTCTTTCATTTAGAAATAAATGTAGTATGTTAGTCTTATTCATTTCTTGTTTTGAAATAAATTTATTATATTGGTGTTATCACTTTGTTGTTTATTGGACATAAAGATTATGGTTTTATACATGATTTTCATTTATATATTTGTGCTACTTTAATTTATTAATGTAATATGACTTTAAATAGTTCATGCGAATTAATGACACATATTCATCAAATTTAGATGATGTTAGTAACTCAAGTGAATTAGATGAATAATTTTGTTAATTAGTTATTCTTGTATCAAGTTTGATTGTTTATAATAAAATGTATTTATACGAAGAGTCATGTCATACATCTCCACATAGAGGGTTTTACAAAGTTCGAGAATTTTTAGGAAGTCATTGGAGCATTCTTATGATATGTTAAGATTAGAGCCTCTGATATTTGCACTTTTTATGATGAATTTAGGAAGCATGATCTTCTTCATGATTCAAGGTATGTTGTAGTTGAGAAGGTTGTCACTTTATTTCTTATTATCATTGGTAAAAATTATTCAGCTCAAGACATGTGTGAGCATTTTCAATGTTTAGGAGAAACCTGTAGTTGACATTTCAATCATGTGCTAAGAGTAATGCATATATATGTCTAATTTTTAAAATTATATTAGAGAAATAGTTGGAACTCATATTGATACAATAGTACCAAGTGCGCAACAATTAACACATATAAGTGGTTGAATGACTAAATGCACTCAGAATGCTCTAGCCATTTGTGACTTCAACATGTAATTACATTTGTTAGTACGGGACATGAAGGAATAGGTCATGACGCTCAAATTTTATTAGATTGTATTTGTGACTCAAATTCTGGATTTCCATAGCCACCAAGAGGTAAGTTTTTCATTTATAAATTTGTATTTTTATTTCATTTGTACAATCTAAAAGTTTGCATAAATTTGATGTAGAAAATTTACTTGTTTCACTGATACAACATGTTTTCTAGTATCATAGTTATCGTTATCATTTGCAAGATCATCATGGCTGTAATTCTCAACACAAAGAAGAAGCATTTAATTATCTTCATTCGTCAATAAAAATGTTATTAAATGTTATTTTTTGGTACTTAAGAAATGTTGGCAAATTCTTAATCATATGTCATGTCATTTTATTCTTTGAAAAATTAGGCACAAGTTGTTGTTGCTTTAATGTTGGTACACAATTTCATACGAAAAGTTGATTTAGGAGATAAATTGTTCAGAGAATTTAAAGTAAGTGAAGTTAAAACTACTTTGGTGTCATAAACAACACCAGGACGAATTCCTTGTGAACAAGATAGATAGATGATGGGCACATTCAAAGATTAGCAAGACAAATTTTTAGACAGTAGTTATGTTTTGTAAAGAACAAATGTTGTTACATTGAGAGATATCAAATTCTTTATATTTACGTTTTTAGATTAGTTATATTGGTTATTTTGTTTGAAAACTTATTATTCTAGAAGTACGTCCACTTCTAAAAAACTAGTACTAACAATTTTCACTTATGTAACAGAGAAGTACTTCTATATGAAGTACAGTCTTCAAAAAGGTGCTTCTACCTGAAGCAATTCTCAAAAGTTGCCAAATAAATAGTGTGATAAAAACAATCAACTCTTTTAAAAAAAATCAGTTGAAAACTTAATTTCTTTTAGCATCCCATAAAAATCATGAAGATGCTATTTAAAATAGGAGTTTGAAAAAAATGGTATTCTATTGGTGATTTATTTGAAAATGTTTCACTTTAAAAGTCATCCATGGTAAGCCCATGACTAGGTATGTCAACAGGTCGCATAACAACTTTATCCATACTCATATTTTTAACAGATAACCGAAAGTGGTTCACAAACATGTTTATTACCAATAGTTAATGAACAATATAATATATAAAGATATAAGTTGTCTAACAGATAAATTTATCATTTTACTATAATGTACTTTCTACTTTATAGTTAAAAATAACAGTTTCTTTTTATTTAATGTAGAAAGTTGAATTAAATAAATCAACTTGCTCAGATGGATCGACAAGGTCATGATTCAATCTTGATTTGAGGTAAATCTGATTAGTTTGCTAAGCAATTTAGAACAAGCATGGATTGGCCAAAAATTCATGAATGATAATGTCGATATTCACAAATTTTTCCAAGTTCTTTGAAAGAACATATATAAACTGAACATATTGTAGATTACCCATAACTTGGAGGGAGATCCAAAACTTAAATAGCCATTGTAATGTTTTAAAAATTATTCTACAAGTTATTCTACTTAGCGAGAACTGTCGAATGTCGAAGGAGGAGGACAACATGGTTTCGTGATGGGGGTGAATGCTTAATTGCATTAAAATGTCAATCATTGGCTTATATATTGATTAATACATATAACGGTTTTCATGTTCGGTTTATAGTGTATCCTTGATTGTGTATGTTAAGATAATAGATAATCCATTACCAAACTGTTAACTTGTCAGAAAGTTTTAAATTATTCTTTAACCATCTGTTAACTTAATGAACATGTCAGATAATTATATAGTCCGTAATTGTTGGCTTCCCCATCCATAATCACTATCTCATTCTCTATCCTGCGACAAGTGTGGAAGGTCCCCCATCTCCTCACTCTCTAATGTCGGCGATAGTGACACCTAGCTCACCAGTGCCTTCACAAACCCGACATCCTCGAGTAGGAGCTCGGTGACACTCTTTACTTGCGAAGCCCATCAACATATTATGGTTTTTCTTTTTCAACACTACATTGTCTTGACTTGAATTGACTAGAGATTTCAGTTAAGTTGAAATAAAGCTGAAATCTTGACCTGTTAGCATAGCAAGTTTCCACTCCCGCGCTCTTGTACTTGTGTTATAAATGATGAACATGTGATCAATGTCTTGCATTTTTTGCACATGATACAATTACTATCCTTGTTGATTTTTATTTCTTTATGTAACTCGTCACTTTTTGTTCATTTTGGTATAACTAATTTAAATATTTCACAAACTTTTTATGCATGTAAGTATGAATTTTTCCATCCACTTTTTTATCAGGAATATGTATCATCTTTTTCTCTTAAGTAAATGAACAACTAGCTACATGCAAAACATCCTTCAATATAGTTGAAATGTTGTTCTTACTAATTGAACATCTTCAGATAGAAGTTACATGCACTCTTTAAGTGTTTGTCCCCTGGTAATATGAAGTCATATACCTTTATCTCTTAAAACTTAACTCTCATTACCACTTTTCTAAAATTACTAAATTGATATGTTTCATGTTTGCCAAAGCCACCTAACTTCTTATTGGCTTATAAGCCTAATTTTGGTTCCCCAAGATGTAGTTTGGTGTCTTAAAGATTTTAGTGTCCATTATTTTGAGGTTGAAAACCATAAATCTAAGCAAACAAGTGCACAATGTTGTGATTTTAGAATACATGTAGTGGCAACATCTTATAATTAACAAAAATCAAAATTCAGTTTGTTATAGCTGTTTCCAGTGTCTTACATCACACCTAGCAACACCTAAATGAATACCAAGGAAATTTTACTGAGTGCTGATTATTTTCTCAATAACAATCTTCCTACGATAATGCCAATTCACATGATGATTCTTTCTGTCAATAACAAGAGTTATGTATGAGGTAACAATGTGAAAACAACGTCCAACAAAATGATTTAACCGACAGTGGAAAAAAGGATATAAATATCTATAGAAAGAAAGATAAATGAATGGAGGGTCCAATTCAATAAACCCCGTTTAACACTTACTCTTGTAAGTATGTCATACTAATGTTAGTTCTATCTTTAGCATTTTGCCCATGTTTGCTCCATTTTGAACAGAATCGTTGATAAAGGTGTTAAAGAAAGACATAAAATGGAAGTTTTGCTCTTCAAACTCCAAACATGTGTTACTTACATTAAACCTAACTAAGTTATCAAAAAAATTGATCTGTATGAATAGAAAATTAGCATAAAAAATCTATGTATATATAATAGAGATTAAAAAAATCAACCAAACCACACATAAAAGGTTGACATAAAAAATCGGCCAGTATACATAATAAATTGATTAAAAGAATGGATACATATACCTAACAAATCGCCACAAAAATCGACATGAATACAACATGAAAACATAGAAAAAAATCACCAAACTATACTTAAAAATTAAATTGCAAAAATTGACATATATACATAACAAATTGACAAAAATCAAACAATTCGCCATAAAAATGGACACACATACATAAAAACGAAAAAACAAAATCTTGTATACATCCAAAAATGCCATAAAAATTGATCTATGCACATAACAAATGTCATAAAAATTAACATGCATACATTAACATTTTAAAAAAAAATCCAACATGTATACAAGAATAATCACCATAGACCTATATACATTAAAAATAGACCGTATGGGCCTCATTGTTTGACTAAAGGAAGAATCCCAAATAATTGCCATTGACCTATATACATTAGAAATCGCCATAGCAATAGACATGCATACAAATTTGACTAAAATTGACCTTAGCATAGATTTGACGAAATATGACCTATCTACATTCAACCTGTACAAAGAAATTCAACATGGATACATAGAAAATAATCACATGGATTAAGACTGCCTGTCTGCCTGTACATATAGAAATCAACTTGTATGCATCCAAAATGTTCAACTTTTACTTCACAAAAGTTCACTAGAAGATACACAAAGTATTTTGTGGTATTACAACATATAAAAAAAGGATACCCCCAAAGTACTAGTCACACAGGTAACATCTAAAAAAAGTATATCAGTCACAAACTACATAATGTCATATTACAACCTAACATTACTGAATAGAAAAGTTTTAGATTAGCAATGTACATAAATCATCATCATCATCATCATTCCAAAGGTATGCTTGCAGCCTCATTAGAAAAAAACATCAATCATGTCCTCATCATCATCACCAAAATTAATTAAAGTTTTAACATATATAGCTTGCGGTAAGTAGGTTTGCCTTGTATCCAAGCATCTTCAATCACCTAACTCAGTTTCAAGTAAAACTATGTGTTCTTGGAGATGATGAATGTGATCGGCTTTCTCACAACAAGTAGTACCACCAAAATAACTTGTCATGCCATCGCGCCTCATGAAAAATTGACACCCTTCAACCTAAAAAGAAATATATTGGTCATATGACAAACACTAATGATAAGGAATAATAATGTGTAAAACCTTACTAACCTTACACTTATAAAATTTTCTTTTAGGGTTCCGTTCAGTTTGACTTACTTTGACCACACAATAGCTATGCCTATTAATACATCGCATACTAAGAATTGGAGAACTGCTAGTCATATCTACAACATTAAAATAAGTTATCAACATAAAGAAGAAGTTATCAACCTAAAGATATTTGATGCATGTGTAAGGAAATGAAATAAAATGAATACCTATTCTGCTATGAGATTCCTACAAGATTGATGGTTATAATAGGATTGTTTGCATCTATGACATGTATAGATTACTTGATCAATTTCCAACAAGTTTTGTGAAGGAATTCTTCTCTTTTTACTTCTTCTTGATCTATTTTTAGTAAAAGGAGGTCTCATTAGAATACATTCAAAGTCAACTTTAGGATTATTCATATCAGAGATTAGAGTAATACACTCCTCATAACATTTCATCCATTTTATAATACAGTGAACAAAAATTTTCTATATTTTATTCTATTTTATCAATTATGACACAAAGATGTTTGCATGAAAATTTTTAAACTTGCATGAACATGTGTTGTTTTGTAAATTGAATAGTGCTGATAATCTTGTCATTACTTCAAAAAAATTCCCATACAAAACAATAACAACATCACTAGAGTTGTCCATCAATTTTTTAATCTTTGCATTAATTGAAAGACATAAAAAAGTGGTCCAAGAAAAACTGACGTCCTTTCATTTTGCACTCATCTTCGATATCTTTATTCGTACTTGATTGACTATATGAAACATAGGTAAGTGTCTTTTCTCTAACACCCATGCATTGAAGGATTTTGTAGGATTTGAATACATCTCACTGAATCTATCTCCTAGAACATATGCATTAACTCAATGGTTTGGATTTGAATCTCTTGCTCATTTCTTTGCTTCTTGTGAGATCACACCTATAGTGCACATTGCCTTCTCATGATTATATACTGTCTAGTCATATGCCGCTTTGTCAAAAAAATTCAAAAGTTCAATTTTTGTTGATCCTCTAAACTTTCTCACAACTTGCTTTGCGAAATTAGTCTTTAAATGTCAGATATAAGTGTGACTCAATGAGATGGCGATATTACTTTCCTCAAGCATAACAAAAATCACATCCAGTTATCTTCGTTTTCTATCACACACAACATATGCTAGTGGGAATAACACATTTTCACCATTCAATACAACTACACTTAAAAGAATTCTCTTATATTTCAAAAATGTACCAATGATAAATATCATTAGTCTACATCCATATTCGAAGCCAACTTGGGATGCATTAAAATATACGAAGAACCAAGTGAAGCAATATTCATTTATTAGTTATTAATCAACAATACTCCCTGGGTCATGATTCAACATACCACTGTAATGAAAAACCATGGAGGCATGGACAGTGAAAAAAATATACATTTCATAGAACTTCTTATCATTTTATTTCTTATAAAAGATTAAACAAACTCTTTTGCAATAGCAAACTTGATCAAGTCTTCTCTTAAATGTTCTATACTGTCAAAATGTTGACCTTTTGAGTGAATCATATCATTCCAAAGCTCACTTTTTCTTCCATTGCTATTGTTAGAATGCATATTTAATGAACTAGCATAGTTGTTTGTGCTAATTAATCGGGTAGTCAACAACCAACTCTGATGATGCTAAATTGGTTGGATATTTACCTCTAGGAAGAAACTTGTTCACAATCGGTTGTTAATGTTGCTACATGAATATATGTGATTTTTCCCCATAGGAGAAAACAAATCTATTGCATTATGTAAATCTTAATCGTTTATGATACAAACAAAGCATGACTCTTGTTCATGAATGATATATTTAAATTCAACAATTTGCCTGTCCATCTACTACAAACTTTATTTATGATTTCATCTTTTGACATATCTGGATCAAAACGAAGAAGATAACCTTCTCCATTGTAGTTGAAAATAATTGAAAGGTTCTCGATACAAATATGCTTGGAATAACGTCTCTTTTGCTTTGCCACACAAATATGCTTGAAATTTATTCGTGGGACGAAAAATTGAAGTAAATTAAAAGCATTTATATGTAGACACCTTACTTGTTGGAGGAACAAGGGTCGGCTTTGTGAGTGAGCTTCGACTTGATTCACCTGAACCTCTTTAACACCCACTCTAGTAAAATAAAACAAACATTTTTTGTAAGATCCACATAGACATATCCCATTGATGTGGGTGTAATGGGGAGGGGGATGTCCCTAATTAGATTGACAATCATTAATTTTGCAGGAGAAAAAAGACACTACTATATAAGGAGCACAATTGAAATGAGGTGAAGAAAAATGTTTATAAAGTAAAAGAGCATTTAAATCTAAGATCGTATGGGTTCTCAATAAATAAGAATAATTCCTTAGGCAAGATGGAACAACCAAAAAAGGGCAGAGAAGGCACAACATATCAATGATATGGAAGGTGATTCAACCCCACTTCAACTTGTACACTATTAAGAACCTTCTACATGCAGCAATTTGAAATAAAAATTTGGCATGATACACAAATAAAAAAATGAACCCTAGAAACATTCAATTCCAGATTCAATTGGAAGTCGATGGAATTGAAGGCAATGTCATCGAAGGATGAAGATAAGCAAAGCACCAAGATAAACACCTTTAGAGCCCTAAATCCCCCCTTTTTCCTTTAGAGCCCTAGATCCCCCTTTTGCCTTTGGAGCCCAAGATCCCCCAAACAAGTAGAGCCACATATCCCCAAAATGAGTAGAGCCTTGGATCTAAAGCTAGTTGCAAGGGAAGAAAGTGTCATCGGAGGAGGAAGATGAGCAAAGCAAATACAAGTAAAAGGAACCTGATCCCATGTTCCGAGCCCTCGATCACCATCACCATTGCTAGTGGTCACCACTGTAGACACGCATGCCTAGTTGGAGAGCTTAAATTCTTGTTTTCATAAACAATATTTGAGTAACCCTTCAAGGGAATCGTGTTTTCTGGAAGAATCAAGCTTTTCGGCGCGTTTCGAAGAAGATCGATAGGACGTTGATCGGGGTCAAAGCGCCCTGTATATAGGGCGCCTGGCACTAGGTCAAATCGACTCGACCGGCCGATTTGACCACTCGCAGAGACTCATCTTATCGATTTGACATACCTCATGATGCAGGCACCTTATATATAGGTGCTTTGCTGCGTGGAACTACTTTTCAGAAATGGCCAACGTACCCTCTTTTGGGCTATAAATAGACCCCCATTTAGAGCTGGAAGGAGGGTCCAACTCTGTACCACCCTAGAGTTCATCCAATACCACGTTTTCAAGCCATTTGCACCTCCCATAAGCCTTCAAACCGATCCAAGATCACCCCCAAAAATCTCAAAAACCTGTTATTTCTGTCATCCAGAAACATGGTTTTTCTCTACTTTGAGAACCTTTATTCATCTTTCCTCTTTCATCCAGCATCCAAACCACCCACCACTAGCTTCATATGCATATTGGCTACAAGGAGGAGCCCCTACTTCGTCCCGGAAGCCGCCCAACACTCTTGAGCAGCTTCGCGAAGAGAAGAAAATCTGCCCGAGCCAGACTTAGTTCCCCATATACATGGCACTTTGACCTTGGTCAACGCGCCCTATAAATGGGCACCTGCAGCTAGCGCCTTATATATAGGGTACCAGCAGGGGCAGAAGTCGATTTTGCACTTTTTGGAGTCCGATTGCCTGCCCGATCAGATCTTCGTCCTCTATTTTTATCTTAGAACATATTATCACTTCATTTAGCATGCATTAAGTCATTTTGCATCTTCCATCTACTTAAAACATACTAAAAATAGGAGTTGAGATTTCTTCCCAATCCAGTCAGTTCGTTTCCTTTTGTATGTTTAAGATTCATGCCAAACATGATACTATACTCACGCCAGAGCTAATGATCTTCACTTATTTTCGTGTTTCTCCGCAAGACATTCTTGGTTGAACCCGATCGAGGTGAAGTTTCAACCCGATCGGAAGTGAAAGAGCTCACTAAAGCTCTCCTCCTTCGGCTAGCCGAGAGAGGAGAAGTTAGAACCTAGCAATCTCCCCATTTCAAGAGGTACAACGATCAAAATTGCTTTTTCATTCCATTTTCTTTACACTTAATCACCTTTTGGAGCCTTTGGCTCCTGGCGACCACACACACACACCACCATCTCTTCTTCTCCCAAAGAGGGAGAGGAGGAGGAAGGAAGAGGGCGAACCGCCGCGCGGGCCGTTTCCGGGTGCCTACAACCACAAAGCGAAAAGACCCATCTCGAGTTCAAGTCCTCACAAGTTGACTGTGGTGTCTTGATGGGTAGATAGTGTCATCATTGGAGGAAGATGAGTGAAACTTTGAGCCCTAGATCGCCATCACTAGAGGTCACCACAAATCGAAAAAGGCCCTAGATAGAGTAGATAGTGTTATCATTGGAAGAAGACGAGTGAAAGTAGAGTAGACAGTGTCATCAAAGGATGAAAATAAGTGAAGCTCTGAGCCTTAGATTGCCATCACCATCATCAACAAATAGACCTTGCATTGTGCCCTCAAGCGGACTGTGGCGATTTGATAGGTTTAACCTCTTTTCGATCGATGAAAGCATTATTAAGTGGATCTGTGATTATAGAATTTGTTGAAAATGAGTCTCACGTTATACAAATTTGATTAATGGGTTAGGAATTAAGTTGACCTTCTTAACTGATTCCAAAATCATTTTTTCCTAGAAAGAATTTAATTATGAATTTTGAGAATAGTGCACTCGACTGATAGAATTCAGTCTTTTCTAATGAAGAAGCATATCGCATTCGCCGTTGGCCCAATGAAAATATACATTGAAATCATATTTCAGTTTAATTCATCAATCTGTCATATTTAGTTCATATTCCTACCGCTGGGCGCTGACTCATTTGCAAAGATAGTATACTTCTCTGATCTGGCGAATGAGGGAACAACTGAGGAGCTTCTTCACCGTCAAGAACCTTGAGAATGGGGGGGGGGGGGAGGAGAGGCTAAACCAGTTCTGCTACTCCTCCTCAGATGACCAGTCGCGAAAGAGCAGCTTGTTCACCGTGGAGGGTCTGATCTCCATGGGGTTGTTCCACCCCTTCGAGGTGCTCCTGCCCCATCTCATCCTCACGTTCTCCATCTCCAGCCCCGAGACGTGCTCCATCATCAACCCGGCCGTGCTGTGGTTCACCATCTCCTGGCACCCCGGCCGGTAATCGAACAGCCCGCCGGAGTAGGATGTCCACCGTCTGTAGGTCAGGTTGACGTTGATGAACTTCAGGTTGCTGAGGAGCCCGCCGCCCCCCGAACCGGACAGGAAGACCCCGTTCTCCGACACGGCCGAGATGTTGATGAAGCTCACGTCGGAGATCGACCCGGCCTTCGACGCCTTGTGCCGCGGGCAGGTGGTGACATAAATGGGCTCCGCCCTCCCCCACCAAGAAGGGTCGTAATATCTCGTCTCTATCTTGATGTTCGAAAAGATAATGTCTCTCACGTTTCCTGCAGCCGGAAATGTTACCTTGTCAGTCCGGAAGAGCAGGGGACGGCGGAGGAAGAGGAACATTCGACCGGCGGCGGGGGCAGCGGACCTCCGTCGCGTATCTGCAAGCCGAGGCCCCGGTGAGAGTCGACGATGGTGAGGTTGTCGAAGCGGAAGTGCTGGAAATCGAAGGAGCTGGCGCTGCCGAGCTTGACGGCGCTGGACTTGGTCCGGATCCAGCAGTCCGTAGCGGTGAGGTTGACGACGGGACCGGCGGAGGACTTGGGGCAGATGGCGTCGTCCCCGGTGTCGATGCGGCACCCGGTGATCACCGTGTTGTTGGAGTCCTCGACGTCGATGCCGTCGTTGTTGGGCGTGTCGAAGTTGCCCAGGATCGTGACGTCGTGGATCTCCGTGTTGTCCGACTGAACCAGGTGGAGGCTGCCACCACCGAGCAAAACACCATCAACTAGTCGGATAATCTCGTATAGGGAAAAAGAGCAGAGGTTTCGATATTTAAAAGTTTAGATCTTTCTGATTAGTTAACGTGATATCAGAATCAAAAATCAATAGATTCCTCTCTTGCAAGATTTCCTCTCTTAACGTGATATCACTCAAAAAATCTGTTGAACAAGCAGATTCACATCTCTTACAACCTACATAGTCCTCGGTTCTTGGAGCAGAGGCAATTTGCTTAGCTTTACATCCTGGCCAAGATATCATTTCCAAAACATCCGTAGGGCAGGCCCGTACACATTGAGTACACCCTATACATGTATCATAAATATTTACTGAATGTGACATTGGATCTATAGGCTTCAGTTTTGAACATCAAAATTTTCGATCTAGTTCTGATAAAATAAAAAAAATACATATGTTGTAAATACCAGACGAATCAGTGATTTATCAGAAATTTTTTAGAATCTTTACACTTCTGAATCTGCTCATGAGAAAAGGGCCAAGAGACTTTGATTTCTATTTCACCAAATATAGTGAGACGAATGAACTGTCTATATCTATATTACACGCTAATACTAGGAAAAACTATGAAAATCAGTGATAACTAATAAAATAATATTAGTTATGCTAATTAATCATATTTGATTATAACCTCGTATTTTTTGTCACCTATAACAAAGTATATGTGTCAAAGTCAAAAAAAATTTTGCAAGTGAAATAAGGAGTAATTCTTATACTTAAAAATTTGAGTCTCTATAATTTAATATCACATTTTTAAGTCAATTAACACGATATTACAGTCGATTAGTGTATTTATATGGTCACTCTTAATAATATATGCTTGTCAAAGTCAAAAAAATTTGCACATATAAAAAAATAAGTGAGATGATTCGAAACACTTTCTATATTAAAAAATCTGAATCTTTGTAATTTAATGTCACGATTTTTAGTAGGTTAACACAACACCCATGTTCTTGACCGCCGCCGGAGCAGAGAACTGAAAGGGGGAAAAGGGTGGACAGGTGTAGAAGCAGTAGAGTAGCACGCACCACCAGTAGGCCGGCTCGACGAGCCTGACATTCCAGACGCGCACGTTCCGGCAGCCGAGGAAGCCCAGCAGGCGCGGCCGGCACTCATCCCCCTCGCAGGCGCCCGTCGCGTTCCAGCTCACCATCACGTTCTTCCTCTTGTCCCACCTCTGCACGAACGCCCACGCCTGCCCGGTGATCTCCCCGCCGCCCGTGACGCCCACGTCCTCCGCCCCCTCCGCCAGCACCACGTACCAGCGCCGCTGCTCCGCCGGGTAATCTCCCTCCTTGGTGCCCCCCAGCACCCGCGCCCCTCTCTCCACATCCAGCACGACCCTGGACTTCAGCAGGATCGTTCCGGTCAGGTAGTCACCGGGGGGGAAGCGGACACGGCCGCCTCCCCGAGCCGAGACCGCGTCCACCGCCGCCTGGATGGCATGCGTGTCGTATGTCCGGCCGTCTCCGGTGGCGCCGTAGTCCTTGACGGAGGAGGTTTCGAGGTGGCGGTGGGTACGGTGGGCGGTCAATGGTGGGGAGAGCGGCCATACGGCGGCGCCTGTTTGGGCGTGGCAGCGGCGGAGGAGAGGCGCCGCGACGAGTATCAGGAAGAGGACAGCTCGGGACGCCATTAGCAGTATCTAATCCCCTTCTCTCTCTCTTCACTCTGCACAAGTATCCAATCATTCATGCCTGTTGCCCTTTATTTTTATATTTTCATGTAAAACTTTATCCATGTGACCAGCGACTGTCCAGTAGTGAGAAGCCACGTGAATCATGACGTCAGTAGTTCAGCGAAGATGGCATCCTGGACGGTCACGATCTTTCGCCTATTTTTACGATTTGATCCGATTTATCGGACCCGTTTCTGCGGTCAACTGCATCCGTCGTTTCAGGCACTCGTGCCTTATCCTTATGAACAGAGCCGGTTCTAAAAATTGATGCTTTACATCGTGTTTGATAACATTATTAAGTATTTTTTTATCACTATTAAAATTAAAATTATTATTGATAGAAACTATTAAGAGATGTTTAGTTACTTGTATCAATTTTAAAATTTGTAGTACAAATAAAACATATTATATAATACAAGTGTTAACTTATATTAATTTTGATTTTGATATTTCAACATTTGAAAATATTAATATCAATATTAATATAGTATCATAAATGAAACTCTAACCAAACAGGACGTTACGTATCCTTTTTCTATACCCAATCACTTTTGTTCACTAGTTTTATTTTTTATTTTTATTTTATGATGTGTAATTTAATTATTGGTGAATGTTGCAGAGTAAGATTGGCCCACTCAAAGTGTATGGGTGTAATTAAGTTACATTGAATATAAAGTTCAGAAGTAATTATACCTTACAAGATAATATATGAGTTGGGAAGTGGGCATAGAATAATTGAAATAATTAAGAGGAAAAGTCGTTTTACTTATTGCTATTGGTGAGCAATTTAGTCCTTAAAAATGATTCCCTCATGGATTAAGGTAGCAGAAAATAAAATTTTCTACTACTTAATGCCCTGTTTGGTTAGAGTTTCATTTTTGGTACTATATTAATATTGATATTAATATTTTTAAATGTTGGAGTATCAATATCAAAAGTAATACAAGTTGATACTTGTATTACATAATATGCTTTGTTTGTACTACAAATTTTAAAATTGATACAATTAATCAAACACCTCTTAATGATTCTTATCATTATCAATTTTAAAATTGATAGTGATAGAGATACTTAATAGTGTTACCAAACAGGGCGTAAAAGTTATTATAATATTGACATAATAAATAAAAATTTAAAGTTGTAATACAACATGATCATATTATAAAATTATGGTATTGAAAATTACAATTATACTATGATATATGTTAGATGAAAAGAAACTTAACTAAAAATATAACATAAGTAAAATGTTAAATAAGTTGACAATCTACAAATGTACATAAAGTAAAATATAAATAATATCATTAAAATACATAAAATTTATTATTTAAAAATATAATGAGGAATAACAGATAATTTAATGTTTTAATATACTATTTTATAAAATTGTATGTGATATAACAAAACATAATTTATTTAATTAAAAAATTGAACATTTATACATAAATTTAATGTTATATATTATAAAAAATAACATCAATATATGAATAAAATAATTTAAAAAATATATTTTTATAGTATAGTAATTATAATATAATATAGAGGATAATAGCACAACTCATTCGACAGATCAGTCTTCCTGCTTCAATCCGAGAATCGGTACAATCCGAATATGTCAATTAAAATTTTTTGGTAGGAAACACTTATTGGCGATGGCTAACCCCAGCCGTCCCTAATAACTTTATATGCTACGGCTGAAGCTGTTGCAAATGGTTTACAGAAATAGGCTGCCAGTCGTTGCTAAACTAGGAAAAAAACAGTCGGAAGGCTATTTCTGGAATCCATTTATGACGACTTCTTAAGTCATTGCATATAAACTTATTGGTGACGACTGGGGCCAGCCGTTGTCAATAAGTTAGCCGTCATTAAATTTATGGGCGACGACTTAGTCAATAAGTTAGCTGTTATTAAAGTTATGGTCGACGGCTTATTAAGCCATCGTCAATAACATTAGTTGCGATGGTTTCCCTATGCCCGTCACCATTAACATTGGCGACGAGATTATTTGCGACGACTTGGCGATGACTAGTCAACCGTCGCCAATATATAGTGGCGATGGTTTTTAGTTATTGGGGACAACAATACCCTATTTTTTTGTAGTGTTCCATTGGAATGGCTTATGCAAGAGAACAAGTACGTTGAGGTAGAATGACTACTATACTTAATTCCCATATCAAACTGCATCTTCTTATAAGTAGAATAAAGGATTTTATCCCCTCCATATTTCACTTTCAAATTGTCTCTATGTATTTATCATTCCAGAATTTACACTTGATTTCTTTTATCAATTATTAAAAATAACATTGTATCTTATTTTGTGCCTAGTATTGTAAATCAGATTCTAGTATCATTTTTTATTTTTTATTTTTTCAAATTTAAGTCATTTTTTCAGAAATTATCATCACTCAAAATCCCCTCAGTAGATTAAACAACCGACGCTTAAAACATTAGTGACCTATTTGGTACAAGTTAATTACAAGATAGTAGGTCTAATTTTTCCTTAAAATTTTTATCAATAAAGTATATTTATTCCTTTATTAAACTGTGCCAAGCTGGCCCTAGAAACTTGTTTGATAGTAGGCCTGAAACAAGCTAGAACAGACCAGCATTTACAATGCTTGATTACTAACATTGGTAACCAAGTGTACACTTTTTTTTTGGACAGAAACCAAATTTACACTTGTGGTGGTATAGTTGTAAGGGTTATATTGCTATGAGAAACACATGCATAGGTTAGAAAATGTAAAATGGATAAAAGATAATGCCCTATAAGGTTAGAGTATAAAAATTAATATTATATCAATTTTGATATTGATATTTGTAATGTTTAGAATAACAATATCAAAATTGATAAAGTTGACACATGTACCATATAACATGAGTTCTTTGCATTACCAGAAAAATTGAATATTCAAATATCTCTTCATGACAGATTTAAATATTAATTTCATAATTGATAATAATAGAGGTGTCTACTATTGTTAATTATTATCAAACATGGTCTAAGATTTTAATATAGTTTAGGATATAAAATTAATTCTATCTTTGATATGTTAAGACATCAATGTTTTATGTATTTTGACAATCAAAATCAAAATCTCTCTTATATATTTGCTAGGAAAAAGAAACGTAATAACCTAATTGTCAGGTTAACCAGTGGGTCCATTCTCTACTTTGTACTCCATGCCTAACTAAGATTTTATTTGCTTCGCTTGACCAATCTTTAACATCTGATTCGTCTGGTGGATTAGAGTTCTTGATTTCTTGTCTTGATTAAATCTCTTAAAATAAGTTATATAATTTAGCCTTTTGTTTTACGGAGATGTAATCCTTTGCATAAAAAAGGAACACATGTATAAAACAAAAAAGTAACTCATATGTGAAAGAAACCTTTTAATAAGCTTTATGGGGTGTTTGGTTGCATGATAATGGATGTTTTTATTTTAATTTTTAAAAATTGTAAGAAAACTTGTTAAAAGAGATGTTTGGCAAGCATGACAATTTTATGTTTTGAAAATGATTTTCTTCTTAAACAAAAAAAAGAGGGTCTCACCTCTTTCTTTTTTCTTGTGGTCTCCCACTTTGTTTGGTCATGAATGGTAGTTACTCTTTTTTGTTATCACATCCCTCCAAACATGATAATTTTATGTCATGAGTTGGTTCACTTTTTATTTTAATATAATTTTTTATCATGAAAATGTACAAAAAATTATCATGCAACCAAACACCCCATTATATTGATTAATAGGTAAACATCGTAATCAAACTGAATACTTATTTTGATAATATCTTAATTTACCTTTAAATTCATCACTTATATCTAAGGGTGTAAACGGAATCCGATAATCCAAAATTTCGATTCGATTCCGATAAAAATTAACGGGTTTGGAAACTATTTTTGTATCTTATAAACTATCAGAATCGGAATTGGATATTCCGATATCTTATCGAAATCAGAATCCGAATCAGGTGATTCCATTTCCGTTTATCCGATTTCGATAATAAATAAATAAATATAAGTATATATAATTAAAATAAAGTCAAATAAATTATAAAATATAATATATAAATTGATAAAATAATAAAAATAAAATTTTAAAATACTATATCAAAATTTATTGATTATATGTGAATTATTCATGTATTGTTGAATAACAATTAATATTTATTATCGGAATCGGAAATTACCGGATTCGGTTCCGATTTCAATAATGGAATCGGAATCGGATCGAAATCAGAACATGGTGATTCCAAAATTATCGGAATCGGAATCGGAACACCTTAACCCTTATCGGAATCGGAATCGGAATCGAATTCTGTGATTCCGCTACCGAATCTGACCCGTTTACACCCCTACTTATATCTTAACAAACCTTTTAAAAATAAACTATATATCATTTAGCTTTTTTATTTTTTAGATGCAATTTTTTATATAAGATAGAAATAACATGTATAATGTGTTTAAGTAAACACTAAATTGATTGACGTATAAACATCTTAATCAAATTAAATCCCTAAATTTACCACAAACCAAGAGGATAAACATTGAAAAATATGAATTCGGTTTTCACATTAAGTGAAAACAAACACCACCTAAGAAACAAAATGTATTGCTCCACTTAATTACTAATAAAAAATAAAGTAAATTTAAATGCAAATTCAGACAACTTATAAAGCAGAAACAAAAATTATGTAAATTAAAAGGATAATTGGAAAAATCCTGATTTATCACTAAAAATTTAATTAAGTAAATTAAAAGGATAATTGGACAAATCCTGATTTATCACTAAAAATTTAAGAATAAATAAAATGTAAACCTAACAACAACTATACATGAATTTAGATTAATAACTTATTGGATATTATTTCATAAAATTATATAAAATTACTAATACCATTGTAACATAAATATTATAGTATAATCTTTTCTTTATGACCTTCTAGATTGAGTCATGTACTATAATAGGTTAGATCTTAGGCTTTAATTTGTAACATATTAGACACCATTATCACAAAGCTATACTTAAAACTATTTTGCAACGATTTTAAAGTCGTCACCTTGTCATCACAAATAATCATCACTAATGATATTAGTGATGACTTAAGCAAAAGTTTCCACCAATAAGGGTATCCTAGATGGTTAAAAGTCATCCCAAACGATTGCTATATTGACAACTTAAAGCCATCACTTATAATAACATGTTAGTGGTGACAGCTATAGTCCTTGTTAGAACACCCCTGAACATTCTATATGTCGGTGGTAATAGCCGGAAGTCATCCCCAATACATTAATTGGCAATGACTTCTGTGGAGCCATTGCCATAAACTTACAAAATGTGTCCGAACACATTTTCGGGGCCATTCTAACTATTTTTGTAGCTACTTAAGACCATTGCTAATAGTTATTGGTGATAGCTTTAGCCAAACTCAAAACATTACTTGGCAATGACTTCTACAGAGTTGTCCCTATATATACTTATAGAATGCCCCCAACCAAAATTTTTTCGGGGGCATTCGTCGCCAGTAGTGTTTTCTGATACACTTAGTGATGACTTATGCTGTCACCAAAAATCCTTGATTAAAAAAAGACTATTAATAATATCAAATTTTATTTTTACTACATGGATTATACAAATCAACTTGTATATTCATTTCATTCAATAGAGAAAATAACTACAAAGTGTATATTCATTCACAAATATAGTTAACCACAAACTATCCATACATATATAAATCTAAAATATATACAATAACTACCATCCATACACCAACATTTAACCACCACAAACCAAATAATACACAAACTTATACACAAAATCATGACCAAGTGAGAGCTATTTTTACATTTTTATATACACAAATTATATATTTAATTTAGGATGGCAATTGCACACAAAAAATAAACAAGATACATAATGAAGATACATATATCAAACATCCTCTCCCAAGGATGCCTCTCCTCCTCATCCTCATCGGCCTTAGCCTCGCTATTATCCTCTCGATCGTCATCACTCTGTCTCAGAGGTGACATTGAGCTCAATGGATAAACTAGTGGGGGAGTCTTTGATTAATCTTAACTAACAATTGTCCGATCCTGATCTAGTTATTTTGAATTTTTATTTGTATTGGTTGAGTTTCTTGAAGTTGTACGTCTTTATTATTTATACCAAATGTTATAGACATATCAACAAGTTGTTCTTGATATGGTTCAACTTCATTATCACCGTTATTTTATAATATGTTATAATAGTTACAAGGTAGAGTTTTTACAAATATCACCCATCCTTTATTTGAGCTATCATTTACATAGAAAACCTATTCCACTAAACTTGCAAGTGCAAAAGGTTCATCAATTTCTAAGTTTTTTGTGTATTTAAAAATATAAATTCATAATCATTAACTTTAAAACCTCAATCTTTATTATATACATCTCACCAGTCACATTCAAATGATATTAGATGATTCTCTTTATTAAAACTTATTTCAAGAATATCTACTATTCATCCATAATAGCCGTTACTTCCATATTGAAGCTTTGCATTCACAATGACACCATAGAATTGAGTTGGTTTGGTAAAATTTGTGGACATTGTGTGAATTTTGAATTCATTCCAAATAAATCCAAATAATTATGATGCAAATCTTGAGTGACATTGTGAAAACAAGTCAAGATTTTCAATGTACCTAGAATCTCCTAAATCTCTTAACTCTTAAACACATGATCTGAACCACACTGAAAAGTGTTCTTCCTAGGTTCACCACTAATCAGAGCATCACTATGCTCTTGATGAAAATAGTCTACATCATTCATTTGGTTCAAGAGATATGTATAATTTAAAATTTGTTCTCTTTATGTTAGAATTCTAGGTACGTGCCTATATCTCAATAAACAACCAACTAGTCTAAACATTGAACTTTATTCATGGGTATCTTTATACGGATGACCATCATAATTTTGTTCTCTATCTTAGTTTGTATCACACATATATGTAGAAATAAAATGAGTACATTTCTCAATCAAGGAGCCATAGGCAATTGAACCCTCAACCCTTTCCTTTTTACCCACATAATTTTTAAACGTCTTTAAATATCTTTTAACGGGATACATCCAATAATATTGAACTTATCTCGACATCCTTGCTTTGTATGCTAAATGCACAATCAGGTAGATTATAACATCAAAATATGATGTAGGAAAAATATGTTTCGATGTACACAATGTTATTACAATCTTAGACTTCCAATCTCTCAAAATAGTACTATCCAAAACTTTATTACAAATGATCTTAAAGTTCTAACACAACTCAACTATGAGACTACTTACGTCATTTGATATGATGCTTTGAAGTGTCAATGGAATAATAGCCTACTTAATTATATGATAATCATAACTTTTCAATCCACTAATCATTTTACAAGATACATTTACACACCTACTTAAATTTGAAGAGTAACCATCCAACACTCAATACTCTTGACAAAATCAAGCACCTAAGACTTTTGACCATTACCAAGTATGTAAACAGCATATGGAAACTGTGATGAACCGTTATATGAATGTAATTATATACAAATATCCAATTCTGTTAAATCATTTATTGAATTAAGATTATCTTTATCATTTCCTGAGAGATTGAATATATCAATTACATTGTCACACATTTTCTTTTAAATGTGCATGCCATCTAAATGATGAAAAATAATTAAAGAAGTCTAATATGGCAGTTTCTTAAAAAATACTTTTCTTTTAAATTTTTTCTTTGCTAAATTCTTTACTAAATTATATAATTTTTTATTAAATGGTTTTTCAAATCTTATTTTGCCAATCTCCTGTTGTTGTCTCCAAATATCTTACATCTTATTAGCATCTTTTGTGTTTTCTTCTCACACCGCCGATCGTCAAACTACATTGGTTCCTTCTCCAATAATGTGCTATTGGTAGGAACTGATGATGTCTTTTGGTTCATTATTTTTGACAATGAATTGTCAAACATAATGTGTTTCCTTATTACAAGGTGGAAATGCTAATTTTCATTTAATATTTTATTTATATCAATTTGCATATTTAGGAAAATCATTAATGGTACATAAAAATATGGCTCTCATGACAAAATTCTTTTTTTAAAATATCATGTCTTTAATCTGATCTCCCATAAGTACTTTAACTCTTCAACCAACAATTATAAGAATACTTCAATGTCATTTCTGGGATCGTTTGGAACTGATTTTAAACATGAAATTATTGTGTATGTCACTTTCATACATATGCATGGTGATAAATTATAAACCATTATAATGATAAGTCACATATTGTACTTTGAAGATATGTTACCAAATGGGATAAAGCCATCTGCAACCAACCTAAGTCGAATGTTGCATTTCTCCAAAACAAAATTAGAATATAGTTCATCAACTCTTTTTCAAAATAGAGAATTGGCACGATGACTCATTTCATCACTCGATTTCTAAGAATGTGGCATGTTATGCCATATCATCTACTTAATAATATTCATTAATATAAACAAACACTATAACCTATCCTTTAATAAAAAATAATGTTATTTTTTGTTCCACTTTTTTACTTTTATGTTTAGGGTCATTTTTATATCTTAGAGTCTCACATTATGAATATATAATTTTGTCTACATTCTTTTTTAAAAAAGGATACAATCATTCTTACATATATCCATCTATCTTTTGATAACTAAGTCTTATGCCTTTAACAATTTTTTAAATTTATACCAAGTGTCAGGAACGCTTGCATCTTTAGATAATACGTCTTTAAATAAAGATAGTGTAAGCTAGTCATATATTTTCCAATGAGACCATTTATTGACTTTAATTGAATCAACTTTAAAATAAATTTTAATTTACATACATCTTGAAAAACTTTGTATAAAGGTGTTTATGCATTTTTAGTACTGTAAAATATTTTTTTGATTCTACATTTGGTTCATCCTCACTATCTCTAATTGATTTCTGATTATTTTGAATATCTTGAAACATTTCTATCTTGTGGTTCATTTAACTATACATCATGTTCATTAATTAACTTGAATTTTATTTTATCATGACATATCCAAGCTCGGTAATTTAACCATATGCGATCACATATTAAGTGTTCTTTCACAATATCACTTTTTAAAATAAATATGCTACAACATCTTTTATAGGAACATTAAATTAATTCATTACATTATCCATATTTATATTGTGTCCTACATTCATGAAAAGCATAATATAAAAATTCTTTGATTCATCTAAGATAACTAGGATCTATTATGTTATAAATATACATCCAAGATTTGTTTAAGCTATACAGTTATCTAATAGAAAAAAAAATACAATATAGATTAATGTCATTAGTGTATACTTAATGAAGATGTACTGAATCTAAATAAAACTATGACTATGAGCAAATGAAGTATGTATTAAATAATTAAAAAACTTAACTAAACTTCGTCCAGAGGAAGCAAGTCTCCAATGAGGACGTAATCGAACACCTCAATTGAAACTTCCAATAAAAATAAATATTATCATTTAAAAATGCAAGAATATGTGACATTTATGACAAATAAGAATAAATAGAAGAAGAAGAACATTGAGAAGAAGAACTAAGACCCTACTTAAGAAGAATAATAATAATGATAATAAGATTAACCAATAACTTTAATTTTTGAGAATTTTTTCTATTTTCAAACCAAATCAATCTGCATTTCAAACACCAAACCGAATTAATTGTCTTTGGAATGGTTCGGTTGAGTTCAAACCTCATTATCTTATGGTATAATATATATATATGTCGATAAAATTTTATTTAGTTTATTATTATTATTATTATTATTATTATTATTATTATTATTATTATTATTATTATTATTATTATTATAAGAAGAAGAAGAAGAAGAAGAAGAAGAAGAAGAAGAAGAAGAAGAAGAAGAAGAAGAAGAAGAATTATTTAATTATGTAAACATCTACGAGTGGCAAAATGGATAGTAAGAAGTGGCAAATTAGTTAATTGTGTCATATTGACATTACATAGAGCATTGACAACAATGTCATAATAAGTAAAGTTGGCCATACGAATATTGTTAGCTTTATTAACCTTTGAATTCACGGTTCTTACTTCTTAGCACAATACTTAGAACACCCTCAATTAGCTCTTACATAAGTACAAGAAGGTGACCGGAACCAAATAGTGGTAGTACATGCAAACATTTGTTGATCATAACAATGGTACATATAACATCACTCTTTATAAATAATAATATTAATTTAAACTAAAATAATGTAATTTTCTTCCTTTTAACTTGTGCAGGATGAACTTTTCTTGAACAAGTCACCTCTCTGAAGAAGTTCAATTACATATTAAATTATAAAAGTTCATGTGGTTGTCTTTTTCTATAAAACACCTTATAAGGCATTTAATAAAATTGGGCAAATCCACCATTCTAGGAGAGAATCTCTTGGGGATCGGTCGAATACCCATTAAGGTCAAGTGAATTGGAATTGAAGACTATTTTACAAGATAAAAAATGAAATAAAAGCCTTCAAGAAACCCTAAAATCAAGAGAAATTTTGTATGTAGAAAGATAAGGGTTTTGTAAATCCTAAACTTTTAAGGTGTAAGAACTAGGTGAAAACAAGCATGTATTTTATAAGAATCAATTTACAGGACTCTCTCACATGTTTAATCCATTTAAACAAAGGTGTTTAACTAACATATTTAATTCTACTCTAAAATACATTCTCCAACCATTTAATCCATTCTAAAATTTATTTAAACAAACATGTTTAATCCTACTCAAAATTTCATTCAAACAAACATGTTTAACCACATCTATTTAAACAAACAAAGTTGAAATAGGGCTTATACGTCTATTCTTAAAAATGTTTAAAGGAGAAGATGATGAACTAGGGTTTCTTACCTACAAGGGGAGCTTCATTGCGGAGCTGCCCGGTCTACCTCGTCATGCTGGCAACGCAGAGGGCAACAATGGAGGATAGTGGCAATGGTGGCAACAACAATGATGGCATCCGGTGGCAACATCGGTAGTAGTGGCGGTGTCCTACATCTATGCTTGTGATAGCATGTGAGGGTGGTGGTGGATGCAAGTGGTGATAGTAGTAACATCTGATAGTGATGTTGGTGATCGCCACGACGTCTAGAGATTATGGTGGTGAGTTGGTCGAGGCTTTTCGCATGCAAGAGAGAGAGAGAGAGAGAGAGGCCACACTAAATTTAAGAGAAAAAGGAATTGGTGATGGTTTAAAATCCATCACTACTTGGTGCTTTTAAAGTTATTTATGATAGCTTTCAACCGTTGCTAATGACTTTCGACTATTCAACAATTGTTTAAAGACTAAGGGTGACAACTGTATCTAGCCATTACAAATGATGTCCTCCTTATGCCCTGAACCAAAATTTCAGTTTCTTACTAAAACAACGATAGCCAAAGCCATCGTGAATATATTCAATAGCAATGAATTTTGTAGATGTTACCAATACTTGATCTTTTATGAGACCAATGCAATCATGAATATATTAATAGGCGATGACTTGTGTAGTCATCGCTAGTATTTGTTCTTTTGCAATGGCTTTCATCCATCTATCGCTAATAAGGTTAATTATTTGGGATACCTTTTGAAGTCATACCCAATGCTCTGTGGCTAATACCCTTTTTCTAGCAGTGTATAAACCCAATTGAATCTATTTGAATCTTTTTATGTTCTATTGGCTTTAAGAATACCATAAAAATGCATGTGTATACCTCAACAATGCATTAAAATAAATCTAATTATTATATGGTACATTAAATTATAGAAATATGGAATTATTTTTCAATGTGCTAAGAAATGGGTGGCTACAATTGGTGAATAAAATTCATATGGTTACTACTATAGGTCACTTAGGCAGGTAGACAAGAATGAATTATCAAATGTTCGAACATTTTTTATTCCGAAAGATTTTTAGAATTCAATGAAAATATTTTTTATTCCATTGGGATTCAGTTTGATAACATAGTTCAATTTGGATCAATACAATAACAATGAACTCTAGGAATCATAAGTTCTACTGCACACATATTAATTCTTTATATCAAAGCTAAGTTTAAGTCTCCATCTAAACGAATATCATTGTTTGTGTAGAGGTGACTTTTGTCAGAGCAATTGTAGTATCCTAAAAAGATAAACAATAAAAACATGTCTCATTGAAAGTAGGGGTGTAAATGGATTCAAAAAATTCGTTAACCTAACTTGAGTTCACATCTATTACAGGATTTGTAGTGTCTTTCAATGAACTTGACATAACATTGATAGGTTTAGGCTTAAACATATCCTGAAAAAATATATTTCGGGATCGATAAAATATTATCGGGTGCTTGATAAAATATTGTTGACAAGCTCGCCGGTGAAGTTGACAGAGGTTGGAAGCAGGTGGTGGTGCGGGGATAGCCCTGAAAAGCTGGTTCTTGGTGGCGTCCAAGGTCTGAAGGTAGGGAAGGGACCAGATGCAACAAGAGAGAAAACTGGAGTAGCCGGTAGTGTCGAGGGAGATATCAGTGACGCAGGAGTGGCCGACAGCATCGCGGGCCTCACAATGAAAGTTGCAAGTGGAAAAGGAGTCAGAGAAGAGGGAGTTGCAGGGATCGATGGCAGAGAAGTTCCAGGAGCCAACGTAGGATCCCACTGGAAGGGAAGCTGTCAGGTCTAGTGTTGCCTTTAGCCGGCATAGGGCCTAGGCATTGTCGGGGGATGTCTTGGTGTCGACGAGTGGGGCAGAGAGGACTGCGGTGGACAGGAGGAGGACGGGGTGGGCGGTGACTCTGGCACCCCATGGCCTGCCCATCTCTTTAGCGCCTGAAGAGCTTGTGCTGGGGGTAGAGGAGGGCAAGTGGCAAGGCTGCAGGGGGTATAAATTTGGGCATTTCGGGGCTAATTCGAACCCGATGAGTATTTAATGCTGGGTGTTTATTGAGATTTAGGATAAACAATATCGGGTCAGGTTGGAATCAACACTTATCGAATTTGGATTTGTGTCATGCAAAATCCGGCCCATTTACAGGTGTAATTGGAAGAGTTTTTAGGTTAGATTAGAATACCTTTAAGATAAATCCTATCTAGTTAATAAACAAATTTTGTTTGGATTTGTAGAAAAAATAGCTATCGTTATCCTTTCTCTTTTCTATGTGAGAGGGAAACTCCCGCCTTAAGTCTTTCAGGATTTAGAACTCCTAATCCTAACATGATTAAAGCAGTTTCTCCCCTGCATCGCCGTTTTCCCACCTTTCTCGTGCACCTATCTTTTCCACCCTTGTGTCGGCTTGGCTGACAGTAGCCCAAGCCCAATTTATCTGGCACTAGCCCAACAAGCTCGGCACCTAGCTATAGTGTATTTCACACAGGAATTGTTTTAAGTGAAAAAAATAAAGGAGAGGAACAAAGTGGGAAAAAAATAAGGTAAATCTAGAGAAGTCCATAAAAAATCTAGATTTATGTCCCAAACTCGTATATGTTTATTTAACTCATTTGATGAAAATTTAACATGAAATCTTGTTAAATATGTCATTGATAAGTGCTAGAAGTTTGATAATTTTCTGATTAGTACCACTTGTATAGTTTAGCAGACTAAAATGGAGCATATACATTTAATATCTTGATTATTAATTGTTTTGAAGTTAGAGGAGTGACTTCCATGATTATGAACATGATGCTAAGCTTGCATATCTAGAACTTGCCAAATCTTGCTGAAACATGCTTAGCAAGAAACTAACTTGTGCTAAAGTGTGATAACTATGCTATACAATATGACATCATGGGATTCCTGATCCACGTGTTATATGCACTTCACTAGACTACTCTAGCTTTGACATGTGAGCAGCGAGAAGCTAGATAAATCTAGAGTATTTGTGGATCCTAGATACCACAGTTGTCCCTTGGTATATCAATGGCTGGGTGTATTTTGGGCCTAACTTACTGTGTTACTACCATATGCATTAGATATAGTGCAAGTCATATACATGCGAGATACATGCTTGATAACAGTTAGATGTGTGTGTGATATTTACTTAACACATACTTGAGGCATGACTGATACTTGCTTGACATATATGTGAGACATGACTTATGTAGTTAGACATGCTTAATACATGCTCTTTGCATGCGTGATACATATATGCTCGACACTTGAAACATGCTTGACAAACATGCTTGACATACACCTGATGACATATATAGAGTTTGACATTTAATAGAGCTTGACCTTTTCTTATTATAAATGATATGATCTTTGTAGGTTTATATGATAATTATATGTGCACACCTAGCTATATGGCTATCTGATTGATGAGATAGGAGATTAGTGCCCATTGAATCTGTATGACTCGTTAGTTTTCACTAAATGTGTTTCTATAGGGTTTTAAGGAACTTCTGTGTTAAGGGAAATTCGATTCAATAAACTAGAGTTGTGTGATGGATTCATTATGAGATGATCTCCATAAAAATCTTGTAAGTGTTGATACTAGATTGAATTATAATTATCAGGTCATGATAGATTTGCAAACTCTTGTGTATATTTTGGAAGAAGTCGTTGAGATGCACTTTTATCTTCATTCCTTCAATCATCTTCATGTCATACATCCACTTCTTCAGTTCGTTAATGACTAGGACATGTCATGCCCTCAAACTTCTCCTAGACATCGACCAGGTCTTTCAAGTTCTCGCCTTATGAAGCATGTTGTCTGCTAAGTATACTTGTATTGTGATATTCATCAGTGCCTGCAATTTAGCCCATGCTTCTTTCACCAGTTATCAAGTCTATCTACCTTTTTATTGAGAGCGTCAATAAGTCTTCACGCATTGCTACCATAGATTGAATTCTTCACAACCATTGAAGGGTTCCATAGAGAAGCTCATAACCCTTCTAACAGATCTATGACTTATGTCTTTATGTGCTGCCATCAATTTATCCCAATCACGTATGTTCGGATTGATATTGATGCGCCTTGCACTTGCATAAATCTGACCAACGGTTTGAAATTTGCTCCATCTAGACTATTCAACAAACCTGAAATGCCTGAAAACATAGGATTGAACTCCTAGATTTCCTAATTGCAACACCAATCGTCCCGGATCAAATCAAAACAACCTTGACCATTCGATCAATAAATTTGCTCCATCTGAAATTATATCTTGTTAATAGATACAAACAAGACCTGACAACCCTATCAAATAACTCATATCTAAGAAATGATAAGTACTATATGGATCCTAATTGATCCTGCAATTTTCTCTCTCCTTTCTCTCTCTTTCTCTATCCATGCCACACACGCATGTGACATCACATGAGATTGATAAAAGAAAGGAGAAAAAACTCCAATAAAATAATGAAGCCCTTTCTTCGAGGACCAAATCTTCCGTGCACTTCTATCCATATGCACCTCAATGAACACCACTTCAATAACTATCTTCTTATACAATCAAATAAGTTATTTTAAACAAGTTTAAAATCATGAATATAAACTAACATTTTTAAACATTTTTAAAATAGAGAATATTTTTAAATAAATATTTTTTAAATATTAATAAAAATAAAGTAATATCAATATTTATTTTTGATTTATACTATATTATAAGTTAATTATATATTTAATCTGAATAAATATGTATAAAATATATTTAATACTGATTTATATAAAATATGACATTACATGATATTTATTTAAATTTATAATTTTTAAAATGTTTATTTAATTTTATTATATAATAAGATGAGTTATTGAAATAATACGCATTGAGATGCATATAGAGGTGCCCAAAGGATCCGGTCCTCTTTCTTCGTGAGTCAGCCACCACCGGCAACTCTTCCTAGAACAAGATAAAGTGAGAGGAAGATGCACACACAACATCTCTGCCAGAAGGGGTCGCCGCCGTTGCCTCTCCTTCACTTTTCCACAGTGTTACCGCCTGGGCCTTGGGCTCTCGCCGAAGACCTATGCTAGCTACTGTCGGTCTGCCCACCGGAGTTCCACCGCCTGCACCTTGTTGGTCCACCGTGCGCCCCTGCTACCTGCGCTCTCTACAGATTTGTTGCCGGAGTTGCCTTCTAACACCGCCACTAGTGCTCATCTTAGTCCCACCGGACCACTGCGTCGCTGGGATTCTGGGAACTTCGAGGATGCCTTCTTCTATGGCCAACCACTGGCTCCAGTGCCGCTAGAGCCTCCTTCACTACTGGAGTTTGTCACTGCGGGTCCTCCAGGCTCCCGCCACCAGTTCGCCACCGAGGTTCACTTCACTAGTGCGAAGTGGGCACTGACCGACGGTAATCACCGTGGTACGCGATGCCAAAGCCCACGGCTTTCACCGTTGGTGAGTAATAGACCAAGTAATGTTCATGATCTATTCAACGTCGACTTTGTTGACGTTGCCTATTATAAAGCGCACAGGTCAAGATGCATAACGACCGTCGGCTATTACAGAAAAGCATGTTTCATGTTAGGATAATAGCCGATGCTCGTAACCGTTATCTTGTTATCATAAACTATGTTAAGTGTAATTGACTTTTTAATTAAAGACTATGCTTTTGATCGTGGTATTTAAGGAACATTTTACAAATAACAAATTTTAATATTGAATTGATAGGTAATAATTAATTATTGATTATTGTCGCATGTGATTGATAATACTCTCTAAATGATTGCATTAGAAATTTTAAATTACTCGATATTAAAAATATTTTAAATATAATTATATGTAAAGAAGATGAAGAAATAATCTAATAGAGACTAACAAAACAATAGGAGCCATTAAAAATATAACAATGTAATTAACATATAAAACTTTACCCATACACAATTGTGTCTCTTGTACTGTACAATCACTACAAGAAATTCGCGTTTCACCTACACAAAAAAATCGTAGGTATAGGCCATTTTCCCGTAGGTAATGACTTTTACCTACAGAACTACCTACGGAACTACCTACGGAACCATCCGTAGGGCTAGTACATGTAGGTAAATGTTTTACCTACGGACGAATCCGTAGGTATAGTACAGGTACTTTACCTACGGGTGAACATACACCCGTAGGTACAAGTCATACTATACCTACGGAACCGTTCGTAGGTAAACAATTACCTACATGTACTAGCCCTACGCGGCCAATCTGTAGGTAGATCCATAGGTAAAGGTTTTACCTACGAGAAAATGACCTATACCTACGATTTTTTTTCGTAGGTAACCTACGCAAATGTAGTCTATACCTACATATAATATTCTTTTTACCTACGGGAGTAATATCCGTAGGTAAATGTTTCATATCTAAAGCCTGATCTCAATCCATTCGACCTGGATACATTTCACTCATTAAACTCAATACATTCCACTTATTCAATGCAAACACAATTCATAAAAAAAAACTCATACAACCTTCAAAAAACCTCATCACTCAATCTAATCCAAATTTTGACAACATTTCACAAACAAAACAAACAGGAAAAAACAGAGTCCGCTCATTACAAACGAAGCATGATCAAAAATAAAACTTTACAATAAAACATTTCTATATACACCATTCACAAGCTACTCATATATACACCATCCTTGTTTCAAAAACATACAACAATCAATATTTGAGTGATCATGAAAAAACAACTGCAAACCATGAACTGAGTGATGTCAAGTTTTATTGTTTAGAATAAATGAAGTCACAAAGTTTCAAACATTGTCCCATCCAGAGAACCAAATATGTAAGAAAAATATTTGATATTTGTGATAACAAGAGCACAATTGAAAACGATATATGAAAATGGAGAAGTCCGAAGTAGTGCACCTGCCCTGAACTAATGAAACCAGTTTCCTTCACCGACAACTCTTATAACTGCTGCATACCAAAATGTATTATCCGATACGTTAACTGTAAGTGACAAAAAAGTAAAAAGTATAATAACGTTAGGAAAAGTAAAAAGACATCATGTAATCAAATAAGATTGGTAATTCATACACACTTGAAGTGTCGTAGTAGAAAACAAAACTGAGGAGAAAGAACTTGGGAGCTTAAGGATATGAAAATAAATTTTAAAAAAAAAATAATTAGAGCTATAAAGTACCCGAGAGCTTAAGGATTTGAAAATCTCAACTACAAAGTGGCCATATAGCTTCCCCATTTTTTTACTTTCTTTGATTTTCAATTATATTTCTGTAACTTTTAGATTTCTCGCTTTTGCTTTCTCCACATCCAAAACCTGCGCTCAACAAAATTTGCAACCCGAGTATCATCCACAAATTTGAAACAATCCTCCTCCTACACATAGCAATTAACATGTTAGTTACATGTAATCTTGAATACAACACCCAATGAAAGCAAAAGAAAACATAACCAACGAGGGTGAAGAACTCAAATTAGAAATTATGTTGCATTTGTCATAAACCAATATTTTAGATCATAAAAATTAACTTGAGAACATAAGCATGTGCAGAAAACATGCACATCTATACATAACATAAACTTGCTTTACAAAGTTACCATTAAGTAACTTGAAGGAGGGTGGCTTTGGATTTCAGTTTCCAGGTTCTGCTACCAGAATTGGGCATTGAATTGATAAGACCATTTTGAAAGTAATTAAAAAAATACAGGGACTCTGGACTACAGGATTTACAGGGACTCTGGACTACAGAGAATTGAACTTTGTTTTTTTTTCAAAATCAGGAACAAGATTTACCAGAGTTATTCTGGTAAGACAAAGCTATTATTTCTACACTCAGATCACACTTCATGCATTTGGCCTTGGACTACATGACAAATAATTTGCTGGCCCTTGGAATGGAAGTGCTGATTTGGATGGATCACCTGATGAAACAACAGCTCCTCCAGCTGCGATGGAAGACAGAAATTGTCTTGTTGAATCTATTATAAGTGAACCAGAGGTAAATAATGAAAATCTCAAGGATGACATAGAAAATATGGATTCAAAGCCTCCTGTTGAAGATGTTTCTGATGCTGAACCTACTGACAAACCAGAGGTGAATGTTGAAGACATCAAGGACAGCATGATAAGCAGGGATTCAAAACTTCCGGCTGAGGACACCGCATCCCTACCATCTGAGCCAGAAATTCAGGTATCCGAGGTTAGCAATGATGTAGGGTTTCAAGTAAAGTCTGAGTCAATTTCTACTGATTCTATAACAATTAATGAAAAGGTTGAACTTAAGAATGATTTAAATGCTAATGATTTCCATCTAGAAGTAAAGGTTGATAAATCAGAAATGGTGCAACCATCATCCGATGATGTTGTTCCTGTTGCTGGCGGCTTCAATCCAATGGATAATAACCAAGAACCAGAAGATGCTCATGTTTCTGTTGAAGTGTTTAAATAACATGAACACAAGATGCTATTTGTTATGTTGATAGTGTTTACCTAGACATCCTTTTTCCCATGCTCGCTGTCAAGTCCCCTTGTGTCAGAAGTTCTGCCAACTAAGATGTGTCATCACCATCATGTATTGAGCTAGGCCTGAGACCATCACCAATGGACAGTGAGATGTCATATTGTTTGGGCAATTCAAATCCGAACAGATCAAAATCCATGGCCTGCAAACTTGATACCCAAAATCCAAAGTTTAAGAGTATCATTAGTCCCTAGATCTAAAATTTAAACAAAAAATAAGACCCAATCATATGAGGTTATATGGCCCGCAAAATTGAATTTTACAACAAGTTAATATTATGTTATTATAAAGATCTTCACACTATTAAGATAAACTCCTATGCTAGAAACAACAAGTACCTCAAATCTCCAAAGTTTTAAAGCTATGAAACCAAAATCTTAAATAAAAAATTAAAAACTATGCAAGCATTCTAATTCTCAAGCACATGGTTTAGTTTGCATGAAGAATTTATGTTTCATTAAAACATGAATGCCAACTAACATATACTTAAAATACTCAAAATAAAGAAAGTCCATGAACTGAGCGAAGACCTCACCCAACCCCTCTCCCCGCACGAAATGCCCTGTGATCATCCAATGTGGCCTTTGATCATCCAATGTGGCCTTTGATTACATAACAGAATATTCACAAAAACTGAATATTATGGATGGATACAATAAACTCACATGGGACTATACATAACATAATTGACAAGACACAGACAAATCTAAAAGGCAAACATCAAATGACATATCAAAAGTGAAGCATATTTGACAACAGATGGTATGATCCCCCATCCTGATGTTATACAACAAGTTAATACATGCCATTTAGTTCCTTTTTTCTACTTGTTGTGTTGAGCACACTGATGATTATGGTTACATACTTACTTCCTCACTGTTTCCCCGGAGGATATTTCACACACTGTAGAGTTCAATATGCTGGAAATGCTTCCAATGATAAGGAATGAATTCAGGGTTGATGGTACGATCAATGCTTTGTCTTGAACCCAAAGAAAATCTTCCTGAAAAGATCCCTTTTATTAAATCTCAAAAGAACCTTTTTACAAAATGTGCACAACAGACAGTAGCTTGCTTGCCAAAATTAGAAGGGGCAATAGCTTGCTTGCCTAAATTAGAAGGGGCAAAGTGCTTATAAAAAAAATCCCTTACAACCAAGAAGTATCGACGTATTTCAAATGAATTTTGGAATAAAGCAGAATTTAACCAGCACTGAAAGACACTACTCACGTTGATTTTCCACATTTTGTTCTCCATTTTCACCTAAGAAGGGCCAGAGTACAAACTACATCACCATCTACTCTAAAAGATAGCATCACAGACAACCACGAGAGACTTAGAGACAGAGAACCGACCTTTTCAGCTCCAGTGCCAAACATCTGCTTGAGCAAGGCCATGATGAGGGTCTTCTTGCCTGAACCCGGCGGACCATAGAAGAGGAGATGGGGGCAGTCCTGCTCCGCTACCTGCCGATAAAAGTAGAGAAAAGGAATCGGTGGAACCACTATCAAAGAATGAAGAGGAAGAGAGCCTTGCGATCCCAAGGGGTTCCATCATCGAACTGCTCAGAGTCGTGGGCTGCAAAGGAGCCCTTGATTCCCTCGACACCGAAATCCACCAGGTAGAGCCGTAGAGGATGCCGAAGATTATCGCCGCCTTCTCCAACTAAAGAGGCGGCTAGGGCGAATCGGATGAGGCAGTTGAGAGGGTTACATACTGATGAGAGAGAGATTGCGAAATAGTGGAAGGAACAAAGCAGGAGACAGGCAACAGAAAGGCTGTAAGCGGTGAGAAGGGGCAGACAAGGCGGCGGAGGACGGGGATGCGAGGGTGGAGGCGACTAATGAGCCGAGAAGTCCGTCGAGAGAGTGGGCGGCCGAGGGCGGAGACACGGCAGGGAAAGTATCCAGGGCAAATCCGCTGGGGGGCTCACCAGGGAATCGATCTACGCGGAGGATGCGGACTTGCGGAGGAGAGGATGAAAGTCGGTAATCACGACGAAGAGGAAGGATCGATCTGGGCGGAGGATGCGGAGGAGAGGAGTCAGGAAACACCGACGGTGCGGAGGGGAAGATGGGAGGAGGCGCAGTCGGGTGAGGGGGTGAGAGAGGAGGACGGAGGATGCGGAGGAGATGACGGAGGGCGCAAGGGTTTCTCGACCAAGGTGTCGACTCCAGAAACGGGTTCCGGATCGGCACCTCAAGATAAGGTGAAAGATAGAATTGGGGGAAAAAAAAAAAAGGGGAGTGAATCGGAAGACACTCGGAAAGCTGTAAAAGATCCTCACCTCGGTCCCACACTCACATTGATCCCCGAACTTTCATCTCACGGCGTCGCTCGAGCACCGGAGATGGTTCGGGTCATGAGGGAGGAGAGTGAGGAGGAGATGAAATTAAAACATGAATAAAAATAAAGTGTGGTCGCCAGGAGCCGCGGGCTCCGCTTTATGTAATGGAAATAGAAAGAAGTTGACCGTGTGTACCTTAGCGTGGGAGAAAGGGATGTGAGTTCAACCTTCTTCTTCTTCGGCCGGCCGATGAAGAAGAGTCTCCAATACAATGCTAGCTTGATCAACCTGTGCAACTAGAACAATAAACCAAGTGAAGATTTTGGTTAGACTTGTGAAGTGTAGTAACTGTAGAGAGAATATGAGAGAGAAGCAATTGGAATCGAACTCACCGGATTGGGGTGAGTCCTAACCCCTTTTTTTTTGTATTTTTTGATTAGGTAAAAATGATGTAAATAAACTAAAAGATGCTTGAAAACAATGAATAAACAGAGTTAATGGAGTTGAGAAAGCTTATAGAATGGATCGGCTTGAGTTGAAGCCGAATTGGTTGAGAAAAGGCCGGTTCGGGTAGCTTTGCACCCTTCTGGCGCGACTTCGGTGCAGAGGATGCTACGGACGACCCCGATGTCAGAATCAAGTTCCGTTGGTTTGAGTAGACGGAGGACTCAGAGGGGAAGAGTTTCTATGTTGATGACTTCTCCGAAATCCTCCTGTATAAGTCAGTAAAAATTATGAAAGTGGGCGGATATCAAAAGCAGAACCTGGATGCGCGCCCTCAGTGTAGCAACCGCCACGAACAAACGGCAAGTCAGAATTGAGTGCCGTCAGTTGGAGATGAAAGAGGACGAAGAGATGAACATCTTCTATGTTGAAGACGTTTGCAGAAGAAGCCTCGGATTTTCTGCAGAAGTCGATGAAGATGGTGGATGCAGAACGCCCAGATCGAGCCTTCTCCTTCACCTCGGGATCGATTTCTTGACTTCGGATCGCCTTTGGACGTCGGGACGGCTTTGGAGAAGAGCTTGGATGACCTTTGGACGAGCTAGGCAAGGGGGATTCAACCTTGGGTCGTTGAGAATGTCTCTCAATTTATAGGGGAAGGGAGACGGTGCAAAATTTAGAAACTGGATGTACCGCGCCCCCGCGTTTCAAAGGAGATGAGGGCGCGCAGGGCGCGCCCTCAAACCAAGGGCGCTCAGGGCGCGCCCCCAGTTAAGGGGCGCGGTCTGCGCGCCCCCCTGTTTCAAAGGGAGCGGGGGCGCGTTCGGCGTCTCACTGCTAAAAATCGACGGAAACTTCCGGAAATTGCTAAAAATCGACTTGATATACATAACGCGCCCCCGAACCGGGGGCGCGGTACAAATAAGTGAAAATCCTCGCCCGGAAACCTTCCAAAAACCCGGTTTAGAAGGTGCTAATCGGGGTAATTTCCGATTTAAAGCAACTGACCGCGCCCCCGACTTTCAAATGGAAAGGGGGCGCGCAGGGCGCGCCCCCAGTTTGAGGGCGCGCAGGGCGCGCCCCCAGTATGAGGGCGCGCAGGGCGCGCCCTCCTGTTTCAAAGGAGGCGGGGGCGCGTTACACTCTCTCTCCTGACCGTGTGTTCCGGAAGCCGTATCTTGCAAACCGGATGTCCGATTCGGCTCCCGTTTGTCGCGTTGGAAAGAGGGCCTTCAACCGCACCTCCTCAAGTCGGTAAACCAGCCGCATGACTCCCGAGATGTTCGTACGGGGCTTTCTACCGGTTTACTTTCTCGCGGAAAGCCGAAACCCGGGGCGAAGATCCGAAAGAGCACGGTTCCGGTCGAGAAATCTCGGGTCAACTCGGGATGACTTGAAATGATGACTGAAAAAAGTCCGGTACGATCGGACAATCCGAAGTCATCGAAAAATCTGAGATTAACCCGGTAAACGTGAATCGAAAGCCGTAAAAGCCGCGAAACCCTAAAATTGACCGAACCGGCCTTATAACCCCGGTTGATAAAATATATGGCTAGAATCGACCCGGATGACATGAAAAGACCCGGTGATGACCGAAAAGGCCTAACATGTGGTCCGGGATAGCCGTGTCAGCACAGATCGAAAAAAGCCGTAACGAAAGCCGTCATTGACCGACGCTTACCGAAATGACTTCTCGAAAACCCTGAACGTTACAAAACACATGCGGGACTCCCGAGACCTTCAATTATGGACCATTCAAGGTCGGTCATCGAGCGGGCTTCATGTTTTTACAGTTCACGTGCGGCTCTCGCTTGAAGGTTACGGCAATATTCCGGAAATCATTGGTCCATTCTCAACTAACAAGGGGGGCTCCACCAATGTCCTTAGCTCATCTCCACGAGGTAGTCCGGATCAGATAACGGTCAGATAAAAGATATCGCCTATGGAATAAGAGTCTAGGGCTCCGAATCTAGCCAATTTGGCGTGTCTACAGCTTGCCTCGCCTTGATGTCGGCTTTGCAAGGGAATGGCATGTAGCGGAGCGAAGTGAAATGTAGAGAAAGCATAGCGAAGCGAGATGAATCGTAGTGGAATGTAGTGGAGCGAAATGGCGATGGACTGAAAAGGTGGCATCAAGGTGTAGATATAGACACGCTTAACGACCAGATTCGGCAAGACGAATCTCCTCAAGTCTCCTGGTTAACCGCCATGTTTCATCAAGTCTTCTTATGTTCGATTGGTAAGAGATGTGCCATTGGCATGAGAGAAGGATAGCCAACCCCCAACGCGGTGGGGAGTCCCCGAAACATGGGTTCGTAGGTTCATCATCAGCCGGTAACCCGATCTTTGCGGTGTTCCTGTACTGTGATGGGCTAAAATTTAAAGAGATTTGTTTTGAAAAAGTAAAAGAATACCAATCGAGCACATTCAGGCTCTTAGATTCATTTAAGTCTTCCAAGAGACAAGATTCAATTCGGAATGGAATGATCTCAAATTCCGAAAGGCAAATGTTTAAGCATAGACCGTGAAGATAATGACAGTGCAAGTTCTGATCAAAATTGAAGGTCCTTGGCAGGACGAAATGGCTGCCACGGTGGGATAAGTAGCAAAAGAAGTTGCAATGGCCTCTGTGGTGAAAAGATTTCAGGGGACAAAGTGGTTACCGAACACGGTGGGATTAATAGACACGGTGGGATATTAGAGAGGTTGGTGGGACTAGAGAATATGGTGAATGACACGGTGGGATTTGGAATGATCGAGAGGGTGATAAGGTGAAGATTATGAAATGATGCATGCAATGACAAAACAAAATGTAGTGCAATTAATGCTACATGATGCATGTTGGGCTCAAGAAAATAAAACAAAACTTGTACATCAAATAGTTGAAGATATAGATTGTCTATGAGGTCAAGATACCCATTCGGGAACTATCGTCCCTCACAGGACAACTTTGGCTTATCCGTGAGCATTAGAGATGACCCGACCGTCGTAGATTTTGATGAAGGGGATCTCGGGTCAAGTCTTCTCTATGCTCATGGTCTTCAACAAATAATGCATAAGATAATAATACACGACTAGCGACATATATGCTAGTCGGCAAGAAATGGGGGTTTCCCATGTCTATTCTTCTATTTCCGCGAGCAATTCCTGGCCACTCTTTTGGAGCATCACCGGAACGAGGCGGTTGCGGCGGTATGGTTTCCATGCCTTCTCCACGTGGTCATTCTCCTGGAGTCAGTGGCAATCAGACACTGATATTTGTAGCAGGCTTAATCTTCTTCTAGTGTTGTAGCTGCTTTTCTTCCTTGTTATAGCACTTCTTGCTTCAGTGTTGTTTGACCTGTTGGCGAGACTCTCACCCCTCCTTGACTTGTGTTTCTTTCCTGAAATACTTAATAGAAGGGTTAAATATGCTCTATGGCTTACCCCCTTGCCTATCGTTGTCTTGCCTTGCTTATATGTCAAGGGGGGTAGCCTTATTAACAAGGTAATATGAACAAAATGACTGAAAATGAATAAGATAAGGGTTAAGAAAGCTTACCTGCTATGGTGAGAGTCACACCCTTCTTGATCTTAGCATCCTGAAACACTTGATAAAAGGGGATCAAATCTTCACCATGGCTCATCTCTTTGCCTATTGCTGTCTGCCTTGACTTAGGTCAAAGAGAGGAGCCTTCTTAACAAGGTGTAATAACCTAAATGACCGAAATGAAATAGTTAAGAGAACTTACCTGTTGTTGAGAGAACCTTTTCCTCTTATTTTAAAGTCCCTGAAAACACTTGATAAAAGAGAATTAGATCTTCACAACGACTCATCCCTTTGCCTATTATGGCCAACTTTGACTTAGGTCAAAGGGAGGAGCCCTCTTAATGGGGTGATAATGAAGGTAAATATGCAATGCGGAAATGAAACATGCAAGACATAAAGATAAACATGAATGCTAGCAAAGGCAAAAAGGCAGGTTATGCCAAGTTAGATGATGCATTTTTTTTTAGATTTTTTTTTTTAAAGTATTCAAAATTTTTTTTATTTTTTTTTGAGATATTCAATTTTTGTTTTTCGGATTTTTTTTTGAAAATATTCAATGTTTTTAGATTTTTGAAAATATTTGATTTTTTTGGATTTTTTTTTTGAAAATATTCATTTTTTTTTTGGATTTTTGAAAATATTCATTTTTTTTTGGATTTTTGTGGAGAATGTGTCAGTATTGAGACCATTCATCAATCTTTGAGTGTTAATCAAGATTTAAGTGATAAACACCACGTGAAAATAAGGTTCCATACCCAGAATCTTTCTTGCCCTCTTCTCTTGATCGGTTTGGATTCCCCCTGAGTTTGGACAGTCTACCCTACCCTAGGGGTTTTAAGATGGAAGAATAATAAAGGAAGTCTTTGATAGGATTTGGGGGTGTTGAGGAGGGTTTCTCTACTCATGCCCAAATTGCCCGTTGGGGTTCGGCCTCTTCGGGTCTTTTCTACATGTGGCACTTACTTAGACAAGTCTTTGACCTGTGGGGTCATTGCCCATCTTTTGGTGCCTTTTTCTTCATTTTCTATTCTTTCAGGTACTCATTCAAACAGGCCCATATTTGTTTAAACCTGTGGGGTTCATTGCCCATCTTTTGGCACCCTTTTGCACCCTACGAGACGGCCTCCTACTAAGGCGGCGGGCATTTTCGATACTATCCTCCTCTAGTCCCCTTCACCTATCTTGGACCGAATAGAAGAGAATAGGGTAAGGTTTCCTTTCCGCCTTCAGGGTTCTGCCTTGCCTCTCTTGAGTGTTGGGCTATCTAGATTCTGGGATCGGGAGGTGTTGTGTGTGCAAGGTGATGTCTACCCTTGATTTCTAGTTAACACCCTTGGATCGATGACTTAATATTATACTAGAAATTCTCCATTTTCCTTTTTTCTAAGGAAAATATTTTTTGAGGTAAACGCCGTTCCATGGATGGTTCAATTTTTCTCCATCGGCGTTGGTTAGCTCATATGCATTGCCTGGATATTTTTCAGTTATAACAAAAGGCCCTTCCCAGTTAGGTTGCAACTTGGAGCGGGGACCACCCGGCTTAACGAATATACGTTTAACTACCATCTCACCGATTTCGAACTTTCTCTCTACCACCCTCTTTTGATAAAATCTTTTCAATCGGTTCGATAAGTCCGGCATGCTCGGAGGCGGCCAACCTTCTTTCATCTAGGAGTTCAAGTTGTGCAAGGAGAGATTCTCGTCTCTCATCGACAGGATGTCCCTATCGAGTTGAACTCGGAGTGATGGAAGGAGTACTTCGTACGGGACCACCGCTTCCATCCCATATGCAAGAGCATACGGGGTTTGACCGGTGGGGGTCCGTACAGAAGTACGATAAGCCCATAGGGCATCTACAAGCTTATCTGGCCACCGCGAACTTGCTAGACTTACAGGTTTTCTTGATGATCTTAATCAAAGTTTTGTTGGTGGCTTCTGCTTGACCATTGCCTTGCGGGTAATAAGGAGATGAATGATGCAATGTAATGCGGTACCTGTTGCAAAGATCACGCAGATCTTGAGAGAGAAATTGCGGTCCGTTGTTGGTGACGATGTCGCTGGGTATCCCGAACCTGGCGATGATGTTGCGTTTGATAAAGGAGCACAGTGTTGATGCCTTGATCTCCACGAACGCTTCCGCTTCTGCCCACTTGGTGAAGTACTCTGTTGCCGTCAGGATGAACGATTTGGAACGGATTTCAGAGTTAAGATCACTTAGAGGGCCAATGATATCGAAAGCCCACATGGCGAAGGGCCATGGGGCATGAATCGGATGAAGGGAAGATGCGGGAGAATGGATCTTGTCGGCATGAAGTTGGCAAGAATGACAGGGCCGGACAAAGATGGAGCAATCCTCTTCTAGGGTTGGCCAATAATACCCCTGCCTGATGATTTTCTTGGCAAGAGCTTGAGCATTGACATGGCCCCCACAGACCCCGGAATGTGCTTCCTTAAGCACCAATTTTGCCTCTTCTTCATCAACACATCTCAATAAAATTCCGCTTAGGCTCCTCTTGTAGAGCACCCCTCCTAGGATGGTATACCTCTGGGATACTCTCCTGATGGCCTTCTTTTCTTTTGTATTCGATCCAGGTGGATATGTTTGATCTTGACAATACCTTGCAATCTCATCAAACCAAGGCCTCTCTCCCTCATCTAACTCTTCCAACTCGACTAGAGAAACTTCCTCTTTCTGCTCTAGATACTCCTTCCTGCCAAATCTCTCCTTAACTTTCAGAAATTGCCCATCCTTAATTGCTGGCATCGACCTTCTACGGACATGAATAGTCCGCACCTGTCTACCTAGCGGGACTGATAGAGATGAAGCTAAGGAGGCAAGGGCATCAGCAAGGATGTTATGAGCTCAAGGAACATGGACAAAAGTGAGTTTGGAAAAGAGCTTGATGTAGCAAGAGGTGAGTTCCTGGTAAGGTTTGAGGTTCGGATGAGAAGTTCGGTATTTGGTTAGGACTTGGCGAAGAATTAGTTGGCTATCACCTATCACCCTTAATTCCGTGGCACCATAGAAATGGGCGGCCTCCAGCCCGGCCAGCAAGGCTTCATATTCAGCTATATTGTTGGTTGCTCCGAAGTCAACCTCAAATGCCTGTGGAATGGTGACACCCTCGGGTGATAGAAGGACAATTCCTATTCCCTTACCGTGTGAATTCAGAGCCCCGTCAAAATATAATGTCCAAAGGTGGGAAGATCGGATCAACATTAGTTCGTCATCCGGGAGCTCCGATTGGACCGGGTCAAAGAGGGGTATAGGGTGATGGGCTAGATGTTCGGCAATGGCATAGCCCTTAATCGCCTTATGGGGGACATAGGTGATATCAAACTGAGAAAGGAAGCTCTGCCAACGACCTAACCGATCGCTAGAACAGTTTTCTCCGTAAGGAATTTGATGGGATTGATGCGGGCAATAAGGTTGACCTCATGAGCTAAGAAATAGTGTTTAAGCTTCGAACTACCCGGACTAGTGCAGCACAGTCTTCTCCACTACAAGATACTTCGCTCACATGGATCAAAAATCTTTGACAAATAGTAAGTTGCCCTCTCTTTCCCTTCTTCATCAACTTGTGCAAGGACTGCCCCAAGAGAATTCTCCAAAACCGAGATATATAAAACTAAGGGCTTGCCAGGGACTGGTGGTTAAGCACAGGGGGACTAGCCAGGTATCTTTTCAAACCATCGAATGCATCCTGGCACTTCGAATCCCATTTGAACTCGGCCCCCGCCTTGGTCAACTCATAGAAAGGTTTACACCTTTGGGAGTGTTGTGAGATGAACCGGCGGACAAATTGTAGCCTCCCGATTAATCCTCGAAGTTCTTTCATATTTCTCGGAGGAGGCATACCAATGATTGCCTTGGCCTTGTTTGGGTCGATCTCTATGCCCCTTTTACTCACTATGAACCCCAACAGTTTTCCTGAGGATATTCCAAATGTGCATTTCTTTGGGTTCATTTTCAATTTGTATTCCCTAGCCCTTTGCAAGACCTTTCTTAACACTTCAGGATGATCTTTTCGGCTTTTGGACTTAACGACCAGGTCATCCACGTACACCTCTACAAGGGTATGCATCATGTCATGGAAGATAGCCATCATTGCCCTCTGATAGGTAGCACCAGCATTCTTCAGTCCAAAGGGCATGACGACATAGCAGTAGGTTCCCCAAGGTGTGGTGAACGAGGTCTTTTCCTGGTCCTCTTCGGCCAACCGAATTTGATTATATCCAGAATAGCCATCCATGAATGACAACATCTCGAATCCAGCAGTGTTATCAACCAGGACGTCAATATGAGGTAGAGGAAAGTCAGCTTTAGGACACGCTCGGTTCAAGTCCCCGAAGTCTATACAGATTCGAACTCGGCCATCCTTCTTCATGACGGGGACTATGTTTGCCACCCATTGCGGATAAAGGACGACCTTAATGAATCTTGCTTGATGTAACTTGTCGACCTCTTCTTTCATCTTAAGTGCGGCATCGTGGTGGAATCTCCTTAATTTTTGCTTGACCGGGGTAACTCCAGGTTTCAAAGTTAGACGATGTTCAACTAACGAGTTGTCTAACCCCGGCATGTCTTCGTATGTCCATGCGAACGTGTCCTTATATTCTTTCAAGATTTCAATTAAACTCTGTTCCTCAATGGGAGTGAGGTTTGCACTTAGGAGGACTGTCTTGGGATCTTCCGGTGTTCCAAGATTCAGTTCTTTTGTCGGTTCATCCACCGTGGCTAATGGTTCTTCAAATCTTTTAAGTCCAGATGCATACGCATCAGCCAAGTCCTCAATTCCATCCTCGAAATCAGGATCTTTTTCTGATAAGACCTCGTAAACTCCCAGTGTATGATCTACATTGAATTCATCCTCATATTGGATTTCATTAAGCTGGATAGCATTTTCCAAAAACCTTGGCAGCCTTGCACATTCCTTGCACTTTTGAGCTATTTGTTGGAGATATCTCTCTGGCACACTTTTACCTCGAATTTTCTTCTTTCCTACCCTAACTACTCCTAAAGAAGACGGAATTGAAAAGGTGGTATTAACAATGGGTGAAGGATCGAACAGATCGATCAGTGAGTTGGAGAGGAGGGGTCCCTGGTTGGGAGCACCCTCCGAGACAAGTAGCGACGTCTCCTCGATGGAAAATTGAGTTTGCGAGAAGATGTATTTTTTGGGTATTTTGGGTATTTTCAATAACAAAAGAATGAACCGATGGGGCTCGAGCACAAATAGAAAGCTTAAGCAAATGGAAGAAAAATGGGCTCGCGGGCCCGATGATGACAAGAAATGGGCGTATAGGCCCAAAGCTAGTGAAAAGATCTAAGGGGCACGTGGGCCCAAATGGTGGGCACGCGGGCCCAAAGCAAGAAAATAAATCTAAAGGGCACGTGGGCCGACCGGTGGGCACGCGGGCCCAAGTTTGTTGGATGGGCATAGAAGCCCAGTGGAGTAAGAAGCATTGAAGGGGCTCTCAGGCGCATTGGTCAGTTCAGGGGGCCAGTTTGGCCCATAAGTGGGAATTGGGCTAGATAGCCCATCAAGTGAATCTAAGAGGGAGAGAGTGAGGATTTTGAAATACGTGACCGTAGGATACGGTTCACGCGGGATGTTGTTTGGAGGTGGGTTCGAGTGGACAAGTTGTTTAGAGATGGACTTGCCCTTGATTGGTTCTACCTTCTCTATGAACAACCGAGCCAAAGATGAACTCAGGTTGTCCACCTCCTCCTCTTGCTCTGGTGCCTTCTTCCTCTTGACTGGTTCTTCTTCTTTGTCCCCGGCCATCATCATGGTCTCCCCTTTAATAAAGAATTTTTGGAGTCCCATGGCATTTTTTGGCCGGTAGACCATCCGCGGAGTGAAACCGGGCTCATAGCCAAGCCCGTGTCTCTTTGGTCTTCGTACGGCTTCAATGGGGTGCACAACCCCCTGCAGCTCCTTTCCCAGCCCCTTTCCTGGCTGATAGCCCATCCCTTTCATCATCCGCAACGCAACTGAATCTGGAGGCGTCGTCAATACCATGACCTCATGTAGCTCTGTAGTTGAAACCACCGGCTGGACAGATTTGATATTGGTAGTGCAGAAGAGGGGTCATCCACGTCATTCAGAATGGGGATGTTGGTTACTTTGATCACCTGGCCCTTGTATGGGAACTTCAGACACTGATGATTAGTGGAGGCAACAGCTCCTATTGCCTCAAGGTACGGGCGCCCCAAAATAGCTTTGAATGTAGGGTCCAGTTCTAGAACGTGAAACTCGGTGGTGACGGCACATGGCCCGAGCCCTACTTTTAATGTAACCACCCCTCGTGCCGGCTTCCGGAGTTGTCATATGCGGTCACCGTGACGGCGAAGGCTCGATTTCTTCATCGGAGATGCCGCGAGTTGCAATGTTTCGGCGGCATGACATTTATGGATGCTCCGGTGTCAATCAAGCAGGACTTGATCTCCACGCCTCGGATGACTACCGCAACGCGCAAGGCGTACTTTCGATCTCTCGGCCGTGCCAACTCCTCCCGTGTAAAGGTGAGTGCCGGATGTTCACTCCTCGGGGTCGGGACAACAATGATCTTCTCGGACGGGAGGTCCTCATTGACCATGACCCGCTGCGGATATTGTTGTAGGATGTCCCGATGGTTCTTTGACCTCTTTATTAGCTCCGTAATTGAAATCCGTGCCGGCATTTTGTCCAAGTGCTTCAATAGGTCATATGCCGTGCCGGGCAACGGTTCTTCTACCACCTCCTCTTCTCGCTCGTTCTGTGGTTGTATCCCGACCCGGGGGAAGACCCTTTGGAACATCCTCCCGCTACGAAGTACCGGGCGCCGGCGTGGTAGGGGAAGTGGTGATGATGGTGATGGTAGGGTTGGTTGGTAGGTTGAGGAGCCCATGGTAGGTAGGGGTGGTGAGGATCGGATGATGAGGGGTCGTGGATTGGTGGAGGCCGGTATGTTGGGTGATGGTTGGGGTGTTGGTGGTGATGGTCTAATGATGAGGGGTCGTGAGGTAGAGGCCGGTATGTTGGGTGATGGTTGGGGTGTTGGTGGTGATGGTCTAATGATGAGGGGTCGTGGGGTGGCAGTGACTGGTAGGTCAGGTGATGTCTGGGGTGTTTGTGGCGGTCTAATGATTAGACGCCGTGGAGGATTAATGGTGGTCGGTGGGTTAGGTTGGGGTGCTGGTTGGGAGGCTGGTGGAGGTCTAATGATTAAGCGTCGTGGAGGGTTAATGGTTGGTGAGGGTAGTGGTGTTTGGATAGTTTGTGGGCTGGGGGCAGCTCTCGGTATGGAGAGTATGGTGCGGTTTGTAGGTGGGGTTGGTATGGCGGGCATGGAGGTGATCTGATCCTCGACCTGCCAACCCTGGGAATGGTGGGTTGACTCCTCGATGGCGGAGTGGACGAGGCCGAGTCGTTGGTTTGGTGGTGCTGGTGCCGGTGCTTGTATGGGTGCATGTACCGGGAGTGGATCTTGAACTATGCCCAGGCCGGGCTGCTGTTGTGCTTGTTGTCGCCGTGGTTGATTCTGACGTGCCTTCATTGCTTGAATAGACTCCCCCATCTGTCCCCAGTCGATGTTCCCCTGATCGTTGAGGTCATGAATGTAGTCTTTAAACTGAAAACAGACATCCACCATGTGCCCAGGATACCGATGATAAGCACAGTACTTTGTCATGTCAACATTTGCCGGCCATCCTTCTCTCTCCTTTGGAAGCTCTAGCTGCTGTTCAGCCATCAATGCATTGAAAATATCGGTGAGGGGGAATGGCAGTTGAGGGTAATACTCTCTCTTGGGTCCTTCCCTCCTAAGTCGGTTGGCTGGTGGTGGCACTTGGTTGTAGGCTTGTTGTTGTGGTTGGGGTCGGTTGTAGATATGTTGTTGTTGAGGCACTTGGTTGTAGGCATTTGGTGGCTGGGGCGCTCGGTTGTAGGTTGGTTGCTGGGGCGCTCGGTTGTAGGTGGGTTGCTGTGGTGGTGCTCGGTTGTATGCAAGTTGTTGCCGTGGTGAGGAGGAGCCGGTTGAGGGGCCGGGCGGTATTGTTGATTGGGTGGTGGGTTACGGTATTGGTTTTGACGGTACCCACCCCGGTTACCCATGGCATTGATGCTCTCATTATTTACTACCCCTTCGGTGGTGGGTCCTACGAGTGTAGGCTTTCTAGTATTACTGGGCTTGGTGTCGAACGGGTTGATCATGGATGCATCCTTAAAGTGGGCTTGGAGGTAGCGGGCGCTATCACACAACTCACTCATGGTTGTTGGACGGTGCATGATCAGGAGGTTGCGAAGGTTGGGCGTGGTGTTCCCTATGAGCATCCTCACCTGCTCCCCCTCTGAGATGGTATCCACAAGCCTCTCAGCCATTCCCCTCCACCGATCAGCAAATCTGGCAAAGTCCTCATCCGGCCTCATCTTTTCGGCAATTAAGTCAGTTATCGAGCAGGCCGGCCCCACCCTATCCTTGTACCTCTGTAGAAACTTCGTCTTGACAATGTCGAAATCCGCCGCCTCAATGGAATCAAGAGAATAGAACCAGTCAAGGGCGGATCCATCCAATGACCGACGGAATAGGAAGGCAAGGGCTTTGCGGTCATTTTTCCAGAATGCGGAGTCATAGAGAAAGCTTTTCAAATGGTTGAAAGGATTACCAGTCCCGTTGTAACGTTGGAAGACTGGTATCTCTCGAAGGAGGAAGGTGTAGAACCGGGAAGGATGGGACGAGAGATTTCGGGGATGGCTTTAGAATCGAGGCGATGCCTCATCTCTTCGAAACGCTCATCCATCTGGTTGAGTTTGTTCATTAATGCCCGGGTGAGGCTGGATTCCCGAGCCACGGGAGCAAAGTGTTTAGGCGGCCGAGTTGGAGGAGGTAGGTTGGAAACAGGAATTGGAACGAGTTATGTGAGTGCCGCAAAATAGGGTGAGTGGAGACACGGCAGGGTTGTCCGGGAGAAGAGATGATTTGGGGCCTGACTGCTGACTGAGGTGGTGAGGGGGCTTGATTTCCCTCGACCGGATCTTGAGTGGCGGGCATCTTGCCCTTTGTCAAGGATTGCACAAGCGAAAAAGATTCGGGGTCTAGATGAAGAGATAGACCCTGGAGGAGTTGCTCCACGCTAAGTGAAGCGGGTTGATGAGTAGGATTTTGAATTTCTGGCTCCCTGACGGCGTTGACATGGCCCTCTGGTTGAGCCATGGGTTGTTGCAGCTCGTAGTGGCCCGTCTCGTACTCCTCTTCTTGGCCGCAGTAGTCCGACATCCCGATGTGTCTTCCGGACCTTAGAGTGGGCATCCTGTCAAATTTCCTTACAAAAGCAAATGAAGGGTGTAAATGCAAATAGAGTTTTTTTTTTTGTTTGGTTATGGTTGTTTGTTTGATTTGATTTGGTTTCAATTTGGTTGTTTGGCAAGCAAGTTGAACACAAAAATTTAAAGGGATTTTTTTTTTATTTTAGGTGTTTTGAAAGGAGAGAATTTTTTGGTTGTTTTCAATTGTTATGAGCAAGCAAGTTATGCAAACAAAGTTTTAAAATGACTACTCGACAATTATTGGGTTGAAACCTTAGATTAGATAGATTGTTAGCAATTGTTCACTCAAGTAGGTATGATTCCTATTGCTTCAATCTTCAAGACCTAAGGTTATCACTCAATCACCACGAGTAGGTACTTGGGTTCTTCGGGTTTTGGGAAAGTGGTACAACCGGCCCAATCGTGCGGAGAGGAATACTCCACGGATGGGGACTTACGGAGGTCTTGATGGAAACCACCAAATCAACTAGGAAGGAATATCCCGTAAGAGAGGTAAGAATCCACCAAGAAGGTGTTTGGAGGGTGAGGGTGTGTTGGGAGAGAGAGCCCCCGCCTCGAATGCCCTACGGATCGAAACAAGTCCGGTACCCGATGCAAAGCTAATGCAAAAAAATGAAAAATGGAGGGTAGAAGGAGAAGAAGCAATCAATATGCAAACAAGAATGAAAGCTATTAAATAAATCAAACAAGTGAATGCAATCAAGACAAGCAATGAGAAAGTAAAACAAGTAACTAGAAACTAGCAACTAAAAGGTGGTTCGCGCGGGAACCGGCTTGTGTTGGAGTGTCCAATTGGGGACAAATCTGAAATGAAGGTAAAAGGATGGTCCACGCGGGGACCGATTTGAAAATAAAGTAGCTCACGCGGGAGCCAAGTTTTGAAAAAGTAGGTGGTTCACGCGGGAACCGGTTTTGAAGGAAAATGGGTGGTTCACGCGGGAACCGGTTTGTTTGATTGGAAAAAGGAAAGGAGGGCCACGTGGGGCCAATCTAATTGGTGCAAAGGGGCGGTCCACGCGGGGACCGATCTGAAGGTAAGTTGGTTCACGCGGGAACCGAGTTGGAAAAGAAAGGTGGTTCACGCGGGAACCGGTTTTTGAAGGAAAAGGGGTGGTTCACGCGGGAACCGGTGTAAGAGTTGACAAAATGAAAAGAGAGCCACGTGGGGCCAATCTAAAGGTGCTGCAACTGGGTGGTCCACGCGGGGACCGATCTGAAAGTAAGTTGGTTCACGCGGGAACCGAGTTGGAAAAGAAAGGTGGTTCACGCGGGAACCGGTTTATAAGAAGAAAAGTGGTTCACGCGGGAACCGGGCTGAAATTAAAGACAAGAAATCAAGTCCACATGGGGGACAATATTAAAGGAAGAGTAATCAGCGAGTTTTTAAAGGTAAATGGACATGGAAAAGGGTAAAGGACAAGCCGGTTCACGCGGGAACCAAGTCGGAAAACAACTAGTTGCACGGATCAATCAAGCTAGCACGGTTGAAGACATTGGTTGTCCCACCGTGGTCGCCAAAAAGCTGTCGACTCCAGAAAAGGGTTCCGGATCGGCACCTCAAGATAAGGTGAAAGATAGAATTGGGGAAAAAAAAAGGGGGAGTGAATCGGAAGACACTCGGAAAGCTGTAAAAGATCCTCACCTCGGTCCCACACTCACATTGATCCCCGAACTTTCATCTCACGGCGTCGCTCGAGCACCGGAGATGGTTCGGGTCATGAGGGAGGAGAGTGAGGAGGAGATGAAATTAAAACATGAATAAAAATAAAGTGTGGTCGCCAGGAGCCGCGGGCTCCGCTTTATGTAATGGAAATAGAAAGAAGTTGACCGTGTGTACCTTAGCGTGGGAGAAAGGGATGTGAGTTCAACCTTCTTCTTCTTCGGCCGGCCGATGAAGAAGAGTCTCCAATACAATGCTAGCTTGATCAACCTGTGCAACTAGAACAATAAACCAAGTGAAGATTTTGGTTAGACTTGTGAAGTGTAGTAACTGTAGAGAGAATATGAGAGAGAAGCAATTGGAATCGAACTCACCGGATTGGGGTGAGTCCTAACCCCTTTTTTTTGTATTTTTTGATTAGGTAAAAATGATGTAAATAAACTAAAAGATGCTTGAAAACAATGAATAAACAGAGTTAATGGAGTTGAGAAAGCTTATAGAATGGATCGGCTTGAGTTGAAGCCGAATTGGTTGAGAAAAGGCCGGTTCGGGTAGCTTTGCACCCTTCTGGCGCGACTTCGGTGAAGAGGATGCTACGGACGACCCCGATGTCAGAATCAAGTTCCGTTGGTTTGAGTAGACGGAGGACTCAGAGGGGAAGAGTTTCTATGTTGATGACTTCTCCGAAATACTCCTGTATAAGTCAGTAAAAATTATGAAAGTGGGCGGATATCAAAAGCAGAACCTGGATGCGCGCCCTCAGTGTAGCAACCGCCACGAACAAACGGCAAGTCAGAATTGAGTGCCGTCAGTTGGAGATGAAAGAGGACGAAGAGATAAACATCTTCTATGTTGAAGACGTTTGCAGAAGAAGCCTCGAATTTTCTGCAGAAGTCGATGAAGATGGTGGATGCAGAACGCCCAGATCGAGCCTTCTCCTTCACCTCGGGATCGATTTCTTGACTTCGGATCGCCTTTGGACGTCGGGACGGCTTTGGAGAAGAGCTTGGATGACCTTTGGACGAGCTAGGCAAGGGGGATTCAACCTTGGGTCGTTGAGAATGTCTCTCAATTTATAGGGGAAGGGAGATGGTGCAAAATTTAGAAATTGGATGTACCGCGCCCCCGCGTTTCAAAGGAGATGAGGGCGCGCAGGGCGCGCCCTCAAACCAAGGGCGCTCAGGGCGCGCCCCCAGTTAAGGGGCGCGGTCTGCGCGCCCCCCTGTTTCAAAGGGAGCGGGGGCGCGTTCGGCGTCTCACTGCTAAAAATCGACGGAAACTTCCGGAAATTGCTAAAAATCGACTTGATATACATAACGCGCCCCCGAACCGGGGGCGCGGTACAAATAAGTGAAAATCCTCGCCCGGAAACCTTCCAAAAATCCGGTTTAGAAGGTGCTAATCGGGGTAATTTCCGATTTAAAGCAACTGACCGCGCCCCCGACTTTCAAATGGAAAGGGGGCGCGCAGGGCGCGCCCCCAGTTTGAGGGCGCGCAGGGCGCGCCCCCAGTATGAGGGCGCGCAGGGCGCGCCCTCCTGTTTCAAAGGAGGCGGGGGCGCGTTACACTCTCTCTCCTAACCGTGTGTTCCGGAAGCCGTATCTTGCAAACCGGATGTCCGATTCGGCTCCCGTTTGTCGCGTTGGAAAGAGGGCCTTCAACCGCACCTCCTCAAGTCGGTAAACCAGCCGCATGACTCCCGAGATGTTCGTACGGGGCTTTCTACCGGTTTACTTTCTCGCAGAAAGCCGAAACCCGGGGCGAAGATCCGAAAGAGCACGGTTCCGGTCGAGAAATCTCGGGTCAACTCGGGATGACTTGAAATGATGACTGAAAAAAAGTCCGGTACGATCGGACAATCCGAAGTCATCGAAAAATCTGAGATTAACCTGGTAAACGTGAATCGAAAGCCGTAAAAGCCGCGAAACCCTAAAATTGACCGAACCGGCCTTATAACCCCGGTTGATAAAATATACGGCTAGAATCGACCCGGATGACATGAAAAGACCCGGTGATGACCGAAAAGGCCTAACATGTGGTCCGGGATAGCCGTGTCAGCACAGATCGAAAAAAGCCGTAACGAAAGCCGTCATTGACCGACGCTTACCGAAATGACTTCTCGGAAACCCTGAACATTACAAAACACATGCGGGACTCCCGAGACCTTCAATTATGGACCATTCAAGGTCGGTCATCGAGCGGGCTTCATGTTTTTACAGTTCACGTGCGGCTCTCGCTTGAAGGTTACGGCAATATTCCGGAAATCATTGGTCCATTCTCAACTAACAAGGGGGGCTCCACCAATGTCCTTAGCTCATCTCCACGAGGTAGTCCAGATCAGATAACGGTCAGATAAAAGATATCGCCTATGGAATAAGAGTCTAGGGCTCCGAATCTAGCCAATTTGGCGTGTCTACACAAGGGTGTGAATGGGAGGACTCGCGAAGATCCAGCGGTCCATCGCCATCGGACGGTCGAATATGGGTTCATTACCATCGAACGGTCCAATATAGAAGGACGAAAAAATTGGATTCCCACTTCTATATACTAGGTTAGATAGATATATATATATATTATGATATGTTTTTATTTATATTATTACATTATTTATTCGTATTAATATATGATGAACCAATTGATCTATTTAATTTGATGAGTTAATATTATATTCACTTATGAGTTTGTAGTTATCAATCAATACATAAAACTATGTTTTTAATAATGAGTAATCGGACAAGAGATGAGTGAACAAAAAAGAATTTAAGAATATTTGAATATTTATAAATTTTATTTATATTATGAATTAATAACGACAATTGATCTATTTGATTGGACAGTTGAGATTGATCTATTTAATATTATATTTATCTATCTAGATGAGTTCATATTTAGCAAATAATAGATCAAGCTATTTTCTTTTAGTGAGTGATCAAGTAGGAGATGCGTAAGCAAGAAAAAAAATTTAAAATTAATTTAATATTTAAAAATATATTATGTATTTATTTAAATTTATATTATGTATTTATTTAAATTTATATTATATATTTATTGATATGCAATGGATTAATGAGAGCAATTGGTCTATTTGATTAGATTGATGAGATTGATCAATTTAATAGTAAGTAGGTGTAGGGGATAAGAAAATACTATTTTTACCAACTGATTTTACATACGGACATTGTTTAAAGATTTTTTTATTACTGTATAGTTTATTTATTAATATATTATTTTTAATAGTAATATATGTATTATATTATATATAATACATTATTAAATTGTTTAAAATATAAAATTATGTTATTTATGTATTATTAAATTATTATTATTAAACTATTTATGTTATTATATCATGTTATTTTCTTGATAGGTAAAACAATTTTCTAGTAGTAGGTGATCAAGTGAAAGATCAATGAGCAAGAAAATTTAAAAATATTTCAATATATTAACAAATTTATTTAATATTATATAATTATTTAACATTATATATATTTATTTAATATATTAACATTTTATTTTTATTAATATAGTTTTTTATATTAGTATCAATAGTAAATTATATATTAATATATTATTTACTAATACATATTAATATATTATATACTATTATAATCATGTATTAATACAAGTTTTTAAAATTGAAATATATTTATTGTATTATATATTAAAATATAATATTAAATTATTACTAAATAACTTATATTATTATATTATTATATTTATATATATGTAATAATGTAATTAATTAAATTTTTTATTTTATTAATATATTATTTTATAGTAGTATCATTATTAAATTGTTTGTATTATTTTATTACTCTTTTAATTATATATATTAAACATTTTACATAATTATTTATTTTATATTCATATAAATATTAAATATTTGTATTATTATATTACTCTTTTTATTATAACTATTATACATTTTTATATTTATTTATTATTTTATACTTTTTTAATATTAATATATAATAGATTATTAATATTATTAGCATCCATCTTTTAATTTTATTCAATGAGATTACACATTTTTATAACAATGTAATTTTCTACGGAGGTGAATCCGTAGGCACTTCGTAGGTATTAATAGTTTTACCTACGAATGATCAAATTAGTAGGTATAGCGAGTAGGTGAATGTAACATTTACCTACTAATTCTTACCTACGGGCAATGTTTTCGTAGGTAAAGCGACGATTTCTTGTAGTGAATGTTTTTTCACACAAAGAACAAATACATGTGTTTTCACAAATTACTTCAAACTAGCCTGCAGCACTCAAAGTGCCATAGGCAACATTAACTAGACTTGATGTCTCGTTCCTTTTGATTGCAGCCCTTTCGATTACATCAGATATAGAGATTAAACGCAGTTGTAGAGTGGTGAAGACGTTGCATAGAAGATCCTTCAACACCCCTTTTGCTTATCAACCGGACTGTCTCCTCAAGGAAAGTATTTGGCCCTCGTTCAAACACTGTAAAGTATACTTTCTCACCATATGTTCCCTGTAGGTGAAGACATAAAAAATGTATTTGTCAATTTTTCAAAATAATGCTTGTATCAAATAATAACACCACAATGTACCTCTGCTTGTCCTTGCTAGATCTGAACATTTTTTTGAATAATGTCCCTCGTTCAAACACTGTAAAGTATACTTTCTCACCATATGTTCCCTGTAGGTGAAGACATAAAAAATGTATTTGTCAATTTTTCAAAATAATGCTTGTATCAAATAATAACACCACAATGTACCTCTGCTTGTCCTTGCTAGATCTGAACATTTTTTTGAATAATATGAAGGCTTGACAATATGTAGTCCAAAATGTCATCTAAGACCTCAAGTAGCCTAGATGTCTCGGTTGTGACCTTAAAAAATTACAATTTCCATTTAGAATTGTACAAAGGTGAATAAAATTAGAGTTGTGCAAAAAGGGCATAAAATGAAATTAACAAGCTCGACGTGTAGGTTTTTTACCCTGTAATTATCTATCAATCAATTCAATAAAAAATATGACAAAAGATGACAGCTCTGCACGTAGCAACAAAATATGACAAAACATGACATAAACGAACAAAACATAGGTTACATAAATGTGCAAACAAACAAACTCATATATATGCATAGTGGCATGTCCATAATCATCACTTTAAACTAAACAAGAAATTCAAAACAATGTGTCCTTTCAAATATCAATTTAAATATGTATCTAAAGCTCGTGATCCTTCTATATTTTCACTTTGAAATGCCAACCAACTTCTTTTGTCCCATCATCAAGATAAAATAAAAAGAATACAAGATAAGATAATTAAATAAGAGAATAATTTAAAGAAACATGAATATATGAGTACAAATATAAAACAAGAAAAAAAACAAAAGTTCGAAATCAACTGAAGGTTTGCAGTAAAAAAATGCCTATATGCCTGCATATTTTTAAATGGTACATGAACTGCCATAAATTAGATGATGGTTTGAGTTGGTTGGATTGTTTAAAAAAGTTGCATGATCCACCCCCTATGTCCTGTAATAATCAACCAGAATTGCATTGAATGATGTAAAAAGTTGGTTGCATAATCAACCAAATTTATGGTCAATAATTAGCCAAAATTGCTTTGGGATCTTTAATTTGGTGGTTTGCATTTCAGTTTTGGATATTCAGATATGAAAGCCTCAAGATTTGGAGTATTGAAGATAAAAAAACATAAAGATTAAGATTTGGGACAATTTAAGATTAAATCCTAAATCTACGGGTTTTGAAATATGAAAGTTCCATATTTTTTATATCAGATCTGAGTTTTTCATTTTTTAGATCCAACTTTGGGATTATAGGGCTGACATTTTTTTGACCCAACAAATTTTTTAGTTTCCCACATCTATCAGATTTTACTGTCTTTTGATTCCTATGATTTCGACAGTTTTCTTGATATTCATGGACATTAGACCTACCCAGGAACATATCTTTGGAGCCGCTGACTTTCTACACTTTGTGATATTTGACTTTTTTTTATATTCTTGTTCTCATATACTTCATGATCACTTAGGTATGATTTACCAGGATTTTTTGGTGTAGTTTTTTTAATCTTAAAGCCCAACTTTGGCTTTCTACCTGCAGATCCACGGGCGACAGGCTCCTTATGCCCTATTTGGTTAGAGTTTCATTTTTGGTACTATATCAATATTGATATTAATATTTTCAAATGTTGCAATATCAATATCAAAATTAATATTTTCAAATGTTGCAATATCAATATCAAAATTAATACAAGTTGACATTTGTATTACATAATATGCTTTGTTTGAACTACAAATTTTAAAATTGATACAATTAACTGAACACCTCTTAATGGTTCCTATCAATATCAATTTTAAAATTGATAGTGATATATAGAGGTGCCTAATAGTATTACCAAACAGGGCGTTAACCTGCAAAATTTCAGATCCAGTGCATGCTTAAGTTTGTTGATGACTAGACTTGTAGAATTTTGGATTCTTAGACTTAGGACTCTAAGATCCCTCTTTGATATGAAAGCTTACAGATTTTTCTACTTACAGGCCGGGAAACTTGCAAGAATTTTTTTCCTTCAAATTTACATATTTATAAAATTTTAATGACTCAAATTTTCTTTCATCTTTGTGTTAGCGTTCCATCAAGTTTGCTAAGTTGTTTATGCTCCCTTCACATTGTAAGTAACATCAGACATTAAATCTTCATTGCTTGAATCAAATTGCAATGCATAGACATGTGAGAGGCATGCCAGCCATAATCTCTTGAATTGAAATAGGATAAAATTCCCTTTATCCTTTGATAGGCATTAGGGAATTCATCCATTTGATGGCTACTAGTGCTGGTTTTGCCATATATTTTGGGTCTATTGGGTTGCCACCAACATGTCCAAATATCCACAAAAAATGCAAAATAGCAATTCAATCCACAAGACAAGAAGAATACCTTCAAGATCAAAGTTATAATTGCAAAGAAGAATTTCCAATATCCACTCTTGCCATATCCACCTATGGAAAAAATGTCACTATAAAACATAATACCAACATCACACTTATCTACAATTCTAATGGACATTAAAAAAATATTTATTGAAATCTTACCGTGGTATTTGAGAAACACGATGCAACTAATGATTATAATGCTTCCAAATGTATTTGCATTCTTTTTCTCATGCTTCATTCCTTCTTTCAATTTCAAGTTCCATCTTGGTATTTTGAAGCTCCAATTTAGTGTCTTTTAGCTTAATTGAAAGATGTTTCACATTGTTCTCTACATAGTGATCTTGCATTTTTTTACAACTTTTTTTTCTTGACCAACCTAATCCATACCCTCTTCGATAACCACCATGATGTCCATTATGTACTTCATCTAAAACATGAGATAAAATTCATGCCTCTGTGCTATTTGTAAGTTTCCTTTCATTACATATATCTATTGTTTTCTCCTAAAAATAAGACCAATAGCATAAGTTAGATGAAAATATATTCATAGTGAAATAATTGATATAAAGCACATAACATAAACTTACACATATGCCATGAGTATATTCATTCGGGTATTCTCTATTTTTTTGATGAGTTTTAACATATGATTGTAAGGTTGTATAATCAGTTCCTAACTTTACATGTTATACCCAAAGTGTATGTCATTTTCTAAAAAAAATCATAAAAATTACAAAAAATAGTAAACAGAACTTACTTCATCTTGATTATGTCAAGAAATTGATTTTGCATCAAGAGTATGTGTTACACGACTTTCTTCACGAATCTCTTTATTTTTTCTTGATTCAATTTGTTTATCTTCCTTTCTCCAATAATCCAAAAGTAAGTTCCAATCAATTTGTTACACATGTAGGTTTACATCTTTGTTCATGTTAGACAACCACAATTATATATAAATGAATTCATGAGAAGCGGTGACCTTACGGTGGTCATTTTTCCTGCTCATTTTCATCCTCTCATCCTCTCTATTTATGCTCTTTGTTTTTTTTGTTCAAGTGTGTGCATTTCTTCAATTGAAGATATCCTCGATCCATATACAACTTCACTAGCATCTAAGAACCTTCAATAGAAGGTGACTTTAGTCCATATCCAAGTTTTCAAGTTGGTACTAGAGTCAATTTGCTTCTTCAAAGCATGGAAGAGTCACCGAATACTTCATCGATGACCTTTATAGTATCTCAAATGTTGTTTGCAGTATCTTTATCCTCTCTCTATTCAATTTGATCTTGAATATATCTCATCATATTTCTATTAAACTCAATGGTTACGATTATTTGATCTAGAGAGCTCATATTCTACCATTTCTTAATACATATGATCTATTAGGACTAGTAGGTGCATTAGTTCAATGTCTTTCTATGTTACTTTCTAATTCATGTGATGCTTCGAAGATGATACTGAATCCAAATTATAAAGTATGGAAGCAATTGATAGCCTTGTCACTACCATTTTGATTACTTTTGTCAGTGAGTCTATGCTCTGATTAGTTGTTGATCATGATACTTCAGCTCGAGTAAGGAATGCTATTGTTAGCACTTCTTCCTCAGCCTCTCAAGCTTGAATTCTTCAATTGGAATTTCAGTTACAACAATTGATGAAAGATTCATTAAAGGTGGCTAAATATTTGCAAAAAATGAAGTCAATAGCCAATTTATTAGCTATGGTTTACAAACCTATTTGTAGTGCAGATATGCTATTGTATATTTTAGGTAGTTTGGGACATGAATTTGAGTCTTTCACAACTTCAATTACCACAAGAATGGTTGTTTCTAATCTTACCATTGATGATTTGTAAGGTGTTCTCATTAATCATTAAATATTTTTACAAAAACATCTGTAGTTTGTGACTAAACTTAGTGCTAACTTGGCACGAACAAATATAAATAACAGTCAACAACAGAATAATTCATTTAGAGGTAAAGGAAGAGGAATATGTACAAATTTCGAAAGAAATAATCATGGAGCTTAAAATAATTTTACAAGAGGACATGCTCAGTATAATCTACAACAAAATTCTACCCATCAAAACACTCATCACAGTCAAAATTTTGTTCAAATTTTAATTAGAATTTTTCTTGGGTTTGCCAACTATGTGATAAAAGAAGCCATATGGCTTTTTAGTGCTAGAAGAGATATGATTTTATATTTAGAAATTTTGACAACAATGGTGGTAATCATTGTTCCCAACAAAATAATTTTCAACCTTCATATGTTACAAATATAGCTTCTGCAACTCTAAGTTTTAGCCAGATTGATCCTAGTACTAGTGGTACTCAGATTCCAGAGAAAATAATCATATGACTCCAAACATTAGTGTTGACACTGAAAATGGTATCCAGGCCGACACCTCTGATAAACTAAAACTAGGAATTCATACCTCAACCCACACTCATCTTGATCCTCGAACGTTCAGCCCTCAACATTGTAGACATGCCAAATTGGCCAAATTTGGAGCTTAAGATTCTTATTCTTTGAGAGACATCATTTATTGGACTGTTAGAAATCAAACTGAACCACCTTTTGGAGACAAGCCGAATTATAGATTTCTGAAAAAAGCCATATTCTCTAAGTGAGGGCTATGTCTGGCCCAATGATCGATAAACAATGGTTGATTTTTGTGAGTTTCGAAGTTTTCGATTATGTCGTGTCCTTTTGTGATCGTCGTCTAATCACTTTCGGTCTTCTACTTAATGTTAGAGTTTCCCAATTGCCATCTAGTCATTCTAGTTAGTATCAGGATGCTTTAGATCATACTAGGTTTGTCCGTTCATTTTGGGATCAATCGATAGGCTTGGACTACCATCTGGTACGTTCGAGACACTTAGTCATTGATTCTGGTCTTTCAGATCACTATCCTGCTTTCTTGAGTTTTTAGGGTTACCCTTCTGTTTTCTTATCATCAATTCAAATCATACAGGTTTCCACTGGCGTTTTTAGCCATTCATAGTTTTTTGGGTTCCCCTCACCTCTTTTGATCTTCATTTCTAGTTTTTTGGGTTACTCTTTCCTTTTCTTGTCATCAACCCACGTTGTATTTGTTGCCATCAGCTTTTTTGGTCATTCCGAGTTTTTTGGGTTACCCCTAACTTTTTTCAATCATCGTTCTAAGTTTTCTTTAGCTATCCTAGTCTTTCTAATCATTATGTCTTTTTTATTATCTCCGTACATCCAGTTGACGTCTCAGGTAGATTCTGGTCGTTAGTGCCGAACGCTCCCCTATCTTGTGCCCATACTGAGGGCATGCTGAGCATGCCACCACTATGAGGGTGCCCTGGGCACACCCCTACACTAGGCACCCTATGTGTGATCCCACTTTGGCGGCATGGTTTGTAGAGGAAGTCTCTCTAACCTCTCCTCGATTTGGGGCTTTCCAAATTTGTTTTGAAAAGCTTCCATTTGAAAATTTTTGATTTAGACCATGCTCTCAAGTGTAGGGTGCTGTCCCCTTAGCAGGTCTTTTATTTTATTTATTTTCTAAAACATTTCGGGTCAAAAATAACATTTTTGGACGCCCATGGGTTGGGGGCACAGTCACTGTGCTCTATAGGTGGGGACGCGATCAACATGCCCCCATTTGTTCTTAGTCTGGGGGCACGGTCAGTGTTCCCCCCATTTGTTCTCAGACTGGGGGTGCAGTCATCTACTTTCCCTATTTTGTACTAGTTTTGTTCTCCATGTCAGATGACCTAGGATTAGAATTCCCATCTTCCAACCACCCTAGGCTTGTCCAAAGCTCATCTAATTGTCCTCCCCTCATCTCTTTACAAGAAGTTGATCCAAAGAGAGAGAGAGAAGTCTGGTCAGTGCTCCATCATGTTGTCCACTATTCTTCAGCTTCCACAAACTTCTACGGGCGTATTCCGGCTAAGCCTCCTTTATAAGAAGTGTTCCTCGTCTAGTCATCCTCCATCTCCAACAGGAGTGCTCCTCGTCTAGTCATCCTCTATCTCCAACAAATAGGGATTGATTTCAACATCTTATCGGATGGTGGTGATTTTTGCACCGGCACTACACTGGAGGATCCAAATTCTACACTTTTCTGTTGCAGAATACTTAGTCATTTATTATCCTCTTCCCATTGAATTCAACCAAAACACTCTTTAGATAAAATATTCTTTGGTGAGTTATTTTTTAATTACAACAATTATAAGTCAATTCCAACTTTTGTGGTTCTCGTAGCACTGTCTGTGTCAACATCGCACTAGCAATTCCCGGATTCGCATTCTCTGTCACCTGAGTTTACATATCATTATTGACCTTTTTCTAGAGGATCCAGGTCAACCACTCTTCAAATAAAATCACACTCGGTGAGCTATCATTCTATTAAAACAAACATGATTCCATTTTGACTTCTGGGCTGCTCGTGGTGGTTTCTGTATCAAAGTCATGCCAGCAGACCCTAAAACTATCTGACCTGGTTGTTTCCTTGCCTGGGTCATGTTATCTTCAATCATATTTGTTTTATTAACTTTTTATTCTTATTTTCATTTAGAATCATTTTCAAAGGGGTATATGGAAAGATATGAGTTGGGCTATTCAATGGGGGAGGTAAAAGGGGATATGAAATTCACACAATATACTAATGAATTGAGGCATGTGGCTGGGAAGGGTATAGATTCACTCTCTAAGTCAGAAATTGATGTCATACCCATGAGTGTTAGTCACCCACCTAGGAGCCCTCCCCAACTCCATTCGGGTCTTCTCTATCAATCGACTCCTCAACCTCAAGTGATCATGCCCATGCCGACACAACCAACTATGCACAATCAAGCTCCCCTTGTTGATTGTGAAATTGCATCGTTACATAAACCAGCTCCTCAACCTTTGACTCCACCAACTTTTCCAGAGGCCTCTCAGCTAATCATCCAAACCTCGGCTTCTCAGCATATTTCACCAATGGCCTCTTAGCTAGCCACTCAAGCCTTGGTTCCTCAGCCAACTTCACCAATGGTCCCTTAGTTGACCATTCAACTCTTTCTTCCTAAGCCAACTACTATACCATCACAAATTGAACAACCCTCGGCTCCTCAATCAATCCCTCAACATAGGGCTCCTCATCAACCGGTTATGCCACTAGCCATTTTTCTATTGCTCCAACCTTGGTAGAGGAACTGATCACACCTACCTTTCATGCTCCTACCTCAACAGTCGATTCAGTCACTCTGATCGTTCATGCACTTACCTTGGCAGACAATTTAGTGCCCTGATCATCCATGCTACTTCCTCAGTAGATGATTCAGTCACTCTAATCATCTTTGCTTTTGCCCCGATAGAGGAATCAACTTCTACCCTCAACATGCCATCGCAATATCTCAAGATCAAAATAATCATGAACATTGTCATTCAGTAGGGGAAGTCGAAATCCAAATTGATGATGATCCTCTCAACTCTCAACCAACCCCTCCTATCTTTCCAGAATCCCCTAGACTAGGCATGCCCTTTGCTCTAGAAGACCTCAAGAGAGGCCTATTGTGGGAAGTTTAGATGGGGAAATCATGAATGAAGTTGATTGTCAATCTAATAAAGGGTTAGGCAAAGATTTATAAGGGGTAGCTCAACTGGTGCAATCACTGGAATTAATCTCTGAAGTGGGAATTGATCTTCAAGAATTGACCCCTAAAATAAACAATGATGAGATAGAATAGTCATGAAATAGGGAACAAATCATTGCTCAAGGCCTCCACGATCATGGGCCATAATTGACCCTTCATTCTTTAGAAGAATTAGGGTCATCACCGAGGTATAAAATTAAAAATCTTGAGAGAACAAAGGAACTTAGCCATGAACCAGGCAAGGATTAGCCAAGCATTGATTAGCCATTACAATCATTAGAATCGATCCCTAAATATGGTAATTGACCCCTAAACTTGAAGGTAACGAGGTAAAAGTGGTTAGTGAAATGGGGAATGAATCTACAAGCCCTCCGAAGGACAAAGACCTCAGCAAAGAGATATTGGGACCCACTCTAGCTAGGCATGCAAATTCCTCAACATCGATCTTAGGGCCACAACCCTTATCTCATTCTCCTCACAATTAGCAATTAGGCCCATGGGCCGACAACCCATCAATCCTAGGGCCACCGCCCTTGCTTCATCTTCCTCACAATCATAGATCAGGCCTATGGGCCCATAATCTTTCAATCTTAGGTCCACGGCCCATACTTCATCCCCATCAATCAGGCCCTTATGCCCCTTTTCTTCATTCGGGCCTTCATGACCCTTTTCTTCAGCTAGGCCCACAAGCCCCTTTTTTTCAACCAGGCCCATATAACCCTTTCCTTCAGCTGGGCCCATGGGCCTCTTTCTTTCAACCAGGCCTACATGTCCACACTTCTCCTCCATCGGGCCCTTGTGTCCATTTTCCTCAACCGGCCCACGTGTCCACAATTTTCATCAATCAGGCACGTGTGCATCTGAAATAATGGCACTAGCAATCCCTTCATGCATCTGAAAGATTTCTTGTATGAATCATCTTTCTGGAAGAATGACTACAAGGTCCTTGCATTCTAGTTTCTACGATCATTAGAAGGGTCCACCCTAGAGTGGTTCTATTCACTTGACTCCCTGAAGGTGGGTGATTTTGACATTGTTATGGCCAAATTCTTACAGTGGTATAGAGATTGGGTAGCACCATCATATTCACTCATAGACTTGATTGCCAAGAAAATGAAACCAAATGAGGATTTCATAAGATTTGTCGATCGATGGAGGGGAATAGCAGAGAAGCTGATAGATATCATCTCAGAAGGTGAACAAGTCAAGATGCTTATTGGGAACACCACATTGTACCTTAGAAATGTCTTAATCATGCACTATCCAACCACTATGAATAAGCTATATGATAGTGTATGATACTTGCAAACCCATTTCAAAGATGCTACCATGGTGAACCCTTTTGATCCCAAATCTCAAAATGCTAGAAAAGTTACTTCTACACCAATTGGGCCTACAGCTAAGGGAGTGGTCAACCATGAGAATGTGAACATTATGGAAAATCAAGGAGGGAATCACCAAAACTAGTATAGGAACCCACAACAAAATCCACCTTATCGCCCCCCTCAACAACGAACCCAAGTCAGGCCACAACTACAACAACCGCCACAGCCACAACAACCTCAACAACCCCGGCCACCTACCAAGCACCATGAAGGGGAGATCCTAGGAGAAAGCATTACCAGCAATTACCTTACTTTTTGGCTGACATCTTCAATGTACTCATGGCAGAGCAAAAGTTGAAACTACCGAAGGAAAGGGTGGTTTGACTCGCTAATGCAGACATGTCCTGATACTCTGCTTATCAATAGTTCCCTGGTCATATTTTTGAGGTATGCTTTTAATTTAGGGACTACATCCATGATCTTGATGACCAAGGAAGTATTGATTGGGCTTAGATTGGAGAATGCATTCAATTCATGAAGGCTAGGCAGCAACGACAGCGGCAACTGCAACATGCACATGCTTAGGCATTGTCCAAAATCCATTGCCAATGCATGCTCCCACTCTAGCACCAACACCAGCACTAGCACCAGCACCTGCAAACCTAGGGATTGGCCTAGTACATTCCACCACTGAGGAAGCAATAAACCACACCCAAGGTTGACAGCTGGAGAACCATAATGCAACCATTCTTACAAAGCCAACTACACCTCCCACTCGGACTATACTCTCCACACCCTTGACCTCTACCAACATAGGCCGGCAAATAGCATAAGAAGATAGTAAACAATAACATGTTTTTAAGATTTCTTACATATTCTTATATTTTTAACCAAATAGAATATATAAACTTTATCAATAAAACTAATAATGTCATTCATACAATATTTAACAGTTTAAGGGCATAAAATTTACTAAAAAATAATTCATCTATATCCAGGACTATATCATGATAATCTAACATTAACTAACAAATTCATGCTTTTCTACTTTTTCATTCTCTCTAATCAATTTTATATAAATACTAGCATATAGCTAAATTATAAACCTTTCCAAATATTCTCATATTATCATATAATGATGAGGTCAAAATTACTATAGTGAGCTTGAGACACATTATATAAATTATTGAAAATTTTTAAAATTTTTTAGACCTTTGTTCTCATTTTCTCTTCTATTAAAATATGCTTTTAAACAAAATCTACTAAATCAAATTGGTTTGGTTCGATCAGGTCAAACAAGCGACATTGAATTGGTGATGGCTCAGTGGGTGGGCTGGGGTGGTGGCTGGTCGGCCTCTCATGGTCGAGAGAGGCAGACGTGCACTAGCTGTTGAACGCGATAGTGGTGTGATGGAGGAGGTCGATGGACAAAGAAGGGTATCGATGAGACTAGAGAGGATGGTGGTGGCTAGGACACCAATCGATGATCCTCACGGTGATGATGGTCACAATGGCGTTCTCTTGTGGGGAGGCAACATAGCGAGGAACTGATGGCACAACCAGGGGCTTCAGCAAAGATGGCTAGGAGAGAGGAAGAAATGGGGAGGGTTCTGGCAGTGGATCCTATTCTTTAGCAATGGGGCGAGAGGGGAGAGATAGGGGGAGAGAGAGGGAGGGAGAGGAAGAGGAGGGGACGGTGGCGACTTCTCTCATAAGAGGAGGAGAGAGAGAGCATCAATATTTAAAAAACTAATATTTATGACGGCTAAACAATTGTCGCTATTGAGATACTCAAGTACGTCAACTTCATCATGGCCATTGACTATTGGTGATGGACCTTGTGCATCGTCAAAAATATACCCGACTGTTGGCGATGGCTGAACAATAGTTGTTGCTAGTAAGCTTGTTTGCAATGATTTTTAAGCCATCACAAAAATAATAAAATACAACTATGTAGCTGGTCGGGTGCATTATGCATACAAGTGAAAATGGCTAACTAACAATCGTCGCCACTAAGCTTGCTTGTGACAGCTTTTAAGCCATCATAACAATATTAAAAGATGCACCCGTCTGATCAATCAATACATTCTACATACAAGTGGTGATGACTTGCTTGAAACTATCGCCACTAATATGTTTGTGATGGCTCCTAGTTGTCACCACAATATTTATTGTGATGGCTTGAAAGCTAACCTTAATGTAGTTATTGGAGACTGACTGTAATAAGTTGCAACGACTTGGCAACGATGTCAAAGTCATCACAAAAATGTTTTGACGACGGTTATTGGGATTTTAACGACGGCTTCATCATCCCTTTTGCTTGTAGTGTTCGCATAATCAAACATCTTAATCAAATTGTCGCTAATACTAGATGTTTGGGGCATGCTGCTGAAATACACTCTTTTTGTACTTGGAAGAAATGCTCTATAATGGGCAAATGTGTAATTGAAAAATAATAAAAGTTAAACACAAGTTGAAAAAAATAAACCATGAGGAGATAATCTATTTACGTAATTTCAAAGATGATATACCTTCCTAAGTCTATGAATTGAGTGGTTCTTACCTCCAACAAAAATAGATAATTGACCAACTGTAGATGATGTAAAATAAAAAATAAAGAATTTTATAATCACTTTGAATTGAGTGATCTTTTCTAAATTGTCAAACTCAAAGGTCCCATTCTTTTTGAAGATGCTGTATTTGTGAAACACTGTGATCTCCCCCGTAGAAAAACATGAGATCAAAATTGCGAGGGGAGAAGAATCGGCACCGCCTGGTGCCAATTTTAGTGTCTATTTAGTTCCGTGTAAAAATCAAAATCTTTGAACACATTTTTCAGGTAGCAACTTTTCTAAATAAATTGATATATATATCTGTGTCTCACCATTTTGTTATTATACTAGTAGATCGTTTTCCATCAAAGTATGCTATCATTTGTACATTCATAAATAGTTTTCCCAAAAATCATTCTAGTTATTTATTTACATGGAAATCATTTCTTAAAACCGCATATAAAATTGCTTATTATTTCAAAATCTATACTATCACATGTAGATTTGTGCTAGTGATAACAATATCAAATAAGCAAAAATATTTTTCTATAATCAAAATAGCTTCCAACACGTCAAAATCATCATATCATAAAAATATACTTATTAATCAAAATTTAAAAAAATAATTCATAAAACATACATTAATTTTTAATTCACTTGGTCGGTGAAGAGTGAAGACTCACCCAAAACCCTATTGTTTTATTAACACAATTTTCTATTAAAATTATAATAATAGCATGGTAATAGGAAAGTCGGACTCACCGACTTTAAGGGCTTATTTCTTAAAAAAATTAATTGCCATCTAATGTTAATTAAAGGTTAATGGGGTGTTTGGTTACATGATAATGGAGGATTTTATTTTAATTTTTAAAAATTATAAGAAAACTTGTTAAAAGATGTGTTTGACAACCTTGAGAATTTTATGTTTTGAAGATGATTTTCTTCTTAAACAAAAAAAGGGTCTCACCTCTTTCTTTTTTCTTGTGGTCCCCCACTTTGTTTGGTCATGAATGGTAGTTACTATTTTTTGTTATCACATCCCTCCAAACATGATAATTTTATGTCATAAGTTGGTTCACTTTTTATTTTAATATAATTTTTTATTATGAAAATGTACAAAAAATTATCATGCAACCAAACATGCACACCATAACACCGACACTACTAGTTTCAAACAAAGACGGTGTGATATACATTCCTTTCTAAAATCGGACAAAAACATTCGGATGTCAAAATATACGATAAGTGGGATTAAATAACTACGACTTTAAACACTTTCCTAGGCTTAAATATTTGCGACATTAGCGATCTAACTTTTAAAGTTATCGCTATTCTCTCCCCGTTGCCATTCTTATAATTTTAACAACGAATTGTGTTATGCAAAAAAAAAGAAAAGAAAAGAGAGAGAGAGAACCACGGAAACCATTCATCCTGGAGACCAGCTGGATGTCCAACGATGCCATAATCCATGTTTTAAGGAGTAACGGACAACGTTTTCCCTGTCACCATTACTAGCAAGCAAGCAAACCAGGTGGGAAGGTTTTCAGCTGCTGCTGCTGCGCCGCAAGCCAATGAGCCGCGTGCGGGTACTTTAACAAACCGACCCAACCAAGCACCAAACTCACTCTCTCGAAAGAGTTGAATCGGAACGCGTTCTGTGTAGCACGCATGGCTCTCATACCGTCGGCTACTGGTCCATGGAAGATACCCACTGCCATGGGATTCCACAAGGTCGGCAATCTCTCTCTCTCACTCTCTTCTCTCCCCCTTTCCTCTCGCATGGTCATGTTGCAGAAATCGAACGCCAATGGGACCCGAACCACGGGGCTGCAGAAGAAAGAGGAATCGCCGGAAAAGTCGCGGCGATCAGGGAACTACCACCCGACCATTTGGACTCACAGACTCATCGCTGAGTCGGTGAGAAGCCCTTTCTCGGTAACGCCGCTCTCTCTCGCTCTCTGTATATATATATATGTGTGTGTGCATATCTGTGGGCTTAGCCTGACCCTTTCGGTCGGATCGATCTGTCTCTTCAGGACAAGGCCCGATTCATGACGCGCTTGGAGGAGTTGAAGAGGGAGGCGGAGTTCTTGTTGGAGCGCGATCAACACCCGTTAACTCTGCTGCAGATGATTGACTCCATGCAGAGGTTGGGGATCGATCGCCACTTCCGCAGGGAGATCAAGGGCGCTCTCAGGCACTACCACGCGACCTCCTCCAATGATCCTTCTGCCGCTTGTTCATGCGAGGAGGCTGCCCTTGGCTTCCGGCTTCTTCGGCAGCACGGCTACCATGTCTCCCCAGGTAGGTGCTTCCTAACGTGAATGCGCATACAGACAAAATATGTTCAAGAAGACACACTGGCTTATGTTTATGAGATCTTTATGATCTCCTTCTGTCCTGTCAATGCGTGTTAATTAGATTTCCCATAGCATACAGGAGAGATACCCTGAAGTGGAGAGACACAAATCTGAGAGAGTGCATTCCTTCATTAAAATATTTAATCAAAGATTTTTAAGGTTATATAGGTCAGTTTCTAGGATTTACAGGAAAGGAGTAAATAGGCATAAACTCATTCAAGAAATGCATCCTATTGGGGTCTGAAATAACCCCAAAGTTTACTTCTTTTTTTTATCCAAGATGTAATTCTATGTAAGTTTATATTTTATAATTAATTGTTCTTAAACACCCTTTTTAACATGTTTTGTTGTAAAAACATATTTTTTATAAATAAGTTCCAAAACACCACACTCATGTCGCAAGAAATGCATTCAGGTCCAAATTATTCTAGTGATCACGGTACGACCAAGTTGAACTTTTCTTATCATGCATTTCAAAAATGCCTTTGATCGATTAAGTATCTTTTTCAACGCTCGTTGAAAACAGAAGAAGAAAAAGGAATAGGACGGTCTAAAATAACCCTGACCAGAAAATGTTCCTTATATCATGTGGAATAATTGAAAAACTATAATGTTAGTAGTGCTTCCATTTGCCTTTGAATCATATTTGTATTGTAGATTGGAAAGTTCATCTCCTGTTATTTGACGAAGGAAAAGATCTTGGTAGCATAATGCATCTAAATATTTCTTCTGTTTGAAATTAACTTCAAAAGTATTTAAATCCGACTGATTTCTTTATTTGACTTTTATGGGAAAAACAGGGCGCATGCTTTCATATTTCAAGGATCTCATGAGAGAAGTCAAACACTTCTCAGGCCAAGATATAACGTGTTTACAAGCAATATATGAAACTTCTTATCATGCAAACTATGGAGAGTCAAACCTATTTGAGGGAGTTACAAGTGCAACTTTTAAGCATCTCAAGTCAGCAGTGGTGGGCCACTTAGAAGGCAATTTAAACCAGGAAGTTGAACATTCTTTAGAGATGCCGTTTCACTGGACGATGCCGAGATTAGAAGCAAGACGTTATATTGAAGTCTATGAAAAGAAAAATCACATGAATACAACTCTACTTGAGCTTGCTAAGCTAGATTTTAATCTTGTTCAATCGCTACACCAAAGGGAGCTGATGAAGCTATCAAGGTGTGCAAGAAAATGATATATTTCAATGCAGTACTTAAACTTAAAGTAATAATATATATTTTTATATATTGATATTTTCTTTGGATAGTTGGTGGAAAGATTTAAAGCTTGCAGAGACATTCCCATTCTCAAGAGATCGGTTGGTGGAGAACTATGTATGGGCAATCGGCTTAGCTCATGAGTCCAACCTTTCTGATTGTCGGATGTTCGTGACCAAGGTCATTTGCATTTTGACAGTCATTGATGACATTTATGATGTGTATGGGTCACTAGATGAACTGGAAATATTCACCAAGGTCGTGCAAAGGTGAACTTTCTTCTCCATGATAAGCATATTTACATATTAGAAAACATCAAGCCAGGTTCTTCTCTACCCGTGATCGATTTACATATATTGTCATACTGTAACTACTCTTGATATTTCAAATAATCGCATGGCTTTCTAGAATGTTTTCATTGGCATTTATTTAAGATATATAAAATTATGAACTTTGAAGTTAAGGCACTGTCTAGTAACACTAAACACTTTTATCCCTATCAATTTCAAAATTGATATTGATATTAAGCACCTAGAATTGTTTGGTTAATAGTATCAGTTTTGAAATTTGTAATACAAAGAAAATATGTTATGTAATACATGTGCCAACTTGTATCATATTTGATATTGATACTTCAAAATTAAAAATATATCAATATCAATATTAATATAATATCATTTGTGCCACTCTAACCAAATAGGCCATAAAATTTTACTTTGTCCATTTCTTTGCCATCACACTACTCTTCTTTATTTTGAAACCTTCTTTTTCTATGCTCTTAGTTGGAAACTGGAGGACATTATCCACTTGCCAGAATACATGAAACCATGTTTCCTAGCTTTGCATAACTTTGTCGATGAAGTTGCTCAACAAATTTTGGAGGTACAAAGATGGGATGCGAAGCACTTGATACAACGAGAGGTAATGGAATTAGTGCCTTTAAGTATTCTTCTTTTTCTTTGGGAGTCACAACTTTAAGCATCCTACAATCATTACCCTTGGGAGTCACGAACATTTTCTTACATATTTTCAAAAAATATTCTCTAAATTTAGATTTTATTAGCATGATTATGAGTAACACATTTCTTTATTATATAGTGGAAATGTTTGTGCAATGGGTACCTTCAAGAGGCAAGATGGTACAATAAAGGATACAAACCTCACCTTGATGAATACTTGGAAAATGCATGGATCACAGTTGGCGGGCCATTAGTTATGGTCCATGCTTATCTTCTCAGCAATAGACAAATACTATATGACTTGGCAGATTGTTTAGAGCTAAATCAAGGCAGGAATTTGATATTTCATTCTTCTCTAATTACTCGAATTTGTGATGATTTGGGAACTTCTACGGTAAGACATTTCATATGTTGAAGCTCATTGCCTTCATTTTTTTGAAAATGATCTATTTTTTCTAATAAGTGAAAGTTTTCATGTGGTCAATGAAGGTGGAGATGGAAAGAGGTGATGTAGTAAAATCAGTGCAATGCTATATGGAGGAAACATGTGAATCCGAGGTGAATGCAGAAGAATATATCAGGAGAATTTTAAGAGAACTATGGATGAAGCTCAATGAAGAATGTCACAAGTCTCAGCTTCCAGAGGAATTTGTCAACATAGTGATGAACATGGCAAGATCTGCCAAATGCATATATCAATTTGGTGATAGCATCGGGACCTCAAATGGAGTCATGAGAGATAGAATTATCTCTTTGTTTTTTGATATTGTATCATAATTCCTACATATATTAAATCATGTGAACAAATTTCTATCACTTAGTTGTCTTTCTTGTTTTAGAAGGATGCACTTTAAAAGTTGGTTTCCATGAAATGTCTTATTTTAGTCTCAATTTTAATAAGCAAAGACACTTGATTCCATAAATTGCTAACATTTTCAATTGATTATTTTCATTCTACTATGTTAAGAAAACTCTAAAAATAAAAAATAACTTCATTTTGGAGGAGGGTAATCTTATATGTAATCAGCACGTTGATTTAAATATCTTTCATGAAGTACCTCAAAACCGATGTAAATGGAGAAAGGATTTCATATGGTCAATCTTATATAATTTAATATTAAGATTTGAGATGAGTTAAGAACTTGAAATTTCCAAAAGTCAATCTTATATCTAACCTTTTATGTTGTTTTGTAAAAGTATTTAATTCCAATATTGGTACATGTGTATATAGTGAAATTTGTTTTTACTTAGTATTGTTATACCTAACCTTGCACATTTGGAAAGGTCATCTTTCCACGCCAATGTGCATGGTTTGGCTTATTTGGAGGCTTAGTTTGATCAAGGAGAGCAACAGTAAGAAGTTGGGAAAGAGATGATCCAATATTGTCCATACCTTTCAAAGATCTCTAATTTGATAAAAAATTAATTGGACGATGTGAGATTATTCATATAAATATGTTATTAGCTTGGAAGCCCCATAATACATATTTGAATGATACATATTTAGGGTTCGTTTGTTTACATTGAAAACCTGCTCTATGTGATCACTTTTCCCTCAAACATTCTAAGTGTAGTATATGTAACACCCTGAATTGTGAATATGTTAAGAGAATAAATCAATTGACTATAAACAACTCTGGTTAACCATTTTTTTGAAGTTGAGTTGAAACGACTCCATAGTTAAGCATATTTTGTTGGGAGGAAGTCAATGATGGGTGCCCTCCTATAAAAACTGTTAATTAGCATGGTTGTTGAGCCAATCAACTGATTTAATTGCTATATATGGTATCAGAGCATTACCTAGTCAAAAGATCCATTATGACTCATCTGGGCATGTGATATATGATGTGTATGGTCTTGACAAGAACGTCAAATCTTTAAAGTGGTAGATTGTAACACTTTGATTTATGAATATGTTAAATGATTAAATAAGTAAACTATCAATAACTCTCGTTAATCATTTTTTGGAGGGTGAATTGAAAGAACTACAAAGTATACTCTATTGGGAATAAGTCAAGGATGAGTGACCTTAGAAGATTGATACTTACCACTATTGTTGGGCCAACCAACAGCTTTAATTGTTATATAATATTTGGTTACACATTAAATGATTTACTTGAGAATGGATAGATTCCTAAGTTTAGCATCCAATGGATGTTGTTTTCAGTAATTGTTGCAAAATTTGATTTTGAAATTTGTTTTCTAGATAAAAATATTATCTTTTCAAATAAATATTATAAATTTTAATACGTTTAAATTAATTAAACATATTTTTATTTAAAAAGTATACTAATAAATAATAACTTATTTTTTAAATAAAATTTATTTCAATTTATATTTTATTTAAAAATAAATAATATATTATATTTTGATATGCTATGAAATTTTTATTCTATGTATTTTTTATATAAATCAAATAGTAGAACATATTAAATAACATATATTGTTTAGAATTCTAGTTAGTAAATGTCATGAGCATGTTTTAATGCCTAAAATAGTATGTTTATGAACTATGTAGTTCAAAATATTATAATACGTATTTTAGCAACATAATTTAAAAGTAATTAAATAAGACAAAAGATTTCTTAGAAAATATTTTTAAAGCAACCAAATGATGCCATCAAGATTTTAAATTCTATGAAAATCATATTCAGTGTAATAGGTTTTCATTGATTTTATTTTTACATGGATCCAAGTGGATCCTTAGATGAAGTGTCATGCGCATGTATATGACAAGAAGTGGTAAGGGCATAAATCTCTTATAGGATGTTTGGTTGCTATTAGGGGTGCAAACGAGCCGAAGACTAGTACGGTGTTCAAGTTTGGTTCATTTATTTTACACAGGTTCAAGTTCGAGCTTGAGTTTTAACATGTTGAAACTTTGTTCAAGTTCGGTTCGTTTATTAATCAAGTCAAGTCGAGCTCAAACTTGATTAGTAGTTAGACTAAAATTCAATTCACATTCAAACATAAGATATATGCAAAATCATTTTTAAAACTCAAAATCAATGAAAGTCATTTATGAAACTCTAGATTTAGCTCATTTATGAAACTCAATCTAAGTTTAAACTTATTTTTAAAATTATTTAATATATTTAAATGACAATATATTATTATTAATACTCATAATTTTATTTTTAAAAATAAATATAAAATATAATATTTAATCGAGCTACTCACGAACTTTTCGAGCAGAGCAAGTGTTTGTTCAAGCTTGACTTGTTTAATAAGTCAAACTTTAGTTTTTGTTGAAGCTTGTTCATTTAACATAATAAATGAGTCGAGTCGAGTTATCGAGCACAGCTTCAAGCTACTTGTCGAATGTATTGATTTGTTTGCACCCTAGTTGTTATTTCTTAATTTATATATTATTTTTTTGATGAAAAATCATAATTTTCTTTAGTTTTAAGTTGGAATTACATCAACATAGGCTTTATGTGTTTGGTAAAATTGATACAATTTGTAAAAATTGTCTAATGGTGTTTGGTAATATTTTTAAATTAAATAAAATATTTTGAAGTTTGCAAGATATAGACAAGCAGGCAATGTATGGCACTTTTAAAAATGTACTCTCCGGAGATCAGTAACCCTTTAAAATAGAAGAAGAATGAAAACCATATCAATCCCGATGACATTCCACATTATCTGTCCCTCTCAAATGCTCTCCCATTAATCAACACAACTACCATATAATATTCGGGGTGTCAATTGGCCGAGCCCAACCCGGCCCGAGGTCAGCCTGCTTATGATCCGATCCAACATATATTGGCTTGGCCTGACCCGGCCCGTATTACATTATTGGCCTAACCAAACTCAACCAGCAAGCATTATTAATTAGCCTGGCCCAGTTTTTTATTTTATAAATAAATATTTATTAAATATGATAAATTTAATTATTCAAGATAATATTATAAATTTTATAGTAATTTAATTAAAATATATATTTAATAAGTGAAAGTGATATTTTTGACAAAAAAATTTGACAATTATTTGGTCTGTTTTAGCCCGCATCAGCCCAACTAAAGTCCGCGGGCCAAAATCTTTGGCCCGTCAAATGACTCACATTCGGTCTGGCCCGTGAACCCGCGGACCAACTCGGCACATTGTCACCCCTATATAACATGTCAAATTAGAGTTTTATCATAGGTTATTTGAAATGCATATCTTACGTAGATTATATAACCTGTAAACATGTGTATATAATAAGTTATATAAATTTGACCGTTTGTATGAAATAAAAAATATATGTACGAATTTTACAGAAAAATGTATAAATTGTAAATGTGTACATAATAAGTTGTATGAATTCAATAGGTTATACAGTAGAAAAATTGTATATACCAGTATTAAATAGATTATGTGAATATAACATAACCGTTTGTACATGAAGTAGGTGATGTGTTTCTAGTTGAGAGGGGAGGGGATATGAAAGTATTATATATAGGCCTTTAACTTATTTTTAAAATGTAATTAAATAAAAATTCGATCGATCAACCGAGAGAGGGAGGAGCGAAGATATGAAAGTATTATAAATTGGTTTCTTACTTCTTTTAGAAATTTAATCAAATAAAAATTCTTATTTTTTGGATGCACTTTTATAAGTCTTTTCGATTTTAAATTAAAGAACAAAAGCAGAACATGCGTAAACATGTGTTTGACCGGGTTTATCTTACTTTAAAAAAAATTAGACTTTTTCTTCAACTAACTTCTTTCAAAATAAGAACAATAGGGCATCTATATTTTATTTCTAAGAAAGGTGACATTTGATTAGACTTAATCTGAAAATCTTAACTCTTAATTTTAAGTCTAACTTCTTAATAAGTGGTAAAAAAGTACTTAATTTGATTAAGGCAAGTAATTTTTCTTGTTTGATAAAAAAATCTGAATCATCCACTTAATCTTCTTAATTAACATAAAACAACTAAATATTCATGAGTTTCCTCTTAAACATGGAAAATGAGAAAGAAAAAATTATCCATTGTTTTTTCAAGTAATAAACAGTGGATAAAATAGACAAAAAATCTATATACAAGGAATTTATACTCTTTATAATTTTTATTAAATGTTAATTTGTATGAAAATATTTTAAATATATTGTCAAATTAAATATTTTTAAATTATTTTAAATAAGAATAAAAATTTAGAACAAAAAATTCTATTTAATAAATTTATAATGAAAGAGAGAGAGAGAGAGAGAGAGAGAGAGAGAGAGAGAGAGAGAGAGATCGCTAATACGTGGAATGATCCACTATCAGGTCATCGCTGATGGGCCTGCACATTGATGCAATCCATCTTCGCGGCATTCAACCACTGAAATAGAAGAAGCGATATTTTTTATTTGAACAGGTAAGAGCCTTTTAAGACATAAGTGGTTCGGTCAGACCTTACTTCAGAGAAATTCTCAAACACATGAGAATGTCTAAACTCTGACCGAATCAGAGTTTAGACCATATTTCAGTCTAATCAAACAAGGCCAAAGTCACGGTTCACACCTCAAAACGTGGCTAAGTCACTTTTCCGAATATATAATAGAGGACGGTTGCCAAACACATCTAAGTTTTGGTAATTATGTCATTTTTGCCAGCCAAATCAATCGGCTGTTATTTAATGGGGTGTTTGGTTGCATGATAATGGAGATTTTTATTTTAATTTTTAAAAATGACCAAAAATTTTCTTAAAAGAGGTGTTGGCAACCATGATAATTTTATGTTTTGAAAGTGATTTTTCTTCTTAAACAAAAAAAATGATATCACCTCTTTGTTTTTTCTTGTGGTCCTCCACTCTGTTTAGTTATGTATGGTAGTTACTCTTTTTTGTTGTCACTTCCCTTCAAACATAATAATTTTATGTCATAAGTTAGTTCACTTTTTATTTTAATATAATTTTTTATCATGAAAATGTACAAAAAATTATCGTGCAACCAAACACCCCATAAATTTTAATATTTGTGTTATTGTGTGTCATAGCATAAATTTTGAAGTCAAAATAGTTTGAAGAAAGAAGTTATATCCAAACACCTTATGAGGAGTTTTGGCGCGCCTCTGAGATTCGATGGCAAGATCTTGAAATTTATTAAAAATAATAATATTTATGTCATCAATGGGGCTGTCAACTGGGCGGGCTCAGCCCATCAGCCTGTCAAAAAGCTCATCATGGACTGGGCTTAAGCCCTCAACAAATATCCATCGAGCCAACATAACATGTTCATAGAATCCGTTCCCATCGCACATGGCACTGGCGGGTTAGACTACATTGTGAACTTTTTATTAATAACCCTGCACGAAGTGACTGTGGGCTATTGAGTTAACTTTGGTTTGGATTTAGAGAATAAGAAAACGTTACACACCATGAACTGTCCATTGGATGAAATTTGACGTTACACACTTCTTTCCCAAGACTCAATATCGATTTTCATGACTATTGAATTTAAAAATTATCTATTCAGCCATGTCTTTTCCGGCCTCTTCTTCTTTTATGATATGTGCAATCATGTATTTTAAAAACAGGATGTTTGGTTGCATATTAAATTTTTATGTATTTTCATGATCAAAAATTATATTAAAATAATAAATCAACTAATTACATAAAATTTTTGTGTTTGGAGATATTAGATGACAAAAAAATTAGTAGAAATCATATACGATCAAAAGAGGTGGGAGGACCACAACTTAAAAAAGTCACACTTCTTTTTGTCCAAAAGGCAATTTATAACTTCACCCGAAGGCAATTTATCCCAAAACCCCGTAAAGTAACACTTGCGTAGAAATTAAACATTTGTAAAAAACAATGACAAGTGCCTCGTTCATGATATTTTGGATTGTTTGGTTGTACAATAATTTTTATATATTATCGTAATAAAATATATATTAAAATAAAATTTAAGATGAACAAAGATAAAATTATTATTTTTGATGAGATGCAATAAGTATGGAAAGTGAGGGAGGTCAAGGCAAAAGGAGCTCTCGAATGAAATCTCTTTTAAAAATATATTATAATAATTATCAAATGTTTTAAGTAAATTTTATTATAAAAATATATTTTTCTTGATAAAAATTCAAATATCTCATTCACCAAACGCCGCTATAATAGCCCTTGCACCGAATGACTGTGGAATAAGAAAATGTATGTTTTGAGATCCAGATCGCATGCATACATTAATTCTCCATTACTGTTACTTCCTTCAAAATTGATCAGCATACGACAAAAGTAATAAATTAAATAATATTTCTTTTTGATTTCTCACGTTACAACTTTTCACGTATTCATAATTTTATATTTTATATTTTATATTTTGCATAATTATAAAATTTAAAAATTAAGTTTTACTTTTTTATTTTTGTAAAATTTTTAATTTGATATTATTTTATATAACCAAAGTTCGTTGGCCTATGGGCTATGATAGGCTAAAACTCATTTGCACAATTCAAATCTGTTGGCCTGTTGGCCTTTTTATATGGGCTTGAACTTGAATTTTATATATGTGGGCCGAAGTAACTTGAGCCCGGCCAACCCAAGTCTGACTCTTTGACACTCCTAGTCATCAAAAACAATGAGGAGAGTGCAAAGCGCCAAGGAGTCTAGGTGCACTCGTGAGGTTCGATGGTAGCTCCACCACCTGACTGTCCGCTTCTCTATTGGCGAGAAATCAACACCAGCCCTCTTTTTTATCTCAAGAGAGGTTAACAAAAGATGAAGCCGTGCTATCAAAAAATAGAGGTCCTTCCAAACACATGACTCTACTTCTACTAATGTTTTTTATTTTAAGAGAAAAAATGTTAGAAAAACGTATCTTTTTTTTCTTTCTTTTTTTGACTATGGCCCAGCGGCCAACCTCCAGGCGCAGCACAGCGCCGACGAGGCATCGAGCGCTGCCAAGTATCCAAACACCTATAAATTAAACAATGGATCACAAGCACAACCAAGTATTGTATACACTTTTCTTTTTTTTTTGTCATGCCGTAGTGGTTACCATGCGAGAAGACTAAAGCGCAAGGGTTCAAAACCTGTGGCCTCTTTGGAGAGGGGACTTAAAACTCACATGACCAGCAGGCAAAACCTGTGCCTGGAGGTTTAACTTTTAGGAGAGAGAGAGAGAGAGAGAGAGAGAGAGAGAGATTTAACTAGACCATCAATGGTGGATTGCACCACCTAACAAGAGATTTAACTAAACCATCAATGAGGGTTTGCACCATTTAATAGGTTTTAGTTAAAGGGTAGCGCCAAAGTTTCTTTTTGTCATCTTATCCTTTGTTGGCTCTCACAAAAATAAAGATTTACATCCTGTTTGGTAACACTATTAAGTATCTCTATCACTATCAATTTTAAAATTGACATTGATAGGAACCATTAAGAAGTGTTTGATTAATTGTATCAATTTTAAAATTTGCAGTGCAAACAAGACATATTATATAATACAAGTGTCAACTTGTATTACTTTTGATATTGACAGTCCAACATTTGAAAATATTAATATCAATACTGATATAGTACCTAAAATGAAACTCTAACCAAACAGGATATTAACTAGACCATCAATGTGGGTTTGCACCATCTAACATGTTTTATGCCCTGTTTGGTTAGAGTTTTATTTTTGATACTATATCAATATTGATATTAATATTTTCAAATGTTAATGGCCTGTTTGTTTACCCTATCAAGCACCTGTATTGATATCAGTTTTAAAACTGATATTGATACTCTGCATCGATAGGTGTTTGGATATCACTATTAGTTTTAAGATTCCTAATTAAAAAAAATATCAAAAACAATACAGCTCAAGACCTGTATTGAAATCATCCCGCGGACGTCTCCCCCGCGGCCGTCCCTCCCCGAGGTCTCTCCCCGCCGTCGCCCTCCCCTCCCGCAGACGCCTCCCCTCCGCGGCCGTCCCCCCCGTCCCCCCCCCCGCAGACCGCAGATGCCTCCCCCCCTCAGATCTGCCGTCGCAGCTACTAATGGCGACCATGGAGGTGAATGGGGCCGCGGAGGCGCCGCTGGTGGTGTGCTTTGGGGAGATGCTGATCGACTTCGTCCCCAACGAGAGCGGCGTCGCCCTCACCGAGGCTTCCGGCTTCCTCAAGGCCCCCGGCGGCGCCCCAGCCAACGTCGCCGTCGCCGTCGCCAGGCTCGGCGGCAGATCCGCCTTCGTAGGCAAGGTGAGCGCCCCTCCCTCCCTGCGCGTCCGACCGCGGCAAACGCTCCCCCCCGCGGCAGACGGCGGCCGTCTTCCCCGAGTCCCCCTCGCCGCCCCCCCGGCAAACGCTCCCCCCGTCGCCCCCCCCTCCCCCGCGGCGGACGGCGGCCGTCTTCCCCGAGTCCCCCTCGCCGCCCCCCGGTAAATGCTCCCCCCCGCGTACGCCTCCCTTCCGCGGCCGTCCCCCCTCCTCCCCCCCCCCCCCGCGGACCGCATATGCCTCCCCCGAGTCCCCCCGTCGCCCCCCTCCCCCCCTCTCCCCCGCGGCAGATGGCGGTCGCCCCCCCGCTCCCCCTCCGCAGAGCAACTGGAGCCCGCGGGCGCCGTATTCGGGAAAGTCTCGTCTAATACCAAACACTTCAAAAATTCGATACTGTCAATTTTAATATTGATACTTCACCTTCAAAAAATACCAATATCAATATTAATACAATATCATTTATAATACTCTAAACAAACAGGGCGTAAAGTATCAAAATCAAAATTAATACAAGTCGACACTTGTATTACATAATATGCATTGTTTACACTACAAATTTTAAAATTGATATAATTAACCAAACACCTCTTAATAGTTCCTATCAATATTAATTTTAAAATTAATAGTGATAGAAGTACCTAATAATGTTACCAAACAGGGTGTTAGGCATAGCATGAGTTTCTTTTTGCGATCTTGTCCTGTTGTTGGCTTTTAAAAATGAAGATTTACACCCTGTTTGGTAACACTCTTAGGTACCTCTATCACTATCAATTTTAAAATTGATATTGATAAGAATCATTAAGAGATGTTTGGTTAATTGCATCAATTTTAAAATTTGTAGTGCAAACAAAACATATTATGTAATACAAATGTCAACTCGTATTAATTTTGATATTTATACTCCAACATTTAAAAATAATAATATCAATATTGATATAGTACCAAAAATGAAACTCTAACCAAACAGATCTTTAACTCGACTACCAATTACGATTTGCACCATCTATTAGGTTTTGATTATAGGGTAGAGCCAGAGTTTCCTTTTGGGAACTTGTCCTTGGCTTGTTGACTCTCACAAAAACTAATGATCTAACATTTGGTGCATGTCCCATGGCAGTGCAGCACTAGACACTCTGGAGCCACCCTACAATCGATCCAAGGTCTTGACCCTTTGAGCTCCTTCTAGTAAGGGACCATATCCGCTTATGTGGCCATAGATTAAGCTCCCATTTGCACCAACAGATGCCCGCCACGCCCCTACATGGTACACGTGTCCCTTTGAAGGAGGGGGTAGTTGCATGTGCCCATTGTGGTTGAAAGGAGCTCATTCTGTTGGCCACCTTAAGGTGATTCATACTCTTAGGCCTCGTTTGGTATCATCTCAGGATAAAATTAATGGAAATAAGGATAAGTCATTCCTTATGAACAATCTTATCTCCACTATGTTTGGTTTGACTTGGGATAAATTTTGAGGATAACATATCCTATATTTGGTATGATGAGGATAAATTTGTGAATAATTTTACCATAAATACATATATATTTATTGAATGCAACATTATAATCAACAACACATATTGTAATTTAATATACCTAATTTGAAATATTGAAATTTTAAAATAATTTATGTAATCATATAATAAATTTAAAATATAGATATTTATAATTTTTGCATCCTACCCTTTTTCTTATACATGATCTCATTTTGTTATTATCATATATATTCAACCACGATAATAATAGTTGACAACTATTTTACCAGAGAGATAAATAACGAGTACTACATTCACATCATAGGGCAAAATAGTCATTTGATATCTCATTAACCAACACCTTTCTCACCATCGTGTCATTCAGATTTGAAACGGAAAGTAAAGACAAATATAAAATTGAATCCACCATCAAAGAGAAGTTATAGTCAAAAATGTGGGAAAGTGTAAAGTGCAGACGAATGAAGGTGTTTCCGGATCGAGTTGATGGCACTCCATCAGCGTCGACAACAACGATCCGTGTTTCCTTAACAAAGGCCAGTCGCCAACCGGCAAGAGTTGGTGGGGAGGGTCATGTCGACGTCGCCGTCGACGATCAAGCTGGAAGGAGACCAAGATCTCCGCAAAGGAAGCACCGCGCCTACAAGTGTGCCATCACCGACGGCAGCGGTGCCAACTCCCTCATCTTCTCCAACTATGCCATGTTCCCCTACAGGGTTGCCAACGACCACGGCAAGTGGCGATTTTAATCTAGCGCCAGCCTCCCCTCTCTTTCTCTCTTTCTTTCCTCTTTCATCCGAAGAGGCCACCTCACTGAGTCTGCGCTGATCACCTTCTTGCGGAGTAGAGTAATACTTCCATTGGGCTATGACAGCGAAGCCGGGGATGCAGAGGCCGTCAGTTGGTATGCCTTCTTCCTGTGGCAAGAGTGGGGAGATATCGGCGATGTGGAGGAGATGTTCCAGGAGGCCATCGATGTCAAGTCCGGTCGATCAATAGTGCTGGGAGCTAGGGCTCGGCTATAGAGATTGAGATTACCAATGAAGGATGACCATGACAAACACTTGGGGAGGAAGAGGCCACCGGGAAGAAGTGGGGGTGAGTGGGGGGGGGGGTTCCGTCATATCCTCGAAATCAAATTTAGGGCTAGACATATCCTATGTATTATAGGGGATCATTTATCCTTGTACTTATCCCTAATTTGGGGGATAACTTGGATTAAGTTAATCTAGGTTAAACTTATTTTATTTGTAAACCAAACAAGGATTTAGGGATAAACCAAGTCTATCCTTAGTTATCCCCATACCAAACAGGGACTTAAGGAACCATTGCCCGAGATGACAAACAAATTTTTAGTGCCCTACTAGGTAAAATGATAGTCAAGATTCCTAGACAAACAAGGCTACCTCATCTATGGACATGAGTGACTCTAGTAGATCACGGTTACTCATCACCTATATATACATACACTATCAAAACAAAGCTTACAGAGCTTATGGTTGTAGTCAATTCTCTCCACCAACTCAACACTAAATCAAAGGCAAATTATTTGGTGAAATAATCAGAAAAAATGTCGCAAGATTAGACTTGTAAAATGGATCTTGCAGATATGATGATCCAACCCAAATTGAAAATCAAAATTAGGTTTGAGCATTCAGCTACCTACCCCGAATCATTTTTTAGATGGATTAGGTGCATCCAATGTAAATGAAACTCAATTTTCACCTCTCGGGTCAGGCACATGAAACTTGAATCATCACTGTCGAGTCTTGATTCTGGTGAGGCGTGCCCTAATTCTAGGGCTTCTTCCCCTTTCTTGTGCCCCCCGATTCTACTGGGGTGCATGCTACAATGGAGAAGGGGATCATGTTGTCCTGTCATTCTGAACCCAATCTCATCATGCCGAGCCTTGTGAGGCGACCCACTCCTTCTCTACTTGCACCTGACATTCTGCCTCCCTCTTGAATGCAACATTGCCAAATTTCTTTAAGCTATTGCGACTCGATCTCTGCCACCATCAATGGTCTAGATCCCAAAGTCTCCAAAAGCAGTGCCATTGTGTCTGTCCACCCTCTCTGTTGCACTGCCACCACCACTTGCCTGCCGCTACTGGTGATGCCTCGATCCCAAAGTCTCCAAAAGCAGTGCCAATTATATGAATCATATAAACATTTCTAATAATTTAGAACATTCATGCATTCTCAATACTTTGAAAAATCATTAATTAATATCATAATTTATATTATGTAAAATCTCAATTTGCAGAATTAATTAAGACACTAAATAATTAAGTTAAACCTTTAAAAAAATTTTAAGGCTTAACTATGAATGAATCTATGTCAATAAGGCTAAGTATCATCTAACATGCCATTAAACACTTTAAAACATGTCAAATAATATTCTACACTTTTTCAAATTTTTTGGCAAGTGTTCTGATTTTTCTAGATGTTTAAACTATTTAAATATCTATTTAAATAAAACCGGCACATTGTGCTGCTCGGAGAGCTGCGTTCGGTGAGCCGCCTATGTGCACCACACTGGGGTGTTGCACCGCCAGTGCGTCATGTGCGTGGCCACCTCCTCCACCCAATAACACTGTTCATAAGGAGAAAGTAGCTCCCCTTAAATCAGACTTATCTACTTATCCAAGGCTCAAAAAAATCTGAAAAAATATGCACTAGAATCATCATCAAATGATGATTTCGAAAAAATCAGCCTTATTTTTATAAAAATATAAATAGACTTTAAAAATGGAAAGAAGAGGAGGTAGTCGTCTGAATTCTGTAGCAGAAATCACCAAATTGCAACAAGGATAACTCCTTATCCCGAAGACCAAAAATTCTCTATAAATACAATACGTAATACTAATCAAATGAAGTTTCCAAATATGTAATATCATTTCATATAAAAATTATTTATTGAAGAAAATCAGAGAGAAATAGACTGGCCCCACCAAACCCAGAAGAACCCTAGTTCGCCAAAAAGTTCCCAAATTATCTTCCTCCGCTACCATTCAAAGCTGGAGATCATGAATAAAGGTCGAGTAATCTAATTACCTATATAGTAAAAACTTTTCCAAGCTTCAATTTCATCCATGGATGGAGATTTCACAAAAACCCCAAATACAGGTGAGGGTTTGGGCATGACAGCAATGTCACATTTTGCGGCTTCTACTAGATGCTAAAGAGATCTAAACTTTGAACATTTTGTAGTAACGGAAAGCCCTATATCACAAGATTCTAATGGTACCAACCAATTTTTCATCTGAGTCATATAAATATTTTGGTGGCCTTGACAAAGTCGACGTTTGCATATATTTGGGAACACATAAATTACATAAAATAACATCGATTCGATGTCGGTTTCAACCAAGACTTGAACCTAGCTTTGATACCACTGTAAGGAATCTTCCTACAAAAATGTGGTGTAGCAGAAGCGACGACTCAAATGGGTTCATTTAGAACTTTTCTCAATCGAAATTGAATGACGAAAGTTAAAAACCAATCAAAATGAATTCAAATATACTTGATAGTGATTCATCTAATCCCATGAAAAGGAAGAAAATGAGCTTATGAAGCTCTTCAAACATTTCAAGTGCCCGATCTTCAGCTGTATTCACAAGAACTTCACCCATAGTAGGTTCTCCCTTCATGCTGGCCTCAAGAACTCTTCCCGTACGGAGGATGCATCGCCCATTGACACCTTCCAAAGAGAGGAGGAGGTAGAGGAGAGGCGGAGAATGTGATTTTCACCCTTTGCTTGATCAGGATTGGCTGAAACTATTGGTATTTATAAAGAATTTGAGATTTTTCTTACAACTCAAAATCTTCATAAATTGTGCCATTACCTCTGTACATATGGATAAGTCTATATGTGTGTGACCAACTAGGCCCAATAGCCTATTTGGTTGAGGCTTAAATAAAATAGAATAATTTTATTTTATTTAATTAAATCTATTATCCGATAACAGATTAATCGGCCTAACGATCATGAACAGTACAAGTCACATCCCATGATCCCAAATGGATATCAGGATTATATTATTTCCATTGAGGCTTTCCATTAGTAGTTACCACATGGATATAAATCTTCATCAATTCAATGTCCCAGTCGAAAAAGTGTATGGCATCAAGGATTTAGAATACTATCCCATAAGACATTCACTCTCACTTACCGAGATTGGACGATCTCGTATTGTCTACTTAATTGCCACCATCGAGTTTTTCTTGTACCCGATCTATTGCTATACTAGACCATCTAAATAGTGATTGATAAGTCAATGTTCAAAGCACAAGTTCTACCCAACAAAGCATCTTTGGCAACTTAGGTCAAAAGTTCAACCATACAACCATGATGATAGAAAACTCTGATCGTTCAGTAAGATACTATTTAGGATTTCTAATTCGGTCAATTTAGCGAACTCATTCAACCAATGAGTACTTGTATGTTTATCTTAGTGTCTCTACACTAATGACCAATAAGATCGATCATCCTCAACATATGAGAAGATATCACACACATTAGTCTATCTGAATCCTTGACGTCCCATCTCAAAGATCCTATGAGTAAGAACATTTAAATCACACACCTCTAGATGATCGATCTCATTATCATGATCTCATTATGATTCAATCATCTTTGCATGTGATCAAGAGTTTCATTATGATGTACATATCTAATAAGAGCTAGTAATGAAGATTTACCTAATTGTTTGAATGAGATATTCCTAGAAATTTTGAATCATGTCATATATGATTGGCTTATAGGGCATACATTTCTATCATCAACCAAGCCAGGACTGGGTCGCCTGACCAGGTCAATTTGGTCACAACCGGCCCAGTCAAGGTGTAGGTCAACCTAGTTGCTTGACCCATCATTGTCATGCGATGACGTTGCAACGTGGTCGGCGACCTTGCCGATCGGGTCACAATGGCCATATGATTGTTGGGAAGGGGCCTTTAGGCTCCCAAGGGACTTCCCCTCCCCTCACTATTTCAACTCTCAAGCTCTCTCCACCTTACTCAAATATTCTTAATCTCTCTTAATTAATGTTAATTATTTTATTTAAGCATATAATTAGTGCTTAATCAAGTCATTTATTTAGTTGTGTTGATAACTCCTATTTTGTTTAGTTGTGTTGCTAACTCTTTTATCACTACAAAAATTTGATTTTTACCTTTGCTAAAAATCCATAGGTATAGGCTATTTTCCAGGAGCTAAGTAGCTTTACCTATAGAGTCACCTATGGACCAGTCTGTAAGGTTAGTACATGTAGGTAAATATTTTACATACAGACAAATCTGTAGATATAGTACATGTACGATACCTACGGATCCATATACACCTGTAGGTATAGTACCGACCTATACTTATGGATCAATGCACATAGGTAAAACATTTACCTACATGTACTAGCGTTACAGGCTGGTCCGTAGGTGGCTCCGTAAGTAAAACTATTTATCTGCGAAAAACTGGCCTGTACCTATAGACAATCCTGCCTATACCTATGGCACTCCTTTAGATAAATCATGGTAAATTAAAAAAAATTATTATTTAGTTGTTGGTATTACATTTACCTACTAGAAGTATCCATAGGTAAATGCATCTAGTTGTACAATGCACACCTACTATGCCAAAAATGGATATTTGACTAGTCAAGCCCTCCAAGAAAAAAAAGACAGAATTGAAAGTGCTTACAGGATCTAAAAACTTCTCTTTGGCATATGACATCGACCGCAACATAGCTTCCAAGTTGTCTCTGGAAAGTTGGAATTAAAGCTCTACTCCCCCCAAGGGAGATGACTTGGGATCTTGTAACTATAGTGTAAAATGTGTATAAGTTAAGAAAGGGCATGAGACATTTGACAGTAACAAAGAATGAGTAGGAAAAAATAAGGTACTACAAGTAATAAAATCAATAGCAACATGAGTGTTTTTTCCTTTGCATCACAAGCATTCCCACAAATTATTTCAATCTTGCACCACTAGTTTCATATACACAAGGAAGTAAAAAATTGCATGTCACCTGCACTACATGGTGTAATATTGCATTAACCTCTATGAAGGCAATCATATAGAGGTTTTAGAAACATTTGGGTGTGAAGAATCAATTACATCACAGCATAGTACTCGAATGGTCTTATTATTTTAGTCCCCAACCAACATGTTGCCCAACATTAACAAAAAAAAAAAATCCAATAGACATAATTTGAGCCTAACATAACTAGAAAATAATAAACAGATAAGCATAAGAAGCAACAATAAGGGAGCACACCTTCAGAAAGATGATAGCCACCCAATTAGAGAGTGTTGAATTCTTGTTCTCCATTGTCCATGTGATTGATTTGAGGCATGGAAGAGTAATATGAAATTAGAAGACAAAGAGCAAAGATTAGGTACCTTAGCGTTTATAAAGATAATCTTCTCACGAATAAATGCTAGCATAGCACCGTTCAAATTAAATCCTCCATTGTGTAGAATCTAGAGGGCAAGGCTCTTAGCAACAAGTTAATAGCAGAGCTAGAAATGTGGCTACATTGTAATTAGGTAAAATCGTACCTACTTTCTTGAACATGCAAATAGATATTTGGAGATATTTTCTCATTATCAAAATGTCTAAAAGTACAAAGCTCAATGCCAATACAATATCTGTAAATGACCACACAAGAGAAAAAGTAATGAATTAGTATATTTGAAAGGTGGATAATACAACAATTAGCAAAAGTAAAATAGATTAGTGAAACTAAGAAAATATTTTTGAAAAAAAAGTAAATGTAGAACAAAAAAACACCTCATCTGAGAGAGCATTCATTACACTCTAGACATTTCAGACAAAAGAACATAACTGAAAAATGTTCCAAGGTCTTTATTCCTTCACTAGAAAGGATCAATTAGTCCTAATGAGTTAGAGGTGTGAATTTTACCAAGAGATTTCACAACCCAAGTCTGAAAGAGATAATTGGTCTTTATCTGCAGATAATGTAATTTTCATATTAAAAAACTAGATTGTACCTTTGGAACGAGAGAGATAATTTTATAAGTTTAACATGAAATTCCTTTCTTTTTACTCAAACATAATAAAAATAAGAAATTTGACATGTACATGTTTCCTACATGCCATCTCATTTGTAGAGTCATTATTCTTGAGTGTGGGTGTCAAGTCTTGCTGCTGAAGCTTTGAAGCCATAGCTGGTGTACAACAATCATCATTAATGTAATGCCCACTTTCACCCTCTTTAAGTGGCCGGCCACATTGAGGATGGTATTTCTAATGTTGGGAAGGATCTAAATATTGGTGGTACCATACTGCCATTAGCTAGATGTGAGATTCTTGAATTTTGCCAATAAGGCTAAGGAACGAAAAGAATGACCAAAATCAAAACCCTCATATCAGATGAGAAATCTTTGAAACAAATACAAACTTCACCAAATCTACAAGTTTATGGCACATACCCCAATAGTTTTGCTAAAAAAACAGAACACCCAGTCAGAAGTTGCCATTTGACATATACACAAAATTTGGTGGATGATTAGCCATCGAGTCTATATTGAGCTCTCTATTTGAACCTATTAAAAGCACGTTGTATCCATTATCTTATTCTTTATGTACATCATTTTCAACTGCACCAGCAATCAGAGTAGAAATCTGAATGCTAGAACTAGTACATATTTTATTGCATGGAAAAGAACATATTAAATATGAAGATAAAATGTAGCATGTATACAAGAAAGTTTAGAGCAAAAAATTGATGCAAAATGTAATTATGTAAAAAAAAGATCATTGCCAAAATGATAAGGTTACTCACAAGACATCATGGATTAGAATACAGAAACAACTTGTTAAAAAAAATAAAGGATAGTTAAGGCTAAGTTCAATTTACCATTCTTGAAGTGCATAATGATAAATGTCATGTCATGTGATATATATTGCCCATTGCCCTCTTTTGTGACTCAAGTGATATCAAATACACACAATTATACAATCAACACTTGCTCAATACATTCACAACCTAAATATAGTTTACCCCTACTCAATACATACACAACCTTAATACTCACACATGCACAAGAAACTCACAATACATACAAACACAACTAATATATCTACATTAAATATAATAATAAATAATATAAATTTGAATACTAATATATCTCATACTAGTATTGATACCAAATTGAAGTTCTAAACCAATACTTGGAACAAATTGAGTGTGGTTATGGTAACTTTTTTGACATATTAACCATTCTTGTGTTGTATAGCCACTAATATAAATCAGATAAATTAAGTGTAGAGTTTGTGTCAAATAACACAAACTAAAAGTACTAAAATGCACCTAATGTGGACGCCGGGAGAGAGGAAGGAAAGGGGGAAGGAGGAGACACGTGTCCTCGTGGTGTTTTTAGTGTGTGCTTCCTTCTTCACGGTCTTGATAGGGTGGGTTCGTGTTAATCACGCCATAGACACGGTCGTGGATGATTCCGACGGACCGTTCTATTGCCTGCTTCTCTTCCTTCTTTCCTTCTCCGCACTCACCTTGATCCCCGGACTACTCAACCCTTGATGTCACTTGGGCATCGAAGGACCGGTCCGGGTCGTGAGGAGAATCGAGGGAAAAGAAGATCAGATAGCCGGCGGCATTTTCAACACTAACTTAACCTAAAAACCGAAAGAGGAAGGGATGGTGTGGTCGCCAGGAGCCAGAGAGGCTCCGATGATAGAAATAAAAGAAATGAACTAGTAAAGGAAGTGATAGTGACCGGTTACCTCGATAAGATGGGAGATTGCGGGGGGTTCTATCTTCTCCTTCCTCGGCCGGCCGGGGAAGAAGAGCCTTGGAGAAACTCGCTTGCCTGAAAAGAAAGTATGAATGAAAGCATAACGATTAGAACTAAAGATGGAGCAGTAACTATTCGTAAGAAAGAAGAGCAATGACAAAAGGGGTTGAACGAACCGGATTAGGACTAACTCCTAACCCCTTCTTAAGGGAGGATCTAAATGACCTAGGAATAAGATGCGTTATGCTATACTAATGCAACATGCATAATGAAACCCAAATGAACAATAAAGGAGAGAGTAAGGTAAGGAAGAAGATCGTAGGGAAGTTCGGTGCTTCGGCACGGAAATTGCGGGCGCTCCGACGACGGGTCGCCCGGCGTCGCGTCGGGGAGCGCTCCGGTCCTTGCGGCGGTCTTCAACGCAATCTTCTCCCGGTTCCAATGACGAGGGATCGGATTCCTAGCTTTGTTTTGGAGATTCCTTGGCGCTCGTCGTATGGTTTGCAATGGCCTTTAAAGGTATGATGGCGGGTGTCTTGAATGGTTTTGAGTGGTATTGAATGAACGGGGTGGAAGAGGTGTAATGGAGAATGGATAGGCTTGGGGGTGGGATGGTAGACTCTAATGGGGGTTGGGAAGTGGTGGAAGGGTGTTGGGGAGGCTCAAGAAAATTCTTGGGAGTTAAGGCTCTGGGAATCCCTCTCTCTGCTCCTTAGACTCTCTCTCTTGGGAGCTTGGAACCTCTTAAATGTGGGAGAAGGGTCTCCTTTTATAGGTGCGCAAAAGTGACCATAGCGCTCCGCCCTGAGGGCGCCTGGCGTCGCGGCATGGGAGCGCCTGCAAATCCGCCGACAAGTCGGCGGATCAGCACGTCCGACCATACCTGTCGCCACCTACCACCCTGCGTGTCAGGCGGCGGTTGTCAGCGGAAATCCTGGCGCTCTGACAGGGGAGCACCTACGACCTACGGCTGTCAGACTGCAAATCCGGCGCATGCGGAGCCTGTGGTGACAGTTGTCAGGCGGGAATCCAGGTGCTCCGACGGCGGAGCGCCTGGACCCTCGGTACGATTTCGACAACGCATTGCTGACCGTCTGAAAAGCCGGCTGTCACGCGCAGGATTGCAGGCGCTCCGGCAGAGGAGCACTTGTACTTATGTACGCCTCTGGGTACGGTGGTCGTCCGGCCGGATAAAAGGGTGAAAGGGCGGGAAATTCCAGGCGCTCTGACGTCGCGACGCCAGGCGTCGCGGCGTTGGGACGCCTCAAGATTTCCTGAAATTTGGTTATTTTTATGTCGAATCGACCTCTCTAATTGGGAGAAAACAAGTGTTACCTATAGAAATGAGATTGTTCTTCCTGTAACCGGGCCGCATTCGCGTATCTACAGCTTGCCTTGCCTTGACGTTGGTTTTGCAAGGGAGTGGCACGGAGTGTAGCGGAAGCGACCGTAGTGAGGTGAAGCGGAGTGAAGTGATGGCGGACTGAAAAACTGACGTCAAGGTGTAGATTTAGATACGCGACTTACGACCTGACCAGGTGAATTGAGCCTTCTCAAGATCCGCAATTGCCTTTTGTATCTTCCAGACTTCTTTCGTGGTTAATTGGAGACGAGATGTGCCGTGGGCACGAGAGAGGAAAATAAAAGCCTGCTCCCTGCGTGCGGGGAACCTCCGAGCGCGGCTCGTGAGTTCATCTTGGTTAGCGGCCCAGCTTTGTGGTGTGCTTGTACCAAGAAGGGCTGAACAGAAGTTGATTTAAAATCAAAAGAACCTCCAATCAACTGGAATTAAGTCTTTGGGATTCGTCCGGTTCTTGTGGGGACTTGATGTAGCTCGGAGTGGAATAACTTCTTATCTCAATAAACACTTGTTTGCTTTATCAGAGAAAACGATCTTTCATGATAATCAAATGCAGATGATGTATGCGGATGCATGTTGGGTGAAAGAAAGAAATAAAAACTGATATTTAAGAAACATAGTTGAAGATATAGATCACGAGTAGTGGGTCAGGACACTGATCAGGAACCGTCGTCCCCAAAGCTCGTGATTTTGGCTTATCCGCAGTTCCTTGAATGTACCGTTCCGTCCTTGATTTTGTTTGAGGGGTTCTCGGGCCCGGCGTTCTTAGAACTTGTGGTCCTCAACATTTCAAGTATTACTATACTTAATATGCAAGAAAATACTGATCTTGACCATTTCTCATCATTTTACTCTTCTTCTTTTCGGATTTCTTTAAAGCGCTCCTTCGACGCGACGCCAGGCGTTGCAATGTAAGAGCGCCTGCAACCCCGCGCAGCTTTCCGTCAAGGGCCTGTCGCCCGTCTCGTCGTGGGTAATGGGGAGCTCCCCCTCTCTCTTCCCCGCCCCTATTTGACCCCTAGGCCGCCCAAGGAGGGGAGAAACCCTCCCAACTCTCCTTGGGCCGCCCTCTTGCTCCATCTTCTCCTCATTTCTTGCTTGCTACTGCTGCCATGGAGCTCCATTGAAGGCGAGGCAGCTTTCAAGCATTCCGGGGCATATTCAGAATCGGGTCTCGGCGGGAGTGGTAAGTTTCTACCTTCATTTGCCTTTTAAAGTTCGTTTTTCATCGTTTTGCTTTCTTGTGGGCCCTCTTTAGGCCGGTTCCTTCTTCCATTTCTGCCCTTTTCTGGTTTTCTGTGGGATTCATCCAAGCGCTCTGTCTTCACGACGCCAGGCGTTGCGTCGTCGGAGCGCCTGCTATTTCCGATGACAGTTCCTGATCCTGTCCGAACTTGTCTTGTGCAGGAGTCTCCCCCCTTCCCGAGTGCGCGTTGCCGGGGGCTGTTCGACTGGATGAACCGCCTCATCATTTGCCTCTTTTACCATAATCGTGCCTTCCTTCGCGAGTGGGGCCTCTTGGGCCTTCTCACCCATGCTCGCAACATCATGAAATATCATTGGGACTTCTCCCTTCTTGGTGCTCTAGTGGAGCGTTGGCATCCGGAAACCAACACTTTCATCATGGGCTCCTATGAGTGTATCATTCTTCTGGAGGAGGCCGAGATCCTCCTCGGTCTTCCGGCAGTCCCCAGTCGTCAGGAGCTCTTTACTTTTGTTCCCACCGATCTTTTGTCTTCTCAGGAATTCCTCGAGGAATTCATGAGTCCTACTTCAGCCAGTCTAATCATCCTGGGGGACAGGATCAGTGTGGAGGGCCTCCTGAAGTGGACCATTGGTGCCATAGAAGGAGCTGGCAGTGACATTGACCTTCTTCCTGGCATGAAGGGGGCTGCCACCCTTCTTGTCTCCACCCTTCTCTTCCCGGCCGAGGACGGCTGGATTCACCCCGGGTGTCTATCCAGTATCCGGGGTGTTTGGCGGAGGGAGAGGATCATCACTTCTGTCCTCGGTTTTTTGTATGATGGCTTATCTTCAGCCTGTATCGGCCGGCCCATGCATGGTAGCCTTCTCCTCCTAGCGTCGTGGGCCGATTGGCACTTTAAGTTCAGTGTGGCCGACCATCGCGTGTCTTCTTCTCGTTATTTTCTCCATAGCCCTCTCCACACCATTACCCATATCTTAGGCATGGAAGAGAGGGTTGTGAACACTTGCCCATCAGTGAAGACCTGCCAGGATTGGCGTGCATATTTCTTAGCCAACGACCTCTCTGCTTTTCTATGCCCTCCTCCTCCTATGATAGGGAGGGAGGTTCGAGTCTGCCACTCTCCAGGTGTGGATTTGAGGTTGATTACTAGCTCATCATTTGACTTGTACAACCCACACCGCTGTTTCCCTCAGATCAGTGCCCCTCGGTCTAGGGTGCCTTGCCTTTCCCATCTTCCCGCGATCAAGGATCGTCATTTTGGTACCCCTGATGACGCGGAGGAGTGCCGGAGCATCATTGAGCTCTGGAGAGCCTGCAGGACTTTCCAGGTGGGCGAGGATGTTCAGGAGGAGGGTGATCGAGTGGCGCGCTACTCTGCCCGGTTGCGTGTCCTTCTTCTATGATCGGGCTTGATCTGTTGTCTTTCTCGGGCCGTGTGTGGCCGGATTATGTTGTTGTTCTACCGGGCCTGCGTGGCTGTCTATGTTGTTGTACTTTCAAGCCGGGTGCGGCTGCTTATGTTGTCTTTGTCTTTTGTGGCCCTGCGTGGCCGTTTGTTGTTGTACTGCCAGGCCGGGTGTGGCTGTTTATGTTGAACTTGTTTTCTTCCTGCAATATTGTCAGAATTTTCCAAAAGAGTGCATGTGCATGTATGTGTGAATAGATGTTAAAAAGTCAAAAATGTTAAAGCAAAGATTTTTGGCTACTGAATTTCCAGGCGCTCCGTCAACGAGACGCTTGGCGTCGCGAAATGGCGACGCCAGGCGTCCCGAATCCGGACTACCGGGCTTTTTCAGTGGCCCTTCACATTCCCCTCGATTTTCGACCCGCTCGTTGATGGAAGGTCCTCGGGGTTGGTGGTTTTGTAACTTTGAGATTTTTAGGGAATTATAGAGATTTTTTCAGATTTTTTTGGAATTTTTCAAAAAATTTTGCCTTCACTATATATACAGAGTTACTGTAGTAAGTTCATTTTCACGCGAGCATTTCCCAGTTCCAGTTGAAAAAGGTCGCGCCTTCCGGAGCTCCGTGCGTCTTCCACACACATCCAGGTCAGTCGGTCTCTTCTTAGAAGTTGTAGAATAGATTATGAATTTTCCGATGACATGAGTTTTCCGAGATTTTCAAAATTTCTCGACCGATTTCGACGGTGTCGAAGTCGGTCAAATCTGGCTGGCCAGGCGTCGCGAAGCGGCGACGCCTGGAGCCTGGCGTCGCGAAGGCAGAGCGCTATCCAAGCGCTCTATCTTCGCGACGCTTTCAAAAGCGTCGCGAAGTTGGAGCGCTAAGCTGGCGTGCTGACTTCGGGACGTCAGCACAGGCGCTCCGAAGGGGGAGCGCCTGCTATTCCCGGAAACTGGGTTTCTTCTGACCTTTGTATGATACTAACCTGTTGATTCCCTGCCTTGCAGATGGCGCGGCGACCACGCACCTCCCGAGCGCGCTGGAGGCCTCGCCCGCCAGCCCCGGAGCCGCCTCCCCCAGTCGAGGAGGTTCCCCTGGTTGCTCCAGAGGCCCGTCCGCACCCCCGCCTCGAGGTAAGCCCCTTATCCTGCCTTGCTCTTGATAATTCACCTGTACTTTTACGAAACTGACAAGGTATTCTTTTCTATATGCAGGGCAAGCTCCGCTCCCGTATCTCGTGGGAGTTAGTCCTTTGTGTGTACGAGGGGCTGCAGGAGTTCCAGAAGGGCAGACTGAATGCCATGGGCTTCGGTCTGCTCCTCTCCTGCACTGCGATCTGGGAGGATCTCTCCCTGATCCAGGCCCTGAGGGAGCGGTGGGACTCGGTCTCCCGCTCCTTCATCTTCCCTTGGGGGCACATGGTGCCTTCCTTGGAGGATGTAGCCCGTATCACGGGCCTATGCGTACACGGCCGGCCGGTGACCGGCAAGACCTATGAGGACTATTCCGGTTTTTGCCGGGACCTCTTGGGTCTTGACACTCCGACCCTCCCAGGTGGCACGAGGATGCTAGAGCGGGAGGCCATTGGGCGTATGGTGGGGTTCCGCTCGGCAGCGGTCCCCAAGGAGGGTGCCCTTCTCTCAGAGGTCAGGAGTCGCCTGACCTCTGAGGTGAAGGAGAAGCTCTGTGGCGAGGAGGGCACGGAGCAGGCAGACAGGGACATCCGTCGGTTCCTGTTGTTCTTGCTTTCCCGGCTTTTGTTGGGCAGCAAGGGTGACAGGATCCACCTGAGGTGCCTACCTTTACTCGCCCGCCTTTCGCGGGTAGGCGAGTATGCCTGGGGTGCCGCCATGCTGGCGCACCTCTTTGCCTCCCTCGCCATGGAGTCGGGCCCTGTTGGCGTCGCCGGCTTCACTCCCTTTCTTCAGGTAATCACTTTTACACAGTCTATTTAAATAAATTGCATATTTCATACCTGTGTATCTGACATGCTTGCCATTCTCAGGTCTGGAGTTACTTGCACTTGCCCCTCCGGCGGGCGGTGCGACAGACGGGACCTGCTCGTTACCCGCTCCTCCGGCAGTGGGTGGCACACCGGGCCGCATCTCCTCATCAGTACCAGGTGGAGAGTTTGCGGAAGGCCTTGCTTCACCTCCCCCATGACCGGGTAAGTGCTTTTGGCTTCCGCTTCTTTGACGCTTTGGCTTGTCTTGTCTAGTGCTGTTCTCTGACATTTGTTTGCCTCCTTTGCAGGTGGTGTGGAGGCCCTATCTCCAGGAGGATGACACTGCCCAGCCCTGGGTGGTGGCGTCTCGGGCAGTGTTTGGTAGGGATACCTACCTGATCTGCCTGAACGAGATTGAACCCCTGTGGCAGCGTCTCTCGATGCGGTCACTGGGGTTCAATCAGGAGTGGGTGACTCTTCCTCCCTACCCGAAGATGGGGAGGAGCACTCGCGGGCTGGTCCACAAGGTGGACTGGCGAGAGTCGGGCCGGCTGGCCCTGGAGATCTGGGATCGGGGCGGCACCCCGGTGGTCTCCCAGGCGACCGACTGCTCGGAGTATCTCCGACAGTTTACAGAGTTCTACGGTCACCTGTTCGAGGTGACAGACACGGTACGTTGCTTTTTCTTCTGATTATTCTGGCATTTGCTTGTTCTGTTCTGACCAACCCTTCCTTGTAGGCGACCCAGACAGAGCTCACCCGCCTCCGTGACCAGATCACGGAGCGGGATGACAGGATTCGGGAGCTGGAGGCCCAGCTCGCTCAGGTATGGTCCTCTCTTGATCATTTGTTCATGGTAATTCTTTTCCTGCCTTCACATTGTCTTTTCTTTTCAGCGTGCTGCGGCTCCATCTCCGAGGTCGCAGGGAGAGGCAGGGCCGCGTGGCATCTGGCGGCCTCTTCGAGCACGTAGACGCTGCCGCACCTCTCAGGGGGCACCCTCGATGCCCGATCAGGAGGGTGAGTCGGCGGCTTTTGAGCCAGCCGTAGGGAGTCCGGCATCGGTGGGGCCGGCGGCGCACTTCCCAGAGGTGGAGGTCCCACCGGCGGCAGAGCCGGCCGCGGAGGTCCCGGCAGAGGGGCCATCAGAGGCGGAGACCCTTCTCCGCGAGGAGGTGAGCCTCTGCTTTTCTTCTCTTTTGCCGTTTGGTTGCATTGCTCTAATCTTTGTTCCGTGCAGGTTCGAGAGCTACGGGCCCAAGTGGCCGAGTTAGACGGTGCCCGAGGGGTGGCCGAGGAGACGGAGCGAGCCCTCCGGGACCAGGTATGCTCCCTAGTTTGTTTCATTTTGTCTTCTTATGGTGTCTAATCTTGTTCTTTGCAGGTTGCTCGGCTTCAGGCCCAGGTGGCCGACTTGGAGAGCCGCCCTCCTCCGGCCGACTCCGCCCTTCTGACGGAGGTGAGTTTCTTCTTTTGAGGCTGTTCCCATTTTCCCCTTTTCCTTGCTTGTCGTTACTGATCTTTGCTTGGTTTTGCAGCTGGAGCAGTTGAGGGCTCGGGCCCTCCCTGAGAGTGAGCAGATCCTCCGGCTGCGGGTCCAGCATCTGGAGGAGATGCGGGCATTGGAGGCGCGGCGGGCGACGGAGCTGCTGGAGCTGGCCCGCTCTCGTTCACAGGGTCGGTCGTACCGGACCGATTCTCGGCGGACGACGCTCCATGGCCCGAGCCGTTCGGGCACCACTTCTCGGGCAGGTGGCGAGAGGACTCCCCTTCCCCCTCCTGTAGTAGAGCCGGTTCCCCAGGAGCCAGCGGTGGAGGGAGGCGGCGATTCCGATGTGCCGGCCCCCTCTGCCACGTGATATACTTGTACACACTTTTGAGCCCATAGTGGATTTATTTTGGCCATCTGCTTCTGCTATCTTCGTACCTGTTGACTGTCTCACTGAACCAGAAGAGCGGTTAGATTTTGTTTAGGCTTAGCCTCTTGCAAGATGTCAGGAGGCATGGGCCTTTTTAACTAGGAAAATAAGAAACATAACTATGTAGTGCAGAAACGAAACGTGCATGACAGAAAATTAAACATGAATGCAACTAGATATGCGGTCAATTTACAAGCACTAACTCTTTAGTTTTGGGTTTTAAATTTTATAGATTTTTTTCGGGGTTTTGGATATTCAAATTTGTAGGGGGTTTTGAGAATTTTGCAGATTTTTGTTCTTTTGAAATTTCTAGATTTGTTTGGATTTTAGATATATTCATTTTTTTTTTCGTTCGTGGACGAAGTAGACGCTCTTCACCATTTGCCTTGCTTGCAACTAGGTTCCCCCTTTCATAGTAGCGTAGTGGCTAAGGATAAGTGCCACGTGTAGGTGATGTGCCTCCTTCCGGGATTCTTAGGCTTTCTGCCTTCAATAAACCAGATCCTGCCGGGGCTCGGTTGATCAACCCTACCCATGGTGGTCGAAGAAGGAAGAGATTAAGATAAGCCTTTGGCCAAACTCAAAGGATATCAAGCGGGTTCCCGTACTGACGCCCACCTGCCAAGTTTAAATCCTTTTGGGTCATTCCTTCTTGCCCATTTTGTGGCCCACATTCGGACAGGTCATTTTTGCCTGAGGGGTTCATTGCCCATCTTTTGGAGCCTTTTCTTTTTGGGGCTGTTTTTAAGCACTCATTCAGACAGGTCTATGCATTTTTTTCGGTTGACCTGAGGGGTTCATTGCCCATCTTTTGGTGCCTTTTCTTTTGAGAAGACAGACCCTATAGGATTTTCTCCTTTTCTTAGATGGTGAGCATTTTCGGTATTCCTTGCCCGAAATCCCTTGAATCTTTCCTCGGGCCGAAGCGAGAGAGGAATAGGGCATGGTTGATCTTCTTTGCCCAGCGCTACCTGACTTTCTTTTCTGGCTTTGGCCGTTGAATCCCGGAGTCTAGGCGTGCGATGTGCATAGTGTGATGCCTATCCTTAACCCTCATCTGAACAGGTGGTCCTAGCAAGCAAGGATAGGTGGGAGTAAACTTCTTCCACGACTTTTTTGGTATTTTACATTTTTTTGTTGTTTTTAGGGAAAATATTTCTTAAGATAGAGTCCATTCCAAGGGTGAGTCAATTCGTCTCCATCTGCGTTAACTAGCTTGTAAGAATTGCCAGGGTAGGTTTCCGAAATTACAAAGGGTCCCTCCCAATTTGGTTGAAGTTTTGAGCGGGGACCGCCCGGCTTTATGAAAATCCTTTTAAGCACAACCTCACCGATTTCGAATTTTCTCTCAACCACTCTTTTCTGATAAAATCTTTTAAGCCTATTCTGATAAGTCCGGGCATGTTCGGCGGCGGCCAGCCTCTTCTCGTCCAAGAGTTCGAGCCGTGCTAGGAGAGATTCCTCGCCGATCATCCGTAGGGATGTCTCGATCGATCTGAACTCGGAGGGAAGGGATGAGTACTTCGTATGGGACTACCGCCTCCATTCCATATGCCAAGGCATAGGGAGTCTGGCCCGTTGGGGTTCGGACCGAAGTGCGGTAGGCCCATAGAGCATCGATCAACTTATCTGGCCAATCCGCGAACTTGCTGGACTCGCATGTTTTCTTAACGATTTTTATCAGGGTTTTGTTAGTGGCTTCTGCTTGACCGTTGCCTTGAGGGTAATATGGGGGTGAATGATGCGATTTTATGCGACACCGTTGCAAAGGTCTTGCAGCTCTTGAGAGACAACCGAGGCCCATTGTGGGTGACGATGTCGCCGGGGATTCCGAATCTGGACAGGATGTTGCGCCTGATGAATGTGCACACTGTCGATGCCTTGATTTCCGTGTAAGCTTCTGCTTCGGCCCATTTGGTGAAGTACTCCGTCGCGGTGAGAATAAAAGACTTGGTTTTGTTCGTGGAGTTGGGATCACCAAGGGGACCGATGATATCAAAAGCCCACATAGCAAAAGGCCAGGGGGTATGGATAGGATGGAGAGAAGATGCCGGAGAGTGGATCTTATCGGCATGGAGCTGACATCGGTGGCAGTGCCAAACAAAGATTGAGCAGTCCTCCTCCAATGTGGGCCAGTAATACCCCTGCCGAATGATTTTTTTGGCAAGGGCTTGGGCACTAACGTGGCCCCCACATACCCCCGAGTGAGCTTCTTCAAGCACTACTTCGGCTTCTTTTTCATCTACGCAACGCAACAGAACCCCGGTCATGCTTCTTTTAAAGAGTGTCCCACCCAGCACTAGATACTTCTGGGAAATCCTTCTGACAGCTTTTCTTTCGTCGGCTGTAAGCTCGGGCGGGTAGGTCTGATTCTGGCAATATTGAGCAATCTCATGGTACCATGGCCTCTCTTCTTCTTCGTTTAACTCTTCAACTTCAATGATTGACAATTCCTCCTTTTGCTCAAGCAATTCCTTCCTCGCGAACTTCTCTTGGATATCGAGAAATCGAGCATCCTTAATAGCGGGTATCATCTTCCGCCGGACGGAAATGGTTCTATCAGACACTCCTAGCGGGATAGATAAAGAGGATGCCAATGATGCTAGAGAATCAGCAAGGATATTCTGAGCACGAGGGATATGGACAAATTCGAGCTTAGTGAAGAGCTTGATGTAAGAAGAAGTGAGTTCTTGATAGGGTTTGAGTCCGGGATGAGATGTTCGATATCCGGAGAGTACTTGCCGAAGAATCACCGGTCGTCGCCTATAATTCTCAAATCGGTGGCTCCGTGGAAGCGAGCGACCTCTAATCCGACTAGGAGGGCCTCGTATTCGGCAATGTTGTTGGTGGCGGGAAAGCAGAGTTGGAAGGCCTGGGGAATAACAACCCCTTCCGGGGACAAAAGGGCAACTCCGATTCCCCTTCCTTGAGAATTTAAAGCACCATCAAAATAAAGGGTCCATAATTCGGAATGATGGAGGGACAAGAGCCCTTCGTCGGGCAATTCAGGCTGGGATCGGGTCAAAGCTAGGGATGGGATGGTGAGCCGGATGCTCGGCAATGGCATACCCTCGATTGATTTCTGTTGGATGTAAGTGATGTCAAATTGGGATAGGAAGCTTTGCCACCTGGCGAGTCGGTCAGTGAGGACAGATTTTTCGAGGAGGAATTTGATGGGGTTCATTCGGGCGATGAGGTTGACCTCATGAGCGAGAAAATAGTGCCTGAGTTTTTGTACCACCCAAACTAGAGAAACACAGGTTTTCTCCATGGCGGTGTAATTCATCTCACAAGGGTCAAAGATTTTAGAAAGATAGTAGGCAGCCCGTTCTTTCCCTTCCTCGCCTACTTGTGCCAATACAGCACCTAAGGATTCATTCAGAACTGAGATGTACAGAATCAGAGGCTTGCCTGGGTTTGGGGGTTGGAGTACAGGAGGGCTAGAAAGGTATTTCTTCAAACCGTCAAAAGCCTCCTGGCACTTCTGATCCCATTTAAATTCTGTTTTTTCCCTGGTTAACTCATAAAAAGGCTTACACCTTTGAGAATGCTGTGAGATGAACCGGCGGACAAATTGCAATCTTCCAATCAACCCCCTAAGTTCTTTCAAATTCTTTGGTGGGGGCATATCAATGATAGCCTTGGCTTTATTGGGATCAATCTCAATTCCTCTTTTGCTAACAATGAAACCCAATAATTTGCCGGATGCTACACCGAACACGCACTTCTTCGGGTTCATCTTTAGCTTAAATTCTCGAGCTCTCTGCAAGACCTTTCTTAAAACCTCAGAATGTTCATCTTGGGTTCGGGATTTGACCACTAAATCATCCACATACACCTCTACACATTGATGCATCATATCATGAAAAATTGCCATCATTGCCCTCTCGGTAAGTAGCTCCTGCGTTCTTTAATCCGAAAGGCATGACGACATAACAATACGTTCCCCAAGGTGTAGTGAACGATGTTTTCTCCCGATCCTCTTACGCTAGCCGAATTTGATTGTACCCGGAATATCCGTCCATGAATGAGAGGGTTTCAAAACCGGCCGTATTATCAACAAGCACATCGACGTGAGGGAGGGGAAAATCATCCTTAGGGCAAGCTTTGTTCAAATCTCTAAAATCAATGCAGATGCGGACTTTGCCATCTTTTTTCATTACCGGGACAATATTAGCCACCCATTGAGGATAAAGGACGACTCTAATAAATCTGGCTTGATGCAACTTATCGACCTCCTCTTTCATTTTCAGGGCCACTTCTGGGTGGAATCTTCTAAGCTTTTGCTTTACCGGGACAGCTCCATCCTTAAGTGTCAAACGATGTTCGACCAATGAATTGTCTAGTCCCGGCATATCTTGATAAGTCCATGCAAATGTATCCCGGTATTCCTGTAAAGTCCTTATCAAATCTGATTCTTGGGAGGGAGATAAACTAGCACTGATGAGGACAACTTTTGGATCATCTAACGTTCCGAGATCGAGTTCCTTCGTAGGCTCATCAGCAGAAGCTAAGGGTTCTTCGAATCTCTTCAAGCCCGAAGCATAGGCATCTGCTATATCCTCTTCCTCATCTGTATCAAGGTCCTTTTCTGAACCGACTTCATATACTCCCAAGGATTGATCCATGTTTTCTTCGTCCTCATAGAAGACTTCATCCAACCGAATATTGTTATCCCAAAATCCTGGCAATTTCGCGCATTCTAAACTCTTGTCAGCCAGTTGATACAGATACCGATTTGGTACCCTCTTACCCTTAACCTGGACTCTCTTGGACACTGATCCTAGGGGGAATGATTGAGATGATGATGGAAGGGAGAGATTAGGAGGGGTGATATTTACAGGAGGTGAAGGATAGAGCAATTCGCTCAAGGACTCGGTTTCTGAGGTTGGAAGGTCCTTGGGGGCAAGGACGGATGTTTCCTCGATCGAGATGCGAGTCATGAGAAGGACGTTTTTTTTTGGGCGGTGCCAACCATATGTACGGGACGGGTTACGGCACTGTTTTCGCTACGAAGGGAGAGGAACGTGAAAATTTGAGAAAGATTTTGGATGGGGTTGTGACCCTCTCTGGTTAGAGATGAGTCGGTTGACCTTAGGAGGGGGGAATCTGGTGAATTGAGTGGGTCATCGGGGCCGACCCGGGATTGAACTTGCTCAATGGCCAAAGTGGCAAAGGCTTTGATTAATGTAGAATGGAGTGGGCTCTCGGGCCCAATGGTGATGATTGTGCGGAACGGGAGTAATTCTTTCCTCACGTGGGCCGAGAAGGGCCTGCCATAGAAGGGCATTGGGAGCCCATGGGATAGACTTAGTTGAGAGAGGGACTCGGCCCCGGAGAATGAGAGGTTGAGGGAAGGCCCTCGTGGAATGATTAGGGGGAATAGCGCATTTGTTGTCAAGGTGCTTACTGATCCTTGGCGACTCAAGTGGTTCTTTCCTTGATTCTTCTTCCTCGACTGGAAATAATAATGATAAAGGCAAGAATAATTCATCCTCACCTTCGTCGACCTTCTGCCTTTTCCGTGGACGATTGTTGATGTCGTTGAGATAGCCTGGCCCCTCTTCTTTGATTTGGATCACTTCCCCTCTTAGAAAGTATTTTGCAAGTCCTTCTGCCACTGCCTGTTGTCCAGGCCTCTTGCCGTTTTGGATTGTCCCATCGTACCCCAGGCCAGCCTTGGAGAGTCGGTTGGCGGGGCTGATAGGTTCCGTGATGCCTTGCAAGAATTTGCCCAATCCTTGGCCCTCTTGATACCCCAGAATCCTCATGATGTGCCATCCTATCGGTTCTTCTGTGTTTTTCTTCTTTTGCTTTGGCTGCCATCTTTTCCTTGGTGGTTCTATTAATGTGAAGAATGGCTGGCTAGGTAATCCAGTAGCTGGTGTTACTGTTACATAACTGGTTACCTTCACAATTTGCCCCTTGTGAGGGAACTTGATACACTGATGATTAGTTGATGCTACTGCCCCTAATGCTTCGAGATAAGGACGACCCAAAATGACCCGATAGGTAGGATCCATCTCCAGCACATGGAAATCGACTGAGACTGTCTTGGGACCGAGCTCGATGTCAAGAAAAATGGTGCCGTGAGCGGGCCGCTTCATGTTATCGAATGCCGTCACAGTGATGTGAGAGGGTTGGATTTCCGTCTCTGAAATGCCGCAATAATTCAATGTTTCGGGAGGTATGATGTTCAAGGAGGCACCGGTATCCACCAAGCATGAATCTATCGGTGTGCCTCGAATGTTTCATTGTTAAGCACAATGCACACCTCGACTTCGGGGTCTGCCAACTCCTCATCAGTGAAAGTCAGGGCTGGATGATCACTACGGGGAGCCAAGACGGCGGTGATTCTCTCGGGCGGGAGGCTTTCACCGACAAGCACCTTTTGTAAATGCTGAAGTACCTCTTGATGCACTTTGGACCGTTTGATCAATTCTAAAATAGAAATTCGGCTGGCGTTTTATCAAGGTGTTTCGGCGGATCATATGTAGTTCCCTGGTACTGGTTCCTCGACCGGTTCCTCCTCGATCTCTGGGGCTGCTTGTGTTGCACCGGCTTGGGGAAAGACGCGTTGGACCATGCGTCCGCTCCGTAGGATGGCAGCAAGAGGTGGTGTAGGCCCGGCGGATGATGTTTCGACGAAGACTGGCATGTGATCTAAGCGACTGGACTGTATATGCCTGGGTGGCGGCGGTGGGGTATTGACAGGGTTAAGCGGGGTTATTACTGGGCTAATGGGCCGAATGGGGAGGGGCGATGGTTGTGGTGTTTTTAGCGGTATGATGGGTACGGGATTGGTTAACGGGGGTGTTGGTCTAATGATGGGCGGTAGGGGGGGTGTAGTGGCTAAGGGAGGTGGCGCACGGGGTCGGATAATTGGTCCGAAGGGGGGAGGAGTCGCGGTGGTAGACCCTTCTGCGGGTCGCGGCAGTGTACGAATGATAGGTGGTAGATTAGGAGAGGTACGGGGAATGGATAAGATGGCCCTATCAGGGTGGTGAGGGGTGTATGTGTGGAAGGAGGCGGTCGCTGGGTCCATTTGCCAATCTTGTCCTCGGCGGGACGATTCTTCGGCCGGGGTTAGGATAGGATTGATGGGATGGCGAGGGGGTGCTGCCATTGGAGCGGGTGCATGGTTTGGCAAAGGATTGCGCACTATCCCGAGGCCCTGATCATGTGGAGGTTGTTGTTGTAGTTGTTGTTGCTGTTGTTGCTGGTGTTGCTGTTGTTGCTGTTGCTGCCCTCGAGGTCTTGACTGTTGCGTTTTCAATGACTCAATATATATCCCCATTTGTGCCCAATCAATACTCCCTTGGTCATGAAGATCATGAATGTAGTCTCTGAATTGAAAACAATCCTCGATCATATGACCCGGGTAGCGGTGATACATGCAATACCGTCCAGTGTTTGCCGTGCACAGCCGGAACGGGTCTTTCTTTTGGGAGCTCTATCTGTTGTGCGGCCATCAAGGCATTAAAGATATCTGTAAGTGAGTAGGGCAATGGCGGGTAATTCTCTCGTCGGGGACCGGTTTTCCTTGGTTGGTGTGCAACTGGAGGAGGGGCCTGGTGGTAGGTTTCTGGGGCCCTGGGTTGTGGTGCTCGAGGCATCAAGGGTTGTTGGTTCTGGGGTCGATATTGTTGGACCTGGTATTGGGGAGGCCGTGGGGGAAGTTGGGGCCGAGGCTGGTGCTGGAGGACTGGAGCATTCCTGTTAAGAGGAGGGTTTCTATGTTGGTTTGGGTAATTGCTAGGGGGATTTCCCACAACACTAACATGCTCATGGTTTACTATCCCCTCAGTTACTGGTCCGGAGGTGGAAGGAAAGGTTTTCTTGGTGACCCGAGGTCGGGGATCAAATAGGTTCATAATAGGTGAATCCCGGAGCTGGGTCTGGATGTACCGAGCCTTTTCATATAACTCACTCATGGAAGTGGGATGGTGAAGGGCAAGCATGTTTTTCATGGCCGGGGTTGCATTTGTTATGATCAGCTTGACCTGCTCTTGCTCTGACATCGGATCTGTGAGCTTCTCTGCCATGGCCCTCCATCTATCTGCATACCTGATGAAGTCCTCATCTGCTTTCATTTTTTCAGCTACGAGGTCGGTGATGGAGTAGGCTATTCCAACTCGGTCTTGGTATCTCTGCAAAAATTTGGCTTTGACAATATCAAAGTTTTCGGCCTTCGTTGAATCAAGTGAATAGAACCACTCAAGCGCCGAGCCCTCCAATGATCTTCTAAATAGAAAAGCAAGGGCTCTCGGATCATTCTGCCATGTGACGGATTCGTATAGAAAGTCTTTGGCGTGGAGGAAGGGGTTGTCGGACCCGTTGTAACGGCGGAACACCGGCATTTCGGAATGAGGAAGATGGAAAGTAGGGAGCGAGGGGAGAGATATTTCAGGGGTGACTTTGGTGCCAACCAGACGGCGAATTTCTTTGTACTGCTCCTCCATCTGACTTAGACGGTTCAGCATGGCCTGGTCGATAGAGGGTTCTCGAACAATTGGAGGGGGAGGGGGTGCTTGATATACTGGAGGGGGAGCTAAGTAGGCCGAAGCAGCCGGACATGGAATGTGGGTTGGTGGGCACACGGCTTGACGGGGGAGATTGAAATGATTAGAAGAGAAGACCGGTGGCCGTGATGGTGCGGCCAAATTTGGATCCGGGTGGTTTAGGATGGCCACCGGATGAGGGGAGTTTGGGGGCGATGGCCCAGTATAAGAATGGCCTTGGGCGGCCGCATCAGGTCGACGTGCTACTGAACGAGGGGTAGAAACACGTAAACCGCCGGTGAGAGGGTCATGATTGGTGGGCGACTTGCCCTTGAGAATAGCCTCGATGGCTTGAAGTTGGGTGGGGTCGGCGTGAGAGAATGCCTCCCAAAGGGAACCCGGGTTGGGTGGAGGAGAAACTTGATCCGGCTCAGCGGGAGCTCCTGGTTCGTTAACGGCATAGACAGCGTCGGGGAGGAGTGACGGCTCGCCTTCCGCCCCAAAGTAGGCCTGTTCGTATTCTGCTTGCTCGCAATGTTGATCCATGATGACTCGTCCGGACCTGAGCGACACAGGCATAAAGCAAAGGAAGACGAAGTTTTCTTCTTTTTGGGTGTTTTCTTTTGAGCAGATTTTTCTTTTTGGGTTGTTTAATTCTAGAAGACAAGTTTTTATCCGAAAGCAAAGTTTTCTTTGACAAAGATTTTTTTTGGATTGCTTCTTAGAGGTTATTTTCTTTGATTGTCGTGATCAGAGAAGTTTTTTTTACCTCAAAGGAACAACTTCTTTTGGTGATTTTTTTTTTTAGATTTTTTTGTAGGAGAGAGTCTCCTCCTTCCTTTTTCTTTTCTTTTGGTTACACAAACAAGTTAGAGCAAAGACTTGGAATGCTTAGCGCAAATTTTTGTTTCAACCTTAGATTAGTGGCTTGTTTAGCAAAGTATTGTCCACTCAAATAAATGGGTGGGACCCTATGCTCACACAACGCCGAGCAACGTAAGGTGGAACAATTTCTCGCACGGCTAGGTAATGGGTAAACTTCGGGTTTTGGGGAAATGGTACAACCAGCCCGATCGGTGAAGAGGGAATCCTTCACGTCTGGGGACTTACGGAGGCCTTGGCGGAAACCAACTTAGTCAACCGAGAGGGAATCCCCGGAAGAGAAGTCGAGATCCACCAAGAATGGTGTTTTGGATGTGTATGGCTTTGGGAGGAGAGTGAGCCTCCCTTCTCGAATGACCTACGAGGCCGGATGGAACCGGTACCTCGATGCAAGCTAATGCAAGAGAATAAGCAAGGATAAAGGAGCAAGCAAAATAAAATAAAAGCAACACAATGTGAGAGAAGTACAAATAAGCTTAAGAGATGATGGTGCGCAAAGAAATTTAAACACTAAGACAGGTTTGCATGTTGAAAATTAGAAGGTAGTAAGAGTGATAGGGGTTGGGAGTGAAACAAGAAACAGGAACTAAAAGCAGTTTCGGTGAGTTGCAGGCGCTCCGGTACCGCGCCGCCAGGCGTCGCGGTATCAGGACGCTTTTAACGTGAATCAGCAAATTTTAAGAAAAGTTAGAAAGCAAGGGTCCCGCGGGGACATAAAAGTGATATGATGCTGAGAAAGCAGTAAATGACAATGCTTTTTTTTCTTTTTTCTTTTTTTCTTTCTTTTTTTAGATGAAAAGGTACTAAAAGTAGGGTTGACTCGCGCGGGAGTCGATGCTTGTAGAGGTTTTGAGCTCGCGGAGCTCAGTTTGCAAATGTCCTAGCAAAGGGAGGCAGCTGGTGCCCCTTTGATGGGACTAACAGAAAGAGATGGCCACGTGGGGGCCGATAATGTACCACTCACGCGGTGAGTGGAGAAGTGAGAGGTGGCTCACGCGGGAGCCAAGGAGTTGTGGCCCACGCGGTGAGCAAGAGAGGTTACGACTTTAAAAGGAAAAGAACTAAATACGAATAAATGTAAAGATAAAGAGAGAGTGAATAGAAGACTTACTTGACGGAAGAGGCTTTCATTCAAAGAAATATGGCGAGCGACTTTCCCTTAGCTTTAGAGGTCCCACCGTGGTCGCCAAAGGATGTGGACGCCGGGAGAGAGGAAGGAAAGGGGGAAGGAGGAGACACGTGTCCTCGTGGTGTTTTTAGTGTGTGCTTCCTTCTTCACGGTCTTGATAGGGTGGGTTCGTGTTAATCACGCCATAGACATGGTCGTGGATGATTCCGACGGACCGTTCTATTGCCTGCTTCTCTTCCTTCTTTCCTTCTCCGCACTCACCTTGATCCCCGGACTACTCAACCCTTGATGTCACTTGGGCATCGAAGGACCGGTCCGGGTCGTGAGGAGAATCGAGGGAAAAGAAGATCAGATAGCCGGCGGCATTTTCAACACTAACTTAACCTAAAAACCGAAAGAGGAAGGGATGGTGTGGTCGCCAGGAGCCAGAGAGGCTCCGATGATAGAAATAAAAGAAATGAACTAGTAAAGGAAGTGAGAGTGACCGGTTACCTCGATAAGATGGGAGATTGCGGGGGGTTCTATCTTCTCCTTCCTCGGCCGGCCGGGGAAGAAGAGCCTTGGAGAAACTCGCTTGCCTGAAAAGAAAGTATGAATGAAAGCACAACGATTAGAACTAAAGATGGAGCAGTAACTATTCGTAAGAAAGAAGAGCAATGACAAAAGGGGTTGAACGAACCGGATTAGGACTAACTCCTAACCCCTTCTTAAGGGAGGATCTAAATGACCTAGGAATAAGATGCGTTATGCTATACTAATGCAACATGCATAATGAAACCCAAATGAACAATAAAGGAGAGAGTAAGGTAAGGAAGAAGATCGTAGGGAAGTTCGGTGCTTCTGGCTTCTGGAAATTGCAGGCGCTCCGACGACAGGTCGCCTGGCGTCGCGTCGGGGGAGCGCTCCAGTCCTTCTGCGGCAGTCTTCAACGCAATCTTCTCCCGGTTCCAATGACGAGGGATCGGATTCCTAGCCTGTTTTGGAGATTCCTTGGCGCTCGTCGTATGGTTTGCAATGGCCTTTAAAGGTATGATGGCGGGTGTCTTGAATGGTTTTGAGTGGTATTGAATGAACGGGGTGGAAGAGGTGTAATGGAGAATGGATAGGCTTGGGGGTGGGATGGTAGACTCTAATGGGGGTTGGGAAGTGGTGGAAGGGTGTTGGGGAGGCTCAAGAAAATTCTTGGGAGTTAAGGCTCTGGGAATCCCTCTCTCTGCTCCTTAGACTCTCTCTCTTGGGAGCTTGGAACCTCTTAAATGTGGGAGAAGGGTCTCCTTTTATAGGTGCGCAAAAGTGACCATAGCGCTCCGCCCTGAGGGCGCCTGGCGTCGCGGCATGGGAGCGCCTGCAAATCCGCCGACAAGTCGGCGGATCAGCACGTCCGACCATACCTGTCACCACCTACCACCCTGCGTGTCAGGCGGCGGTTGTCAGCGGAAATCCTGGCGCTCTGACAGGGGAGCACCTACGACCTACGGCTGTCAGACTGCAAATCCGGCGCATGCGGAGCCTGTGGTGACAGTTGTCAGGCGGGAATCCAGGTGCTCCGACGGCGGAGCGCCTGGACCCTCGGTACGATTTCGACAACGCATTGCTGACCGTCTGAAAAGTCGGCTGTCACGCGCAGGATTGCAGGCGCTCCGGCAGAGGAGCGCTTGTACTTTTGTACGCCTCTGGGTACGGTGGTCGTCCGGCCGGATAAAAGGGTGAAAGGGCGGGAAATTCCAGGCGCTCTGACGTTGCGACGCCAGGCGTCGCGGCGTTGGGACGCCTCAAGATTTCCTGAAATTTGGTTATTTTTATGTCGAATCGACCTCTCTAATTGGGAGAAAACAAGTGTTACCTATAGAAATGAGATTGTTCTTCCTGTAACCGGGCCGCATTCGCGTATCTACACCTAAGAGCACAAAGTGAACACCCAACAAAAAAGACCAAAACACGCACCTTGGTCCTTAAATAGTAAGAAAAATTATCAAAAGAGTTTTTGATATCAGTGGGATTAATAATGCCTTGTTTAAAGTTATCCCCAAAAATATGACTCCTTATTGAAGGTAAAGAATCAATATTTTTGATGGCAACTCTTTGATTCACCAAAACCTTCCTTGCATTTCTTCTCATATCTAAGTCAACGATAAATCCTACAATGTATCAAAGTTAGTCATAAGTCCTGAAATAGAGAAAGATATGATTTCTATCAAATGGTATGAAAATCAAACTTATGTTTGCTTGAGTTTACAAAGAACTATACTGATGTTAGGCTTTTTTAGAGACAAATCACAACATGGAAGAACATCTCACAGTAGTATTGTGCCTCAACATTGAATAAAACAACAAAGTGCTATACCAAGTCCGAGATCTACAAGAAACAAGTTTTCTTTTCAGGAATCCCAGGTGGACCAAGTAAAAAAATTTAGGTTTGACATCACCATGCACATAGCTGAAACAAACAATCAGATGTAAATCTAGGATCATTAAAATATATGGAGACAAGAATCTTAATATACATGTGGATTCACTAATTATTCAAAACCTCAGACGAACTTTCAAAGTCTCAAATCTCAAAATTAATTTCCAAATTTTAAGATTACTATAAATTTGAAGTCGCTTGGGGTCACGAAAACTTGAACTTCTAATTTTTAATGATGTCTACAATCACTAAAAACATAATGGGGCTAATATGAAGAAGTAAATAATAGATCATGAAGTCATCATAAAATCTAAAATCCATTTCAAATAAAAAAAATCAATTAAAGCAACTAGTTAAGTTGAGAAATCTGAAATTTTGAAAACCAAAGTGCTTAGCAGAATATTGAGGTAAAAGCCCTCTATGAAAAGATCAAAGAAGTTAAGATTATGGCATAGTTGTTAAGGCAACAAGGTGTCCAAGACGTTGAAAGGTGTCAATTTCGCTTAGGCGACAAGACGGCCGCTTAGGTGTCGCCTAAGCTGTCAAAGTGGTAACATTGGATATTTATGTATACGTCTATACATATGTATATGCATATGCACAAACATATGAATAATTAGATGTTAGTATTATATATATATTAATACATACATAGAAATATATATTTATAAATATAATTATATTTGTATGTTATAATTGAATATGTATGTTTATTTACACATATATTTAAATGTGATTTTATTTATGTAATTATGTATACATATGTATATATTTATTTTTTGAATTAAATAATCTTGATAAACTTAATATGTGTGAGAGACAGAGAAGAGAGTCAAAATAAATTTTATAAATTTAAGTATATAACATGTATTTATAATTATGAATCTTATATATACGATAGTATGAGTGATAGTGAAATATTATTATAATATTATTAAATGGGGGAGAACAGAATAGTCGTGAATATTTTTTTTATTATGTATAAATTTTTGGGACATCTAGTCTGGGTGCCTTGGGATGCCAAGAGGGGCACCTTGAGCATCTTGGGCACCTAGGCTCTTAAGGTAGATGCCTTTTGGACTTTCGAAAAAGTGCCTAGACAAGGCACTGCCGCTTAGGCACCCGGCGCATAGGCTGAGCGTCTTTACAACTATGGATTATGGTAAGATCCAAAGAAATCCCAGATCCAAAAAATAAATTCAGATCGTTAAATCTAAGGCTTAAAACCTGTAAACACAGACAACACTCAAATAAAAGACAATCAAGGACTTTCATGATAACGAGGTTCCCAGTTAAAGGACCGAGAACTGGCAAGGATTTGAAAATTTTAAATAACCAAGGCTGAAAACCCAATTCAAATCATAGATATGATTAATTCAAAAGAATCCACGTCTCAACACGAAAGGAAATGCTTAAAATGAATCAACATGAATCTTAAATTAGTCTAAAACAAATCCCAAGGTTAAAACATAATAACAGAACCAAACACACTACATTTAAGCCATAAAAAATGCATTCAGAAATAATCTTGAAGCCCATAAGTCTTGATTAAGTCGAATCCCAACAAAAACATATCTAAAGCAAAATCCTAACAATAGTCTTGATTAAGTCGTGATCAGGTCGAATCCCGTCGTGGCAGCCATCCTCAGTCCTCACACGGCTTCCCCCGTTACTCCGATGAGCCATGACAGTTAGCCTGCAGCAAGGAGCTCGCTCTAGACAGCGTTGGGGACCGAGGGGGAGGCTCAGATTCACCTCCCATCCCATTAGCTCCCAGATCAACGGTTGCCTGTCTCTGGTGCGCGGCGGTCGCCTTCCTCGGCCGCTCGACGGCCACCGCGGGCTTCTTCTCTACGTCTGCCAAGAGGGTTGGAGTCATGTTGGTGGAGGTGGTGACGACCAGATTCTCCAGCGGCCGCGACCCCTGTCTCGCCCGACCGCCGCCACATCTGCGTCGGCCGCGGTGGGGACTTCCTCTCGTCGCGAGGCCTCCTCTCTCCGCGACGTGATGCCAAAATGCTTGGACTACTTGGTCAAGCTCTTCACACTCTTCGGGCCTCTGCCTGCTCATTGACGCCGATCTCCTTGGAGCAAATGCAACCCATAAGAATAGGCTACTACCGCAAAGATCACTGTTATCTGCTATGCATCCAGCTAAGAACAGAGCCCGGATAGTGAGATGTGCACAACCCCACAACTACCTCCTCCATGAAACTCAACATGAATTCTCCAGAAGGAACAAATTTCCAATGCCCTAAATATCACTCAATCCGCATAAACGGGAAGAAACCGATCAAAAATAATCCCTGATCTAGGAGCCGTTGGAAACGATCGGCGGAGCAGCATAGGAGGGAAGAAAATAGGTCGGAATGAGAAGAAAAGGAAAATCTAGGCACGCTCCTCCTGAGCTGCCCGTCCCCGCCAAAGAGCTCCTTCGGCAACGCGGTCAAGTCGGCGGTGGCCTCATCGTCCATCTTAACCAGCGCCGCCTTCGGGTCCTTGACGTATCTGAAGCCCGTCCCGACCAGATTATCCCGAGCAGTAGTGCCAACGCTCAGCGGGAGGGGTTTTCGACGGGGGATCTGTAAGAGCGGGAGGGAGAAGGGGGGAGATGGAAATGAGGGTTCGATGCCCGGGAGGGTTCTGTAAGAGCGGAAGGTTTTCGACCGGGGCACAGAGAGGATCCATGGGCTGTGGATAAAAAGTAGAGATTGGATCTCATTAAAAAGTCAGTCCTCACGTATAAATGAGAGGAATAATATATTAAATGTACTTACATGTATATATTAAATTATGCATTAAATAATCTCTCAAGGAGATTCTAAAAAATATTTTGAAAGAGGTTTTGATATTGTTATTTTAATATATGATCTTAGTATGTCCATAGCTAGATTTTTATTTTAATATATGATCTTATTTCATAAGTGTATAAAAAGTATTTTGTAATTAAACACCTTAATGAATATATTTTATAAATATGATCTGCTATAATTTGGATGAGCACCTTATTATGTATCGAGACATCTAATCACTTAGTGTATTTTTGAATTCATTTATTATTTTCATTATTTGTGTAGCTCATTCTAATAAAAAGGTGTCGGAAAAAAAGTAACTTAAACATTATTCTTTGTTTTTATTTAAAGTGTTTGCTCATTGACTAGTAACGATTAATAAATGAAACAACTATAAAGAATTAGAGATGATGTTTGAATATGAAGAAGTTATAACAATATATATATATTTGATGGCAATTTATCTATTTGATTGGACCGTTGAGATTGACGTATTTAATATTACATTTACTTAAGGTGAGTCTGTAGTTAGCAATTAGTAGGTAAAACTATTTTATTAAATCTATTTAACAAATTATATTCTTGTTAATATTAATATATCATTTTATAGTAGTATCATTATTAAATTATATATTTATATTTTATTTTTAAATATTAATATATATATATTATATTATATATTATATTAGTTGACCCAACTATTTGGAATTGAGATTTTGAGTTTGAGTTTGAGATATTATATGTTATAATATATTGTTAAATTATTATTAAACTATTTATATTATTATATTATTTATCTATTACTAAATTACTATTAAACTATTTTGATTATTATATTACACTATTAAGTTATTTTTTATTTTTTTTTTATCAATATATGATAGATTAATAATAATCATCGATCTATTTGATTGGATGGTTGGATGGTTGAGATTGATCTATTTAACATTACATTTACCTACAGAGATTTATCTATAGAGCCATGATTTAGTAGGAATAGGGGGTGAGTAAAAGTTATTTTTACCTACTGATTCTTATCTACAGGTAGTGTTTTGATAGATAAAACACATTTCTTGCAATGTATGTTTAGTTGTGGTGCTAACCATTTTTTCATATAATTGTGTTGCTAACCCTTTTTTGTTTAATTGTGTTGCTAACCACTCTTTTCAGTGTTGTATTTATTTTTAAGCTTTCTTCTTCAACATATCTTCTCCAAGTCGCGACACTCAAATGGCCAGTTTGTCCCAAAATGATTCGTCTAGGCTTCATTGCAACTTGATCTCCATAGTAGAGAAAAAAGTATAATGTAAATATTGCAAAAAAAGTATCTTCAGGGGTACTTACTGGTTGTAGTATCATCTCACCAGGATGAAAGTCAACGTTGCACCATACATACGGACTCCACCCAACTTAAGAGTTCAATTTTGTATGTTTTTACAAACATTGGAACAGACAAAGGGAGTGTCAAAGTGGCATAAAGACATCATCCAGGAAAAAAATTTCAAACCCACAAGGTATTTAATCAACATTTACACAATGGGACATTAGCATTGGAAAATTTATCTTGATAAATGATTTGATGATGGTATGTTGCCCAAAAATGGGTGCATTGTCACTACAACATGAGATTGAAGTTGAAAATTTGAAAGAGGATGAAGGACAACTATAAGGAGGAACAAAGGTGGAGAGAGGAAGCAACTAGGTAGCGAACTAAGACAATGAATATACGACAACTCGACATCAATTTGAAGGAGATCTTTGACAAGGAAAATACGTTGCAAGTGTGGATAAAAGATAGAAAAGGACAAGGTGAACCTAAATTTAACCTGAAAGATTAAGAATGGATGCAACAACAACTCAACGATGTACCTCTAGCTAAGAAATTTTGGATTTCTCTTTCAGTGGTAAAGAGACAAAAGATTAGAGAATCTTCTCGCTAAGGTAAGAGATCAAAGTGTAATATCTGGCGTGTAAAAAATAAAAAAATAAAAAAATATAGTAACCTGCTAACCGCCCACCCCGCCCTGCCCTCTCCCTCCCTCTCGCCGGTCGCCCACCCCGCCCCGCCCCGCCCGCTCTCTCTCTCTCTCTCGTCGGTTACACCCGCCCTCCCCGCCCTCTCTCTCTCTCTCTCTCTCTCATCTGTTACGCCGTCCCCGCCGTAACGCCGGCCGCCCCCCCTGGATCGTCGCGATGCTCTCCCCCCCCTCCTGGGGCTCTCCCTCCCCCTCTTCCTATCGGCGACGCCGCCGCTACCCCGCTCGCGCCCGCGCGCTGCCCGGCTCGGCGACCACCGCCATGCATCGTTCGAGCCAGCCCCCTCCCCCGCCACACCCGCTGCCAGTCCCCCCTCGCCCTCCCCCCCTCACCGCCATCAGGCGCGCCGCCGAAGCCGCGGAGCCGTGCCCCTCTGCTGCCCCCCTCTGCGCGAGCGCGCGGCACCCGCCGCAACCGTCCGCCGCCGCCGTCGCCTTGCCATTGCCAACCTCCCGTCCGTGCCGCCCCGTCTGCAGCGCCGCCCGGGCCACGCCATGCTCAGCCCCACCGCCATGCCCCACGCCGCCTGCAGCCTCACCCGAGCACCCGCGGCGTCACCGCGTCGCCCGGCAGCCGCCATGGCCGCCGCCGCATCAGCCCCGCCGTCCGCCGCCGGCTCCGCTGCGTCGCCTACCCCGTCGACGTCAAGCACCGCCGCGAGCCTCCCTCTCGCCGTCACCACCGAGGCCAGCCTTCCTCTTGCCGTCGCCGTCGCCGGGCCATCGCCGTCGAGCGCCGCCGGCAGCCTCCTCTGCCGCGAGCTCCGCCCGCCGTCGCCGCCGTCGCGAGCACCGCCGGGCCGTCGCCGTCGCGAGCACCGCCGGGCCGCCGTCGTGAGCCGCCAAGGTGAACCGGCCAGCAGCCGCCCGGCCCAGCTCCGCCCGGTCCAGCCGCCCGGTTCAGCCGGTCGAACCGCCCGGTTCGACGCCGGTTCGGGATTTTTCTGATTTTCGGATTTATTAAATCCAGAAATTAGATTTGAGGCCAGAAAATAGCAGGAAAATCCAGAAAAATCACGAAAATTCACAGAATATTAAAGGTAGGTTTCTCAAGCTTGTCTATATATTTGATCCCATTTTGATTATAAAATATGCATGATTTAACTTATGGACCTCGATTTGACTAGTTTAGATTTTTGACTCATGATTAGTGAATTTTCTCAAAAATCTTTGAATCCAGAACTTTGAAAATGATATTTTGAATATTATGGGACATGTTTGGCATGATTCTGGATGGGTAGAACTATTTTTCATGAGACTTGACCATATTTTATTTATGTATATGTTTATGTGCTAGAATGGGCCTAGAATTGAAATATAATTATGTGGAGTTTTGGAAAAATCAAAAGTCATCAAATTTCACTTTTTGGAACATGTTTGGGTCAGATTATGGGTGTGGACATCAGAAGTTAGCTTGTTTTGATTATGCCAAGCTTGATTTAAGTTAATTGTCTTGTATATGTAATTAAGTATGTCTAGTTCGGATTGTCATTTCATGTATGTAAATCAAGTAAATTTTGGTTAGTTTGGTTTCAGATTATGTAATGTGTCATGCATGATATGATTATGTTCATATGGTTAGGTATGGTATATGTTTGATTCAGAACATGTCAATCAAGCCGATTAGTACAAGTCTTGTTTAGTTATGGCAAAATATGTTTAATTTGGTTTCAGATAATGGGCTATGCTATGCATAGTTAGTCATGTCAATTTGGTCATGATTAGTACGAGTTGTCATTCAGAACAAGTTCAATTATGTCGGGTTATTATATGTCTTGTCAAGTTCGTGGTGGATGTTATGTCTTGCATGAAGGGCTATGAAATTGATGGTTGTGTCATGTATGCATGGTATGATCAAGTATGTCATGATTTGAAATTATGTTATGAACTCTTGATATGACGTGCTATGAAGGCCTCACTGCCTATTCTAGTCAATTACCCCGTGGGCAGCGGGTAACTTAGATGAATCCGGCCCTCCCACAGATCCCGGATTACCGCGGTTTTTCCCTTAGTGTCATCACTGCCTAGGTGCACTTTGAGCTAGCTTAGTATATGTTACTTCTATATATATATTAGAGCTGGTGAATGCATTTTGTACATGTGAAGCAAGACGACCAATTCCTTGCTCTTTGGCTATGTGTTCTGGAAAGGATATGAAATATGTTACTTGTGTGTCATGTATGGATGTTAAACCATGTCATGTTAGAAAAATTAGATTTGTCTGTTTTAATTTGGTCATGTTGAGTTAAGTCCAGAGATCATTTAGATGATATTTGTCTAGCTTGTATGGTCTTGTGTGCATTGGTCTAGAATTAATTGGCTTTGGCATAATCTTTTCTTTGAAGATAATTATGTTCAGATATGGGTTGTGAGATTAATATAGAAGACATTCTATACTTTTACATTACATCTCAATCTAGATATGTTACGTACCATTGCTTGTTTATATGTTAATTACCCGATTGATGGGTGAAGGGTGTAAATCCTACGGAGTCCCCGGACTCACCCCGTTGTGGGTTAAATTTTTTTAGCGAGGTTACGAAGATTTAAGAGCTTGAAGATGAGGATCGAGTGGAACCAAAGGAATCGAGTCATTGGCACATGGAGATTCTTGGTATTCTCTACTTAGGTAGATGATCTTGCTTGTTTTTGAACAAGAGTGTGGATAGACTTAGAAGTATGATTCTGTTATCTTGTTTTGATGGATCTTAGGAGATTAATTGTTTAAGTTTGGGTTGTGGAATCCAAGTGTTGGGTTTCATCCCACTGTCACGACATTGTGTATTTTCGCTGCGTATTTGTGGTAATGTTGTTTAAATTCCGGGTTGTGACAGGAGTGGTATCAGAGCATTAACCCGGCCGGAAGGTCTATATTGAACTGCCCGGGTGTTTGATAGTGATTTGGGTGAATGAGATTTGATACTTGTATTATCTATTTGAATCAATTAGATCTGATTTTTAGACTTTGAAGATTGCATTATTGGATGTCTAGATTGGATGATTGATTGTATATGTTTATGAGGATCAATTTTCAGATTTTGGTAAATCTTGAAGATTCAGTTTATGATAATAGGAGGAGATTATCAATTTGGGTCAATTTGATTTTGATATTAGACTGTGATTTGATATGTAGAGATTTAAATTGGATAATCAATCAATGTATGATAATCAACTTTTAGATTTGGTTGATCTTGAAGTTCTGAATCAATCTTAAGGCAAGATTTTATTGGAGTATGGAATTTTAGTGTTGAACAGTTGATTAATATTATATGGTTTAGTATTTTTATGAGATGAAGTTCAAATTTTGTGTAACCGGTGAATTATATTGATTAAATGAATATGATTGAGCTCATGATGATATGATTTTTATTTAAGTGTAGATAGAGAGCTAGATAGATTGGTAGATTTTTCGTATTGTGAAATAAAGTGAGTTTTATAATGATTTCATAGGATGATCTTCATGAGAATAATTGAATTATTGATGTAAGTTAATTGGGATATATTTATGATAAGAGGATATATCATGTATTATTAGAAGGAATGAGATCAGTCAATCATAGAATTGAGGATGAAATATCTAGAAGATCATGTATTGATGGTTGTTTAAGTGGTGCTTTGCTTAGATATTTATAAGATACCACAATCTAGTTTATATTATGACCATAGTATCTAAAATCTTAGTTATTATTTGCCGACCTAGAATCTGAGTGATTACTCTACCAAACAAATATCCTTGTCTAAGGACTTGAAATCTTTGATTCATGAATTTCTAAATCATAGGAAGTATATAGGTTCTAGGTGATTCAGCTTGATAATTATGAGTTAAATTTGTATCATGGACAATTTTGTTAGATATAGATTTGTTAAGACTTTGATTCGTATTAAGAATATTATTTAAGTTGTTTGGAGTAATTTGGAAATTGTGATTTAACTTCTATTGAGAAAGTAATTAGAGATCGTGATATACTTGTTGAGGTTTAAGGGAATTGGATGTCTTTGGCATTAGATTGTGGCTCTTTAAGCATGGGAATAATTTGATTGTTAATTAAGATGATCAGAATCTAGATTTCAAATTATAAGAAAGTGAATGTTGGTGATAATTGGATGATAATGGTATTTAGGTCTATTATTTAGAAAAAGAAAATGAAGGATGAATTATGATTGATACTCTTGTTTTATAAGGATAATGGAATTTTATTTGCTTTAGATAATAGTTAGATGTGTATGATACATGACATGATATCATCTCGACGATTGAAAGTTAAGAGAGATTGTTAAATAATTATAGAGATTTCATTGGATAACATATGTGGAATAAATTGAATTATTCAATTAATAAATATGTGAGGGTTATCTGATTTATGTGTAATTATTGGAATGATGCATATATGTGGTATGAGGTTAAGATGACATATATTACCTGGAGTATGATGTTGAGTCTATCTTAGGAAAGAACATTTTTGAAATATTACTTGATTAAGAGGTTCGATTGGAAGAGTTGGATATCGAAACGAGATTATATATCTAAACTTTGAAGAATAATTAAATTGTTTAGTGTGATTGTATTAGTAGTATTCGTGTGTTATTAAAGATAAGATATTGTAGTATAAGTTTTGAGGATTGGTACTTGTTTTAGTAGGGTTCTGATCACTTGTTGTAAGTTATCAAAATCCAATTGATGATATGGCTGTAGACACGCAATTTTGGCCTAGTTGGAGAGCTCGAATTCTTGTTTTCATGAAGTATATTTGAGTAACCTTTCAAGGGAACCGAGTTTTCCGGACAAATGGAAGATTTTGAAGAGGGCAAAACCCTGTGTATAAGGGCTCCTGGCGCCCTACTTATAGGGCACCAGGCGCCCTATAAATAGGGCACCAGGCGCCCTGTTTATAGGGCACCAGGCGCCCTATAAACAGGGCACCTGGCGCCCTATATATAGGGCACCAGGCGCCCTATATACAGGGCGCCTGGATCAAAATTAAATTGATTTGACAGGTTGATTTGACCCCCCGCAGTGACTTGTCTTGTCGATTTGACATATCTCATGATGCTGGCGCCCCGTATATAGGGCGCTATGCCACATGGCACTGCTTTTCGGAAATGGCCAAAGTGCCCTCTTTTGGGCTATAAATAGACCCCCATTTGGAGCTTGGAGGAGGTTCCAACTCCGTGCCACCCTAGAGATCATCCAACACTACGATTCCAAGCCACATTCACCCTCCAAAAGCCTCCAAAACCGATCCAAAATCTTCCACCAAAAACCCCAAAACCCTCTCGTTTCGTCACCCGTAAATATGATTTTTCTCCAACTTTGAGAGCTTCTACCCGTCTCTCCTCTTATATCCAGCACCCAAACCCTCTTCCATGGGCTTCATTTGAGTATTGTCTACAAGGAGGAGCCCCTACTTCGTCCTCGGAAGCCTCCCGCGACTCCGGAGCAGCGCGGCGAAGAGGAGAAGAAAACCTCGGGCCGGACTTAGTGCTCCGTATACAGGCGCTTGACTTGGTCAACGCGCCCTATAAAGGGGGCACCTTCTCCGGCGCCCTATATACAGTGGCACCAGGAAGGACAAGCTTGTTTTCGTTATTTTTAGATTCCGATCGTCCGTTTAATCGAGTTTTGTCTCCTTTTTCGCTTTTGCACCGATCATCAAGTTATTTAAAGCACGTCTTAGAGCATCTTTGCATTTCATATACGTTTAAAACCTACCAAAAATAGGGGTTGGGATTTCGTCCCAATCCGGTTAGTCTTTTCCCATTTGCATGTTTGAATCTAAATTCGAGCTCGATGCTATGCTTTCGTTAGAACTAATGAAACCTTCACTTGTCTACATGTTTTCTTATGGACATTCTTAGGTAGATCCGATCGAGGCGGAGCTTCAACCGGATTGAAGGCAAGGGATTCACTAAGCTCTCTTCTTTCGGCCGGCCGAGAGAGGAGAAGTCGGAACTCAACAATCTCCCCGCTTCCGAAGGTACGACGGTCATCTTTCTATTTCATTTTCTTTCATCCCATCATACTTTGGAACCTTTGGTTCCTGGCGACCACACACAAAACACACCCACTAACATCCCATCCACCAAGTCACCAAAGCAAGCGTAGGGGTTCCGGAAGGGGGAGATCCGCGGATGTCCCGTTTCGGGTGCTTACACCTTTTGGCGACCACGGTGGGACCGACTTTGCTTTAGTGAAATCCCACTTTATTTTCCTAAGAATGTCCATCTGAAAATCATGTTTACTTTCATTTCCATGTGACTCATTTGCATTTCCTTACATTGTTGCTTGTTTACGTTGCTTACTTTTCTTCGAAGCATCATCTTGTCTCTTCCAAGTTTACTTGCTCTCCGTTTATCTTTTAAAAAGCATATCCATCTCGATTTCCAGCTTTGATAATCAACTTATTTCACCTTAGTATTTTAGATATCATCTTCTTTGCTAAGTCTAGTTCTCCTTTAAATCTTTCAAAGCATGCTTAGTTAAATTAGTTCTTTCTTCCATCCTAGCTTAATTTTATATCATTGCCTTTTTCACTTGCTTCCTACAAACATCTCATTAATCATTGTATGCTTTTATTTTCTTCTTGGTTGCTTCTTATTCCTTGAAATTTCACTTGCATTTAGTTTGCATCGGAGCTTCGGGTCCGCCCGTCTCCTTAGGACATCCGAGAAGGGAGGCTCTTCCTCCCAAAGCCCCACACATCCAAACACCCCTCTTGGTGGTTGCCAACTCCTCCTCCGGGATTCCCTCTCGGAAGGACCGGGTAGCTTCCATCAAGACCTCCATAAGTCCCCAGGACGTGAAGGATTCCCTCTTCACTGATCGGGCCGGTTGTACCACTTTATCCCAAAACCCGGAATACCTATTACCCATCGTTGTGAAAAGAGTGACAACCTTAGATTGCTCGGTGTTGTGAGAGCATAGGGTCCTACCCATTTATTTGAGTGGACAATATTTCTCTTAACAAGCCATTAATTTGAGATTGAAACAAAAAAATTGCGTTAATCATTCCAAGTCTTTGCTATTACTTGTTTGCAAACAAAAACTGAAAACTAAACAAAAATCCCAAAATCACCTGAAAAGAACCAAAACAAAAAATTTTACTTGAGGTTAATTTGCTTGACAACTTGCTTGTCCAAACACAAGAAAATCAAAACAAAAGAGGTCAAAAATCAAAACCAAAAAATTCTTGAACTTTTATTTGCCAACCTTCTTTTTCTCGTGTTTATGAACTTGAGGTCGTCGAGTTATCGGAATGGCGGATCAAAGATGCGAGCAACCGCAATTGGAATACGACCGTCTTACTTCTACCCGATGCCGTATGTGCCGTCAATGAACCCGAAGTTCTCCCCGAACCTAGTCAAACTTCTCCTCGACCCAATCCAAATTCACTTTGGGAGGCATTCTCTCATGCCGACCTCTACCCAACTCCAGGCTATCAAAGCCATCCTCAAGGGCAAGTCCCCCACCGACCACATTCCCGCCGAAGGTGGCCTTCATATCTCTACCCCTCGCGTGGCACACCAACCCAATGTGCCCACTCATGGCCATTCTCATACCGGGCTCATAGCCCCACTTCTCCTCATCCGGTGGCTAATCTAGATCACCCCAATACAAATGTTGTTGTTCCTTCTAGACCACCAGTTTATTCCTCTAATCATCTCAACCCTACTCACCCTTTGGTGCATCCCCCAATGTATCCTTCTTATCCACCACTTCGGCCCATCAAATCCCAATTCCGGTGCGCCAAGCACCCACTTCTCCTCCTCCTCTTGGGGAACCTTCTCGTCGATCTAGCTATGATTAATAAGATCAATCGCATGGACGAACAATATAGAGAACTCGTACGTTTGATCGACGCCAAGGCAGCCCCCGAAATTTCCCTTCCTTTTCTCCCTACTTTTCATCTACCCCTTTCCGAGATGCCGGTATACCGTCGCTACAACGGAACCGGTAATCCCTTCATTCATGTCAAAGACTTTCTCGTATGAGTCAAGGTAATGTGGCGGTAACGATCCAAGGGCCCCGGCTTTTCTTTTCGAAGATCATTGGAGGGCTCACTTTAGAGTGGTTTTACTCGCTTGACCCTTCGTAAGCAAGTAACTTTGAAATCGTCAAAGCCAAATTTTTGCAAAGATATCAAGATAGGGTCGGACCAACTTATTTCATCACCGACCTCATGGCCGAAAGGATGAAGAATGATGAAGATTTTATGTATGCTGATAGGTGGAGAGCAATGGCGGAAAGATTGACAAATGCACCGTCCGAACCGGAGCAAGTAAAGATGATCATCACCAATGCCACTCCGGCCTTAAAGAATATGTCAAGCTTTGCATCACCCCACCTCCATGAGTGAACTTATGCCGAGAGGGCACGGTATATTCGTACACAGCCTAGGGACTCACCCATCATGAACTTGTTTCGATCCTAGACCCCGAGCCGTCAAGAAAACCACTTTTACCACAACCGGCCCAAGGATCGAGGGCGTAGTGAAAAATGAAAACCTTAACGTTGTAGGGAACCCTCCTATAAATTATCAACACCAGCTCAGGAACGCACAACAAAATCAACCATTTAGAGACCCTCGTCAACCTCACCCTCAACCTCAGCTCCTGCCCCGTCAGCAACAAGCCCCGGTTCCCTAACCAGCGCGGCAACAATTGGCCAACTACAACCACGCACCCCCTCCCATGGCCTATGAACCCCGAAAGGTTGGACCCAAGAGGAACGATTACCCGCCTTTGCCGTACTCTCTCGTGGACATCTTTAATGCACTCATGGCGGCAGGGCAAATTGCATTGCCAAGGGAGAAGTCGGAGTGGCCTCAAAATACCAACACAGAGCGATACTGCTTGTTCCATAGATATCCTGGGCACACCGTGGAAAATTGTTTTCAGTTCAAAGACTATATCCACGATCTTAATGAGCAAGGCAGTATTGATCGGGGCCGATGGGGAATACATCGTAACATTGAAAAATCAACCTCAACGGCAGCACGTACTCACCAAGAAGAATAACAACAGTAACCCCACTGGGATTATCCAAAACCCTTTACCTCCACATGCACCCGCACCTGGGAATCAACATGTTAATCCCATCTTGGTCTCTTCCGAGGAGTATCATGATCGAGGCCAGAATTGGCAAGTCGAGGGAGCCACCTCCGCCATGCATGTCAACCGAACCATCCATTCTATACCCCAAGCTACATCAGCCAACCCCATTACTCTCAACCGGCCACCCATTATCCGAGCACCATCACGACCCATCATAACACCACCAACCACACAACTCCAATCGGGACGGACCCTAACCCGCCCGATTAATCCACCACAAACATCACCACCACTAGGACCTATCATCATCCCGCCTCGTGCAAACATACCTACCTACTCTACCATGCCTCAAACCACCATCATTACGCCCGTCCCAAGAGCTCCCATCATTCGACCTAACCCTCCACCCACCACTACCACCCCCGCCATAGCTCCTCAACTTGCCACCGTACTCAGGAATGGGTGCATGATCCAAAGGGTATTTCCCCAGCCGATCGACTGTCGGCTTGGTACCGAAAATGTATGAAGAACACGTTGAAGAGCCGTTGCCTGGGACATCCTATGACTTGTTGAAACATCTTGATAAAACCCCGACACGGATCTCTATCTTAGAGTTGATCAAAAGATCCAAAGTCCATCAAGAGGTTCTCCAATGTAAGATTTACAAGCCGAGTAATGGTAAACGAGAGCCTCCCCCCAGAAAAAATCTCATCAGTTCTGGTCCCGAGAAGTGAGTACCCGGCCCTTACATTCACTAAGGAAGAGTTGGCCGACCCAGAAATAAGGAAATGTGCCTTGTGCATCACAGTCCACATCAATGGTGTAGGCATTAAGTCATGTTTGGTCGATACCGGAGCATCCATTAATGTTCTGCCACCAGAAACATTACATCTTTGTGGAATCTCCGAGGAGGACATCCGGCCATCTCAAATAACAGTGACCGCATATGATAATTCAAAGAAGCCCGCTGACGGCATGATTACATTGAATGTCAAACTCGGACCTCAGACAGTCACTGTCAACTTTCACATACTAGAGATGGATCCGACATACAAAGCTATTCTCGGACGGCCCTATTTGGAAGCACTAGAGGCGGCCGCCTCCACCAATCACCAGTGTCTTAAATTCCCTTACAATGGACAGTGATTAAGGTGACTAGCATGCCCCTAGATCATCCATCTTCTCCACCACCACCCCTTGGGTTGCCAAACGAGCCAATTTTTACAATCTTGGATCTTCCAGAAATGAGTAGGCAACCCAAGCAAGTGTGGAGAAGAAAAAGAAAGGAAAATGAAACTATTGGGTGGCATATAATGAAGATTTTGGGATACCAAGAGGGCCAAGGACTAGGCAAAGAACCGCAAGGCATAGGAGCCAATCAATCCAAAGTGAGGTTGCAACCAAAGAGCGGGGTTGGGTATGATGGAACGACAGAATGGTCGAATCTCGTAAGCGTATACTTTTCGGATGTTTACAAAAGTTTTTCATCAAGAAAGAAACCATTCAACTGGTGAGAACAAGGAAGAACAAGAGCTGGAGCAAGACAAAAGAAGAAGAACTAACGACCACAGAAGATGACTGTATCCCGAAATATCTCTTTTGTTTTCCACCGATGAAGAAGGGTCAAGAAATGAATCACTCCAAAGCCGAACCACCTATCAACCCACCTAAGGGTCATATTGCCAAACCGACTCGAGGAAAAGTCCAACGAACTCCACGAGGGCCTTCCCTCATTATGTCATCTTTTGGGGCCGATGCCCCAATTCACCGTGATACTCTCCCCGGGCTCCTTGGCCCGATCCCTATTCTAGGCCCTCAAAGCCCAACTTATGGGTCCACGAACCCACTTGTTGCTTTGGGCCACCGAGCCCCTCTACTAAATCAGGGCCTTTGTGCCTGGCATTTCCTCCAACTTTTGGGCCATCGAGCCCTCTACTAAATCTGGGCCTTTGTGCCCATTTTCTCCAACTCTTGGGCCATCGAGCCCCTCTATTGAATCTGGGCCTTTGTGCCCATTTTCTCCAACTCTTGGGCCATCGAACCCCTCTACTAAATCCGGGCCTTTGTGCCCATTTTCTCCAATTCTCGGGCCCTCGAGCCCATCTCCTAAACTCGGGCCCTTAAGCCCGCATCCTCCTCTTATTGGGTCCATGAACCCATCTTCCTCTATGATCATCCGGCCTACTGCCCCATCACCTCTTTCTGTCAACATTGGGCCCGAAAGCCCCCTCTATCAAACATTGCTCGAAGTCTTCCTCTTTATCAATATCTTCGCCTACTATGGCTCCGTGGTTGATCTCAACCCAAGTCGGGCACCTGAAGCCCATTCTATCTTTATGTTTGCTTCCCAAAAAGCAACGTCCTCCTCGAAACTCAAATTTCGATCGAGGAAACATCTCAACTTCCCTCGGAAGGGCATTCGACCCAAGGAGCCACCAGATCCTTGATTGACCTTCTTTGCCCTCCATGCTCTCCAATAAATTCTACTCCATCCACCTCCTCTTCCTCCTCTTATTTACCTTCTTCTTATTTAGGTTTAGTTTCCAATAAAAATAGGACAAAAAAATCAGAGGTAGGAGAGTTCCGTAAAAGATACCGTACTCGCTAGCTCCAAAAGCTTAGAACACCATCTTAGGTGGAGTACTTTACAAAAGGAGCTTGGCCGGTGTTCTATTAAGATGTGTAGATGAAGGAAGCTGAATTGGTGCTTAAAGAAGCACACTCCGGAGTATGTGGAGGCCATGTAAATGCTCAAGCCCTCGCCAAGAAGATCATCAGGCAAGGGTATTATTGGCCTACTCTGGAAGAAGATTGCTCGATCTTTGTCCGGCATCGTCATCAATGTCAACTCCACGCCGACAAGATTCACTCTCCCGCATCTTCCCTTCATCCGATCCACGCCCCATGGCCTTTCGCTATGTGGGCTTTTGATGTTATCGGACCCTCGGTGACCCAAACTCCGCAAACAAAACCAAATCATTCATCCTAATCGCAACGGAGTACTTCACCAAATGGGCGGAGCCGGAAGCATATGCGGAGATCAAGGCATCAACGATCGCACCTTCATCAAGCGCAACATCATTGCCGTGTTCGGGATCCCAGGCGACATCATCACCGACAATGGACCGCAATTCATCTCTCGTGAGCTACGTGACCTTTGCAACAGTATTGCATCAAATTGCATCATTCATCTCCATATTATCCTCAAGGCAACGGTCAAGTGAAGCCACCAATAAAACCCCGATAAAAATCATTAAGAAGACTTGTAAGTCTAGCAAGTTCGCGTACCGCGATAAGTTAGTTGATGCTCTACGGGCCTACCGCACTTCTATTCGAACCCCAACGGGTCAGACCCCCTATGCCTTGGCATTTGGGATGGAGGCGGTAGTTCCATACGAAGGAATCATTCCTTCTCTCCGAGTCCAGATCGGTCGAGATATCCCAACGGATGAACGTCGAGAGTCTCTTCTCGCGCACCTCGAACTCTTGGATGAAAGGAGACCGGCCGCCGCCGAACATGCTAGATCTTACCAAAATAGACTTAAAAGATTTTATCGAAGAGGGTGGTGGAGAGAAAATTTAAGCTCGGTGAGGTTGTGCTTAAAAGAATATTTGTTAAGCCGGGCGGTCCCCGCTCCAAACTTCAACCAAATTGGGAGGGTCCTTATGTTATTTCGGTCATTTATCCCGGTAATTCATATAAGCTGACTAATGCAGAAGGAGAAGAGCTAGCTCATCCCTGGAATGGTGTCTACCTCAAAAAATATTTCCCTTATCACAAAAAATCTATAAAATCCAAAGGTGTGAAGTATAACGATAACATCTAACGCTTGCTTGTTCGGTGCATCAACTTGTCGCTTAGGGAAATAAGGATAGGCATCATACTGCACACACTACACACCTAGTTTTGAGATCCGATGATCGCAAGTCAGAGAGAAAGCTAGGCAACGCTTGGCAAAGGAAGGTCAACCTAATCCCATTCTCTTCTTGTTTGGTCCGATAATAGATGAAAGGGTTAGAATGAGGAGTATCGAAAATACCCATTGCCTTAGTTGGAAAATGCCTCTCAAGGTCTGACCTTTTTATTAAAAGGAAAGGTGCCAAAAGATGGGCAATGACCCCTCGTGTCGGCAAAAGAATAGACTCCGTCTGAATGTGTACCAACAAAAGTCCAAAAGAAAAGGGCTCCAAAAGATGGGCAATGACCCCTCAGGTCAAAAATCAAGCAAAAAGAAGAAAGACCTGTCTGAATGTGGGCCATCAAAGAAAATGGGCTAGAAGGAAGGACCCGAAGAGGTCAAAACCCAAACGGGCAATGTGGGTATTAGTAGAGAAACAAGTTCGACACCCCTGAATCTTAGTAAGGACTTACCATCAGTCCTCTTCCCTCCTTAACCTTGCGGGTAAGGTTGACCGACTAGACCCAAGAAGAACCATAGCCTATCAAAGGCAGAAGGTCAGAAGATCTCGGACAAGGCACTTTCTTACACGTGATGCCTACTCTTAACCCTTAGGTAACAATGAGAGGCACCTATAACAAGCAAGGCAAAGGATGAGATGATCGTGTCCTTCACACCAAACACAAAAAAATCGAATACTTTAAAAACACCAAACAAAATCTATAAAGTCAAAAAATCTTAAAAATTAAATATTCAAAAATCATAAAAATACCAAAATACCAAAAACATTATAAAACCATCAAAACCCAAACAAATCAGAAATCCCAAAACACCTAAAAATTTGCTTGGCTGGCTGCCTTTGCATTCATGTTTAATTTCAATCTTGCATACTTTCTTTTGTGCATACTTATGTTTTTCTGTTATCTTTACCTTAATAAGGCCGATGTCCCTTGACAAAAGGTCAAGGCAACTTTGCCCTCTCCTCACAAGGGACTAAGCCAAAATAAAGTTCTAACCTCTTTTCTCAAGTGGATGCAGGAACAGGAGAAGGCATGCCAACTTCATATCCCCAGACACTTGGAGGAAGCAAAAACAACAAAAAAATCAAAAATTGAAAAACAAAAGTGGACTACCCCGACCCCTATTAGGACTTGCATTTAGTATTGCATCTATCAAAATAAATAATATTTGAGATGTTGAAGACCTCAAGTCTAGAGGGGGCTAAGCCTGAGAACCCCTTCAACAAAATCAGTGAGGGCTCAGTCATTCCCTAGGCTTGCGGATAGGCCAAAGTTGAATATGCAGGGACGACAGTTTCTTCATAGATGTCCTGACCCGTTATGTTCAACCTATATCTTCAACTATTTTCTTATGCTTATTTTTATTTCTTTAAACCCAGCATGCATCATGCATCATCACATGCGTTATCATTCCCCGCTTCCTAATAATACTATAACCTCCTTCCAGTCACATCGTGCACCCTTTTAAAGATGGTCTTTTATAGCCCCTAGAGGAGGTCCTGTTTTTCCGAAAAATCGGCTTTCAATATGTTTCAACGATGTTTTCATCAAAACAAGAAGTTTTTCCATGTCAAACTAAACCGGTATTTCTGAGTAAACCTCATGAATTTGAAGAACCCAACCTTTGTTGATTGGCTGTCTCCTCTTTACTTTTCGCAATTTACTTTTCAATGCATTTCTACCGAGTCCCAAGACACCATGCGCTCGGGTCCTGGCCGTGTAACAATTCTCCCCCACGTGGGATTTTAGTTATTTACTTTCGCATCGTTTTTCTCTTTAACCAATCAACCGTAGGAAGGCTTCGATAAGACAAAGGGTAATCTCCGAGTCCGGTAAAGTTTTATTCCACTCAACTAGGCCAATGAGGGCGTGTCTAAATCTACACCTTGGCGTCACTTTTCAGTCCATTACCACTTCATTCCGCTACGCCTCATTACGCTTCGCTACATTCGCCTACGCTTCATTCATGTCACTCCCCTACAAAGCCGACGCCAAGGCGAGGCAAGCTGTAGACACGCAATTTTGGCCTAGTTGGAGAGCTCGAATTCTTGTTTTCATGAAGTATATTTGAGTAACCTTTCAAGGGAACCGAGTTTTCCGGACAAATGGAAGATTTTGAAGAGGGCAAAACCCTGTGTATAAGGGCTCCTGGCGCCCTACTTATAGGGCACCAGGCGCCCTATAAATAGGGCACCAGGCGCCCTATATATAGGGCACCAGGCGCCCTATATACAGGGCGCCTGGATCAAAATTAAATTGATTTGACAGGTTGATTTGACCCCCCGCAGTGACTTGTCTTGTCGATTTGACATATCTCATGATGCTGGCGCCCCGTATATAGGGCGCTATGCCACATGGCACTGCTTTTCGGAAATGGCCAAAGTGCCCTCTTTTGGGCTATAAATAGACCCCCATTTGGAGCTTGGAGGAGGTTCCAACTCCGTGCCACCCTAGAGATCATCCAACACTACGATTCCAAGCCACATTCACCCTCCAAAAGCCTCCAAAACCGATCCAAAATCTTCCACCAAAAACCCCAAAACCCTCTGTTTCTGTCACCCAGAAATATGATTTTTCTCCAACTTTGAGAGCTTCTACCCGTCTCTCCTCTTATATCCAGCACCCAAACCCTCTTCCATGGGCTTCATTTGAGTATTGTCTACAAGGAGGAGCCCCTACTTCGTCTACCCGGAAGCCTCCCAGCACTCCGGAGCAAGCCGGCGAAGAGGAGAAGAAAATCTGTTCGGGCCGGACTTAGTGCCCCGTATACAGGCGCTTTGACTTGGTCAACGCGCCCTATAAAGGGGGCACCTTCTCTCCCCGGCGCCCTATATACAGGGCACCAGAAGGACGGAAAGCTTGTTTTCGTTATTTTTAGATTCCGATCGTCCGTTTAATCGAGTTTTGTCTCCCTTTTTCGCTTTTGCACCGATCATCAAGTTATTTAGCACGTCTTAGAGCATCTTTGCATTTCATATACGTTTAAAACCTACCAAAAATAGGGGTTGGGATTTCGTCCCAATCCTGTTAGTTCTTTTCCCATTTGCATGTTTGAATCTAAATTCGAGCTCGATGCTATGCTTTCGTTAGAACTAATGAAACCTTCACTTGTCTACATGTTTTCTTATGGACATTCTTAGGTAGATCCGATCGAGGCGGAGCTTCAACCGGATTGAAGGCAAGGGATTCACTAAGCTCTCTTCTTTCGGCCGGCCGAGAGAGGAGAAGTCGGAACTCAACAATCTCCCCGCTTCCGAAGGTACGACGGTCATCTTTCTATTTCATTTTCTTTCATCCCATCATACTTTGGAACCTTTGGTTCCTGGCGACCACACACAAAACACACCCACTAACATCCCATCCACCAAGTCACCAAAGCAAGCGTAGGGGTTCCGGAAGGGGGAGATCCGCGGATGTCCCGTTTCGGGTGCTTACAATGGCATGGCATCCAAGATTATAACCTTATTCTTTTCGAATCATGAACTTGAGAATTATTCTATCATCATCTTTGCATAACCTCTCCAATCAAGGAGTACTTGTTACCACTCATCCCTGATTTGTCGATATTAAGTGGAATTATGTTTTGAGTGAATATAGATTATGTCAGATGATTGTGAATATTTAGTTCAGACTTTGGTTTAGTTGAGATGATCTTCAAGTCAAATATAGATAGAAGAATAAGTTGGTGATATCTTGCTAGTTGTTTGAAGTGATTGGAATTTGGTAAATTTATTAAACATTCGAAGTGTTTAGAGATTGAGTTCCAACTGGTGGAGATTAAATGAGTATATAAGAATCACAATAAATAGTTATGGTTCCTTGAGATTTGGAATGAATTGATAGTTGAGGAAGTGCAATGCATGACAAATGGATCCCAAATGTATTAGAAAGAAAATATTAAAGATCTTTGTGAAAACTTGATAATTATTTAGAAGACATTAGGGGATTATTATTGGAAAAAAATGGATAAGAGGACAAGGTTGATAATCTTGTCTCATATGGATAATATAATCTTCATTGTTTTAGATAATTTTCAATGATAATTATGGTGATCATGTTTGAGATATGATAACAAGAATGGGATGTAAGTATTATAGTTGCTAAGAAGATTGAAGAATATTGATGTATGAGAAGGTTAGAATAATAAATGATGATTGGTGATGATATTCGAAGATCAACCTTTTGGATAAAGTTAGAGATTTGAGAGTTACTTAATTACTATGAAGGAATGGTATAGACATATGATAAATTAGAGAGAGCTGAATGTGATAATTTTTGTGAAATTGAGATACAATATTTAGATTATCATGAACGACATGATATAGAAGGAAGAGTGTATAATTAGAAATTTTGATATGGATAACATTAGTGGATGATGAGAATTTTGGCACATATATGGTGTATCATGATTTGAGAATCTATTATTGAGTTCATGAGAATCGAATCATCTTGACTTCCCCCTTCGACTAGATAGCAAGATTTTGAAATTTCGAGGTCGAAATTTATTTTAAGGGGTGAAGAATGTAATATCTGGCGTGTAAAAAATAAAAAAATAAAAAAATATAGTAACCGGCTAACCGCCCACCCCGCCCTGCCCTCTCCCTCCCTCTCGCCGGTCGCCCACCCCGCCCCGCTCCGCCCGCTCTCTCTCTCTCTCTCGTCGGTTACACCCGCCCTCCCCGCCCTCTCTCTCTCTCTCATCTGTTACGCCGTCCCCGCCGTAACGCCGGCCGCCCCCCTGGATCGTCGCGGTGCTCCCCCCCTACTGGAGCTCTCCCTCCCTCTCTTCCTATCGGCGACGCCGCCGCTACCCTCGCTCGCGCCCGCGCGCCGCCCGGCTCGGCAGCCACCGCCATGCCTCGTCCCGACCCAGCCCCCTCCCCCGCCCCAGCCGCTGCCCGTTTCCCCTCGCCCTCCCCTCCTCATCGCCATCAGGTGCGCCGCTGAAGCCGCGGAGCCGTGCCCCTCTGCTGCCTCCCTCTGCGCGAGCGCGCGGCAGCCGCCGCAACCGTCCGCCGCCGCCGTTGCCTTGCCATTGCCAACCTCCCGTCCGTGCCGCCCCGTCTGCAGCGCCGCCCGGGCCACGCCATGCTCAGCCCCACCGCCATGCCCCACGCCGCCTGCAGCCTCACCCGAGCACCCGCGGCGTCACCGCGTCGCCCTGGCAGCCGCCATGGCCACTGCCGCATCAGCCCCGCCGTCCGCCGCCAGCTCCGCCTGCGTCGTCTACCCCGTCGACGTCAAGCACCGCCGCGAGCCTCCCTCTCGCCGTCACCACCGAGGCCAGCCTTCCTCTTGCCGTCGCCGTCGCCGGGCCATCGCCGTCGAGCGCCGCCGGCAGCCTCCTCTACCGCGAGCTCCACCCGCCATCGCCGCCGTCGCGAGCACCGCCGGGCCGTCGCCGTCGCGAGCACCGCCGTGCCGCCGTCGTGAGCCGCCAAGGTGAACCGGCCAGAAGCCGCCCGGCCCAGCTCCGCCCGGTCCAGCCGCCCGGTTCAGCCGGTCGAACCGCCCGGTTCGACGCCGGTTCGGGATTTTTCTGATTTTCGGATTTATTAAATCCAGAAATTAGATTTCAGGCCAGAAAATAGCAGGAAAATCCATAAAAATCACGAAAATTCACAGAATATTACAGGTAGGTTTCTCATGCTTGTCTATGTATTTGATCCCATTTTGATTATAAAATATGCATGATTTAACTTATGGACCGCGATTTGACTAGTTTAGATTTTTGACTCATGATTAGTGAATTTTCTCAAAAATCCTTGAATCCAGAACTTTTAAAATGATATTTTGAATATTATGGGACATGTTTGGCATGATTCTGGATGGGTAGAACTATTTTTCATGAGACTTGACCATATTTTATTTATGTATATGTTTATGTGCTAGAATGGGCCTAGAATTGAAATATAATTATGTGGAATTTTGGAAAAATAAAAAGTCATCAAATTTCACTTTTTGGAACATGTTTGGGTCAGATTATGGGTGTGGACATCAGAAGTTAGCTTGTTTTGATTATGCCAAGTTTGATTTAAGTTAATTGTCTTGTATATGTAATTAAGTATGTCTAGTTCGGATTGTCATTTCATGTATGTAAATCAAGTAAATTTTGGTTAGTTTGGTTTCAGATTATGTAATGTGTCATGCATGATATGATTATGTTCATATGGTTAGGTATGGTATATGTTTGATTCGTAACATGTCAATCAAGCCGATTAGTACAAGTCTTGCCTAGTTATGGCAAAATATGTTTAATTTGGTTTCGTATCATGGGCTATGCTATGCATAGTTAGTCATGTCAATTTGGTCATGATTAGTACGAGTTGTCATTCAGAACAAGTTCAATTATGTCGGGTTATTATATGTCTTGTCAAGTTCGTGGTGGATGTTATGTCTTGCATGAAGGGCTATGAAATTGATGGTTGTGTCATGTATGCATGGTATGATCAAGTATGTCATGATTTGAAATTATGTTATGAACTCTTGATATGACGTGCTATGAAGGCCTCACCAGCCTATTCTAGTCAATTACCCCGTGGGCAGCGGGTAACTTAGATGAATCCGGCCCTCCCACAGATCCCGGATTACCGCGGTTTTTCCCTTAGTGTCATCACTGCCTAGGTGCACTTTGGGCTAGCTTAGTATATGTTACTTCTATATATATATATTAGAGCTGGTGAATGCATTTTGTACATGTGAAGCAAGACAACTAATTCCTTGCTCTTTGGCTATGTGTTCTGGAAAGGATATGAAATATGTTACTTGTGTGTCATGTATGGATGTTAAACCATGTCATGTTAGAAAAATCAGATTTGTCTGTTTTAATTTGGTCATGTTGAGTTAAGTCCAGAGGTCATTTAGATGATATTTGTCTAGCTTGTATGGTCTTGTGTGCATTGGTCTAGAATTAATTGGCTTTGGCATAATCTTTTCTTTGAAGATAATTATGTTCGTATATGGGTTGTGAGATTAATATAGAAGATATTCTATACTTTTACATTACATCTCAATCTAGATATGTTACGTACCATTGCTTGTTTATATGTTAATTACCCGATTGATGGGTGAAGGGTGTAAATCCTACGGAGTCCCCGGACTCACCCCGTTGTGGGTTAAATTTTTTTAGCAGGTTCTGAAGATTTAAGAGCTTGAAGATGAGGATCAGGTGGAACCAAAGGAATCAGAGTCATTGGCACATGGAGATTCTTGGTATTCTCTACTTAGGTAGATGATCTTGCTTGTTTTTGAACAAGAGTGTGGATAGACTTAGAAGTATGATTCTGTTATCTTGTTTTGATGGATCTTAGGAGATTAATTGTTTAAGTTTGGGTTGTGGAATCCAAGTGTTGGGTTTCATCCCACTGTCACGACATTGTGTATTTTCGCTGCGTATTTGTGGTAATGTTGTTTAAATTCCGGGTCGTGGTAAAGGTAAATAGGTTGTAAATAATCCATTGGATATTGAAGATCAATAATCAATTGATGTGGAATGAGAAGACACACTGGAGATGTACATCCAACTTCAATACCAAATGTTGGAAGATCCATTTTCAAAGAGTAGTAGTGATGGAGCATTGGAATTGGAAGGAAGCATGACTAGTACAAGTGGGTCAACAAATCCAGAGATAGACCATATAATGGTGTAGTTCACCAGAGAGAAACAATATACACATGCGACACAAAACTTAGAGCATAGCGCATGGTCGCAAGGGGTGGAGATCAGCATGCACAATGTGGCAGGGTCAATGCTACATACAATGTTATGGAGATGTTGAGCCATCTCAAGATTCTTTGTTTCCTTTATAACACCAAGGAGATTATGGAATGACTCAAACCTACATATGGATCCTTATCAGACACTTCCATGAACTCAATGTATGGTACTTATGGTGGATCTTTGAGATCTTATCCTATGATGACTATATGAGACAGTGACGAGTACAATCATATATGGTATATATGTTTAATGTTATGTATTCTTCCTAAATGTGATAGAGAGAGTATATAGATTATGTAGAAGAACAATAAAATATAAGATCTGAATAAAAATGATCAAAATTCTTTTCTAGTCATATCTCATATTTTTTCAATTTTTTTCATATTTTTATATTGTGTATTTGTATAAAATTTTCATTTTAAAATAATTACTTTTTTTACCTAGTTAGACTAAGTCGCAACTTGGTCTAACTAGGTCTATGTTGGGGCCAACCAACCCCAGGCCAACCCCCAACCTAGCCTTCCTTGGTATTGGGTTTAAATCATCAAATGGGACAACCTAAAAACAAGCTTTTTAGGTTAGGGGATGGCTCGAAGCATGTAAGAAAGATTTCGAGATACAAAAAAGTCTTTTCAAGTTGCATGCTATCTAGCCAGCCCTTCTTCTAGATCTTCTCCTCTATTGTATGGTGCTCCTAAGGTCTTCACCTTTCTGCTGTATGGAGCCCCAACGACTTTACCTTTGCCTAGCATGTCTGGCAGTCACCTGCTCCTTGCTTCTACTCGCAGGATGACATGGAATAGTGGCAAATCGTGTGCCCTAAGAGGTGAGTTAGATCTCTTCGACAAGCCTAAGATCCCTGTGCGACACTTGCGAATGAGTGGTGCCATGTAGTTCCCTCCCTCTAGCTTCTTTGGTTCTCTACTCACCAGATCTGTTCTCGTAGCTTACACAGTGCCCTAGACTCACTGGCGTCCCCCGCACCTAAGACATTGCTTGAGGCTATGTCGAGAATAACTGATCTTGTCATGAGTTCACTAAGGATCTCTTCTTCCCTTTTCAACCTCGTTGGCTTTGTTGGTAGATGACCTTTCGGGGCACCTCTCGGGGCACCAACTAGGTGGTTCCACTTCTAAGCCCTCTTCTCTACTTGCCCAAAGTTCTAGCTAACCCCGAATGCTAGGGAGGGCTCATCGATGGTAGATGAGAGGGCCGTGCTTGTCGGGTTACCAGAATTCAAAATATTTAGAATGGATTAGAATCCATATATCATAGTATGAATAAGTTTTAGGATGGATGTAGGTTAAACTTTTCAAATCCAGGTTCAAATCTTAGTCAACCCAATCTCGATCCCATCCATTGACAAGTCTAGTTATGTTTAACAATGCAAAAGAAAAAACAAAATTCACTAATAAACAAATTTAACAATGGAATCAAATACTTTTTCATTGCAACATAAGATGGTAGACGAGCGAATGACTTTTGGGGATTTCAAGTTCTTAACTCAACGCATCTCTTAATATTAAATTATTTTAGTTTGACCATATAAATCTTTTTCTCCACTCATATCAATTTTGTGGTACTTCTTGAAAGATATTTAAATCGGCCTACAAACTATATAAGATTACCATCCTCCAAATAAATTTTTTTAAAAAAATTATTTTAACTAAGTAGAAAGAAAATAATCAATTGAAATATTAGCAATTTTAGAAACTAAATTTTTTTGCTTATATTAAAGTTGAGACTAGAATAAGACATTTCACCGAAAACCAACCATTAAAGAGCACATTTCCAAATCTTACAAGACAATTAAAATGATAGAAAATTTTTCACATGATTTAATATCGGACTCCATTTGAGGTTCCCATGATATCCCCATACTGATATATGCATTTTGCAGTTCTTGGCATGTTCATCACTACATTGACAAATTCTTCTGGAAGCTGAGATTTGTGGCATTCTTCATTGAGCTTCATCCATAGTTCTCTTAAAATTCTCTTGATATATTCCTCTGCGTTCACCTCGGATTAATTAGCATACTTCCTCTATATAGCATTGAACTGTTTTTACTACATCACCTCTTTCCATCTCCACCTTCATTGGCCACATGAAAGCTTCCACTTATAAGCAAAAACACAAAAATATACCATTTTTAGAAAATGAAGACAATAAGCTTGAACAATATATGAATTTCCTTACCGAAGAAGTACCCAAATCATCCCAAATTCGAGTAATTAGAGAAGAATGAAATATCAAATTCCTACCATGATTTAGCTCTAAACAATCATCCAAGTCATATGGTATTTGTCTACTGTTGAGAAGATAAACATGGACCATAGCTGATGGCCCGCCAACAGTGATCCATGCATTTTTCAGGTATTCATCGAGGTTAGAGGTTTGTATCCTTCCTTGTGCCATCTTCCCTCTTGAAGGTATCCTTTGCACAAATCGTTTCCTTTGTGTAAAAAAGATGCGTCACTATGCTAATAAAATCTCAATTTTAGAAAATATATTTTAATTAATATGTTAGAGACTACCAATGTGAATGAAGTATTATTGTAGGTACTCTTCATTACCTCTCTTTGTATCAATGGTTTCGCATCCCATTTTTGTAGGACGAAAATGTTTTGAACAATTTCATCGACCAAGCTGTACAAAGCTAGGAAACATGGTCTCATATACTCTGGCAAGTAGATAACGTCCTCGGGTTTCCAACTAGGAACATGTTAAAAAGGTTTCAAAATAAAGAAGAGCGATGATGGAACTTAACTGGACGAAGACACTTCAATTCTGAAGTTCATAACTTTATACATCTCAAATAAATGCCAATTAAAGCATCCTCGAAAGCCATGCAACTTAGTGCTGGAGTGGATTTATTTAACTTTTATTATATTTGCAACAAATTGTAAGAGACATACCACCATCAATAAAATGAGACACCGCTAGATATGAAATTAAAGCATCAAGTCAAATGTGGTTATGAAAGAACAAAAATATATTTCGGTGATATATGATTATGTTTTAATATACGATAGCACTAAAACATAGTGACAATGCTGTTGGAAAGAAATGGCAAGTGGGAAAACACATTTTCAGTAACGATAGTGGTACGAAGCTAATATTTATTAAGGATTTGATATCAATAACAACAAAAATAATAGTGGTATAAGTACAATCAAATAATAAAAAAGTCAGAATTTGTTAACGTATTCTTACTTCACTAGTACATAACCTTGTTTACCAAAAAAATAAATAAATTAGTACATAACCTTGTACTCATTTTTCTCTTCATCCATTGCACACTTTTGCTCTTTTAATCCTAATATATGACTCATCAGCACTAGATTGATCTAACATCCATGCCAGGAATTTTATGCATAAACGAAGAATGGGATATATCATGATCAATACTTTTTTCTTAAAAAAAAGGGATATATCATAATTACTATATATGCTAGCTACCTTTTGATCTTACATCTTCCAAACTGTCACATTGGGTGAATTAAAATATTGCAATCTTACATGTTTAATGGATTATTAACATACACTTTACGCAGATTCCTACAAACTTAGATGATACTCTTTAAGTGTAGTTTTGGCATCTTAATATATATACGCCGATCACTGGTACACAGAACCTTGATTCTTTTTGAAGAGTAAACAATACGCTTATCAAGGAGAAGAAATTAACCTCACCTTTGCACGACTCTGATGAACGTTTCCAGTTCATCTAGTGATCTATACACATCATATATGTCATCAATGACTGCCAAAATGCAAATGGCCTTGGTCATGAACATCCGTCAATTAAAAAGATTGGGATCATGCGCTGTGCCGATTGACCCAGACGTAGATCTCCACGAGCCGATCTCTTGAGAATGAGAATTTCTCTGCAAATTTTAAATCTTTCCACCACCTATCCAAAGCAAGTATCAATATCCAAAAGATATATATTTATTCTTACTCTAAGTGTAATTTTGAAGTTAATTCCAAACAGAAGAAGTATTTGGATGCATTATGCTAACAAGTTTCTTTTCCCTCATCAATCAATCAACAATAAAGTCCCTGGAACAGGAGATGATCTTTCCACTTTACACTCTATAATACAAATATGATTCAAAGGCAAATTGACGCATTACTAACTTTATAGTTTTTCCATATTCCACATGATGTCTCCCTTTCTAAGGAACATTTTCAGGTCAGGGTTATCTCAGACTGTCCTATTCCTTCTTTTTTTTTTTCCAATGACCGTAGAAAAAGATACTTGATCGATCAAAGGCTTTTTTGATATGCATGATAAGAAAAGTTCAACTGCTTACGTCCATCGTACTGTGATCCCAAGATTAATTTGGACTCTACACGAAGCTCCAACAGAATGCATTTCTCGCGACACCAATGTGGTGTTTTGTTGCATTAATATAGAACTTCTTGTTATACAAGTATATTTTTATAACAAAACATGTTAAAAAGTGTTTTTGGGGACAGTTAATTATAAAATATAAATTTATATAGAATTATTTCCTGGATAAAAAAAAGTGAAACTTCAGGGTTATTTCAGACGCCAAAAGTGCATTTCTTGAATGAGTTTATGTCTATATACTCCTTTACTGTAAATCCTAGAAACTAACCTATATATTCTTAAAAATCTTTAATTAAAGATTTTAATGAAGGAAAGCACTCTCTCAAATTTGTGTCTCTCCCACTTCCGGGTATCTCTCCTGTAAGCCAAGGGAAATCTAATCAACATGCATTGACAGAAGGAGGTCGTAAAGATCTCATAAACATAAGCCAGTGTGTCTTCTTGAACGTATTTGTCTGTATGCACATTCACAACAGGAAGCACCTACCTGGAGAGACATCGTAGCCGTGTTGCCGAAGAAGCCGGAAGCAAGGGCAGCCTCGCATGAACAAGCAGCAGAAGCATCATTCGAGGAGGTCGCGTGGTAGTGCCTGAGAGCGCCTTTGATCTCCCTGCGGAAGTGGCGATCGATCCCCAGCCTCTGCATGGAGTCGATCGTCTGCAGCAGAGTTAGCGGGTGTTGATCGCGCTCCAGCAAGAGCTACGCCGCCTGCCGCTTCAACTCCTCCAAGCGCGTCATGAATCGGGCCTCGTCCTGGAGAGACAGATCGATCCGACCGGAAGGTCAGGCTAAGCCCACAGAGAGATCAAAGATAGATATGCACATATATCTACAGGGAGAGAGCGCGTGCTTACCAAGTAAGGGCTTCTCACTGACTCATCGGGTGGTAGTTCCCTGATCGGCGTGACTTTTCCGGCGATTCCTCTTTCTTCTGCAGCGCCATGGTTCGGGTGTAGGAGTTTCTAGGAATACCTGACGAAGATCCGAACTCCATTACGCTGCGAAAGACAACAACGAGGAAGATCTGTCGGATAGGAATCGCCCGTCTGCTTCAGACGATTCTCTGATTTCCTCTCTCTATTGAGCCTGTATGATGTAACCGTATGCGAAGTCACAGCCCTGCCTGTGCTTATATAGAGAGGAGGCACCAGTCCAAGTTTGACTAGGATTAGGATCCTGCCTATAGTCGGATCCTGGGCCAAATAGGAGATAAGGCTCAATAAGCCACGTTCCATCTTATAAACCTATTAGCGTGCTAAACCGAGCCCAATAACAAGTGAATTACTAAAATAAATATCGGGTAAACTCAACATTCTCCCACTTGATTCATCTTGTTCCTTATACATCAAATCTTCTGTTTGAACTATACATATAATACTAATATATATAATTTTGAAAATGACTCTAGAAGATTTGACATCACGGGCTCAGACTTGAAACGAGAAAATCGGTATGCGCACTACAAGAAAATCGATTTTTACCTACGCTAAAAATCGTAGGAATAGGTCATTTTCCCGTAAGCAAATAGATTTATATACGGACTATCCCGTAGGGGGGTCTGTAGGCCTAGTACAAGTAGGGAAATGTATTACCTACGGGACATGTCCCGTAGGTATAGTACCAACTTTTACCAACAAACCGACCCGTAGGCACATATAAAACATACGAATGAAACTGTCTCCCCATGCATGATTTATACCTACGGGGCTCCCGTAGGTAAATGTTACATACCTGAAAAAAACATTGTATATGTATCACGAGATACATTTACCTACGGATGTTTAGTCGTAGGTAAATGTTTACATTACAACGTCTCTTTCATTTACAGTTTGGGCACAAAATTTACCACTACACTCTAACCAAGTTGAATATGTGTCTTTATTGTAATTAGGACAAGCTAATCGACCTTTTGTACTCCAACCTGACATGTAGTCATATGCTGGAAAATCGTTAATAGTCAACAATAATGCTGCACGTAGACGGAATACCTCACCTTTAGCGGCATCAAAGGTATCAACACCGTGCCAGAGAATCTCAAGTTCCTCTATGAGTGGTTGCAAGAAAACATTAAAATCGTTACCGGGATCTTTTAGACCAGAAATAAGGAGGCAAAGCAAAATATTCGTACTCTTCATGCACTCCCAAGGCGGTAGGTTATAAGGTACAACTAACACTGGCCATGTACTGTGAGTGACGTTAATGTTTCCTACGGGTTAAACCCATCACTGGCTAATCCAAGGCGTACATTCCGAGTTTTTAACCCGAAATCATCAATGCTATTTAATGTTTTCCAACATGGAGAATCAGCAGGATGTCTTAGCATACCATCCTATTCACACTCCTCTTCATGCCATCTCATGTTGACAGAAGTCTTTGAGCATGTAAACAGTCTCTTTAACCGTGGAATAAGTGGAAAATGACGCAAAATTTTTTAATGCACTCTTTTCTTCTTTACAACTTTACTGTACTTACAAGACTTCCACCGCGATTCTCCACATTTTGGACAACATTCAGACTTCTCATTTTCTTTCCAATATAAAATACAATTGTTCGGACACGCATCTATCTTGTTATATCTATACCCTAACTTATCAAGTATCTTCTTAATCTCATAAAAGCTGGACGTTATTGATGACCCATCAGGAGAACATCAATCAATAACTTCAACAAAATATTGAAATGCTTATTGCTCATTCCAGCTATGCATTTAATGTTAATCAGCCGAATGAGAAATGAAAGTTTGCTGAACTTTTTGCATCCAAGATAAACCGGTTGGTTGAGATCGTTTAACAATGCAAAAAAAACTTTCAGAATCTTTATCATTTGTTATTTCATCACTACACATAGGAAAAACATCAGCTAACATGTCATGCATATTTGAATCATGTTGGCTTTCTTCCAACTTAACATGACCTTGTCTTTCACCATAAAATTTTCAGAAATGTTTGTCTTTTATAACACCATCAATATACAAGTGTTGTCTAACCATCTTTTTTTACATTTATTCAAACATGTACATTTCACACATGGACATCTAATCTGATGAGTTGGTAGTAAGTTTGTAAATGCAAAATTGAGAAAGTTATCAACACCATCATAGTAACCAACCACATTTTTTGGTAAATCCATCCAACTCCAATCCATATCACTATAAAGAAATACACAAACATTAATTACACAATCAGACACTAGTTCTCATGAACATCCATCGCTGTAAAAAAACATGTATTACCTCATTTTGTGCTTGAAAATATTTGTTGACACTTATAAATCCTTTGCTGATCATGCTTCTGTTCTGATCTATCAAAATGGAAACATATTAGTTATATAGTTCATACAGCAAGATAATAAAGTCACGTACATCAAGCAAAGTCTTACCAGAATATGTCTTCAACAAGAAAGCAATACGCCAAACAAGGCCAACAACAAACAATCTGCAGTAGAACCTGCCAACAACACACAATTTAAGACTTATGAATATTACAAATGAAAATCGAGACATGTTAGAAATAAACATAGGGCTCGTCTTCACATAACTACCATGACATAGGGCTCGTTCGTAAGACAAAAGATGGCATTCCAAAGTAAAAATGGCGGACATGCAAAATTGACCTCGGGGGGGGGGGGGATGGTCCACGAACGACTAAGCAAACTACGAGCTGACGACCGAGGGTTTGTACAGATGATTACATAGAACAAGATCAAGATCTATAAAACCACCTTCGTAAAGAGGAAGAAGCGATGGAGCTTTCTCGCGCAAAGGAAAAGGAGACGAGACGAGGACTCACCTTTGGGGGGTTCTCATGAAGACAGCTTCGAGAGCTTCTTGCAGGAGTTGAACCTTGGAGGAGCAGGAGGGGACGACGTGGATGGTTGACGTAAGGGCGCAAGACCTAGGCGTTGCCTTCGGAGGAGGAGGAACCGAATGTGCCGCGTCATCGGAGGGTTCCCACAGGAGAGACGGTCGATTTGGGGATGAGCGCGATGAGGTGGGAGAGGGTCGATCGGGAGGGTTTAAGATTGGACTCAAATCTGGTTCGTCCATGTGTTGTCAATGGATGATGGAGATAACGGCAAAAGAGATTAAATCTAGGCCATTGGATTATATCTTAATGGACGGTTCAGATTGAATCTGTGGATATATTATTTACCTACGAAGCATTTTTCGTAGGTATTTTGTAGGTAATGATAAATTTACCTATGAAATCATTTTTAGTAGGTATAGGGAGTAAGTAAAAGTTATTTATACCCACCAAACCTTACCTACGGGGAGTGTTTTAGTGGGTAAAAGTCCGATTTCTTGTAGTGACGCACGCGCGATAAAATAGAAAACCAGCACATTATCTCTATTAGATGGAACCCAAATTGCTCAATTATAGTAGGTCAAATGACAAGGGTCATGGCGGTAAATGCATTCAGTCACACACCACCTTCCATGTACCACGTGTCACCAACTTTCCCATAATTGAACACTGTAAATGGCTGTCTGAATAAACATACACCTGATGTTTATTCGATGGTCACCACTTTAAGTTATATTCTGCATACCTGAAGTCCATTACTGAAGTGTACACAAATGGAATATGCAGAATACAACAACAATGAAGAATCAATCAGACAACTGTCTAAGTGTCAAACTGAATCACAACATATCAAGAGAACTGACAAGACCCATCCGAATCACATGACTACAAAGATGCTAGCTAGTAGTCCCTTAGTGAGTGGGTCTGTCACCATGAGACCTGTCTCAATATGTTCAATAGACACTTAATTGATTCCAGACTAAATCTCTAAGACAAAAGTACTTTATGCCTAAGGTTCTACCACCCTTAGACGCCTTATCGTTCTCAGAGTAAACACTGTAGTGGAATAGTCGTTATAAATCTTTATAGGCCTCAAAAGATTACAAAAGGTAGAGAAATGACCAAATTCCATAACCGAATAGCCTGTGCACTAGCCTCATAACATGCATTGAATCCTACCGCCAATAGTAACCATAAAAGATAACCAAAAGTAAACTTTTTAGAACCATAAAAGATAACCATAAAAGATAACCAAAAGTAAACTTTCGGATATCAAGCAACAACCATAGTCTATATCGGCATATGCAACAATCTCTAATTGATATGACCTCTTTTATGTGAGCATAACACCTACTGTGCCTTTAAGATATCCATGACTTTCAAAGTCATAAATGGAACACCGTAGCATACATAATTATTATCTTTAACAATAGGTACCTTATCGGGTGAGCAAGACTGCAAATGGAAACTTTTTAGAACCATAAAGATGAAAGATTTCTGAGAAAGACCTAAAAAGCCCAATAGTCTAACTCTGGTGTTCTCTAAGACCAAAATATACTACGGCACATCTAAATCTTCCATCTCAAAAAGTTCTCAGACATTAAAACCTTAATTTCATGTAACAAACAGAGATTACCATTAGCAAGTCATATATCATCCATACACGAAAGCAAGATAAAAATTTACTCCCACTAACCTTCAGGTATAAACACTTATAAAAATGTTCTCTTTAAACTCAAAGGACAAAAATATCCCATCAAACTTGAGATATCACTGCCGGGAGCCTTGCTTAAGTCAGTAAATGGATTTCCTTAACTTTCATACCATATGTTCTCTCTATTCAATATGAAACCCTTGAGGTTGCTCCATGTACACCTCTCTTTAGATCCCAAACTCCTTGTGGCATCCTTATTAGGCGTGTGTGTCTGCTTTGCCTTAATGCAGTCAACACATGTCACAAAGTCTTTAAATTCAAGAGAAGAAAATACTACTCTCATTAATCTTTGAAGCCTCTTAATAGAGATAATTACCTAATCTCCTATACCACAACATGGATGACTCATCATTTATGCTATTATGCTTATTGCCATTAAACCGAAGTAGGCAGGCTATCGTGGACATGTTAAACCATAGAAGATATACACACATTCCATAAACCATCAAAAAGATTGCCAGTACCAAAAATAACTAAATCTTTATTAAATTATAGGAAACAATTCCAAAACTAAAATGGAACCATTTACAACTAAGTTTTGATACCGGCACCATAATTCTAATATATGATGGTACATAGAACACTACGCCAAAACTCATCTTCACCTACGTGAACCCATCGCGTAGGTGAGAATTTGGTAGGTATATGTATCATTTACCAACATAGTATACCTACTAATTAGTTGCCCATAGGTAAATGTGTCAACATCTATGGATTACCTACGCACGACATCCTGTAGGTAAATGTTATAAGTGATCAATGAATCTAATCCGTCCATTTGAAATATGCGGATGGCTGAGATCGATCCAACCATTTTACCTAATACCAAATCCCGCTCGATCGACCATCTCCTCGCACAGCCCCCGACGCTCGCTTCCGCTCTCCATCCTCGGTGATTCCCGCTCTCCACTCGGCGCTTCCAGGCGGTCCATCGACAGCGATTCCTGCTCTCCATCCTCTGTGATTCCCGCTCTCCATCCTCGGCGCTTCTGGGCGGTTCATCTTCGGCCCTTCCCGCTCTCCATCCTCGGCGATTCCTGCTCTCCGTCATCGGTGCTTCCAGGCGGTCCATCCTCGGTGCTTCCAGGTGGTCCATTGTCAGCAGTTCTAGGCTCCATCATGGACATTTCCAAGGTCTCCATCGTGGGTGAGTAAGTACCGGTGAGGCGATTACCTGCACAGCGAGGCGGGGCGGTCGACTAGTGAACCGTAGGGGGAGCTATCGTTGATTGGAGCAGTCGTCCGAGAGACCTACTTGTAAGTGTTTTGCGCCTTTCCTTTATTTCGAACGATTTTGGGTTTCATATATCTTAGATCATTCAATACATACAGTAAGATTTGGGGCTTTATAAGATGTTATTTGAACTATGTTCTACCCATCTTTTCCCTATGATGGGGAGTGTTAAAATGGGCAAGGAAGTAGAACAATTAGGACCGAGGGGCATTCGTTTTAGGGTTCAAATAGTTTATTGTCTTGATTATTTTTTCTTCTGCAATATCATGAACAATTGCCTAAGCTTATCGGTCTTAATACCAAAATCAGTTCTTCATCTCGAGGAACATGGCTAGCTAGGACAAAGGGTAGATAAAGTAGTTATGTCATAGTTAACTGTCGAAATTGATTAGTATTATCATGAAATTAAAGTATGATAAAGTAGAACATTTGCTTAAATGTTTTAGGATAAACATTTCTGAATGAATTGAATTTAACTATGATACGTATGTCTTTACTTTTAGGTGCTAATATCTGGAGTTAATTGATTGGATTACCCTCTTGTCACTTTGAAAATGAGGTAACACTTATGCCATAAATTTCTGACTATATTTTTTCAATCATTCATCCTCTTGTTAGAATTTTATATTTTCATTAATGATTTTGTTTGTAGTTGCATTTTTCCCTATATCTGACTATACATCTTCTTATTTGCAATCAGACACATGTTCACTATATCTTTAGCAATAATATGTTATAATTTTCTTTGTTTCCCACTTATTACATATATAACATATAAAGTTACCAAATGTCCCTTTGTGTTCCAACTAACAACATATTCTACCTTGCATCCCTTTATTTTTATATACTTACTCTATTTTTAAGGCAACTGACCCTATTCCTCGTTTGATTGACCAACTTGTTAATGACGTTTGACTTTCACTTTAACTTTTGAGGATTACTTGTTGTCTATTTAAAGACTTTACTAGTCATTTCCATCATTCCATGTTAAGTTTCAGAATATTAATGGATGCAATGCTATCCATTTTTCAAAATTGTAGGATGTATTTTTAATTCTTATCCATGTTTTAATCTATAGTCATATGGATTGGAGTTGTATGGATTTGCCAAGAAATGTGGGCGGCTACTACGATGGTGTTGAGAACTTTTTAAAGTTTGCATATAAAAGTATACCATCGAGTCATAAGATAATATGTCCATTTGTGAAATGCGCATGCTTGAAAAAATGTGAAACGCATATTATTAGAGAACACCTCTACATAGATGGTGTTATAAAGGACAAACAGTTTTGGAAGTTCTATGGTGAAGAATCAAGTCAAAGAAGATTTGAAGAAAATGTAGATGAATCAAACATATATGAAATGTTAGCCGATGTCTTTCCGACGTGTAATGACGAAGTATATGATAACGACTCGAAATCTTTTTTGGACTTGTTAAAAGAAGTCAACTAACCTGTTTATCCTGTATGCAAGAATTTCAGCAAACTTTTTTTCATCATTAGATTGCTAAACCTTAAATGCATGGGTGTAATGAGCAATAAAATTTTTGATGTTTTATTGAAGTTATTGAATGAGTTGCTCCCAGATGGGTCATCATTACCACGATCATTTTATGAGATGAAGAAGCTACTTGATAAGTTAGGATATGGCTATAGAAAGATCGATGCATGTCTGAACAACTGTATGTTGTATCAGAAAGAATATGAGAAGTGTAATTGTTGTCCCAAATGTGGGAAATCCCGGTGGAAGTCATTTAAATCGAGTAGCTCGAAAAAAAAAGAAAAGAGTACCTCAAAAGGTTCTCCGTCATTTTCCATTAATTCCACAACTAAAGAGACTCTTCACATGTTCAAAAATATCACTCAACATGAGATGGCATCATGACAAACGTGAGGAGAACGGTATGTTAAGACATCCCGCTGATTTGGCTTGCTGGAAAACATTAGATGCCATTGATGATTTTAGGTTAAATTGTCAGAATGTCCGTCTTGGATTAGCCACTGATGGGTTCAACCCGTATGTGAACATGAACGTCACTCATAGTACATGGCCAGTGTTGGTTGTACCTTATAATCTACCACCTTGGGAATGCATGAAAAGTACTAATATATTGTTGTCCCTTCTCATCTCTGGTCCAAAAGGTCCTGGTAACAACATTGATGTTCTGTTGCAACCATTGATTGAGGAGCTTCAAATCATATGGAATGGTATTGATACCTTCGATGTAGCTAAAGGCAAGATTTTTCGGTTGCGTGCAGCCTTATTATGGATCATTAACGACTTTCCAGCATACGCTTACATGTCTGGTTGGAGTACTAAAGGTAAATTAGCTTGTCCTAACTGTAACAAAGACACATGTTATACTTGGTTAGAGTGTAGTACGAAATTTTGTTACACAGGTCATCGTAGATGGCTTGGAAACAATCATAAATTCCGAAAGATGAGAACCTAATTTGATGGTCATGAAGAATGGGGTGATAAGCCATTGATGCTATCTGAAGATCAAATCTTACAACAGCTAGAGCATTTTAACTCTCATGTTGCAAAAGAAGACGACAAGAAGAAAGGTAAAAAGAAGAAGAGAAGTAAAAAAGATGATAGAAAGTACCTTGGGTGGAGAAAATTGAGTATTTTCTTCTCTCTACCTTATTGGAAATACCTTATTGGAAATCATTGTTGCGTTGCCACAATTTAGATGTTATGCACATTGAGAGGAATGTGTGCGAGAGTATCATAGGCACCCTTCTATCCATTGAGGGGAAGAACAAAGATGGCTTGAAGGCTTGTCAAGACTTACAAAAGTTGGGTATAAGAGAATGTCTTCATCCACAAGAACTTGGATCAAGCAAAATAATGTTACCACCAGCTCATTTCACTTGCAGCAGAAAAGAGAAAGATATCATCTTCAAGCTATTTCAATCTATTAGTGTTCCTGATGGATACTTTTCAAACATTGCAAAGCGATTTCTGAACAAAGATAAGAAGTTGTGGGGGTTGAAGAGTCATGACTACCATGTGATCATGCAACAATTACTTCCAATTTCTGTTAGGGCACTGTTGGCACCGAAAAATTTCATAAATATCAGGTGGACAAGAAGAAAATAACCAAATGTGCATGGTGGTCCGAATTGTGAGACTTCAAATAGTATCACATTTTTCATCGTCCCAAATAGAATATAGTTGGCCATGCGTACGAAATGCTAGCCCATTTATGCGACAGGCCCATTCAAAAGAAAAAGAAAATAAAAAATAATAAAGGGGAGAGAAACAGTAGGATTAGGGAAGGAGATTGACTCCCCATCGGACTCTCCCCCGGAGCCAATGCTAGAGATGGCAAGGGACTGCCGTAAGAAGGCATGGGAAGATAAGAAGGGAAGGGGGATATCGATCCGATAAAATCCGGGATGGCTCCGAGTCCTTCTCGGAGCCGCAACCCCAATTTCGGGAGGTTCCCGGCGGAGGCGGGACAGCGCCAAGCCTATAAGAAGCCGTCATCGCCGGAGAGAGGGGAGGACCCCCCGAAGGGGAATCCCCCGAGGGCAAGAGAAGGCCGCGGACGAGAAGAGAGGAAGAGAGAAAGAGAGCGCGAAGGAGAGAGCCCCCGTGCGCAAAGGAAGAACAGAGAAGAAGAGGGAGAGAGATAAAGGACTACCGTCGTCGCCGGAGATCCTTCCAGAGTTAGCCCTCGCCGGAAGCACCGCCCGTAGACGCTGTGATCGCCGGAAGCACCTCCTGCAATCGCCGGAAGCCTCTGCGGAAGCTCTCGCCAGAAGCCCTCGCCGGAAGCCCCTGTCGCAGAAGTTCCTGCTGTAAGAACCCCTCTCCGGAATCCCTCCCTTCCTTCCGCTACAGTTGAGAGGACAGAGGGGGTGCCGTCGGGCCTTTCCCCTTCTTCCGCTGCTGTTGAGGGAGACGGAGGTTGCGCAGGCGGCTGTCCGCTGCCGTCGACTGGTCGTGAGGAGGAAAGGGGCCACCGGACCTATTTTTCTTCAACTTTATGCCATGCTAGCACATGAACAGGAAGAAGGCGGCACGCGGATCCAATTTTGACTCCGAGTCAAAATGCTCGCGGGGCCCACGGGAGAAAGGAAGCAAAAAAAAGAAGAAAGGTGCGCGGCCGTCTGCCACGCGCGCGCGAGAAGCAGCGGCCAAGCCGCTGCGCCCGCGGGAAGGAGAGTTGACCGGGCGGTCAACTGGATGTGGGGCCCACCTATGAAAAGGGTTTAAAAAAAATAGAGCCCGCTGGACCAGCCAGCAGGCGCGAGGAGGAGGAGATGGGCCGGGCCCATCAACTTGAAGCCTGCAAAAAAAGAAAAAAATGATCTCTCTTTTAAAATGCACAATCAAATGAAAACTTAAATAAAAATTCATTAACTAATTAAACAAACCGATGGCAAGCATCTAGCCGGCTAAAAACCCGCCACATGGTCTCGGCATAACTTAAAAGAATCAAAACAAATGGGAAAGCAATAGGCCGGCTTCAAGCACGCCTCTTGACCCATAATTCAAAAATCAAAATAAAACAAACAATGAACAGAAATTAAATAAAAATCCACTAAGTTAATTTCATAAACCGAGACAAGCATTTGGCCGGCTAAAAACCCACCACATGGTCTTGGCTAAACTTAAAAGAATTTGTGGGTCGGTTTTAAACCTTCCCCTTAACCTTTTAAGGTGGACATACAAAGGTCTATTAAAAAGACCCCAATGTCATACCATGCCCCAAGAGGAAGTTACTTACCCATTATGCCATGGGGAGGCTGTGCATGATCAACATGCCGATATGCCAAACTATGAGCTAATGAGGTTCATAAATTATGAGATGAGTCCCCACAAGCTTATCAAAAGCCGGGTGTGCTCAATCTCAAATCAGTGAATTGATTGCCCATAAGCTTGTCAAAAGCCGGGTATTTTCAATCTCAAAACAGTGGGGGATGCCCATAAGTCTTTCAAGACCGGGTTCATGCCGCCCATGAGATGACAAGTTCATCAAAGACTCGAAGGACCTGATTTCTGGTCATTCAAATTGTAATCATGTCTCATATTTGAGAGAACAAGCGAACTTCATGATTCGGTGCATAGATTGATGTTACAAAGAGGAGAGGACCGCACCATGAAGTTTTGGAAGGCAAGACAACAAAAAAAATCTGAAAACATAAATCTGAAACCTGTAAAATCTGTAATTTAACTGAAACAAAAAAAACTGAAATCATAGAATTCTGAACCTGAACTAAATCTGAGATCTGTCAGTCTACTGAAAATCAGACTTGAAGCTGAATCTTCTGAAACCTGGAATCATCTCTGAAATTCAAAGATTAAAATCTGAAATCTGAGCTGGACTCATTTGAAAGTCTGAAATCTGCAGGGGATCCGAACACAAAAATCTGCAATTGGAACTCTGAGAATTGAAGATCTAAGGAGCTGAAATTTGAATTTGTGCAGAAGCCTCCGAGCTAAAAATGCAGAATTTACTGGAATTCCAAATCTAAAAATCTGAAATCAATAGACTGAAATCTGTAAAGTTTGTAAATCTGGAACATAACTTGAATCTAAAAATTTGAAAACGAAATGTGAAATCTACCAATTTGCAGAAGCAAAAATCAAAAAAATCAAAGCATCCAAAACTGAAAATTAAATTCATGCAACATCAAGCCTCAATCCCAATTTTAACCAGACCGGGCTTAATTCAAATGAATCTTAAGCCAACCTGCAGTAAACCCCAAACAGAAATCAAATCAAACTAAAAGCAACAAGTAAATTGAACTCAAATCAAACTCAATTTCAATTCAATTCAATCCAAACCAATCAAATTCAACTAAATCAAATCTGGAACTGTAAAAATACCTGAAAGTTGTGATCTGTACAAAGCCAGCCCAATTCAAAACAATTCAATTTTCAATCCAAGCCAAACAAATTCAAACTGATTTTAACCAACTCAAAACAAACTCAAATTCAAATGAAATTCAAATCAAACCCCAATTTCCCAAACAAACAAATTTGATTTAAAACAAACCGAATTCAAAAGTTGAGCTCAAATCTCATTTAAAATCAAGCAATAAATAAATTGTTTTCTAACTCAAACCAAATTTAAATCAACAAACAAATTAACTTCAAATCCAACCAAACTTAAATCAAACTCAAACCCAAATCAATTTATAAATCTAGAAGTTGCATAAAGTGGCAAATTCACCCCAAACTCAATCCAACTCAATAGATCTAACTTCAACCCAAACCATAAACAATTAAATTCAACCAATTAAACTCAAGTCAAATTTAATAAAACAGATCAAAATTCATCAAATCAGCTTCAACTCAAAATAAAAGCAATTCAACAAATTAAATTCAACTTAAACTAAAACCAAAACAATTCAAATTCAAATCAATTCAATTCAACTTAAATTAATCAAACCAATTCAACTCAAATCAATTTTAATCAATGCAACTCAAAACAAATTAAAATGCTTGCCTTCCATCAAATCCATGGGACTGTTTTCTCCTATGTGTGTATGTGAATGCTTATTTTGTGGATGCATGTCTTCTACTTCAATGGATTGCTATGACGATAATCAAGGGTATTCGAGTTATCTCAATGTAATTAACGTCGGATCTTCGCACCATCCGACGGGGAGAGGTCAAAATCAATTTCGAAGAACCTAACAACCTCAGCACATAATTTTGACCCTAGTTAGTACTGTTATGAAATATCATCTATTTTCTTACAAAGTCAATGCTAAGGTCAAACCTAATTCAAATTCAAGAGGAAAATGAATTTCCAAAACCAAAAAAAAAAGAATTAATCTTGTTTGTGAAATTTGAGGTTACATCAGGCACTCCCAAATATTAATCTATCTTCTTCACTAAGCGACATTTCTTACTTCTTCTTCAATATATGTTCTAAAGTTGCTTATGCTGAAGACTTTTACCAACAAGGCCTACATATTGCAAAAGTATTATGTGAACTAGAGATGATATTTCCTCCCAGTTTCTTTGATATCATAGTACACTTGATCATTCATTTAGCAGAGGAGGGGAGGATTGCTAGGCCGATAAAATATAGATGGATGTACCCATTTGAGAGGTATTATCAATAGTAGAAGGTTTCTAATTGCCATTTAAAATGAAAGTAGTAATCATTGTTTCATATATTTTCAGGTATTTGGCTAAACTAAAGTCTTATGCGACAAACAAGACTTATCCTGAAGGTTCAATCGCAGAAGGTTATATTGCTGCAGAGACAATCAATTTTGCCTCTCGATATCTAAATGATGATGTAGAGACATGGTTCAATAAGCCACGTCGACAAGCACAATATAGACCAAAATATGTGGAGGAAGGATGGGAAATTTTCATGGAGACATGTCGCCCACTTGGAGCAGCTACAACATATCGACTACAAACTAATGACTTGGAAGAGATTCATAAATATATCCTGTTCAACTGTACCGCTATGAACAATTTGATGAAGTCAGTGTACTTTTAAAAAAAAAACGTATGCTATTTGTACATCTCCATCAAGCATCCAAAGTAATATTGTTTGTTTGTTGATTTCAATGCAGAGTACACATTGATGAGGTTAGAGAAACTTGTCCTGAGCTACCTAAGAGTGATGTGGAACAGATTCATACACATACCTTTGTAGAATGGCTTAAATTTAAGGTAACTAGCATTAGCTCCGTTGGATTTAAGGTTAAATTTAAGATGTTATCATTGTATACGTGAATTAAGGTTAAATGATAATTTTAATTTGCTTAGGTGCACAAGGAACAAGAGATGACCAAAGGAGACATGTCATCTTATCTTCGTTGGATTAAAGATTTGCCAATTGACGTGGTTAAGAAATATGAATCATGTATAGCCAACGGTTTTAGATTTCACACTAAAAGTGTTGAAGAATGTCGAGTGACCCAAAACTCGGGTGTTATCCTGAGTGCTGAAGATAATGTTATTACTACGGTGTTCTTCATGAAATTCTTGAGGTTGATTACTATGGACACATGAGGGTAATATTGTTTAAGTGTGATTGGGTAGATGTGCATAGAGGTGTTAAACAGGACAGACCTCTTACCCTTGTAAATCTTTTATGTAAGCTAAGAACAAGTGAATGTTATATTCTAGCATCACAGGCAGAGCAAGTTTGGTATGTGGAGGATCCTAGGAACCTTGGTTGGTGTATTGTTCGCAAGACAACTCCCCAAAATTTTTACAACTTATCAAGACATAGTTCTAAAGACAAGGCCGATTTTCTGGACATACAACCAACACAAGCAGAGCAAAGACAAAGTTACCAAGAAGATAATGATATTCAGAACATAACTGGTCATAGATCCAATATAGATGGGATTGAAGTTTAATGTAACTGATTCTACCTGAATTTTGATATTCTACTTCATGTTACCTCACTTCATCTTCACTAAATCAAGTATGCATGCATGCTTATGTCAGACTGTTATGTATGCATGTTTATGTATGCATGTTTATGTTACATATTTTTGATAAAGACAGTGTTGCTCGATTTAGTGACAGTCGATGGTGACATGTACAACTCTGTGTGTATAAGAACATACTTCACTACTGATGGTGCATTTGACAAACAGGACGATTTCACATCACTCTGGAAAAGCACATATTTCACTTATGGCATCTGCTTATTCAGGGTTTTGTTTACTTTAGGCGTTCATCTTTTATTATCATGTTAATTCTACAATCATATATTTTGTTTTCTTTGCAAAATTTCTTTGTATAGGTGGGATTTTAAAAGATGTCGATTCAGGAAAGGTTTGCAGCTACTTTTTTTTCGTTTACTAATGATGATAAAATCACTGAATGTGTTAATTTCAGGGGGAAGAAGATTATGGAATCACTGTCATACAAATCTGATGGTGTCAAGTCCAAGGAGAAGGGGCTATGGGGGCTTGATACATCATCCAATCCACTCCCACCGAAGAAAATCAAACATATTTCAGACATCTATGATCTCTCATCCACAACAAAGAACAAGTTAGACTCGGAACTTTTCCAGATGTACATAGAGTATGTTATCTACTACGATGTTTTGTTTTGGCCTTTTCTATGTATATTATTGAAAGTGCTTACAGCGTACAACATAAAGAAAGCCACTGCATAACATGGTTATACATAACAGATTTTTGTGGAAGCATGAAACTATTGATTGTTTTTATACTCAAAATCTTATGTACTTTTTGTGTATTTTGATGCAGAGGCCCTTATTAACACATGTTTCAAGGTGATGTATGCATACAATTTCATGTTCTTGCAACTTGTAGATTTTGATTTAGACTATAAACTTCATTAGGATTGCTAGGTGACCGTCAGCTTCTCTTTAATTTATGACTGGTGCATGTTACTTTTTGATTGTCTGGATAGATTTTGTGCAATTTGGCTGGTCTCACAACATTTGACCCTTCAGACATAATATTTTATTTCGTATCTTTGTTTTTTTGAACGTTTTTACATAATAGCTAACTCTAACTTCTTTGAATTGTGCAGCCATATGTGGGGCCAACTTCAAATTAGCCAAAATATAAGTGCTGCAATTGTAGATTGTTTATTGTTTTCTATGTATATTAACGGTAGTCGTAGGATTGTAGAGTACATTCAGAAGGAAGAGATGTTCTCCAAGTCTTATATCCTTGTTCCAATAGTCGATGGGTAAGTGGAAAATAAATTTTGTTCTTTGCAGAATATGAATGTTATTTGTCACCTCTCTAACCAAAGATGTTGTAGTGGTCATTGGAGACTGTTGATTTTGTGCAACTTGGCTGCCTCTTTCGAGTCCGAATTTGGACCATCTATTATTGTTCTAGACTCACTTCTGATGGCCGAGCCACAGAGGCAAGAACCTCTCATTAGGAGGTAAATTAATCACCAACAAAAATTGCACCCTATGCTTTTTCTTCTTTTGTGTACACTAATCCAGGATCTTAATCTATGATTGTTGTCTTCTAAGGTTGGTCAATGATATATACAATGCAGAAGGGAAGATGGTTAGTAAGAAGACCTTAAAATCCATTCCATTCTTCATTCCTAAGGTATTAAAAAACTAGACTTTCACAAGATTAAGTGAGAAATATGTGGAGTTTACATTACCTTCTTTTAGGTGCCACAACAAAAAGATGACATTGAATGCGGGTTTTTCACACTATACATTGCATATCTTTTCCTAAAGAGTGCTCCACTGACCTTTTCTCGACTGTCATCTCCTGCTTTTGTAAATCTCGTATCTCAACCTTATCTTATTTTTTTTTCAATCTGTCAGTCTTTCAATATAATTGCTTTTATTTGCTCAATAATGTAGATGTCGGAAGATTGGTTTAGCACGAGGGAAATTGATGGTTTCATTAATAACATACGCTAAACAGGGAGACTGTGGGCCTCTTCAGCTTCATCATTCATAGCCTCTACCACAAACTGTGGGGAGGAAAATGAAGTTGCTCCCAAGGGGGAAGACACTGAAATTGAAAGTCCTGAAGTTGTAAAAAAGAAAACGAGAGGGCACACATATTGTCGAGATGTGCATGTGCTAGAGGATGGGAAACTCATTTCTATTGAGTGGAATGAGTTAGGACAACCGGTTGGGAAGGGTGGAAGGTCACTTAGGACCTTCTTGGGTACAATTGCCAGGAACGCTGACAAATGCCCAATCAATATTACATCTTGGGATAAGATGCCACAAGAAAATGTTGATGACATCTGGGCACTTATTAAGGTAAAGTTTTTAAGGTAGATCTTCTTGATTTTTATAAACGTTCAGTGTCTTTTACCATCATTAAGTTGCCAATCTTCTGTAGAGAAAATATGAAGTTGATGAGGGAGATGTATTCCAGAAAATGTTTATAATGAAAGACCTTTGGCATAAATGGAGATATCACAAGTATTGCCTAAGGGAAAAAAAATTTAGATCAAAAAGATCCACCTGTTGGTCTGTATATTTCTAGTGAGATGTGGGAGTTCGCGAAGGCATCTTGGTCATCTCCTGATTTCCAAGTAAGATTCAATTCACTTTAGTATAAAAGTAGTCTTTTCCTTTGTTATGTGGGTCGACGGGAGTAATAAAGGTATAGACAAGTTAATACACTTTTTTTTCCTTTTGATAGAAGAAAAGTGAAGTGAATCAAAAGAACAAGAGTCTGCATAAAATTTATCATTGTGCTGGAACTCAGTCTTTTGTAGATGTAAGGAAATTAGAGGTAAACTCTATATTGATTTAACATATGATCGTGACTTTTTCACATCTTAGGAGTCGTTGGTCATTTCTGTTAACTTTTCAGGTCGCTAAAACTGGGAAGGATGTGGATAGGGCAGACATATTCATCATCACGCACAAAAAGAAAGATGGAAAGGACGTATACGATGATTGTGCCCTTGCAATTGTAAGTACTTATCAATTTTTATATCATTACAAGATTTGATGTCATGTTACTAATACCTTTGCCATTATAGGAAAGACTCAAAGCTATAAAATCAGCTGTACCATCGACCAGCATGCATTCCATGGCAGCTAAATCTGATGTGTTCTCAAAAGTCATGGGAAAAGACAAGAATGGAAGAGTCAAGGGAATTGGCATAGGTCCATCCCCTACTTACATTTGGGGAGAGAAGGGTGAATCCTCCAACGTTGTAAAGAAAGAGTTATATGAACGTGTCCAACTTCTAGAATCGAAAGTTGACAAATTGGAGAACAAACCCCAAGAAGAGGTATACAATATTGATTATATACAAAATTTATTGGAACTTTCATAAGTAAGACAGGTTTGCACCCTTAAAATATTATGCTTGGAATTTCCTTGTAGTCTGGAATCTGATCATCAGCTGCAAGCAAGATGTCACCATCGGATGCAAAAATTGTAAGTTAAAATAAGAACTTATGTTTTTTTAACTTATGCAAAAAGTGTAAGTTAAACAGGATGTCTGTTTGTTCGTTTTGTCCCCCTTAAATTCATGTGGTCATTTAGTATGCTAATCTGTACATATTTTTTGGTACAATATCAATAGGAAGGGAGAAGGGTGAAGCTCATGGATTTAGAGGGTCAGTGTGTTGCTGAAGGTTTTTTTATTAGTGACAACCCTTCAAAAATGGTGATGGACAGATGTCTTGGGGAAGTCTTTTACGAAGTTTCAGTTCTCATTGTCTCAAACCCAAATGCCCCTTTGTTTATGAAAGACAATCATAGGAAGAAGATGCAGGATGCCATTGGAAGTCATATAATCTGGTGGAGAGATTACGTAAGTCATCGTTACAATTGAAGATACATCACACAAATTATCATGTTGCATACTTATGTTTTTTTATACTTTTATGGCCATTGCAGGTTATCTTCAACCAAGATTGATTACATTCGCATCCACAAAGGGCATTTGAAATATGTAATTCTGATGTATGTTGGTTGTGTTGGAAAACTGAAAACACTCAAGTCTATTCTCACTTCGGTGTATCATACATGTGTAACTGTGTTACTCTAACAGTGTGTTAGACTTTTTTATTTTTAGTTTAGCAACTCAATGAAATATGTAATTCTGATGCATGCCGGTTGCTGCTTGTTTTATTCAGTAATTGACAAATTTTGTCCATCGCTTGCTAATTACCAGTGTTTGACATCTGATTGCCTCTTCCTTGTTTTTTTGTCAGTATCATCTAATGCTACCATTTTATGTTCATGTGGATGGTTTCCGCCACTTAATTTTCCTGTGCTTTAATTTCTGACAAATGTATTTATACATATATAAGAAGCATAATCATCTTGGTTGGACTGAGTGGGGGGCGGTCTTACATCTTGGGACATTGTTTTTGTTAGTGGTACGTCAATAAGTGCATCTTGTTAGGGTGAATTAATACATCTTGTTCTTGTTAGGGTGAATCAATGCATCTTGTCACTATATCAAGTTTGTGAGGGTCAGATAAAGAAAAATGTCACCTTTCCATGTACGCTCATGGGGCTAAAATAAAATTGATCTAGAATAGAAGTGTTGTTGAACCCTTTTCTGTGTTTTTTTTTTTGCATTGGTTATATAACATTTTAAATTCGCATTTTAGTAATGGTCTCTACTTTTCTCACATTTTACACATGAGAAGTAATCAAATAAGAGGCTTTTCATATGGGATTGTAGATCATCCCAAGAGGATTCCAAAATCCGAGTTGACATTCCTTGTCCTGATCAGTTTTGTTTTGTTCTTTGAAATCAAATCACCTGGCTAAATTGCGTTGATTCCTAATTGATTCTGTAGAGCTCTGCATTAGTTTTATATTATTGGGATGTTATCAGAATGACCCTATTCAATTCCTATCTGAATTGGCCAATCTCACAATCTATACCTGTTAGTTGTCAAATACAGTGGTGGAAACCTCCAACATATCAATTTCCATTAGTCCAAAGGACCTTATAATTTACTAATACTTGTATACTATATTGAAATATCATCATATATGAGATGTTGTAAAGTAAAATCAAACAATTGGCCTAATTTTTATTTGTTTTTGGAATGGTTTTAATTCTTTATTAGCTTTTTGAACATCATTTTGTTGTTGGGAGATCATGTTGTGTAATTTTATTTTATTTTTATAATGTTGACTTGCTGGTCTTTATATTTCTTTGTTTTCATTTTAGTAACTTGGTTCATATGTGTAAATCTGTTTTTCTTAAACTGAATTTTAAATTTGAGTACATGAATGGAACAATGTGTAATGGAACAGGTTGTATAGAACAATGTGTGTCGAGAGGTGGAACATGAATGGGTGTATGGAATAATGTGCAGATGAAATAGGAACAGGTTGTATGAAACATGATGCATGGAAAAGTGTGAAGAGGTGGACCAATGTATGAAACAGGTTGTATGGAACATGATACATGTTGTATGAAACAATGTGATTGAATGGAAATATGAATGAAATGGGTTGTATGAAACATAACGTATGGAAAAGTGTGAAGAGGTGGACCAATGTATGAAACAGGTTGTATGGAACATGGAACATCTTGTATGAAACAATGTGATTGAATGGAACATGAATGAGTGTATGTAATGATGTGTATGAGTGGTTGTATGGAAAAGTGTGGTTGTGGAACAATGTGTATACGATTGGTTGAACAACTTGTATGAATACCTACGGTTTCTGGCCGTAGGTAAATGTAAAACACTGCCAAAGATCCAATAATTTTTTTATCACTACTTTTACCTACGTGAGGAACCGTAGGTATGCCCGTTCGTATCAATTTTCTTGACCTACGCTTGCTAAACAGGTAATCATATTTTACCAACGGGTATATAAATCGTAGGTATATATATAGGGACTATACCTACGAGTGTTGTTGAATCGTAGGTAAAACATTTACCGACATGTCCTACCCCGACGCGACTTCCTACGAGGAGTCCCGTAGGTAAATTTAAATACCTACGGGAAAATAAGCTTTACCTACGCTTTTCTCGCATAGGTAAAGGATGAATTTGGCGTAGTGGAATGTGTCATCTAAATTTGAAACATATCCACTATTGAATATAGCCTAAAACGTTCCTATAGCCTTCACTTGCAAGCACGTCCTATTCCTCAAGAGAATTGACTGCTCACCCTTATGGATCGGCCTTCTGAATAGGAATCCCTACACAAAAGTGGCAACAAGCACAACAAACCTTGAGTCAAATCTCCAGGAATCTAAAGGAATAATAACCAAATAAGACTCATAACATATATGATAAGAGACCGCACCTTTCTTCTCAAGCTACTGTTTATATTTTAGACAATCTCTCTTTATGTGTCCAACCTTATGGCAGAAGAAGCATTTATCATTCCTTTCTTTTCTATTTTTGTTTTTCTTCTTCTTTCCCTGCATTTGAACACCCATTCCTTTCATTGAATGTCCACTTCCATTATAAGAGGTAAAATTAACAACGTTATTCCTCTCTCCTCTCAATCTCTCTTCCTCTTGTACACACATGGTCATCAACTCATTGACAGACCACTTAGCCTGATGTGTGTTGTATGAAATTTTAAAAGCTTCATATTCCATAAGCAGAGAATTAAGAATGAAGTGAACCAGAAAAGTATCAGAAATTGTAACCTCTATGGCATTGAGTTGAGTTGAAATCTCTCATCATCATGATATGCTCTCTAACACTCCCACTACCAGTGTATTTCATTGAGGAGAGTTTGGCCATCAAGGTACTTGCCTTAGTCTTGTCAAAACTCACAAACTGCTCCTCAATAGCCTGAAGAAACCCACTAGCACTGGTTTGTGTAGGGATCGATCCCTTTATGTTCTGACTGACGTGCCCCTGAATAAATAGGAGACACAAACGATTGGATCTCTCCCACTTCTTAAAATGAGTCTTCTGGTCAAGTGTACTATCAACTGTAATAGGAGCAGGCTGATATTCACGTAACGCTAAGTCTAAGTCCATGCACCCTAAAGCAAAAAGTACCATTTGTTTCCATTCAGTAACGTTTGTTCCATTAAGATAAGGCATAGACCCAGTAAATGGTGTAAACAGTGGAGAAGCAACTGTAATTAATGAACATGCTCACATGAGATAATGCAACTTAATCATGTACGAGGCAACAGGCTAAAAGCTTAAAGTAATTCTAATAACCGAAAAGAATTACAATCAGTCCGGTGCATCATTGTAATTTCTCCTTTGGGAGGCAATCACAACATGCTAATGGACCAACTCCCCAGATAGACCGAAATGATAGAACTAACATCTATATATACTTTGATGTCCAGAGAATTTATACCTTTGGGTACCAAACTCTCGAGAGTCGCTGTATACATAAATATCATTCTATCCTACTCTTAACATGAAAATAAAGTACTCCTTTGGGAGTTAGACTTTATCTCCAAATTAAAAGCACAAATTTAATAATATTCTTATTTTCTTTATGAGGATTATTCAATATTTTCCATGTATAAGGCCACTTTGGTGATCTACTCACACACTTCAAATATTAAATCTCCCTCCCTCCAAATAAGAATAATATTAAAACCGTATGCTCACTTGATGCTATTTAAATAAAGAGTAATGAATTTTATTATCCCTCATGATTGGTGCCACTTTGGTGATCTACCCAACCACTTAGAATGCAAAAATTCACCACTAAACCATATAACAACATCAAATAATAACTTTATGTGAGCTAAGGACATGTCCATAATATCATTGCAATAATAAGAAATATTCATGCATAAAAGAAACTTAAGAGGTCATGATTGCATGCTCAACATTTCTAACCAGAATTGCAATAATTAATGTCCAATTTTCATGCTAAAATTCATTGAAAATAACCTAATACAGAAATTCTAGCAATCTGTTTGTATATATATCCAGTTCTACTGCAGAAATATCTGCCAGAATTAATTCTAAATCCACTGTTTTGCATACATGTCCCTGCCTCCTTTAACATGGTTTTGCTTAATAGATATTAGCCCTATAGGATGCTTAATGGGGCCCAGTATCCTATAAACTAAATGGATACTGCATAATTCTTTAGCCAAATCAAAGAACAATGACATTTACTTTAATACAAAACAATTAACCTTATGATTTAGAAATAACAAAGATATTTCAACCGGATCTTTTAATGGATATCAAATCGGATCTAAACTCAAATCGGATTCGGATCTAATTCCTTAAAGGATTCAAAATCTACTTAATTTAAATCCAAATCATATTTTACCTTAAAGAATCTAAATCTGAATTAAATCCAAATTCCTTAAAAAAATACCAAAATGAATTCTAATTTAAAATAGATTCGAAATGATTACTTATCGGATTGAAGATCCATTTAACCAAAATCCAAATCTATTTCAACTTTAAAATCAGAATCCAAATCGGATTCTAACACCAAAGAGAATCTGGATCAAAAATACCATAAAGATCCAAACTCAAACCAAAACCGGATCTATGTGATCCTTATCGAATCCTGATGAACTATAAGATCCGAAAGCAAACATAAAATCAGATCCAAACACCCACAAAACCAGTTTCGTATAAAAAAAGACTATTGCCGGCCGTGCGTAGCACGGTTGGCGCTGGGCCCTCCGCCTGGGGGCGGAGGTCGTATGTTCGCTTCTCGGCAGCGCCGAGCCGGGCACCCCCGAGGGGGGGTGACAGGTGGGGTTCGAGCGGGGGCTCGAACCTCCGTTGCCTGCTACGCTGCAGGTGGAGTTGGCCACCGGGCCGTGTTCAAAAAAAAAAGTATAAAAAAAGACTATTAACTTAATATCCAAATGTAAATAGAATTCAGATCCTGTTACTTAATGGATCCTGAATGGCAAATTTGTAATTAGGTCCCCTGCCCCCATCGGTTTCTCCTTTCCGGAGAAACCCTAACTGCACAACCAAGGCATGGCGGCGGCTGGGCAGAGGATGACCGGTGCACTGAAGCACCATCGCCAGATGGCGCTACCAGATCCTTGCCGGCAAGAGAAGGCGCCAGCGGCGCTGTCCTGCGAGGGGGGAAAAAACAGATTTTTTTTTATTGTCCGAAGCACCTTCCCGCCGGCACAAGCCCGCGGGAAGATGAAGGCAGTGCCTGTGGGCGCTACCTGCTGCCTGCCGCCGTCGGTCGGCGGCCCAAGCGGCGCCAGCCAGGGCTAGGCCCCCTGCAGATCCTGGCAGGCGCGCTTCCAAGCGCCTGCCACAGCATGCCGAAGGCCCACACAGCCCAGCCGACCACTGCGGGACGAAGCCCGCCATCGATGGTGCCGTCCGGGGTAGCAAAACCACCGCCCCAAGGCCATTGCGGACCCCTTCCAGGCCGGAGATTAAAAGATCTCCACAGAACGACGGAAAATTTCTCTGATTCCCGTTGAGAACCAAGAAATCGACCTCATCCAAGGATCGCGGTGTTCGATTCGCACCGAAAACAACAAAATCGATCCTGACAGAAAAAGGGCAACACGAAATCGGCCAGATATAGATCGAACGATCCGCTAGACGGGAACCGATTTCAATTTATGCCAAACAGTAAGGCAGAAATAAGAAAAGCTATAGATGACCGATTCGAACTCCATTACGCTGCGGAAGATAAGAACGAGGAAGATCTACCGGATAGGAATCGCCCGTCTTCTTCAGACGATCCTCTGGTTTCCTCTCTCTATTGAGCCTGTATGGTGTAACCGTATGGGGAGTCACAGCCCTGCCTGTGCTTATATAGAGAGGAGGGACCAGTCCAAGTTTGACTAGGATTAGGATCCTGCCCATAGTCGGATCCCGGGCCAAATAGGAGATAAGGCTCAATAAGCCACGTTCCATCTTATAAACCTAATAGTGTGCTAAGCCGAGCCCAACAACAAGTGGATCACTAAAATAAATATCGGGTAAACCCAACATCTATCGGCGTTCGATTTCTGCAACATGGCCATGTGAGAATAGATGGAGAGAGAGAAGAGAGAAGGAGAGGAAGAGGGGGGAGATTGCTGACCTTGTGGAGACCAATGGCAGTGGGTTTCTCCCATGGACGAGTAGCCGATAGTATGAGAGTCATGCATGTTACACAGAGCGCGTTCTGATTCAACTCTTCCAAGAGAGTGAGTCGATGCTTGGTAGGGTCGGTTTGTTAAGTACCTGCACGCGACTCATGGGCATACAGCGCAGCAGCAGCAGCAGCGATGTTAGATGAGAGCGGATCACCTCAGTCCCCGGGTGGAGGGAGTTTCCACAGTCCTCGCGGAAAATGAAGCGTCAGTGCTCTATAAAGAGGGCATAAAGTAGATGTGACGTCGCTCGGTAGTGGCTTAATAGAGGATCAGTAGTGAGTCTTTGGAGCCTCGGTAGCTCGGTAGTGGGTCTTTATAGTCTCGGTAACTCAATAGCGAGTTGATAGACGGTCGGTAGTGGATCCTCAAGGCTCGGTAGCAACTGTAACGGGTCTCGGTAGCAAGTTCTTAAAGACTCGGTAACAAGTTAAACTAGGCTCGACAGTGGGTTAGTAGAGAGTCGGTAGTGGATTTTTGAAGTATTGGTAGCTTGATAGCGAGTTGATATGGGGTCAGTAGTGGGTCCTCAAGGCTCGGTAGCATGTTAATAGAGCCTCGGTAATAGGTATCGGTAGTAAGTCCTTAAAGTCTGGGTAGTAAGTTAACATGTCCAATATGTAATGTGGAAACATACTCGGTTCGGCTAGTTCATAATCAGAAACAATTTTATTTAGGACATTGTCGCTTCTTAACCATAGCACATCGGTGGAGAAAGCACAATAATAAACATTTGTTTGATGGCTAATGATGTGAAAGAGACACCAAAGATGTTAACTGGACATGAGATATGGAGATAATAATAGGAGACAGACCCATTAAGATTTGGAAAATTGTTCAAGAAAGAATTATAGAACTTAAAAAAGAATTTGTCAGGAAAAAAGAATCAAAAGAAAAGAAGTATTTTCTTTGAACAACTACCATACTGGGCTTCTATAATTGTTTGTCATGATTTGGATGTCATGCACATCGAGAAGAATGTATGTAAATATATTCTTGATATGTTCAACCTATCATGATTAAGTAAAGACAATTTGAACTCGAGAAAATACTTGGTAAAGTTAAGAATTTGTCCAGAGTTACATCCACATGAGAGTTCATTTAAGTTTCTAGATGTTACTTATAAGCTTAGCCAAGGAAGGTCGGGTCAGGGTCGGCCCGGGGTCGATAATCTCCAAAACCAACTAGTTGGACCAAGTCACGACCTAGGATAGATCAGGTCGGATGGAGTCAGATTTATTTATTTTTTTAAAAAAATAAAAAGTATAAAAATTACATGAAAAATAAGAAAAAATAAAAATAAATATACTTTTATACTATATATTTATGTATATATAAAAATAATTATATAAAAATAATTATATTTTTATGTTATAATTAAATATGAGTGTTTATCTGTGAATGTAAGTAAATATGATCCTTTTGTGATTATGTTGTATTAGAATATGTTGAAAAAGAGTTAATCTCAAGTGAGAAAGTATAAATGGTTAAAAACTAATTTTATAAATTTTAATTATGTATCATATATTTATAATCACAAATTTTAACTATATGTAATAGTATAAGTGAAAGTAAAATATTGTTAAACTATTAATAAATGGAACGCAAAGTATTCACGAATCAAGGGGGCAACACCCCCCCCCCCCAAAATTTATCTAAAACATCTCAGTTAAAAAAACATAGTGACCCGGTTGGACTAGGTCAGGACCCTACCGACTGGATCGTCGGGTCACCCAACCCTCAGCCGGGCCTCACGACCCCACACTAGGCCGCCACAAAGTTGCCCCGGTCGGATTGGAATCAAGCTGGTCGGCCCAGAAAGTAGTTGAGTTGGGCAACCCCTAGGCGACCTAGCCTTCCATGGGCTTAGAAATGGATAAAAATCTCAAATACTTGAATTTGTGAAGAACATTTGAGTGTCAAATGGGTATTCATTAATTTTAAGTAGATGTGTAGATGTAAGTAGTAGCACTATTAGTAAATTAAAAAGTCATAATTGTCATGTCATAATGTTGGTGGTTATTTTATAGACTATTCAAAGAATTGTACCAAAGGATGTACTAAAACCCGATTTTATAGTTATGCCAGTATTTTAAGGTAATTTATGTTAAGATTTAGATAGTAGTATTTTAAGATATTGGGAATCTAAGATTACAATCTTATTATGTAAGCTAGAACAAATTTTTTCATCATTATTTTTTGATGTTATGATCCACCTTATTGTGCATCTAACTTATGAAACTATAATATTTGAACTAGTTCAGTACCTGTGGATGTATCTGATTGAAAGATATTTAAAAAAGTTGAAATATTATGTTGGCAATAAGGCGAGTGCCAAAGGTTCCATTGCTCAGAGTTATTTGGTAAAGGAGTGCACAAAATTTATTTCTATGTACATGCGAGATGTGAGTAAACATTTTAGAGATCAGAGCTAAGATGGTGGCCCCTATGAAGATGATCATGAAGAGAGTTCAACATTTAAATTAGTTGATCATCCATTGAGATACAACTGTGTGCCTAGAATGCTAATGGAAACAGAATAAGATTTAATCTAATCATATATGTTGAATCCAAAATGATGATATCGATTATTTTCATCAGAAGCATAGTGATGCTCTCATTAATGAAGAAAGTAGAGAACAAATTTTTCGGTTTGGTTCAAAGCATACATTAGAGAATTGTGAAACATAGGGTCTTCTAGGTACACTAAGGACCCTGAGATTTTTTACTTAGTTCCGCAAGATTTGCATCTTCATTATATGGATATATATGTAATGAATTTAGATTATGAGAGATGGATTCATATTCCACCAAATCAAGATAACTTTGTTATGTTGTCGTGAACGTAGAACTTTAATCTAGTTGTGATGGATATTATAGACAAATATTAGATATAGTTGATATATTATTTGATATGAATAGTCATTTAGTATTGTTTAAATGTCAATAATGGGATGTGTATATTAAGGATAGAGGTTTTATGGTTAACGATTAAAAAATTATATCATTGAATGCACAAAGGCAATTAAGAACCGATGAACCATTTGCACTTGTAAGTCAAGTGGGATAAGTTTTTTTTTTGTTGAAGACAACATGAGTAAGGGATGGGTGATACCGGTGAAATCTTGACATCGTAACTGTTATAACTTATAAAAAAATGGGAGCGATAATGAAGTAGAACCATATCAAGAACAATGTTTTAATGTACCCATAGCATTTGGCGTAACTGATAAAGAGGTACAACTTCAAGCAACTCAACCAGTAGAGGTAGAAATTTAATCCATAGAAGAAGGTTTAGAGTTAAAGATCCAAAGCTGGTAGATCCCTCGAATGGATGTTTACACCATTACAAACCAGGAAGCTAGTTTGAATTGACCTAACTGGCCATGAAATCCCTTTAAAAGGGGTAGAACCCTCGTATGGCCAGTTAGACCAACCCCAACCCATAGCCGATATGGATTGGCCTAACCGGCCTTGAAATCCACTTAAAAATAAAAGAACCCTTGTATGGTTAGTTAGGCTAATCCAATCCAACAGCTAGTTTTGATTGGCTTAATAGGTTCTGAAATCCACTTAAAAGGGGTAGAACACTCGTATGGCCAGTTAGACTAATTAAACCGAGAAGAAAGTTCAGATTGGCCTAACCAACCATGAAATCCACTTAAAAATAAATGAAGCCTTGTATGGCCCGTTAGGCCAATCCAAACCTGGAAGCCAGTTTGGATTGGCCTAATCGGCCATGAAATCCACTTGATATAAGAACCCTAGTATGGCTAGTTAGGCAAATCCAAACCCGAAAACTAGTTTAAATTGGCTTAACCTACCATGAAAACCCTTTAAAAAAGGTAGAACCCTCATATGGCCAGTTAGACGAATCTAAACCTGGAAGCAGGTTTGGATTGACCTAACCGGCCATGAAATCCACTTAAAAGGGGTAGAACCATTGTATTACTGGTTAAACCAATGCAAACCTGCTTTTGGGTTTGGATTGGTCTAATCGGCCATGAAATTCCCAAAGAGGTAGAACCCTCATATGGATAGTTAAGCCAATCCAAACCCAGAAGCCGATTTGAATTGGCGTAATCAACCTTGAAATCCACTTGAAAATAAATAAACCCTCGTATGGCTGGTTAGGCCAATCCAAACCTGGAAGCCAATTTAGATAGGCCTAACTAGCCATGAAATCTTCTTAAAAGAAGTAGAACCCTAGTATGGTCGGTTAGACCAATCCAAATCCAGAAGCCAATTTGGATTGGCTTAACCAGTCAAGATACTTGTAAGGGTCGGTTTGGCCAATTCAAGCATTGGCCAATTCAAGCTAGAAATTAGTTTGGATTGGCCTAACTGGTCATGGAAGTCCAAAATTGGCATAAAACCTGATTTGGCCAATCCAAGCCGAAAATCATTTTGAATTGGCCTAGCTGGCCATGGAAGTCCAAAATTGGCATAAAACTCACTCCATGGCCGGTTTGGCCAATCCAAGTCAGAAATTAGTTTAGATGGCCTAATTGGCCATGGAAATCCAAAATTGACATAAAACTCATTCCATGGCCGGCTTGACCAATCCAAGCCATAAATCGGTATGGACTAGCCTAACCGACCATGAAAGTCCAAAATTGACAATAAACCCATTCCATGGCCGGTTTGGCCAATCTAAAATAAAAATCAGTTAAGATTGGCCTAACTAGCCATGGAAGTCCAATATTACCACAAAACCCATTCCATAGAGAGTTTTGCCAAACTCAACCAAACCATAAAACCACTTTTATCATGTTGTAGATAAAGAAATTTAGTAAGAGATATCGTACATCTAAGAGCGGGATGGCTAGTGGATCCACTAATAGGTATGGTGGATCCCATTCATAGAGGTATCCACCATCTGGTACATCTCAACCTACACTGGACACACTTTCATCGCCACTACCATCTCGAGTGTTTGTCCCTCACCCAACTCCAATGACACCTGCATTTGTAGAGAGTCCATCTTCCATTGCCTCAGGTATATACTTTATTAATTCTTTTGTAATCATTGTAGACATCACTTTCTAATATGTCAATATTTTGTATTTAATTAGCTACATTGGGGAGACGTAGGAGAGGTCCAGCCAAGACGTATAATGTGAGAGCATTAGCGCCTGGAGAGACCTTGAATGCCCAACTTGTATGAAGATCAGGTGTAGCCCCAAATGGCCAGGAATTTACCATCTACCTTGTAGTCTGCAATAGGGGTGCATTGTGACTTATGGCAACAAGAATACATCACCCTTGTACATGACGAAAAAGAAGTCATCTTCTAAGATATCAAGGTAAATATAATTTTTTTCTATACATGATATTCTCTTAATTGTAAAATACTAATCCATAATTATTATGCACCGACATTTTACCTTTGAGCGATCTCCATCCATAGATATGAAAATTTTAAGATATATGAGGGGATGCAAAGAAAACAAAAGAAATCATTTAAAGAAGAAAGTAAAAAGTCATATTTGTTTTTTTCTCATTGTTGTTTATTATAACTATCAAAATTTTAGCATGCGTATTTTACATGACACTCACTGAAGGGGGCACTTGTACTTGTGCCTCCACAATGTGACTTAGAGCAGTCGTGCCATATGTGTGAAATATGGAACAAAGATGAAACTAAGGTAAAAAAAACCCTTTCATTTAAACTGTTTCATTTCAGCATGTCATTTTTATTAATAATTAACATCTTCAGAATTTCTATGTAGGCACTTAGTCAAAAAATTAAAACCAATAGGGCTCATATGACTATGCCTTATAGAAGGAGAAGGATAAACATTCACCAGCTTGAGATAAATTTTGTAAGTATTTTAAATTGTTATTATTTATTATTGAGTAGCAATTAGTCAATATATATTCTAAATTTTTTCTTTGAACAAACACAAAAAGAAGGATGCCACCCTATCCCTTCAGAGGTCTTCAAGATGACCCTGATAAATGAAGATGCAAATGGAACCATCATTTTGATAATGAAGAAAGTCATCAAATGATGATAATATTTAAATTATTTGTACTATCAGCCAGTTTTAATTTTATATATCATATGTCAATACATTTACACTTTTTAGGATAATATGTACTAATTGAATAATGTCCCCCTTCAAAGGAATCGGATGTTAAGAATTCTATGCATCCATTTTCTATTGAGGAAACATTCATCAACGTGTTTGGCAAAGATAGGCCAAGATAGATTTGATGTAGGGGGAGAGGATAGACTCACAACACCAGGTATGGTATAAGTGGTGGAGGTGGGAGTACCTCCACGAGTCCAATCGTTCAAGAGTTGATGGAGAAAGTGGAGAAGCAAAGTATTTACTCCATAGTCAAGCAAGTCAAATAGAGCAACAAAACTCAGTGATTGAGTCTCTCCAATAAAAATTGAATGTCCAAAATAAGAACTTTAGGAAACAATGGAACGGCTAACACAACAAATGTTAGCCAAGATAGATCAAAGACTCTCCCCGCCAGCGGATTCATCAAGTTTGAGGCCACCTTGAGGATCAAGAGGGAAGGAAGATGAGGATGAGGACGACAACGAGGATGAGGAGGAGAGATCATTTGGAGAGGATGAAAAAGAGATGTCTCTCCTCCATGTTATCTCTATTTATGTACATATATGCATTAATTGTAAACATTTTATTTTGTGAACGTGGATTGAAACATTTTTTGATATCATGAATGGCATAAAAATGTGGTTGATAATGTTTGTATTAGTTGTTTTTTTATTCAATTATAGTTACGTGGATGTGGCTATTTTGGATGTAAATTAATTGAATGGAACATTTATCGTATAGGAAATATAGGTGTATTGTATATTCATGCATGAGTGTAGTCTTGCATAAATTATTTATATTAATATGCAAATAATTCCATCAACGACGGCTAAAGAGTAGTGGCAACGACTATAAGTCATCGCCAAAATAGGTAGTCCCACTCTCGAAAGTATTCTAGGAGTGGAGATGCCTGGTTTAGCGATAGTTTTAGACCATCGCAACTAACTAATTTACTACTTATAGCCATCACTAATAAGTATATTGCTTGCCCAAATAGCCTCTTGCGATGGTTGTAAACCGTCACCAAAATGTTTGTTGCGACGACTTTCAGTCGTCACAAATAATATTACCGCCGATGGTTAACTTTACCTGCAGTGGTGTTTAGTCATCGCAATTAACAATTTTGGTGATGGCCTACATTTAGCCACCACTAATAACAATGGTGATGGGCTTATTTGTGATGGGCTTGCAATGCTTGAGAAGTTGTCACCAATATGCATTAGTGATGACTTTTTACTTGTTGGTGACAGCTTCTAACTATCACCAATAATCCTTTTTCCTGTAGTGATTGAATAAACATTTGTTGTCGATTATTTAAACTCAAACATTTGAATTATTTGATAATGCATCAAAGCTAAATTCTAACTAAAGGTCCAATATCTCAAAAACACTCTAAGCTATTCATAGGTGACATATAGCTTTTTTTGGTTGAAAATGGTGTCATCTCTATTGTGTCTAGTCTTATGAGAGGCATGCTCATACATTGATGAGCATGTCAGTGTGAGTTGTTACGAAAAGCACAAAATAAAACAAAACAAAACAACAACGACACCTAGCAGTATCGACAAAATATGAGGAGGGCTTCGTTCTAGACGTATAATAGTTGGGGAAGGATTTAGGTGAAAGAAAGAAAAAAGAAAATAAAGAGGGAGAAGGGTGGCGACTGCAAGTTTCTTTGGTAATGTATTCTTGGACTTTCTGCATCTCTTAGATCTCATCTCGAGATTTTCTCATGAAGACCAAATATGTGATTTCTATTGTTCTTTTGAAAATTAGGACTCTTATATTGTTATTTGAGAATAGTAGTTGTTATACTTATTGATTGCTTGGTAGATCAGATTTGTCCTATGAGTTTTCCCAATTTTAGGGTTTTCCATGTAAATCATGTGTGTTGTCACTTGCAATACTTTTAGTTTGATTAGGTACTCCTTTTGCTTGTATGGGTGTTGAATTCATCTACCTGTTATTTCACTTAGGTGAAAAAGGTTGGTTATCATTGATTTTCCCAACAAGTTGTATCTAAGCCAAGTTCGATAGATTCATGAGTTTCAATGGATTCAATTGATTGCAACAAAATTGATGCAACAATTGACATAATGATTTCACTCAATGAAAATAATTGAATGATCTAGAAATCAAAGATGGAAGACATCATTTATTGCAAGAATTTGTATTTATAGTTCGAGAAAATTGAGTCAAAGCTAAAAGACATGAAAGACACTACATGGAAGATTTAAAACCGAAAGTGATTGGCACAATTCGGCAGTGGTTGTATGATAGTGCAAAATAAAAAAGCACATGTTATTGATGATGGCAAAGAAATCACAACCACTGTATCAAATGATGAAATCATTGTACTTTTGTCAAATGTTGAAATTTATCTGACATAAGAGAATGGTGACATCGTGTAGATAATACACTTGGGAGCATCTTAATTATCATACTTTACCTTGTAGGGATTTGTTATTATTTTATAGAACATATGATCATGGCATTATCTATATAAGAAATCATGATACCTTGAGGATTGTGGGGATAAGAGATGTCATTGTGGAGACTAGTACATAGTGTTAGTTTACTCTTAAAGATGTCAGACATGTTCCAGACCTCATGATGAGCTTAATTTCAACATGAAATTCAGTGAGGATGGCTATTGCATGATATTTGGTAAAGATGGCTGGAAATTGACTAAAGGGCATTTGTTTTAGCTCAAGGAGGCAACTATGGTAGCTTATATGGCATATGGACATGGGTTAGCAAGGCTAAGGTGAACACTATGGTAGATAGTTTCTTGTTAAATTTATGGTATAAAAGTTCTAGGACACCTAAGTCAGAAAGGAATGGATTTGCCTGTAAAAAGAAGGTTTCTTCCCAAAATGAGATGTACACATTTGATCCCATGTGACTATTATTTGGTAGGCAAGAAGTGCAAAGTTTAGTTTTAGAAAAATTATCCAAAGATAGCAATAGACCATTTAGAATTAGTTTATTCAGATGTGTGTGGTCCATTAAGTGTTTAGTCAAAATGTGGTGCTTCTTATTTTGTTACGTTCATAGATGATGCTTCTAGAAAGGTGTGAAGTCTTTTATGATAAATAAAGTGAAGTCAACAACATTTTCAAAGCATTTCATGTAGTAGTTAAGTGTGAAATAAGAAAACGGTTGAAGACTTTATTGACCAAAAATGATGGCAAATATAGAGCTTGGTCATACATTAAGTACTATATGAAGCATGGGATTCGACATAGGATGAGTGTTTCGTGCACTCCGAAGCAAAATGGAGTTGTAGAGAGGATGAACATGACGATAGTAGAGAGGATCAAGAGCATGCTCTCTAGTTTTAAATTGTCGAAGTCTTTATGGAGAGAAACTATGAGTACTGAAGTGTACGTAATTAATAGGTCCCTTTATGTGGCTTTAGATGAATATATTCTAGAGCAAGTTTAGTTAGTAAAGGATGTGTTATATAAACATCTATGCATCTTTGGTTGCATAGCATTTGGCAGTATACCAAAGGAACAAAGATTCAAGCTAGATGATAAAGTAGTGTGATCATGTGTTTATTGGCTTTGCAAATTAGAAGTTTGGTAAATTGTTAGATTCAAAGATAGATATAGTGCATAGAAGTCATGACATGGTCTTTAGGGAGGATCCAACAATTGAAGACTTTTAGAAGTCTCCAGAGCTAGATATAGTGTAGCAATGGACATATCTATGCATGTGACAACACAACCTCATGCATAGCTAGATATTCTTGATGACTTTGAACACATTGTTGAAGAAGATGAAGCAGAAGTAGAAGAATAAATTGCATATGACTTTCCTTTGGAAGATCAGGTAGTGGAAGGACATGACCTAGAGGGGGAGAAACCTACTCAATTGGAGCTAGTAGATGATGATTAGTTTGGAAGAGAAAAGAGAGTTCGAGTTTCTTATATTAGGTATCCTTCAAATGAACATGTTATGCCCACTAATAGTGGTGAACCACAAATTTTTCAAATGTGTAGGTTGATTCTCAGAGAGGTACATAGATGGAAGCTATGCAAGAAGCGATATAATCTTTGCTTAAGAATTACATTTATGATTTGGTAAGATTGCCAAAAAGAAAAAAAATTGCAAAATAAATGGGTTTACAAGATGAAGGTGAAGACTAGGGCAAAGTGAGAAACAAGTGTAGACTAGTGGTCAAAGGCTACAAGTAGTAGAAAGGTATTGATTTTGATGAAATCTTTTCTTCTATAATTAAATTGTTATCTATCAAGGTGATATTAGGCTTGGTTGCTTCTCATTATTTAGAGCTAGAACAACTTGATGCCAATACTATTTTCCTTCATGCTGATTTAGAGAAAAAAGATCTAAGTGGTACAAGCCAAAGGTTTTAAAGTTGTAGGTAAAGAGTAGTTGATTTATAGGCTAAGAAAGCTTTTGTATGGACTTAAACAAGCTCCAAGATAGTGGTACACAAAGTTTGATTCATTTATGATGAGTCAAGGTTGCTAGAGGTTGGCAGCAGATCACTGTATTTATATCAAGAGTTTTACTGGAGGTAACTTTATTATTCTTTTATTATATGTAAATGACATGATAATTGTTGGGCAAGACAATCAAATGATTAATAGGTTGAGAACAGACATACGAAAGTTCTCTGATATGAAGAATTTGGATCCAACTAAATAGATTTTGGGCATTAGAATATCTTGTGATAGAAAATCTAATAAGCTTTAGTTATTTCAAGAGAACTATGTTGAAAAGGTGCTTAATAACTTCAACGTAAAAAATGCCAAGTCAGTTGCCACTCCACTTACAAGTGACTTTCGACTGAGTAGTGAGTAGGGTTCATATTATGTAGACAAGCCAAAGAATATGGAGAAGGTTCAATATGTCTCAGTAGTTGGAAGTCTCATGTCTGTTATAGTATGCACACAACTAGATTTGGCTTATGTAATTGACAAGGTAAGCATATATTTGTCTAATCCAAGCAAAGAACACAGGGTAGTAGTGAAATGAATACTCAAGTATCTGAAGGGTACTTCATGGTGTTGTTTTATGTTTTATTAGCTCAAAAGCATAGATAGAAGAATTTGTAGATGCAAACATGGCAGGGAATTTGGACTTCAGAAAGTTCATATAAAGTTATATGTTTGCTTTTGCAAGAGGACTTGTTTCATGGCAGCATAAAATGCAAAAGTATGTTACCTTGTCTCCTACCGAAGCATAATACATTGTAGTTATAGATGCATAAAAGGAAATGCAATTGATGAATAAATTTCTCACGGGTATATGTATTAGTTAGAAGGCTTATGTGTTATATTGTGATAGTTTAAGTGCAATACATTTATCAAAGAATTCAGCTTACTATTCTAAAACAAAACATGTTGATGTTCAATATCACTGGAATTGGGATGTGTCATAACAGAAGCAAATGCAGTTGGAGAAGGTTCATATTGACAAGAATCATTTTGATATGATGACAAAAACTCTACCCAAAGGCAAAACACTTGAGGTGCAATAGCTTAGTAGGAATAGTTGCAACTTGAGCAAACTTGAGCGGGGCAAGTTCCAATTTCATAATCCTTTTATGATTCTAAAGTGAGAGATTGTCGTAGCTAGTTTCATCAGAGAGACATGTGCTTACATTAATGAGCATGTGAGAGAGCTTTTGCAAAGAAGAAGAAAAAATAAACACCAACGACAACAAACACCTCTACAAAATGCGAGGAGGAGAACTTTGTTCCAAGCATACGGCAGCAGCGGGAGGCTTCAACATGTGGAGACAAAGGAGAGAGAGAAAATAGAGAGGAAGAAAAAAGGTGAAGGGCGGTAACTTTTAAAAGTTTTTTTAGTAATTTATTCTTAGAGTTTTCGTCTCCTATGTCTCATCTCATGATTTTCTCATAGAAACTCATATATGTAATTTTCACTGTTCTTGTGAAAATTAGGACTCACATATTATTGTTTGATAGTGAATGTTACTATACTTATTGATTTTTTTAGTGGATCGGATTTGTCTCATGGGTTTTTTCCTAATATTAATATTTTTCACGTAAATATCGTGTGGTCTTTTGTATTATTTCTAATTTGATTAGATATTTTCTTTACTTGTAAAGATGCTGAATTTGTCTGTCTTATTTCATTAGAGCAAAAAATAAATAAATAAATGATTTGCACCAAGGATCCGTTTGGATCCTTGTAAATTCCACTGCATGGTCAAGTTTTAGGAAAGAGTTCATCATTTTTTTTATTTGGTTTCAAGTAAAATGACGGTCAATGAAATTATGCAATGTTGACTTCTTAATCACCTAGATTTTGGCATCCAAGAAAATACTCCGGATGTCGTTTTGGACGAGGAACTCAAAAAGGTTTTTTTTTTTTTGATCAACGACAGCTCAAAACGATAAAGGTTGTTGTTCTAAATTTATTATTTAAAATAATATATTTAATTTTAACTTCTTTTCATATCAATTTAAAAATAAATATATAAATGATATACAAAAATAAATTTAATATATAATTTCATTGAAAAATAACTTTATGTAAAATAATTCACTTAATTTAATTTTGCATCAATATTTTGTTATAAATAAATGATTTAATTATATAAATATTTATAAAACTATCTATGGTTGTTATGTTCTCATTAAAGTGTTTGATAAAATTTTCTAGAAAATCAACTACAAGTAACCAAATGACCAATCATGTTTTCATTTACCTTTGAAATGGTATTCAATGAAAAACTATTCCTTTGATTTTTGTTTTATATGAAACCAAATGGATCCTATGTTTCCTAGCAATCTCCATCACACAGCACATCAGTCTACACGCCTAACTTCAAATGAAAGACAGGAGACACGAATGGAGTTCACGGAAGCAACAAAATTTGATTAGACTTTCGATTTGAATACTCACTCTACAGAGCTTTATTTCAAACGGTGTTACGATATCTCACATTTATCACATGTATGATTTAAAAATAAATTTAATTTATCTTTTAATAAAATAATTGAATATAAGACTAGTTAAGTTTTTGTTATAAATATATATTTATAATAAGTTTTATCAAAAAAAATTTGATGATTATATTATGAAATATTTTTGTTAAACATTCCTGTCAAAAATTTTAAATATTTCACTTAACTATATTTTAATCAAATTAAATATTTTTTTAAATTAAGAGTTGAGTTTTATAGATTAAGCCCTCGTTTGTTTTGACTTAGATAGTGTTTGTTTTGGTTTAATCAGAAATTCTTAACTCTTAATTTTACATTTAATTTCTTAATTTGTGATAAAAAAGTAAATAATATAATATAAATGATTAACTTGTTTGATAAAATTATTTAAGATCTTATTAAATTCCATTCATATCAAGATTTAAGGTGTAATATATATGTCAATAGTGCACAGTCTGAACATATAATTTATACCATCCACCTAATGTAAATATTTTATAAAAAGTTAATATGATATGTATAAATATATTCTAAATAATTATAAATTAAATATATTAAAATTATTTTAACTAAATAAATCTTACAATAGAATGTCACAAGTTGCATAATGCATATATATAGTTTTTCACTTTTTTAGTTTAAGAGATTATCTTTTCCAAGAAACGTGGAAGTGGAAGCCGGTGAAGCTTCTAGAAAAGTTAACGCTGCACGTCTCCATGGGGGTAAACGTCTGAAAAATAAAAAACAACTCTTATCATCTAAAAATTTAAGAGGCACTTCTTGGAAAGAGAAATTACAACAAAATTATCAAACAGCATTCAACCACTAGCCTCTGACCGAATAAAAGGTCAGAAGTTGGTTCAGGGTAATCAAACGAGCCCTTAATTAAAGTCTAATATCTGAATTAGTCAAAATTAAATCATTGAGATTTTGATAAAACATCTTAATATAATAATAATTGATTGTTAAATCACTTAATTTTAAGTGATGTGACTTTTCATCTTTGAATGTGAATAATTAAAATGTTATATTTTTTAATAAAAATTAGAGATGAAATTAAATTTTTAAATATTCAATTAACTCGAGTAAAACTTCACCTAAGTTATATCTAACGCCATCTGACTCAATAAAAAATTACTTAAAAACAAAGGTATTGTTGGACCCACCGGTCACACACCAAGGTGCAGCCCTCAAACATAGTGCCATGGTTAGTCGGGTCAGTTTGGGACTAGCTAGATCGGGTTGGCGAACCTGGTCATTTTCTAGACAGACCACTCTAGCTAAGACCCCGTGGGGCCTACCTGGTTCCGCTGAGACATTGGGTCAAGCAACTCGGTGACTCCTTCAGCCCACTGATCGGTTGACCGGGTCCACAACGATCTCATGACTTTTTTTTTTCTTTCAATGGATTTTGCCTCCCGTTATCCCCACAAGGGGCATTGCCACATTGACCTCTGTTCTGACCGTGTAGGTTGATCCGCGATTCCTAAGCTCTAATTTATTGATAGTATAATAATATTTCAGTATCACTTATATTATTATATATGATTAAGATTTGTATTTATAAATATATGATGTATAGTTAAAACATATAAAATTATTTTTTAAGTATCTTTATCCTCTCACTTGAGATTAGCCATTTCTCAACATATACCAATATAACATAATCACAAAAAAATCATATATACTTGTATACACAATAAACACTCATATTCAATTATAACATAAAAATATAATAATATTTATATGTATATATGAATAAAAATATATAATATCAATAAATAATTATATATTTTTTATTTATATGTTTATACACATATACTTATACATATATATAATCTTCTAACATTACCATCTCGGCTTTTAAGGAACGCCTAAGTGATCATCTTATAGCCTAAGTGGTTTTTGTACATTTATTTATATATAAATATTAATTTACATCGTATGGAGTAACTATACAATGTAATATTTGAGTAAGAATTAAAAAACTATTTTTTCAATCATATTTTTAAAATTTGTAAATTTTTGAATTTTATTTTTATTTTTTAACTTTTATATATTTATATATATTTTTGTATTTTAAATAATAATAATAAATTTCACTCGGGTCTCTAGCACTACCTGATCGACTTTCCTCACACAACGCTACTCCTTACGTTTAATCGTTTAATCCGACGTGAAAAAAAGTTGGAGACAGCCTCGAAACAATACACTACTCCAAACATCTAACGCGTGCCCCCCACTACAGGTGGTATGAATCCACCCACGGTGTATCCATAATATTCGGTGTATACTAAAAATTTATAAAATTATTTCTTAATTATTTTTACTATCTCATTTGAGATTAGCCCTCCCCCCACATTACAACATAATCACAAAAAATTATATTTACTTTATATACACGGATAAACACTCATATTCAGTTATAGTATAATATATTTTTATGTATACATATATCAATATATAAATTATTTATTTATTATTTATATATTTACACTTATATTTATATATATAAACATCTAACATTATTGTCTTGACCGTCTAAACAATGTCTAAGTGGTCTGTCGTCTAAGTTATTTTCGTATATTTTATTTATATATAAATTTCTAACATGCATCGTATACCGTTAATATTTGAGTGAAATTTTAATAAAATATTTTTTAGTTATATTTCTTGAATTTTCAAAGCGGTCGAATTTGGGACCAATCGATCCCTCGTTAACTAGGAACCAGACTTTCCTTGCGGAGCGCTACTCCATACGTTTGATCGTTCCCACGTGCAAAATGTTGGAAGTTTGACAGCCTCAGAACAATATATAATACACTACAGCCCACCCACGTGGAAAGAATGTTGTCGGAACGGTGTCGTTTGACCGCCTCAAAACAAAACAGCAGCCGCCGACGCACAACATCAACGTATGCTTCGCCTGCCCAACGCGCCTCACTGCACAGACCTCTCCCTCCGTCTCCGATAAATAGCAAACAGTTCCCTTCACTTCTCTTCGGAGCCGATAACAGTTTCCTTCACTTCTCTAGACAGGGTTTAGTTGGAGGATGGCTCTCGTACTGTTGGCTACTCGTTCATGCCTGAAGTCCACTGCAATCCTGAAGTTGAGCAGCTTTCCTCTCCGTGATCTATCTGTCTATGTATATATATCTCTCTCTCCTCTCGCACGACACTCTCAGTTCCGGGCGGCCATGTTGCAGAAATCGAATGCCGGTAAGACCCCAGCAATCGTGCCACAGAGAAGAGAGGACTCGCGAGAAATGATGCGCCGTTCCGCGAATTACCACCCGACCATTTGGCGTCACAGCCACATCACTGAGTCTGTGAGAAGCCCTTACTCGGTGAGAAAACTCTCTCTCTCTCTCTCTCTCTATTTATACATATAACTGGAGAAGTATCATGTTAGAAAGAAAAAAATTGTGAAAATATAATTATAATACCTATTTCGCTCATCATTCTAAGATTTTGAGCAGGATGACCCCATAATTTTAACGTAGCATTAAAACACACATGGTCCAATCGTCATGACCTTATTTTAAGTTCTTAAGTTGAATGGCCCAATAATTTTAACATCTACCTATCTATCTATCTATATTTATACAGACTGACGCGTGCATGCATCGGCGTTGCACGAGCTGTCTCTCCAGGACGAGGCCCGATTCATGACGCGCTTGGAGGAGTTGAAGCGGGAGGCGGCGGTGCTCTTGCTGGAGCGCGATCAACACCCGCTAGCTCTGCTGCAGACGATCGACTCCATGCAGAGGCTGGGGATCGATCGCCACTTCCGCAAGGAGATCAAAGGCGCTCTCAGGCACTACCACGCGACCTCCTCGAATGATCCTTCCGCTGCTTGTTCATGCGAGGAGGCTGCCCTTGGCTTCCGGCTTCTCCGTCAGCACGGCTACCACGTCTCTCCAGGTACATAGGTGCTTCCTGTTGTGGATGCGCATCCAGACAAATATGTTCAAGAAGACACACCGACCCACCTTTGCATCTTTTATTCTGGCTTTAAGTTTACGAGACCTTACGATCCGTTTGATTGACCTTAATTGTCCCTTAGGTCTGATACTCTGATTCGGTCAGACCTCGATATATTCAGACCGTTTGATTATCACAAAAAATTTAGAACTGAACAATCTCAATGGAGGCGGTTAAGGTCTAAAGCGATAAGTGGGCAAGAGACGTTTATGAGGTGTTTGGTTGCGTGATAAGGAAAATTTTTCTTTTAATTTTTAAAAATTATAAGAAAATTTGTTAAAAGAGATATTTGGCAACAATAATAATTTTATGTTTTTAAAAGTGAATTTCTTCTTAAACAAAAAAAGAGGGTCTCACCTCTTTCTTTTTTCTTGTGGCCCCCCCCCCCACTTTGTTTGGTCATATACGATAGTTATGGGGTGTTTAGTTACATTATGATGGAGGTTTTTATTTTAATTTTTAAAAATTGTAAGAAAACTTGTTAAAAGAGGTGTTTGACAACCATGATGATTTTATGTTTTGAAAGTGATTATCTTCTTACACAAAAAAAGGTCACACCTCTTTCTTTTTTCTTGTGGTCCCCCACTTTGTTTGATCATATATGATAGTTACTCTTTTTTGTTGTCACATCCCTTCAAACATGATAATTTTATGTCATGAGTTTACTTTTTATTTTAATACAATTTTTATCATGAAAATGTACAAAAATTATCATGCAACCAAACACCCTATTACTCTTTTTTGTTGTCACATCCCTCCAAACATGATAATTTTATGTCATGAGTTGGTTTACTTTTTATTTTAATATATTTTTTATCTTGAAAATATACAAAAAAAATTATCATGCAACCAAACACCTTATTAACGTTGAATACTAGCTAGTTGGGTGTGATGTGTTGATTAGCTCTCTCCTACCTATCAACCTAAGTATCCTCTGCTGAAACCTTTTCTGGTAGGTATGAACATTGCAATCTATTTTTTAAATAATTTTAATATACAAAAATAATTTGCATTAGCTACTGTGTAATTTTATAGATGGCTTTGTGATGTTTTATCCTATTATCTTTTTTGTGAGTTTTATTTTCTTCTAAAAAATATAATAAAAAGTATCATAGTTTTTAAAGTTAGTAGATGCATTGTAATATATAAATATCGATAAATTTAATTTTTGTTGTATATTTTATTTTTTATAAAAATACGATAAAAGTATCAAATTATTTAAAGTTCGTAGGTGCAATAGATAAATATTAAACATATTAATTTTTATTACATGTTTTATTTTATTTTAAAAAACATGATAAAAGTGTCATATTTTCTAAAGTTTGTAGGTACCTTGTGATATATAAATATTAAAAAATTTAATTTGTGATGCCTATTTTATTTTATTTTAAAAACATGATAAAAATGCCATAGTTTCTAGAGTTCATTAGTTTGTGATATATAAATATTAATAAAATTAATTTTATTATATTGTTTTAATATTTATTTTCTTTCTTTGATACTATTATGTTAATACGAAAATATCTTTAATATTTAATTTTAAAATTTAAAAGTTAATTTATAATTTATATTTAATTTTCAGATTTATACATTAGTTATTAATTTATCAAACAATCTTAACGATTAAGTTTTCAAATGTCTATGTAACCTATTCAGAAATAAGTTATAAATTTCATATTTAAGATTTCAGCGTTATGAAACACCATCTTACTATCTTTTTCTGTCTATGGGTGCCAATGAGCTCGTACCGCCCGGCAACTTGGCCGTTAATAAAGGAACTAAAAATTTTGGCATGCTCGTCATAATGGGACTTTAAACAAGTCAAAATGTGTTGAAATGGGTTAAACTGTTTTCAACTTTTATTTTACGATGTATTTTAATTAAAAATATTATTTTTAATTATCTAAAATAATTGTAACCAAGTTATTATTAAATTTATAATACTTTTTAAATAATTAATTTTTAAAATTTTATAATAATATATTTATAAAATAAAAATGATATTATATCAAGTTAATGATTTTTAAGGGCATTGAATTTTATGTCCCACGGTTGTCCTATATTTTTTTTTGACCCAAGATTGCCAGAGTTTTTTTTATATCCTATCATCATGAGAAGTATTATCGTCCCCTCCCATTAGTAATCTCATCAATGATACTTTTTTTTATTTACAGCCGTGCCCTCCGTAATGCTCCAACCCACATCACAGTGTTTTGCGGTAGGCCCGTAGCAAGGGCTGTAAAGGGATCAAGTAGCTAGTGCTATATCGGATTCAGTAGTGAAATTATTAGGATCTAATTCTGATTTTGATACCAGTTAAGGAGTTCTAATGTCGATTTCAATTCTGATAATTATGAAATTACTATATTACAATTTCGATCCAATTTTAATTTCGTTATTGAAATCATAATCAAATTTCATAATTCACAAAATATATTAAATATTTATTTTATTTAAAAATTAAGTTAATAATTCACATATAATTATTTAAAATTGATATAATATCTTTAAAATTTTATTTTATTAATTTATATATTATATTTTATGATTTATTTAACTTTAATTTATTAAATTAATTTATATATTTATTTTTTATTGAAATCGGATAAATAGAAACGAATTGATCTAATTTTGATTTCAATAAGTTATCAAAATACTTGATTCTAATTTCAATAATTTATAAAATATAAAAATAAAAATAAAATTTATTAATTTTTATTAGAATCAAATTAAGAATTTGAAATATCCAATTCCGTTTACTTCCCCAGCCATAGCCCACCCAGAGCGTGGCAACCAGCTCCTTCCGTCAGGTTTGTTCAGCTGCGACCCCCCTCCTCCACAGCCACCGGCAACGGCCGTGCGGTCCAGGAGGGAGTGGTGGCAGGTGGGGCAAGGCGAGTGCGATGCCAGCCATGTGGGGCACTCGGTGGCGGGGAACTAGGTGGAGGGGATACCAGTCTTTTGCCCATCAACGGCCACGGGGTTCTGCCACAGCGTTCTCTTCTTCAGCCCTGCCAGCCAGCCGCATGGCTGCCTCCTCTGTGGTCTCGAAGGCCACTCGCCGCTCGCAACGTAGCACGGCGCGCAACGCACTCTGAAGTCGAGTCCCAGCGCGCAGATTAGCAGAGGATGCTACGGCAGGCTATGGCAGCAGCCCCGACCGAGTCCGGCGGCGGCGGCGCCGTTGGCATGCCTTCTGGCAGCCCACGCTTGGTCTCTTCGCTATCTCCTGAGGAAGAAGCGTCTCCTGTGCCGCAGGAAGTGCCGGTTTCTGTGGGTTAACGCCGTTGGTGCACCGAGGGGTAAGAGTTGGGACTTTTAAAGAAATAGAACTATAACAAATGCAAGGGCTTATGGGTCAAAAAAAAAAATCACCTATCAACGACAGGGGAGGGAGTTGATTTGCCCTAATTTTTATAGGACATGTCAGGCCAACCATGTAATGTGGGCCGAGCCAAGTCAACCCAACATATTTTTGATTAGGCCCTAACCGACCGGGCTAGACCCGACCCCCCTACTTACGTCAATACATAACATAGTTTGGTAACTATTTTTAACTTCTCTAAGACAATCATTTTTTAATTTATAGTGATAGAAATCATCAATAAATCTTTGGTTATCAATATCAATATTGTGACACTTAGCGCAAACAAAACATGTTTATGTAAAAAAGTGTTAACTTGCATCAATTGTGATATTGACACTCAATGCTCTAGAAATATCAATAGTATCATTTTTAAAATTTACTGTCATGTTTGGTAGAGTATCAAGTTTGAACTAAATCATTTTTTTTGATATTCATAGAGAATGGAATATCAATATAAAAATAAATACAAGTGACCATATGTATTATATATATCATGCTTTTACATGTATTAACAGTTTTAATATTGATATTGATAGCTAATAGCATGTTTGGTTAGAGTATCAAAATTGACACTATATTAATATTGATATTTCTAAAACTTAGAGTATCAATATAAAAATTGATATAAGTCGACACTTGTATTACATGTTGTGTTTTGTATGCACTATAAATTTCAAAATTGATATTATTAGCCAATCACTTCTAGGTGATTACTATCAATATCGATTTTAAAATTGAAAGTGATAGAGGTGCTTAATAGTGTTACCAAACAAGGCATAAAAAACTATTAATGAATTTTATCACTATCAATTTCAAAAATTGATAGTGATAGAGATGTACAAAACAAGGCCTTAGAGATATAGAGGAGAGGAGGGATACAAACCTACAAACCTGAGAGAGTGCTTTTCTTCATTAAAATCTTTTTTTAAATATTTTTAAAAATATTTAAGTTACTTTCAAGAAATTATAGAAAAGAAATAAATAAGCTAAACTCATTCAAGAAATGCATTCTTTTGGGGATTGAAATAACACTGACTTGAAAATATTCTTTCCTTTTGCCTTTGAATTATATATGTATATATATATATATATTAGAGTGGAGAAATCATGTCCTGTTATAGGGATCTTAATAATGCAATGAATTGATAAGGAAAAAGATATTACTAGCATAATTCATCCAATTCCTCCTTATGCATGAAAATTAAGCTTTAAAAGTAGTTAAATATAGCTAACCATATTATTTATGTCTTTTTATGGGGAAAACAGGGTACATGCTTTCCTATTTCAGGGAACTCACCAAAGAAGATAAACCCTTCTCCGGCCAAGATATAACATGTTTACTAGCACTATATGAAGCTTCTTATCATGCAAACTATGGAGAGTCAAACCTATTTGAGGGAGTTGAAACTACAATTTTTAGGCATCTCAAGTCAGTGGTGGGCCACCTAGAAGGCAATTTAAACAAGGAAGTTGAACATTCTTTAGAGATGCCTTTTCACTTGATGATGCCAAGATTAGAAGCACGACGTTACATTGAAGTCTATGAGAAGAAAAAGCACATGAACACAACTCTGCTTGAGCTAGCTAAGTTGGATTTCAATCTTGTTCAATCGCTACACCAGAGGGAGCTAATGAAGCTATCAAGGTGTGCAAGGAGATGATATCTTTCAATGGCAGTACTAAAATTTAGAGTTAGTTTTTCTATTTTTACTTTTTTGATATTGATACTTGCTTTGGATAGGTGGTGGAAAGATTTGAAGCTTGCAGAGAAATTCCCATTCTCAAGAGATCGGTTGGTGGAGAACTATGTATGGGCAAGCGGCTTCACTCATGAGCCCAACCTTTCTGATTGTCGAATGTTCTTGACCAAGGTCATTTGCATTTTTACAGTTATCGATGACATCTATGATGTGTATGGATTACCAGATGAACTAGAAATATTCACCAGAGTTGTGCAAAGGTGAACATTCTCCTCCTTGATAAGCATATTTACATTTTTAAAAGTATTAAGGTTCTTATCTACCAGTGATCAGTTTACATATATTGTCATACTAAAACTGTTCTTGATATTTCAAATAATCACATGGCTTTCTAGAATGCTTTAGTTGGCAATTATTTGGGATATATAAAATCATGAACTTTGAAGTTGAAGTTATACTTTGTCCATATTCTTTGCCATCACACTGCTCTTCTTTATTTTAAAACCTTTTTTTTTCTTGCTTTTAGTTGGAAACTAGAAGATATTATTGACTTGCCAGAGTACATGAAACCATGTTTTCTCGCTTTGTACAATTTTGTCGATGAAGTTGCTCAACAAATTTTGGAGGTACAAAGATGGGATGCGAAGCACTTGATACAACGAGAGGTAATGAAAGTAGTATCATTAAGTATCCTTCATTACCCTTGGGAGCCACAACTTTAAGAATCCTTCATTACCCTTGAGTGTCACAATTATTTTCTTACATATTTTCTTAAATATATTATCAAAATTTAGATTTTATTAGTGTGATCATGAGTGGCACATTTCTTTTTTATGTAGTGGAAATGCTTGTGCAAAGGGTACCTTCAAGAGGCAAGATGGTACAATGAAGGATACAAACCTAACCTTGATGAATACCTGGAAAATGCATGGATCACTATTGGTGGGCCATTAGCTATGGTCCATGCTCATCTTCTCAGCAGTAGACAAATACCATATCACTTGGCAGATTGTTTAAAGCTAAATCAGGGCAGGAATTTGATATTTCATTCTTCTCTTATTACTCGAATTTATGATGATTTGGGAACTTCTTCGGTAAGGCATTTCAAATATGTTGAAGCTTATTTTTTGTTATTAAAAAATGGTCTATTTTTTTCTAATAAGTGAAAGTTTTCATGTGGTCAATGAAGGTGGAGATGGAAAGAGGCGATGTAGTAAAATCAGTGCAATGCTATATGGAGGAAGCATGTGAAACCGAGGTGAATGCAGAGAAATATATCAGGAGAGTTTTAAGAGAACAGTGGATGAAGCTCAATGAAGAAAGTCACAAGTCACAACTTTCAGAAGAATTTGTTGACATAGTGATGAACATGGCAAGAGCTGCCAAATGCATATTTCAGTATGGTGATAGTATTGGTACCTCAAATGGAATCATGAGAGATAGAATTCTCTCTTTGTTCTTTAAAGTTGTATCATAGTTCTTACATATATTAAATCATGTGAAGGATTGATTTATCATTCTAGTCATTAATTATTGGTTTTATAAGAAGTATGCAATTTAAGAACTTGGTTTGTCACAAAACATATTATTTTAATCTTAACAATTTAATAAGCACAAAAATTAGATTACATATATATATGTTCAATTAGTTTTTTTGTTATATTATGTTTGGGTATTTTTTAAAATAAAAGGGACTATGATGAAATAACTTCAAAATGTAATGCCTTGATCTCATTTCTAACCTTGTATTTTTGTGATGAAAAAGTACTTAATTCCAATAATGCATTTATATATTAGTGAAATTATTTATTACTTAATTCCGTTAGGCCTCAGCATGAACATTGGTAAAGGTCATATTTCCATGCACGTCCCACGGGTTGGTGTATCCCACTGTCCAAGTTCTAGATTCTTAACTCAGTTTGATCAAGGGGAGCAACATTAAGAAGGGGTGAGACTAGTGATCATATTACATTTCAATTCTTTTCATGAAATATTTCTGAGAAAATTCCTAATAGGATAATAAAAGTGTATGGATTGACATGGGATTCTCTGTCGGCCAAAAAGCCGATAACAGATATTTTTATCATGTGCATGTGGGACATGAATTGATTAGGGTAGAAATCTTAAGAACCTGTTTGGTACAGAAATAACTTGGTGATAAACCTCATTTATCCTAAAATTTAGGAGATAAACCATGTTTTTCCCTTAAATAATTGGGTACCAAACATGCCCTAAATGTTTGTTTGGTCAGAGTATAAATTTTAACATTGAGATTTCTAGATGATTAAATACCAATTTCAAAATTGACACAAGTTAGCATTTGATCACATAAACACATTATTTGTTAAAATTTTATAATTAGTATTATCAGTCAAACATCTTGATGACTTATAAGTATAACAATTTTCAAATTAATAATGATAGATGTGTCTAATACCAAATAGGCCCTAAGCTAATAGGGGAGTTTAGTTTCACACTAATTTCTATACACATTCATGATATATTAAAATAAAACAAAGATATTTAAAGACATGCAATTTTTTGTTTGGTGAGATTTGATAACAATAAGAGTGCGAACCATACATAACTATATAAAAGGTGGGAACTAAAAAAAAAAAGTAAGTTTCACCTTTTATCTAAGAAAGAATCTTTTATAAAAATATATTTTTTATGATTGTCAAAAGACATGTTTAAAAATTTTTGCTAGCAATATATATTATATATTTAAAAAAACTTTTGTCACTTAACAAAGCACCCCATAAACAACTTAATTTGCAACTTTTGAAGCACTACATGCAATATTTTAACTAACATCTAAGTAGTTGCATGATGTTTCACTTTAATAGGAGAGAGAGAGAGAGAGAGAGAGAGAGAGAGAGAGAGAGAGAGAGAGAGATTGTCTTTGGGGAAGTCAACATCCACCCTTGCTATAAAAGCCTAGCTTTTTTCCCCTCAAGCCAATGACTTCATTTTACACTCCCATGTTTAAAACATTCGTAACTCCCACCTTTATAATCCACTTACACTGTTAACAAGAGCCTTCTCACTAGACTAGATCAATTGCTTCATAAACTTCTCGATGGCTGAGCAAATGAGAACCTAGGACTAAGAATAGGGCTTTTAACCATCGCCCTGAGTAGCACGCTTCTTCCATCTCCAGCAAACTTCCTCTATTAGCCTCTTGTATCCTTCAATGCTACCATTTGTTGTGGGGCATATGCTTGCGGCATCCTCACATGACTCCATGTGAGGCACACCAAGGACTCAAAGGTAGATGTTTCATAAAGGAAGATGGCTGGCGGTGATTATCTGGTCCCTCTCCCCTCTTAAAAAAGATTAAAGACCAGATGGATTCACTTCAACTTGACTCCCATCAGGAAAGATGGAGGTAGAGCTCCGAAGGGTTTAAATACTTTGATTTAGTATATATGTGATTGAGGGATAGTGTGAAGAATGGGGATTAAGAGGAATGGGAGTTGTTAAAGTGAATTAAGGCTCCAACAATTAACTTTTCTTGTGTGCTCATCTCATAGAGATTACCCGCCTATTTATAAGGTATTGACACCCATCCCCTCAGTCTCAAATCAAATCCACCACATGATTTCTGTCCTCTTTGATACCAAGAAGATTTATGTATCATCAATTACAAATCAGAAGGGGAACAAAAGGGGAATATTCCCTAATTTGATTTCTATTTATTCACCATGTTTTCCATTAATTGGCCATCCAAGGTTACGTTACATGGTAACATTTCAATCTCTCACTTGAGCAATAAATAAACATATTCTTTGTAAAGATATTTCTATACTTTACATATCTTGTTTGAGAAAAAAAATCTCTTTAAAAACATAAATATTTAATGATTGCCAAGCACCTTTTTAACAAGTTTTGTTACAAAAACATATTCTTGTAACAAAAGCTCAATTTGTCATGCCACCAAAAACCCCATAAGCTCCATATACAAACTATGAAAAAGATACCTAGAACAAGGGCCTCTGTTGAGGTCCTCCAGCAAGGATTAATACGTATCATAATTTCTTTTGACATTGTCAAATGCCGTTTAAATGTGCACAAAATGACATCAAGCCAGCCTTTGTGATATTAGATCAATATTATTAAAGCAATGTTCAATTGAAATTAATTTGGCATTGCTAAATTAATGGGTGAAGGTGAGGAATATAAGACCAATCAAAATTGCCACATCTAGAAGGCTGCTTTCAAAACGATATATCCAGGAAAGTTGAAAATTTTAATTCTTCTAAAACTCACTGAAACAACTTAAAGGAAGCAGAAATCTTGATGAAATCTGTATCAGCAAGGTGTTATGATTGTTTATGTAATAGAAGCTTAAAGCAACTACAAAGAAATCAAATTGCACTCACTGATGCATAGATGAACTGTCATTGAATTCCACAAAGCTCACGTCCCCAAAGTGGGGGCATGCATGGGGGCCCTAGGATCAAGGGCACACCCAGGACACCCTAGGGGTGTGCTCAACGTGTCCTTACTTTGAGAGCAAAGAAAAGTCACACATAGCATGCCCCTTTTTGGAGAGTAAAGGAAGGGTGCTATGTGCACCCTGGTAGAAGGTAGGGACACAACACAGCCAACGCTGACAACTGGAATTGACTTGGAATGTTAATCAAATGTATGAAGACAATTTGGAAGACCCAAAGTGATTAGAAGGATGGGTATAACCAGAAAAAACTCAGAATGACGATTGGAAAAGTCGGCAGTAACCTGGAAACTCGGAGAGACCAAAAATGCTTGGAGTAACCCGAAAATTCAGAATGATGATCAAAAGAGCCAAGGATAACTTGGAAAACCACAAAATGACTAAAAAAGTCAGTGTCAACCCATACGATTCGGGTTGGTGACCGGAAAAAATGGGAGGAGGTTGAAAAGCTCGAAAAGACTCAGTGATGATCAAAAAGATCGAAATCAATGGCCGAGCGACCTAGAGGCACTTGATGATGGTCCAAGCCAACTGATTGATACCGAAATGAACGGACACACCTGATATGATCAAAAGGCACCAGGTATTGACTAGAATGACCTGACGGTAACTGTGAAACCCTAATGGAAAGCAGAAGACTGAAAGTGATCGGATGGCGATTATGATATGACAAGACACAATGGCCCCTGCTCAGTGGACATGCCTTTGTTTGGAGGTTCAATAAAAATATATGTCCTACAAGCCAATTCAATTCAATATGATTCTAAATTTCTAAAAATATCTCATTCAATTAATTAGATAAATCTTCATTACTCTCTCTTGTTAGATGCGTGCATCGTAATGAAATCCTTGATAACATGAAATTATGATTTAATTATGATGAGATTATGATAATGTGATTGATCATTTAGAGGTAAGTGATCTAAATATTCTTAGTCATAAGATTATTGAGACAAAATATCAAGGATTTAGATAGACTAGTGTATGTGATGCCATCTCATGTGATGAGGATGACTGATTTCATTGGTCATTAGTGTGGAGACACTGAGATACATATACATGTGCTCATTAGTCGAATGAGTTCATTAAACTGACCGAATTAGAACCCTTGAATGGTATCTTACCGAACTATTGATCAGAGTTTTCTATCATCATAGTTGCGTGGTTGGACTTTTGACTTTAGTTGATAAAGATGCCTTGTTAGGTGGAACTTGTGCTTTGACCATTGACTTATTATGCATCACCATTTAGATGGTACAATATAGCAATATATTAGGTACAAGAAAAACCTAATGGAGCCAATTGAGTGGATAACAAGGGATCGTCCACTCATGGTAAGTGAGAGTGAATGTCATATGAGATAGTACTCTAATCCTTGGCCATGGTAGAGAAGATAACTGAAAAAGGAGTTTTATGATTAATCTGATTCCGAGTATATGATTCTATAGAGTCAGTATACTGAGGAGTTGACGATCGATGCCATACTTTTTTCCGACTGGGACATTGAATGGACAAGGGTTTATATCTATACGGTAACTGATGATTGAGAGGCTCAATGGAGATAAAATTATCCTCATAGCAATTTAGGATCATGGTATGTGGCTTGTACCCTTTATGATCGATAGGTCGATTAATTTGTTATCGGTTAATGAATTTAATTTAATTAAATAAATTTTTTTTATTTTAATTAGGCCTCAACCAAATAAGCTATTAGGCCTATTGGGTTACACACTTAAGAACTTATTCATAAGTACAGGGGCAAGGGCATAATTTATGAAGATTTTGGGTTTTTAGCAAAAATTTTAAAATTTTCTATGAATAATAGTAGCTTCAGCCAAACCCTATCAAGCTAAGGGTAAAAATCACATTCTCAACTTTCTCCCTACCTCCTTCTCTCTCTAGAAGGTGTCCATGGGTAATGGAGCTCCATTCGGGAATAGTTCTCAAGGCCGGCGCGAAGGGAGAACTTGCTTCGAAAGAAACTCGTGTGGATACCACTCGAGACTGGACACTTAAAAGGGTTTTAGAGCTTTATAAGCTCATATTTTTCCTCTCCATAGGATTATACGAATCCCTATCAAGTATATTCGAACCCATTTTGATCAGTTTTCGATTTTCATCTTTCGGTTCCGATTGAGACAAGTTCTAAATAAACCCATTGGAAACGTTACTTCCGCTACAACAAATTTTGTAAAACGATTCCTTGTAGTGGTATTAGAGCTAGATTCAAATCTTAGTTTAAACCAATGTCGAATCAATGTTATTTTATATATTTTATGTGCTTTTGAATTTGTGCAAACATCTGTTTCATCATGGCCACCATAATCTATATGTGATGCAGATAAGAGATTGCTTGGCACCTGTATAATTTCATGATATGGTACTTTCCAACTCTGCAAACCATTTGAATTTTGGAGCATCGTAGAATTCAGGACAAGCCCCAAAATTTGATGTTTCTGTCATGCTCGAACCATCACCCGGATTTAAGGATTTTGTGAAATCTCCATCCATGGAGAAAATTGAAGCTTTAGAAGGCTTTAGAAGATGATAATAAGATTACCTAACATTTTCTCATTATATTTTACTTTGAACGGTGGCGGAGGAAGAGAATTTGAAAATTTTCTGGCAAACTAGAGTTCTGTTGGGTTTGACGGTGCCAGCCTGATTCTCCCTAATTTTCAATCAATAAATAATTTTTATATGAAAGGATATATAAAAATTTGAAACTAGGGTTCTATTGGGTCGAGCTGACTGTTTTAGAATCCTCATTCGATGAGGATTCTAATGCATTTTTTTTGGAATTTTTGGATCTTTGGATAAGGAGATATGCCTGATTTAAGGGGAGTTACTTCTTCTCCAATGAACAGTGCCATCGAGTGAAAAGGGACATCCGCCCAGGGTGCATGGGTGACCCAGGCCACGATAGCATAGTTGTCCAAGGGAGACGGCACACTGGCGGGTGCACGTTGGACTGGCACAATATGTTAGCACGGGTGGTACAATGTACCAAACACTTTATTCTAATGATTTTAAATTGATTAAAATCATATAAAATTTGAAAAATTGTCAAACAATTCCAGAAAAGTTCTAAAAAATTATAGAATATTATTTGATAGATTTTAAAGGCTTTAATGGCTTGTTATATGATATTAATCCTTAATTACATAGATTCACTCATGGTTCAATTTTAAATTTGTTTTAAAGGTTTAACTTATTTAATTAGTGTCTTGATTAATTCTGTAAAATGAAATTTTGCAGAATAAAAATTAAGATATTAACTTCAGACTTTACAAAATATTGGGAATGCATAAGTGTTCTAAATGGTTTAGATATGCTTGTATGATTCATATGAACTATTTATATGTTGTTTTCATGTTATTTATTTCATAAAAAATTGACATGTATAAAATTGGGAATTTCAAAATTATAGTATATAATTTTATGCTGTAGCATATGGTATAGCTCAAATAATTATCACGTATGTGCTTTTTGTTCATGTGATGAATGCTAGTGTGTATGGAGGTGATCATAGACTTAAATGTGATTGGCTTGTGATTTCTTATTTAATTGTGTTGGTCATGTTATTAAACGGGGCCTACGTGTGCCTCCTCTCTCTATACAATCTGATTGAGCATTCTTCCTCTTTCTATTAATGTACTCCCCTTAGTTAAAACCAAGGTTTCTTATGTAGTCATGTACATTTGCAGGTCTGTGTACTCTTAAGCCGCTTGTAATAGTTAGAAGTGTAAGGAATCAATACATGATAGCGAAAAAATTTTTTATTCCTTAAAACCATGATCTTTCCCTTGATCAATGTCAAATGAGTAAAACCAAGAACCGAATATAAAGTAGAACGAGAGTACCTTATGGGATTTTCAAAATCCCTCCTCATAGATGAAGAGAAGACATTACTCCTTGCTTAAAATTGTTTAAGTGTACGGTCTCTAGTGGTATACACATGATCTACTTCAATAGACGAGTTCTCCCTTCCTTTGGACCTGTAGAAATCTTCCAGATCCAAGCTTGACTACGGGAGATCACCTTCTATAGGAGAGAGGAGGGAGAGAGGCTGCTTGGGACGTGCACTAGCCCTATGGCTTGTTAGAGTTTGGCTTCATAAGCCATTTATTTATAGAAGATGAAAATTTTCACAAAAACCCAAAACTTCTATAAAATTATGTTTATGCTCTCATCTTATTGACCAGATCTAATGTGTGTGACCCACTGGGCCCAATAGTCAATTTAGTTGAAGCCGATGCCAAGGTGAGGCAAGCTGTAGACACGCAATTTTGGTTCAGTTGGAGAGTTTAAATTCTTGTTTTCAGGAATAATATTTGAGTATCCTTTTGAGGGAACTGAGTTTTCCGGAAGATTAGGCTTTCACCGCATTTTGAGCTAGATCAGAGGGACTTTGACTGGGGTCAAAGCGCCCCATATATAGGGTGCTGACACCTGGTCAGATCGACTTGACAAGCCGATCTAACCTCTTTGACAACCATCTTATTGAGTTGACAAGTCTCGTGATGCTAGCGCCCCGTTAGGGGGGTCGCCACGTGGAACAGCTTTTTGAATATTCCCAAAGTACCCTTCTTTTGGCTATAAAAGGGCCCTCATTTGGAGGTTTTGGGGAATTCCAAGCCTGTCTCCCACAACATCTTACCCACCACTATGCATCCAAGGCTCCCCAACACCCCTTCAAGCTCTAAAATCATCCCCAAACCCTCCCTCAAAAACTCGAAAACTCACAGTTTCCTTCTTCAGAAACATGATTTTTCTCCAACTTTCAGAGCCTCTACACATCATTTCCCCTACATCTAGTGCCAAACCACCTTCCCATTAGCTTCTCTTGTGTATTAGCTGCTTGAAGAAGTCCCCTTTCCATCTTAGAGGTCATCCTACACTCTAGGACGACACCACGAATAAGGGAAACAAATCTGCCGGAACTAGTCCTTAGTGCTCCATCAGGGGGGCACTTTGACTTTGGTCAACGTGCCCCATTAATAGGGCACCTGTAGCTAGCGCCCCGTTAGTAGGGCACTAGCAGGGGGCAGACCTCGATTTTCATTTTTTTAGTTTTTTTTACCCTCCCGTTCGATCCTTTGCTTCCCCCCTTCATTCTAGCCTTCTTTAACATGTCGTTTAGCATATGTTAAGTCACTCATTTTCATTTTCATGCATCTTTAAAACCTTTCAAATAGGGGTTGGGATTTAGTCCCAATTTGGTTTGTTTCCTTCCTTGTGCATGTTTAAATTCAAATTTAAGTGTGATGCTATGCTTTCACTAAAACTAATGATCCTTTCACTTGTTTCTATGTTTTTTATGGACATTTTTAGGTAAGTCCAACCGGGGCAGAGCTTTGACCGGATCGAAGATGAAGGACTCGCTAAGCTCTCTTCTTTCGATGAAGCACCCAGCAATCTCCCTACTTCCAAAGGTACGACGGTCATCCTTATCCCCCATTTTATTTCTTTTCATTCTAGTATATTTTAGAGTCCTTGGCTCCTGACTACCACAACTACTACATCCCATCCACCAAGTCTATCGACTCCATAAACAGGTTCCGGATCGACACCTCAAGAGAAGGTGAAAGATAGAATAGGGGAAAAGGAGTGAATCGGAAAACACTCGGAAAGCGGTAAAAGTTCTCACCTCGGTCCCACACTCACATTGATCCCCGAACTTTCATCTCACGGCGTCGCTCGAGCATTGGAGACGGTTCGGGTCATGTGGGAGGAGAGTGAGGAATGAATTGATTTAAGACATGAATAAAAGAGGTGGTCGCCAGGAGCTGCGGGCTCCGCTTTATGAAATAAAAAACAAGAGATGAGTTGATTTGACCATGTGTACCTTAGCGCGGGAGATAGGGATGTGAGTTCAACCTTCTTCTTCGGCTGGCCGATGAAGAAGAGTCCAACCGATGCTAGCTTGATAGACCTGTGCAACTAGAACAATAAACCAAGTGAAAGAAACCGATTAGAACTATGGAAGTGTAGAAACTATAGGAGAGGAGATGAAAGAAAGAAGCAATTGGAATAGAACTCACCGGATTGGGGCGAGTCCTAACCCTTTTTCTGTGTTTTTGGTTATGTAAAAATGATGCAAACTAAGTAAAATATGCTCTAACAATTAAATAAACTGAGTTAAGAAAAACTTATAGAATGAAACAGCTTGAGTTGAAGCCGAGATGGTTGAAACAAACCGGTTCGGGTAGCTTTGCACCATTCTGGCGCGACATTGGTGCAGAGAATGCTAAGGATGACCCTGATGTCAGAATCGAGTGATGTTTGTTTATATGGATGGAGAACTTGGAGAGGAAGATATCTTCTGTTTATTATTTCTCCGGAATCTGTATGTAAAAGCCTGTAAAAATTATGAAAGTGGAAGTATGTGGAAAATAGAACCTGGATGTGCGCCCTCAGTGCAGCAATTGCCACGAACAAACGGCAAGTCAGAATTGATTGACGTTAGTTTCAGATGAAAGAGGACGAAGAGAGAAACAATTCCTTTGTTGAAGACTTTGGCAGCAGGGGCCTCGGATTTTCTGCACAAGCCGATGAAGTTCGGTTGCTGCAGAACGCACGGATCGGGCTTCTCCTTCGCTTCAGGATCGATCTATCGACGGTGGATCGCCTTTGAACGTCGGGACGGCCTTGGGAGAGAGCTTGGACAACCTCTGGATGAGCTAGACACGCGTTTCAAAGGAGAGGGAAACCGGTGTAAAACATGAAAACTGTACCGACCGTGCCCCCGCGTTTCAAAGGAGATGAGGGCGCGCAGGGCGCGCCCTCACCTTGGGGGCGCGGTCTGCGCGCCCCCCAGTTTTAAACAAACCTGGGGGGCGGTACACATCTTACTGCTAAAATTCACCGGAATCTTTCGAAAATTTCTAAAAATTCACTTGACAAACATATCGTGCCCCCGAACCGGGGGCGCGGTACAAATAATCGAAAATTTGCGATGGTAACTTTCCAAAAATCCGGATTAGAAAGTGCTAATCGGGGTAGTTTCTGGTATCCGAAAACGTACTATGCTCCCGCATTTCAAAGGAAGCAGGGGTGCGCAGGGCATGCTCCCGAAGTGAGGGCGCGTAGGGCGCGCCCCCAGGTTGAGGGCGCACAGGGCGTGCCCTACCCTTTCAAAGGAGGCGGGGGCACGTTACACTCTCTCTCCTGCGCGCGTGTTCCACGAGTCGTAACTTGCAAACGGGATGTCCGATTCGGCTCCCATTTTTTGCGTTGGAAGGAGGGCCTTCAACCGCACCTCCTCAAGTTGGTAAACCAGATGGCATTACTCCTGAGATATTCGCTCGGGGCTTTGACTACCGGTTTACCATTTCGCGAAAAGCCGAAAATCGCGGCGGTGATCCGAATGGGGACGGTTCTGATCGAGGAAACTCAGGTCAACTCAGGATGACTGAAAATGATGACCGAAGAAGTCCAATACGATCGTAAAACCCGAAATCATCGAAAAATCTGAGATTAACCCGGTAAACGTGAATCGAAAATCGGAAAAGCCGTAAAACCCTAAAATTGACCGAAACGGCCCGGTTGATGAAATATATGTCTAGGATCAACCTGGATGACGTGAAAAGACCCGGTGATGACCGGAAAGGCCTAATACTTAGTCTGGGATAGCCGTGTCAGTACAGATCGAAAAAGCCGTAATGAAAGCCGTCATTTACTGACGACTACCGAAATGACTTCTCGAAAACGTTGAATGTTACGGAACACATGAGAGACTCCCGAGACCTTCAATTAAGGACCATTCAAGGTCGGTCATTGAGCAGGCTTCCTGATTTCACGGTTCACGCGCGGCTCTTGCTTAAAGGTTACGGCATTATTCCGAAAATCATCGGTCCATTCCCAACTCACAAGGGGCTCCACCAACGTCCTTAGCTTATCTCCACAAAGTAATCCGAATCAGATAACGGTCAAAAAAAGATATCGCCAATGGAATAAGAGTCTGGGGCTCCAAATCAGGCCAATTTGGCGTGTCTACAAAGTCCTCAAAGAAAGATCGCAAGTGTAGGGCCACAAACGGAGAGGATATCCATTTCCATTTTGGGTGCTTACACTTTCCCATAGGACATTCTCTAACTCTCATACCGAGCGTGAACAATCTCTTGTTATCCGCTCAATTGCCTTCACCGTGTTTCTCTTGCACCCAATACATCAACTATACTAGACCATCAAGATGGTGATCCATAAGTCAATAATCAAAACAAGATATATCCGGTAAGACATCTTTGAAAACTTAGGTCAAAGATCTAGCCGTGCTATTGTGTTGTAAGAATAACCTGATAGACACTTCGGTAAGATACAAATCAGGATTCTCTAAATTGGTCAGTTTAGTGAACTCATTCCACTAATGTGAACCTATGTGTGTATCTCAGTGTCCTCACACTAATGACCAATCAGATCAGTCATTCTCATCACATTAGAAGACATCACACACACTAGTCTATCCGGATCATTGATGTCCTATCTCAAGAATCCTATAACTAAGTGCATTTAAATCACATACCTCTAGATGATTGTTCTCATTATCATGATCTCATCATGATTCAATCATTATTGCATGTGATCACAGACTTCATTACGATGTATGCTTTTAATAAGAGCTACTAATGAAGATTTACGTAATTAATTGAATGAGATATTCATAGAAATGCCAAATCATATCATATATAATTAGCTTGTAGGGCATATATTTCTATCAAGAACCTGGTTCATGGAAGGTTGGAGAGTGGGATCACTTGGAGAAATACCCTTCTGAAGTGGGAGCAAACCAATTCCAACTTTTAAGGCAAATATTTGCACCTATAGATTTGCCTTAGGTGTATGCTTAGGGTTAAGTCCATGATCACCTATTCTTTATGCATATTTGATATGTGGGCATGTGCTACAAGTTATACCTTAGATACATAATATTCCAAATGTATTATATATACTTAGCACGTATTATTGATGAAACTAAAATAAAGTCCCTTCTTGTTTTAAATAGGTCTATAAACGTGAGACATTAAGAATGACTCACATAGCCTTCCGTTGTTAATGCCTTAATGAGCCAATTTTATATTGTATGAGTTTGTTATGTTTCCCACAAGACTCATTCAGTAAGGGATTGGTGGCCATAGCCAAGGCATTTGCCAAATCTTAGGGTGAACTATTAGCATGGCCTTGTTATGTTTCTTACAAAGGCTATTCTCATAACCTAACAAGTAGATTTGACCTAACTAGAGTATATAGCTTGTTGTGTTTTTCACAAGGTTATAACTCTAGAGGCTAAATGATTTAGAGTTGTAATTGGTAAAAATTACCTACCTATTAAGTATGAGATGACTTGTTGTGTTTCCCACATGGTCATAACCATAAAGTTAATAGGGTCTTAGTCCCACTAGAATTTCATTGTGATATCCTATCTTTGCATAATGAGTGTTATACAAATTCGTCGAAATTTAGTAGGAGCATAACTTATAATGGATGTCTGCAATATTATGTAATAAAATTATATCTCAATTGTAGAATATGATGATAAATCACCATTAATATGGCATATTAAATGTCAAATATTTTTAATGACTCACACTTTTTAGACTGGTTTAAAACTATAAGAATTGTTTTCATGTTTGACCAACTAACAATTCCACTTGAGAAGTGGATGTCTCCTACACTATCTAATAATATGAGGCAAGATAAGATCTTATTTCATAAAATCGAACAGAAAAGATGCATTGTTTGTCATATAGTAGATGTTGGTCTCTATGAGATATAAATTGTAGAGGTAACATGGATAGATGGATATGAGATTCATCATGGCTCATAATGATTAGCTAACTAAGGGTATGTTAGAACAACAATACATCTTAATTACTTCTTGTTGGTGAGACCAATAGAAAGAAGTAAAATCATTAGATAGAAATAGAAGGAGACCATTAAAAGTCAAAGATGGTGGTCAAGATAATAAAAACCCAAATAAGACATAGTATTCTTCTATTTTCATGATGATGATAAGTGGAAGAAGAAGTGCAAAGTGTATTGCACATAATACAAAGGTGGATCTCGAGAAGCTTCACGCATCTAAGTCATTGAAATTTACTTGTTTTAAATATACACTTTTATAGTATTAGATACTATATGTGTATATCATAATATTAGATACTATGGATGCATCTAATGGTATGAGATATTGGATATGCATCTTATATCGATAAGAAGTTGTAGATGATGACAAGTAAATGAATGTTTAATAAAGAAGATGTGCACTTACAAATAAAATGATGCAAAAGTTGCATCATTACTAATGGGAGATACAATTCTTTAATAACATAATTGAGATGTTCTGATAATTAAGATTGCTATCATTTCTTTCTACAAGAACATTATCTATATTTCCTACTTGAATAGATGATGATTTATTCTAAATTATAGAAATGATAGAAGTTCTAAAATATTGAATGGCAAGTGTTTGCCAGTGGGAGGTTAATAAATTGTTTAATCATATTTTATATGTTAGCTCTCATGTTATGTGTGAATACTACACTTAAGAGGAAATGAGTTGATTTAGATCAATCTACTCTTTAGCATAATATAGACATAGAGAATGAGCTAATGAGTTATTAGAACTCATACATCTAGGTGTATGTTAACCCATATCAATAAAGTCTAAAAGAGAATATTTATACTTCGTTATTTTTGAAGATGATATTTCTAGGTATGGATATATGTACTTTATGAAGTACAAATTTGAGACCATTGAGAAATTATTTGAGATTAAGAATTAAGTAGAGATACTAATGGAAAGAGTATTAAAACTTTTTGATAAGATCAAAGAGAGGAATAATTAAGTACATAATTCACACATAATTGAAGGGTAATAAAATCTAATTTTAAATAACATCTCTTTACACATTTTAGCTTAATTGAGTAGCTAAAATGAGATCGTATTGTGTAGGACATAATATGGACAATGACAATCTTTTGAAAAAATTTCTCTTTGTCTATTTAAGGCTTTCTACTCAATATAACCACTTTATCTTAATATGTACCTTCAAAGTCTACTCTGATTAATCCATATAGGATATGGAAAGGGTTAAAGCTAGACCTTAAGCAAGTTAAGGATTCAGAATGTTCGATCTGATGAAGATGAATAACCCTACCTAATTGGAATATAACACTATGAAGTGTTGGCTTGTGGCATATCATAAGGAAACTTCTGAACATTAAATATACCATCCTTATGAATAAATGTATATGTTACTCAATTCATTGTAATTTTAGAGGAAGAGTTCCTCTTTAAGAAAGATAGTGGGAGCAAGGTATGTATGGAAGATGTTCCAGTCCCACAACCCCAAGTCACTGCTATTAAGGTGCAAGTTAATAAATACACATTGGCAATTTATAGGTCTTTTCTTGTGTTCATTCAACCTAAGAGATATATGGGACATATCTTTGATGGAAGAAATGAGGCATAAGATAGTAAGGATATTGATCCTAAGATCTATATAGAAGCAATATGAAATATTGATTCTAAAATGGGAAGATATAATAAAATCCGATATAAAAATTTATCTATTCTAATCAAGTTTAGAACTTGATAGATCTACTTGAGGATATAATATCCATAATATATAAATGGATCACTAAAGAATAAATTAAAGTGGATTAGAAGGTATAAACCTTCAGGGTGAAAATAGTTGAAAATGATATCATCTAAGTCAAATAGTTGACTATAATAAAATCTTTTACCTATTCCATGGATTAATCTATTCAAATTTTGATTGGTACACACTTTGACTACAAGATATGTCAATTTAATGTTAAGATAGTGTTTCTCTATAGTATTTTGAGAAACATGTGTATATGATATAGCCTCAAGGATTTAGGTCCCAATGACATCAAAATAAAGTGTGTAAGGTCTATTTATGGACTAAAATAAAACTTTTCATAGTTGGTATATAAGGTTTAATAAGATTAAATATTATTACTTCGTTAAAAATAAAGAGGAGCCTTGTGTATTCAAGAAGATAAGTGAGAGTGCTATTACTTTCTTGACATTTTACGTGGATGACATACTACTCATTAAGAATGAAGTAGATATGTTAACATAAGTGAGCCTACTATCAAATTAATCCTCTAAACATAATATGGGTTTCAACATCTATGAAGATAGATCTAAAAGTAATATCCAGTTCATGTACATAGTTACCATAGTCAAAAGGTTTGACATGGTAAACTCTAAGATAGGTTTCTTATCTATGTAATGTGGAGTTGATCTCTTTAAATAGATGGTTTTCTTAAAAGATAAAGAGATCACATAATTAGTGCCCTTATACTTTTATAATAAAGTCTATCACAATTGTGATGCTACGTACATGACTTAGTTAATGCTCTAAGTGTTATGAGCAATCATCAGGCAGATCCATGTGAAAGTCATTAGATAGTATAGAGATGTGCCATTTAGTACTTTAGAAGCACCAAGGATGTATCTTTATATAGTAGAGGATAAGACTTGAAGATTTATAGTTTTATAAACACAAGCTTCTAGTCAAATGAGTTTGATAATAAGTCAAAACAATGGTGGTGTAGTTAGCTAGAAGAGTTCCATACGACAAAACATTGCAAATTCTACATCTAATGTAAATAATATTACATAATAGCTACACACTACTTGAGAAGTAGCTTAGATAAAAATGTTTATCTGAGATATGAGATTGTCCCAACTTTCTTTAAAAGAGTACCATTATTTTCTATTTTAAGAAAATAATGGGATAGAGCCAATGTCTCATCAGAAGTTTAAAACTTCTCTAGTGTTATCATAGAATCATAGAGATTGCAGCTTATAAAGATATAATTAAATATAGAGTATCTACCACCAATAATATTGTAGATCCACCAACTAAAGTAGTTACTCAAAGAGTGTTTGAGCTTCACCTTGACCTGATGGAGATCATATGTGATTGGCTCTAGTGCAAATGAGATATTGATAGAAATGTATGCCCTACAAGATAATCATATATGATATGATTTGACAATTTTAAAAATATCTCATTCAATTAAATAGGCAAATTTTCATTACTAACTCCTATTATATGCATACACTGTAATGAAGTCATTGATCATATGCAATGATGATTGAATCATGATGAGATCTAGATAATGAGATTGATCATATAGAGAAAAGTGATTGAAATGTTCCTAGTCATAGAATTCTTGAGACGGGACATCAAGGATCCAGATAGGATAGTTTATGTGATGTCTTCTCATATGATGAGTATTGTCGACTCCAAAAATTCGATGGGGCTCTCCTTTTCAGGGAAGTCCATGAATCCGGATCGTCACCTCAAGAGGGGATGATAAAGAAAGGAAGAAAAACACAGAAAACACTCTCACCTCGGTCCCACACTCACATTGATCCCCGAACTTTCATCCCTTGGCGTCACTCGATCACCAAAGAGACTGTTCGGGTCATGTGGGAGGAGTATGAGAAGAAGGAAATTAAAACATGTGTGGTTGCCAGGAACCGTGGGTTCCGATTTATGAAGTAAAAATGACCGTGTGTACCTTAGCAGGAAGAGTGTGAGTCAAAGCTTCTTCTTCGGCCGGCCGATGAAGAAGAGTCCTCAATGCGTGGATGCTTGATTTCCTATGAAACTAGATAAATAAATAGGTGAAAATATAATTAAAACCAAACAAAGTGGAGTATGTGTAAAGAAAATGACATGAAACACACAACTGACTAGAAACTGACTGGATTCGGGTTATCTCTAACACCTTCTTTTTAGTTTTCGGATTAACAGAATAAAAGTAATGCAAAAAAATGTGGAAAAATGATAGGATGATGGGGAATCACGAAACAAAGAGATAGGAATAAAAATAGAAAATTTATGAAAAGAATTGAGAGAGTTATAGCCAAATATGGGTTGTCGAAAAAGCCGATCAGCAATCCAGGATCTGCCAGGCGCGACTTTGCTTCAGCGCTCGTCACCACCAGACCCGACCTCGGAATCAAGTGCCATCAATTTAAAACCGAAGAAGACTCAAGGAGGAAGAACTTTTATGAAGAGAGGTCGGGCATCAGATGAGTACACGATGCTGTAAAATCTGAAGAAGAGAGACTTGGCAGATCACCTGCAGACTAGCCTTCCTCTCTCTTGAACCGAATTCTCTCTCTCTAAAAACTCGAAATTATCTCTCTAAAAATCACAAAATCAATGCAGGAGGGAGCTTGGACATCTTGAGATTCCCAAGGAGTCGTCAACCAGCCTCTGGAATGACCGGAATCAGAGTTTATTTATAGGAGAAAACTGTCGCGATCCAAGCTACAAAATAGAGGAACTTGTGCCCTACCCAAGGGAGCATGTGCCCTACCCCAGGGCGCATGTGCCCTACCCCCAGGGAACATGTGCCTACAAGTGGGGGCGCATGCTATCCATTCGAAAATTTTGATCTTATCCGGACGATCCGTTCAGTGGTAGAATCCCGGTGAAAAACTGGTTCCCTCGTGCCTCAAGGGTAGGGCGCATGTGCCTTCAAGTCAGGGCACAAGGTCATGTGCCTCAGGGTCAGGGCGCATGGGACTGATCCTGCGTGTCTTTCTTCCGGAAGCCATTGCGGACACTCCCGAACTCGGAATTCGACGCCGTTTGTTGCGTTGGAAAGATAATAGGCCGAAGAAGATTTATATAGCAACGTAAAAGCCATAACACCATCCAAAACTTCAGAATTTTATCCTTTATTTAGAACAGTGAATAGAAGATCCGATACTGGTCAAAATGACTCCGACGGCCAACCAGAAAGACACGGCATGAAACAAAACTTGTCCGGAGCATGAATCTGACCATAACCTTCAATGCATGATCATTAGGCATTGGTCACTCAGCCAATTTCCGTGTTTACATGATTTACGTGTGGCATTTGCTCAGAAATTACGGCTTCGTGCGGAAAACTCCGAAAAATGTCCGATTTCGTTCGGCAAAGCTCCAAATCAACATTAAAATACCTGGAATCATTCTATGATCAATCACAAATGTTAACATGTAAAACATGAGTTTTATACTCTGAATTAGGCAAATTTGGCGTGTCTACAGCTTGCCTCGACTTGATGTCGGCTTTGTAGGGAATGGCATGTAATGAAGCGAAGTTATTCGGAATGAACTGTAATGGAATGCAAGTGATCGTAGATGAATGTAGTGGAATGGAATGGTGATGTACTAAAAAGGTGGCATCAAGGTGTAGATATAGACACGCTTATCTACCCAATCCAGCAAAATGAATCTTACTAAGTAGATCACTTTCATGTTCCCTCAAAACCTCATATAATTGATTGGTAAAAGACATGCCATTGGCACGAGAGATGAAATGAAAGGATAAAGGAGTAGCCAACCCTCAACGCGGTGAGGAGTCCCCAAATTCATAGGTTCATCATCAGCCAGCAACCTGAACTTTGCGGTATTCTTGTACTATGATGGGCTAAAGTTTAAAAGAGAAATTGATTATAAAATAAAAAGAATACCAATCCATCATATTTGGAATTTCAAGTTCATTTAAGTTTCACCAAAATACTCAGTTTAATTCTGAGTGGAATAACCTCAAGTTCTAAAAGGTTCATTTAAGCATAAAAAAATTTGCTCGGGTATCGTGACAACCCTGAATCACACTCTGGCAGAAAACCCAGTATTCAGAAAATGACAAAACAGATTTAAGCCATAGTGGGATTGAAAGATAACGGTGGGACTAACATAGAATGATGGGAAAGAAGAAACAATATCATGACAATTGCCACGATGGGATAAAATAAAAGACACGGTTGGATAAAAAATAAAAGATATGGTAGGATAAAAGAAAAGGCACAATGAGATAAAAGAGTAAAACATGGTGGGATAAAAAGAGTAAAACATGGTATGATAAAATAAAAGACACGGTGGGATAAAAGAGTAAAACACGGTGGGATAAAAGAGTAAAACACGGTGGGATAAAATTGGTAATGATGAAGAATGAAAAGAGATGGATATGAAAACATAGAAAATTATGTAGAAAATAGTTGAAGATATAGATTGTCTATTGGAGGTCAAGACACCTGATTAAGAACCATCGTCCCTCCAATGTTCAATTTTGGCTTATCCGTGAGTGTGAAGAAATGACCAAGCCGTCGTAGATTTTGTTGAAGGGGATCTCGGGCCCAGTCATCTTCACCCTCAAGGTCTTCAACATCAATGTATTTAATACATATCAAATGAACCTATCATAACTAAATGACAAAAGGTAGGAGTGATGTGAAGTGCGAAATGGAATGATGGTGATGATGTGAGGATGATATGGAACAGAATGAAGCCTTCAAGCATGGTCCATCAACGTGCATCGACTGCCTGATTCATCAGCATCTCTGATCTATCCTTGTCTTGCCTTTTGACGGAATACAGCACCACGATGATGTTCAGCTAGGTAGCGCTTCCTCTCTTTTTTCCGCAAGGTTGATATGACATTCCTATGGGAACACCGATCTCACCAATTCACCTATTGGGATTTAAAAGGTTGCCTGATGGCCCTTCTCTTTTTTGCCTCTTCAGCTCCTGAAAACACTTAACAAAGATGATTAAATTTTCATCATGACTCATCCCTTTGCCTGTATATCGTTTGTCTTGATTTTGAGTAAAAGGGAGGAGCCTTCTTAACAAGGTGTAATAAAATAAATGACTTAAATGAAATGGGGGTAAGGTTTGAGAGAATTTGCCTGCCGTGGTGAGAATCTTCTCCTCTTACCTTGAAATGCCTGAAACACTTGATAAAAGGGGATTAGATCTTCACCACGACTCATCCCTTTGCCTATTATGGCCAACTTTTGACTTAGGTCAAAGGGAAGAGCCTTCTAAACAAGGTAATTAAAACCAAAATGAACATGCGATGCAGGAATAGAAATATGCATGACGGAAAAATAAACATGGATGCGACTAAGGTAATGATCAAGACTAAGCTAAAAATGCTGCAATTTTTTTGGGTTTTCTTGAAAATATTCAATTTTTTTAGATTTTGAACTTTTCATTTTTTTGGACTTTTAAAATATGCAATTTTTTTTGTATTTTTGAAATATGCAATTTTTTTGGATTTTTGAAATATGCAATTTTTTATGGATAAAATGATGGTATTTGAGACAATTCATCGATCTTTGGGGTTTGTCAAGACTCAAGTGGTAGATACCATGTGCAAAATAAAGTTTCCTACTTTGAATCCTTCTAACCTTTTTCTTTTGATTGGCTTGGGTTCCACCTGGATTCGGTCGGTTTACCCTACCCTAGGGGTTTAAGGAGGAAGAGTATAGAGAAAGTCTTTGATAGGGTTTGGAGATTTTGAGAGGGATTTCTCTACTCACACCCAAATTGTCCGTTGGGGTTCGGCCTCTTCAAGTCTTTTCCTATTTTTTTGCTCTTTTCTATGTAGCACATATTTGGACAGGTTTTTTGGCCCGTGGGGACATTGCCCATCTTTTAGTGCCTTTTGCCTTGACTATCATTATGGGTACTCATTCAGATATGTTGATCATTTTCTTTTTTTTCTAACCTGAGGGGTTCATTGCCCATATTTTGGCACCCTTTTGCACCCTCCAAGACGTTCTCCTACTAGGGTGGCGGGTAGTTTCGATACTACCCCTCTCTAATCTCCTCTCCCTATCTTGGACCGAGTAGAAGAGAATAGGGTAAGGGTACTCCTTCCGTTTCTAGATTTTTGCCTTGCCTCTCGCAAGTGTCAGGTTGTCTAGATTCTAGGATCGGGAGGTGTTGTGTGTGTAGGGTGTAGACACGCCAATTTGGCCTTATTTAGAGCTTAAACCATTATTCCATTGGCAACATCTCTTTTAGACCATAAAAATCATGATGAACCACCCTTTTGGATGAGCTGAGGTGCTTATTGGAAATATGAGGATGATTTTCTAATTTCTAATCAAATCCGTGTTTGCCGAACAAGAGACTCTTGGTGGTGTGCTAGATTATGCTTTTCCCAGCATATCCTCTATTTGGAAATTTTTCACAGGATTATATGGAAGTCTAATGAAGAAGTATTCAACATGAATAATCTTCCACTCTGAGTCCACTTTTCAATGCAACAAACGGCATTCAATTCCAATCTACCATTTGTCTGCAGCGCATTTTAGAAGTCAGACGTGCAGTTCTGTCCGCACGCAGCACCGTTCAAGCCCAATTGCATGCAAGCCCAGCCCATTGGGCACATATTTGACCAATTCACGACCTTACCTTCATTTTTCCTCCTCCACATCACTTGTTATAGTATCTGGAAGCTTCATGGTGTAGACACGCAATTTCGGCCCAGTTAGAGAGTTCAAATTCTTGTTTTCCGGACAGATCGAGTTTTGGCACATTCCGAAGGTGGGTCCATCAAGCAATCAGACAAGCCAAATGCCCCGAGAATAGGGCACCTGGTGCCCTGTTTATAGGGCACCAGGCGCCCTATAAACAGGGCGCCTGGAACCAAATCTGATCGATTTGACAGGCTGATTTGACCCCCCGCAGTGACTTGTCTTGTCGACCTGACAAACCTCATGATGCTAGCGCCCCATATACAGGGCGCTATGCCACATGGCACTGTTTTTCGAAAATGGCCAAAGTGCCCTCTTTTGGGCTATAAATAGAGCCCCATTTGGAGCTTAGAGGAGGTTCCAACTCCGTGCCACCCTAGAGCTCATCCAACACTACGATTCTAAGCCACATTCACCCTCCAAAAGCCTCCAAATCGATCCAAAATCCTCCACCAAAAACCCTAAAACCCTCTGTTTCTGTCACCCGTAAATATGATTTTTCTCCAACTTTGAGAGCCCCTATCCGACTCTCCTCATACATCCAGCACCCAAACCACCTTCCACTAGCTTTATTTGAATATTGTCTACAAGGAGGAGCTCTTACTTCGTCCCGGAAGCCACCCAGCACTCCGGAGCGGCGTCGCGAAGAGAAGAAGAAAATCTGTTCGGGCCGTACTTAGTGCCCCGTATACAGGCGCTTTGACTTTGGTCAACGCGCCCCATAAAGGCCGCACCTGCTCCTGGCGCCCTATATATAGGGCACCAGGAAGGGCAGAAGTTTGTTTCGTCATTTTCGAAGTCCGATCGCCCGTTTAATCGAGTTCTTTTCTCCCTTTTTCGCTTTTGCATTGATCATCATGTTATTTTGCATGTCTTAGAGCATCTTTGCATTTCATATACGTTTAAAACCTACCAAAAATAGGGGTTGGGATCTCGTCCCAATCCGGTTAGTATCTTCCCATTTGCATGTTTGAATCTAAATTCGAGCACGATACTATGCTTTCGTTAGAACTAATGAAACCTTCACTTGTCTACATGTTTTCTTATGGACATTCTTAGGTAAATCCGATCGAGGCAGAGCTTCAACCGGATTGAAGGCAAAGGATTCACTAAGCTCTCTTCTTTCGGCCGGCCGAGAGAGGAGAAGTCGGAACTCAACAATCTCCCCGCTTCCGAAGGTACGACGGTCATCTTCCTATTTCATTCTCTTTCATTCCACCATATTTTGGAGCCTTTGGTTCCTGGCGACCACACCCACATAACACACCCACCCACCGGCACATAACCGAGGCGGGTGTAAGGGTTCCGGGAGGGGGAGATCCGCGGATGTTAATGCCATCAGGGAACCTGAAGTTCAAAATCCTACTCATCCACCTGCATCACTCAGTGTAGAACAAATCCTCCAAGGTCTATCCCTCGATCTAGATCCTGAATCCTTTTCACTTGTGCAATCTTTAACAAAGGGAAAGATGCCCACCAATGAAGATCCAGTTGAGGGAAATCAAGCCCCCTCACCACCCCAATCGACAGTCAGGACCCTCATCATCTCCTCTCCTAGGCAACCCTGTAGTGCCTCTACTCACCCCGTTGTGGGGCATTCATATAATTCTATGCCAGTTCCTACTTTGAAGCCACCTCTTCCAACCCATTCATCTAAATACCTTGCACCGTTGGCTCAGGAACCCAGCCTCACTCAAGCATTCATGGACAAACTCAACCAAATGGATGAACACTTTGAAGAGCTGAGGCACCGTTTGGACTCGAAGGCCATCCCTAAAATATCTGCTCCATCTTTCCCAGTCCCACATATCCCTCCATCACAAACACCAGCCTACCATCGCTACAATGGCTCAGGTGATCCCTTCACCCATGTCAATGATTTCTTGAGCAAATCGTCTCAATGGCTAAATGATCGAAGAGCTCTTGCTATTCTTTTTAAGCGATCATTGGATGGTGCAGCCCTAGAATGGTTCTTTTCACTAGAGGAAATAGAAATATGGGATTTTGAAATTGTCAAGGTCAAATTCTTGAAACGATATGGGCCAGGCTATTCAATAATTGGGGAAGCAAAAGAAGATGTGAAATTAATGCGATATTCTGATGAATTGAGGCC